>CM048750.1:96148796-97538296 GCA_026315105.1 Locusta migratoria | reverse complement strand
ACAAGCACCCTACCAGTATTCCTGCTTGCATGTGGTGCCGGAATCTCAGTTTGAGAATCCGTGATGACTGCTCCTTCTGTCACATCCATTTCTCACATCAGTGATACTAGAAACATGTCTAGTTTTTGACATGTTGCCTCCTCCTCTGCCGCCACAGTCCTAGATCTGATGTCCTATTGAGGAAAATCTCAAATTAATGTCCCTTGATTTGTTGCCAATGAGTGCTTCCACTTTGAACAGCTGTTACCAGCACCATCTGGGTTATTTCATGTCTTGATTTCAGGGGTGTGGGGTGGAACCATCTAACAGCTGAACCAGCAGAAATTAGTGGAGGCACTCCCATTACAGTTACCATAGTTAAAAACCACTGGGACTGTGGCCACTGAACCACATATTCTGAACCACTGCCAGTCACGGGTTCACGAAGCTGCTATGGTTCCATCTAATATTATTAACCACATACACTTACAATTTGTATAGGTTATGGGACCATCTTATGCAGCTGTAAATTAGATTGTTTTCGACCAGACACGTTTTGCTTTGTTCTAAAGCATCTTCAGTGGTCAGCTGTACAAGAAATGGTTTGTATTACATTATTTGTTTGATCTTTTACTAAGTTTGATCAGTAACAGTTCTCATGCAATTGGATTGTTTTGATTCTGAATCAAATGGACTACTAATATTACTCATGAATTTATATGTTTTCCTCTTCATGTGTGATTTGTAGCACACTGCCACTTGCTCTCACTACCATTTCTTGTACAGCTGACCACTGAAGATGCTTTAGAATGAAGCAAAACATGTCTAGTCTAAAGTAGACTAATTTACAGTTGCATAAGACGGTCCCATAACCTATACGAATTGTATAACTGCAACTGCAGAAAAAAAGCCAAAAACACAAAGAAGAATTATGTACATACACTTAGTTTGTCATGATTAGTTTCTATTAGTATTTCAACTCTATTTAGAGTTGGATGTTCTGGTTTTTGTTCATTGTGTTTGGCCATGGGGGAGTGACCAAGAGCTTTGAGACACTATGCTCCAACGCACGAGGCCATTTCCTGTTGGGGGTTCAAATCCCCCTTGGGCATGTATGTTTGTGCTGTCTTCAGTATAAGTTAGTTCATAAGTAGTTTTTAAGTTTAGGAACTGATGATCCTGCTTGTCCCATAAGTTTTTTACAAACATTTGAACATTTCATTGTGTTTGTTTGGTGCTCTGGTCATGACAAGTTTAGTTCACAGGATCACATGTTCACATCAGATGTACACTGTTTATGATGTGCTTCTTAGGGAAAGAGATACATTTAGATAAGTTTATTAACTCGTTGACTCTGGTTTAAATTTCAATCCACATGAACCCTAAGTAATTTTCAACAGAAAGTTTCATTTAGTGTATGCACATTCATAGTTACTTCTGGTACTAACAAATAAATTTTGAGTGTTAAAAAATTGTGATGAAATCAAGGCAGCTCACCTCACCAGTTTCTATGAAACTGCTGGACTTGGATTAGGCAACAAAACGTTACATTCCTATACAAAGTTCTGTTTGATGCATATAAAGTGTTACATTGTTACATCAGGGTTTGGTGTGTGGTTGTTGTGGTCTTCATTCCTAAGACCAGTTTGATGCAGCTCTCCACCCTACTGGATCCTGAGCAAGCCTCTTCATCTCCTCATGATAACGGTAACCCACATATATCTGAAACTGCTTACTATATTCGTCTGTTGGTCTCCCTCTGTTATTTTACCCCCAGACACTTCCCTCCAGTTCTAAATTTATGATTCCTTGATGTCTATGAATGTAATATCAAAGCAAAGTCTGCACCTACCTTCTTATCTGCCTCAATATTTACTTCTTTTAGATTAGTTTTTCTAAAATCTCATATATTGATTTGCTAACATAAGCAGTAAGGCCAGTAGATACACTCAAAATAGCAAGTATGTAAAGAAGTCTTCTCCAAGGTAATTTTATAATTCAGTATATCCTTTGTAACAACAGGAACACTTTGTGATAATTAGTAAAATCAGGAAATGTATTAATAATGAAATATTGTTAATTGAAGAAGTAATTTCATATCACCTTATCATATTTTGAGTGCGGAAATCAGCATATTTGAATGCAATGATCTATACCAATATGTAGCTGAACACCTCTACTTTATAACAAGGTATCTGGAATCATCCAAAATTTGTTAACTTACATAACAAACAAAATTAAAACTTTATACCAGTACTAATTTTCATGGCCAGTTACCCCTAAACTATTGATAGATTGCCACATACTTTTGTTGCCACTGCTTTTACCTTTCTTTTGATATGCTACATTGATTGATTAATGGCCTCATTAAAAAGTTGAATTATTGTCTGTAATAAATTATTTCATTTAATATGGCTACCAGTCACAAAGGATTGGGGAATCCCCCATCGTAACAGTAATTGATCCCAGATACTTTATTAATTTTTTGTCAAACAATGATTTATGTAAACCAAATTGTAATAGTAAGATACAGTTTAACTCTAGTGTCAAATTCTGAATGTTTTATAAACATTTATGCAGAATATGAGATCACAAAATTATTACTAAGCCGGTCTATAAATAGCCAGAAAAATCGAGAATTAGTTAGTTGGCAGTTATACACACAACACATAACAACTGGTGCCACACAGATGGGAGATGTATCACTCGTACTTAATTGAACTGCTCAGTGACTAAACTACACTGTAATTTGTGAACTGTGTAAATTGTCCGATATCTACTGTGCACTATGTTTCAGCTAATTGTGTTGATGTAATAATTTATTCTGTGACTGTTATAAAGCCACATGCAAATAACTGTTAAAATACTACACTAGCATCATATTAATAATATCACCTGATTTTATTATTCTCTTCTTGCTGTGGAAACTGTTCTGAGAACCAAACTGGCCATCTACATTAATTGTTTACATGTTTGGTGCTGAATAAATAATTAACTTCAAGTTAAACATTGTGTTACAAACTTCAGTGGTAGAGAATAGTAACACCAACAATTTCAGATTAGCCAGGGCATACTGAAGAGCTACCGAGTGCATCAGGCATCGAGACTACGAAAGGTAAGGGCCTTATAGTTACAATGTGTCCTACCAACTGATCCCTTCTTTTTGTCAAAGTATGCCAGAAATTCCTTTTTTCCCTTATTCTGTTCAGTACCTCCTCATTAGCTATGCAATTTACCCATGTAATCTTTAGCTTTCTTCTGTAGTACCAAATTTCAAAAGCCTGTATCCTCTTCCTGTCAAAACTATTTTATCATCTAAGTTTCACTCCCATAGAAGGCAACACACTACTCAAATGCATATCTGGCCCCGCAACATCAGCTAATGTGGTTTTGCCATACAGTTATTGTGAACAGCTGAAAGCAAAGGGAAACTACAGCCATTACTTTTCCTGAGGACATGAAGCTCTATTTTATGAATATAAAATGATAGCATCCTCTCAGATAAAATATTGTGGAGGTAAAATAGTCCCCAATTCAGATCTCCTGGCAGGGATTACTCAGGAGGATGTCATCATTAGGAAAATAAACACTGGCAAACTATGGATCAGTGTGTGGAATGTTAGAGCCCTTAATTTGGTATGGGGTTTAAAAATTTAAAAAGGTAAACGGATAGGTTTAAGTTAGATATAATAGGGATTAGTGAAGTCTGGTGGAAAGAGGAACAGGTTTTCTGATCAGGCAAGTACAGGATTATAAATATAAAATCAGTTGGGGGTATTACAGGAGTAGGTCTAATAATTAATAAGAAAATAGGAATGCGGGTAAACTGCTACAATCAGCACAGTGATCATGTTATGGTAGTCAAAATACATATGAAGCCAACACCGATCACAGTAGTACAAGTTTATAGGCCCACTACCTCTGCCAATGAAGAGAAGATCCATGAAATGTATAAGGAGGTAAGGGAAATTTTTCAGACGGTTAAGAGAGAGGAAAACTTAATTGTGATGGGGCACTGTGATTTGGTACTAGGAAACATAGTTTGTCAATATGGACTGGGAAAAAGAAATGAAAGAGGGAGCTGTCTGGTAGAATTTTGTAGAGAACATAATTTAGTCATAACCAATACTTGGTTCAAGAACCCTGAAAGATAAACGGAAGAGACCAGGAGATACTGGAAGGTACCAGATAGATTTTATAATGGTGAGGCATAGATTTTGGAACCAGGTTTTAAACTGTAAGACATACAGATACAGACTGACCGTATTTTATTTGTTATGAACTGTAGACTGAAACTGCAGAAAGGTAGAAATATAAAGAGATGGGACCTGGATAAATTGAAGGAATCTGAAGTTCTTAAGAATTTCAGTGAGAGATTTAGGCAACAATTGACAGAAATGTGGGAAAATAAAGCAGTAGAAGAGGAATGGGTAGCTTTAAGAGATGAAATAGTCAAGTCATCAGAGGACCAGGTAGAAAGGCAAGACCTGCAAAACATCCTTGGATATCACAGGAAATACTAAATTTGTATAAAGAATAGAGACGGTTTACTTACCAGGTGAGAAAGCACAATTACATTGATAGATACACAAATAAAATCACACACAACTGCTGAGCTTTCGCAACGCAGATTGCTTCTTCAGAAAAATAGCATGGAAGGAGAGAGAAAAAGAAAGGATGTGGGTTTTAAGGGAGTGGGTGTGGAGAGAAAAGACTACCTTGGGGGAAAAAGGATAGGTGGACAACACACACACACACACACACACACACACACACACACACACACACACACACAATGGCAGACAATGTTGACATGTGTGTGTGTGTGTGTGTGTGTGTGTGTGTGTGTGTGTGTTTGTGTGTGTGTGTGGGTGGGTGGGTGGGTGTCTTTGTTTACCTATCCTGTTACGAGACTGCAAAGGACTTGGAAGAGCAATTGTATGGCATGGTCAGCATGTTGAAAGGAGCATATAAAATGAACATTAACAAGTGTAAAAACAAGGGTAATGGAATGCTTAAGGAATTAGATTAGGCAACAAAACAATAAAGGTTGTAGATGAGTTCTGTTTCTTGGGTAGTAATATGAAATATGATGGTCACAGTACAAAGGAAATAAAGTACAGAATGGCAATGGGAAGAAAAACATTTTTGAAAAAGAGAAATCATGTCAAATAGAAGCAGCCAGACTGAATTAATGAATATGTTGTTGGTTTCAAATTATGCAGAGCAATACCAGGAAGTTTGAATCAATGGGCTGTATTTTACAAGTTTTTAAAAAATTACAACATTCTAACCACGAATGAAATAACTGAGTTGCTGTCTCATTTGAAACAATGAAACCTCTTTTATGTATTCCAAATATATTATTTGAGGGCCAGACATACCAACAACTAAAGGGAACAGCCATGGGATCCAGGATGGCCCCCTCATACGCAAATTTATTTATAGGATGCTTAGAGCAAGCCTTCCTAGATACCCAAGTCTGTCAACCCAAGGTTGGTACAGATTCATTGATGACATCTTCATGATCTGGACTCACAGTGAAGAAGAAGCTCAGAATTTCCTCTCCAACCTCAACTCCTTTGGTCCCATCAAATTCACCTGGTCGTATTCCAAATCTCATGCCCCTTTCGTCCAACAAACAACAGTACCTCCATTATGACAGCTGCCATCCATTCCACATCAAACGTTCCCTTCCCTACAGCTTAGGTCTTCATGGAAAATGAGTCTGCTCCAGTCTCGATTACCTGAACCAGTACACCAATAACCTAATAACAGCTTTCACATCCTGCAGCTACCATCCAGATCTGGTTCAGAAGCAAATTACCAGAGCCACATCCTCATTCCTCAAATGAGGAATAACATATTGCAGCACTTAGCAGGATCATCTTGGGGAGCCAGTGCTAAGATTTTGCGTACAACAGCTTTGTCCCTAGTTTACTCTGCAGCTGAATACTGTTCTCCTGTCTGGCTCAACAGTGCTCATGTGAGAGACATTGATGTACAATTAAATAGAGCAATGAGATTGATCAGTGGCACTCTGATGGCTACACCACTTCAATGGCTCCCAATATTATGCAACATCGTTCCCCAGATCTAAGACGGAAGGAAGCCTTAATGAGAGAGTATTATAAGATTTTGTCCACTCCTGAGCTTCCTATCCTGCAAGACCTTCCACCACCGGTCAGCCGGCTGAAATCACGTAAACCACCTCTTAAAACAGCTGTGCAACTACATGAGAGTGACTTCTCACCTAAATCAAACTGGGCAAGAATTTGAGATTCGTTTAATGAAAAAACAGCATCTGGATAGACGATCCCTCTAAGCAGCTCCAAGGAATGGACCTTCCCCGTTTCCGAACTGGTGTTGGTCGCTGTAACTATTGGAAATTCAAATGGGGACAGACAGACGACCAGTCATGTGACTGTGGAGCAGACATACAAACGATGACCCATATAATTACTAATTGCCCATTACGATCATTCTCAGGAGGGATGACCGAACTCCATATAGTCAGTCAAGAAGCTGTCCAGTGGTTAAAGGAGTTGGACTTGACTCTGTGACAGAGATATGTTTCATCTTATTAACTAGACACTAGTATATCTTACTAAAGTATTATATGTAGCTGACATTATACCATATATATATATATATATATATATATATATATATATATATATATATTCGATTAATGATGAAAATTCTCCTAAGAGATAATAAATATTGTTGAAATGAGATAGAATGGCTGGCCAGTACTTACCATTGTGCTGTACCGCCGATAGTAACACAAAATGAAAAAACAGAAAAAAAGGGGACAAAGGGACAAGCTTTCGGAACAGAGTTCCTTCGTCAGGTGGGAGAGAAGGGAAGAATAAAGGATGGGAATAGAAGGGAAAGGTGGTTCACGACCTAGGTCATGAAGGTGGTGTTTCGGAAGTGTGGACGTCAGAGATACTGCATGTATGTACTGAGCCAAGCCAGAGAGGATAAATATAACTAAAAAGGAAAGATCAAGTAGTAAAGAGAAGAGAAGAGAGTGAAATTAATGATGCTGAGGGGTGTAGGAGGGGCGGGGGGGTGTCTAAAACGTTTTTCATAAACAGGGAAATATGGATTGACACACACACACACACACACACACACACACACACACACACACACACACACACACGGAGAGAGATAGAGAGAATGACAGAGAGAGCGAGAGCGCGGTAGAGAGAGAGAGAGGGGGGGGGGGTAAGGAACGGATAATGAATAGGTGAGCTGAGGATGGAGGAAGGGGAGGGATTAGCGTAGATTTAGGCCAGGGGGGTGGCGGGAGGAGAGGATATGTTGGAGGGCAAGTTCCCACCTCCGTAGCTCTGAGGGACTGGTGTTGGTTGGTACTATCCAAATGGCACGTGTGGTGTAACACGTGCCCAGGTCCCTGGAGTTATGCTGGAGGGCATGTTCTGCCACAGGATATTGGGTGTCCCCCAGGCGAACAGTTCGTCTATGCCCATTCATCCGCTCAGCCAATTTGTTGGTAGTCATACCAACATAAAAGGCTGAACAGTGGACACATGTCAGCTGGTATATGACATGCGTTGTCTCACATGTGGCCCTGCCTTGAATTGGGTAGGTTTTTCCTGTGGTTTTTCCTACCACATACTCCAGCCCCACCACAGGAAAAACCTACCCAATTCAAGGCAGGGCCACATGTGAGACAACGCATGTCATATACCAGCTGACATGTGTCCACTGTTCAGCCTTTTATGTTGGTATGACTACCAACAAATTGGCTGAGCGGATGAATGGGCATAGACGAACTGTTCGCCTGGGGGACACCCAATATCCTGTGGCAGAACATGCCCTCCAGCATAACTCCAGGGACCTGGGCACGTGTTACACCACACGTGCCATTTGGATAGTACCAACCAACACCAGTCCCTCAGAGCTACGGAGGTAGGAACTTGCCCTCCAACATATCCTCTCCTCCCGCCACCCCCCTGGCCTAAATCTACGCTAATCCCTCCCCTTCCTCCATCCTCAGCTCACCTATTCATTATCCGTTCCTTACCCCCCCCCCTCTCTCTCTCTCTACCGCCCTCTCGCTCTCTCTGTCATTCTCTCTATCTCTCTCCGTGTGTGTGTGTGTGTGTGTGTGTGTGTGTGTGTGTGTGTCCATCCATATTTCCCTGTTTATGAAAAACGTTTTAGACACCCCCCACCCGCCCCTCCTACACCCCTCAGCATCATTAATTTCACTCTCTTCTCTTCTCTTTACTACTTGATCTTTCCTTTTTAGTTATATTTATCCTCTCTGGCTTGGCTCAGTACATACATGCAGTATCTCTGACGTCCACACTTCCGAAACACCACCTTCATGACCTAGGTCGTGAACCACCTTTCCCTTCTATTCCCATCCTTTATTCTTCCCTTCTCTCCCACCTGACGAAGGAACTCTGTTCCGAAAGCTTGTCCCTTTGTCCCCTTTTTTTCTGTTTTTTCATTTTGTGTTACTATCGGCGGTACAGCACAATGGTAAGTACTGGCCAGCCATTCTATCTCATTTCAACAATATATATATATATATATATATATATAAAATAATGGAAAGTCCAGGTTGGAATAAATAATATAGTGAGGACAGTTACAACTCACCGCAAAGACGTGGCGACGAGATGCGACAGGCACATACAAAAGACACACACATACAACAAATTCAGCTATCGGCCATGGCCTTCCTCAGAAATAGAGCACTCACGCAATCACACAGGCACACAACACAGTCATACAACCATCACCTCCGACTGCCACACTTCGAATCACGCTCTGCAGCGAATCGGGGACGGGTGGGGAGGGGAGGGGGAGGGGATAGAAAGGTTACGTCACGGTGGTGGGGATGGGTTAGATGGGAATAACGAGATGCAGCTTAGGAATGGAGTGGGGAGGCGGGTGAGGGGAGAAAATAAAATAAAATAAAGTAAAATAAAATAAAATAAAATAATATATATATATATATATATATATATATATATATATATATATATATATATATATATATATATGAAAATTCATGCACACTGCAAGTGCACAAGACCACATACACACACATACGCACGCACGCACGCACGCACACACACACACACACACACACACACACACACACACACACACATACATACATATACACACACATGATCACACATCACTCAAATCAGGCGAGGTTTGGGATACAGAGGTAGGAACTGTAAGGTATGGAAAAATATATATATAGGAAAATTATCGTAGGTTGAGGCCTGGTTGATTTCGGGATCGGAGAATGTATTGTAGGGATAACTCCCATCTGTGCAGTTCAGAAAAGCTGGTGGTGGATGGGAGGATCCAGATGGCCCGGGTTGTGAAGCAGCCATTGAAATCAAGCATGTGCTCCGCTGCATGCTGTGCCACAGGGTGGTCCACCTTGTTTTTGGCCACAGTTTGGCGGTGGCCATTCATCCTAATGGACAGCTGGTTGGTGGTCATGCCAATATAGAAAGCTGTACAGTGCTTGCAGCACAGTTGGTAAATTACGTGGCTGCTTTCACAAGTGGCCCGGCCTCTGATGGGGTAGGATAAGCCTGTGACAGGACTGGAATAGGAAGTGCTGGGTGGGTGGATTGGACAGGTCTTGCAGCGGGGTCTTCCACAAGGATATGATCCCTGTGGCAGTGAGCTGGGTTTCGGGGTGGCATAAGGATGAACTAGGATGTTGTGAAGGTTGGGAGGGCGACGGAACACCACTTTAGGAGGGGTGGTCCCACCCCTCCTAAAGTGGTGTTCCGTCGCCCTCCCAACCTTCACAACATCCTAGTTCATCCTTATGCCACCCCGAAACCCAGCTCACTGCCACAGGGATCATATCCTTGTGGAAGACCCCGCTGCAAGACCTGTCCAATCCACCCACCCAGCACTTCCTATTCCAGTCCTGTCACAGGCTTATCCTACTCCATCAGAGGCCGGGCCACTTGTGAAAGCAGCCACGTAATTTACCAACTGTGCTGCAAGCACTGTACAGCTTTCTATATTGGCATGACCACCAACCAGCTGTCCATTAGGATGAATGGCCACCACCAAACTGTGGCCAAAAACAAGGTGGACCACCCTGTGGCACAGCATGCAGCGGAGCACATGCTTGATTTCAATGGCTGCTTCACAACCCGGGCCATCTGGATCCTCCCATCCACCACCAGCTTTTCTGAACTGCACAGATGGGAGTTATCCCTACAATACATTCTCCGATCCCGAAATCAACCAGGCCTCAACCTACGATAATTTCCCTATATATATATATTTTTCCATACCTTACAGTTCCTACCTCTGTATCCCAAACCTCGCCTGATTTGAGTGATGTGTGATCATGTGTGTGTATATGTATGTATGTATGTGTGTGTGTGTGTGTGTGTGTGTGTGTGTGTGTGTGTGTGTGTGTGTGCGTGCGTGCGTGCGTGCGTATGTGTGTGTATGTGGTCTTGTGCACTTGCAGTGTGCATGAATTTTCATATATATATATATTATTTTATTTTATTTTACTTTATTTTATTTTATTTTCTCCCCTCACCCGCCTCCCCACTCCATTCCTAAGCTGCATCTCGTTATTCCCATCTAACCCATCCCCACCACCGTGACGTAACCTTTCTATCCCCTCCCCCTCCCCTCCCCTCCCGTCCCCGATTCGCTGCAGAGCGTGATTCGAAGTGTGGCAGTCGGAGGTGATGGTTGTATGACTGTGTTGTGTGCCTGTGTGATTGCGTGAGTGCTCTATTTCTGAGGAAGGCCATGGCCGATAGCTGAATGTGTTGTATGTGTGTGTCTTTTGTATGTTCCTGTCGCATCTCGTCGCCACGTCTTTGCGGTGAGTTGTAACTGTCCTCACTATATTATTTTTATATATATATATATATATATATATATATATATATATATATATATCCAAAATCCAGAACCTTCCACAGAAGAAACCCAGAATTGCCCCTCTTGTCACTGGATACTTTCCAGGACTGGAACGGTCTCTGAATGTGGCTCTCCAGCAAGGATATTACTTCCTTAAATCCTGCCCCAAAATGAGATCCATCCTTCATGACATCCTTCCCACTACACTGAGAGTGTCTTTCTGCAGCCCACCTAAACTCCGTAACCTCCTAGTCCATCCCTATGAAATCCCCAAACAACCTTCTATACCCTCTGGCTCCTACCCATGCAACTGACCTCGTTGCAAAACCTGCCCTATGCACCCTTCCACCACCACTTACTCCAGTCCAGTAACCCGGAAGGTGTACACGATCAAGGGCAGAGCCACTTGCGATAGCACCCACATGATTTACCAACTGACATGCCTGCACTGTGAAGCATTGTATGTGGGAATGACCAGCAACAAACTGTCCATTCGCATGAATTTTCACAGGCAGATAGTGTTTGTTGGTAATGAAGATCACCGTGTGGCTAAACATGCCTTGGTGCACGACAAGTGATGGTTCATGGTGTATTTGTAGGGCCTATCGGAAGCGGAATGCCAAGACTATCATGGACATATACCCCACTCCAAATGTGGCAGACTTTACCCATGCACTTGTGGGTGTGAAGGTTTTTTCCTGTCATTGACTGTAAACTACCATATCATCAAATCCCAATGGCTCCAGACGACGTTGGAAAAACTGCCATCATGATCTGGTTTATATCATTACCGCTTCATGCCTTTTAGACTTCAAAATACCACAAAGACTTGGTAACACTTCATAACCGAGGTTCTCTTTCCAGTTCTGTTTACTTGGAGGACATCCTAATTTTTAGTGCTTCTGTCAAAGAAAACAAACAACACCTGCCGATCCTATGTGACACTCTGGCTTTGGCAGGCATTGAGTTAAACCACAACAAGGACCAACTCCACCAAACCGCTCTCCACTTTCTAGGCAACATTGTCTCTACAGATGGCATCTGTAGATGCTAAATGATGGTTCAATATTGCCATAATCGATCAGCTCAGAAAACTGTTCCTCTAAGACCACAAACTTCTCTGCACACAGATGACATGGTTTGCGAACAACAGAAATGTCATCTGTTAAGTCATAGTTCATGTACAGTGCCATTGGTACCAACTGAAATGCACTGTTGTGAAACTGTATCAGTGGAGGGAGTGGCAGAGTCTAGAGTGGGTTAATGCGAGTCTGCAGGGGACGTAGTGGAAAACATGTTCGTACCCCCTGTTGTGACAGGAGGTGTCATATGAACCAATGACAGCTGAGCCACAGTGTGGTTGGTGGCCCTGTCAGTTGTTGTGGATGCCGGCAGAAGAACAATTGGTGGTGAGATTGTGTCGGCTGCTGCAGAAACTGCTGGAGGTGCCATTGGTTCGTGTGAGCAAGATGACTGCTGAGCCATGGCAGCAGAAAGGTTGACTGGATGGATAGTGACCGGCATATTGGACAGACGATGCATACTGTCAAGGATCGATGCGTTGAACACCAGAGGCACACACGACTGATGTATCCGAGCAAGTCAGCGGTCGCTGAACATTGTTTGTCAGAGAATCACATGACGGAGTATGAACGCACTAGGAGTCTGGTACAGACATCAAGATACTGGGACTGCGTCGTTAGAGAGGCTATTGAAATTCGCAAAAGTGACGACCTCATAAACCGTGACTGTGGCTATAATCTTAGCAAAGCGTGGGAACCAGTAATTGGATTAATTAAGATCAAATATAGCAAACGTAAGGAAGTGACAACCATGGCAGACAGAGCCTTCACATCGACATCATCTCAGACGCCGTCGCAATCGGTTCCACTGCGCAACCGTGGCGCGGGGTGCGGACCACGGAAGGGTTGCTCCGCGGGCCGAGGGTATTTAAATCACTCACTACCGGGCTAGAACCCAGTTTCCTTTGAGCTGCCATAGCGTGCGGATCTCCGTGTCGGCACGTTTCCAGGAGCTCAGTCCGTCAGTTCACCTGATGATGGCGACATGTATGATCGCTGAAATATTGTGGCCGTTGGACACTATAGACTGGCAGTACACCCGTGGATATTTTGATTATCAAATACACTGGGAAAAACTAAAGAATCACATCATTATCATTAATCACAGCAACTAAAATCCTTTAATACAGCATATGTTCCTGTAGATTGTTGTAGCAGACAAGACCTTCAGAAATATTCAAACACAGTAACCACCCATTTTATGAGCCAAACATACTGAATTGAAACTGTAATGTTTTTGAGCTACCATTCAAAACATAAACAGTGATGCATAAGACATATATGAGTACACAGTGGATTATCTAATCTTAACTAAAGGAAATAATCAATTTGAAATAGCCTATCAATTGGTACAAACATAAATGATGAAATACTATAATGAAAATCTGCTTATATGTAAAAGAACATGTTTAACCAAATAGACATCATGAATTTCAGCTCAAATAACCATTGTAAGTAACACAAAGTAAAGTAGATCATAAATGAGCATGTAAACATTTAGTAACAATCAATTTTAGATTAGATTTTGACAGAATTACACAATAAGTCATTAATAACAAAACAACTATTTAGATAAACTCATATTATGCATTATTCTTAGTAATCAGTCAGGTTAACAGAATGAAAATACTAGTGCATCATAGCTATGAAAATGTTAGGTACAGTTTCTTATTATGATAAATGTGGTATTAATTGTTACTCTTCATATTTAAGCATATAATTGGAAATTAGAAACATTTTCAAAGGTTTAAATCTTATTAAAAGATGAAGATATAAGCTTGTCTTATAGAACATCAACTGTCCTTAAGATTGAGGAAACTGTTTGTAAATTAAAATTTATAATATAGTAAGGACAGTTTACAACTCACCGCAAAGACATGGCGATGAGCTGCAACAGGCACATACAAAAGACACGCACATACAACACTTTCAGCTATCAGCCATGGCCTTCTTCAGAAAATAGAACACTCATGCAATCACACAGGCACACAACACAGTCGTACAACCATCACCTCCGGCTGCCGCACTTCGAATCACGCTCTGCAGCGAATCGGGGATGGCAGGGGAGGGGAGAGGGGATAGGAAGTTTATGTTATGGTGGTGGGGATGGGTTAGATGGGACTAACAAGATACAGCTTAGGAATGGAGTGGGGAGGCGGGTGAGGGTGTGAGATTAACACCCAATATAAATACTGGTAATTAATAGCATTTGATAATTAAACAGTATGAAGTTCACTGCAAACATTGACCGTGCCAATGCACTAAATGTTACACAATTTTAATCTTATGAATTATGGTAGCAATGTATGTATGCAGTTGGGTGACAACATTTATAGTTAGGCCAAAGGTAGAAATTCTCCACGTTGAGATTTGCTGTGTGCTTGTAGCTGACGGGAGGCCAGTGAGCAGGCCGATGTTGGTGGCTTGTTCCAGCTTAGGATTTTCCAGTTCGTTTCCGGTGAGGGGAGAGAGGGACAATGGCGAGTGCCAGGCACAGTGCAGTGCACAGCGTGAAATAAAATATTCTAATACTACTGCATTTGAAGTAATATGATGCAGTTAGGAACCTTTAAGGCCCTCATTACAAAATAGCCTGTTGATAAATAAACAATACATTAGCTGATATAGTCACATCTGGTGTATTATGTTTAATTGACAATGAAAAGTAATAAATTACCAACGAAGACAAGACAGTTACACAACTAGCATGGCAATGTTTGTTTATAAAAATAATATATTTACTATTTCTCATTTTATTTTCAATTAATCTTGTGCATTTTATCTTGAAATATTCAGTTAAATCACTTATCTGTGATTTAAGAAATTGCACAATTATGATAAATAGTACAAAGGATTTTTATACCAATATAAAATTGTAAGAAGATATTTGTTTAATGTGTTGTGTAAAGTTTTAGAAATGTATTGGCTGAGCGCTGTATGTTAGCAAATCGGTTAGAACAGCTCACATGGGAAAGTTGATGACGTAGGGGAAAAAACCCCGGCAGTTGAGCTTTTGCGCGCGCGCGCGCGAGGGCAGGAAGTGACGAGGCGGGAACGAGTGGGGTAGCTGGCCGGGCGGCGTCACTCTGCAATCAGTCGGCATGTGTATCTCCAGGTGGAGACTTTAGATTTGTGTGTGGGAATCGCCATGTGTGGTTGCTCGTCATAGACTGCACCAAGTTGAATTGAGTGCTACTGTGTATTTGTGAATATTTAGCCAGTGGAACAAGGTGTGCATCGTATTGAATTAAAGTGACTGTGATTTGTTAATGTAACACGTGTTGGCGCATAGGCACGAACATAAACAGTGTTTGAGGCAGCCACATGGTGTGAAAACAATTTGCGACAAATATTTATTTTTGTCTGGGGGCTCACGAGCTATAATTCTTTTGTTAAATGTGTCGACGTACAGACGTATCAGCCACAGTGTTCTACTATTGTGAAATAAACAACAGAAAGTGAACTTTCACGTGTTTTCAAAAATAGTAGTTAGTACACCCTTTTCTCTCATGAACTTGATTTTATTATGAATTTGTTTTGTTAATCATATGCAGGGAAGGAAAGCTGCGAACATGTGATATCATCCCCTAGAAAATGAGTCAAACAGTCGCAATCACAGTTCCAGTGTTTTTGCATGTTTAGGAATATGGTTCGCAGTTGGTGGTTGTGAGTTTTTAAAAATTAGACTTTCCCTATTTTAAACTCTCACCCCGACCTTCACTCTTGCATTTGGAGGCTCGTTACGGGATAAGTTCATGTTGGACTTGCTCGGACGGAGAGATTAGGGTGTTTATAGGACAGTGAACAGTTAACGAACAGTTGCAAACAAGTGCGTGGACGCGACGGACAATTTCAAGTGTGTGTGGCAGCTGGCAGCAGAGAGCGGGATAAATTCACACTGATCTTGCTCGGACAGAGAGGTAGGGTGTGCTTAGGAAAGTGATAGTGGACAAAACAGTTAGCATAATCGTGGACGGTACGCGAACGCGTCGCACGGTTAACGACGGTTGGTGGCTGACAGAGTTCGGGCGCGGGCATCCGTAACCGGTGATCGACAGCGTATCGGCCCGGCAGCAGTGAGTGGCGGCGCGCGGAATCCACACACTCAAATTTCATCTTCTGCAACGGACGGAAGTGGTCGGGGGGACTTCGCAAGTCGCCAACGGAGTGTCGGTGCCCAGCAGCTTCGATTCTACAAAGGATAAGGGATGCAGTGAGGACATATTCCAGCCACAGCTTCTACAACAGACAGCAGCGAGCGTTGGGGACGCCGCAGCTCATTGCAGCAACTTCTGGATTAAAAGATAAGTAAAGCAGCTGGCGCTATAAATTCTTGTGTGTTAATCAAACTTTCTTGTGACACAGAAAATGGAGCATGTTTTTAAGAAGTCGGCAAGTGACGTAGATTCAGAGAGGGTAAATTCTGGGGGAATGTTGTTGACACCTGAGATGATCGCAGCCATGTTAGCGAGTTTTAGCTCAAATTTAGAATCAAAAATAGGATCAAAAATAGAAAATTCAAACTCACATTTAGAATCAAATTTAAGATCAGAAATAGAAACTGTAAAATCAGAATTGAAAGCAGACTTTAAGGCAGACATTGGGGCACTACAAAATTCAATGCTTGGATTAAAGGCAGGAATAATCACAGACATTGACAAAAAGACAGGAAGTCTAACAGAACAGTTTGAAAATAGGGAAAAGGAGATACATGCCAGAATTGGTGCTATTGAGACTAAGGTAGGAGGCAAGTTAGATGCTGTGAAACAAATATGTGATCACAGGAATGAGGGCACTATGCAAGCGTTGGCTGAGGTTGTCAAGAGGATGGTGGCAGGTATTGAGGAAACAAAAACTTTGTTGTCAGGAAAATTAGAAAATACAGAATGTAACTTTAGGAAAAAGATAGAACAAGTAGTGACAGTAAACAATACTGAGATTGAGAAGGTGAACACGAGAATAAATAATCTAGAATTGTGTACTGCATCAGGAAACACTAATTGGTCCATGGTGCAGACACCTAATGGCAAAAAGTTTTCAGGAGTGGGTAATTATCATCCAGTAGATTTTTTGGCTGCATGCAAGGACCAATTTGTGCCTGGTATGTCAGACCAGTGTAAAGTGAAGTTAGCAAAGAGAATGCTTGACTTTTCTGCTCAAACTTGGGCAAATCAGTGTTCTGATAAATTTGTCACTTTTGAGGCGCTTGAAAATTGTTTTTAAATAAGTATTGGGGAGGGGCCAAGCAAGCTAAGATACAAAATGAATTCTTGAATGGGCCAAACTATGTGAAAGGGAAACAGAGCATGAAGGAATTTTGTCAGGAGGAACTTGAGAAACTAGTGCATTTATATACACCTTTGAGTCTCTTAGCAGTAATTTCCACTTTGTGTAGGAGGTTACCTGCAGATTTGCATTGGCAGTTAAATCAACATCCCACAGATTAAGCTGAGAATTTCATTGAATTTGTAGAAAATATAGACCAGGGTTTAGTTATGGAACAACAGCTCAGGGGGACACAGCATGTGAACCACAATGAAAACAGAGGCAGTAGAAATGGGGGTCACAACCAGGGAAACCACAATAGAGAGAGGAATTTAAATGAAAATTGGAGAGGTAACAATAACAGAGGAGACAACTGGGAGAATAGAAGCCAGAGGGAAACATGGGAAATTGATAGGAGAAATCAAAGGCAGGAAGGTGGAAATAGGAATGGGGATAACAGTAGGAGAGAAAATCAGAGACAGAATCAGGGAAACTAAGATTTGTTCCAAATGAGGTCCGTTTTGGGACAAGGAACTATTCTAATAATAGGACCAGAAGATGGGATAACAGGGGATCTAATGGCCATAATTACAGTAGGAATAGAGATGGGGAGAGAAAGAAGGAAAAACTATGTCACATGGACAGAGATGATGATAGGAAGGAGGAAGTAGGAGTTCACAAAGGCAAGGATAAAGAAAACATAAATAGAGTAAACAAGGAAAGGGAGAAAATAGAGGAAAGTATGTGTCAGATGGATGCCGTTATAGGTAGTGAGGAAATTTTTGGGGATTGGTTCATGCAACATGACAAAAGAAAGGCAAACAGGAGGAGAAAGGATAGGAATGAGGACAGTAAAGGGGAATATGATGTGCGAAATTTATTTGATAATAACATTAAAGAGGATAAAAACAGTGTTGGGTTAGCCATAGTTTTGGATAGGTCAGAGGCACAAGTGTTGACTGAATGCGAAAGTATGAATGTAAATATTGATGGTACTGGAGCCAGCATAGATGGTGTTGAGTGTGTGAATGAGAATGAATGGAGTTCTGAATTTAAAAAAATTAAATGTGATCCAGTAAAAACAGTAAATGGCACTGGGTCTAGTATGAATAATGAGATAAGTGTGAATGTTTCTGAAGTAGGTGAAATTGTCAATACTGATGTACACCCACCTGTAACTGATGATGTGTTGGGACAGGACAGAGGTATTATTGAGAAGATAAAGTGGATTAGGAAGTGGGCACCAGATGATTGGCAATTACACAAATATGAGTATTTGGACCGACTTGGGAAGCAATGTAATAGGGATCAAACTTACTATAGCCTGGTAAAAGACTTAGTGAGTGGGGAGAATGAATACAATGAATTAAGGGGATTAGGCATGTGTGCTGTAGACCAAAATGAAGTAGATGAAGGATTTGGTGTATTACAGGAGGGGATAGATAATGATAAGGAGAGTGTACAAACTTTTGTACTATACAACAATGAAAATTGTAAGGAAATGGATTGTGATGGGATAGGAGCAGGGTGGATTGATAAAGAAGTAAGTGAATATGGTCCAGATGATTGGGTCCAATTCCTTGGACATTTAAAATCAGTGGAGCCAGTGACATGGCTAGAAGAGAAATATGGGTATGCAAGGAAACTTGGGGAGTTGAATGCAATAAACCCAGAATTTGGGAAAGCATTCAGTGAAATATTTGGAAATGATGAGGACATACAACCATATTGTTATGTAGGGGAAATAAATACTATGGTTAAGAACTGTATGCAAGAAATTGAGGAGGATTTGTTGGCAGAAAATGAACTTGAGGAAGATGTTATTGAAAATGTACAGCCCATTATAAATGTTAAGGTAGAAGGGGTCTGTGAAACTGCATTGATTGATACTGGAAGTACAATTAGTGGTATTTCAGAGGATTTCTACAATCAAATCAAGAGTACAGGGACAGTAGAGTTTTCAGTTACTGGGCTACGGATAAAGAATGTTACTGGCAGTTATAGAAAACCAGTGAATAAGGAAGTAGTGTTAGACTTGATGATTGAGGCTGAATTGTTTAGTCAAGGTTTACTTGTCATAAAGGGACTTTGCTTAAATTTAGTGTTGGGAAATGTTTTTTGTGCAAATATGGGGCACAACTAGACTATAACGACAAGGCTATGAAATTGAATGTAGGGGGTCATATGAAGAAGATTAAATTTAAGAACTCTGTTGATGAAAACAATCTGATGGCATGCATACAGATAGCACAATGTGTTATAAATGAAGCTGAAGTTGAGGAAGAAATATGAAGGAAGGTAGATTAGACAAAGGGGATAAGTGAAAGTCAAAAGGGGGAATTGTATTATTTATTGTCTAGGTATAAGAATGTGTTTTCTGAAAAGCCAGGAAAAATCTTAGATTTTGAATATGAAATTAGGGTAAAACCACATGAACCAGTTAAAGCTAAGCCTTATGCTATAGCCATATCTGAAAGGGAATCAGTCAGAACTGAATTACAACGGATGCTGGACTGGGACATAATTGAAAGATGTAGAAGCGAGTACAGCATTCCCATGGTAGTGGTAAAAAAGAAGGACAAATCTGTGCAGTTAGTGTTAGACACCAGAAAATTGAACAAAATTATAGTTCCTGAAACAGATCATCCAGAGAACATGGATGAACTGATTCAAGGGTTCCATAATATGAAACTTATGACCAGCATGGATCTGACTGCCGATTGTGGCAGGTGCTGCTGGCTGTTGAGAGCAGGAAATACACAGCTTTCTTATTTGAAGGCAGGACATATCAATATAAGGTTGTTCCTTTTGGTTTGTGTATTTCTGTTGCTGTTTTCATTAGAGCTTTGAGTTATGTGTTGGGAGATGAACTGATGAGAAGACTTACAATTTATGTGGATGACATATTGGTTGCTACAGCTACTTGGAAGGAGCATTACTGTTTATTGAAGGTTGTTTTTACAGCTTTACTTGCAGGGGGTATGACACTCAAGCTTAAAAAGTGTGAATTTGTGAAAGTAAAAATAAACTTTTTAGGTCATGTATTATCTTCAGAAGGATTTATGCCTAATGGGGATAAGATTAAGGCAATAGCAGAATGTGCAAAACCTAAGAACCGGAAGCAGTTAAAATTGTTTCTCGGCATGGCTAGTTTCTACAGAAAATACATAAGTAATCAAAGCCTGAATTCTCCAAATTTGTCATGGTTATTGAAGAAAAAAGTGTCCTGGATGTGGTCTGATGAATGTGATAGGGATTTTGAAAGAATCAAAACCAGTCTGTGCAATAGCAAACTCTTAATTACCCAGACATGTCTCTTCCATTTTACTTAGCCACAAACAGCTCAGACTATGGAATAGGAGTTGCTCTCTTTCAAAGAAAAGAAGTGGATGGTGAGATTTAACACAGAAGCATATCATTTGCAAGCAGGGTCCTATCAAAACATGAGCGGAGATATTGTATTTCGGAGAAGGAACTTTTGGCTATAGTTTGGGGTTTTCTAAAATTCAGAATTTACGTGCAAGGTCATGAGACAATTGTTATGACTGACCATAAGGCATTGAGCTATTTGCAGGATTGTAAGTTACTAAATCAAAGGCTGGCACGTTGGGCACTAATACTCCAACAATTCCAATATAAGATAGAATACATAAAGGGCACTGAAAACATAGTTGCTGACAGCCTGTCCCATTTGCCTATTAAAGGGGATGAAACTATAGAACTTGAGGGTGAAGGCACTGAATTCCACATGATGTACATGAAAGGTGTTGATGGGGAAAAACATATTAGGGACATCTGTAAGGACATGAGACGGATACAGAACACTGATCCGATTCTCAAACTGATCAAAACAAACATGAGTACAAAAGGGCATGAAAAATTAGATAAATATTATAGGATCTATAAGGGGGTATTGTTTAGGAGAAAGAATGTTGACAAAGAAGAATGGCGGGTATGTTGGCCAGAGGAACATGTCCAGTCATTGATAGAATATATACATCTGTCACATGGTCATTATGGACCACAAAAGTGTTTGGAAATATTACAGTATTATGTTATTTCTAACAATATGGATAGAAGTGTTAGGAAACAGTTAGGTGCTTGTGATAAATGCCAGTGTGTGAAGCATAGCACTGTGGCTAGCCAAGGTGAAATGAGAAGCATTTTACCTAAGGGTGTGGGTGAGTTGTTGGCAATTGACCTTTTTGGACCATTACCAGCAAGTAGGGGTGGACAAAAATATGTCATACTTACTGTTGATGTGTTTTCAAAATATGTAAGGTTATACGGTATCAAGAAGACTAGCAGCAAAACAATAATCCGTAAGCTAGAGCTAGATTATTTCAAAAAACATGGAAAACCTAAGGCATTGCTGTCAGACAATGGTTCCCAGTTTGCATCTAAGTCAGGTGTGAAACATAAAAACTTCAGTTTACCATCCGGCGAGCAATCCTGCCGAGCGATACATGCGTGAGTGGGGGGGCTATGCCGAACATACTGTAGTAATAACCACAAATCATGGGCATAGTACATTGTTTCTTTTGAGGATGTCATGAACAGTGTTAAAAGTAAAGCAACAGGACATATACCATATGAGATAATGATGGGCAAGAAGGCACCGAATCTAATAGGTGAGATTGTAGATTTACCACCAGGGGATCAGGTGACACCACAGGAACGGATAAAGCTGGCGACCGAGCAGATGGCTAAGGCAGCAGCTCAGAGGAAAAACAGACATGACAGTAGGTACAAGCCAACTAAGTACAAAGTCAATGACCTAGTACTAGTGAAAACTAAAGAAAAGTCTATTGACATTGATGGAGAAATAAAGAAACTTTTTGAGTTATATCATGGGCCATTCCAGGTATCAGCATGTCCATACCCAAATGCTTACCGGTTGGAATACCCCAAGTCTGGAGAAACGTTGGGGTTAAGAAATATTACTGAGTTGAGGCTATATAAGCAACTGGATTAAGCCAGTTTGCAGCCTCATGTGAATATTAGGTTTAGGATCTGTATGTATTTTTTTGTGATTTATGTATGTCTAGATTTAAGAGTTTTTGTGGAGTAACTTGACAATTTGATAATTATTTTGACTTGGTTTACTCTCTATTTTTGCCTTGCTTTATTTTTGTTGTTTATGTATATGTGTTGGTGAAAGGTGCAATTGTTGCCAGGACTCATTCCTGAAACAGCAGCTGAGAGGGATAGTGTGTTTATTGTGTCATCTTAATTTATGTATGAGTAGTGAAACTATTTAGTTAGGTAATTCTATGAATGATAATTAAATTGTTTTTATTTTTGTTTATGTATACTAATCTGTAATCAGGACTAGAGGACGTATATATATTGTTTTCAATTGCTACTCACAGGCTGCAGGAGTTGTAGTTACTGTGAAGTATAGACGTGCTAGGATTAACTTAGGATAGTATGGGCCAATTAAATCTCACACCAGCAAAAATAATTGTTTTTGGTGCGAGGGGGTAGGATTTGTATTTATGCTTGTAGGTGTCATTTTGATAGAAGAGAAAATTCTCTATGATAACATTCGTTTGGTAGTATTATTTGAGCTTTAAGATATATTTTTGACACAGGCAGGTTGTTGATGTAATATTTGATGGAGTAATACTCCAAGTAGGCCACATATTCTCTTGTCTGTTTCATCTGAAGCTATGGCTGATGAGAGTGCAGGCATCATGGTTTGGGTTGATCTAATAATGACTAACACAAGCCACTTTGAGTTCTTAATTCTGTTGATTTGCATGTTACTGTACATGTCTCAATGCTTAGTTTCAATTGCACCAAGTCTGGATGGCAGAGGGTGGGATACAAATCCAACCGAATCCTGGTGTCCAGACAAACTTTTGTCTATGTTGACTCATGAGTGCCTTCTGCTCTTCCTGTTCCATGTAGGGTGCATAAGACGTGTGTGAACAAGAACACTTGATCCAGTGCTATGAATCTAAGCTGCAATAGCATGTTGGTTGAAATGACAGAGACATAGGACCATACACCATGAACCAGAATTGCTGCAACGATGACTTTGGGGTTCTCAGTGTCAAAGGGTGAGAGATTTCCTTTAAACAAGTGGAGTGTACACTGTCAAAAGTTTTTATAGTGATAATTCTAGTTTTTCCATGTAGGACAAGGTTCTCTAAAGACTAAAGTTTAATACTATTATAAATTTGGTGCCAATTCTGTATACAAACAACAGGCACACTTAAATTTCATGGATGTAATTAGTTATAAGGATTCTTTTCTTAAAAATATGCACACACTATAAGTGGTCTTAATGGTAAAAATATTGGGAAATTTTCTCACTGCCCTGTTTATTTTTATTTATTTATTTATTTTCCATTAGTTGAGGTCATAATTGCTATAGTGTTTGAGTCAATCCGATTCAATAATTTTGTAATTTTAAATTTTGCTCATTTGAATGTATTAATTTTGGTGCTACTTGCGCCATCCTGCATATGGTTTTGATGCCGCAAGTGGGGGTATTGTGAGATTACCTCCCAATAGAAATACTGGTAATTAATAGCATTTGATAATTAAACAGTATGAAGTTCAATGAAAACATTGACCATGTCAATGCACTAAATGTTACACAATTTTAATCTTATTAATTATGGTAGCAATGTATGTACACAGTTGGGTGACAACATTTATAGTTAGGCCAAAGGTAGAAATTCTCCACGTTGAGATTTGCTGTGTGATTGTAGCTGACGGAAGGCCAGCGAGCAGGCTGACGTTGGTGGCTTGTTCCAGCTTAGGATTTTCCAGGCTTCGTTTCCGGTAAGGGGAGAGAGGGACAATGGCGAATGCCAGGTGCAGTACAGTGCACAGCGTGAAATAAAATATTCTAATACTACTTGCATTTGAAGTAATATGATGCAGTTAGGAACCTTTAAGGCCCTCATTACAAAATAGCCTGTTGACAAATAAACAATACATTAGCTGATATAGTCACTTCTGACGTAATATGTTTAATTGACAATGAAAAGTAATAAATTATCAATGAATACAGATTTCTTTGCATTCTACAGTATGTCTGTCTAGGTGTACTTGTGTCTGTGTGAATGTGTGGGTGTGTGTGCATTTGTTTATCCTCCTTTTTTCCCCCCAAGGTAAGTCTTTCCTCTCCCGGGTTTGGAATGGCTCCTTACCCCCTTCCTTAAAACCCTCATCATTTCCTTTTCCCTCTCCTTCCCTTCTGCCTGAAGAAGCAACTGGGTTGCGAAAGCTTGCATTTGTGTGTGTGTATGTATTCATTTATTTATTTGTGATGCTGTCACACCTGTGCTCCTTCGCCTAGTGAGTAATCTTCGTCTTTTTTTTATATATATAATATTCCTGCTAGGAATTTTTCATCTTAATATTCATAACACACACACACACACACACACACAAACACACACACACACACACACACACACACATATATATATATATATATATATATATATATATATATATATATATATATATATATATATATATATAATACGAATATTAAAATATACGTAAAAAATAGATGAAGTACACTTACCAGGCGAAAGGGCACAGGCAGTAATAGCAACAAATAAACACACAGACACACACACACACACACACACAAAAATGCTAGCTTTCGCAGCCTAGCTGCTTCATCAGGCAGAAGGGAAGGAGAGGGAAAAGGAAATGATGAGGGTTTTAAGGAAGGGGGTAAGGAGCCATTCCAATCCCGGGACAGGAAAGATTTACCTTGGGGGAAAAAATGGAAGGTAAATAAATGCACATACACCCACACATTTACACAGACACAAGTACACTTAGGCAGACATACTGTAGAACGCCTAAGTGTACTTGTGTCTGTGTAAATGTGTGGGTGTATGTGCATTTATTTACCTTCCATTTTTTCCCCCAAGGTAAGTCTTTCCTGTCCCGGGATTGGAATGGCTCCTTACCCCCTTCCTTAAAACCCTCATCATTTCCTTTTCCCTCTCCTTCCCTTCTGCCTGATGAAGCAGCTAGGCTGCGAAAGCTAGCATTTGTGTGTGTGTGTGTGTGTGTGTGTGTGTGTGTGTGTGTGTGTGTGTGTGTGTGTGTCTGTGTGTTTATTTGTTAGACAAAAAATTCCTAGCAGGAAAAATTATATATAAAAAATGGACGAAGATTACTCACCAGGCGAAGGAGCACAGGTGTAACAGCATCACAAATAAATAAATGAATACACACACACACACAAACGCTTGTGTGTGTGTGTATTCATTTATTTATTTGTGATGCTGTTACACCTGTGCTCCTTCGCCTGGTGAGTAATCTTCGTCCATTATATATATTATTGTGAATGTTTTAGAAATGAAATTGGTAGGCGAGCTCAAGATGGCGATGACAAACAAGTGGTGTAATGTGAGTCAACCTATAAGAACTAATGCAAAACATGCAAAAATCAAAGAGCATGTTCAAAGACTTTGTGCAAGAGACATGTTTGTCGACCGCCACAAACCCCACGCTGCCCCGTTGGGAGAGTGCAGATCACAGAGATGGCTTAGAAGCTCAAGGCAGCTGATCACTTGGCTGACGAGAATCTGATTGTATAAACGATAGTCCTCAGTGGACTACTTGCTTACAGCAAGCGGAAGTTGATGGTGCATCACTTGATGTGCAGACTCATAGTGATGATAGAATGATAGAATGTCTTTTAATTCAATGAACATCAGTAGTAAATTGACATATAAAGTCCATATGCTGGAAACACTGTAGTGGTATGTCTTCTGAGGGGTTTCATATCCCATCTACCAGTGGTCGATGATCAGTATAGACTGTGATCAGTTGAAACTCAATATCCTCAAGGAAATACTTAATAGCCTCATGAGTAGTTCTCTGTCGAAGGCTGACCATCTGTGATGGAACTTTGAAAGGCTTTTAGCGAAGAAACACAGAGGCCGGGAAACATAACCATTCTGCTACTGTAAATGGCACTGACACAGGTGTCGCCGGCATCTGTGGTAATGGAAATCGGGCATCTGGAGTTGGGTGAGCAAGGTTGACAGCTTTGGTGAGAGCCAACTTAAGATCCAAGAAAGTAGTAATCATTGTATTTATCCACAGAACCTTGTGTGAACCAGAAGTGTTGTTGCCTGCTAAAATGTCGATAAGAGGTGCTTGTAAGTCAGAGCAACGTAGAATGTGGCACCAAAAAAAAGTCCATGATAACTGTAACATTGTCGGAAGTGGGATGGCTACCATTAGCATCTACCTTATATCTCAAAATTGTTATGGAATTACATTGGAGTTAAAACTTGTCATCATTAATTGTCACACCTTTGTCTTTAAATACATGTAGAACCTATGAGAGGTGTTCTTTGTGCTCGTAATCTGAATGTGCAAATGTAAAAATGTCATCTAAGTTGGATTAACAAAATGGAAAACAAAACATTATACTGTCATGTCTGATCCATGTTTTTAAGTTTGAAAGGCATGAAACAAGACTCAAACAGACCAGACAGAGCAATGATAGCAGTATTATGAATGCCCTCATGGGACATTGGAATCTGATGATATGCTTCATGGCAATCATGGAAACTATGTACATTTGATATTCATAGAATGTATGACATCAACTGCGATTGGGCAAAGCTGAAAATGTGTACCCAGCCGGGATTCGAACCCGGGTCTCCTGCTTTCTAGGCAGTTGCGCTGACCCCTACACCACTGGGGACACAGTGATCACCGCACCTGCAAGGACTACCCATGCACGCCTCCCGTCAGATACAAATTCCCAACTTCGCCCTGCCCATAGTACTCAAACTCGTAGTTTAACTAATTCCCGTAAGAGTAAGGGCTTCAAACTTGCCCACCCCTCCCCACTAACGATAGGATCATTGCCCGTCACCGGCATATTATATATACATGTGGCGTCTGTTCCGAAAGAACAGACGTCACTTCTGATCCTGCAGCTGTTAGTGGGGAGGGGTGGGCAAGTTTGAAGCCCTTACTCTTACGGGAATTAGTTAAACTACGAGTTTGAGTACTATGGGCAGGGCGAAGTTGGGAATTTGTATCTGACGGGAGGCGTGCATGGGTAGTCCTTGCAGGTGTGGTGATCACTGTGTCCCCAGTGGTGTAGGGGTCAGCGCAACTGCCTAGAAAGCAGGAGACCCGGGTTCGAATCCCGGCTGGGTACACATTTTCAGCTTTGCCCAATCGCAGTTGATGTCATACATTCTATGAATATTAAATAATAACAGCTGCAGGATCAGAAGTGACGTCTGTTCTTTCGGAACAGACGCCACATGTATATATAATATGCCGGTGACGGGCAATGATCCCATCGTTAGTGGGGAGGGGTGGGCAAGTTTGAAGCCCTTACTCTTACGGGAATTAGTTAAACTACGAGTTTGAGTACTATGGGCAGGGCGAAGTTGGGAATTTGTATCTGACGGGAGGCGTGCATGGGTAGTCCTTGCAGGTGCGGTGATCACTGTGTCCCCAGTGGTGTAGGGGTCAGCGCAACTGCCTAGAAAGCAGGAGACCCGGGTTCGAATCCCGGCTGGGTACACATTTTCAGCTTTGCCCAATCGCAGTTGATGTCATACATTCTATGAATATTAAATAATAACAGCTGCAGGATCAGAAGTGACGTCTGTTCTTTCGGAACAGACGCCACATGTATATATACATTTGCTCCATACAATTTCTGCGAAAAATGTTGTATGGGTGTGGGTTGGTTAATTTCCCCAAATTGTTCTTGCATTTAGTTTGTGATAGTCTCCACACAAAATATATGAACTGTTGATCTTTAGTATTAAATGGACAGGGGAGGGGCAGTCTCTAGAAGAAAGGAAGAAGATGCCTGCATCTGGAAGTTCGCTAATGACAGCTTTTGTAGCACAAAGTTTATGTGTCATTAAACATTATGCTTGTGATGTACTGGGGAGCCCTCCATAATAAGCGAATGGTGGCACGTACCATCCATCACTGCAACCACAGAGGAAGGCGATTGTTTACATAATAGAGTGGTGTCACTGACCTTGTTATTGTCCTGTGGCTGCTGCTGTGATGTAGACTGTGGAGGGGAAGGCATCATGCTGTCCAGCATGATGGATGCACACACAATGCACTGTGGTGAAACACACGGCAGGATGGAAGTAGCGGTGTCAATTCAGTGAGGTGATGGAGGTCATCATTCTCCACTCAGATTACTTCTAACTCACAACATATGTAATGTTGGAGACAATTTTATTGTACTTGAGGAGCAGATAAGAACACTCATCAATTTCAGATGTTGATTCAGTTATGAGCCTCAGAGCAGAAGGTGATGGTGCAAAAGAGCCAACAAATCACATGTCCATGGAGTGGTTAATGAGATACAGTATGTGGACGGTGCATCAGGAGAGGTTTCCGAGTGCTTCAGAAAGTTGATACCAATCACTGGAACATCCACGCCAGCCATGTTCAAAACTTATACCTAGTTGGAACTGCAGAGGGATGGTTGTTGCACTGTACACTGTGATGTCAGTGTTATTAGCTGCACGAGGGATGCCTGGTGCAGGTTTCATAATGAGTAAAGACTGGCATCTGTGCCTGTATACCAAGATTGTGCTTCTCTCTTACATAAAAATATGACTAGATGTCTTAACGTAAGCAAGTACATACTGAGTTATTTGGTGATGACTGGTGTCTGCACAAGATGTAGTGCCTAATGTGCCCTACGTGGCAACTTTGACACCGCACCTGCGGACTTGTTTGTGTTGGTGTAGAAGATGGTGCAGATGAAGTTGGAACAGGCATTGTGAAAGTTGGAGCTGATTGTGGGATTGCTAATGCCGGGATCTCTCCACTTGGTATTAACTCATGTTCCTAAAGCATACTGGTTCATGTTGGTTGAGTGCAATGATGGAGGCATCACACCAGTAGATGTTGTAAATGGCAAGACAGGGGAGTTCAAATGTGAAGATGCTGTGCTAAGGTGATGGTGTTTAATGATCTGATGGACATGATCTGTATACCAAAAAGGCACCCCAAAAGTTTGTTTGACAGAGCCAGGAGTTGCGTTTGAATATATGTCAGCAATTTTACAATCCATGTTGTCCACAGCATGAAATCAGGAAGTATTCAGATGTCTGCCAAGAAACATTATTGCCTGTGCCACAACTGAAACAGTGATTGGTCACCTAATTGCTCATTATGGATGAAGTGTTGTAGAGCATCTTCCACCGAACTAGGGAGGCAGTGCAATAATATCTGCTGTGCGTTGGCATCTTTGGCACAGGAAGGCAAGCTAAGAATTAAGTCACTAATCGGGTTGAGCTCCCCATGAAGGTGCCTGAGGAGGCAGATAAAACATGCAGCATTGCTGCAGATATTGTTTACATTAAGTATTGCATTGACTAAGGTAAACCATGTTGCAGAACTGTCTCAAGTAAGAGTTAGAAGCTTCTTGAAGGGCACTGTAATATCATTGTGGGTCAACATTGGTGCTGCTAGTGTTAAACACTTTCTGTTTCTGGTTGCGATGGTGTGGATGTCAACAACAGCATTATTTGTGACATGTAACAGATAAAACTGGAAGCAATATTCAAACACAGTTAGTACCCCATTTGCTGAGGTAAACATACTAAATGGAAACTTTAATGTTTTTGATACACCTGTGAAAACATAAACAAAGGTCAGTACATATCTGAGTACACAGTGGATTATCTAACCAGTATCAAAAGTAAATAATCAATATTACATAACCTATAAATTGGTAGGAATGTAAATTATGAAATAGTTTAATGTAAATCTCCAAATATAAAAGAGCACATGGCTAACCAAATAAATGTCATATATTACAGATCAAATACCAATCTAAGTAATGTAACAATGTAATTCAAATAAGATAATATATGAGCATGTAACCTTTTATAATAATCAGTTTTTGACTTAATTCTGATAGCATAACAAATAAATCATTAATAACATATCCATTGTGTACATAAACTCAGAGTAAGCATTATTGTTTCCAGTCAATCTTGTAACAGAATTGAAAATACTCATGAATCATAGCTACTTAATTGCTCGGAACAGTTTCTTATAATTTTTAATCACGTTATTATGATAAATATAATATTAGAATGAAACTTCACTTTGCAGGGGAGTGTGCGCTGATATGAAACTTCCTGCCAGGTTAAAATTGTGTGCCTGAACTGGGATTTGATCCTGGGACCTTCGCCTTTCACGGGCAAGCTCTCTATCACTGAGCTATCCTGACACGACTCATGGTGCTGGCCCACAACTTCAATTCTAACAGTACCTCACATCCTACTTTCCAAACTTCACAGAAGTTCTCCTGCGAAACTTGCAAGACTAGCACTCCTGGAAGAAAAGATATGGTGGAGACATGGCTTAGCCACATGGCTTAGCCACAACCTACCACAGAGGTATTCCGACACAAGTCACGGTGTGCACTTGCTCACAAAAGGCAAAGGTCCCAGGTTCGAATCCCGGTTCTGGCATATAATTTGTAACCTGACAGGAAGTTTCATATCAGTGCACACTCCACTGCAGAGTGAAATTTCATTCTGGAAACATCCCTTAGGCTATGGCTAAGCCATGTCTCCACCATATCCTTTCTTCCAGGTGTGCTAGTCTTGTAAGATTCGCAGGAGAACTTCTGTGAAGTTTGGAAAGTAGGAGGCGAGGTACTGGCAGTACTGAAGTTGTGGGCCAGCACCGTGACTCGTATTGGGATAGCTCAGGTTTGAGCGCTTGCCCACGTTAGGCACAGGTCCCAGGTTCGAGTCCCAGTTCCGGCACACAATTTTAACCTGCTAGGAAGTTTCAATGTAGTATTAATTGATGCTTTTCATATTTAAGAATACGTTTGGTAATTACAACTGTTTAATGTTATTAACAGGCAAAGCCATGTTTAAGATTCTTTTATGGAATATCAAATGTCAATGAGATGAAGATACTGATTGTATGTTTAATAATTTCACGTTTTAACCATTCTAACAATGCAATGCACTGTTGAGAATTGTACATAAAGGTGGCCCAGCCCCTCTGTGGCTTTGCATTAATTTTCTGAGTAAGGGCTTGGCGAACATGGGGTCACAAGCAGGAGACTGTGTCACGCAAACAGTCCACCACACCGTAAGCTCTGTGTGTGCTTCAGTGATCAACGTATGATGCAACGGTGGAACGTTGTACGTTTCAGTGCCAGGGGACGTTGGCCTGACCGCCTGGGTCGCAAGGACAGTACAAACCTCAGTCTCAAGGTGTGCAACATGCCAAGGAGCTGTATGGCTGTTGAGGTTGAACAGTCACTAGTGACCAACCTTTGAGGAACCTGCTGCACCTCAGTTGTTTAGGCTCACCCAGGCAAGTGGGGCTCTGCCTGGGTGGACATATAGTACCCCAGCTGCTTGTGGGACCTCCATGAAAAGAGCTTAAAACCTTGGTGGACGTACAACCACCTTCTCTAGGGAGGGAAAGGAGACCTTAATGCTGCTGAATATGAGCCCTGATCTTTTCCTTCTCAGGCCATGCCATGGGAGGAATGTAGGGCCAGAAGTCAAGTTGAGGTGAATGCCCTGCTATAATTAGTTTGCTCTCACATTGATGGGAAATCCTTTGCATCAACTTCTTTGTAGAAAATCTTGAGGACAAGTATGGAGAGGTAGAAGTTATGTCCAAGATGCTATCCGGGTCAGTCTTTATAACGAAATCATCCCCAGCACAGTCTTGGGCGTTGCTTGCATGTGACAAACTGGGTGATGTTCCCATTACAGTAACTCCACACAAGTCTCACATAGTCCAGGTTATAATTTTCTATAGAGATCTATTACTGCAGTCTGATGATGAGCTACTGAATAATCTAGAACAGCAAGGTGTGTGTTTCATCTGGTGCATCTATAGGAGCCCAAAAGACAACAGGGTCGCCAGTGGTGCCTTCATCTTGGCTTTTGAGGGTGAATGTTACCTGAAAAAGTGAAGGTGATGATCTACCAGTGTAATGTAAAACCCTACGTTCCTCCCCCTATGTGCTGCTTTAAGTGCTGGAGGTTTGGGCACATATCCTCCCAATGTGAACCCTACGTCTTAGGAGTGTCCACAAGTTCCCCATTTATCTAGCAAATCTCTGTGGGTCCACAGGCCCAATCATCCCCCCCCCCCCTAAATGGGTCCAGTTCCTCTTGTATTGGTGCCAAACCTTCTACATCAGGAGGATTAACCCCCCAACCAATGGGAACACTGGTCCCCACCCCCAAGCCAGGGAAGCAACAAGCGTCTATGGCTTCTCTCACGAGGAAGAGATCACTTGGATCCCAACCTTCCTCGGTTTCCTCCTCTGGAAACACAGATGCCAGCGAGTGCCAAACAGGGCCAACAAAGGCTGTCTGTATGGCTATGAGGTCATCCTCCGTCCCAAAGACTGGGCTGGCGAAGCCCTCTGGATACGAGAAGCCAAAGGATCAGCGACAATCGTTAAAGAAGAAAAAGAAAAGTGGTAAGAAGAAGGACGTTCCATTGATTCCCACACCACCACCCCACACCTCTGCCTCAGAGGACGAGGTGGAGATTCTAGCATCCCTAGACCTCGAAGGACCAACGGAAACGATGGAAATAGGTCAGACAGCTTCGCAAGCAGTGTTAGCAAGTAATGTGGAGGTATAACAAGTATTTCATTTTGCCCCATGTCTTCCCAGATATCGAAAATCGTCATCCTCCAGTGGAACTGCGGCGGTTTTTTCACCCAACTGGATGAGCTATGACAACTTTTGAGCATAACACCTGCTTTTTGCATTGTGCTCCAGGAAACCTGGTTTACCACAATGTGGACCCCTGGCCTTCAAGGCTACAGGGGATATTATTACAATCAAAGCATGTATAACAGGGTCTCAGGTGGATTTTGTGTTTTTTATATGTCCTTATTTTTGTTCATTGTGAACCCATGACCCTTTAGAAGCTGTAGCTGTCAGTGTAAGGACAACACCAAACATAACTGTCTGCAGTCCGTACCGCCATCCAGATGGTGATGTCTACCAGAACGTTTTGGGTGTGTTTATTTCCTAATTTCCCCATCTTTCTTACTACTGGGCGACTGTAATGCTCATAACACCTTGGGGGTGGTTCTGTGATTTCTAGCTGTGGCAGAGTTGTTGAGAACTTACTCTCTCATATCGACCCCTGCCTCTTGATTACAGGTGCTCCCACACATTTTATCCACATCTACAAACATACTCCGCAATCCACTGTAAGGTGCATGGCGGAGGGTACACTGTACCACTACTAGGCATTTCCTTTCCTATTCCACTCCCAAATGAATGAGGAGTTATCACTACGCGAAATGTAAGTATGTGGCAGCAAGATCGAACTATACACAGTTCCAAATTCCGGCCCGCTAAATTTCCTCAAAATAAATTCATGCAAAAAACGTCGTCTTTCCTCCAGAAATCCCCAATTGAGTTTCCGCAGCATTTCCGTGACACTTGCACATTGGTCGAACCTACCAGTAACAAACCTAGCTGCTCGCCTCTGAACTGCTTCCAGTCTTCCTTCAAACTGGTCTGCTGCAGAACCCAAACACTTGAGCAATACTCAAGGCGTGATCGTACAAACGTTTTATAAGCGGTCTCCTTTACAGATGATGTACACTTCCCAAATTTCTCCCAATAAACCAAAGTTGGCTGTATGCCTTACTCACAACTGTCCTTATATGTGTGTTTCATTTCATATCGCTCCACAATGTTACGCCTAGATATTTGGACGACGGACTGCATCAAGAAGTTCACTACTAATGCTGTATTCGAACAATATTGGACTGTTTTTCCTACTCATGCGCATCACCTTACATTTTTCTATATTGAGGGCTAGCTGCCATTCTTTGCACCAACTAGAAATTTTGTCTCTAAGTCATCCTGTATGCTATTACAGTCAATTAAAGACGACATCCTCACATACACCACAGCATCATCAGGAAACAGCCGCAAATTACAAGTTACTCTGTCCATCAGATCATTTATATAGATAGAAAATAATAGCGGTACTATCACACTCTCCTGAGGCACGCCTGACGATACAATCGTCTTTGATGAACACTCGCCGTCGAGAACAATGTACTGCATTCTATTACTTAAGAATTCTTCCAGCCATTCACAAATCTGTGGAACTATTCCATAAGCTCGCATCTTCGTTAGCAGTCTACAGTGTGGCACCGCATCAAACGCCTTTTTGAAGTCGAGAAAAACACAATCCGCCTGTTTCCCTTCATCCATGGCTCGCAAGATGTCATGTGAGAAAAGGGCAAGCTGAGTTTCACATGTACATTGTTTCCTAAACCCGTTCTGATTCATAGAAAGTTTTCCAGTCTCAAGGAAATTTACTATATTCAAACTGAGAATATGCTCCAAAATTCTACGGGAAACTGATGTCAACTATATTGGCCTGTAATTATGTGCGTCCGTTCTCTTTCCTTTCTTATAAATGGGAGTCACCTGCGCTTTTTACCAATCAATAGGAACTTTGCGCTGAATTAAAGATTCGCGATAAATGCAAGCTAAGTAAGGGGTCTATGCCGCAGAATACTCTTTGTAAAACCGAACTGGTATTCTATTCGGACCAGGAGACGTTTTCGTGTTGAACTCTCTCACCTGCTTCTCTACACCGGAAATACCTATTACTTTGTCCTCCATTTCAGAATTAGCACATTGATCAAATGATGTTTCATTTGTGCAGTCCTCCTGCGGGAAACATTTCTTAAAGGTTAAATTTAGAACTTCAGCTTTCCGTTTGCTTTCTTCTATTACTGCTCCAGATTGATCAACGAGTGACTGGATAGTGGATTTTGACCCGCTTATCGATCGCGAACTGATGCAGGCACAGTTGGTGACTCTTCAGGCGGCGTTGGATTCTCAGGCAATGCTTGAGATTGCGGTGGGTGGGCGCCGCTGTTGTGGGCCGCTCGCGGGGGTGCAGCAGACGCCCTGTGCGTCTGTTGTGTCCTCCGATCGGCCTGCGGCTGTGGCCAGCCCGCTCGCTGCCCGCGAGAGGTCTCCCCCCAATTCGTGATGGATTGGGAGGTCTCCTCGGCGCGTGTCAGGTGGCGTAAGACTTCCTGGGGGACCGAAGTGGAGGCCTCCCTCGTAAGTCTTGCCAACAGATTCGAAGCGCTGTCTGTGGCAGAGGCTGTTCCTGACGCAAATGGTGTCGCTTGTCCCGTACTCGCCCCTCTACCTGCAAGATCCGGGCACTCACAGAGGGTGGGTTTGTTAGTAGTTGGGAGCTCCAACGTTAGGTGGGTGATGGAGCCCCTTAGGAAAATGGCTGCTAGAGAGGGGAAGAAGTCCAATGTGCACTCAGTGTGCATACTGGGGGGGGGGGGGGAGAGTCATTCCAGATGTGGAACAGGTCCTTCCAGATGCCATGAAGAGCACAGGGTGCAGACAGCTGCAGGTGGTGGCTAATGCAGGACCAATGATGTGTGTCGCTTTGGATCGGAAGAGATCCTCTCTGGTTTTGAGCGGCTATCAGAAGTGGTAAAGACTGCTAGTCTTGCTTGCAAGATGAAAGCGGAGCTCACCATCTGCAGCATTGTCGCCAGGACTGACTGCGGACCTTTGGTTCAGAGCCGAGTAGAGGTTCTGAATCAGCGGCTCAGGCGTTTCTGCGACCGCGTGCGCTGCAGATTCCTTGACTTGCGCCAAAGGGTGGTGGGTTTTCGAGTTCCGCTAAATAGGTCAGGAGTTCACTATACTCAGGTAGCGGCAACACGGGTAGCAGGGGCTGTGTGGCGTAGACTGGGCGTTTTTTTTTTTTTTTTTTTTTTAAGTTAGAGGGCCACGGGAATACACAAAATGGGTTTCAGTCTCAAAGGGGGCAGGTCAGACACAGGAAGAAAGCAGATCTAGAAACCATTGGTATAACAGTTGTAAATTGTCGTAGCTGTATTGGGAAAGTTCCAGAGCTCCAAGCGCTGATAGAAAGTACTGAGGCACAAATCGTTATAGGTTCTGAAAGCTGAGATAAGTTCGGCCGAAATTTTTTCAAAGGGCCAAATGTTCTTCAGAAAGAATAAAATAAATCAGAAAGGGGATGGCGTGTTTATTGCTGTCACAAACGGTTTATCCTGTAGCGAAAGTGAGGCAGATACTTCCTGTGAGTTTGTATGGGTAGAGGTTATACCTGACAACCGGAATAAATTAATAATTGGATCTTTTTATCGGCCCCCTGACTCAGACGATGCAGTTGCCGAAATGTTCAAAGAAAGCTTCAATCACATTTCAAATAGGTATCCAAAGCATACTGTTTCAATCGGTGGCGACTTTAATTTACCCTCGATATGTTGGCATAATTACATATTCAAAACCGGCGGCAAATATAAAACATCGCCCGGACTAGTTCTGAATGCTTTTTCTGAAAACTACTTCGTACAGCTAGTTCATGAACCCAATAGAATAGTAAGTGGTTGCGAAAATACCCTTGATCTCCTAGCAAAAAAATAATCCTGAGCTAGTAAAGAGCATCAAAACAGATACAGTAAAGTTATACGTGCCCAGATAACTTCACAGTTAGTTTAAACCTCGTTCTCAGTAGAAACAATTGCTTTGTCCACAGTGATGAACACTCCACCTCCTGTTATGTCCAATCTATCTTCCCGATATACACTCCACGCCTCGCTAAATATATTTCTGAACTTGCCACATTATGATTTAGCCAGCTTTCGGTGCCTTAAGCTATCCGAGCACAATAATTTCCAGGCAGTGCGGCATAATCGGGAACTTTGTTTTTAATACTTTGAAAGTTCACAGCTAATTGTGTTGGTCGAATGTTTTAGCCGAATGCGGCCTGAATTCGCTGTCTGAATGTTGACAGGCAAGTGCTCATCAGAGTTAGCGCCTAGCCATGTGCGCCTAGCCATGTGTACTCCACAAGTACTCTGTTACCTGATCTACAATTGGTGTCTACAATTCCCCACCCGATAATGCAGATCCAGAAATCTGCAGCCATGACTGTGTCATAGTCAGAAAAGCCTCTGGTTCAGACCCTCCAATCGGCTCCAAAACAAAGGACTCCGATCAACCATGTGAACAATGCTACAAATCGACAGCTCTGCTTTCACCCCACATGTGAGGGGAGGGCAGCAGCCTTCACCAATTCCGCCAGCTGTCCGTAGGAACTGAGGTTGTACTCATAACCCAAGCAACAAGTGTCATTTGTGCTGACGTGAGCCACAAATTGCAGTCGACGACTCCCTGAACCCCCGATAGCCGCCAGCAAGCCCGCCTCCACATCTTGGATGAGGCCCCACCGGCAGACACACTGATTGCACGTTGGACTCTTTTTTTCTTTTTTTTTTTTTTTATCTCGACAGTATCTGCCTAAGAAGTCCCATCACGCGTCTAACATTGGAGCTCGCAATAACTAATAATCTCATCCCCCCCCCCCCCCATGCACCTGCTCAGACCCTGCTGAAGGAGTGTCCACACATCCACTGACAGGACGGTAGGACGTGGACGGACAGCCAGCCTCCACATTGGCCTTCCGTCTCAAGCGACGTGAATCCCATTCAACCTGCCTCTCCTCTTGCGGAGAGGGTGGCTTGACCACGTCTGGTACACCTGAAGGTGCCTTGGTAGCAGGGACAGAGGTCGAAGTATGAGACACCAGAGGTGTCCCACTCGATGCACCAGACTCCCCACCACCACCAAACCCCGAGACAGCAGCGTGATGCCGGTTGACCAGAGCCAACAGCACACTCAGCTGTTCACGTACTGTGGCCAACTCCTCCAGCATCTGTACACAGCAGGCACACATTCCATTATGCTATCGATACAGTTAACTGTAGAAAGTAGGAAACTAAATAATCTACTTTTAACTAGTCTAGTACTTTAAATAAGGCGGCTGGTAGTTGACTGAACTGTGGCCCATGGCAAGTTCTCGGCCATTGATTTATCTATTTGCAGTCATAGTCTTCCACAATCGGTCCATTGGAGAGACCACAATGACTTGTGTGGCAGTGATCATATCCCGATCTTTCTGTCACTCCTGCAGTGTCAGTTCCCAGGGCCCCGTCCAAGTGGCCGCTAAACAGGGTTAACTGGAAGACTATACCTCTGCTGCCATTGTTGGCCCTACCCCACTTGGCAACATCGATGTGGTGGTCGAGAGTGTCACACTCCATTGTTTCTGCTGCAGTAGCTACCATACCGCCTTCATCAGGGTTCCCACGGCATAAGACAGCGCTGTGGTGGTCGCTGGAGTTAGATGAAACCATTATGGACCACTGGCGGACCTTACAGCAATACAAGCACCATCCCTCTTTGAAGCACTTCAGCAGTTTTAAACAGCACCATGCCCATGCTGGTCAGTTAAATAAAAGACGGAAACAGGAGTGTTTGGGTCAAGTGCCTCCATCTCATAGGTCTAGAACAAAATTACACGACTAAAGAGATACCAGAGAGCAGCAGGTATCCCTGGGATCTCTACGAATGGCGTTATATGTACAGTCCCAGCCATGCTTGCAGAGATGTTTGCTGAGCATTATGCTCGCTCTTCTGCCTCTGCGAACTACCCACTGGCCTTCTGTACATTAAATGAGCGGGTAGAACGCCAACCCATCTCCTTTACCACCTGCTACAGTCAGACTTACAATGCTGCATTCAGTGAGTGGGAGTTCCTCAGTGCTCTTGCACAATGTCCCAACATGGCCCCAGGGTCTGATAGCATCCAAGCTCAAATGCTGACCCACCTCTCAGTGGAGAGCCAGCATAATCTTCTAGCTCTCTTTAACTACATCTGGTGTGACAGTGATTTCCCATCGCAGTAGCGGGAGAGACTCATTGTCCCAGAGCTTAAGCAAGGCAGAAACTCTCTTCTCGTGGACGGCTATCAACCCATTAACCTCACCAACGTCCTTTGCAAACTGTTGGAGCATATGGTCAGTCAGTGGTTGTGTTGGATTCTTGAGACTCGGGGCTTACTTGCTCCAAGCCAGGGCAGATTCTACCAGGGACGCTATTTGGTATACTTCGAGTCTCCAATTTGCACAACCTTATCCAAGCGCCAACATCTTGCAGCCATGTTTTTTGATATGCACAAAGCGTATGATGCAACTGGGCGACATCACATACTCACTACATTACATGAGTGGGATCGCCAGGGCTCGCTTCTGATTTTTATAATAAAACTTTTTAGCTGTCTGTACTTTTCGTGTTGGTGCCTCCCATAGCACCTCATGTGCAGGAAAATGAGGTTCCTCAGGGCTCTGTTTTGAATGTTCCTTTACTTTTAGTGACCATTAACGGCTTAGTGACAGCAGCTGGGTCGTCAGTATCCCATTCACTCTATGCTGACGACTTCTGTATCTCTTTTTGTTCCTCCAGCAACCAAGTTGCTGAACGTAGATTGCAGGAACCATTAGGAAGGTGCAGTCCTGGGCTCTTGCCCTCAGCTTCCATTTTTCTGTCGCCATGACAAGTGTTATGCACTTCTGTCGGCGTCGGACTGTTCACCCTCACCCAGAACTTCAACTTGACAACCACTTACTTGATGTAGTGGAAACCCATAGCTTTTTAGGGCTGGTCTTTGACGGCTGGCTGCCGTGGCTACCCCACATTCCTCAGCTCAAATGGGAGTGCTGGTGCCATCTCAATGTTCTTCGCCACCTGGGCCTTACTATCTGGGGTGCTGATCACTCCACACTGTTGTGGCTATACAAGGCACTGGTACAGTTGCGTCTTTACTTTGGGTTAATTGCCTATGGTTATGAATCACTTTCGGCATTTCGCTTGCTGGACCCCATTCACCACTGTGGGGTTCCATCACGTCGGGTGCCTTCCGCTCTAGCCCTGTGAACAGCTTACTTGTGGAGGCTGAGGTTCCACCTTTGCAGATCCGCCGCTAACAACTGCTCACAGCCTATGCAGCCTTTTGCATAGCCCACCAACCCGCACGAACCATCGCCTACATTCCTCCAACGAGGTCGCCTGTCCCTAACAACGACCCAGATAAGGTCATACAATCGCCTTTCACAACAGGTCCCTTCTGTTGGAACTTGAGTCTTTCCCTCTTCCTTCTCTGTATTGGGCCCACACATGTACTCCACTTTGGTGCATGCCAAGGCCGTTTATTCGACTTGACTTGGCCCATAGACCCAAAGATTTATTCCTCCTGAGACACTCTGCCGTCAGTTCTTCGCTGTTGTAGCTGAGTTTACCTGATACGACCTTGTCTACACAGATGGTTCAGTGCTTGAGGGCTGTGTTGGCTTTTCATACATTCATGGCAGCCATATAGAACAGCACTCTGTGCCTGATGGCTGCAGTGTTTATACTGCAGAGCTGGTGGCCATTTATCAAGCTCTATGAGCGTTCCTGCTCAGGGGAGTCTTTACTTATCTGCAGCGACTCCCTGAGCAGCCTGCGAGTTCTGGATCTGTGTTACCTGAGTTCTCCCCTGGTGTTAGCCATAGAGGAGACTCTTTCCGCCCTAGATTAATCCAGCTGATCGGTGGTGTTCATCTGGTCTCCGGGTCATGTTGGTATCCCGGGCAATGAACATGCTGATGGCTTGCAAAACAGGTTTTCGATCAGTCTGTTCTGGAGATCGGTCTTCTAGCTTCTTATCATCGGGTGGTGTTGCGCCGTCAGGTTTATAAAGTTTGGGACAGTAGTGACATACCTTGACCATGCCCAACAAACTTCGGGCTGTAAAGGAGACTATGGCTGTGTGGCGTTCCTCCATGTGGGCCTCTCGCCGGGACTCTATGGTCCTGTGCCGGCTCCACATTGGCCATACTTGGCTGACACATGACCATCTCCTTCATGGGGAGGATATGCCCAAGTGTCGCTTTGGCTCCCGCTTAATGGTAGCCCACATCTTGCTGGATTGCCCTATTTTAGCCGCCCTTCGGCAGAGTTATAACTTTCCTGCAGTTTTATCAGACGTTTTAAGTGATGACGCCACAATGGCTGATTCGGTTTTAAGTTTTATTCGTGACTGCGGTTTTTACCTCTCTCTATAAAATTTCACTTTAGTACTCCATCCTCTAGTGTTATGTCATCTGATTGGAGGTTCCCTTGTGTTGCCACGTGGTTGAGCCTTCCTATTTTTAATCTCGTGGTCTGTCAACCACAGACATTGGCTTGGGTTTTTTTACCTTTTAATGTTGGGTGTTTCTGTGTTATCGTCTCAATTCGTGTTATCTCTTGTCGACTTCGCTGATATTTTACAGCTTCAGTGGGATCTTCCTCTCATCGCTATTCTTCAGTCTACATTTATGCCGCTTATTGCGACGTCGAATGATGGAATGGGAGACTGATGACCTCCGCAGTTTTGTCCCCCTAAAACTTCCAACAACAACAACAAAGGCAGCCCACAGATCTCGTCGGAGCACAGTTTTTAATCAGATATTAAGGCAGTTGCTACGCCCATCAGCATGTTGACTTTTCATTTTTAAATATGATTATTGTATTGCACATATGTTAACTTGCCTGCACAAATGAATAACCCTGTAATTACACTAATATGATTAATGTCATCTTATGATAGCATAGCAGATATCATATACCTCGCTCAGACACCAATTGCAGTATCATTGTAAGAAAAATATTTAATAAGTCATTATGGCGTAAGTAAAATAAGCACAGTCAGTTACACCCCATGCTTTTTTCATCCAAAGAGTGAAGGTGGGGAGTACACGTGGAATGATGACACGTATCATAATCCACACAAATAATCATATTGTTTAACACGTCAGCACACTGTCACATAGAAAATATCATTTTATGTGTAAACCAATTTTTCTCTAACCCTATGTACTAGGGAACAAAATATACAAACATCCATCTGATCTGACAAAAACATAAGGTAGCACAACATTTCCTTTACTAATATCACAGTATGAGTATGACAGACCAGTTGGAAACCAAGTGGGTCCATGATAAATCTAGGTTCACTTTTTCTTTCACAAAACTAAAGACATAGAGTACGCTGTATGCTGAAGGTCCCACATTGTCAAAACAAATATTCTATATTATTTGGGTCTACAATAAAAGGGACCAAGCCCTTCGAGATTTTTCCGCGACATTCATTTGTTGATACAACCTCATCGGAACGCAACTAAAAACTTCACTTAATGAAACCAAACTAAGGAAAGGTTGTACTCTAATAATAAAAGTGCCACATAGCGACAACGAATATTTATTTAGTTATCGACGTCCGATTGTGGACGGCAAGTACGCTCCCATAAAATTTCACCTGCATTGAGTTGCCTATATATCGTAATAGGACCATAGAACTAGGTTCATTTATTGCCAAAAACTATAGAAGGGGTATACAGTATGATCTGAAATTGCCATATTATGACAAAAACGGCGCTTATCACTGCGGCGTGGGCTACTTGCGAAACTCCAATCGCCAACATTCTCCTCCGAATGCGAAAATATATTGTTGACTCCCACTTACATAGGTAGAAATGATCATCAGAATAAAATACGAGAAATCAGAGCTCAAACAGAGAGATTCAGGTGTTCTTTCTTCCCGCGCGCTATTCGAGAATGGAATGGGAGATAAATAGAATAATTGTGGTTCGATGAATCCTCTGCCAGGCACTTAAATGTGATTTGCAGAGTATACCATGTAGATGTAGATGACGACGACTTTTTATTTCGGAACTGACGTACAGAAAACTAAGGAAGTGCTATAAAGTAAGTTGTGAAAGTAACATATTGCGACGACGAATGTTTGGTTATGGACGTCCAAATGTGGACACTAAGGATGCTTCCGTCGAATTTCACCTGCATGGAGTTCTCTATATATCATAGTAGAACCATAGACAAAAGTTCATTTTTATCAGGAAACATACGAAAGGCTATACACGTGGACGCCGAGGAAGCTCCAATGAAATATCACATGCATTGAGTTGCTTGTATATAGTACTAGGACCATAGAACTAATTTCAGTTATTGTCAGAAAACTAAGGAAGCGCTAGGTACAGTATGTTCTGAGAGAGCCATACTGTGACAACAAATATTTATTTAGTTACTGACGTCCGAATATGGACTTCTAGAACGCTCCCGTGCAATTTCACCTGCAATCTACATCTACATCTACATAGATACTCTGCAAATCACATTTAAGTGCTTGGCAGAGGGTTCACTAACCACTTTCATAACTTTTCTCTACCGTTCCATTCTCTAATAGCGCGCGGGAAGAAAGAACACCTAAATCGTTCCGTTTTCGATCTGATTTCTCTTATTTTATTGGGATGGTCATGTCTCCCTAAGTAGGTGGGTGCTAGCAAAATATTTTCACATTCATAAGTAAAATTCGGTGATTGAAACTTCGCAAACATATCACGCCGCAATGAATAACGTCTTTCTTTTAATGATTTTCACCCCAATTCGTGCAACATTTCCGTGACGCTCCCCCCCCCCCCGTAAGGTGATAAAACAAAACGAGCTGCCCTTCTCTGAACCTTCTCAATATCTTCCGTCAGTCCCATCTGGTGAGGGTCCCACAAGGGGCAACAGTACTCCAGGAGAGGACGCACAAGTGTGATGTAGGCAGTCTCTTTGGTGGAGCTGGTGCATCTTCGAAGCGTTCTGCCAATGAAACGTAACCTTTGATTCGCCTTCCCCACAATATTTTCTATGTGTTCTCTCCAGTCAAAGTTGTTCGTAATTGTAACTCCTAGGTATTTGGTAGAATTTACGACCTTAAGGTTTGACTGATTTATCGCGTAATTGAAGTTTAGTGGATTTCTTAATTTAGTGTCAATTGCCAATTTTCGCACCAAGTAGAAATTTTGTCTAAATCGCTTTGCAGTTGATTTTGATCCTCTGTTGACTTCACTAACCGATAAACGATAGCATCATCGGCGAACAGTCTAAGGGAACTATTCAGATTGTCTTCTAAATCGTTTATAAACACGAGGAAGAATTGCCTGTTGTTGTTATGGTGTTCAGTCCGGAGACTGGTTTGATGCAGCTCTCCACCCTATTCTATCCTAAGCAAGCCTTTTCATCTCCTCATAAGAACGGCAGCCTACATACATTTGAATTTGCTTACTGTACTCATCTCTTGGTCTCCCTCTGCGATTTTTACCCCACACGCTTCCCTCCAATGCTAAATTTACGATTTCCCGATGTCTAAGAATGCGTCCTACCAAGCGATCCCTTCTTTTAGTCAGTGTATGCCAAAAATTCCTTTTCTCACCAATTTTGTTCAGTACCTCTTCATTAGTTATGCGATCTACCCACCTAATCTTCAGCATTCTTCTGTAGCACCACATTTCAAAAGCCTCTATTCTCTTCCTGTCCGCACTGCTTATCGTCCATGTTTCACTCCCGTACAAGGCAACACTCCACACAAATGCCTTCAGAAAAGACTTCCTTACACTTGAATTAATAATCGATGTTAGCAAATTTCTCTTTTTCAAAAATGCTTTTCTTCCCATTACCATTCTGCATTTTATATCCTCTGTTCTTCGACCATCGCATGTTATTTTACTACCAAAGTAACAAAACTCATCTACCACCTTCATTGTTTCGTTACCTAATCTAATTTCTTCAGCATCGCCTGATTTTCTAAGACAGCATTCCATTATTTTTGTTTTGCTCTTGTTAATGTTCATTTTATACGCTCTCTTCAACACACTGTCCATTACATTCAACTGCTCTTCCAGGTCCTTTGCTGTCTCTGACAGAATTACAATGTCATCAGCAAAACGCAATGTTTTTATTTGTTCCCCCTGAACTTTAATCCCTATTCCAAATTTTTCCTTGCTTTCCTTCACCGCCTGCTCGATGTACAAATTGAATAACATCGGAGAAAGGCTACAACCCTGTCTTACTCCCTTCCCAACTGATGCTTCCCTTTCATGCCCTTCGAGTCTAATAACTGCGGTCTGGCTTTTGTACAAGTTGTAAATAACTCTCCTTTCCCTATATTTTACCCCTGATGACTTCAGAATTTGAAAGAGTGTATTCCAGTCAACATTGTCAAATGCTTTCTCCAAATCTACAAAAGCTAAAAATGTAGGTTTGCCTTTCCTTAATCTATGTTCTAAGATAAGACGTAAAGTGAGTATTGCCTCCCGGATTCCTAAGTGCCTCCTGAATCCAAACTGATCTTCCCCGAGATCAGCTTCTACCAGCTTTTCCATTCTCCTGTAGATAACTCGTGTTAAAATTTTGCAACCATGACTTATCACACTGATGGTTCTGTAATTCTCACACCTGTCTGCGCCTGATTTCATTGGAATGGGGATTATTACATTTTTCTTAAAGTCTGAGGGTATTTCGCCTGTCTCATACATCCTACACACCAGTTCAAATAATCTTGTCATGGCTGGCTCTTCCAGAGACTAGTAGCTCTTTAGTAGCTACTCCTGGGGCCTCCTTGTTCCGACCTACGTCTTTCAAGGCCCTGTCAAATTCATCTCTCAGTATAGTATCTCCTATTTCATCTTGATCTACTTCCTCTTCCCTTCCTACAACATCGTCTCACTTTGTAGAGCTGCTCTATGTACTCTTTTCACCTTTCAGCTTTCCCTTCTTTGCTGAGAACTGGTTTCCCATCTGAGTTCTTGATATTCGTAGAGTTGCTTTTCTTGTCCACAAATGTCTCTTTTATTTTCCTGTAGGCGGTATCTACTTTTCCCCTTCTTATACATTCTTCTACATATTTGCATTTGGCTTCTAGCCATTCCTGCTTAGCCATTTTGCACTTCCTGTCGATCTCATTTCTTAGTCGTCTGTACTCCATTTTGCCTCTTTCATTTACTGCATTTTTATATTTTCTCCTTTCATCAATTAAATTTAGTATTTCCTGTGATATCCAAGGATTTTTTATAGGTCTTGCCTTTCTACCTATTTTGTCCTCTGCTGCCTTCACTATTTTATCTCTCAATGCTACCAATTCCTTTTCTACTGTTTTATTTCCCCCTGTTTCTGTCAATTGTTGCCTAAATCTCCCCCTGAAATTCTCCAGAACTTCACTTTCCTCCAATTTATCTAAGTCCCATCTCCTCATTTTCCTACCTTTCTGCAGTTTTTTCAGTTTCAGCCTACAGTTCATGAATAACAAGTTATGGTCAGAGTCTATATCTGCCCCTGGGTATGTCTTACAGTTTATAACCTGGTTCCGGAATCTATGTCTTACCACTATAAAATCTATCTGATACCTTCCGGTGTCTCCTGGTCTCTTCCACGTATACAACCTTCTTTTGTGATTCTTCAATCACGTGTTTGTTACGATTAAATCATGTTCCGTGCAAAATTCTACCAGGCGACTTCCTCTTTCATTCCTCCTGCCCAGTCCATATTCACCTACTATTTTTCTTTCTCTTCCTTTTCCTACTACCGAATTCCATTCTCCCATCACAATTACGTTTTCCTCTCCCTTAACTGTCTAAATAATTTCCTTTAGCTCCTCATATATTTCTTCGATCTCCTCATCATCGGCAGAGCTAGTTGGCATATAAACCTGTACTACTGTTGTCGGTGTTGGCTTCGTATCTATCTTGACAATGATAATGCGATCACTGTGCTGCTCATAGTAGTTTACCCTCATTCCTATTTTCTTATTCATTATCAGTCCTACTCCTGTGATACCCCCAACTGATTTTGTATTTATAATCCTGTACTCACCTGACCAGAAATCCTGTTCATCCTGCCACCGAACTTCACTAATCCCCACTATATCTAACTTCAACCTATCCATTTCCCTTTTTAAATTTTCTAATTTTCTTACCCGATTAAGGGATCTAACATTCCACGCTCCGATCCGTAGAATGCCAGTATTGTCTTTCCTGATGACAACATCCTCCTGAGTAGTCCCCACCCGGAGATCCGAATGGGGGACTATTTTACCTCCGGAATATTTTACCCGAGAGGATGCCATCATCATATTTCGACACAGTAGAGCTACATGTCCTCGGGAAAAGTAACGGCTGTAGTTTCCCCTTGCTTTCAGCCGTTCGCAGTAGCTGTGTGGCAAAACCACATTATCTGATGTTACAAGGCCAGCTCAGTCAATCATCCAGACTGTTGCCCCTGTAACTACTGAAAACGCTGCTGCCCCTCTTCAGAAACCACACGTTTGTCTGGCCTCTCCACAAATACCCCTCCGCTGTGGTTGCACCTACGGTACGGCTATCTGCATCGCTGAGGCGCGCAAGCCATCCCACCTCAGCAATGTCTGTGGTTCATGGGGGTGGATGAGTTGCCTATGTATCATAATAGGACCAGAGAACTAAGTTCAGTTTTTTGTCAGAAAACAAAGGGGTAGCTATGCAGTATGTTCTGAGAGTGCGGCGACAAATATTTAGTTATGGATATCTGAATGTGGATGCCGAGGACGCTCCCGTGAAATTTACCTTCATTGAGTTGCCTATATATCGTATGAGGATCATATAACGTTCTGAATGTGACAAATATTAAATTATTACGGTAATGTACGTCTGAACTCGAGGCCTACGCATACATCGCAATGTTCCTGCCTACAAAATGCCACAGTTTATTATTTGCAATGACACTGAGGTAAGGTTATACTGTAAACACTTAAAGTGCTGTATTGCGAGGAGGACTAGTGAATTTGGGCATTACAAATGGTTGCACGATTTGTCTGTAGCTTTCAGTGTAGGATGGACACTAATGAGAGCATAGATTTCGATTCGATTTTTGTTACAAAATTCGTTAAGGAATGTGATGACGATACTGTATCTTGCGTTATCTGAGTAGCTGCCTGTGAAGTGCTAGGTTAAGTTACGCTTTCATAGGTGGCATTAAGCGGGTTTGCAGCTGCCAGTTATACTGAACCGCCGGGGAAAATCGAAAGTAACTTCAAGCCTCTAGTTATCGTGTCACATGGCTATTATCAAAATGATTTAGTCGTGAAAGCATTTGGAAAGCAAATGTTTCCATCAGATTGCCTTTCATAAAGAAGTTTATTTTTTTGGCCCACGACTGTTTTTATGATACCGAAATGGGTGTTTTTCCAGCAATCAGTCGTTATTTGTGAGAAACTGTTTTATTTTGCAGATCTAGATTTCGGCAAGTGATTTGCCACTATCACTGCTAAATTAACAGGAAGTCATCGTCTGTGTACATACATTACATGAAATATAAAACTGACAAATTAGAAAAGAGTCAAAAAGATGTACTTTAGATAACATATACTTTTTATGTTAGTATGTTATGCATGTGCATTATATCATCTGCATAGATGGTCTGTAATACATTGTTTTCCACAGTTAGATGTAATACTATTGCCAGTAAAGTGGGTTACAACTTGTGAAATAGAACTGTATACAAAAATGAACAGTATGCAACAATGTAAAGATTTAAATTAACGGTTTGTTTGTTTTTGACTGATTTTTAGAAATGTCGTAAAATAGTTAATACATTTCCGAAGTATATAAATTAAATCTGTTAACTATATACAGAAGTTTCTATTTATAATTATGGTATTCATACAGAGATATGTGAGTGGCTGCTACATATTGGCAAGGAAAGAATATCTATTGCGTCCTTCTTGGGTGGAATTCTTGTTTATTGTCACACAAACAATTCTCAAATAATTCCCAAAAGGTTGTATTTGTCATGGTAACTTGGTCATTAAGTAGGTTACGTCCCACGTATCTTTGGTGACAAAAAATCTCAAGTTATTCGTGCAGATCGAGAAATCTTCCCTTCTTATCCCTATGCAGCAATCTCACATTATTTGTTGTGCCTGGTATCTGGTGCATTGTTTCAAGCAAATGGGCTGCCATGCTTGATCTCTCAGCTGCGTCCTTTTTCTCAAGCGCAATGTGTTCGGCAAACCAAGTTTCCAGCTTCCTTTCTGTCTGCCCCACTTAACCTTTCCCATAGTCAAATGTTCAAATGTTTGTATAGCTTATGGGACTTGACTACGGGGTCATCTGTCCCTAAACTTACAAACTACTTATGAACTAGCTAAGCCTAAGGACGGCACAAATATCCATGCCCGAGGGGGGATTCGAGCCTCCGACCGTAGTGGCCGTGCAGACCGTGACTGGAGCGCCTCAGTCCCCTCGGCCACCGCGGCCGGCTCTGGGATGTCGATCTTGTAGACACCTGAAGCGTGGATTGGATTAATTTTGTCTATACTGTGTTCGAGTATGTTGCCTATGTTGTTCGGGGTTGCAAAAGCTACTTTTACCTTATGCTTCTTGAACACAAATGCAATTCTAGTGCTCATGTTTCTATTATTGATCCTAGTTTAAATTAATTGTGGAAGAGTACTTTTGTACTTCCAGCAAATAATTTTAATGGCAATGTTAACTTGAAAAGGTTTCTTCTCTTCACGTCATAATGTGGCCAGGTTTCAAATTCAAGCTTAATTATACATCTTCATATTTTTGTCCATTCTTTAAAAATTACATTTGAAAATGCAGCAGTCGCATTGGCTTTCATTCTGATACTAGTAACAGTCAAACTCCAATAGAAATACACCATATTTTACTCTGTCACACTAATTCCCGTTGTCAACGTGACATTGATACAAACAACTGTTTATGTGGTGTCGCACAAGTCCAAAGTGCGCGCTACCTACTTTCGCCGCGCGCCGCCATGCACGCACGGCGCGGCGTTCTTACGACGTCAGCCACGAGCGCCCTCTGCTACAACTCTGCTCGTGGCCACCACTGAACGACATCGTTCACTTGGAACTGAGATAGGAACCAGTTAACACTTCGTATTCAGATAGGCACTAGACAGTCCTCTAGCTCAACTATGTATCAGCCTTCTGCAGTACTGATCTATGTAAAAGTTAAGTATTGTATACATTCTGTGCAATATATATCTCGTTCTAATTTACTCTAGTGTTTCTAGTTTCTGCTGTCCCACTGGCTGCTCACCTCCACACCGCACAAGCGTGCTTCCTTATTCCTGTGTCGGTCTCTTTCCACTTGGCCACCGACACCTACGACGGAAACGAGACACAAAAGCGGCGAGGAGGCAGGGACACAAAAGTTTACAATAGTAATAATAATTTTATTGTCATTCAGCCATAACAGCAATAGACAAAGTCATACATATATTACATACAATTGATAATTCAAAAGAAACAGTTTTGCTAATAGTATTACAGTGTCATATTACAGTTGACATATTCATTTACTTCATAAAATGGAGGGGCAACTAGCCAGTCATACAGCGTTTGTTTGTATGCATGTTCAGGTAATTCTTGTACAGATTGTGGGAGCTTGTTAAATAATTTGTGTCCCATGAGTTCATAGCTATTAATAGTTTTCAACAGTATGTGGTATGGGGTATAAATACATCTGGCCCTTCTGGTGTTGTAACCATGAATGTTTTCTCTATGTTTTGTCTGTGGTAACTTATTTTTTGTGTAAAGTAAAACATAGTACATGTAGAGGTTTATTATAGTCGTGATTTTTAGTTCACAGAACAAAGGTTTAGAGTGTGCCTTATATGAAGCACCAGAAATTACCCTAACAGCTTTCTTCTGCAGTATCAGGATGTCATGCACAGAAGTTGAGTTTCCCTAAAAAATAATGCCATATGCTAATATGCTTTGGAAGAAAGAAAAATAGGATGTTCTAACGCACTTTCCAGATACAAAATTCATAAATTGCATTAACAAATAAATCACTCTGGACAACTTCCCACTTATATAATGTATATGTTGAGTCCAAGACAATTTATTATCCAAATATACACCCAAAAACTTAACATAAGTTGGATCATCTGATGGAAGCTTGTATTTTAAACTAACAACCATTTGTAGTGTTTTGTCATTATTAAATAGGGAGCCATTTACCTTAAGGCAATAGGATGCTTAATCCATTGTCTCTGCAACACAGGTTTTGAGGTTACTGAACTCATTGCTACAGTGGGGGAGAGCTGTGTCATCCGCGTATAAAACAATAGGAGACTTGATAAATGATAGCAGATCATTGATCACGATTTGAAACAGAAATGGGACTAATACAGATCCTTGTGGAACACGTATCTTTACTTGTTGCATACTAGACATTTCTTTGCTGACACAAAGTACTTGCTTTCGGTTCTGTAGGTATGATTCTAAAACTTTAAGGCTGTTACCTCTAATACCACATAATTCCATTTTTTCTAAGAGTGCTTTATGCCCTTCACAGTCGAATGCTTTATTTAAGTCACAAAAAGTGATTTGAGCAAAGCCTTTATTCTCGAGAATTTCATAAAGGTATTTGACTACTGAGTCTATAGCGTCAAGAGTTCACACATGTTTTCTAAAACCGTACTGTGACTTGATAATTATTCCTGCATTTTCAAAATAACCACATAATTGTTGATAAATTACACATTCAAATACTTTAGTAAGAGCTGGGACTATGGAAATTGGCCTGAAACTAGAAGGGGAGTCAACACCACCTGTTTTATATATCGGAACTACCCTGGATACTTTCAGCTCATCTGGAAAATATCCTTCATTTATACATTTGTTTATACAGTATTTTAAAGGGTTCACAATACTATTACTTTCCTTAAAATAGTGCAAGAAATGTCATATATATCTACACTGTCAGATGATTTCAGCTGTTTTACTATTCTTAGGACAAGACTAGGAGACAACTCAGAGAAGGGAAACATACTTTTATTTGCTGGTGGTTTAGAGATGTTTTTTTTTTTGAAAAGATCTGTGATGAAGTAATATCAGGTTTGATGACTGCACTTCCTACTTCTTCTACAAATTTAATAAAAAAATCATTGAATTTCTGGGACCTTACATTAATTCTCTTGTTTCATTCATGTTTAGCGACGCTGTTAATTAGTTTCCATGCAGATTTATACTTATTGGTGGAATTCTCAATGATGCTGAAATTGTGTGCTTTCTTGGCTTCCGCAATGGCTTTTTTATACTGATTCCTAATTTTAATATAGGCTGATCTGGCCTGGTCAGTCTTCAGATTTTTATATACAGGGTGTTCCCACTCAACTGTTTCACCCCAGATATCACTGAAACTACAAGGTATATTGAAAAACGAATTTTACGGTCATAAACGTACGGCAGGGACTTATGAAAGTAGGCACTATGAGACACTCTAAAACGTGAAGAAATGTTATTTTCAACACAAGCTTATGTTTCTTTAAATGGATACGCTATATTGCTATAAGCAATCGATAGAATGAAAAATCACAAAGAGAATGGCGTTGGTTGGATTGCGATGCGTCAATTACATCCGAAGAAACTGCGAAGCGAAGTTGACGTTTGAAATACACGAGGCGCGCTGCTGGTGGGTGTTCGAGGCTCCGCTGCAGTGGAGTAGCCGAGCGGTCCAAGTCATCTCGCTGCGGAGCGCGCGGTTGCTTGCTGTCGAAGGTTCGAGTCCCTGGGGCATGGGTGTGTGTGTGTTGTCATTAGGTTAGTTTACCTTACTTTAAGTAGTTTGTAAGCTACGGACTAATGACCATGCAGTTTGGTCCGATAGATTTACAAACATTTGAAACATTTTGTTCGAGGCTCAAGCGAGACTCACGGCTGAGTCTCGGACACCCACTAGCAGCGCGCTTCATTAATTTCAAACGTCAACTTCGCTTCACAGTTTCTCCGGATGTAATTGATGCATCGCGATGCAACTGACGCCATTCTTTTTGTGATTTTTCATCCTATCGATTGCTTAAGAAATAATATGGGGTATCCATTTAAGAAAACATAAGTTTGGGTTGAAAATAATATTTCTTCACGTTTTAGAGTCTCATAGTACCTACATTCATAAGCCCCTGCCGTACGTTCATGACCGTAAAAGTTATTTTTCAATATCTCTTGTAGTTTCAGAGACATCTGGGGTGAAATAATTGAGTGGGACACCCTGTATATTGTGCAAGAGCATAACTTGGTTTTTAAGATTTGTCATTTGTATGGTGTACAATGGATTTTTCTTATTATTACCCTTACTGCTATGGTCTTTGTTACTTACTTTGCATTTCTGTGCGGGAATACAGTCATTAAAATGTGTTATAAATGCTTTAAAAAACCTTTCAAATATTAGCTTTGGTGGCAAATCATTACATAAACTATAGTGAGTGACACACTATTGGCCAAACCAATCTCTGTTGATATGGGTCTGACAAAATCGGACAATTTGTCATATGTGACAGGTCTGGTGATCACCACATTTGGGACATACATTTCAATATTACTCTTCTCAGCACAAAAACTACTGACATAATTTAAAGATATATGATCATGATCAGATAATGGGAGTACTGGTACTTCGCTTGATAATTCTGTAGTTTCAAAATTTACAAATATATTATCAAGGCATACTTTATCTCTTGTGGGTCTACTGTTGATAAAGTGTAAATTGTACTGTCTTAAAATATTATTGAGCTGAGTGACACTATGTTTGGTTGTTGTTACATCAAAATCTGCATTCAGATCTCCACCTATTACTATATCATAATGTGACCACTTTTTCTCACTTAATATCTCTAGCAGCATGCCCAGTTTTTCTAGAAATACACTAATGAAACTCTTAGGTGACCGGTACAAGGATATTATTATTAACCTAAAATTGTCAATAACTATTCCAATAACCTCAAAATTCTTTTCGTCACATAAATAAACTAGATCCAACTTCAAGCAACTGAGTGACAAGTTAATGTAGATTGCCACACCACCTCTTATATACAATTTTCTATTGTAATTCTTTGCTAGATTATAGTTATAAAATTTAACTACAGAAAGTTCACCTCTCTAGCCCAGTGTTCACTCCGACGTAAAATATCAATGTCATTATTTATACCAAAAGTGTTTACAATGAATTCTTTATCTTTTAGCCCTTGAATGTTCAGGTATCAAATTTTAAGATCAAAATGGTCTTTTACTTTAGAATGAACACTTGGACTGGAAGTCCTGCTAACATTTACACTACTTATTTCATGGGCTTCATCACCTTGCTGCGTTCCACTATAAAATCATTTAGATTGACAGAAGGCACTGTTTTCCACTTACCGACAACACTTGTTACTTCCTCTGCTGGAGTTCTCTTCCCTCCTTTTGGTTTTAATGTAGCTAATGTTGCTGTTGGAACTTCTGTCATGACTAGTGATGGTGTTGCCTCAGCTGTTTCATCTTCTGATTCCACTGCTGACAATGATGCTTCACAAACTGATGCTGATCTACGCCTAATTTCTTCAGGAGGTGTAGCCAGGGATGTATCTTCATCATGTGCTGTTGGTTCGTTCTCTTTTTCTGTTACCATTGGCAGTGAGCCTATTGCAGGAAGTGCAATTTTTTTCGTCGGTGTCTACGCTTGCTTGCAAAATTTCTTTGGCCAACACTATCTTGCCTAACTTGTTTCTGTGGAGCCCATGTCTCATAAATGTTCTCTGATAGAACTGCTTGCCTCAGTGAAAGTTGCGCGCAGAAAACTGCTACAAATCTTTCTTAATTTTCTGTTTGTTGCGACGATTTCTCTATTTACACATGAGTTTTCCAATAAGTCGTGTCTATGGGGAGTGCTTACGAAAAATCATTCGCCTGTGGCATTTTTACTAGCGGTTCTCTCAAGCTTTTATAGCCAGGCTACTCTCGGTTTTATACACATCATTGCTTCCACCAATTATGACACAGTTCACGCCACTTTTTACTGCAGTTTTTCAATACTTCTTGCAAAGGAGCTCCAGGCTGTGACGTAATATTCTTACTATATATCGTGCATTGTTTTTACCAGTCCCTTACCATGACTCGTTGACAGAATGTATATTTCTTCTTTTACATTTATTGTTCGATTTTCTGTCTGGTGTTCCTTATTATCACAAGCTACTCTAACACTATTTTTGTGTTGAACAGTATATGGCACTTGCAAGTTTGCACTTGCACTTTTTTTTATCTGCAGATCTACCTGAGCGGTTTCCCACATCACTTAAATTTTCTTTTCGCAGTTTTTGATTATCTGCAGTTAGGACATCATATATGTTCATTAGTGGGACATGAAAAGCGTTCGTATTTAACACAGAGCGGCAGAATTTTTTAGGCCTAATAAACACACTCTCTCGTTCAGAGCTTTGCGTCTCTGTGGAAATATCAAAAAAAAAAAAAAAAAAAAAAAAAAAAAAAAAAAAAAAAAAAAAAAAAAAAAAAAAAAAAAAACGAAGAAATATGAATCAGACTTTTTAGCATTTCAGCATATTGTCTGGCTTTAGTTAAATCCTTCTGCAGTTCTTCCTTAACACTTATTTAGAGTCAGCATTAAACATTTCTAAGGCAGTTTCAAGAGAGTTACACTCACTTCCGCAATCACACGATCTTTTGCCATTTTCGCTTCCATGAAACAACACAAATGATACCATTTTTGCATCACTACGCATATTCTGACACCTTTTATCACTTTTTATTACACAGTAGACAATTTACTGATGTTTATGGACCGATGTACCAGTACATTCATATGCGCCGCCATCTCTTGTTACTCTTATTATATGGCTCAGTACATACTTTTTACCTCACTTGGCATCATTTAAATATCAAATATATACGTAAATATATCATAGATAAATTCTGAAGAATTCACAATACTTTTAAAATAAAATGTGTAATGTGTGGCACCTACATCTATCTATCTAGATCTACATAAATACTCTGCAAGTTACTTTGAAGTGCTTGGCAGAGGGTTCATCAGACCGCTTTTATGATAATTCTCTACAATTCTCTAACAGCTCGCGGAAAAGAGGAACACCTAAATCTTTCCGTTTTCGATTTGATTTCTCTTATTTTATTTTGGTGATGATGTCTTCCTATGTCCTAACAAAATCTGTTTGCATTCGGAAGAGAAAGTTGGTGAAACAAAATTTCGCAAAAAAGTCTTTCTTTTAGTGATTTCCACACCAAGTCGTGTACCTTGTAACACTCTTGCTTTAATCCTTTAAACTGTATGCCTGTAAATCAGTGGACTAACTAGGTACCGTTAATGAATAAATCCACACTTGCGCTTCTACGTTAATTTATTTTCTTTTACTTGGTTTTTTTTTGCAGAACCCTTAAAAGATGCAACAGAACTACTAAAGAGACTGAATACACTACGCTTGTTCGTCCTTTTTTGGAGCATTGCTGTCCAGTGTGGGATCCTTATCAGGTGGGTTTGACGGAGGACATCGAAAGAGTCCAAAGAAGGGCAGCTCGTTTTGTATACAGAGGAGACAGCGTTACGCAGATTACACAGGATATGGGATAGGAATCATTACATCAACGACGCTTAATGCTGCAGCGTGGGCTACTTACAAAACCCAAATCGTCAACGTTCTACTCCGAATGCAAAAATATATTGTTGACTGCCACTTACGTAGATAGAAAAGATCATCAGAATAAAATTCGAGAAATCAGAGCTCTAACGGAGAGATTCAGGTGTTCTTTCTTCCCACGAGCAATTCGAGAATGAAATGGGAGATAAATAGTATAAAGGTGGCTCGATGAACCCTCTGCCAGGCACTTAAATGTGATTTGCAGAGTATCCCATGTAGATGTAGTAGATGCAGATGTTCCTTGCTTTAAACAGTCTGCCCAGTTGTAAGGTGTAATATCCCGTACACTAGTGCACAATTTCTAAACAACGAATTACTTTTAAATTACCTTTCAAATGTGTGTACACAGGGAAAGGTCGATTCGTTGCGTTGTTTTAAACAGTGCTATACATTTCAACTGTTCGTCAGGTAACAGAGGATGCAAAACAAAAACTGAAAGTTTGAAATGCCACACTTTCCAAACTCAATGTAACAATCTGGGGGTGTGATGCAAATACCTTGTGAGCTTCAGCCTTGGCGCTGGTATGTAGTGTAGCCGAGTATACTGCACCTGTACGGGCCAGAGGTACACACGGATCAAAAATCGATGTTCAGGTCCGAGAAACAATTAGGCTAATACCTGGAACTCTTAGACCTACACCTATATATTGCTTACATGTACTAACTAACGTAGCCCCATCTGAAATTAAAAGAAGTCAGTTACTCTCCAGAGAATATAGTAAAATACTATCGAACCCAAAACCTTCCGTACACCAGCAAAAAAAGAAGCCTCTATGGAAAACAGGTGAAGAGGTGTTCTCCTACGATCCAAGAAAGGATGGAGTAGAAGCACAGCGAAGAACAGAAGCCTGGTTGCTGATACAAACGTGCCATTACAGGGCTTTCATTTTTCGAAATGCCTTGTGAGTCGAACGTTTGTCGTTACTCATTTCAAACCTCAATATTTTGTTGCCTTGCCTTATCGGAATTGAAGATACGAATAAATCTATTATCACGTAAGTCGATTGCTCTAGCTACAATGAACACGGTGAATGAATGCATGATGATAAGGATACTGAGCGTAAAATATGCAAGACTGATAGAGATACTCACAGAGAGCTTTAGTGTAACTCATTATTTTAGTTCAATAGGAATAAAAACCGTCTGGATCGCTAAAATTATATTTATTTATTTCGACGTTTCCGCATCTGCCATCACCAGATCTAAAAATCTCTGAACTTCACTTTGCAACTCGTAATAATTAAATATAATTTTGGCGATCAAGACGGGTTTTATTCTTATTGAAGAAAATACAGATCGCAAACTCGTTCAGAAAATTCGTTTCCTTTATACAAAAAAGAATGTTTTAGCCTAGAGTGCTACAGAAAATCGGTTTTCATCTAGTGTTCTTCGCTGCTGCCGCACGAAACGCGTCAACTGAACTGCGTGAATTGCATTAAAACAGTGCTTGTTTTGGAAAGTTCGAGATAATTCTTGTACAGGTTCCGCTTAACAAGATGCAATTACCACTTGTGATATGATTCAGAGTTCTCCGTCATTTAAATGGATGGCAGTGTCATCTAACTGCGACGTTCGACGAATGATATAGGGCCTACTCATCTTCGATGTCACTTCGCCTAGAAGATGATGAGTATGTCACTCGTCGAAACATCGCGGATATAAGACACTACCACCCGCCTGGAATCCCAAGAACTCTTCATCAGCTGTAAGCGCCGGAAAAGGATACATTGACATAAGTGAGATATTCGCTATGAAAGAAGTCGTGTATTCTTACTACCTAGCAAGGCTTTCAAAAATAATGAACTGATGTCCTAGTGGTAATGAAACATGTCACTCGCAGGCAGTTATTCTTAGCGTCCAGCATTTAAGATTATACATCATATCCGTAATATTATTTTCAAATCGCCTATGTCTACCACTCGAATTACCATTCACCATACAGATAATTGATTTGCGATATTACTGTTGTAGATCAGGTTAACTCGTACATTCAGCTGGCTTGACTACATTGCAGCAGTTGTGCTCAACGACTGTGTTTCTTGATTTGTAGAAAGTTTTTTCAGTACTCATTCGTAAATATTTTGTTTATTCAGATCTAGATTTCGATCACTGTGTGATCATTATCAATGCATACAACAAATAGTTAAACATGTAAAACGTTACGAACTCCATGTTTGTTTTAAGTATTGATAATGACCACACAGTGGTAGAAATCTAGATCTGAGTAAACAAATAATTTACGACTGAATTCTGAAAAAAAAATCTCATACTTTCAGTTGCCACATCGGACAGGATGTCCATGATTTAAATTCATCTTTATGCATAACGACCAATTGAGATGACCAGGTTTACAAATTGTATTTTCTTTTTTATCGTCCCATTTTAATCGGTAACGCTCAATATTGATTTTTTGTCGTTACTGAAGGGCTGCAGGCTATCTGTTTTGATATGCAGATTGTAACACAACAAAAAAGGAAGCTACGTTATGATTTCTTTAATCTGACAATTTAGTATGCAAAACAGTTTAATTTTTTATATACAAATTATTGATTAATATCATCATTTTTTCGATTTCCGTCGTCCTTAGTTGCATATGAAATTGGTGGAGGTGTATTACCGTCTTTAGTAACTAAATGAAAGGCATTTTTTTGTGTTCCATACGCGTTTCTCTTCTTTATTTATGAAACATCATCTAGCATCTAGCTAGTGCTACAGAAGTTGTTTCTAACCTAGTAGATCCGAACTTTAGAAATTGTAACAAGACTGTTAAATGTCATACTATGAAAAATACATATAATATTATGTACTACAATATTATAGAAAAATAACATGTATTACAGGCCACTGATGATGCTTCATAAATAAAAAAGCGAAACGCGTATGGCACACAAAAAAACGCCTTTCATTTAGTTGCTAAAGATGGTAATACACCTCCAACAATTATTGATTGTTATGTTTTTCTCTAATCTTGATCTATCTGACCAGCGGCGTACACGATACTAGGATCAAGACTCGATTAGTTACTCTCTATTTGTCCTACTTCTATCACAGAAATTTGTTTTCTCATAAATGACACTTTTAGTTTTCGAGATCATTCCTTATTATATCTTATCCCATTTTTTTATATTATAAGCAAACATTTATATTCTCCTCCAAAATAGTGAGTGGGGTTGTTGAATGATGGTATTTAATAACTGCAATAAATTCAGGTTATATTTCCAAATTCAAAGATATAACCTAACCATTTACAATATTAGGTGACCAAGTATCACAATACAGTAACATGAAATTATGAAATATGCTGTCGTGTAACTTTACAAAAATGAAAGACGCAATATTATACAAAATAAAATAAATGAATGGCTATATTTTCGGAGATCCTACCATACAAAGGAACTGAATAAGAAATGGACTTACTCATAAATAATAACCTAATCTGACAGGAGAAGATAGAAGGCAAACACAGTCAATTAATATCCCAACCTGAATTGAGTTACTGAACCCTAATAAAGCAGTGGGTTAGCGCAGCCGTTGCTTCACCACGCACAGTAAAGTTGATCGCGCAACAGAAGCCCGGCCGCCATGGTAGTGGCAAGCGTCAGATAAATACGAGTGTTATTAACAGGTAAATCGTGTATTAAATAGCTACTGCGGGATATATACACAATTGATAGTCACGTCTGTATTGTTTGACTATCGCAGTGTACATGAAGCACGATGGTGAAGAGCTTCTCAGCGTTTAAATACACAAATCAATTTAAGAAAGGAATATAAAGATCGAATACTTTATCCCCATTTATATTTCTCAGGAATACAAGTAGGCCTACTACTTGTGTTCACAGTTAGTTACTCTTGCTTAACAGACTTTTAGTCAAGGCAATATAGGATTGAATGAAATAAATAACAGGCTTTTATAATACTGGCAGCTCTTCAAAACGAGCTACTTTAGGCAGTACTGGTGGACAGGAAGTTCAAAAAGTTTCATTTTATGACTGTGTAAAATAACTATTGGGGTCACGAAATTAGTTGCCTCACTGCAGTTAGAAATTTTGTTTATGAAATTAATATTAGCAACTTGTAACGCAGAATTGAAAGGTAATCCGCTTTACATATAGGTATAACAACTGAAAGGGGTTTGCAGACCTGTGTATAGTTCCATATATGAACGGCACATAACCACATTGTGAAGTTCAACCGTGTGACGTTAGTTGCTGACTTTTGAGCAGTTCACTCCGCTGTAAGGTATTTGGCTTACAGCATTAAAAATGCTAATTTTCCTGCTAGATACCCTAATGATAATATTAGGTGACTTAGCTAAGAAAATCCCAAAGGAATTTGGTAGTGGCAGATCGCTGTATTCACAACGTAAGAAACTATTTTTCAGTTATGTAACTGATGGCATATTTCACTTTCACAATCTATTTTTTAACATTAGCTGTTTGAGTCAGACCTGTTTGATTTTTTGATGCTATGAAATATCTAAATACTCGAGAATACAGCATCAAAGCACACTTTAGTGTGAAACTCTTCCGAAATTAATGTTTGTACAAAAGTTTCACAATCGTAGAATATACTGATAAAGTGCCAAAAAATCGTGTCTGACGGTAATTCCGTTCAGATGCTGCACTTAGAACGCAAAAAAACTCCATGTTATCGTTAGGTTTCGTCAGGAAGAGGAACCACTGGTGGCCAATTTCTACACTGTATGTGTAATAAATTTACACACAACCGATAGTTGCTGTATATTCAAGGGATCTGCAGCTGTTTTGTAGTTATATATTTCAATTAGACATAGTTTTCGCGACGTAACTGAACTCAATACTCTCTCTAATCAAAAGAATCTTACGCAAATTTAAAGTTCGCGCGGAAGTTTACCACTACAATGGCTGCCGAGGCGCTCTTCAATTTGTTCGCAATCGGCCGCTTACGCGGCTGGGGGGGGGGGGGGGGGGGCTTGATGAAGCAGAAAGGAGCTGTGGATCCCATCCGCGAAATCAATTACTACGTTCTACGTATCTTGTACTATGTAGTCAAGTGCGCTGACGCTACTCGCTGCTGCCCCTCTCTGGCGCTACCGTAACGTGCTGCATCAACACCGCCTACAAGACAAGGCCCGACAACTGGCCGTGCCTACGTCACACCAAGAGGCGGCAGCTGCCAGTTGACTGGCTGGCCGCTGGGGCACGCCCACCGCCTTGTTCAAAATGTTCAAATGTTTGTTAAGCTTATGGGACTTAACTACGGGGCCATCAGTCCCTAAACTTACAGACTACTTATCAACTACCTTATACTAAGGACGGCACAAATATCCATGCCCGTGGGGGGATTCGAACCCCCGACCGTAGTGGCCGTGGAGACCGTGACTGGAGCGCCTCAGTCCCCTCGGCCACCGCAGCCGGCCCACCACCTTGTAGCGGCCGGCCAGTCAGATTGCCTTTGCCGCTTCTCTGTGTGACGTAGACACGGGCAGTTGTCAGGCCTTGTCTTCTAGGTGGTACTGACTGCATCAGCTGTTCGCCTCTGTTGATACCTGTTTGATTGAAGGAAATTAGTAAAGGGGGGAAGAGAAAGATACAGCTTCCAGCTGACTCTCGTCGAACTCTAATGGTTACTAAGTTTTCAGTTTCCTCCCAGTTAGCGTCCATCGACTAAAGATCTTTACGAAAGTGCGTTTCCATCCATTTACGAGGTCTTGTCCCACTGCTGTATCCATCCGATGGCTTACACAACAGAGCAGATTTGGGTAGTCTTCCAGGACGAGCATACAACTCTGCTTCCCATGTGTAGCAACAGTGAAAAAGATATTAATTACCACAGGTTCCCTTACTATGGTAACTTTTCCAATAAAATAGGCAAACAGTTAGGTGCAAAAGATATTACACCAGCATATTTTATACCTGCGTTTCCTACCATGAGAGACATCAAAATATAAAAAAAATGAAAGTCGTGTATTTTATAACTTGGCAACATAACACGACAGTGTGTTCCGAGAACTACCTACTGAAACTTAAAAAAAAAAAAATTAATTAAAATTTTTTGTCACTGAAAAAGAGAATATTTAAACTTTTATGAAAAGTTGTTCATTAGCGCTACTGTATGTTTATCACACCGTATCTCCTAAACTAACCGTCCACAGCAAAATAATTTTTCCGGCCAATATATTTCAGTGATAGTGAAGTAATAAATTAAAATCCCACGTATGACGCATAACTTTTACCAAACCAACGACCAAAATGCAGAAAGCGACAAACTTTTTCCCTTTACATTTTTTTGCGGGGCTGTAAGCGAGAAAAAGTTTCGGAAAGGTTTGAATTTATTTTTGCCGTTTTTTGGAAGGCTTTAGGTGCTACCGTTTGTCCTAGACGAGAGCAGAATTGTGCGGTTCATTGGTGCGGCGAGAGTTCAACGCGCTGGGAGGGAAAGCGCGGCGGTAGCAGCAGAGAGAGCGCAGTGCTAGACAGCTCTTAGAAGCGCAAATTAGTCAATGATTTCATACTGAAGAAAGAGCGTACAATATTTTAATAACAAAACAGTTGTTTGACGATGCGGGAAAGCTAAAGGAATTTTTTAGTTTCAGTCATAAACAGTTTTAGTATCTTCTGTCGTTAACTGGACAAAATCTGAAACGTCAGGTCTGATTCAAATGTTCAAATGTTTGTAAATCTTATGGGACTTAACTACGGGGTCATCAGTCCCTAAACTTACAAACTACTTATGAACTACTTACTAACTAGGACGGCACAAATATCCATGCTCGAGGGGGGATTCGAACCCCCGACCGTAGTGGCCGTGCAGATCGTGACTGGAGCGCCTCAGTCTCCTCGGCCACCGCGGCCGGCAGGTCTGATTCCATCTTGAATCCAAGTGCTCAGTATCTGTTAACATATATGGATGATGAAGATCAGTCGCAAATATTTCTTTATACTGTCTCAAAATTTGATTTTGGTCGCTGTGAGACTCTCATCAGCGCTTAAAGCATAGTCTGAAACGTACAAAAATTTTCAGTCTTCATATTGAAGACGAAAAAAGTAAATGAATAAAAGTCTACGTTTGTTTCACTCACAGAAATTTCATCTTTCGTTTTATAATAAGAGTGAACCCCGATGTCTAAGAAACTACTGCTGGCGCTCGCTCTTACATGTACATGCTGAAGAATATTGGAGATCATGCTTCTCTTAAACGAATAGAAAAGTATTCCAAACAAGATGAGGGGTGGAAAGATGTTTTGCACCGGGGAGGATTAGAACCTAAATCACTTACAATGGGAACTTTTCGCCTTAACCGCCTTTTTTTTTTTTTTTTTTTTTTTTTTTTTTTTTTTTTTTTTGGGGGGGGGGGGGAAGTTCCGTTTGTTGCGGACGCTGATCGCGTTTGTTCGTTTGTGTTCGTTCTGTTCTTAGCTCAGCTTTTTTATTGCAGATGGCGCTGAGCCACGGCGCCCGGCGCCGATAGACCATAGCGTCTTCACGAAATGTCGATCTTTGTTTCCATTGACTTCTTTGCGAAATGATTATAAGTTACTTCTACTGCTATTAATTTGTATGATTTCCACTATCTGACTTCACAAAATTCCTTTCTACTTTAACTTAAACGTTGTAAAAGCGTTTTCTGTAATTAATAAATACTCAGTTTGTACGGGAAAGTACGGTAAAACACTACTGAGTAACGTTCAGATACATCGGTAATGTGCTTGTGGGCACTACACGACTTTAAGATTGCAGTGAAAATGGCTCATTTTATGAAGATTTCCCATGCGGTGTAGTATCTGGAGTGCATATTTGAGTAATTCTCAAGTACAAATACGAAAATATGTCAAATACTACGCAACAGCTTTGCGATCGGTGAAAACGAAGGTGACACCGTATTTGATGGATTTCGTATTTACACTTTCGTAATATGAGAGTTTCAAAAAAAATGTTCAAATGTTTGTAAAGCTTATGGGACTTAACTACGGGGTCATCAGTCCCTAAACTTACAAACTACTTATGAAGTACTTACGAACTAGGACGGCACAAAGATCCATGCCCGAGGGGGGATTCGAACCCCCGACCGTAGCGGCCGTGCTGACCGTGACTGGAGCGCCTCAGTCACCTCGGCCACCGCGGCCGGCTATGAGAGTTTGCAGGATAAATGAAACGGCGCATTAAAGACATTACCGAGACGCGTAATTTAAAATAAAGTTTATTGCAATAAAGATTACAGAAGTGCTACTTCGTTATATTGAACACTAGAACGCTAGCAATTTTAACAAAATATTCTGATAATATTTGCAAACAACTTTGAAAATTAACTTTTTAAGGTATTTATTACTTAAAAACAGCAGGTGTTTCGTTATCAGAATTTAAAACCAAACAGCCATTACTAAAATAAGAATTTATCTTCGCAATCCAAGTCCACCGAAACGAACCAAACGGCCCTCTCGAAACCTCTGCGTATTTCGGTGCAGCGCTCGAAATTTCGGTGGCCGTTTCGGGTGGTAGCAGGCCACAGAAGCGTACAGAATAACCATTTTTTCTACCGAACCGAAATTGACGTCACCACGGAGAAAAACTCACCGGACCGAACGGTACGAAAGATACAGAATGGGGCCCCAGGCGGAGACCGGTAACACCAAGTGCCTGCCCAAATAATCTTCAAGGGAGGTATATACAACAACTTCCTGATTACGGCTTTAACCCTTCTGACGCGGCTAGATTGCGGTTGTTTATTTTTAGAAAAAATATATTTACGTAGTTGAATTACATTCCCTATTTTTTAATGTTTTCTTCTTACCTCGTTTTAGATACGGGAATGGCTTCAAATGTCGCGACATATAAATATTAGAAGCCCGAAATCAAATGATAGGGAATGAGCTTCACCAGTTCTTTGTAATGATTTAATGTAAGCAGACAAAGACTATTACGACCTTACATTGATGTTAACAATGCTTAAAATTCTGACAGTTCTCATTCATTTGTAAACAGATAACACTTGACGATGCAACTTTAAGTTGCGAAACCGGTCGGGTGTGTCCTTCAATAAAGGAATTTAACAGGCGCAGCGGACGCGATCCTTTGAAAAATCATGATCTCAGCGGTTATACACTAAAGTCAAAACCACAGGTCCTAAATTTAATTAAATAGCTAGGAGTAATTATTACAAACAATTTAAATTAGAAGAAACAAGTAGAAAATATTGTAGGCAAACTGAACCAAAGACTACGTTACGTTACCAGAACACTTAGAAGATGCAACAGTTCTACTAAAGAAACTGCCTACTCCAGACTTGTACGTCCTATTTTGGAATATTGTTGCGCATTGTGGGATCCCCAGCACGTGGGACTGACAGACGATGAAGAGAAACTTTAGCGAAGGGCGGCTTGTTTTGTATTATAGCAAATAAGGGAGAGAGTGTCACGGGAATGATGGACGAGTTGGGAAGGAAATCATTATATATATATATATATATATATATATATATATATATATATATATATATGGGGCATTACTCGTTGCGACGAAATCTATTTGCGAAATTTCTTTCACCAACTTTCTCTTCCGAATGCAAACAGATTTTTTTAGGACCCACCTATATAGGAAGACACGATCTCAAAATAAAATAAGAGATATCAGGTCGAATACGGAAAGATTTAGGTGTTTTTTTCCGCGAGCTATTAGAGAGTGGAACTGTAGAGAAACATCATAAAAGTGGATCGGTTCGATGAACCTTCTGCCATGCACTTCAGTGTGACTTGCAGAGTATTTATGTAGATGTAGATGAAGAGCCAAAGAAACTGGTACACCTGCCTAATATCGTGTAAGGCCATCGCGAGTACGTAGAAGTGCCACTACATGGAGTCGATTAATGTTGGAAGTAGTGCTGGAGGGAACTGACACCATGCACCTACATGGCTATCCGTAAATCTGTAAGATTACTAGGAGTGAAGGTCGGCACATATACGGTAATTCTTGTATGTTAAAAGAATCTACGAAAACTAAAGTCAGTCGGCCAGACCAAACTACCCGGCCTGTTTCCTTCATTTTTCTTATAAAATGTTCAAATGTTTGTGAAGCTTATGGGACTTAACTGCGGGGTCATCAGTCCCTAAACTTATATACTAACTTATACTAAAGTCAGCACAAACATCCATGCCCGAGGGGGGATACGAGCCCTCCGGCGGGGAACGGCCTCGCGCATCGGAGCATAGCGCCTCAATGTGCTCGGCCGTTCCGCCGCGGCTGAACGACTCTCTTCAGTCGCAGTTGGTCCCATACTTATATGGTTCTTTCACACCAAGTGATGGGTGCTACCGACAAGAGTTCGCAAATCGATTCCATATTTCTTGATTTCCAGAAGGCTTTTGATACCGTACCTCACAAACGGCTTTTAATCAAATTGCTTGTTTATGGCAAATCACCACAAATTTGCAACTGGTTAGGGGATTTCCTGTCAGAGAGGACATAGTTCGTAGTAATCGATGGTAAGGCATCGACTAAAATAGAGGTGATATCAGGCGTTCCACAGGGTAGTGTTATTGGTCCTCTGCTATTCCTTTTTTTACATAATTGTTTTGGGAGAACATCTAACTAGCTCTCTTAGGTTGTTTGCAGATGACGCCGTCATTTACCGTCTAGTAAAATCATCTGAAGATCAAAACCAACTGCAGAACGATCTGAATAATATATCACTATGATGTAATAATTGGCAATTGACTGTAAATAATGAGAAGTGTGAAGTCGTCCACATTAGTACGAAAAGAAATCAGTTAAACTTCGTTTACAAGATAAATCGATCAAAAGTGAAGACCGTAAACTCCACAAAATACCTAGAAATTACTATTACTTCAGACTTAAATTGGAAAGAACACGTAGATAATGTCGTGGGAACGGCGAACCAGCGACTGCGTTTTATTGGCAGAACCCTTAAAAGATGCAACAGAACTACTAAAGAAACTGCATACACTGCGCTTGTCTATCTTTTTTGGAGTATTTCTGCGCAGTGTGGGATCCTTATCAGGTGGGTTCGATGGAGTACATCGAAAGAGTCCAGAGAAGGGTAGTTCGTTTCGTATTGTCACAATACATGGGAGACAGCGTTACGGAAATTATACAGGATCTGGGATGGGAATCATTAGAACAAAGGCGCTTATTGCTGCGGCGTGGGCTACTCCAGTCGCCAAAATTCTCCTCCGAATGAGAAAATATATGGTTGACTCCCACCTACATAGGTAGAAATGATCATCAGAATAAAATACGAGAAATCAGAGCTCGATCGGAGAGATTCAGGTGTTCTTCCTTCCCGTGCGCTATTGGAGAATGGAATGGTAGATGAATAGTATAACGGTGGTTTGATGAACCCTTTGCCAGGCACTTAAATGTGATTTGCAGAATATCCCGTGTAGATGTTGGCGGTGTCGTAGTTTTGATGCTCTACCGCAGTGTTTTTCAACCTGTGGGTCTCGACCCCCAGGGGGGGTTGCAAAATTTTGTTTGGGGGGTCGTGCTCAAATGAGGAAGTATTTACACCACAAAACAACCAGCTCAGTGCATGCTTGGATACTAGGGGTCGCGCAGTAGCAAAATTGCTTAAGAAAAGTGAAATTTATTTTATACTAAAATTATGTTACTACTTGTTATCATCGATTCTGATTTGTACAGAACAGACTTTTTCTTACAATAAATACTCCACGGAATTAAGGAAAAGCCTGAAAACTTCTCAGGTACCAATGGCTAGGTAAGTTAATGAGAGTCAAAAAGTAATTTTGAGAAATTATATAAAAAAAGAAAAAATCGCTTCCGAATGTTACCTGCAACGCGAAACATGCGTCATGCAATATATATTTTTCTGTCGAAATTCATGTAAAAGTAGAATAATGTTTTCCATTTTGGAAAAGACACTAAAAAATCACCCCCCACTCCAGCTTGAAATATTTTTGCCTGGAATCCATTGTCTTCTGAGCTTTTGTCCTTTTTTTAGCTTGTTTATTAATTAAATTCTGAATTGAATAGGGACAACATTTAAAAATATTAACATTCTGTATAAAAAGTTTCCCAATGTGCGGTACTCCTTTTCACGGTCAGTCTCCGTCGCGTCGGTCACAATATTTTTATTTATAGTAACTGGTTTCAGTGTGATCTGCAATTTTTTTAGATACAAGTGAAAACAAATTTAAAATCTTTAATATGTCAGTAACCTACATCACGACAGTGTAAGTAAACAGACATAGCTGACTCAATTTAGTCTTTGTTGAATATTGTGTACTTCCAATACCGGATGGTTGTAAGTAAACTTCACTATCAAACACACTGTAACACGAAAACAATTATCGTACGAGAACCTGCCTGGCAGGGAGAGTATGTGGTTACCAATCAGCTCTTGGGAGATATTTGACTATGCTTCCATGAGTGCAATATCTAGCTCTGCAACAGTTGTGGGAGGTGCAGGTCTGGCTGCAATGCTTTTGACCTTCTAAAAGCGTTACTTAGAATACGAAAGATTCAACTTGCTCAACATCCAACTGCATTATTTATGCAGTGCGCATATTGTCCGTTCCATTAGTGTTTGACAGGTTTCTATACCAACACCCAGAAACATGCTATAAGTACATATAGCTAAATTTAATAAGTAAATAACTAATAATGTTAATCATTAGTGTCGTGTTACATTTGTACCTGTATTCCCTGTACTGTTCGTTATTACACCACTCTTTATCTATGTCTACATAAATACTCTGCAAGTCACATTGAAGTGCATGACTGAGGCTGACCAACATGTATAAATACCACTATGGGAACCTAAAATTGGTGTAGTAATTATTGACTACAACTTAATGTTGTCAGCCTCTGTAGTCCAGTGGACCACATGCCAGACTGCTATGCAGGTGGCCCGGGTTTGATACCGGGTCGAGTTGGAGATTTTCTCCACTCTTCCTCATCATCATTGTCGCGCAAGTCGCCCATGGGGCGTCACCTAAAGACTTGCACCAGGTAGGCCGAACACAATCCCATCTGGGTCTGACGCCCCAAAAAGCCACACGATCATCATCTTAAGGTTCCATTGTAATTAATATAATTTTTTCGGTGAGATGCTAAGGCGTCATGGTACGGACTGGGCGGCCGTTCCCATCGGAGTTTCGAGCCCTCCCTTGGGCATGGGTATGTTTGTAGTCCTTAGTGTAAGATAGTTTAAGTTGTTTGTAACTCTAGGGGCCGATAACCACAGCAGTTTGGTTCAACAGCTTTACAATGTGTAACGCAACAACAACGTGACTTATCCGAAGTATAAAATTTGTAAAGTACATCAGTTGTAAAAGCACATATCGGACGCTGGTGAAGTGGTGTTTACAGTGTAATAGTGTAACATCGAGTGATGTGGTACTGTGATGTAATACCAAGTAGTCCCGTGAAATGGAAGTTTATTATAAAAAGCTGTCCATACAGTCGCAAACCAGCACCCTAAATCACACTTAAAATCATCCTATAACACATGCACCCTCTGAAGATGAACTTAAAAAGGTTCGAAAACCGGTTAATGAAATGAAAAAGAATCATATCTAGTCAAAGTGGCTCGTTGCATTAACAATATTTACCAAGAATTTTGGAAAAAATATAAAATTGTGGCACTTGATATTGGCAGTTTGATATCGATAAATCGACATATGATTACAAACAATATGTTCGATCTGCAGACCGACACTTTCTGCAACAATGTGTACCTACGATGAAGAGCCAAAGAAACTGTTACCCATTCCTAATATCGTGTAGGCCCCTCACGAGCACGCAGAAATACTGTGACACGACGTGGCATGGACTCGACTAATGTCTGAAGTAGTGCTTCAGGAAATTGACACCGTGCATACCCGTACTACAGGACTGTCCATAAATCCGTTAAGAGTACGAGGGGTCGAGATTTGAACAATAACTTGCAAGGCAATCCCAGATATATGCAATAATGTTTATGTCTGGGGAGCTTGATGGACGACGGAGGTGTTCGTGGAGCTACTCTAAAGCAATTCTGGAAGTTTGGGAAGTCGCATTGTCCTGCTGGAATTATGGATGCAAAATGGACATGAATGGATGCAGATGATCACAAGGATGCGTAAGTACGTGTCACCTGTCAGCGTCGTATCTGGACGTATCAGAGGTTCCACATCACTTCAACAGCACACTCCTCATGTCATTACAGAATCTCCACCGGTTTTAACAGCTCCCTGCTAATATGAAGGGTTCATAGTTTCATGGGGGTCTCGATACTCGTACACGCCCATTCGCTCGATACAATTGAAAACGAGACCCGTCAGACAGCAACATTATTTCCAGTGACCAACAGTCCATGTCGGTGTTAAGGTCCAGGCGAGGCATGCTGTTTGTGACGTGCAGTCAGCAAGGGTACACGCCTGGGCCTTCGGGTCTGAAAGTTCATATCCAAGCTGCTTTGTCGAATGGATCGCACTCATGACAGTTGTTGATGGCCGAGCACTGGAATCCGCAAAAATTTGCGGAAGGGTCGCACTTGCGTCACGATTCTCTTCAGCTGTCGTTGGTCGCGTCCTTGCAGGATCTTTTTCCGTCCTCAGTGATGTTGGCGAAACGACGTTTTAGCAGATTCCCGATATTTACGATGCATTCGTGAAATGGTCGTACGGTAAAATCCCCACTCGTCCGTTCCTCGGACACGTTGTTTCCCATTTCTCGTGCGGCGACTATCACTACGTTCAAAGTCATCTCTTGCTGCATTTATGTGACACTCTCATATATCGTGATAATACAAAAGGAGATGCCATTGTCTGTTCTTTCTCTAAATCGGCCGTCAGTCCCAACTGGTATCGATCCTACAATGGGCAGCAATACTACAAAATAGGACACTCATCGTAGTGTAGGCACTTTCTTTAGTAGAAGTATTGCATCTTCTAAGTGTTCTGCCAATGAAACGTAATCTTTGGTTCGCCATCCCTACAATATTTTCTGTGTGTTTTTCCCAGTAAGCTGTTCGTGATTTTTATTCCTAGGTATTTAGCTGAATTGACGGCCTGTAGATCCTGCTGTGTATCTCAGTCAAAGGTGATATAAATATCAAGTAATAAATGAATGTCCAAAGAAATTTTTTGTCTCAATATATATCAAAAATATTAAATTGACGGAGAGGCATAAGTTCTTTTAAGACAGTCCGTGCAATCACAAAATTCATTATGTCGCTGAGACATTGTGGTTATAGTGCTTGCCAGATAGTAGGAAGTCCCAGGTTCGAATCCTGGCCTCAGTTTAAATTTTAAATTCAAAGCCTCCTCTTCGATTTAATATCTTTGAAATAAATATAGAGACAAAATATGTCTGTGGACGTCCATTAATTGCAAGGAGGTTAAAATAAAGGGAAATGGCATATCTATGCCGAGCCACCTTCTTGTTAAGCTGTGGAATGATATTTCGCCGTTAAACTGTCCGTTAAGTCGGTCCTGTTACTGTTCATGCATTGAACTGACATTCAGTGGAAAGTATGTACTTTCAAACAATATAATTTCTTGAATAAATAGTAATAAGTACTCATCCTAATATATTCGTAAACTTAATTTTTGAGGCTAATTTGCAAATAACAAGTTGTACATCACGGTAAAACTGCCGTATGTTTTATTCCTGCTTTAAGTGACATCAGCTCTACAATACGAAAACTTCTCCAAGACTTAGCAAAATGGCGGAGGCAGGCATCAATTTTTCAGTGTAAGGGCGTCTCACTGTATTCTAACCTCCTTGAGTAATTGTTTGATATTTAAGGTATTAAAATGAAGTAGAAGTATCAAATTACAATTTACGTCGCGGTCGGGATTCGAACCCGGTATCTCATGCTTACTAGGCAGATGCCATAACCACTTTATTTATGTATTTATTTATTTTATTTTTGATACCTAAAAATAGTCTTCCTTCAAAGGTAATATTTATTGACCACAAAAAAATAAACATCCTTGGAGGGTATTTTTCAACTTACCTCCCTTAAAAAGAATCTTCCTTGGAGAGTAATATTTATTTGGCCTCCCATATCAAAAAAATAAATAAGTAAATCTCTTTGGAGGGTGTTATTCATCTGACCACTCAAAAAAATAAAAATAAATAAATAAATTGATCCCCATGGGATTCGAAAGAGCACGCCTGTTGCGTTCATAAACAGTCAGCCTATCTTTATTTTGTTATTTTTTCGATTTCTTTCTTTTTAAAAAAAAATTATTTTTGCTACCGAATATTTTTATCTTCTTCTTTCGTTAATTTCCTTTGCAAATAGAGACAACAAGAGAAACAAAAAGGCCCTCGTAGCTGTTGTGTTTTTAAGTTTACTGATTTTTTCACCAGAACACACACACACACACACACACACACACACACACACACACACACACACAAACACACAACTTGAGGAAGGAATTTAATGAGACTTTCTGGATTGTCCGGAGCCTTGGCCGTCTTCTCGTAGTTCGTTTATTACCGGTAAGTTTGGGAATGGATATGGCGTGTTCTTAGTAAGCAGAAGGTCGCGGGCTCGAATCCCGGCTACTAAATAAATTATAATTCATTATTTCTACTTTAGTTTAACCCCTCAATCCGGGATCCCGATTACGTACTCGCGCGCCCTGAGTGTCCGCACTGGCGGCATCCCGACCCGTACTCGCCAGATACGGCGTCGGAGGTAAAATGGTATTTCTCTGCCATCTGTTGCTGGAGGGCAATATTATTTTGTCAGCCAATTGTAGACATATCTGTGTTGACATGTGAGGGAGGTCTTTGTCAGGAAGTGAGCGAGTCGGATGAAATCACGAGTTATGCCTTCAGTCTGAAGGTTGTTCTCGACGCGAAACGATGAAGCCAAGCAATTCGCGCGGTCTTACGTCGGAACAAATGCTTGGGTTTGTGAGTGAACCGATGGATAAATTAGATGGTATAAATGACAGTGGGAGTGATCTACATACTGATTACGACAAAATGTTCAGATTTCTGTAAATCTATCGGATCAAACTGCGTGGTCATCAGCTTACAAACTACTTAAACCTAGGTAAACTAACCAAAGGACAAATACACACACCCATGCCCCAGGGAGAACTCGAACCTCCACGGCGAGCAACCGCGCGCTCCGCAGCGAGACGCTTTAGACCGCTCGGCTACTCCACCGCGGCATGCGACCATCATGATGCTGTCATCAGAACCTGGATTCATCCAAAAATATGACGTTTTGTCATTGAAGCACCCAGGTTCGTCATTGCGTACACCATCGCAGACCCTTCTGTCTGTGATGCAGCGTTAAGTGTAACCGCAGCCGTGGTCTCCGAGCTGATAGTCCATGCTGCTGCAAACGTCGTCGAACTGTTCGTGCAGCTGGTTGTTGTCTTGCAAACATCCCAATCCGTTCACTCAGCGATAGAGACAAGGCTGAACGATCCGTTACAGCCATGCGGATAAGATGCCTGTCATCTCGACTGCTGGTGATACGAGGCCGTTGGGATGCAGCACAGCGTTCGGTATTGCCCTCTTGAACCCATCGATTCCGTATTCTGTCAACAGTCACTGGATCGCGACCACCGCGAGAAGGAATGTCGCGACATGGTAAACCGCAATCGCGATAGTCTACAATTCGACCATTACCAATGTCGGAAACGTGATGGTACGCATTTCTACTCCATACACGAGGCATGACAACAACGTATCGCCAGGCAACGCCGGTCGACTGCTGTTTGTGTATGAGAAATCGGTTGGAAATTTTCCTCATGTCAGCACGTTGTTGGTGTCACCACCGGCGCCAACCTTGTGTGAATGCTCTAAAAAGCTAATCATTTGCACATCACAGTATCTTCTTCCTGTAGAGTAAATTTCGCGTCTGTAGCGCGTCATTTTCGTGGTGTACCAATTGTAATGGCCAGGTGTGTAATACTCCTCACTGTCATTCGAAATGTATCTCGCCAGCGTCTTGGAGTGCTGCCGACGTGACATATAACAAAAATCATTGGGATTGTCGTGACGTGTACGTTGGACTGTCATTATACTGAAACTGGTTGTGATAACTGCTCTAAGCAAAGAAAATATCACGCGCATAGATATTAATTAGCAAGATAAAATTAGACGTTATTATTTCAAGAACATATGGTTTCTATTCCCTGTGAAGATTGATATGGGCCGGCCGCGGTGGCGAGGGGACTAAGGCGCTCCAGTCACGGTCTGCACGGCCACTACGGTCGGGGGTTCGAATCCCCCTTCGGGCATGGATATTTGTGCCGTCCTAGTTCGTAAGAAGCTCATAAGTAGTTTGTAAGTTTAGGGACTGATGACTCTGTAGTTAAGTCCCATAGACTATACAAACATTTGAACATATCATTGCTTTGTAACAAATAATTTCCGCGCTAGAGCAATTTCAACGAAACGCTGTGTTACGGCAACCAGGAGCCTAAACTACCATCAGTAGGCTGGGCAGGCGTGCGGTAACTACCGGCTTGAAGGGTTATCCGTAGTAGATAAAGGTAAGGTAAAGCAGTCAACAATCCGAAGATTGGTTTGAACACCACAGTGCTTTACTAGGCATGGTCCTTTTTGGAGGTGGTAAGCCGTTGCCTTCCTCCGACCTTCGAACTGACTTACCCAACCAGTTATAGGGGGACCTACAGTTTAACGTGGGTTCCGAACCACGGTGCTACTCGGTATATACAGCAATACTGCCAGAGGTGAAAGAAGTGGAAAATGAGAGATAAAATCCTAGGACCTGGCGGGGATCGAACACGCGACCTTTGGATTTGTAGTCTGGCACTGTACCACTGTGCAACCGAGGCGCAGCTGTAGTAGATATCGAGACAAAATATGTCCCCGGACTTTGTTTATTTCATATTTATTTGATATTTCTATCACAACCTGTTTGTAGTATAACTGGCGTTCCCCTGGTTACTGTCAGTACCTCGCGCGACCCCCCCCCCCCCCCCTGGAGTGGTCAGATGCTGCGGCCCGCAGACCCGCGACCTGCCCGCGTGCGCCGCCGTTGCCCGGGGACCGCGCCGTGTCCGGTCCGCCCGGTGGCGGCGCTGCCTCTGCGCGTCGCGGCGCCGCCGCCGCCGCCGCCTACGTCCGGCAGTGGGGCGCCGACCGCCGCCTCCGACGCTGGCAGGTGGACGGTTACCCACGCCAGCGCCAGCCGCGCCGCGTCGCGCGTCACCTCACCAGGGTGGCTCTGCCGCCAGTCAGCGGGTGAGTACCTGTGCACTGTCTTGGCTGACCGGAGCTACAACCCGGAAATCATGTATATCTTCGGCCTTTTCCGGCGACGTGTCGTCATCTTGGAAAATCGGGTTTCGCGCCGGGTTACCCGCGTCGTACGTGCGCGATATTTGCTTCGCGTGACTCGTGATCTCCATCAGGCATTCCCCGAGGTTGAAACCAGTGAGGAACGTGTTCAGTATTTATTGTATTCAAAAAATGTTTGTAAAGCTTATGGGACTTAACTACGGGGTCATCAGTCCCTAAACTTACAAACTACTTATCAACTAACTAAGACTAAGGACGGCACAAATATCCATGCCCGAGGGGGGATTCGAACCCCCGACCGTAGTGGCCGTGCAGACCGTGACTGGAGCGCCTCAGTCCCCTCGGCCACCTCGGCCACCGCGGCCGGCTTTATTGTATTGGTGTGGTGTCTGTTCTTTCGGACGCCCGAAAGAACAGACACCACACCAATACAATAAGTACTTAAACGCGACGACGGTGTTAGCTTCAGTTATTTCACTGCAGATGCGGTCGTACGTCTGGCCTCGCACGGGAATCCGTAATGGCGAGTGTAAGAAGGCATGGACGATAGGGGTGCTACAAACATAGCGTGCGACATGTGGGAATTTGGGACGGACGGGAGGCGAGCACGGGTGGCCAAGTGGTTGCCGGTCGCCGTGGCTCAGCGCGCCCGGTCAGGGGGCTCAATGCCCTCTGTAATAAAAAAAGCTGAGCCAAATGCTCAATGAACTACCAAGAACGAACTTAACCCACGACCGCAGAAGATAGATCTACCTGAAGGGGAGAAAAAAGGTGGTTAATGTGACCTCTGGCCCGAAGCGGGAGACCCGGGTTCGATTCCCGGTCCGGTTCACATTTTCACTTGTCGCCATTGCTTAATATCAATGCCCAAATGCGGCCACTGTCAATCCTTTCTTTCCTATCCTTCTTCCTTCCCTTCCTTTATCATTTGCAAGTGTTCAGTATTAACTAGAGGACCCGTGCGAGTACTTCGCACCGTTAGTGAAATGACAAAATAGTTTGGAAAAAATGAAAGTAAAGTTGAATGTTCACGCATAGCGCTGCGGTCGAGTAGCCGAGCGGTCTAAGGCACCTCGCCGCGGAGCGCGTGGTTGTTCGCCGTAGGAGGTTCCAGTCCTCCCTGAGGCCTATGTGTGTGGTCCTTAGGTTAGTTTACCTTAGTTTAAGTAGTTTGTAAGCTACGGACTGATGACCAAGCAGTTTGGTCCGATAGATTTACAAACATTTGATTTTTTTTTTCACTCATAGAATTCTTCAGAATCAATCAATGCATGTGCTTAGAAGCGCAAATGAAATACCTTGATCCGATGAGCGTTGTTAGGTCAAAAAGAATTGCGTACCTTAATTAGAACCGTAAAACAAACCGATTAAAATATTCAGTGCAAGGACACAAGGATACCGCGTTTGAATAAAAAAGAAGGATGGAAAGACTCAAGTAAATTCTGATTCTTGATGACAAATCTGCGAATGAATACCATTCGTTTAAAGCAAAAATAAAGGAAAGCGGTCGGATAGAGCGGCCTGACCGACTGACTTTAGTTTTAAAAAAAGTAGGGAGAAAATGGAAGTCGGATGGAACGGCCTGGCCGACTGGATTTACTTTACAGGAAGGACATCCCCATAAGAAATATACAGAAGGAAATCGCGTTTGAGTACAGAAAAAGGAAGGCGAGAGTTATGTAAATTCTGATACTTGATGACAAATCTGTGGATTTTTACCTTTCGTTTAAAACAAAAATGAAGGAAATCGGCCGGGTAGGTTGGTCTGGCCCACTGACTTTACTTTCCGTAGATTCTTTTACTCTGATAATTACACTGAAATCCGTGACAGAGGGTTTATCGAACCGCTTGCATAATATTCCTCTACCGTTCCAGTCCACAGGATGTTTTACTAAGATATGCAAATATCTTGATATATTATTCAACAGTAAGACGAAAGATAAAAGTTCATATAAATATAGGTCCGCAAATATGTAGTTACGGAGTTCTAACGAGTAAAAGATTTTGCCTGAATTGAAGGATCCTCACTAATTGAAACCATCGCAAAACTATACAAGGTTAAAGTAAAGAACAATTTCCTTTTTTTGTCGATCTGGCGAGTCTAATGAAACATGTCCCAGACGTGTATCTGCAGTAGTTTTCCAGAAACTCCGGTTTAACATGAATTCACGTGTTCTATGGTATTAATAAAAGTAAATTACCTGACACACTCATACAGTTTTAGTTAACTTTATTACATAATGTTCCAAAATTAAAATCTCTACAACTTCTTTTGAAAATTTTTTGCAACGTCTGGATATTAAAAAAGGGCAAAATATTTAATAAATTACAAATTTTCCCAAATTAATTTTCTGCATCTCAGGAATTAAAAAAAAAACTACAACTTCTTATGAAAACTTCGTGCAATTGTCTGGATATTTAAAAAGAATTGGACCAATTACATTACATTACATTACAAAATTTCCCAAATTGTTTCTTTGCTTCTCAGGAATTTCTGTTGAACTACTGCAGATACACGTCTGGAACATATTTTTAGATGCACCAGATTAATAATAGCAAAATAAATGGAAATCATGCATTACTGCAATTTCGTAGTTTTGTGCTGGCTTCATATTAGTCGTAACACTATAACTAAAAAATTGCGAACCTATGTTTATATGGGCTTTCTTCTTTAGTTTTATTTGTAGAATAACATATTAATATATTTGCATATTTTGTCCCTAGGTAGATGGGTGCTAACAAAGTATGTTCGCATTCGGAGAGGAAAGTTGATGAAAAAAATTTCGCAAGTAGATCTCACTGCAACGGATTACTCCTTACTTGTAATGATTTCCAAGTCGTGCATCATTTCCGCGACACTCTCTCCCGCGTATCGCGATAATAAAAAACAAGCTGAACGTCTCGGAACTTTCTCTACACCCTCCATCAGTTCCACTAGGGTAGGAGTCCCACAATGCGCAGAAATATTACAAAATAGAACGGAGAAGTGTAGTGTAGGCAGTTTCTTTGATAGAACTGTTGTATCATCCAAGTGTTCTGCCAATGAAAAGTAGCCTTTGGTTGGCTTTCCCTACGGTTTTTTTAATAAATTTTCTTTCCAATCAAAGTTCTTCGTAATTATAATTCCTAATAAATTCCTAATAAAATTCATTTTACGCCCTGTAGATTTGACTGATTTATTCTGTGAAGTTTAACGAGTTCCTTTTACTGCTCATGTGGATAACGTCACAATTTTCATTATATAGGGTCAACTGCCAATATTCACACCATGCCGATATCTTATCGAAATCATTTTGCAGCTGCTTTTGATCATAGGATGATTTCACTTTATGACCAATGACAGCATCATCTTTGAACTGTGTAAGAGAGCTGCGGAGATTGTCTCCTAAATCATTTTTAAAGACAGGGAACAATAAGGGGCCTACAAAATTTCCATGGAGAATGCAAGAACCTCCGTTTCAGTTGATGACTTTTCGTCAACTACTACGTACTCAGTCCTTTCTGACAGGAAATCTCCAATCCATTCGCAGAACTGTTACGATATTTCATGCGCATGCTAGTTGATTAGAAGCCGCTTATTAGTTACGGTGTAAAAAGCGTTTCGGAAATCTAGAAAAATTGGAATAGATTTGAGATTTCTTGTCGATGGCACACATAGATTGATATAAGTATAGAGCTAGCTGTGTTTCAGAAGAATGATTCTTCTGTCGTAGTTGTTCAAATGCGGTGCTCGTATTTTTCGGCTGTTGTCAGTTAACAATTTTCTCATAATTTCGGTTCCAACCGCAAGCAGTACTGGGCAATAAATCTTCCAGTTACCGTCATTTAGGCTTGCCGTGGAATATTCTGATATGCTGCCGTGGCCGGCCGCATCAAGTTTTCATACAGGGCGTGGTTGCTGGATTGTTATCTAGTCGCTAGTTTTCACATTGCCGTTCGTTTTACACCCTCACGTATGTTATTTGTTGTCTGAAGGAACACAATCTGGGGACCCAGTGTACATTTCACTGGGTCATTTGCTCTGTCACCGTATCCACAATAACTACCGTCGGAAGAAATACGATCAGAACTTAGCGTCCCGTCCTTAGAGTGCTCCTAGCTGATGGTGCACAAGCTCTGATTGTATTGACAAGGATGCGAAAGAAAATCGACCGTACCCTTTCAGACGAACCATCCCGGCATACACTTGGAGAGATTTTTGGACCTCAACAAAAACCCAAATCTGGATAATTTATTCATTTTTATTTGAACATTCAGCTCCTTGGCTGTGGATTATATTTTTTTTAATAAATACGGCAACCAGCCACTTTTTAATAATGCAAAAACGCGTTCAGATATGGACCCATCTTCATTTGGCGTATCTACATTTTCTTCTTCTTCAGTAAGTATACGTCGACAGCAGCTTCCATACTGCTGTAGACGTTTACTTTCTGCATAAAGGAAAAAAAAATCGATACAAACCTGAAAGGCGGTTTGCCACAAAAATATATTAAATTTGGCTGGCTGATGTATTTATTAATATGAAATAATAAAACCAAATGTGGATGACCGGATCTGTATTTGAACCGCCGTATTCTGTAATGAGAATCCAGTGTGCGTTTTACTGCATCACGTCGCTTGGTCATATTCCCCTCGCCGTTTGGACGATGACACCGATGCGTCCTTGGGAAATCGATTGCCGGATTACAGGTGTAGCTCGGCTGATATCCCGTACGACAATTTGCAAGATTCTGTAAGACTTATACTTCCACTGTTTCTTTAATAAAGCTGTCACAGCATGTAGGTACCGATGGCAGAATCTTGATATTATCGTAATTCATTGAATGATTAACTTCCAAACAGTACCTTATTTACGAGAACCATGTCTTTTTATTTACATCTACAATCCGCAAGCCACCTCATGTTGTGTCGATATTCTATACCACTCCCACTTTTCCGTGTCATATAGTTCGCAGGAACAATGATTGCTGATAATTCGCCAAGTAGGCTATAATCCTTCCAATTTTATCTCGAGATGTACGTAAGGGAAAATACTAACGTACCGTTTTGCAGTTTGAACAGTAGACCATACCGTACTACAGAATTCCTCTGTTGCAGCGTCTAGCACTGAAATTGACCGAGCCTCTTCGTGACGCTTCCGCGCTTACTGAATGTACTTATATCAAAACGAATACAAATGTAAACATTGCCAAAATCGCTATTTGTGATTTATTGACGGCGGGTTTCGGCTGAACTATGTTTCCATCATTTGGGCTCATGCCTATAAATGACAATAAAATTCATTATCTATATAATACATTGTGTTAATCGCAAAAAGTAAATAAATTAAGACACATCAGTTTGTCAGAAAATAAAAAAACAATCCCCATCTGCTAGTTGAACACCAAATCTGCACTCAGTGCAACATCTATGAAAGTTACGTAAGTACGAATCTTTTGACATACCGTCCAGTCACGGGCTTCATTGACTGACTTATTAGGATTAACAGAACCTGTTTGGATTTTAGTATGTGTTATTATTTCATTTAAAAATGCAGCAACCAACCACTTTCTAAAATTATGTTTATTATGCAGAAATGCGTTTCAGATATTCACCAACTTCAGTTGGCGTATCTGCATTTTTTAAAAAAACAAACCTGAAGCGAGTCTTACAATAATATATATAAAATAAATGACGAATTTAGGAAGTTAAAAATGAAATATATTTTCGTGTCCATAATACGATAGATCCTCCCAAAACACGAACATGTCAAATATACAGGATGATCCATGAAAGACATAACACTCCTTTTATTTTATGAGCGGTGAAACATATCAAAATGAGGTTTTAGGCGCATGCTAGAGCGTCGAGGGGCATATATATATATATATATATATATATATATATATATATATATATATATATATATATATATATATATATTGGTGAACGGTTTTAGCATCGGTATCAACCGCTATTGAAGCAGATACTTTTTTAATAGACATTCCTCTAATTCTTTTCGACAGATTTCAACGTCAACATTAATGAACTCTATATCATCACTTGTAACTGCCTTCTCAAGAGTTATCGAAATCAGTTATAAAAAGTAAGAGGTTACTTTTTATAACTGCATTCGATAAATCTTGAGAAATGTCCTCGGATTAGAGGGCTCAGTGGCCTGAATCGGCGTTAGCAGTGCAAAGTAGGCTTCCGCGACTGTATTAACGCTTTGTTTTCTCTTGAACCAACTAAAAACCAACAATGGGTGCAGTTTCATCTGCGAATGTTTGTATATGACATAGGCTGGAACCTACAGTGTCACAAAGGGCTCACAAAATCTACTTCACATTTTTGTATCTTCCTGGATGTTCAAATGTTCAAATGTTTGTAGAATTTAAAGGACTAACTACAGGGTAATCAGTCCCTAAGCTTACAAACTAGTTATGAACTAGCTAAGACTAAGGACGGCACAAATATCCATGCCCGAGGGGGGATTCGAACCCCCGACCGTAGTGGCCGTGCAGACCGTGACTGGAGCGCCTCAGTCCCCTCGGCCACCACGGCCGGTTTTCCCGGGTGTATGTGAGCTGAAACAGAGAAATCACCTATTCATTCTTCAAAAATAAAGAGGTCTTATATGCTGCAAAAGCAACTAATGTATGAAATATCTAAATTATAGCAGGAATAAGTGACCTAACGTTTCCTGTATGTGACTGTGTACTTCTAAGAGGTACAATACGTGCTGTCGGATAACTGTCTCCACCTACAGTACTCTAAATTATATCATCTGGGACACGTTCATTGAACTAAACATTTTATTAAAAATAATTTGGTAACCATCTGTACATCGCAAAATAAATGTTCTTAACGAAACGTCATTTCATGTTGAAGTGCGTAATGCCAGTGTTACCAGTGCAATACTCGGTGTCGACTTATTTGTCTTTGCAATGCAATTTCGTACACACCTAACTATAATAACAGTTTACTATCAATGCTTTGGAAACCACCGAAAGCACATAACATTAGGTTTGTCATACAGAAACACAGATTTATCCTTCATTTCAACTTGTGTTCAGAATGATGACCATGGACTGAAAGGCATATTTGCAATCGCCGTTCGAAAGAACGATGGGCAGATATAATTACAGTGGATGATATATTAGAGCATGCACCGGTGATTCGACGACGTATATCGTCTGGTTCGTTGGGGATTGGTCATAGATTCCCTCTTTGATTACCCCCTCCCCCCAAAGAAAGAAATTAAGAGGGATTAGATCGGGGGACCTCTCACGCCATTTTACAATATAATTCATCCTATCCAACGGCCAAAAAACGTTTCCTCCAGTATTTACGTTGCAACACGGGGCTATTTATCTGGACATTCGTCATCTTGAAGCCACATAATTATACTTTCGAATATACAATGGTATCCAGGAGAACTGGCAGAATGTTTGTAAGGATGTATGCTTACGAATGTCCATTCAACACGCCTGGGATGAAATGAGATGCACAAAAAGTTACCTTTGATGCCGCACCATACGTTTATGTTCCACGGCCGTTGATGTTGTACCTGACGAAGCCAGTGTGGATTTTCGGTTGCCAAGTAGTGCATGTTATGCAAATTTACGTTATCGTGTTAGTAAACGTTGCTTCATCGGCAAAGAGCATGCGTCGAGAAAACGTAGTGTCGTCTCTCACCTGCTGAAAGGCAAAGCCACAAAATTCTGCAAGACCTTCGAAATCGCGGTCGCCGAGTGTCTGATAGTGACAGATGACAGGGGTGAAATGTGTGTCGATACAAGATGCTCGGCCATATGTCTCGCAGCACTGTGCGGATTCATTAGCGTCACGTTCTCTGTCGGTTGCAGACTTCTTTCTTGTTCGCATTTGAACTTTCAACCAGCCTGTCCCAACTAGCGTCTTCATGATGTGTGGCACAGCCTGGCGCATCGATCATTGGCGATCCGGATAGATAGTCCTATACCGCTGTATTGTTTGCACGGAATTTCTTGTATATTCTCTTCTCGTCGTTAGTGTTCATGTCTGCACGAAATTGATATTGAAGCAGAAATGAGCGGGCTCCAGTGCAGACAGCAGTCAAATGAGTGACATTCTGACGCTACGCAGCGCGAGAGCTCCGCTTGGCGGTGTTTGCCCTGCTACCGCCGATTGCGTCCAACGTGGCCTCAAATTCTAGGACATTTCTCGACATTTTTTGCTACAGGTTTCAACGTCAACATTAACAAACGCTGCATCACTGTAACTGTCTTCTCAAGAGTTATCGAACGTAATTATAAAAAGTAAACGGTCCCATAAAAAAATCGTCTTTTTTTCAATATCTCAGTTGATAGCGGTACTAAAACCGCTCGACAAGCAAAAATAAATGTGCCCCTCGACGCTCTAGCATGTGTTGAAACCACGTTTTGATATGTGTAACCGTTTATGAAATAAAACGGTTGTTATATCGTACGTGACTCACCCTGCCTATGACTGTAGCGGAACTTGGTCTTCTTGCAGGCTGTCCATGAAAGGCGTATTTATTTATGAAATTAAATAACATGAAAACAAGGTTGATTGAGCAGTTCAACAATACTGCGTCCAGTGGTCAGTTAGGAAGAATTTACTACTGAAGTTTGGAAAAAGTAGTTACAAAGTCTGCTTTCCTATGACGCTGACCTGGTGATTTTAATTTTTGAATTGTGAAGTTTGTGGACGTATCTCAGTATTGTGGGCGCGCTGCATCGCTTCAGTCTACACCCTGCTGCAATTCGTTCCATGGATATCTTCGGTTGTTGTTCAGTAAGTTCACAAACTATGGCAATATTTCGAAGTGTAACTACAGTTGAGCCGATTAATGATTCTCCACAATCAATATTCAACGTCGTTGCATGTCAGTTCGAAAGACGAATACTGATTTCCGCATCGGTTTCATTTCAAATAACAGATTGAGTTTGAAACCTTAAGCTTGTCGTCGTTGTATTTTCTCGTAGTCTGTGATAATTCCAGTGCCTGAAACATGTATTGTGTGCTACAACACAGGATTACAATCTCTTCGTTCGTTATGCTGGGTCCTTTGACGTTCCAACGTTAAAACCGATCGCTTTGGACTTCGGACAGCTTATAGGTACCACGTATAGCGATTTCAACCCCATCTATTACGAGCTTTTGTAGCTACTACTTCAAAATTTCTGTACTGAAATTTTTACACCTTTCGCGACATATCTATCGCGTGCTGCAGCCTTATATATTTCTTTCTTTTCATGTTAATTATAAAATACAGGCGTCCTTTATGTGACACTTTGTATTTGGGAACCGCTTTACTTCCTCTGACACTGCTGTCGGTACAGATATCATATTTACGAGCAATATTAAAGAACTGCTCGCAACTATTTCGTTTTTTTTTTTTTTTTTTTTTTTTTTTTTTTTTTTTTTTTTTTTTTTGGACTACTCGGTTTGAAAATGATTCCAATGTATCTTAGTTTGGCACCTGCATTACCTACGATTAACTCCATACGCATACTCCCAGGAATTTTATGAAAGTAACAGCTTCCCGTGATCGCTCTACAGTGGTGTAATCATCCAATAAAAAAAATCTTTCTGCCTCTGTATAAAAAAATTACATTTATTTATGTTGAGGCTCAACTGACATTCCTGCTACAGCCGGATTCCAGCATTCCGCAACAATTTTTTAGTGTTGTGACTTCTCTGTACAAAACAACCATTTGGGGAATGGCTCTTGGAACTTTTGACCTTTCCACTACGTCAGTTAAACAAAGCATTCAGGACACCGGTTACAATGTTTCAGGGGAGCTATCGTTGGGAAATGACGTAAGAATATATATGGTATTAAACGCTTTCGTTGCCACGCTAATGACGACACAAAATGCACCAAGGAAGGAGAGAAAATATTTTTATTGTGTTTTGTGTAACAGAAGCCAAGGAATAAAAAGAAAAAGAAATAATGACAGTCATGAGAGATGATATCTGCAATTACGACCCTGTACCGAGATGCAAGTATCACATCTCCGATGCGTGGAAGATCTGATGTACCAAAGACGGCCGTGATCGTAATTTCGTGCACATTTTTTGACGACGATCGTAGTTGATCGTAGTATCATTTTGTTTTTATTTGCTGGTTTCTGCTACACTAATAATGATAAACATGTTGTCTCATCCTCCCATTCCTATGTTTTAAGTCGTAATCTGTGCGGCAGAAAAGTTTATCCGAACAGGTATTGCTATTTGAGTTTAGATCGTATAGGTGTATTCTATGTCTTCTGAAAGTTTTTTACGCTGCGTTTAAACACGCTGTATCGTAAAAAGAAACGATCTCTCGGAGCACGCCTGATAACTGCATGTATGTATACTAAACAAGCAACTACATGGTGCGTGTATCACTACCAGTCATTACCGTGTTTTTTCCACTTGGAAAAAAGCGAGGTAAAAACGACTGTCTACAGGGTGGTCAGAAATATTCTGAAAAACTTGTAACAGCGTTATAAGGTAGGTGCTGATAAACAATAGTTACAAAAGAAAATAGATAAAAAACATAAATCAATTTGCATTTAATTTAGCCCATCAGGTCATTGGGCGTACAAAACCAAGCAACATATAAGTCACGATTTTGCCGAACATGTTCTTCGCTTGGTGTCCTCAAACCGAACAAGAGAGTGTAATATTCTCTACTTCCCTGCATTCTCATAAGTGAAATACACATTGGCGGCAGTGCATTTTTCTGCAGTCAGCTTCACGAAACCGTCGAACATGCGATAATCCTCTACAGTTCACCGTGCACATTAACAGCCTGTCGGATAGTGTGAGCGACAATGTGAGACTCTTTACTAATTTCTCCGACGCGTATCAGAAAGTTTCGAGAGTCTGGTGGCGCATACTCTTATGTAAACCACTCTTAAGTGACCAGCAGTGGGAGCTTCTTCCACACATTATGTTTACTGCTCGTTCTAATAGTGTAAAGAGCGGAAAAAGCATGATTAATTGAATGCCTTTGTGCTTGCTATAATCAGCCTCCATTCGTTATCGCGACCCTAAAGAGAGTGGTACCCGGGGTCTGATAAACAGTTTGCGGTTTCTTTACGAAATAGGAGTGTGTTATAACTAATGTAGAGTAAACAACTAATCAATCGTAGAATAGACGAAACAAGACTTCCAGATCATACGTATCCTGCTAACGTTCATGTAAATACTAACCCTAAGCATAAAACTAACAGTAGAGTAGACAGTTAAACTTAGAATCATAGAACAACAAATAATGAAATAAAAAGCACTGTGTTGGAATGTAGATAAAATAGGCCCATTTAATAGATGAGGCAATGGGTTCTTGTAAACAATAACCCAGTGTTAACTGACGATAAAGAATATTTGTATCAAATTTGGTTTAAGAGGAGATGAGGAACATTCTTGCTAGATATGGTAGTTGTTTGCGATTTTTATTGTTTAAGGCATCGTATCTCCTGTGCTATCCACTTAAAATTGTTGTCTGATAGTAAGGGAAATGTGTACAAAGTTTACTTGAAATCGGTGCAGTAATTGGGAGGATGTATGGAATATACACACATATACATAAATCCATTTTCATAATTTCATTGAAATTTTGACACCCACCTCATATGTGCGAAAGAAGATTAGGTTCTATATACGATTCATTCATTTCACGGACACATTTTCACATATTTGTGTATCTATACGACTTAACTTCTCTGGTTATTAGTTCCTAGTCTTACATATTAATTAAACTAAGTTGAAATAACCTAAGGACAACACATACACCCATGCCCCAGGAAGGATACTAACCTCCCTCGGCGAGCAACCACGCGCTCTTGCAGCAAGGCGCTTTAGACCGCTCGGCCACTTCAGCGCGGATCATTCATTTCATTTGTTGAAAATATTTGACCTGTTAATTTTTGTAGGAAAATAGGTTGCAAGTATTACAATTGTCATTTATTACATTAGTTAATTATTTGTGCTTTCTTCTTTTGTACAAACATTTAAAATAAATGAAATGAGGTAGAAGTTATAATGAAACCCCTTTAACGAAGTACTTCGATGTAGATTAAGTCTGATCTGCAGAAGTTTGAGGTTACGATATTTACCCAAAGTGGAGATGTATATAGAAAAGGCACAACTTTTGAAAACTCCCTAAACGCACAAAGATCTATAGAGGAGCGACTCTTGCTGCAGGGATCAGCAGCTTTTCTAAACATTAAAGAAATGCTGCTCGTAGATGCTAATGCAACAATATCCATTACTATTGTACCCAGTGTTGTGGCTTACGCGGTGTCAGGACTTTTATTTTACTTTGTCTCTTCTAAAGGAAAATACATTGGTGAACAAGCGCAACTGCTCTAAATGCTCAGAAACGCATTTCCAATTTTCGAAATTTCCTGATATGAGATATACTTGATGATATGGGCTATAATTAGGCGACACGAGAAAATCTGTACTGGACCAAGATTCGATATCTGATCTTCCTCCTCTCGAGACTAGTCACCTGAACTGCCTCGAGTATCCGTAAACACTTCTCGGCTCGATACAAACCAGTGGTTGTCGGGAACGCGACGCTGAAATCCTTACCTCGCTCCCAAATTTAGGCTTCTCATAATTCCTTTAAATCCATTAAGGAGGATATACCTAAATTGTTGTCCGAGCTGGTGCTCCACCACTACTGATCTCTACATCGACGACTTGTTTAACTAATCTTCCCTTCCTTCGCCTGTTATGAAAAAAAAAAAAAGGAAAGGATGGAGAGAACCGGCAAAACAGTCGGCCATTCCTGAGAGACTCGCCGTTGGTCTGTGCAGCTAACAAGTGGATTACGGAGCTTTGAGTGTGCGAAGGGTTATCCGTTCTGACGGCAGCCATGAAACATGTGAAAGGTACGGGCAGGAACACTATTCCTACTCCACCTCAGTCAGGTTTGATAACGTGTTTTTAGATGTATGAGTGCGTCCTCTTTCGGCACTGTTAAAACTGGATATTTCCTTCAGAATTTGGAAGAGTCAACATTGCTAATACCTTTTTTCCAGCTACGAAATGAAGTTCTGCTTTCCCTTAATCTAACTTCTAAGATAAATCGTAAGGTGAATTTTGATTCTCCCACATCCAAAATGATCTTCCCTGAGGTCGGCTTCTACCAGTTTTCACATTCTTCTGTAAAAAAATCATGCCATCATGACTTATGAAATTGATGGGTCCGTAATTTTCACACATGTCTACACCTTCTTTCTTTGAAATTTGGAGTATTACATTTATCAAAAATATTTAAATTTTGTAAATCTAATAGACTTGATTAAGTTGGTCATCATTTCGGAGGCTTACAGACTACTTAAACTAACTTACTCTAACGACAAAACAAACACCAATTCCCGAGGGAGGACTCGAACCTCCAACAGCTAGCAACCGCGCGCTCCGCAGCGTGTTGCCTTAGAACGCTTGGCCACTCCACAGCGGCTATTACATTTCTCATGAAGTCTGGGGGTACTTCTCCTGCCTCATCGATCTTGCTCACCAGTTTGATTATTTTTGTAATGGATGGCTCTCCCAGAGACATCAATAGCGGGATGTCGTCTACTCCAGTGCTCTCTTGAAATTCTTCTCTCATTAAGTACCTCCTAACTTATCAATTACTTCCTCTTGCCTTTCTGCAAATTTTTTTCGAAGTACATTTCCTTTGTAGAGCCTCTCTGTATATTCTTTCCATCTTTCAGCTTTTTCTTTTTGCTCAGAAGTGGTTCTCCATCTGAGATCTTGATATTCATACAGCTGTTTTTCTTGTCTCCAAATGTTTCTTTTACTTTCCTGTAGGCAGATTTTATCTTTCCCTTAGTTATGCATTCTTCGACAGATTTGCATTTGTCCTCTAGCAACTCCCACTTAGCCACTTTGCACTATCTGTCATTTCATTTTTAGTCGTCTGTACTCAATTTTACCTGCTTTGTTTATTGAATTTTTATATTTTCTCCTTTCATCAGTTAAAATCATTGCCTTTTGTGATATCCAAGGATTTTATGTATGTCTTGTGTTTCTACCTATTTCGTTCTATGCTCCCTAGACTATCTCTCAAAGCTACCCATTAGTCTTCTACAGTGTTACATCTCCCCGTTTCTTTTAATTGTTACCTAAATTAACCCCTGAAACCCTCAAGAACTTCAGGTTCCTTTGATTTATCCAGGTCCCATCTAATTTTTCTATCTTTCTACTGTTTCTTTAGTTTCAGTTTACAGTTCACAATTAGATAGGGTTAGAAGTTATATCTGCACATTCAGAAGTCTTACGACCTAAAACCTGGATCCGAAATCTGTGTCTTACCATTATAAAATCTGCTTGGTACCTTCCATTGTCTCTAGATCTCTTTCACGTATACAACCTTCTTTCATGATTCTTAACCCAAGTGATCGTTGTGATTAAATTACGTTCTGTGCAAAATTCTATCGGGTGGCATCCTCTTTCATTCCTTTTTCCCAGTCCACATTTACCTATTATTTTTACTTCTCTTCTATTTCCTTCTACCGAATTCCAATCCCCCATCATAATCGAATTTTTCTTCTCCCTTGTCTGAATAATTTCCTAATATTCTCACATATTTCTTCGATTTGTTCATTCGCAGAGCTTGTTGGATATTAACTTGTACTACTTTGGTGAGTGTTAGGTACGTATCTGTTTTGACTTTTCCTGTTAGTTTACCCGCATTCCTATTTTATTATTCATTATTAGACCTAGTACTGCTTTATCCCTATCTGATTTTGTATTTATTACCCTCTTCTCACCTGACCAGAAATCCTATTCATTTTTCCACCGAACTTCACTAATCTCCACCATATCTGACTTCAATCTATCTTTTTTTAAATTTTGAAACTTGCCCGCCATATTAATGGCTCTAACATTCAAATGCCAGTGTTATCTTTTCTGATGACGACCTCCGGAGATCCGAATGGACCTCCGAATCTTTTACGCAAGAGGAAACAATCAACATATATTCATACAGTAGACCTGCATGTCCTATGGAAAAGTAGTTTCCCCCAGATTTCAGCCGTTCGCCGTGTATGTATGTTAAAGCCACATTAGGTGATGTTAGAAAGCCAGCTCAGTCAATCATCCAGACTGTTGTCCCTGTAACTACTGAATACGCTGCAGCCCCTCATAAGGAACCACACGTTTGTCTGGCCTCTCCAAAGGTAACCCTCCGCTGTGGTTGCTCCTACGGTACGGCTATCTGTATCATTGAGGCATGCAAGCCACCCCACCGCAGCAATGTCTGTAGTTCATGGGGGCAAATTTTTTATCTCTGGGATACAGTCATGTATGCAATGTTTAGTAATCATTCAAATTACAAACTCATATAAAACTTTGATTTTACTTATCTTATTCGTTAGGTCCTGTTAATGATTCTTTATATAAAGGGACAATTAGTTGACTTAAGAACTTTATCAGTTACAAAATATTTTCAGTTAGAAACGTTTTTTGTAAGACGACGTAATAAATTTGTATGCACTAAAAGGCACTAAAAATATAGTTTTCGAACATTTATGTAAAGTATCTGGAATTTCGTAAAGCAATCTTTCGCAATAATTAACAGCAAAAACCTGTTCTAGAGCATTTTTCCGTTGCCAATTACGTTAAATCCTCTGTAAGATTCCGGACTTCGACTTACTCCTTCGTAATTTTATTGCTTAATTTTTCCTATACAGTTTAACCTTGTGCACTTATTAAGCTTTTAGATAATTTATAATCATTCAACATTTCCTCCAGTATGGCTTTCTATCCTCGGCAGTAGGGAATTTCCTGGTCGTATGCGTAAAACTGTTACAGATACTTGATTAATATTCTAACCTGTATTATTTTCGATAGACCAAATAACAATTAAGTGTTATAGTTCATACCCTACGACGAAACGTAACCTATACGAGGTACAAAACTTTATGCAGTTTCGAAAATCATCAATCTGTGGTCACATGAGAATCAGCGCACATTTATGTCAGCGTAAAAAAATGAGTTACTGGGTAATATTTGTCTAGTTAAAATACTGTGGTTGGTTAGAAATGATATCAGCGTCAGTAGTATACACCTCTGTAACTGCCACATAGTGAACCCAATTATTTTCTGGTAAAACGGCCTAAGTATCGAACGTTTTGTAGTGAAATAGCACTTTCATGTACTAAACGACGATGGTGTTAAGGAACAGAGATGCTTCGGAAATTGATACTTACTGTGCACTTCCTATTGATACCGACAGACTGTCTGCCACAAAGGACAGTATCACAAGTGTTTCACATTGTTTCTACGTATATCATGTTTATGCCAAACGTTATCAGACAGAACTGTCATCTTAAGTTTAGGGATACTTCACTGGCATAATAGAAATCATCATGAAGTGGTGTAATATGTACTTCACTTTTTTCTGGCATGTAATTCAACATTCGTTACTCTTTAACTGGCTATAAGCAATAACTACGTTACCATAAAAGTACTTTAAAATGTGTGGACTTCAATTACAGTAAGGAAAATATTTTTTGGAGAAGCTTATTTTCGCTAACAATTTTCCAGCCCATTTCGACGGAAGCGATGCTGTAGTGGACATGTATAACGAGGTAAAAATGGATAAATATATCAACAAACAGCATACTTCCTTGAGACAACATTGTCTCTTCGTACAAAAGGTATTAAATATAAGGAGAGACATTGAATTAAAATTAGTGCTGTGGCCGGAATTCGAACCTGGGACCTCATGCTTACTAGGCAGGCGCTTTAGACAGCTTTTTTATTTTATTTTTATCAAAATAAAACAGCCTTTTCCTGGCAGACACCAAAAATATTGAAGATAAATATACGCTGCTGGATTCCTCCCAAGCTTCTCTATTATTTTCCACTCACCTGTCGCCCCGTTTTGGGTTTCCTCTCCCTTTTTTCATTATTGGAATGATTGGATTGTTTTGACTTTAACATAACGCAATTAACCTCATGCGGTCTTTACTAACGGATGTAGCGTGTCCATTCATAACTCAAAACATTAAAGTAAAGAAAATTTTATATGGGAAGTGAGTTTCCAGGCGGTCAACTCCAGTGCTTCTACCGCCAGGCACGTCTTCCCGTTTTATTGTAAGAGGTAACCGTTTCATCATGTTCTTCACGTTCCTCTTCATCGTTATCAAATCAGCTTCTCATACCCGGAACGTTCCAGCTACGTGGAGGATCTCGTAACGCACTCCCCAGAAAATTAGAAAAATATTGTTGATACTTCGGGTTCCGTACCAGAGCTATGTGTTGTTCTTATAAATTGTTCCAGAAGTCAGGCACACGCTTCGCGAAGCAAATAATACACCGCCTGGGCTCGAAACCATGTCACCGCGTTCGTTTTGGCTCGTGGGTAATACGTTCTGTCTGGAAAAAGGACAATCTTGGGCTCGATATTTACTTGTCCGACACATCCGCTCAGCTAACACGGGCTTATGGACAAAGCCACGACACGAACTCTCTTAATCACGTATTTCACGGGGAACATTGAGACAGAATTGGAGTATGTGGTGTGGAGGGAGTCGTGCTTTAAGGCAGTCCGTGTAGTCGCTTTGTCCGTAACGTTGTGTTAGCTGAGCTGGTTCTGGGTTCGAATCCCGGCCACAGCACAAATTTTAATTCAATGCCTCTCCTTATATTTAGGAATGGATATCTTGGACATGGACTATATATATTGTAAACCGCCTACGATATTCTCTTGAAGTACTCCAATAAACAAGGGAATAACATACATGTCTTTTTATATTAAGTTGTTTGAACTTCATCCATCTTCTTAATAGATTTTGGTGAATATAATTCGGATGACGATTAAGTAAAAGACTCTTCACCACAATACCATTGCGTATTATACAGATGAAGCAGTGTGGCGTCAGAAACAATCGGATGTGGCGCACAATGAACGTTGACAAAAGGCCGTTTGTTTCTTTTGTGTTTTGAACGGTTAATCGATGAGGGATAGCTGTCAAACGCACATAATAGTGTCGAGTGTCGTTTCTAACGAGGAGGCAGCTTGTGGTCTTCTCGCCACCTAGTCAGGCGGGTATCTCAGGTCCCAGACCCGTTGGTGGGTTCAGTCTTGCTTCAGTGCCTCATTTTCCACAAATGAAAATTTTAGCACAGCTGTTAAATACTCACTATAGATGTCTTCGTACTATGTGCAGTGTCAGTGTTGCAACTAACGCAAATGTCCTTCAGAGTAGTCTGAAGACGTCTGACGGAGCTACAACTACTAAGTATACAAGAAATGTTTCGCAGTTTCGAATATGAATCATCAAATGTTCAAATGTTTGTAGAACTTATGAGACTTAACTACGGGGTCATCAGTCCCTAAGCTTACAAACTACTTATGAACTAACTAAGAATAAGGACGGCACAAATATCCATGCCCGAGGGGGGATTCGAACCCCCGACCGTAGTGGCCGTGCAAACCGTGACTTGAGCGCCTCACTCCCCTCGGCCACCGCGGCCGGCTTATGAATCATCATGACACGTTTCTGTATGTACTGTGTTTGTGTATTGTTAATTATATGTATGTATGGGCAATGTGAAATAATGGTCTCATCATACACACAGATTATTTTCGACGCATCATGTATTTCCTGCCGCGGCGGAGCGGCCGAGCGCATTGAGAGGCTATGCTACGATGCGCTAGGCCATTCCCCTCCGAGGGCTTCGAATCCCCCCTCGGGCATGGATGTTTCTGCCGTCTTCAGTATAAGATAGTTAATAAGTAGTTTGTAAGTATAGAGACTGATAACTTCGTAGTTAAGTCCCATAAGCTCTACAAACATTTGAACATGTATTTCTTGATTCATCGTGACGTGAAAAGAATAAGTTTTTCTTTGAATTTAAGACCGACGTTGTTACTGTTCCGGAGACTGTAAGTTCGTAGAATTGTGTTGAGCGTTGCACCGACCTTCCGAACGAAAAGTATGCCACTTTCTCTTTTTTAACCCATACTCGTCGCCACTTTTGTATCCCGTTTCCGCTGGTAGTCCTGGGGAGGAGGAGGGGACCAGCCAGTGGGACAGCAGAAACTGGAAACACTAAGCTATATTAGTATAAGAGATATATTTCAAAGAAAGATTACAATACTTAACTTGGAGAGCAGCAGACTAGTAGAATGTCGATACATAGTTTAGATAGAGGCCTGCCTACTGATGATTCCTAGTGCCTATGCGATAGCCAAGTCTTAACTGGTGCCTATCTGATTCCCAAGTGGCAGATGCAGCAGTCGTGGCCACGAGCGGAGTTGCAGCAGAGGACGCTCGTGGCTGAAGTCGTAAGAACGCCGCGCCGTGCGTGCATGGCGGCGCGCGGCGAAAGTACGTGGCGCGCACTTCATACTTGTGCGACACGACATTCTCATTGTAATTAATTATTCATGGAAACAACTTATAATTGAGTATCTTCTCATAACTGTTCTTAAGCGAAAACTACTTTCCTTCTTTTTGACAGAAGTGATAGAAGTAATGCTTTCTTATTCACACGCTGCCGTGAACATTTTCTTTTGAGTACGAAGTCTTTCACGGCGACACTTCTGTGTCGCGGTCGCTGAGTACAGCCTCACGAACAAACATAATATTTGATCGATTAAACAAAATCCACATACTGGGATTCTGTAATCAAAGAGGCCGTAGAAATAAGAATGTTTGAGAACAACTTCAACTGTTATAGCGAGTAGAATCTTAGCGGTGCATGGAAACGAGCGCTCGATACAGAAATGCAGCAGAGAAATTACGCGTAACGTCCACGATATTACGGGAGAGATGGCGCCACCAGCGCAGACGCAGACAGCGTCTGTGATAGAGTTACGTAGCGGCCGTCCATGGGCTATTTAAGTCCACCACAGCACCAGCACTGTCCCTCCCTCGCTCGCTCCCAATACCTCCTCCAGACTCACCTATCCGAATTTTCCTCCTGGCGTAACCAGTGACTCCTAACTGTCAACCCTACCAAATCCCAGGCAATCATCATAGGTCGTACCACCCGCTCCTTCCGCCACCACGACCTCTACCTTACTTTCCATGACCGCCCCATCCCACAAACCACCACCCTTAGATACCTAGGCCTCACCCTCGATCGTTCCCTTTCCTGGAATCTTCACCTTAAAGGCTCTCACCCGCCTTGACCTTCTCAAGCTCCTTTCCGGCCGGACATGGGGATTGAACCCCTCCACCATTCTCTACACCTACCGTTCCCTAATGCGTCCCGTCGTGTGTAGCTTTCATCCCGCCTGGATATCCGCCCCGCCCTCCTACTATAAATCCATCCATATCCTAGAAAGCCACGCCCTCCGTCTCGCTTACCGTATCCACCTCCCTTCCCCCACGCGGATCCTCTATGATCTTATCCCTTTCCCCCACGTTCTAAAATTCCTTGAACATCTCCGCATCCTATACACCTCCCGTAAAATAGAATCTCGTCACCCACTGGTCTCTCCTGTCCTCCTGAATCCCGGGCCTCTGCCACGCCTTTACCAGCATGTTCCTCCCTCTCTCCACCTCCATACTCTCCACATTCTATCCGTGGATCACTTTCATCAGCTTCCTCTCCCGGATGACGCCCTCTGTCCTGACATATACCCCCCCCATCAACATTAGCCTTTCTTGTAGATTAGTGCCACGTCCCCCTCCACCCATCCTTTTCCCTTCCTCGTCTTGGATCCCCTTCCCCACCCACTCCTTTTGAGTCCTTCACTCCCGTCTCATCCCATCCCCACTCCACCCCCTCCCCTCCTTTTTTACCCACCGCACTTCCCTTCCCCCTCCCTCTCCACAAATCGAATCACGGAAGAAAAGAATATCACAATTTAACTTTTTTATCTACAACCGTCATGTCTGTTCAAATGTTTGTAAATCTACCGGACCAAACTGCGTGGTCATCAGTCCGCAGCTTACAAACTACTTAAACCTAGGTAAACTGACCTAAGGACAAACACACACACACATACCCCAGGGAGGACTTGAACCTCCACGGCAAGCAACCGCGCGCTCCACAGCGAGACGCTTTAGACTGCTCGGCTAATCCACGCCCGTCATGTCTGTCTTTCTCTTTCATCATTTTAATCTCCAAAATTAATAGACTAATTTTCAGGGGATATTCACAGGTAACGTGTGGGTATTGTGCGGTTAGATAAACGCTTCATTTCACAAAATCGGATTAGAGAAAGTAACGATATCACAATTTAAACAAATCTCTGAACGAAATCGCATGTGTCTATTTGTAGAGGGTAATCTCCGAAAGTACTGCACGAACATTCGTTGGGCTTCACGCGTAATTTTAGAATAGCTTGGAGCATAACCTAGGCTTCTTTTAATCAAAATAGAATCAGAGGAAGAAAAGATATCGTACTTTGAAGTTTCAAAAGATGTTTCAAATGTTTGTATAGCTTATGGGACTTAACTACTGGGTCATCAGTCCCTAACCTTACAAACTACTTACGAAGTAACTTACACTAAGGACGGCACAAATATCCATGCCCGAGGGGGAATTCGAACCTCCGACCGTAGTGGCCGTGCAGACCGTGACTGGCGCGCCGCAGTCTCCTCGGCCACCGCGACCGGCCTTTGAAGTTGTATGAGCACACTATAACCACGGTGTAGTACGGCAAATATATAGAAGTACTAAACGAACATTTATGGTGTATCACAGATAAATTAAGAATAGTCTGGGGCAACATATAGGTTTTATTTCATCAAAATCAGATCAGTAAAAAAAAAAAAGATTTAGTAATTTGAAGTTTTAGGTGTATTTCATACTTGGAATGAACGGCTTTATGCAGCAAAGAACCGATAGAGGTGCTGTTAGTTTCGTAGAGAACTCTTGGGTAATATATGATGTGTAGCATATGGAAGTTTAGGTCGGTCCAGGAAGCGTGCTCAGGTAGTGTAATGGCTAAATCGAAGTATCAAAGTCTTGTGAAACGCGGATATCTGGGATTCTGTCACCAATACATTGTTCAGGTGATCTTGATTTATATTCACAATTTCGAATTTTTTGTTGTTGAGATTAACTGAGAGAGGCCGACGAATCCCGTAGTATTAAAGGTGGATTATTTTGAAATGTGACGTAATGAATTTAGTGTTTGCGAGAAGCGCTCGTTGATTGTCGTGCTATTCTTTGCTTTGCGTTGCGAGTGACAGCAGGCGTGATGTAATCTTCGAGGGGTGTAATCTTTGTCTTGTAGGCAGCCATTAGCCGTCAGTTAATGTCCACCGAAGATTATACCACAGTTTAAAATACGCAGTCGCGACACTCACTGCTGTGAAAATTATTACTAATTGAAAGTTGTAACAACACTAGCGCTCTTGGTAGAGTGCAAGGCGCCGAAGAGTATTGTTTGTTTATAATTACTTTTCTACTTAATTAACCAAATATATTCTGAAAATGTCACTTTCCATGCATTACTAAATTATTAAGAGACACAAATAATCGTTAAATAAATGCCAAACATCCTAATTTCAACTGATTCAGTGATATAAACAACAAGGTATTCATGAGGCAATATTTACGAATGTGTGTATACCTGCAACTTTTTCCGCTGAAAGTAATAGAATAAAAACATACGAAAAACATAAATTCCTGTTAATGTTTGTTCTTACATGTCAGGCACTTTCTTTTGACGTGTAACAATTCATTATGGAGTCTATAATGATTCGAACGTTTTTACAATTCACTCGTCTTTCGTTTTCGCTTACAAAACGAATGTCTTGAAGGTTCTTGCCCTTTTTGGTTCAGAGTTAGCAACAACTGTGGATTGCTTTCTGCTTTGCTGTGAAATTTTATTTATTTATTTATTGCTTCCGATATTTTGTGAGGATTTCCTTCAGTTACATCTTTGCTGGTGGATCTAGTACATTAAACAATGTAGTTATTGCATTCCATATAAGTATTTTACGTTCAACACTTACTGATTTGACCTGAATTATAGTGACGAAAACCTGACGTTTTTGAGTAGAAAACCGATGTCTCTATGCAGAAGGTAGAGTCTTCTGTTGTTTATTAGCTAATTTCTGTTGGTAATAGAAAATGAAGCTCTTCACTAAAAGATCATAATTCTACCGTTTCATACCTTTCAATGGTACTCAGGAAATATAACAAAAATAGAGTTATTTCGTAGTTACTACCGATTTCCATGGCATTAAATATCTTCCCTGTTGTAAAGAGTATGTTTAAATTATTGTAATACTATTCACACTCATCCGATATAGTATTCTGAAATGTACCTCGCCAGACACTTGGAGCACTGCCGTCGTGGCGTACAACAAAAATCATTGGGACTGTCGTTACGTGTACGTTGGACTGTCATTATACTGAAACTGGTTGTGATAACTGCTCTAAACAAAGAAAATACCACGCACATAGATATTAATTATCAAGATAAAGTTAGGCGTTATTATTTCAAGAACATATGGTTTCTATCCCCTGTGAAGATTGCTATAGTTGTAGATTCTTCATTTAGTTTGTGATTGACTAAATTCGAAGGATCGGACACTGTCGTTCATCGGAAGTTTATTTCTCAAACTCAATCATCTGTGTAACTTATCTGTTTATCTGAAATTGATTTCCCAACCTTTAATTAAACAATTTCGCACCTTAACAGATTTGGAGAGTTCTAGGACGGATTTCAGGATATTACAGATTTAATTATAGGTGACAGTCGACTCTTCGTTGGTATCGACGCTGACTGCGAAAACTTCAGAATCTAGCGCAGCTACGGCGTAAGTCTTCCGATAATAGCGAACTTGCATCGATTGCGTCCGTAATGAAATCTCAGACGCCTCCGTTGTACTGTTTATTTTCATTAGCAGAGAAGTAATTTAATCTTACAAGACTTTTTTTTTCATTCCAAATACTTTGCTAATAACGAATTAATTTTAATAAAGATTGATTTCAACTCGGGATATTCATTCGACTTAGATGCTAATTAAATAATTAACTAAAAACGTAAAGACAAAATTAATTTTTCCCAACCTGAGCCATTACTACCGTCGATATTAGATTCGAGTTAAGGAATAATTTATACATCTTCCGTACACCAGGAGCGAGTGATACTATTGTTTGTGGTGTAGTATGGCGTATATATAGGGTCTATGTGTGTGTGTTTGTGTGTGTGTGTGTGTGTGTGTGTGTGTGTGTGTCTGAAAATGCATTAAACCGAGTAAAAACATAAAAGTTTGACTACATAATCGTGGCAGCGTTAAAAATTGTTTAGCTGTGTTGGATTGTCTTTGAAACTGTCATAATCATTTCTAAGGTTTAGATCTGCATCCTTGTTTCTCCTGAGTTCCGCTGTTCTGTCTGCTTATTCTCCACAAGATATTTAAAAATACATAACCGCCTGTTTACTGTATATACTATTTCTGTATTAGTTTAATTTTTTTCAGTTCCATAGTTTATACAGAAATTATCACTTCCTTCAGTATGTTGTTAAGTTCCTGTGACTCAGGACCGATATAGTGCAGCAACTGTTTTCTACGACGTAACCACTTGTAGTTTAGAAACTTCGTTTTTCTATTTTCAACGATGCTGGAAATATTAGAAACTAGTAAACGTGACAAATAATGTACGGGAACGGGATATGCATCAAACTCCTCCATGCTTCTCTTTACAATACCATATTACTCTCCGTTCTGCCCATCTTTTCTTACCTTCTCTCTCTCTCTCTCTCTCTCTCTCTCTCTCTCTCTATATATATATATATATATATATATATATATATATATTATGACTATCATTTATTGTTATAGTGAACTATATCTTGACTAGGGAACTGAAGTCGCTGAAACTGGATATATAACTAATATGTGGGGTTTGAAAGAAACTTCTCCATCTGCTAGTTATGTGTGGATAGCAGTGACAGTCTTTCGCAGCTGCGTATGTATAAAATTTTGAAGTTGGAAACCAACGAGCCGTAGATACTACTTTTCTGTTAGCAGTTAATACCTTGTGCACGTCAGGAAAAAAACATTTTTATGTATACTGTTGACAAAATATATATATGTAAGGAGAAAGAATATGTACGGAAGAGACAATGGTATAAGCAAGGAGGTTAGAATACGGGGAGGTGTCATTAACGCTACGGAAGTGAAGCCATTGTCGTCATATTGCGGAGACAATACCATTTGTGGTGCCTAGCATGTTTTTATTGAATTCTGAGTTGAAAGTGGTATTTTATCTAAAACGAAAAGAAGGTCTCCTGCATTAGCAATGGATGTGCAAGGAGAACAAGAAAATCATCTGCTATTTTACAAAGAAAAAATTTATTGCTAAATCTGCTATTTGTTTTAGTCTTTTTCCATCAGTGACTAATAATTTTCATTTCTACGAGATATAGGCTACCTTGAAATTTCAAAGACCTGGTGGTATAGTATTTTAGTATGAATATTTAATCACTTAGAACCTGTTGAGAGATTTTTCGTGTGTATTCAACATAAAAATCGTCTCTTCAGTACTGAAGTTACGAAAAAGATACAGCTTGGTTTTGTCATTATTCGGAAAACAATACAAGCATGCCTTCACGTAATAATGAATACGTCAACCTTGTGCGTCGATAAATTCAACATTTAGAGCTGAATGTTCGTAGATTTGTATACTTCTATATCTACATCTACATACACACTCCGCAATTCACCGTAAGGTGCGTGGCGGAGGGTACACTGTACCACTACTTGGCATTTCCTTTCCTATTCCACTCCCAAATTGAAAAAGGAAAAAAAGAATGCCTATATGCCTCCGTACGAGCCCTAATTTCTCTTATCTTGTTTTTGTGATCTTTACGCGAAATGTAAGTAGGCGGCAGCAAGATCGAACTACACTCAGCTTCAAATTCCGGCCCTCTAAATGTACTTAACAGAAATTCACGAAAAGAACGTCGTCTTTCTTCCAGCGATCCCCAATTGAGTTGCCGAAGCATTTCCGTGACACTCGCGCATTGGTCGAACATACCGGTAACAAATCTAGCTGCTCGCCTCTGAACCGTCTCTATGTCTTCCTTTAAACTGATCTGCTGCGGATCCCAAACACTTGAGCAATACTCAAGACGTGGTCGCACAAGCGTTTTATACGCGGTCTCCTTTACAGGTGAAGTACATCTTCCCAAAATTCTCCCAATAAATCGAAGTCGGCTGTCCGCCTTCCGCCTTACTGTCCTTACATGTTCGTTCCATTTCATATCGCTCTGCAATGTTACGCCTAGATATTTGAACGACGCGACAGCATCAAGAAGCTCACTACTAATGCTGTATTCGAACATTATGGGATTGCTTTTTCTACCCATGTGCATCACCTTACATTTTTCAACATTGAGAGCTAGCTGTCATTCTTCGCACCAACTAGAAATTTCGTCTAAGTCATCCTGTATGCTATTACAGTCAGTTACAGACGACACCCTCCCATACACCACAGCATCATCAGCAAACAGCCGCAAATTACAACTTACGTCTTTTTCACCTCTGTATGTTCCAGTTTTTTTTACAATATGTGAAAGTCAAGGATGTTGGACGGTCGTTTTGTGGATCAATTCTGGCTTCAAATGCTGTTTATGAGCCCCTCGCTCGCTACGTACTCAGTGTTAGTGATTAAGCTGTCGTTGCTCCGGAATGCGAATTACCCGAAAATATAATTCCCATGCGATCGTGGATTGTAAAGGGTGCTGTCACTGCCAGAAGGCCCAGCACTGATGGAGTGATTCTCGGAGTCATCTGCCGCGCGATCTCGCCTCGACCCAGATTTCTCGTCTCCGCAAATAACGCACGCACGCACACACCACCACTACCACCACCAACACACACACACACACACACACACACACACACACACACATACTGCTTCCCTGTGTGACGGACATCCAACTGCCTGTCAATACATAGATTCGCTTTTAGTGAGATTGTCGCCATTCCAAGCGCCCGTTCGGTGGATCGAACGTTTAATCTTCAAATAGGGATACGTACTCTGTTCTGACTGCTGGCTTGTGGGCTCTTATACGCCCTGCGGTGAAAAACCGTGTATAAGTCGGTACATACACAATGTTCTTTATGACGGACCCTTAGTTGATGGAATCAAGAGTCATACATTGTAAAATTACAGATTATGTACAGTCAGCACTGCAACGACTATTCCATGCTAATCTGCATGCCGAAAGGATTTCCATCTGTTCATCAGTAATGCAGGCTACATACATTACAGCCTGGTTACTAACTTAAAATTTTGTCGTCTCTTTAGAATGTTTACCGTCTCTTACTTCGTTACGGAATTGAAGCTTCAGAATGTGTCCAATCACTTTATTATGTCTTTTACCAAAGTTGTATCATGAAATTGTTGTGTAGCTTAATTATGTCCAACAATTCATGAATTTTTTACTCGATGTTTACACTTAAACTTCAGAACTCCACTGTAGCACGGATTTTAATTCTATTCTTTGCTTTTCGTAGTTCAAATGTTCAAATGTTTGTTAAGCTTATGGGACTTAACTAGGGGGTCATCAGTCCCTAAACTTACAAACTACTTATCAACTACCTTATACTAAGGACGGCACAAATATCCATGCCCGAGGGGGGATTCGAACCCCCGACCGTAGTGGCCGTGCAGACCGTGACTGGAGCGCCTCAGTCCCCTCGGCCACCGCGGCCGGCTTTTTCGTAGTTACCGAGTGAGATGACGCATATTTACCACACTCTACTGACATTCGGGAAGTCGGCGTTTCAAACCCGTATGTGGCCATACAGGTGCATATTTTCTGTGAGTTCCCTAATTCAAATGTTCAAATGTTTGTAAATCTATCGGACCAAACTGCTTGGTCATCAGTCCGTAGCTTACAAACTACTTAAACCTAGGTGAACTAACCTAAGGACAACACACACACACACACCCATGCCCCAGGGAGGACTCGAACCTCCACGGCGAGCAACCGCGCACTCCGCAGCGAGACGCTTTAGACCGCTCGGCTATTCCACCGCGGCGGTCCCTGATTCACTCCAAGCAAATGACTGTATGAGTTCCTTTGGATGGACCTGGTCTATTACCTTCTCCACCCTTAAGAAAACAATCAGAGTTTGTGCTCCGTCTCTAATGAGATTAGATTAATATTTGTTCCACAGATCATGAATACGATATTTCGTCATGATGCGGAACGTGTCAGTGTAGTAAAACATGAGATGGCATATATTCTGTTGTATCATTCTTTCTGCCTTTTGCTGAGTACTTATCCCAGTCTAAGTTGTCAGGAAGAGTACTGGTGCAGGAATCGATGTCAGCTAAAACATTTATATAGAGATTAGTATTACAAGTTTTATTGGCTGAAGATACAGTGATACTCAACTTTAGATCATGTCTGTTCCTTCTCTCTTCTCGCTTCTCGCGGCGTCGTCCGTATGATGCCATCTATTCTGAGACCTAGTGACTGCTTGGTACGTAGTCGAGTTCTGACCTAGTAACTGCCTGAGCTCTGACTAGTAACTGACGGGCCGTCCAGACGTATGTCGGCCCAGATATAGCCGCTTGTAGTGGGCGCGCATCTTCGGTTACTCCCTCCAGGTTGCGCGGCGCCTGCTTGCGATTGGCTTTCGGTCGATCGCTGCCTTCTCCACGATCGTTCTCTTACGTCCGGCTTGTGGCGCTGACTTTACGCCACAACATATTCTTTTTTATTGTAATTAAAAAATTTAAAATTTTTATTTTGAATGGGTAGAAAAGCGTTCTTGAAAAAGAGAAATTTGTTAACATCGAATACTGAGTTAAGCTTTAGGAAGTTCTTTCTGAAGGCATTTGTGTGGAGTGTTGCCTTGTATGGGAGTGAAACATGGACGATAAGCAGTGCGGACAGGAAGAGGATAGAGGCCTTTGAAATGTGGTGCTACAGAAGAATGCTGAAGATTAGGTGGGTGGATCGCGTTACTAATGAGGAGGTACTGAATAGAATTGGGGAGAAAAGGAATTTTTGGCATACCTTGACTAAAAGAAGGGATCGATTGATAGGACACATTCTTAGACATCAAGAAATTGTGAATTTAGCGTTGGAGGGGAGTGTGTGGGGTAAAAACCGCAGAGGAAGTCCAAGAGATGGATACAGTAAGAAGATTCAAGCAGATGTAGGTTGCCGTTCTTATGTGGAGTTGAAGAGGCTTGCTCAGGATAGGCTATTGTGCAGAGCTGCATCAAACCAGTCTCCGGACTGAAGACCGCAACAACAACAACAACAACATTTTGAATTATTTATTTTATCTATTGTAGAATTACTAATTTATATGTAAAATTTAATCTATTGGGTAGAAGGAATTGTCATTCAGAAATTCTTTCAATTTTTTTTTTTTTTAATGCTGGATATTTGTCAGACATTTGATGGTATTTGGTAAGTGTCCAATGTTGTCGATGAAACGTTATAGCCTCATCTTCTTTTATCATTTCTTTCTCGTCTTACTTGTTTATCGTTCACGTTCACTTCTTTATATTGTTAAATTAATATGATCTTCATTAACTGAAAAATATTGAATAAGAGAGGCAGGAAGCCGAAAAGCTGAATCCCACCGCCTATAAATAACGAAATGTTCTCCGTTTTAACAGATGTACTTCCGTTGTAACCAGATAAAAGGTAATTATTAGTTTTAATTCGAGGACTCACATTTCACTGGTACTAGTTGAGTCTATCAGCTATTCGGGATTCACTAGACACGGCCTACACCTCAATAGGTATGGAAAGGGGAGGTTGACAAAGCTTCTTGGTAACAATATAAGTATAGGTGGTCAGTTTCTTGACAAGTTGTTAAGTTAAATAATAACGCCACTTTATAAAAAGAGTGACAGTGATACTGTAGACGACATTAGATCTATTGCTATGCCTTCAGTTTTTCATAAAGTTATTGAAAAGTCTTTATATTCGTAGTTAATTGATCATTTCAGTTCCCATAATTTACTTTCAAATGTACAGTTTGGTTTCAGAAGTGGTTTAACAACTGATAATGCCGCATTCTCTTTTCTTTGTGAGGCACTTGATGGCTAAATAAAATACTGCGAACGCTGGGCGTATTCTTTGATCTAAAAAGGCATTTGTCTTTATCAAAAGTAGTTTTTTCAGAAGTTGGAACATTGTTGAGTCAGCGGAGTAGCTCAAAATTGGTCCACTTTTTGCTATAATAACAGACAGTGAAAGGTGACCTTTATAGTGTTGAAAACACCTGTGATATGCCCTAACAATGGGTATCAGTTAAGTTCAGGGGTTCTCACAGGCTTCTGATCTGTGTCCACTGTTGTTTCGAGTTGATATGAATGATATGCCTACAAGTATAACAGGAAGTTCTAAACTATTTCTGTTTGCTAGCTTCATAATGAAGGATGCTGTTGGCAGTGTTGATGCAGTGTGAATACAGTTAAAGAAATAAGCTGAATCACAGTAGACTTAATTTTTACAGTCTCTAACACACAATTCAATAAAAGCTGGCACTTTGATTACACAGATTGGGCACATGATAAGTGAGACTGAACATCTCGGATTTCTAGGCGTTCAGGTAGATAGTAATCTGCCATGGAAAGCTCTTGTTTAGGATCTTATTCAAAAGCTACAGCCTGCATTGTTTAACATTACAAAGGTTTCTGAAATAATTGATAGTTTAATATCCTACTTCGCGTATTTTCATTCGCTTATGATGTATGTGTCACTTTTTGAGGTAGCTCCTCTGATTCAAAAAGGTATTAACTGTCTAGAAAACGGCTCTAACGATTTCGATGAAATTTTGTATTTACACTGATTTTTTCTTTGGAAGTTCGTTCATACAGTTGTATTTTTCTTAAAAACGCGATTTTCCAAAATTTTGTATACAGGGTGGTCCATTGATAGTGACTCGGCCAAATATCTCACGAAATAAGCATCAAACGGAAAAACTACAAAGAACAAAACATTTCTAGCTTGAAGGAGGAAAAAAGATGGCGCTATGGTTGGCCCGCTAGATGGCGCTGTAATAGGTCAAATGACTATCAACAGCATTTTTTAAATTAGGTACGCCCATTTTTATTACATATTCGTCTAATACGTAAATAAATATGAATGTTTTATTTGGAACACTTTTTTCGCTTTGTGATATCGTGTGCTATAATACTCAAAAAACGTATAAGTACGTGGTATCGCGTAACATTTCGCCAGTGAGGACGGTATTTGCTTCGTGATACATTACTCGTGTTAAAATGGACCGTTTACCAATTGCAGAAAAGGTCGATATGGTACTTAAGTATGGCTATTGATGGCTATTGTGATCAAAATGCCCGACGAGCCTGTGCTATGTATGTTGATCGTTATCCTGGAAGACATCATCCAAGTGTCCGGGCCTTTAGTCGGACAGTTTCGTTATTTAAAGAGACAGGAAGTGTTCAGCCACAAGTGAAACGTCAACCACGACCTGCAACAAATGACGATGCCCAAGTAAGTGTTTTAGCTGCAATTGCGGCTAATCCGCACATCAATAGCAGACAAATTGAGCGAGAATCGGGAATCTCAAAAACGTCGGTGTTTAGATTTCAACATCAACATAAATTTCACCCGTACCATATTTCTATGCACCAGGATTTGTATGGCGAAGACTTTCAACAACGTGTACAGTTTTGCCGCTGGGCAAAACATAAATTACGGGACGATAACAGATTTTTTTTTCATGCTTTCTATTTAGTGACGAAGAGTCATTCACAAACAGAGGTAACGTAAACCGGCAAAATATGGGCAACGGAATATCCCCGATGGCTTCGACAAGTGGAACATTAGCGACCTTGGCGGGTTAATGTATGGTGCGGCATTATGGGAGGAAGGATAATTGGCCCCTATTTTATCGATGGCAAACTAAATGATGCAATGTATGCTGAACTCTTTCGTAATGTTCTATCGATTTTGCTCTGCATGACACAATGGCAATGTACTTTCGACATGATGGATGTCCGGCACATGGCTCGCGTGCAGTTGAAGCGGTCTTAAATGGAATATTTAATGACAGGTGGATTGGTCGTAGAAGCACCATACCATGGCTCGCACGTTGACCGGTTCTTACATCCCCGGATTTCTTTCTTTGGGGAAAATTGAAGGATATTTGCTATCGTGAGTAACCGAGAACGCCTGAAAAGTTGCATCAGCGCGTTGTCAATGCATGTGAGAACATTACTGAAGGAAAACTACTCACTGTTAAGGGGAATTTCGTTACGCGTATTGCCAACTGCATTGAAATTGAAGGACAACATTTTGAGCATTTATTGAAGTCATGAGGTAATTACAGGAAATCACGCAGTAACAGCATGTGTTCTCATAATGTATGATAATTTCACAAAAGTATATGTATCATATTGGAACAACCGAAATAAAGTTCAAAGGTACCTACGTTCTGTGTTTTAATTTAAATAAAACCCACCTGTTACCCAATGTTCGTCTAAAATTGTGAGCAATATGATTGTGAATATTACAGCGCCATATATCACAAAAAAACATTCATATTTATTTAAACAGTTGACGAATATTTAATAAAAAATGGGGGTACCTATTTCAAAAAATGCAGTTGATATCCGTTTGTCCTATGGCAGCGCCATCTAGCGGGCCAACCATAGCGCCATCTGTTTTCCCCCTTCAAGGTAGAAAAGTTTTGTTCTTTGTAGTTTTTTCGTTTGAGGCTTACTTCGTGAGATATTTAGCCCGATCAGTAGCAATGAACCAACCTATATACAGGGTGAATCTCCTAACACTTGCACCGCAAATATTGGGGAAACTAAAAGCGCGACTGATCTACGGTTTTCACAGAATGTACTGGTAGTCAGAGGCTCGAATTTTTAGCTAACAAACAGATTGTAATATTACTTAGAAAGAGTATTTTTATGCAGACATACAGTTTTTTAATGGAACAATGGTTGTTTCTATCATGCACTGGAATTTCTGACACCAGCTGTGTACAAAGAATTTTGAGTGACATTTTTATAACGTTTAGTTTGGCAGCTGCAACTGTTTAAAGTTTCGGGGGCGGAGGCTACGATAGCGTAGCTCACTGGCCGAGTGGCTAGACCATGGGACACGGCCCACTGTCTCATGACCACCAGCCAGTTAGCTACGCTGTCGTAGCCTCCGTCCTCAAAACTTTGAATGGTTGTAGCAGCCAAACTAAACGTGATAAAAATGTCATTCAAAGTTCTTTGTACATAGCTGGTGTGAAAAATTTCAGTGTATGATAGAAACAACCACTGTTACATTTGAAAAATTGTATGTCTGCATAAAAACACACTGTCTAGTTATTTTTAAAATATGTTTATTGGCTAACAATACAAGTCGTTGACTACCAATTCATTCAGTGAAAACCGCACTTCAATCGCACTTTCCGTTTCCGCAATATTTGCGATGTAAGTGTTAGGTGATTCACCCTATTTATATATTATTTCATGTTTTTCGGATCACGGAAGATATTTTAACCTCGAATACGCGGCGAGTAGCACCGTCACCACTGGGGCACTATGCTCTGTGACAGGTACATTTATGGCTATTTTCGTTTTATGGTTGCAATTCCTGGCCGCGGTGGAGTAGCCGAGCGGTCAAAGGCGCCTCGCTGCGGAGCGCGCGGTTGCTCGCCGTCAGAGGTTCGAGTCCTCCCTAGGGCATGGGTTCGTGTCTTGTTCTTAGGTTAGTTTACCTTAGTTGAAGTAGTTTGTATGTTACGGACTGATTAGCACGCAGTTTGGTCCGATATATTTGAGAACTACCACTGCACTGTATTTGACGAGTTCCGGCTTAATTTCATCCACCCTAGCCGCTCTACTGCACTGCAATCTATTGACTATTTTCTTCAAATTCAAATGTTTGTAAATCTATCTGACCAAATTACGTGGTCATCAGTCCGTAGCTTACAAACTACTTAAACTAATGTAAACTTACCTACGGACAACGCACACACACCCATGCCCCAGGGAGGACTCGAACCTCCGACGGCGAGCAACCACGCGCTCCGCAGCGAAGCGCCTTAGACCGCTGGGCTACTCCACCGCGGCCATTTTCACCACTTCCTTAAATGTGATCCTGTTTCCATCATCTTTCCCATCCTATTCTACCTCAAAATCTGACACATCATTGAACGTTTCACATACATTGACAAATTCTTCAAATATTCCCTCCTTCTGCTCAAGGCATCCACAGGATTGACTAGTAGCTATCCAAAAACACTTGTTAATTCCTTCTTTCCTCCCTTTCGAAGACAGCTAATTACGCTCCAGGATGGTTTTCGCGAGAACTGAGAAATTCATGATAGAGCAGATGCTATTAAAATTGATTCCTTGAGCCATAATCAGTTGTCCGCGCCTGTCTTTCAAAATATGCTTTTATATTTTTGGTACACATCGTAATTATCTGATAGTCCTGTCCTCAGCAAACTAAATCACGATATCTCGGAGAAGATTTGAATGTTGCAATTTGTCACTCGTGTGTTGTGCATGGTGTTTATGTTGTTTTTATGATAAGTTCCACGCTACTGTCTGTGAGAACGCTGACGAATAGACGGCCAGTAATTGGAATGAGGTAGTAATATACTTTAGAAAATTTGTTTAGTGTATTTATTACTTAATAGTATTATTCTATGCTGTGTAAAACAAATAAAACAGCTGTAAAGAGATAAAAAACTTAATCGAATGTTAATCACATTTCCAGATGTTATACTTTAGCCCTTTCAGACCTGGCGTCCAATATATTGGACACCGACTTTTTATTAATTTTTGAACAATATACGACTTCACTTTACTTTGAGACATACTGGCCTGTATAGTGGACATCTCTCGCTTTTAGTTTCGTGCTTGTTGCTGCCATCTGTCACCAGAATGGCGTGCTACAATGAAAACAGTGAACATAGTAGTTGAAATCATTTTATGTATTAATTTATGAATTTTGCACAAATTCCACTTTGCGATATAAGATCCACAATACATATGGAGTGACATATACAACTCTTGACTTCTTATTTCATATCCTTAATTGCCTTAAGGGTGCGGTGTCCAATTTATTTGACATTTTTTTATTTTGGAAACCAAATATGAAAAGTTTTAATTTTGCTGAAATATGCAATGTATAGAGTCTTATAGACATGAAAAAACACAAGAATATGTTTTATTCTATTTTTAAAATAATTCAGGACTAATGGGGTTAAAATAAAGCAAGATAAGTTATTACATATATGAGAATATTATCAGAAACATAAATCTATGAAACAATTGCCATGATGGAGGCTCGAATCTGGACCCACGGTTTGATAGTCAAAGCCTTGGACCACTTTTTTCTTTTTATCGGTAGATCGGATTGTTCGTTCGTTCGTGTTAGTTTGTCGAGGTCTTTGTTCAGTTTATTAATAAACTAAATAAATAAAAATAAAGAGGTTGTTCAGCCCTCTGATCGAGCGCGCTAGGCCACGGCACCCATCACCACTCAATTGCCGACGGCGCTCAGAAATTCGCTCATGTTAACGAGTATCCATGTTACAGCATTAAAACATAGAAAACATTAATTACTCGAGCGTAATTAACGTTTGGCCCCATATATATTAGTAAAATAATGCACATCTTCAGACGATCTTTCGAGGTGTAGAATGGAAAACGTGATTTTCCATGATCAACTTAGAACTTGAATTTTTTTTTTTATTTTGAGGCACTATGCTACTATGCACGATGCCGTTCCCCGTCGGGGGTTCGAATCCCCCCTCGGGAATGCATGTTCGTGCCGTCTTTAGTATAAGCTAGTTCATAAATAAGATTGTGAGTTTAGGAACTGAGGACCCCATATTTAAGTCCGATAAAATCTACAAACATTTGAACACTTTGAACACACATGTCAGACGCTCTCCTTGTGAGCTCAGTTTGCGGATGAACGCAGCAGGAGAGCGCAGAGCTCGACAAATACGGAGACTCGGCCGCCCTGCCCTGCTCCAGTGAGTTTCTCGGCGACCACCTGTCGCGACTGTTTGCTCTGCCGCAGCAGTCTGGAGGGTCTGCCCCGCTCACCCCAATACCGCCCCCGAGTCGCTGGCAGGTCCCGGAATCCTCTCGACCAGCCCTCCGCTTCCCCCGCCCGCCCCTTGTTAGGCGCAGCTTGTGCAGCCCACGTCTCCTTTCGCTGACCTCACCAGACTTGTGTCCGCTGCCCGTGCCGCATATTCGCTGGTCTGGATAGCGCAGGACGGCGGATTTCCACTGACCGGACGCCTAATCCGCCGTCACACTGCCACCGGCGTCACCGATGAGTGACATTAGACAATAACAGCCAATATCCTGGAATAAGTACGTCAGGATCATGTCACCCCTTTTACAAGCCGTGTATCGTAGATCTGTACTTTAAAGCCACTGGTGCTGCCACAAGCGGCGAAAGTCGGCTCTAGATATTCATTTATTTATAAGTGCACTGCAGCAAGGAACCGTGCTGCATTCCCCTCACTGCTCCACTCCCCGCGGCAGCCATAATGTTCGTGCAAGACACGCCTTGTAACGTCACAGCTGCGTCTACCTAATCCTCGATGGGCAAAGTTGCCGTTACATTCTATTTTATGCTTAATCATTTAATAATTGTTCAAACGATTTGACGGTATGGGATGCGGACAATTACTAGGTTGATCCATAACAGTAAACTTTGTTAACTTCCTTTATTATGGAACGACAAATGTTAAAAACTCTTCCCCTTGAATACACTGATTAAATAACTGCGTGCCACTACGATGAATGTCTACAAGTCCACACTGAAACATTTCAATATGCAACTGCAACCCGTATGCAATACGACGGAATGGCAAAAACTATAGCCACCACTAAACGCAGGTTACGAACTCACTGCCGACTTGAAACTGCCTCGCTTTGCGGTCGGCGGGAGACTGCCGCACAACGGCCAACAAACAAAGAACATTCCAACCTAAGCATTGTTGCCAGAAGCGCTCGCTGCACACCAACGATAACTATCAAAAAATGTTCAAATGTTTGTAAAGCTTATGGGACTTAACTACGGGGTCATCAGTCCCTAAACTTACAAACTACTTATTAACTAACTAATACTAAGGACGGCCACTCCCATGAACCACAGACATTGCCGAGGTGGGGTGGCTTGCGTGCCTCAACGATACAGATAGCCGTACCGTAGGTGCAACCACAGCGGAGGGGTATCTGTGGAGAGGCCAGACAAACGTGTGGTTCCTGAACAGGGGCAGCAGCCTTTTCAGTAGTTACAGGGGCAACAGTCTGGATGATTGACTGAGCTGGCCTTGTAACATCAGCTAATGTGGCTTTGCCACACAGCTACTGCGAACGGCTGAAAGCAAGGGGAAACTACAGCCGTTATTTTTCCCGAGGACATGCAGCTCTACTGTATGAACATATGATGATGGCATCCTCTCGGGTAAAATATTCCGGAGGTAAAATAGTCCACCATTCGGATCTCCGGGCGGGGACTACTCAGGAGGATGTGATCATCAGGAAAGACAATACTGGCATTCTACGGGTCGGAGCGTGGAATGTTAGATCCCTTAATCGAGTAGGAAAATTAGAAAATTTAAAAAGGGAAATGGATAGGTTGAAGTTAGATATAGTGGGGATTAGTGAAGTTCGGTGGCAGGATGAACAGGATTTCTGGTCAGGTGAGTACAGGATTATAAATACAAAATCAGTTGGGGGTATCACAGGAGTAGGATTGATAATGAATAAGAAAATAGGAATGCGGGTAAACTACTATGACCAGCACAGCGATCGCATTATCATTGTCAAGATAGATACGAAGCCAACACCGACAACAGTAGTACAGGTTTATATGCCAACTAGCTCTGCCGATGATGAGGAGATCGAAGAAATATATGAGGAGCTAAAGGAAATTATTCAGACAATTAAGGGAGAGGAAAACTTAATTGTTATGGGAGACTGGAATTCGGTAGTAGGACAAGGAAGGGAAGGGAAGATAGTGGGTGAATATGGTCTGGGCAAAAGGAATGAAAGAGGAAACCGCCTGGTAGAATTTTGCACGGAACATAATTTAGTTATAACAAACACCTGGTTTAAGAATCACAAAAGAAGGTTGTATACGTGGCAGAGACCAGGAGACACCGGGAGATACCAGATAGATTTTATAATGGTAAAACATAGATTTCGGAACCAGGTTTTGAAGTGTAGGACATACCCAGGGGCAGACATAGACTCTGACCATAACTTGTTGGTTATGAACTGTAGGCTGAAACTGAAGAAACTACAGAAAGGTAGGAAAATAAGGAGATGGGACCTAGATAAATTGAAGGAACCTGAAGTTCTTAAGAATTTCAGAGGGAGCTTCAGGCAACAATTGACAGAAACAGGCGAAAATAAAACAGTTGAGGAGGAATGGGTAAAATTGAGAGATGAAATAGTGAAGGCAGCAGAGGACAAAATAGGTAGGAAGGCAAGACCTACAAAGAATCCTTGGATATCACATGAGATACTAAATTTAATCGATGAAAGGAGAAAGTATAAAAATGCAGTAAATGAAACAGGCAAAATGGAGTACAGACGACTAAGAAATGAGATTGACAGGAAGTGCAAAATGGCTAAGCAGGAATGGCTAGAAGGCAAATGCAAGGATGTAGAAGAATGTATAAATAGGGGAAAAATAGATACAGCCTACCGGAAAATAAAAGAAACATTTGGCGATAAGAAAAACAGCTCTATGAATATCAAGGACACTGATGGAAAACCAGTTCTCAGCAAAGAAGGGAAAGCTGAAAGGTGGAAAGAGTATATAGAGGGGCTCTACAAAGGAAATGAACTCCGAGACACTATTGTAGGAAGGGAAGAGGATGTAGATGATGATGAAATAGGAGATACTATACTGAGAGATGAATTTGACAGAGCACTGAAAGATCTAAGTCGAAACAAGGCCCCTGGAGTAGATGATATCCCGGCAGAGCTACTGAAGTCTCTGGGAGAGCCAGCCATGACAAAACTATTTGAACTGGTGTCTAGGATGTATGAGACAGGCGAAATACCCTCAGACTTTAAGAAAAATGTAATAATCCCCATTCCAAAGAAAGCGGGTGCAGACAGGTGTGAAAACTACAGAACCATCAGTTTAATAAGTCATGGTTGCAAAATATTAACACGAATTATATACAGAAGGATGGAAAAGCTGGTAGAAGCCGACGTCGGGGAAGATCCGTTTGGGTTCAGGAGAAATGTAGGAACACGGGAGGCAATACTCACTTTACGGCTTATCCTAGAAGATAGATTAAGAAAAGACAAACCAACATTTCTAGCTTTTGTAGATTTGGAGAAGGCTTTTGACAATGTTGATTGGAATAAACTCTTTAAAGTTCTGAAGCAAGCAGGAGTAAAATATAGGGAGCGTAAGGTTATTTACAACTTGTACAAAAACCAGACAGCGGTTGTCAGAGTTGAAGGGCATGAAAGGGATGCAGTGGTTGGAAAGGGAGTAAGACAGGGTTGTAGCCTTTCCCCAATGTTGTTCAATTTGTACATTGAGCAAGCTATAAAGGAAAGCAAGGAGAAATTTGGAGAAGGAATTAAAGTTCAGGGTGAAGAATTAAAAACATTGCGTTTTGCCGACGACATAGTAATTCTGTCAGATACAGCAAAGGACCTGGAAGAGCAATTGAACGGAATGGACAGTGTGCTGAAAGGTGCATATAAGATGAACATTAACAAGAGTAAAACTAGGGTAATGGAGTGCAGTGTAAGAAAATCAGGTGATGCTGAAGGAATTAGATTAGGTAACGAAACAATAAAGGAGGTAGATGAGTTTTGTTACTTGGGCAGTAAAATAACAAATGATGGTCGCAGTACAGATGATATAAACTGCAGAATGGCAATGGGTAGAAAGGCGTTTTTGAAAAAGAGAAATTTGTTAACATCGAATATTGATTTAAGCCTAAGGAAGTCCTTTCTGAAGGCATTTGTATGGAGTGTTGCCTTGTATGGGAGTGAAACATGGACGATAAGCAGTGTGGACAGAAAGAGGATAGAGGCTTTTGAAATGTGGTGCTACAGAAGAATGCTGAAGATTAGGTGGGTGGATCGCGTAACTAATGAGGAGGTACTGAACCGAATTGGGGAGAAAAGAAATTTCTGGCGTACCTTGACTAAAAGAAGGGATAGGTTGGTAGGACACATTCTTAGACATCAAGGAATTGTGAATTTAGCGTTGGAGGGAAGTGTGTGGGGTAAAAATCGCAGAGGGAGACCAAGAGACGCGTATAGTAAGCAGATTCAAGTGGATGTGGGTTGTCGTTCTTATGAGGAGATGAAAAGGCTTGCTCAGGATAGAGTAGGGTGGAGAGCTGCATCAAACCAGTCTCTGGACTGAAGACCACAACAACACAACACTAAGGACGGCAAAAATATCCATGCCCGAGGGGGATTCGAACCCCCGACCGTAGTGGCCGTGCAGACCGTGACTGAAGCGCCTCAGTCTCCTCGGCCACCGCGGCCGGCGAGAACTATCTTTCGGCCAAAACTTACCAAAGCGGTTACTAACCTAAAACCCAGTATCCTCACAGCCTCGTGCAGCTCCCAGCAGCCACCGCGAGAATCGTCAAGTTATCATGGACAAACAGAAGAGCTGGGTAAAATACGCAGATGAAATGAAGGAATATTAAGGTATAATCTCTCGTCGATTCGTCGATATCATGTTCATTACAGACGAAGCACATGCTCGAATATCTTTTACCAAGGAATGAAATAGAAATCGGGTGTGTCCTTTCAAAGGAAACATTTCGAAATTTGCTTGCAGAGATTTAGGGAAATCGGGAAAAAGAAAAAAAAAAACTGCAGGTCATTCCAGTTTTCAATAATAGTCATCGAACCACAAGCCTATACCTCTCATGTCGGTGTTTTGTAGAATTTTGAAACATGTTTTATGGCCAAGACGGAGCGGCCGAGCACATTGAGGCGCTATGCTCCAATGCCCCTGTCGGGGGTTCGAATCCCCCGTCGGGCATGGATGTTTTTGCTGTCTTTAGTATAAGTTAGTTGATAAGTAGCTTGTAAGTTTAGGAACTGATACCCCACAGTTAAATCCCATAAGCTTAACAATCATTAGAACATGTTTTATGCTCGAATGTCATGACATTTTTGAAGATTGAAAATCTTCGCATTAGTTGGTGTGGATGGAGGTTATACCTGTCAACCGAAATAAATCAATAATTTATTCTGTTTACCGACCCTCTGACTCAGACGATTCGATTGCGCAATTGTTCAAAGAAGGCTTGGATCGAACTTCAAAAATGTACTCAAAGCACAGAATTGTAAAACTTTTAAATTTACAACCGTGTGTGCGCTGATATGAAACTTTCTGGCAGATTAAAATTGTGTGCCGGAACCGGGACTCGGCCAGAGACCTTTACCTTTCGTTGGCAAGCGCTCTACCTATTGAGTTATCACAGTACACTTCACGGTCCGTCTTCACAGCTTTACTCTGGCTAGTACCTCGCCTCCCACTTTCCAAACTTCGCAGAAGCTGTTCTGCGAAACTTGCATAACTAGCACTCCTACAACAAAGGATGTGGTGGAAACATGGCTTAGCCATAGCCTAAGGGATGTTTCTAGAATGAAATTCTTCACTCTGCACTGGAGTGTGCGCTGATATGAAACTTCCTGGCGGATTAAAATCGTGTGCTGGAACCGGGACTTGAACCTGGGACCTTTGCCTTTCGCAAGGAAGTGCTCTACCGACTGAGATATCCCAGCACGCTTCACGATCCGTTCTCACAACTTTACTTCTGCCAGTACGTCGCGTGCTACATTCTGGAAACATCCCTTAGGTTGTGACTAAGCTATGTCTCTACCATATTCTTTCTTCCAGGACTGCTAGTTCTGTAAGTTTCGCAGGAGAACTTCTGTGAAGTTTGGAAAGTAGGAGGAGAGTTACTGGCAGAAATAAAGTTGTGAGGGCGGACCGGTAAGCGCGCTGGGATTGCTCAGTCGGTAGAGCGCTTGCCCGCGAAAGGCAAAGGTTCGAGGTTCGAGTCCCGATTTAATCTGCGAGGAAGTTCCAGAATTGTAATTAGTGGCGACTTTAACCTAACCTCAATATGTTGGTAAAAATACATTTTCAAAACCGGAGGCAAACATAAAACATCGTCAGAAATTGTATTGAACTCATTTCCTAAAAATTATTTGGAGAAATTAATTCATGTGTTAATGATGAATAGCGATCATTCACAAATATTTATTTGTTATTGCATATCTAGATCTCGGCTGCTGTGCGACCATTCTTAATGCTTTAAATACGTGGTTTAAAAAATATAAAACTTTTGAATTTTCATGTTGAAGATCACGTTCACACTTTACCGGCTGTTACAGTCATTTACATTATCTTCTCCTTTTTTATTGGCGTCTGTCCCACCGGACGACAGGGTCCGCTGAGTGGATTCGCTGTCTCCATTTTATTCGCTCATGGACCCTGTCTGGGTGTAGGATTACACCTATCAGGTCATTGTGCAGGGTATCGGCACTTCGCTGCCTTGGTCGTTTCTTGGGACTCTTTCCAAAGACTTCAATTGAGTAAGCTGCCTTTGCTATTGACTTGCACGCAGTACATGCTGAAACCATCGCAGACGACTTTCCCGAATTTTCTCTTCGGTAGGTGCAATTCCAAAACGTTTCCTGGTGGTGTTATTTGAAACGTAATCCAGTCGAGTAACGCCACCTATCATCGTCTCCATGACTCCCAGTCGTCATTCAGTTTCTTTTGTAGCAGGCCAGCTCTCGGTACCATAGAGAGTGACAGGACGGATGACAGTCCGGTACATATTTGACTTCAGGTGGTACCTCATCCGAAGATCGCAGGTCTCTCCTGTTGTCATGAGCCACTTCATCCAGGCCGCCTGTGTCCATGCATTGACCTCGTCTGTGAGCTGGCCATAGCCACTGATTATAGAACCGACATAATTAAAATTTGGATACTCGCGATAGATTCCCACCAAAGTGAATGGTCCCAGCTTCTCTTAGTTCTCATGCCATGTACTCAGTTTTCTTCTTGTTGAGTCGCAGTCCATATTGCGCAAGTCGGTCGTTCCACTCTCGCGTTTGGCGCTGGAGATCAGACTTGTTCTCTGTAGCCAGCATGACATCATTAGCAAAGAGAAGAGTCTATGGTAGTGGCATGTGCAGGTCTGATGCGACAGTGTCCATCACAAGAATGAACAGGAGTGGTGATAAAGCCGAGCCTTGGTGTGCGCCTATCCTGATGTAGAAGTCGTTGGATGCCCCTGCAATTGCTTGAACATAGCTTTTTGGTGCAACATACAGCAGCTGTACCTAATTTACAAGATACTCTGGGACGTCGTGAGAGAGAGAGAAGACCCAAAAGAGAGCAGACGCTTCATTAAAAGTTCATTTAATAAATTCCAAAGAGATGATCGATCAACACCAGTGGTAGACGCTGCAGGAGATGGCATACTCGTTTGTAGAATGGTGTAGGCGATTGCCGAGGTGGAGGAGGGTGCTAAAAAATAAAAATAAAAATGAAATAACATAAAAAAGAAATGAAATAGGCAAGAGAGATTGAGAGAGAGTTCGATATATGTATATCTATATTGCTTTAGCAGTGTCGAAAATTATAATTGCTACGACAGTAGATTAATAGAATATCTCAGTTTACTGTAGAAAATTGAGACGGCACTGTGTCAGAGAATTTCTACATATGGTTGGTTTGTTTTCTTAGGTGAAATCGACGGAGGTTCTCATACAGGCATTCAGGACTGTGACAAACATACGGTAGCCTAAAAAGTAGGAGTTGGTTGTATCCTGATGAAATGTTCAAAAGTTTGTTAAGTATAAGGGACTTAACTACGGGGTAATCAGTCCCTAAACATACAAACTACTTATGAACTACTTTATACTAAAGACGACACAAACATGCATGCCCGAGGGGGGGGGGGGGACCGTGCAGACTGTGACTGGCGCCCCGCATACCGCTCGGCCACTGCGGACGGCGGTGTATCCTGATGAAAATATCAGTAGTATTATAACTCGGAATCTATGGGCTGAAATGATAGCTTGATTGGGAAAAAGGTAGGCACAGGTATTGTCGGATTTCCTGCCCATTCAAGAGGCTTTCAGAAGAAGACTCCTGTGTCAGTGGCGTGTGGATGACTGTCATATGGACGCGTGTATACGTGAGCCGCAAGCAACAACTGAACGTGTCACATGTCTCTAGTCAAAGAAATGGAAAGTTTCGGTAAAGTCATGACGACCTTTACTGGGACTGCAGATGATCTCGCCCTTTTGAGATCCTAAAGAACAGAACCACAGTCGACGCGCATAGCTGTGAAGACACTTTTGATTAATGTATGACGTGCCACAAATCAAAACACCCACGAATGATCGCGGACGGAATCGTCCTGTTGCACGGAAACATATGCCTGCCTCCACACTAGCACTGCGATCGAGATTTCGCATCGGCAGTTTGGTTGTGAAGAGCTGCTACGGCCTCCATAATCCCCTAATACTTCACCGTGTTATTGTCAGAAATCATGAAGTGAAAGAATTGCGAAACTGTAAAATGTCGTACTCCGGCGTAATACACGCAGCAGGCATTACTGGCAAGAAACTAATTTTGGTAATATACAGGAAAAGCTATTATGGGATCAGATGAGACATCTAAGTTATGAAGAATTTTCATCGTCAGAAAGTAACAAAATGGTTCGGCGTCTTTCTGTCGTCTTCTACGAAGTGAAGACAACAACATTACGGCAACCGAGACAGTGGTAATAATAAAAAAAAATTCTACGGAGGTATTCGGGGTTTACCAAACGAATAACACAAGCAGTTGGGTTGGAGTTGAGTAGTGAGCGGGTAGTGCAATGCAACTACAGCGTTACTTACCGCAAACTATGGCATAGAGAGCCATAGGAAGGTTGGAAGCGGGACAGACACAGAGGGAGGTGGCTGCAGCTATTAGTGTGTCCCAAACTGTAATATCCAGGACCTGGACGCGATTTCAGACAACAGGAATCATTAAAAGAATGCACGGCTGAAGTCGTCTGCGGGTAACTTCAGTAATACATGATCATTATTTTCGGTTAACTGCCCGTCGAGACAGGAGGTGGAACGAAACTCAGCTGCAACGCACCCTCCGAGCAGCAACGTGACGCGCAATATCAACATAAACTGTTCTAAATCGCTTTTGGAATGTGGCCTCTACGCAAGGAAGCCCATTGTGTGTGCCCCGTTAAAATTACGACACCGCTTAGCCCGCAGAAACTAGGGCGGAGAAACATCATGATTGGAATCAATGAATGCCACCGGATTCTGTTCAGAGATATGTCAAGATTTTGTGTTCAGCCGAACAATCGAAGTTGCCTCATCTAGAAAGAACGTCGAACTCGTAACAGTGCTGCTTATGTGCAGGAAACATCACCATATCATGGTGGTGGATGAATGGTGTGGGCAGGTGTTTCTATTAGTAGACGAACAGACCTCTATGTCGTTCAGAATGGCGCTTTGACTGCTCAGAGGTTTAGAGACGAGATCCTTCGACCTTTTGTTGTGATTTTTGTGCTCTGCGCTGGTGGCATATGAGATGAGTCCCTTCTGGCGGACGATAGCGTTCATCCCCACAGAGCTGCACTGGTGTACAACATCCTTGAAGCTGAAGGAACTGAACTAATGGAGTGGCTAGCTTGTTCACCGGACTTAAACCCGATTTAGCACGTCTGGGAGGCACATGGTAGACACATTAGACAGACCAGCACCTTCCACAACGTTTGCCATCTGGATATTGCACACAAGGAAGAATGGCCTAATATCCTTCAAGAGCTGGTTGATAACCTTCTGCTGTACTTTCTGTACTGGGCGTCCGAAGTGCTCACACACAGTATTAGAGGGTAACGAGAATGATTTTTCACTATTATGGTTGCCCCATGGTGCCTCGCTCTAAGTAAGCACCATGTAAACATCGAACAAAATATCGTGCTGTATCACACACAAATTGCAATTCTAATCAATATCTGAATAAAATATGTTACCATTTGTATATTGTGCATGATGTTTAACCTGATCCTCCAATTTTTAGGCCACTTGGTTCGCAAAAGCTGTACAATGGCATTTTTACTTGTAGGAAGGAACAGGAAGGAAAGGAATGTTTCTTGCTGCTCTATTGCACTGAAATAATTAATTACCGTCAAGCGGTCACCTTAACCACTTACCTATCCAAGCACGCCTGCCGTCGGCCACAAATTACGGATTTCCGCGTGAGGTCGAACGATATTACCGCATATGCGATAAATACCGTCTGATGGAGAGTATAATAGGACGTGAACGATAGCGTCGCTTCTCTCATAACGGATAACTTGTGGGACTTTGGAGTAGACGGAAGCCGTGCTGGAATAATAAAGTGCTAAGGCGATCGTCAGCCGTAAGCGAAAAACCCTGTTTCTAACCCCTGCAGGCTCAAATGTTGGCTTGTCTTAATTGAATTAATTTGATTCCCTAGATTAGCCAGAGTCAATAATTCATCCAGTTATATATTTAATACTATACATCGAAAGATCGTCTTAAGATGAGCTCGTTTTACTAATATGTATGGGCTCAAATGTTAATGACGTTCGAGTAAGTACCGTTTTCGTGTTTTCATGTTGTAGCTTGGCTATTGGTAAACATGAGCGACTTTACTAGCACTGTCGCAGGTCGAGAGGTCAAACCTCTATTATGACGATATTTTTAGTTTTTTTCCCCACATATTTGAAAATAATCTCATATTTATAATATCTTGCATTATTTTGAAGTGGAGCATCAGGAAGTGTGATTAATATTCAATTAACTGCTTTATCTTTTTACAGCTGTTTTGTTTATGATACACAGTGCAAAAATAATGAGAGAAGAAATAAAACAAAGAACTTCTAAAGTATATTGCTACAAGAGAGCAGAGAAAGTGATAGAGCAGATGCTAAAGATAAATCAGGTATGGTTTCCACGAACGATATCTCGGACAACTTGTGAATGTGGAAATATGTCGTTCGTCTGTTGTGAACGGCGTGAGAAATATTTGTGTTTTGGCTATTTTTATGGTATGTTTCACGTTTGAGATGAAGGACCAATAGATGCCCAATAATTGGAATTACGTAATAATGTACTTAAGAAGTTTCCGATTTTATTTTATTTTATTTCTAATTTCTATTGCTTTTGCGCTGTGCAACACAAATAAAACAGCTGTAAACAGATAAGACACTTAACTGAATTTTAATCACACTTCCAGTTGCTTTACTTCAAAATAAGACAAGAGAAGGTATTACAAATATGAAAATATTATCAGTTGCTATGACTGAGGTTCGATCCTGAAACCAAGGTTGGGTGGTCTAAGCCCTGGACCACTGGCCCGGCGGCGGCCCTCGGAAAGTCGCTCAGGTTTAAGAGTACCCAAGCTACAGCACGAAAACAGGAAAACGCCAATTACTCGTACGTCATTAACGTTTGATCCCATACATATTAGTCAAAAATACTCATCTTTAGACGATTTTTCTATGTATAGGTTTCTTAAAAAAGAAAGAACAGATTTCACACATGTATTTCTCCCAAACTGCAAAAGAGAGAAACATGATTCCAACGTTAATGGAATGAGAAAAGTTTACAATTTATTATTAGTGATTGTGGTATGCATTCAATATGAGCACCGTGTGTTACACGAGGAATGTCAAAACGGTGCCTCATTTCTTGCCACACACGAAACAACTCGTCTCTCGTATCTAATTCACAGATTCAACAATTCGGTGTCGTAGCTTTTCAAGAGTGTCAGGCATAGGAGGGATAAAAACACGGTCTTTTACGTAACGCCATAGACAAAAATCACACGATGTGAGGTCTGTGGACTTGAGAGGCCACCAGCGATAAAGCTGATCTTCTACTCCTCCTCTTCCAATCGAACGTCCTGGAATGGTGTTATTCAAGTAACGTCGAACATGTTTAGAGAAATCAGGCGGGGCACCATCTTGCATAAAGATGAAATTATCTGAATCATCTTAAAGATGGTGAAATAAATAATTTTGAAGCGTGTCTAGATAGGTTCGTCCTGTGACAGTTTTCTCCATGAAGGAGAAAGGCCCATAAACTTTGGTTACAGATATCCCACAGAAGACGTTCGTCTTTGGTGAATCTCTTTCATGTTGAATACCTGCCGTAGGAGTTTCACTTATGGTGATTAACTTTACCAGAAACATGAAAAGTGGATTCATCGGGAAAAATTAGTCGTTGAGCAAAATTATCTTCTTCCATATCATCCAACATGCTAATCCAAAATTCGTACTTTTTGTTGTGGTAGTCAGGATTCTTGCAATAACTGCAATTTATATGGCTTCATGTGCAGAGGACATTTTAGAACTCGCCATACCGTTGTTTGAGGAATGTTAATTCTTTGCTTGCTCATGATGTGGGTTTCTTTGGACGAATACGCTCGACTTTTCTCGTTTCATGTGCGTGGACGCCCCGTGCTTTTCCCTTTGCAGATGCAACCAGCTTCTACGAATTTTCGATGCCACTCGTAAATTTGCTTATGAAGCGCTGGTTCTTTATTAAATTGAAGGCTAAATGCTCGCTGAACTACAACAGTGGATCTAGTTTTGCCACAAAATGACTTCTCCTGTGGTATCGCCACCATTTCACTACAGACAACCAACAACAAAGAACAGCACCAAACCGGTCGTGATTGGAACTTCTACCCGGGCTGTTTAAATTGTAAACTTTTCTTAATCCATTAACGTTGGAATAATGTTTCTATCTTTTGTAGTCTGGAGGAAATAAATGTTTAAAATCTGTTCTCCCTTTTTTAATAACTCTGTATAGTATTTAAAACGTGTTTTTCCATCATCATCATCGTTGACCTTGATTTTTTTCAAAGACTGATGAGTGTCTAGTAAGAAACCGAAACACGTGTCTCTTTATATTCAACTAGCTTAATTTGCGCTGCTTCGCACGCGGAGACTGGATGGTCTGCATTGGTTGTTTCTACTCCTAAATATAAATTTTCATACATTTTTGCTTTAAAAATGCTTTACTAATCCAGTATTTTGATATACTTGCCACTCCCTATTGAACCATTGATGTCAGAATTCAAAACACCCAGAAACAATTTTTTTTAAAATTCTAATCATGGATCCAAATCCAGATTTTGCATTTCTAGTATTAAAATGGTCTTAGTAGCACCCTTAAAAGATTTTCCTTTATTTCACCTGCATAATAGTTGGGTTTACAAAATTCCAATCAAAACTCTAAATCCGAAATTTCGTAGTTCTTGCTTCAAAATTGCCTGAATAGCAACGTATTTTCAAAAACCCGTTCATCCCATATTTCACCACTTAGGGATGGGAATATCGAAAAATCGTTGATGTCTACAACGTCCACAAATTTCAAGTTTCTATTGTCTGTAGATTCACTTATCAGCGCCGTTTTCTGTCTTTTAGAAACGGATAGAGAACGCGAAATTTCTTTCTTACCCTTTGGCATCTTTGTTGGTAGTTTTACTTTTCAAACTCCAATAGGCATTTATTTTTCTTTATTCATACGCTGAAGAATGTGCATTACGTTTCGCAGTATATAAACTCTTTGCTATTATAGTGTCAAAATCATCGCTGGTCTTCAGCCCGAATTTTACATAAGCTGACGACTGTCAACCACTATATTTTCCATCATCTTACAGCTATCGACACGGAACCGCTATGATGTACAACGAGAGACTTTGTACTACAATAACACAGAGAGATTGTTCGTCTCTATTCTATAGCTTTTGCAGAAGAGCAAGATATTGACACCCACACGAACAATTTTATATAAGTCGGTAACTTTGAACTCCCGTATCTTCCACCACCCTATCGTTATCAACACTACCAGCGTAGTGCACAATGGGAGACTGATGCCTACTACCACATGCAGGCACTATTCGTTTGCGATGTGTAGTTTTGGTTGCAGAGTGAAACAGAGGCACAAAAATCTCAATTTTTATATATCTTTAGATAATATGATAAGAATATGTAGAATGTCCATGCAAAATTTTATCGGAATCGGTGATCCTCTCCTCTCCTTTTTAGTCTCAACAGCTCCTTCATCATCAGGGGAAGAATCGACTGAGTTTATCAAAGTTATACAGGTAGAAAAGAAGATCTGGAGGTGTGGTACTGATCTTAAAGTTATTTGACAGTAGCGCAAAGAAAATGTTCGACAAATGAGGAATATGAAATTGTTTTTGATATTACTGAGTTAACGTCTTCCAAGTACGTGTCTGCAATCGTAAAAAATATCCAGATGAGGTATTATGTGGTGTGATGAATGTGGAAGCGTATTCGGCCTGCGGGCCACGCCAGAGTTTTGCGTAATCCCCCGCAAGAAGCCACCCAGCCTCGGCCCCGCATTCCCGTTGTTACACGGCAGGTGATTTGTATTCAGGGCCCCTGACATCGCGGCTCATAACGGCCGCATCAGTGCCCTGCCCCGCGGCGATCTCTCTCCGTGAAAAACACCCGCAGACAGCACCGTTGTGCTGCCTGTCGCTCCTTCCGGCATTCTGTTTGCGTTGGCTGTCCCGGGTGAACTTCCCACAAGATATAATGCTCTATTACAAGAGTTTCAACAGTATGGAATAGGTAGATTACCACATCACTGGCTTATTCCTTAATACGGAAGCATATTGTAGAGATGTGTACTACTGCAACCATTCTCCTCCCGAGTTGCTTATTAGCACGTACTTCTTATACGGGGTGAATCATCTAACACTTGCACCGCAAATATTGCGGGAACGGAAAGTGCGTTTGATGCGCGGTTTTCACAGAATGGATTGGTAATCGAGGACTCATATTGTTAGCCAATAAACAGATTGTAAAAATACCTAGAAAGTGTATTTTTTATGCAAACATACAATTTCTCAAATGTGACAATGGTTGTTTCGATCATGCACTGGAATTTTTCAAACTAGCTGTGTACAAAGAATTTTGAATGACAGTTTTATCACGTTTAGTTTGGCAGCTACAACCACTCAAAGTTTTGGGGGCGGAGGCTACGAGAGCGTAGCTGACTGGCTGGTGGTCATGAGACAGTGGGCCGTGCCCCAGGGGCTAGTCACTCGGCCAGTCAGCTACGCTATCGCAGCCTCCGCCGCCAAAACTTTGAACGGTTGTAGCTGCCAAACTAAACGTGATAAAAATGTCATTCAAAATTCTTTGTACACAGCTGGTGTCAAAAATTCCAGTGCGTTATAGAAACAACCATTGTTACATTTAAAAAACTGCAAGAATAAAACCAACTTTGTAAGTAATATTACAATCTGTTTGTTGAAATACGAGCCCCTGACTAGCAATCCATTCTGTGAAAACCGCACATCAATCGCACATTCAGTTTCCCTAATATTTGCGATGCAAGTGTTAGGTGATTCATCCTGTATAGTATTTTTTGATTATTTGTCCGTCATCCTCATCATCATAATGTCTTTAGTATATTACTGAGTTAAATGTGGTGTGATGAATGCGGAAGCGTATTTGAAGAAATAACCAGGAAATAAAATTGTAGAGAGTGGAGATGACATGGACTACTCGAACAGAAAAGGAGCGAGACTAGTACATGAAATACCGTTAGTCGTACATCATAAAGTTGCACTTGGAGTGTAAAAGTAAATGAAAAATATTTTGACCCCCTTCACGTTTCTGCCGTGTGAATCCGTTTCTGCGAAGAATCGGATTTCAAATATTGGTAACGCCCATCATCCATCTTTCCATTGGCTCTCTCAGCCATTGTTGAGGAAGCGGCTTAAAGCCCGTTGTAGACGAGTGACTTTCTGGTCAAAATCGAATACTGTGTAACTGCTTGCGCCTTTGGTGCCTATGTGTAAATTAGCAGCCAAGCACATGACGAGTGCGTCTGTGACGTCGGTAATCTATAGAATATTTCAAATGTTTGTATTGCTTATGGGTCTTAACTACGGGGTCATCAGTCCCTAAACTTACAAACTACTTATGAACTACCTTATACTAAAGACGGCACAAATATCCATGGCCGAGGGGGGATTCAAACCCCCAACCGAAGTGGCCGTGCAGACCGTGTCTGGAGCGCCTCAGTCCCCTCGGCCAATGCGGCCGGCGGTAATCTATAGACTATGACGTATGTGAAGTTCTACATTTTCGAGTGTGCCGCACACTGGGCACAAACACAAGCAAGGAACTATGGTCGTATCCACTAAGGTCGGAATTTAAGCTATTTCCGTCAAGGTTATTCACGTTTTACAAATGATTTCACACCTTCTTAAACTACATTCTGTTATTTGATTTTTTCCCTCATCACATTGGGGAGCACCTAGCATTTTTTCTACTAGCATTCTCCTATAAAAGAGAGGAAATATCTACAAGCGGAAGGTATTAATGTGTTACAGAGAAAAACGTCTACACTATGCATAAAAACGATCTTGAATATATAAATGTGTTTTAATCTAAATTATTTCAACTGTGATAACGAGAACAATAATTTTCGGTGTTATTTGACAAGTAGAAAAAAAAGAAACATTTGGAAATTAAAGTAAAAGTTCGTCTTTTTGCATTTTAGATGCATTTTAATGTGGTTATAGGTACATATTTTGTCCAGTAAATAAATGAATATATTTTGGAGTATTTGAACTAAACTTTCCTACTTTTCAGATCTAACAAGGAAACTCCTCTCGAACAGATTTAGTGGTAACGTGGCACAGTAGGCACCGTCAAAAGTTGAACACAGAATGAGCACGAAAACAGGAAGCAGCCGTACGGAATGGCCGAGCGATCTAAGGCGTTTTGCTGCTGGGCGGTTGCTTCGGAGGTTCGAGTTCTTCCAAGGCTACGGTATGATCTTGTACTTAGCGTAAGTTATTTAACGTAGTTTGTAAGTCTAGGGACAGATGATTTTCTGTAAAAGTGTGACCCAAATGCAGATTAGATTTCTGTCCAGCATTAACCGAATGAAAGCTGTTAACTCTTGAGAATGGCCATATATTATTAACAATAAGCGACGTTAAATAAATATTGCGAGGCCAGTGTGTGGAATTCTCAGGCTACTAAACATGGGTAGACAAGAGGTACGCGATCTTACCCCACATAATGCTCGAACCGCCCGTTATTGCTCAATTAATACCCTTTTTGAAACTGAGGAGTTATCCGAGAAAATAACACCATACGTCATAAACGCATGAAAATACGCAAATTAGACCATTTTTCGTGTTTAACTATCACTTATTTCAGAAACGTTTCTAATATAGCATGTAGTGTTTGAATAAGATCCTGAATATGGGCTTTCGACAACTGCTTACTGTATATCTGAACGCTTAGAAATTTGAACTGTTCAGTTTCACTTATCATGTGCCCGTTTTATGTAATAAAAATTACAGAGTCTTTTGAATTGTGTGTTAGAACCTGTAAAAACTGTCTATACCGTGTTTTAGAATCAATTTATTTTCTACAAGCTACAAACTTATTTCTTTGACTGTATTATTTGACATTGCACCAATATTGACAACAACATCCTTCACTACCAAGCTAGTGTCATCAGCAAACAGAAATAACTTAGAATTACCTGTTATACTTAAAGGTCTATGAGTAATAGAAAGGAAAAAACAGTGGCCCCAGAACAGAACCCTGGGGCACCTCCACTTCATTAAGAGCGCATATTACAGCCGTTTCCAATACTGCAGAGGATCAATTTCTGTTATTACAGTAAGAAGTGAACCAATTGTGAACTGCTCCTCTTGCTGAATATTGTTTCAACTTCGGCAACAATATCTTGTGATCAACACAATCAAATGCTTTTGTTAAAACAAAGAATACGCCTAGTTTTCGCAGATTTTTATTTAATCCATCAAGTGCCTCACAGAAAAGAGAATATAGTATTAAAAAAAGCAGTCAACAATCCGAAGATTGGTTTGAACACCACAGTGCTTTACTAGGTATGGTCCTGTTTGAAGGTGGTATGCCGTTGCCTTCCTCCGATCTTCGAACTGACTTACCCAGCCAGTTATAGGGGGACCTACAGTTTAACGTAGGTTCCGAACCACGGTGCTACTCGGTATTTTTCACATGAGCAATACTGCCAGAGGTGAAAGAAGTGGAAAGTGACAGATAAAAATCCTAGGACCTGGCGGGGATCGAAACCGCGACCTTTGGATTTGTAGTCTGGCACGCTACCACTGTGCAACCGAAGCATTATCGGTTGTTAAACCACTTCTAAAAAAAATTGCTCATTTGAAAACAAATTATGGTAAAATTATAGCACCTTTTCAATGACTTTAGCAAAAACAGATGGTATAGAAATATGTCTAAGGTTGTAAAATAAATAAATAAAAAGAAAATCCTTTCTTCTACTACTGAGTATTTCCATCTGCCAGGAAACTGACCATTTCGAAAGGAAAAATTACAAATATGACTAAGCACTGGGCTAACAGAGGCGGAACATTACTTACATATTTTGCTAGATACTCCATCATATTTAGAGTTTGTAGTCTTTATCTCTCCCTTCTCATTCACACGGAGGAAAACCTCAGGCTAAGTCTCGAAATGCTATTATCAAAGAGATGAGCTCTTTAATTCACCTGTAATATTCAGGAAGTGATTATTAAATAGTGTAAATATGTCAGTCTTATCAGTAACTGATGGAGCTGCAATATGCACTGACTTTATATCCTCAGTGCTGTTGACCAGATATTTCTTTCAGGACTGATAATAAAGTTTTTATTTTATCCTGCGTATTAGCTATTCTTTCTGCATACTACATTCATCTTGCCTTCTTAATGGCATTTTCAGTACCTTATAATATTGTTTCTAATTCGCTTCTGCTGCTTTTTTCTGACTGCTTCTAACATTTTGACATAATTTCCGCTTTGTTCTACACGATATTCTTATTCGTGTTGTCAGCCACACATATGATCCTTAATAACTTCTATTACCATTGCTTGCTCATACATAGAAAGTGCCTGCATAATCTCGCGAAAGGTGCGAAACTGCACAGCAGACAGTTTTACAAAAAATGTTCAAATGTTTGTAAATCTTATTGGACTTAACTACGGGGTCATCAGTCCCTAAACTTACAAACTACTTATGAACTACTTACAAACTAGGACGGCACAAATATCCATGCCCAAGGGGGGATTCGAACCCCCGACCGTAGTGGCCTTTCTGACCGTGACTGGAGCGCCTGTCACCACGGCCACCGCGGCCGGCGACAGTTTTACGATTTTGGTTGTAACGTCTAAACGGAAACGACCTCTCGAGACAGACGAGGCTCAGTACGGAAGTAACACTGTAGGAGCGCTGTCTCGCTGTCTCGCGCATTCAGTACAGACAAGAAAGCCGATCGCGTAAAATGGGCTTAACGCTGTCCCTCAGCGGTATCAGTCTTTCCAGAAATCCTCTGCTTAGCTGGGGATGTGGATCCCGATCGTCACTTAACGACATCACAGCCGTCTGTTCTGCGACGTTAACAGCTCCTCCCCCCCCCCCAGCTCCTCCCCCCCCCCCCCCCCGCCTCCCACTTACTGCCAAATCTCCAGCAGACCGAAGACTCTGCTTGGAGCTGCGCCACCGTCTCGGCACATTTTATGGACGTCATTACTGCAAGTCGTTCCGCGGCTAGCACCGAAACTCCATTAACGATTCAGGACCTCGCATCGAAAAATTTACGCGATTTTAATGTACCAACATGCATCGGAGATGTGCTTATTATCCTTCCTTTAGTCTTTCGCAAATGCAATAAATGTCGAGAGGTTTATAGAACAGCGCAGGACATTGCGCGTGAGAGCAGTTCGCTGATTTAGGCTTTTATTCACCAAGGAGGCCGAATTTTGTCAAAATTGAGTGCGATGCAGCCTTTGAAATTGTGAAGGCAGCAAAGACAAAATACACGGGATGTGAAAATAAGGAAGAAGAAATGCGAACACTTCGGCAAATAGCGGTCGAAAATGGTTATGAGGTTAGTAGATAAATTGGATAGGATGATCAGACACAAAAATAAACAGATTGAGAAAACCTCCCAGAAATATAGTCATATGCCATTTTGGGGTAATATCTCACATAAAGTGGCTAAATTATCTAACAAAGAAGGGGTTAAATAGTTTTTAGGACAGACAACAGATTAGAACAGAGGTTGAAACACAAGATTGATTTAGGAGACAATTGGGCGGGGAAAGCGGGAGTATATGAAGTTAAATGTTTAGATTGTGAAATGAAATACTTGGGACAGACTGGTAGGAATTTTAAAATTCGATTTAAAGAGAATAACAACATTGAGAATGGCTCTTCGGCGATGGCGAAGCATCTAAAAAATGAACGGCATTCGTTGGGCAATATTAATAACAGTACAAGGCCAATGCATTATGAGGATAAGGGATGGTTGCTGTCTAACCTGGAGGAGGTTGACATTTTTTGTGCTTTAAGAAAAGAACCGAATAGCATATTAAATGACCAGACGGAATTGTCTAAAGGACATTTCTGGTCTCATGTTGGTAACGTCCTCGATAAACAGTGATACTTCACCTCGCATTTGGTTCCTTGGGGTTGGGGTTGGCTGATTTACTGTTAGTTTTTTGTATACATTTTAAATTTGTGTTTTTAGATGGGTTTACTTTCGATAGTAACAATACGATAAGTTTATCTTTGGTAGTGGGTAGCGTTTGGACTATCTCTGACATAGCAGAGCAGATAGCTGTACACAACTGTGCCTCCAACTAGAAACATGTTTTACGGTGAGATATGTTTATCTGTTGACATGGCGCATATGCCGCAAACATTTTACGATTGACGTTGCCTTAGGGCAGATATGTTTTTGAATTCGAGGTAAGCCTGTCTAGGATGAACACACGTGGTTATATTGACATGGGTCGTATTTAAGGTTTTAGTGTTTTAGTTTTATTTACGTTTTCCTTGGCTTTCTCGTTTTAAAACTTGAGAATGGGCTAATGTACGCCCGAAACATGTCGTTCGGACATTTTTAAATTGACAACTGGAGCGGAAACGTTAGTGTGATAGTTCATACAGTTATGAGATGGCATCCAAACAAACGATGAAACTAGATGTCAGTTATATGATTCGAAGTATATTGAAGGGATGAAGCGATTGAGAAGGAACTAAAATAGGGCGAAATGTAACTAAGATGTTAGTCAACCTGTTCAATGAGCAAACAGTAAAGGGAAGTAAATCATTCTAAGGAGATAAAGCTCAAGGGGGAAGGGAAAAAAACTTCAAAGTTTGCGATGACTGTGTAAGAGATGACGAGAGAGTAACAATAGTTCATGAAAATGGAGATATTGTGACTTTCAAAATCAAATGCTTGTAATCCTATTGGTCTGAACTGCTATGGTCCTCAGTCCCTAGACTTCAAAATACTTACACTAACTTACAGTAAGGACCGCACATACATCCATGCCAGAGGGAGCACTCAAACCTCCTGCGGGAGCGGTCGCCCAATATGTACCACGATTTCTTAGGCCACGCGGCTACTCCCTTCATGTCAGAGCCACAGTTTATGGTCTCACCAATGAATATCGTTCTAACTGTGATTACTACGTATTAATTGTATTGAAAGTTTTGACATAAGTTCGACTTCTCGTAAGACTGAAATTTGATGGATTTATCTTACTAATGATTAGCTGAAAACTTGCGTCGCCTGGGTACTTTTTATTTTATTCCGGTCATCAGTCCTCTGCTTACATTTTCTCTCCATGTCCACCATCTCCTCCTCTCCCCCTCTCTGTTCATTTCCTCATCTCCCTTATCTCTGTCCATCCTCTCGTCTATCTCTCTCTGTTCATCTCCTCCTACCCTTATCCCTGCCCATCTCCAACTTCCCATTTCTCTGCCAATCACATCCTCGTGTCTCTCTCCAACACCTCCTCACTCAATTGCCTCCTCACTCAATTGCCTCCTCACTCAATTGCCTCCTCACTCAACTGCCTCCTCCATCTGTGAAAAATTATATAGTACCGTTAAATTGCATTGTGATGAGTGAGGTGCTGGCTCATTTTATTGCAAGGTACCCTCGACCGTGTACCATATTAAATTTTAGGTGGTCATTGCTGCTCCTCTTGTTTTGAAGATTAAATGTGGAAAATTTCATCAGCATCGGAATAAAACGGTAGATTTTTACAATGTCCGTAAGTAAAGTGCCCTCTGTCATGTAGCAGTCAAAATTCTACGTAGACAGTGACTTTCCTCTTGTTTTGAAGATCAAGTGTCCAAATTTCCGTCGCAATTGGATGAACGGAATGGCAGCACATAAAGTACAAAAAAACCAAGATGTGGGTGATCTCACACTGCCAACTTTTGCACATTACAGATACATTTGTCTAGATCACTTTGCCTCTGGTGTTGATCTCCTGATGACTTCAGTAGGCAGTAAATGACAGCTTCATTTGGAGAGAGCCTACGACTGCTGTTCACGTTAAATCTCGGGTCATTTACATAGACCAGCTGAACCCGGCCACCCCTGGCTTCGACCCAGTGTAGTACATGGATCAAATCAATACCCTACATTATGTTGCTATGACTATGTCGAATGTTGGAAGAAATAATTCTCAGAAAATCATTGTTTATAGAAGTCTTCCCATTCCATTGTTTTGGTGTGGTACAGCAACCGTTTGAATTCGAATTTCTTGAATGGAAGTCTGTCTTGGTTGCAAAATCTGTATTTATTCAGGTGTGACGCGTTTCGCCCTGTTTGGGTTTCTTCAGATACCTGATGAAGAAGGGAACTAGTACAAACATGACAATATTACATTACAGAATCGAGCGCAACATTGTTTTGTGTCTAAAGATTAATTTCTTAATTTTTTTTTGAATAAATGTCATGTAGATATTGTCTTGTTTATACTAGTTCTCTTCTTTGTTCTTCTTTAGATATCTGAAGATGCTAAAACTGGACGAAACACGTTATACATGATAAAAAAGAGATTTTGTAACCGAGACAGTCTTTTGTTTATCGTAAAGACAGTAGAGTGACTACATTTTGTGTCATCATTATGCAATAAATCAGGTGGTTTATCGACTCTCGAGCATACTAAGTGTAATTTCAGCAGAGAAAACATTGCACCTCTACCTCCTCCTCCAATTGCCCACGTCCTCCTCTTCCTTCTATCTGTCTTCCGTCTCTGTTTATATGTTCCTTCTGGCTTCCATCTCGTTCTCCCATCTGTCCTTCTTCATCTCTTCCCCCCCCCCCCCCCCCATTTCTCTGTTCATTTCCTCTTCACCACATAATAGCCAATCATTATGAAGCAATTAAAAATTACGAAATTACTTCAAATTTCGCAGAAGACTAAACGAAATAACGACACCAATGCACAACGTTATTCACAGATTCCGTTTCATCGATGTTTCGATTTACATTGCTTAAAACATCATCCACCTATCAGTTGTGTCATTGTAGCCGGTCAGCGTGTGTTGCGGGAGACGAACCATCTAAACATGCGCTTTCACGAAACGGTGTTACTTTGAAGTGTAATTTTCACCGTCGCATTTGGTCAGTACACAAGGCAGAAGTTGATAACACTTCAATTTTCGATCTTCTCTTGCTACCACAGTTGTTACAGTGTGTGGCAGTAAAGTTAACGTTGAATCACAGATATGAAGATATCTAATTCCATTTATCAGTTTCAACGTATACATGCACACATGACATTTTGTTTTTAGGAGATCTACGGCAAAGCACTTTGCGTGTTATGTAAGTTTCGTTGGCTTCCATGGCCGAGGGGACTGAGGCGCTCCAGTCACGGTCTGCACGGCCACTACGGTCGGGGGTTCAAATCCCCCCTCGGGCATGGATATTTGTGCCGTCCTTAGTCTTAGCTAGTTCATAAGTAGTTTGTAAGCTTAGGGACTGATGGCCCCGTAGTTAAGTCCCATAAGTTCTACAAACATTTGAACATTGGCTTCCTTGTTTAAATATCTAGCTCAAAACCAGACGTTGTCCGGGTATTAATTTATTCTAATGTTAAGTTAGTAGCTCTCCTCTCCTCTCCTCTCCTCTCCTCTCCTCTCCTCTCCTCTCCTCTCCTCTCCTCTCCTCTCCTCTCCTCTCCTCTCCTCTCCTCTCCTCTCCTCTCCTCTCCTCTCCTCTCCTCTCCTCTCCTCTCCTCTCCTCTCCTCTCCTCTCCTATCGTCTCCTCTCCTCTCCTCTCCTATCGTCTCCTCTCCTCTCCTCTCCTATCGTCTCCTCTCGTCTCCTCTCCTCTCGTCTCCTCTCCTCTCGTCTCCTCTCCTCTCGTCTCCTCTCCTCTCCTCTCCTCTCCTCTATCGTCTCCTCTCCTCTCCTCTCCTCTCCTCTCCTCTATCGTCTCCTCTCCTCTATCGTCTCCTCTCCTCTCCTCTCCTCTATCGTCTCCTCTCCTCTCCTCTCCTCTATCGTCTCCTCTCCTCTATCGTCTCCTCTCCTCTCCTCTCCTCTATCGTCTCCTCTCCTCTCCTCTCCTCTCCTCTCCTCTCCTCTCCTCTCCTCTCCTCTCCTCTCCTCTCCTCTCCTCTCCTCTCCTCTCCTCTCCTCTCCTCTCCTCTCCTCTCCTCTCCTCTCCTCTCCTCTCCTCTCCTCTCCTCTCCTCTCCTCTCCTCTCCTCTCCTCTCCTCTCCTCTCCTCTCCTCTCCTCTCCTCTCCTATCGTCTCCTCTCCTCTCCTCTCCTCTCCTCTCCTCTCCTCTCCTCTCCTCTCCTCTCCTCTCCTCTCCTCTCCTCTCCTCTCCTCTCCTCTCCTCTCCTCTCCTCTCCTCTCCTCTCCTCTCCTCTCCTCTCCTCTCCTATCGTCTCCTCTCCTCTCCTATCGTCTCCTCTCCTCTCCTCTCCTATCGTCTCCTCTCCTCTCCTCTCCTCTCCTCTCCTCTCCTCTCCTCTCCTCTCCTCTCCTCTCCTCTCCTCTCCTCTCCTCTCCTCTCCTCTCCTCTCCTCTCCTCTCCTCTCCTCTCCTCTCCTCTCCTCTCCTCTCCTCTCCTCTCCTCTCCTCTATCGTCTCCTCCTCTCCTCTCCTCTCCTCTCCTCTTCTCTCCTCTCCTCTCCTCTCCTCTCCTCTCCTCTCCTCTCCTCTCCTCTCCTCTCCTCTCCTCTCCTCTCCTCTCCTCTCCTCTCCTCTCCTCTCCTCTCCTCTCCTCTATCGTCTCCTCTCCTCTCCTCTCCTCTCCTCTCCTCTCCTCTCCTCTCCTCTCCTCTCCTCTCCTCTCCTCTCCTCTCCTCTCCTCTCCTCTCCTCTCCTCTCGTCTCGTCTCGTCTCGTCTCGTCTCGTCTCGTCTCCTCTCCTCTCCTCTCCTCTCGTCTCCTCTCCTCTCCTCTATCGTCTCCTCTCCTCTCCTCTCGTCTCCTCTCCTCTCCTCTCCTCTCCTCTCCTCTCCTCTCCTCTCCTCTATCGTCTCCTCTCCTCTCCTCTCCTCTACTCTCCTCTATCGTCTCCTCTCCTCTCCTCTCCTCTCCTCTATCGTCTCCTCTCCTCTCCTCTCCTCTCCTCTATCGTCTCCTCTCCTCTCCTCTCCTCTCCTTTCCTCTCCTCTCCTCCTCTCCTCTCCTCTCCTCTCCTCTCCTCTCCTCTCCTCTCCTCTCCTCTATCGTCTCCTCTCCTCTCCTCTCCTCTCCTCTCCTCTCCTCTCCTCTCCTCTCCTCTATCGTCTCCTCTCCTCTCCTCTCCTCTCCTCTCCTCTCCTCTCCTCTCCTCTCCTCTCCTCTCCTCTCCTCTCCTCTATCGTCTCCTCTCCTCTCCTCTATCGTCTCCTCTCCTCTCCTCTCCTCTCCTCTCCTCTCCTCTCGTCTCGTCTCGTCTCCTCTCCTCTCCTCTCCTCTCCTCTCCTCTCCTCTCCTCTCGTCTCGTCTCGTCTCGTCTCTCTCCTCTCCTCTCCTCTCCTCTCCTCTCCTCTCCTCTCCTCTCCTCTCCTCTCCTCTCCTCTCCTCTCCTCTCCTCTCCTCTCCTCTCCTCTCCTCTCCTCTCCTCTCCTCTCCTCTCCTCTCCTCTCCTCTCCTCTATCGTCTCCTCTCCTCTCCTCTCCTCTCCTCTATCGTCTCCTCTCCTCTCCTCTCCTCTCCTCTCCTCTATCGTCTCCTCTCCTCTCCTCTCCTCTCCTCTCCTTTCCTCTCCTCTCCTCCTCTCCTCTCCTCTCCTCTCCTCTCCTCTCCTCTCCTCTATCGTCTCCTCTCCTCTCCTCTCCTCTCCTCTCCTCTCCTCTCCTCTCCTCTCCTCTATCGTCTCCTCTCCTCTCCTCTCCTCTCCTCTCCTCTCCTCTCCTCTCCTCTCCTCTCCTCTCCTCTCCTCTCCTCTCCTCTCCTCTCCTCTCCTCTCCTCTATCGTCTCCTCTCCTCTCCTCTCGTCTCCTCTCCTCTATCGTCTCCTCTCCTCTCCTCTCCTCTCCTCTCCTCTCTCTCTCTCGTCTCGTCTCGTCTCCTCTCCTCTCCTCTCCTCTCTCCTCTCCTCTCCTCTCCTCTCCTCTCCTCTCCTCTCCTCTCCTCTCCTCTCCTCTCCTCTCCTCTCCTCTCCTCTCCTCTCCTCTCCTCTCCTCTCCTCTCCTCTATCGTCTCCTCTCCTCTCCTCTCCTCTCCTCTCCTCTCCTCTCCTCTCCTCTCCTCTATCGTCTCCTCTCCTCTCCTCTCCTCTCCTCTCCTCTCCTCTCCTCTCCTCTCCTCTCCTCTCCTCTATCGTCTCCTCTCCTCTCCTCTCCTCTCCTCTCCTCTCCTCTATCGTCTCCTCTCCTCTCCTCTCCTCTCCTCTATCGTCTCCTCTCCTCTCCTCTCCTCTCCTCTCCTCTATCGTCTCCTCTCCTCCTCTCCTCTCCTCTCCTCTCCTCTCCTCTCCTCTCCTCTCCTCTCCTCTCCTCTCCTCTCCTCTCCTCTCCTCTCCTCTCCTCTCCTCTCCTCTCCTCTCCTCTATCGTCTCCTCTCCTCTCCTCTCCTCTCCTCTCCTCTCCTCTCCTCTATCGTCTCCTCTCCTCTCCTCTCCTCTCCTCTCCTTTCCTCTCCTCTCCTCCTCTCCTCTCCTCTCCTCTCCTCTCCTCTCCTCTCCTTTCCTCTCCTCTCCTCCTCTCCTCTCCTCTCCTCTCCTCTCCTCTCCTCTCCTCTATCGTCTCCTCTCCTCTCCTCTCCTCTCCTCTCCTCTCCTCTCCTCTCCTCTATCGTCTCCTCTCCTCTCCTCTCGTCTCCTCTCCTCTCCTCTATCGTCTCCTCTCCTCTCCTCTCCTCTCCTCTCCTCTCCTCTCCTCTCGTCTCGTCTCCTCTCCTCTCCTCTCCTCTCCTCTCCTCTCCTCTCCTCTCCTCTCCTCTCCTCTCCTCTCCTCTCCTCTCCTCTCCTCTCGTCTCGTCTCGTCTCCTCTCCTCTCCTCTCCTCTCCTCTCCTCTATCGTCTCCTCTCCTCTCCTCTCCTCTCCTCTCCTCTCCTCTCCTCTCCTCTATCGTCTCCTCTCCTCTCCTCTCCTCTCCTCTATCGTCTCCTCTCCTCTCCTCTCCTCTCCTCTCCTCTATCGTCTCCTCTCCTCTCCTCTCCTCTCCTCTATCGTCTCCTCTCCTCTCCTCTCCTCTCCTCTCCTCTCCTCTCCTCTCCTCTCCTCTCCTCTCCTCTATCGTCTCCTCTCCTCTCCTCTCCTCTCCTCTCGTCTCCTCTCCTCTCGTCTCCTCTCCTCTCCTCTATCGTCTCCTCTCCTCTCCTCTCCTCTATCGTCTCCTCTCCTCTCCTCTCCTCTCCTCTCCTCTCCTCTATCGTCTCCTCTCCTCTCCTCTCCTCTCCTCTATCGTCTCCTCTCCTCTCCTCTCCTCTCCTCTATCGTCTCCTCTCCTCTCCTTATCAGCTTCTACGGTGAGCACTGGAACGGTGTAGAAGTCTGTTGTGAGATACCAATGTGCAGCGTATGAAACTTTTTGTTTTGAAGATCAAGTGCACAAATTTCATCATTGTCGGAATAAAACGGTGGTCTGGTGGCAAGTCTGTTGTAATGGACCCCCCTACTATAAATCGTAAGAAATCTTAGAGACGATAATGTCTTGTCTTGAAGATCAAGTGAGTAACATTTGATCAGGATCGGAGTAAAACTAAATATGTCAAAATAATTAGGGGATCAAAACGAAACTTTCACTCTACAGCGGAGTGTGCGGTAATATGAAACTTCCTGAGAGATTAAAATTGTGTGCCGAATCCGTGATTCGAACCTGAGACCTTTGCCTTTCGCGGGCAAGTTGGGAAAGTAGGAGGCCAGGGACTGGCAGAAGTAAAGTTGTGAGGACGGACCGTGATGCGTGCCGGGATATCTCAAACGGAAGGTAGCTCGTTCGCTTGCTCTTCTGCCAGGAAGATTTTTTAGATAGGGGATCAGTTGAGATATTTAGGTTCTGAAGTATTATCCTCGGTGGAATGCACTAAAATGCTTCGATGTCTTTCCGAAGACAACAACGTTACGGCAACTGAGATAGTAGTAGTAAAAGAAATTTGCTGCAGAGGTGGTTGGTGTTGTGTTTACCAAACGAATTACACAAGCAGTTGGGTTCAGATAGTATAGTGAGCAGTTACTACGATGCAGCAGCAGCAACAACATAACTTACCGGAAGCTATGGCATGGAGAACCATACGAAGGCCGGAAGCGAGCGGGACAGACAGTATGTGGCCTCTACCCACGGAGGCCAAATAGTGTGTGTGCGACAGCGTTTAGCCTGCAGAAACTGCGCGAAGCAACATCAGGATTGCGGTAGTAACGAATGGCGCCAGGACCTGTTCACGGATGAGTGAAGACTTTGTGTTCGGCCGGGCAATCGTCATTCCCTCACCTGGGGACAACATGGAACTCGAAACAACTCTTTGACCCTTTGAGTGCTCAGAGGTATGGATACGTGATGCTTCGACCTTTTATTGTGCCCTACGCTGGTGACATAGGAGATGGGGTCCTTTTTGTGGACGATAATGCTCGTCCCCACAGAGCTGCAGTGGTGGACAACATGCTTGAAGCAGAGGGAATAGAACGAATGGAGTTGTCAGCTTTTTCACCAGATATAAACTCGAGTAAACATGTCTGGGATGCACTTTGCAGACGAACTGCAGCCAGACCAGTGCCTCCCACAATGGTTGCAGACCTGAACATTGCACTAATGGAGGCCAAATATCTCTCAAGAGATAACCTGATTGATAACCTCATACCGTCCATGACACACAGTGTGCAACTGTACTGGTCATTCGAGGTGATCACATACCATATCAGGGGGAAACGAGAATGACTTTTCACTATTATGGGAGCCTTGTGCTCGTTCTAAGTGAACGCCATGTAAATCTCAAATCAAGAGTTGAGACAGTAAAATATCGTATTGTATCACTGATAAAGCTGCATGGGCATCTGTATCTGTACACGCCATCCAAGCTCTGTTTGACCCAATACCCAGGCGAATCAAGACCGTTATTACGGTCAGAGGTGGTTGCTATGGGTACTGATTTCTCAGGATGTATGCACCCAATTTGCGTGAAAATGTAATCACATGTCAGTTCTATTTTCCTATATTTGTCCAATGAATATCCGTTTACCATCTGCATTTCTAGTTGGTGTAGCTATTTTAATGGCCAGTACTGTACACTGCAGAACTGTATTTGTTAGGAAGAAGTTGTAGCACCACAAGCACATCAAAGTTATGTATTCCTTTCAGGCTGTTATAAAAGTTCATGTGGACTAATAAATTCTCTTATTTACATACCCATGTCCACAACCTTGCTAGTCACTGACCAGCTCCTGCTCACGCTGCATCCAAGAGTCACGACAATTAATTATGTCGTTAGTACTTCACTGACGTTAAGCTACATCTTAGGCGTCTTAGGCGTCAAATAACTTTTTATCTCAGTTTTTAAACTGATGTAGGTTTGGTAGTCTCAGCCTCCATGAGGCTCTGTGGCAAACGTCTGCAATAGACCCTGTCAGTGGCGGTACAAATTCGCGGGCCATTCAGCTTGCTCAGTGGTGGACTGCGATGAAATACGCGTGCCGTCACACTCTTCAGCTGCGGTCGGCCGCGTCTGATCACAAGAGAGCGTCATAGTAGTGCACAATTCCTGAACGCTTCACATTCGCGACTGCCGCTCGACAACAGGTAATTTGCACCCTGCAGTATCCATCAGTGCTGCACCACTAGCAGCAGCCACATTAGTGAATTGTCGTCCCACGCGGAGACTGTTGCGGAGTCCCCAACACAAACGGATCAGCTTAGAGTGCTGTCGCAACCAGCAATTACGGAATGCAGTTGAATCGTAGCACTTCTTTTTACCGATGATTCGCGGTTTTCCGTCAACACGTATCAACTTCGCTAGAGACGTTCACGTTTAGCCTGTTAAGAAAACATCGTTATTCTCGAAAATGAAGTTGACTCTCGTCGCGGTGGCTCATGGTAAGAAAAGCAGAGGCGAAGTGCCTTTATGGTGCTCCCGTCAGCCACTGTGCTAAGTGTTCCCTATAGTCCCGAAATAAGAAATTGGAAAAATTCAGCTTGCAATGTTGGAACATTAAAGAAAAACTTCCAGCTGGATCACAAGACGAGCCCTGCGAATTTGGAGAAAAACAACGACACACCCGCTGGTGTGCCAGCCTCATGCACTTTCCAAAACCTGTCGTTAGCCAATGACGCTGCAGTGAAGTTTGCCGAACACTAAAGAGTTATATCAGCCTTCTATGGATGATGTGTAAAACCATGAATGTATAACTACTACTTAGTTTTTATTTGTAATCTAGTATATATAGCCTATTAATTATTTACAGATGTAGCTCAGACACGATTAAATAAACAGACGGTCTGGTTTGCCGATAACATTGTCATTTTGCCAGAGACAGCAAATGATCACGAAGAGCAATTGAACGCAGTGGATGATCTTGAAAGGAGTGTATAATATGGACATTAACAAGAGAAATACAATGTTAATGAAATGTAATCGAGTTTAATCAGGGGATAGATTAGGAAATGAGACAATCAAGGATGTAGATGAGTTTTGTTACTTCTTATTGTCGGAATACAGAAAATGTAAATTACAGAATGGTAATGGGAAGGTAAGCATTTCTGAAGCAGAATGCTTTGTTTACATCGAATATTAATTAGATAGGAAGTCTGTTTTGAAGGCCTTTATTCGTACTGTAACGTTATTCGGGAATGAAATGTTCACTATAAATTGTTCAGACAAGAAGAGGATGCAACATAGTGAAAGAATTGGAGTCAAGGTGTAACAAAGCTAATTCAGTTAGTTCTCAGCTACGATCTACTGTCTTCTGCATACAGGAAGTCAGTATCAAGTTTGCAGTGCATCATTATATCTATCGATCAACTTTGTTGTATGGGAGTGAAAGCTGGATGGATACAGCTTACTTTATGAATAAGGTAGAGGTTACAGACATTAAAGAAGTAATAATGATTAGAGGAAATAACAGATGGGAACAATGATAGGAGAGTGTCCAAATTGAGGAAATCAAGGAAAGAATGGGAATGATCACCACAGATGAAGCAGTTAGAGCAAATAGATTGAGATGGTGGGGTCATGTTACAGGCATGAGAGAAGCAAAGTTACCTAAGAATGTATTGTAAAATTTTATGTACACGGTACAACTTCCTTAACGCTGAGCTTAATTTTTTTGGTTTAAAATGGATTCACATATGCTATGGTATGTGTTCGGCGGTAGAGGGTAAGAGGTAGACTACGGAAAAACTTCTTGGATTCTGTCAGTAATGATTTTGAAGTAAGAGGCTTAACATTGCTTAGCCTTGAATAGGGGATCATGGAGAAATTTTATTAGGTGGACTATGCTCCGGACTGATCGCTGAAAGGAATAATCAGACACTAATGATGATGACGATGATGATGAATAAGAAGAGGATTGAACCTTTTGAAATATGCTGCTACAGACTAATGATGAAGATGAGTAGATCGCGTAACTAATGAGAAAATTGTGAACAAAATTGGGGAGACAATAAATTTCTGGCATATCTTGACTTAAAAAAGGGATCGATTGGTAGGACATATTCTGAGCTATCAAGGAATCGTTTGTTTATTACTGAAGATTGAGAAGACGGACCGTCGTATAGAGTAAATGAGATCAAATGGATATGGGTTACAATTCTTATTAGCAAAAGAAGGGGCTTGTATAAGATAAAGTATCAGTCTTAGAACTTAAAAACACAACAACAACCTTTCGACAAATTATGTATTATGGTCATCCGCATCTGTAGACCTGAGTCACATTAGTTTTGAAAGCCCCTTCATCTTTACGATATTTATTTATTACATCAGCTAGTTTCGTAGATATTCCTGTAAACAAACAACTGTATACGACACGATTGTTTTAGCGTTTATTCATGTTGTCTACAGGAATAACCTGATCAAATCGCACTAATGCTACTAAACTAGTTGGTGTATTAGATAAGTACCATACAGCTGAAACGCCTTTCATCTGATATGAAGAACGTTACAGTCTGTTCTTTTCCAACGTAGTCTACAAACATGTGACCACAAAAGTTTTCCCGGCGTAATAACTGTTTGTAATCTTCTCGGGTCTGCAGCCGGATACTAAAGTCAACTTGACACAATATTTCAGCGGCGCAACTGCCCGCCATCCTCAGGTGAGCTTGCTGATAGACAATCTCGCCAGAACTGAGTTACCAGTGCAATCGGCGGCTCCTTTACACATCGAGGAAGACCCATAGCGCGTGCGCAAGAAGTGGCAGTGACTCCTCTGGCGCACAAGACACACAGCGCTCCGGTGGTAGAGTCCGGCGAAATCGATAATCGATGATAAAATTATGATTCAGATTTATGAAGTACCAACCGTTGTTTTTTAACATCTGATAACACCGGGTTCCAGGATTTACTAAGAAGGTAGCCTTTGTCTCTGTTAATCAGATTGTCAGATAATCGAATCTCTATGGATTCCTTTAAGACACAGTCCCAGTAACGAGATGCTGAAGCAACCATGTGAGTTTCGTTATATAACATTCTATGTCCCTCATCGAGACAATGCTCAGCTACCGCCGACTTCTCGGTCTGGAGCAAATGTGTGTGCCGTTGATGTTCAATACATCTGTTCTGAATGGTAAGGATAGTCTGACCAATATACGTTTTCCCACATTGACAGGGAATCTTATATACCCCGGGCTTCCTCAGACCCAAATCATCCTTCACAGATCCAAGAAGTGCTCTCGTCTTTACTGCCGGACGAAAAACACTCTTAATGTCATACTTTTTTAAAAATATTTCACCATCATCTTACTCATAGTGTCTATAACGGGTCATAAGTGAATCCAACGCTGCTTCATTCATTCCTTTGTATTGGGTCACATTGTGAAACACTCAGAATTCGTGGTGATCAGGCGGCTAAAAAAATCACCTGGATGGCCTTGCAACAGCTACAACATTTTCGCCGTAGACTCGGTTCGGCGGGTCTCTTCGGTAGGTTGCAAACTTATCCATAACTGAATGGTAAGAAAACCACCACAGGCACTATTTCAGGAACCATAAACAATTTCGTTCCGTACGAATATTCTCAGGTAACTTACAATTGAACGATACATAGATTAGGTGAACGTTTGCTGGAACATGCACAGAGCCGGCCGCGGTGGCCGAGGGGACTGAGGCGCTTCAGTCACGGTCTGCACGGCCACTACGGTCGGGGGTTCGAATCCTCCCTCGGGCATGGATATTTGTGCCGTCCTTAGTTGTAAGTAGTTCATAAGTAATTTGTAAGTTTATGGACTGATGACCCCGTAGTTAAGTCCCTTAAGCTTAACAAACATTTGCACATTTTTTAACCATGAACAGATATTTGTTACGTAACATTAGAGCGAATATTCACTAACAGTTCTGATAAATAAAAAGAAATTTCGGAAGGAGCCTGTGTTACGAGTTTTCAATTCTTAATTGATTAACAAAAAGTTGAAGGCACCTCTTCGAAAAGCACAGGTACAAAGTTTCATTTCGTCGACTATATCTAGCAACAGCACTGCTGCCAGTACTTGTTGATAGATAACAAGATGCATCTCCATACTATCTTTGCCAGTACCGTAACCTAGCAATCCGATAGGTGACCTCACAATTTCCTTACCTTGGTCTCGACACACGGTGTTTTCGGAGCAATCCCCACTTCCTGCGTAGGTTCCAAGAGCCAGCTCGTGCTTCCCTCGAACCTTACTGGATTAGTGCGCTCGATAACGGAAGATGTTTTTCAGCGTCTCGACCACCCTCCCCCATACCTATTTACTGCTTCAGGAGTATCTGAATTGTAGCAGTGAAATTCCATAATGCTGGATGTCCTTTTTGGAAGACGAACTTCTTTATTATACAGGGCGATTTCCGAAAATATGCAAATATTTTAACATGTTATTCTACAAGTAAAAATAAAGAAAAAAGTTCATATAAACATAGGTCCGCAAATGTTTAGTTACGAAATTACTGCTAATAAAAGATTTTGCCTGAAATTTAGCAACCTCTCTAATATGAAGCCATCGCAAAACTGTACGAGGTTACAGTAAAGCACGATTTTCATTTATTTTGTTGTTATTGATCTGGTGAATTTAATAAAACACGCCCGAGACGTGTATCTGCAGTAGTTTTCCCGAAATACTACAGTAGCCATGAAGTAAATTGGGAAAATTTGTAATTTATTAACTACTAGGCCCAATAGGTTTTTACTTCCAGACAACAGTACAAAGTTTTCCACAGAAGTTGTAGAAAATTTTATTTTGGAAAATGATGGTAATAAAGTCAACTAAAACTTATGAATTTGTCAGATAATCTGCTTTTATTAATACCACAGTATGCTAGAATTCATTTTAAACCGAAAAAATATGCTCAGCGTTAAGGAAGTTTACAGTGTACATAAAATTTTACAATACATTCACAATAAATGTCCAAAAATGTCTCCACGGAATCCAATGCATTTAGCTGCAAGGGTATGAAAATATTTAGTTGCTTGTTTCATTTTGACAGAGTGTTCTTAACTTCGTCTATTGCTGGACTTTGTGGGATCCACATCAAGTGGGACTGGCGGAAGATTTTAGAGTTCATAGAAGAGCAGCTCGTTTTGTATTATCACGATATAGGGGAAAGAGTGTAACGGAGATGATTGAAATCATTGAAAGAAAGGCGTTATTCGTTGCGGCAATTTTCATTTGCGATATTTATTTCACCAACTTTCTCTTCCGAATGCTTTCTTCTGTTAGCACCCACCTTCATAGGGAGACATCATCGTAATAAATTAAGAGAAATGAGATCGACAATGGAAAGATTTAGGTGTGCCTTTTTCCCCCACGCTGTTAGAGAACGGAACTATAGAGAAATATAATAAAAGCGTTATTATGTAGATAGCTGTGTGCTGAACCGTATGAGAAAGAGCACTGTTGCGGAGCGGCACATCATCTCCAGTAAGCAGTGTACGCCTCTTGTTCTGGATGGCACGTCCTCGAGCCAGCCTTTTGGCAATGGCGAAGAGCTGAAGGTGACTGTCACACTCTGGTCCTATTCACAGGCGACAGACCTAGAGAACAGAAAAGTTGATCCCACGATCTGATAAGTGTATCAATTCTGTCGGTTATTATGTCGAAAATAAGCTCAAACATTGCTATATCTAGAATGAAACTAATCTGCCAGGAAATTTCATTTCTATATTTGTTTGCAATAAAGTTTTTAATTTTATATATAAAGAACAGTCAAGAGTGCAAAAATGCATTTTTTCCGACTAGTTTCGGTCTTCTCTGAGACCATCTACAGGAAATATAGCTCTGAAATATATCAGTTTCATTTAGAGGACTTTCAGCAATATACATTAGTATCAAGCTTAAACTAAATTAGTAAAGAAGAAATAAAACGGTGTAATAGCCATTGATGTTGTGGAGCTGGCAGGAAACTTGGAGCCTTCTAATCTAGTACGTCACTGCTGGCTGGGGCAAGGTTTACTGCTCTTAAATAGCTGAGGCTCCGCCCCCTTGCCAGCTCCACCCATCTTTGATAGCCAATGAAAAAAACTACATAGATGAATTTAGCCAAGAAATATAAAATTATAATTAGCCACACATTTTTGTCTCAATTTCTAAAATAAAATAATTGTAGTTACCTTTCTGATATTAAAATAAAGATTAAAACATTAAAATACTGACAATAAATTGTATCAGGTTCTTATTAATATTTTCAAAGATATTCTACGAGTGGTACTATAGCGCTGTATGTAATTTTACTGGTATTAAGAAATATTAACTATAAAATTTATTTAAGATACATGGGAAAAACAATTCAAGATATGATACCTTGCAGAAAACCATTTGTTTCATTTTTCGTTGAAAATTGTGTAAAGTTATTGTTTTCTTGATAACGTACAAAGAACGGTTGATTTTACTTTTTACAATGCTATTGTAATAAAGTAAGGCAAAGGGAATGTATTTTATATACATATGAAAAGTCTATGATCTATTGTATAAAGCTTTAGGTTGTCATTAAAAAATATATGCTCTGTTGTAGCATTGTAAATTTATATTTTAATGTAACTACGTTGTGTTTATTTTTTAAAAACGTATATCCCGAATGCGCCTCGTAACTTTGTTACATATTATTATGTTGCCATGTTGAGACAGGGTGGTGCGACTTCGTCAGTAAATTCGTCCATCGATATTCAGATCTGAATAAAGAATATGGCGTCATTACTTCTCGGCAAGCTCTGGTAGATTCTGATGACTTTCGCGTGTTTTGTCATTATATGTAAACTGTCGTGCACAGCAGCAGACTTACCTTGATTGGTTCGTAATTAGTCTTCGACACTATCAATATTCAGGGGTTTCGCGAGAGTCATTCATTGTAATGCATCTCGTAAACGGATTACAGCCCAGTTCGTCGATGAAAGAGTTACGCAAATTGGTGTTCCCCTAACCAGTACACACCCAATCAAACACCGCACCTGAAAATTGACGAGTTTCAAGATTGGATGCAAATGGCTGACAGTTACCGCTTTATACTGTTCACTGACATTTCAATCTTTTCCGAGGTAAACATTTATGTCGGCAGATTGTGGCCTGGAGACATATATCGAAAAGAAACTTCTGTTTAAACCATGTTTCCGCGCCGAATACATATTAGAGTACGTTCCCTCGTAAACCTCGTTACACAGTCCACAGTCTCCCAAGAGTCTCACGGTTCTTTCGCGAGTACGTGCTTGGCGAACATGGAGCGCAGAGCCAATACAGTCTTCCTTCCTTCTTTCCTCCCTGGACTGCATTTCCTATTCGCTTTCCCTCCTTACCTACCTATTCTGCTTCCTCTCCCCACTGGGGGACTGATGACCTTAGCAGATTGGTCCCATGTCCCAACCATCCAATCAACCCACAGTATACAATACTTTCATCTGCATTTATGAATAGAACCAGGCACAGAAAGTTTTCATCTTGGAAGATGCATTTAACTTGAACACATCCAAGCAGCAAGTAGGAAACTAGGTGATGCATATTATTAAAGATCATTGTCTGAGATTAACTAATGAACAAGAAAATCACAAAACAAAATTACAAAAATGATAATCATATTGCAGCTATTCCCTGAAACGCATCGCTGTGCCCCAGTCTATGAAATGAACGGGAAATTAGACTATTGTTGCAGTCGTAGGCACACAGAGACTGTGCACACACAGATAGCAGAAATTAACTTACTCTGTCTGTGCAATGCGTACAACTCAAATAGTACGCTAATGGTAATGATAATTTAGAAAATTATGAATAGGATCTTTTTAACATCAAGTGATTGGCAAATGGGTACAGTCCAACCACTATAGTCAGTATCTAATAAAAATTAATTCACTCAAGCAAGTAGGAAATTTAAGTAAATCAGTCTTAATTGATGCTATGCATATGGTAATTGTACGAGTTTGGTTCTTTATAGGATAGATGTGGCGGTGGCTATTATTATTGGACTCAGTGCAAAACGAAATAGAAAAATTATTCATTAAGTCAACTGTCTGTTATCTTCTACCATCAATTTCAGCAAAATTGTCTCTAACAATTAATGACACTCACTTTATTGTAAAATTGTGTAGACATATTATTCATGCATTATTGAGGATTGTCATGCTAATCGTGTGTGGTTAATTAGTTGTTCAAATAAGATAGCAAATGTACTGTCTAATGCTCCTGTATTTAAACAAAACTTAAACATGCATTCACAGCAAATTACAACCAATAGCATTTAACTTATCTTATTTATCAGTCCAGAGACGTGGTACTCTGCAGTCATATAAATGGTACATAAATTCATACAGATATCATTTTGATGGTGGCTCCTCATTTGGCAGCTTGCTAGCAGTTCGCCGTGATGCTTCGCGAATCGCGTAATTAATCGCGACCGTTAGCGTCCGTGATGACGCTACCGCGTTTCGGACGTCTGGGACGGTTACCGAACACGTAACGAATTTCTGCCTCAGCAGAACGAACGAATAAATGGGTCTTTGAAATTAATTCTTACTTCACTTATGTTCACAGGTTTCACATAAACTTTCATATCGTTGCACTTATAACAAATTAGAACTTTCACTTTGTTTCAACTTTATTACTTATATTGTTTGAGCACTCCGTGGACCGCGTACGAACGTCTGATCTACGTCACGGGGCGGCAGATACTGCTGCTTGCCTGCTTTCCCACAGGCGAGCGCTGCTATACGATAAAGTCTCTGACCTGAGGAGCTATATCGATAACTGTTCACAGAGAAATATTTTACATTGACAAATTAAACATAACAAGTAATTACAGTCATATAGTACAAATAAAATAAAATAATATATACATAAACAATTACAATACAGATAATAAATAAATAACAGAAAATGTTCACAGTTAAGTTACCTACATACATTGTGCATCACGATAATTAATTAAGTCACATAAGAAGTTAATTACTACATATTCACTATAAACAGGTTCAAACGAATAACATGTTTCAAAATAAAGCTCATTCCTCGTTATAATGTAAGGCTTACCTTAAGGGTTACCTTACAATGGAGATTCATTGGTTTAACACATTTGAAGTAAGTTTAATATAAACAGAAAGGAATAAGAAAAAGAGAAGAAAGAGAGAAAGAGGAGAACATTAAAAATGAACAGTGCCAGTGGTGGTTAGGAAGTGGAGATAGATATGAGTAAAGATCTCTGCTGACGAAAGAACAGGGATATATTTGTGCGGGGAGGAGGAATTGACAACAGTGAGCTACAGACTGGTAAGTGGAGAAAAAGATGGCTATTGTGACAGAAGGTGAAACCTCAGTTGTCTTTTGAAATTTGGAATTGATTTAATCTCTCTTAATTTTTGAGGAAGGTTGTTCCACAGACGTGTTCCTGATGCAGAAACTGATTTAGATAAGATTGCAGTGTTACGTGATAGTACAGACAGAGTTTTATTTTTGTGAGAGCGTGTGTTTCTGCTGTGCTGTTCAGATAGTAGTATAAAAGTTGAGGATAAGTAAGAAGGTTTGCAATGATTGAGGAAGCGAAGCAGAAAACATAATGTATGGTAGGTTCGATGCTTATCTGCACGTAGCCAAGATAACTGCTTTTATTCGAGACTGATATGGTTGTATAAGCGTAGGTTACAAATGTATCGGACACACGAATTTAACGCCAGCTCAAGCCTATGTGAATTTTCCTGTGACAGTCCTTGCAGAATAGCATCACCATAATCTAGGATTCCATATGTCTTGATTCCCAAAAGGCTTTTGACACCGTACCTCGCAAACGGCTTTTAATAAAATTGCGTTGTTATGGTATATCGCTTCAAATTTGCGACTTTATAGGGGATTTCTTGTCAAAGAGGACATAGTTTATAGTAATCTATGGTAAAGCATCGACTAAAACAGAGGTGATATCGGGCGTTCCACAGGGTAGTGGTATTGCTCCTCTGCTGTTCCGTATTTACATAGACGATTTGGGAGAAATCTAAGCAGCTCTCTTAGGTTGTTTGCAGATGACGCCGTCATTTACCGTCTAATAAAATCATCTGAAGATCAAAACCAACAGCAGAACGATCTAAATAAGATATCACTATAGTGTAAAAATTGGCAATTGACTCTAAATAATGAGAAGTGTGAAGTTGTCCACATGAGTACGAAAGGAAATCTGTTAAACTTCGTTTACAAGATAAATCAATCGAATGAGAAGGCCGTTAACTCCACAAAATACCTACCACACTTAAATTGGAAAGAACACGTGGGAAAAGCGAACCAAAGACTGCGTTTTATTGGCAAAACCCTTAAAAAGATGCAACAGAACTACTAAAGAAACTGTATACACTACGCTTGTCCGTCCTTTTTTGAAGTATTGCTGCCCAGTGTGGTATCCTTATCAGGTGGGTTTGGTGGAGGACATCGAAAGAGTCCAAATAAGGGCAGCTCGTTTCGTATTGTCACGATACAGGGGAGACAGCGTTACGGAAATAATACAGGATCTGGGATGGGACTCATTACAACAAAGGCGCTTATCGCTGCGTCGTGGGCTACTTACGAAACTCCAATCGCCAACATTCTCCTCCGAATGCGAAAATTGACTCCCACTTACATAGGTAGGAATGATCAGTAAAATAATCAGAGCTCGAACGGAGAGATTCAGATGTTCTTTCTTCCCGCGCGCTATTCGAGAATGGAATGGGAGATAAATAGTATAATGGTGTTTCGATGAACCCTCTGCCAGGCACTTAAATGTTATGTGTGGATTTAGATGTAGGATGAGAAGTATTAGTGTCTCAACGAGCTTCTTTTTCAGCTGCAAAAGAGATGCTTTTTTGTATTTCTGCAGTGAATGAAGTGACGCATGTACCTTCTTACAGACTGTGGTTGTGTGCTCTGTCCAGTCCAAATGCTGATCAAATATTACACCTAGGGTCTTTCCTGAATGAGAAAAGCGTATTTGTGCGTCGTTAAGTATTAAAGGTGGAAGAGATCCTCTGAGCTGTGAAGTAACGAGTCTTTTATGGGCCACTAAGATTGCGTGCGTATTTGATGGATTCAGTTTCAAGCAAATTCTATGTGCCCATCTTGAATGTGAAAGTAACAGCCAGGCGACTCGGCAGTCAGTCTCGCATCCACCAAGCAAACGATAGTCTTGTGCAAGAGTGCCGCTACGGAAGAAGACACCAAAGACCGTCGACGCCGTATCGAGGCACCACTCCGGCTGCTCCAACGGACTGCTGTAACCACCTTCGAAGTAACGACCATTGTAAATAGTTTAGTTATAGTAAATTGTTTCTTCAAGACGAAGAATGCTTTTACAATAGGGTTGTTGTTGTTGTTGTGGTCTTCAGTTCGGAGACTTGATGCAGCTCTCCACGCTACCCGTTCCTGCACAATTCTCTTCATCTGAGAATAAGTTCGGCAACCTACATCCTTTTGAATCTTGTTACTGTATTCGTCTCTCGGTCTCCCTCTACGATTTTTTCCCCACACGCTTCATTCTAATGCTAAGTTGACAATTCTTTGATGTCTCAGAATGTGTCCAACCAATCTACCCCTTCTTTTAGTCAGGATAAGTCAGAAACTCCTTTTCTTCCCGATTCGGATAAGCATATCTTCATTAGTTACGTGATCTACCCATCTAATTTTCATCATTCGTTTGTAGCACCACATTTCAAAAGCTTCTATCATCTTTTTATCTGAACTCCTTATCGTCCACGTTTTACTCCCATACAATGCTACACTCCAGACAAATGGTTTGAGAAAGGACTTTCTAACATTTAAATTAATATTGGATGTTAACAAGTTTCGCTTCTTTAGAAACCCTTTTTCTTCCCATAGCCATTCTGCATTTTATATCTTCTTTACTTCGGCCATCAGAAGTTATAACAAAATTCATATATTGCTTTTATTATCTTATTACCTAATCTAATTCTTTCAGCAGCGCCTGATTTTCAGACACTACATTCCATTACCCTCGTTTTACTCTTGTTAATGTTAATCTTCTATCTTCCTTTCAAGACACTGTCAATTCCATTCAGTTGTTCTTTCAGATCTTTTGCAGTCTCTGACAGAACTAGTATGTCATCGGCAAACCGGAAAGTTTTTATTTCATCTCCCTGGACTTTAATTCCTTCTCCAAATTTCTCCTTGAATTCCTTCACTGCTTGCTCAATATACAGATCAAACAACACCAGGGAAAGGCTACAACCGTGTCTTACTCCCTTCCCAATCTCTGCGGCCATTTCTTGCCATTCGACTCTAATAACTGCTGTCTGGTTTTTGTATAGGTTGAATAAAACTCTTCGCTCCCTATATTTTACCCCTGCTACATTCAGAATTTGGAAGAATGTTTTCCAGTTGACATTGTCAAAAACTTTCTCCAAACGACAAACCCTAAAAACGTAGGTTTCCCTTTCCTTAGCCTATCTTCTAAGATAAGTCGTAATGTGAGTATTGCCTCCCGTGTTCCTACATTTCTCCTAAATCTAAACTTATCTTCCGCGAGGTTGGATTCCACAAGTCCTTCCATTCGGCTGTAAATAATTCGTGTTAGTTGTTTCCAACCGTGACTTATGAAACTGATAGTTCTGTAATTTTCACATATGTCTGCACCTGCTTTCTTTGGAATTAGAATCACGATATTCTTCTTGAAGTCGGAGGGTATTTCCCCTGTCTCATACATGTTGCATACCAGGTGGTACAATTTTTTCACGACTGGCTCTCCTACCGATATCAGCAGTTCAGACGGAATATCATCTACTCCAGGGGCCTTGTTTCGACTCAAGTCGTTCAGCTCTCTGTCAAATTCTTCTCGCAGTATCGTATCTCCTATCTCATCTTCCTCGACTTCGTCTTCCATATCTAGAATACTGCTTTCAAGTTTATTTCCTTTGTAAAGGACCTCTATATATTCCTTCCACAGTTCAGCTTTCCCCTCTTTGCTTAGTAATGGCTTTCCGTCTGAGTTCTTGATATTCATTCAGCTGCTTTTCTTGTCTCCAAATATCTCTTTTATTTTCCTGTAGGCAGTATCTACCTTTCCCCTAGTCCACCTCCGTAGCTCCAGCGGTAGCGTCGCTGACTACCACGCAGGGGGCCGGGTTCGATTCCCGGCAGCGGACTGGGTGTTGTGTGTTGTCCAAATCATCATCATCTCATCATCATTGCCACGTAAGTCGCCCACGCGACGTCAAATAAAAAGAATTACACTAAGGTGACGGAACAAACCCGCAAGGGTTCTCCCGGCCAAGAAAGCAATACGCTCATTTCATTTCATCTTTCGCCTAGTTATGCATTCTTCTACTGTTCTGCATTTGTCCTCTAGCCATTCCTGCTTAGCCAGTCTGCACTTCCTGTCACTTTAATTTTTCAGACGTTTGTAATCCCTTTTTCCTGTTTCACTTGCTGAATTTTTATATTTTCTCCTCTCATCAACTAAGTTCAAAAGGGTACAATAGGGTACACAGTGACAATTTACATGACGCTGACAGCGCCGAAATCAGCAGTGCCAATGTTAATACGAGCAGGCCGCGGTGCAGTAGCCGAGCGGTCTAAAGCACCTCGCTGCGGAGCGCGCGGTTGCTTGCCGTGGAGGTTCGAGTCCTCCCTGGGGCATGGGTGTCTGTGTTTGTCCGTAGGTTAGTTTACCTAGGTTTAAGTAGTTGGAAAACCAGTTCTCAGCAAAGAAGGGAAAGCTGAAAGGTAGAAAGAGTATATGGAGGGGATCTAGAAAGGAAATGAACTTCGAGACAATATTGTAGGAAAGGAAGAGGATGTAGATGAAGATGAAATAGGAGATACTGTACAGAGAGAAGAATTTGACAGAGCCTGAAAGACCTAAGTCGAAACAAGCCCCTGGAGTAGATGAGATTCCCTCAGAGAAACTGAAGTCTCTGGGAGAACCAGCCATGACAAACCTGTTTCACCTGGTGTGTAAGATGTATGAGACAGGCGAAGTACCCTCAGACTTTAAGAAAAAGAAAGCACAGGTGTGAAAACTACAGAACCATCAGTTTAATAAGTCATGGCTGCAAAATATTAACACGAATTATATACAGAAGGATGGAAAAGGTGGTAGAAGCCGACCTCGGGGAAGATACACACTTTATGGCTTATCCTAGAAGATAGATTAAGAAAAGGCAAACCTACATTTCTAGCTTTTGTAGATTTGGAGAAGGCTTTTGACAATGTAGATTGGAATAAACTCTTTCAAGTTCTGAAGCAAGCAGGAGTAAAATATAGGGAGCGTAAGTTTATTTACAACTTGTAAAAAAAAAAAAAAAAAAAAAGCAGACAGCTGTTGTCAGAGTTGAAGGGCATCAAAGGGATGTAGTGGTTGGAAAGGGAGTAAGACAGGGTTGTAGTATTTCTCCATTGTTATTCAATTTGTACATTGAGCAAGCTACAAAGGAAAGCAAGGAGAATTTGGAGAAGGAATTAAAGTTCAGGGTGAAGAATTAAAAACATTGCGTTTTGCCGACGACATAGTAATTCTGTCAGATACAGCAAAGGACCTGGAAGAGCAATTGAACGGCATGGACAGGGTGCTGAAAGATGCATATAAGATGAACATTAACAAGAGCAAAACTAGGGTATTGGAGTGCAGTGTAAGAAAATCAGGTGATGCTGAAGGAATTAGATTGGGAAACGAAGCAATAAAGGAGGTAGGTGAGTTTTGTTACTTGGGCAGTAAAATAACAAATGATGGTCGCAGTACAGAGGATATAAAATGCAGAATGGCAATGGGTAGAAAAGCGTTCTTGAAAAAGAGAAATTTGTTAACACCGAATATTGATTTAAGCCTAAGGAAGTCCTTTCTGAAGGCATTTGTATGGAGTGTTCCTTGTATGGGAGTGAGACATGGACGATAAACAGTGCGGACAAGAAGAGGATTGAGGCTTTTGAAATATGGTGCTACAGAAGAATGCTGAAGATTAGGTGGGTGGATCGCGTAACTAATGAGGAGGTACTGAACAGAATTGGGGAGAAAAGGAATATCTGGCATACCTTGACTAAACGAAGGGATAGATTGGTAGGACACATTCTTAGACATCAAGGAATTGTGAATTTAGCATTAGAGGGAAGTGTGTGGGGTAAAAATCGCAGAGGAAGACCAAGAGAGGGATACAGTAAGCAGATTCAGACAGATGTAGGTTGCCGTTCTTATGTGGATATCAAGAAGCTTGCTCAAGATAGGGTATTGTGGAGAGCTGCATCAAACCAGTCTCCAGACTGAAGACCACAACAACAACACAAGTAGTTTGTAAGCTACGGACTGATGACCAAGCAGTTTGGTCCGATAGATTTACAGACATTTGAACAATACGAGGAGTCAAGGAATGAGCCAGTACTCCCATGAAACGGGCTCACGGCGAGACGTTTCACTGCGTCACGTAATGCGTTACATAACTACGTCTGGCTGGAGGCGAGAGGCGGCAGACGCACTGGCGTTGAGACGCCGGAGCCGCATCCACGGAGACGCTCGACCGCTTCCGTTTCCGGTCCATCAGGCAGTGTCGCGGACAGCAGCCGGCTACGAGGCTGTTTTATGGGCCGTTTGTCTGCCGCGTCTCCGCCAGGCCGTCTAGCACACTCCTCAGGCCGCTACGGCAGTGGCGGAGGCTGCCAGCTGAGGGGAACAGCCGGACGCACAAAAACTGACAGCTCGTGCCGTAGAGGGGCTGGGAGGATTCCCAGAATTCCGACTAGCATACGGAAAGGAAAAAGAAAAAAAAAAAATGATTCTCATTTTCTGGTACTTATTGAAGATACTGGTAGTTGTGAATGTTAGCCGGAAATAAGTTCAGAAGAAGTATTTTCAAAAGATCTATCGGTGTTCAGAAAGGGTAGATTAAACGAAATAGGTGGGGGCGTGTTTGTTGCCGTCAAAAGTAGTATTTCATGTAGCAAAGTTGAAGTTGATAGTTCGTGCGAGCTATTATGGGTAGAGGTTGTACCCGAAAATCGTAAGAAGTTACCGGCCTCCCGACTCTGACGATACAATAGCAGTAAGGTTCAAAGAAAACCCGAGTCTAATTACAAAAACGTATTCGACTCACACGATAATAGTAGGTGGTGATTTTAATTTACCCTCGATCTGTTGGCGAAATTATATCTTCAAATCAGCAGGTAGGCATAAAACATCGTCCGAAATTGTACTCAACGCATTCTCTGAGAATTACTTCGAACAATTAGTTCATGAGCCAACTAGAATTGTAAAAGGATGTGAAAACACACTTGATCTCTTAGCAACAAATAATCCTGAGCTCATAACGAGCATCAAAACGGGTACAAGTATTAGTGAACACAGAGCTGTCGTAGCGAAATTGAACATCGAAAGTCCCAAAGTTACCAAAAATAAACGCAAAGTATATTTGTTCAGGAAAGCAGATAGAAACAAAATACATTGCTTCTTGAAAGACAGCTTCCACTCTTTTCTAACACTAAACATAGGTGTAGACCAGATGTGGCTCAAATTCAAAGAAGTGGTATCGACAGCAATTGAAAGTTTTATACCTAATAAATTAATAAAAGAAGGAGGCGATCCCCCTTGGTACACAAAACAGGTCAGGAAACTGTTGCAAAAGAAAAGGAAAACGCATACTAAATTTAAACGAACATGAAATCCCCAGGATTTGCGATCGTACTCAGAAGCTCAAAATTTAGCGAGGATTTCAATGCGAGATGCCTACAATATTTATCACAACGAAACTCTTTCTCGTAATTTGACTGAAAACCCAAAGAGATTTTGGTCATATGTTAAATATACTCGGGGCAAATCACAAACGATACCTTCATTACGTGATAGTAATGGGGATCCTGCCGATGACAGCGCTACTAAAGCAGAGTTACTAAACTTAGCTTTTAGAAACCAATATTCCAGATTTCGAATTACGAACAGATGCCGTAATGAGTAACGTAGAAGTAGATATCATCGGAGTAGTGCAGCAACTAAAATCACTTAATAAGAACAAGTCTTCTGGTCCGGATTGTATACCCATTAGATTTCTATCTGATTATGCTGAAGCGATAGCTCCTTACTTAACAGTCATATTCAACCGCTCTCTCATAGAAGGATCTGTACCAAAAGAATGGAAAGTTGCACAGGTCACACCTATATTCAAGAAAGGCAGTAGGAGTAACACACTAAACTACAGGCATATTTCATTGACGTCAGTTTGCAGCAGGGTTTTGGAACATATCCTGTATTCAAATATTATGAATTATCTCGAACAGATCTATTGACCGAAGGTCAACACGGATTTAGACAATATCGTTCATGCGAAACACAACTAGCTCTTTATTCACACGAAGTGATGGGTGCTATCGACAAAGGTTCGCAAATCGATTCCGTATTTCTTGATTTCCAGAAAGCTTTTGACACCTTACCTCACAAACGGCCTTTAATCAAATTGCGTGGTTATGGTATATCGCCACAAATTTGCGATTGGATAGGGGATTTCTTGTCAGAGAGGACACAGTTCGTAGTAATCGATGGTAAGGCATCGACTAAAACAGAGGTGATATCGGGCGTTCCACAGAGTAGTGTTATTGGTCCTCTGCTATTTATTATGTACATAAACGATTTAGGGGAAAATATAATTAGCTCTCTTAGGTTGTTTGTAGATGACGCCGTCATTTACCGACTAGTAAAGTCATCTGAAGATCAAAACCAACTGCAGAACGATCTGAATAAGATATCAGTATGGTGTAAAAATTAGCAATTGACTCTAAATAATGAGAACTGTGAAGTCGTCCACATGAGTACGAAAAGAAATCCGTTAAACTTTGTTTACAACATAAATCAGTCAAATGTGAAGGCCGTAAACTCCACAAAATGCCTAGGAATTACTATTACTTCAGACCTAAACTGGAAAGAACACGTAGATAATATCGTGGGAAAGGCTAACCAGAGACTGCGTTTTATTGGTAGAACCCTTAAAAGATGCAACAGAACTACTAAACAAACTGCATACACTCCGCTTGTCCGTCCATTTTTGGAGTATTGCAGCCCAGTGTGGGATCCTTATCAGGTGGGTTTGACGGAGGACGTCGAAAGAGTTCAAAGAATGGCAGCTCGTTTCGTATTGTCACGATACATGGGAGACAGCGTTACGGAAATGATACAGGATCTGGGATGGGAATCCTTCCACCATGGCGCTTATCGCTGCGGCGGGGTTACTTGCGAAACTCCAATCGCCAACATTCTCGAACAGCTCGAAAAGAGAGATTCAGGTGTTCTTTCTTTCCGCGCGCTATTCGAGAATGGAATGGGAGATAAATAGTATTATTGTGGTTCGATGAACCCTCTGCCAGGCACTTAAATGTGATTTGCAGAGTATCCCATGTAGATGTAGATACGGAAGATACGCACTTTGTATAAGTAATGGACAGTGGAAAAATGTCATGCATTAGGGTGCTTATCTATATATCTGTATCTATAAATGTGAATGTCTGTTCGGTGTACGCTTATCACTCTCAACCACAAGACATAAAGAGCTAAAATTTTGTACAGTTACTAATGTCTACCCGGGGAAGGCTTTAGGCACAGTTTTATGGCGATCGGATAGCTATTTATCTATATATACATTAACGTGAATTTCTGTTCGGCGTACGCTTATCACATCCGAACGACAAGACGCAAAGACTGAAATATTTGTACAGTTACTAATTTATACCTGAGGAAGGTTTTAGGTACATTTTTATAGCGATCTGATAGATATTTAGTAATTTGAAGAATATAACGCGAAATGCACAACAATAATTATTCTTTGTAAATTATATTTACTCTTTGAAAATGGTTTTATTGATTGCATTGTTGCTTAAGGGTTGATAATGATAAAAGGGTGGAGTATATTAAGATGGGAAGTTATCGGTGTATATAAAATTCTACGCGTGTGTGTGTTAATATTTCGTTCTGCAGCGAAAACTACAGAACGCAAAAGAATGGTGTTGTTCGAAGTCTCCCGTTGTACACCGTAGCAGTTCCATGCCGATAGCTATAAGGGGGTGGACATTATGGTGATTGAAAGCCATTAATTTAAAAAATTCGGACTGAAGGCCAGCGATGACGTTTGCGATTCTATAGCAAGGTGGTTACATACAGCGAAACGTGGTGCCACAGACCATATCTTTAGTCTACGCGTGCTACAATGTCTTCAGCTCTTTCTCTGTAAGGATAAGCATACGAATAAGGAAATATAAGAATAAATGAATAAAGGGGTAAAAAAAGAAATTTATTTTAATATAGCACTTACACAAATTAATACATAAATGCAAAATTATACAATTGTACAACCTATAACTCAATAAATACGAGATCGTACGCATTTTGTATGTCAGTTGTGTTTTGATTACTATCTTCCTTTGTTTGGATAATTATAATTTTGTACATTACGCGAGACAGTCTTATTTCTTATTTATTCTCCGATAAATAGATCGTACTTTTAGAAAAAAAGGAGATGGACAGAGAGAGATAGAGATAGAGAGAGAGAGAGAGAGAGAGAGAGAGAGAGAGAGAGAGAAAGGATAGAAATACTAACTCAAAGCAGGAAATAAATAGGTACCTGGGCAAAGCCGGGTTTTCAGCTAGTACAAAAATGGATTGCTGTTCGTTAGTCTCGCTAAAACTCGAGAACGGCTGAACCGATTTGACTAATTTCAGTCCTGACATATTCTTGTAAGTCCAGGGAAGGTTTAAACGGTGGTAAAATATGGAAAAGTTGTCCGGAAAAGAGGAAAATCTAAAAAAGATTTTTCCAGTGAGCCGTCAATACCGTTCGTCCGATTGCGATAAAATTTTGTACATTTCATGTTGAAAGCAAGAGGAAGGTTTGCATCAAATAAAAATTTGGAAAAGTCGTCTGGAGAGTACGAAAATGTAGGAAAAGCCGAAAGGGACTTTTTTCTATGAATAAAAATCAATTGACACATGGTTGTAAGAGCATCACTTGAGAACGGCTTGACAGGACAAGGCTCATATAAAATGTTTTGGGAAACTGGAAAATTTGAGAAAAACTGAAAGTGCGTTTCTCAACGTCTGTTTGATTGAATTCAGCACTATAACTGACTATTCGCACGACGGAGAGGGGTAATTTTTTTTGGATGTATCTTCATTATGGTCTTGGAAAAGTTTTTAGTGAAAAAAATAGGCACAGTTAAAAAATAAAGTCGCAAAATTCGAACCAAGTTCCTTTTTCAATGTGTTTCTAAATGTACTCAACACTAAAAGTTCAGAACCGTTCAGCCGATTGCGATAAAATTTTGAGCATTTGACGTTCTACGAAAGATGAACGTTCTTATGAACTAAAAATTTGGAAAAGTTACCCGGAAAATTTGATAATTTGCGAGAAACTGAAAGAGCTTTCTTCAATGGAATATCAATATTATTAGTCTGGTTGCGATAAAATTTTACATGTTTGACGTTCAAAGCAAAACTAACATTCTTATGAAACAAAAATTTGGAAAATTTTCCTTCAATATTGAAAAATTCAGAAAAAATAGAAAGAGATTTTTCTATGAAATATCAATGCCATTCATCTGATTGCGATAAAATTTTATACATTCGACATTCAAAGCAAGAGAAAAGTTGGAGTGAAGTAAAAGTTTGGAATAGTTGGCCGGAAAATAGAAAAATTTGGGGAAAACTGAAAGAGCTGTTTTCTTTGGGATATCATTCGTACGATTTCGATTCAATTTTGCGCATTTGACGTTGACCGATACTTAGGCTACCTTATGATGCTTTTATAAAGGTACAGGGTCTAAAATACATGTGATTTAAATTAATATGGTTTATATTAAGAGGTAAGTGATACGAAGTTCACCGGGTCATCTAATTATTTAATGCAGCACTCGAAAAGGAGATCAGGGAACCAGGCCTATAGACCAGGTATACCATCTTCTACACGTCGGTGCAGATATTAGCATATGCAGATGATCTACATCTACATCTACATGGGATATACTCTGCAAATCACATTTAAGTGCCTGGCAGAGGGTTCATCGAACCACAATTATACTATTTATCTCCCATTCCATTCTCGAATAGCGCGCGGGAAGAAGGAACACCTGAATCTCTCTGTTCGAGCTCTGATTTCTCTTATTTTATTCTGATGATCATTTCTATCTATGTAAGTGGGAGTCAACAATATATTTTCGCATTCGGAGGAGAATGTTGGCCATTGGAGTTTCGCAAGTAACCCACGCCTCAGCGATAAGCGCCGTTGTTCTAATGATTCCCATCCCAGATCCTGTATCATTTCCGTAACGCTGTCTCCCCTGTATCGTGACAATACGAAACGAGCTGCCCTTCTTTGGACTCTCTCGATGTCCTCCGTCAAACCCACCTGATAAGGATCCCACACTGGGCTGCAATACTCCAAAAATGGACGGACAAGCGCAGTGTATGCAGTTTCTTTAGTAGTTCTGTTGCATCTTTTAAGGATTCTGCCAATAAAACGCAGTCTCTGGTTCGCCTTTCCCACGATATTATCTACGTGTTCTTTCCAGTTTAAGTCTGAAGTAATAGTGATTCCTAGGTATTTTGTGGAGTTTACGGCCTTCACATTTGATTGATTTATGTTGTAAACAAAGTTTAACGGATTTCTTTTCGTACTCATGTGGACGACTTCACACTTCTCATTATTTAGAGTCAATTGCCAATTTTTACACCATACTGATATCTTATTCAGATCGTTCTGCAGTTGGTTTTGATCTTCAGATGATTTTACTAGACGGTAAATGACGGCGTCATCTGCAAACAACCTAAGAGAGCTACTTAGATTTTCCCCTAAATCGTTTATGTAAATAAGGAATAGCAGAGGACCAATAACACTACCTTGTGGAACGCCCGATATCACCTCTGTTTTAGTCGACGCCTTACCATCGATTACCACGAACTGTGTCCTCTCTGACAAGAAATCCCCTATCCAATTGCAAATTTGGGGCGATATACCATAACCACGCAATTTGATTAAAAGCCGTTTGTGAGGTAAGGTGTCAAAAGCTTTCTGGAAATCAAGAAATACGGAATCGATTTGCGAACCTTTGTCGATAGCACCCACCACTTCGTGTGAATATAGAGCTAGTTGTGTTTCGCATGAACGATATTTTCTAAATCCGTGTTGACCTTGGGTCAATAGATCGTTCTGTTCGAGATAATTCATAATATTTGAATACAGGATATGTTCCAAAACCCTGCTGCAAACTGACGTCAATGAAATATGCCTGTAGTTTAGTGTGTTACTCCTACTGCCTTTCTTGAATATAGGTGTGACCTGTGCAACTTTCCATTCTTTTGGTACAGATCCTTCTATGAGAGAGCGGTTGAATATGACTGTTAAGTAAGGAGCTATCGCTTCAGCATAATCAGATAGAAATCTAATGGGTATACAATCCGGACCAGAAGACTTGTTCTTATTAAGTGATTTTAGTTGCTGCACTACTCCGATGATATCTACTTCTACGTTACTCATTACGGCATCTGTTCGTAATTCGAAATCTGGAATATTGGTTTCTAAAAGCTAAGTTTAGTAACTCTGCTTTAGTAGCGCTGTCATCGGCAGGATCCCCATTACTATCACGTAATGAAGGTATCGTTTGTGATTTGCCCCGAGTATATTTAACATATGACCAAAATCTCTTTGGGTTTTCAGTCAAATTACGAGAAAGAGTTTCGTTGTGATAAATGTTGTAGGCATCTCGCATTGAAATCCTCGCTAAATTTCGAGCTTCTGAGTACAATCGCAAATCCTGGGGATTTCGTGTTCGTTTAAATTTAGTATGCCTTTTCCTTTGCTTTTGCAACAGTGTCCTGACCTGTTTTGTGTACCAAGGGGGATCGCCTCCTTCTTTTATTAATTTATTAGGTATAAAACTTTCAATTGCTGTCGATACCATTTCTTTGAATTTGAGCCACATCTGGTCTACACCTACGTTTAGTGTTAGAAACGAGTGGAAGCTGTCTTTCAAGAAGCAATGTATTTTGTTTCTATCTGCTTTCCTGAACAAATATACTTTGCGTTTATTTTTGGTAACTTTGGGACTTTCGATGTTCAATTTCGCTACTACAGCTCTGTGTTCACTAATACCTGTATCCGCTTTGATGCTCATTATGAGCTCAGGATTATTTGTTGCTAAGAGATCAAGTGTGTTTTCACATCCATTTACAATTCTAGTTGGCTCATGAACTACTTGTTCGAAGTAATTCTCAGAGAATGCGTTGAGTACAATTTCGGACGATGTTTTATGCCTACCTCCTGATTTGAAAATATAATTTCGCCAACAGATCGAGGGTAAATTAAAATCACCACCTACTATTATCGTGTGAGTCGGGTACGTTTTTGTAATTAGACTCAGGTTTTCTTTGAACCTTTCTGCTATTGTATCGTCAGAGTCGGGAGGCCGGTAAAAGGAACCGATTATTAACTTCTTACGATTTTCGGGTACAACCTCTACCCATAATAGCTCGCACGAACTATTAACTTCAACTTCGCTACATGAAATACTACTTTTGACGGCGACAAACACGCCCCCACCTATTTTGTTTAATCTATCCTTTCTGAATACCGTTAGATCTTTTGAAAATACTTCTTCTGAACTTATTTCCGGCTTGAGCCAACGTTCGCTGCCTATAATGATGTGTGTTTCGGTGCTTTCTATTAACGCTTGCAGTTCTGGAACTTTCCCGACACAGCTACGACAATTTACAACTGTTATACCGATAGTTTCCGGATCTACATTTCTCCTGTGGTCCACCTGAACCCTTTGAGATTGCCCATTTTCTATTTCCCCGAAGCTCTTTATCCTAAAAAACCGCCCAGTCCACTCCACACAGCCCCCGCTACCCGTGTAGCCGCTTCCTGCGTGTAGTGGACTCCTGACCTATTCAGCGGAACCCGGAAACCCACCACCCGATGGCGCAAGTCAAGGAATCTGCAGCCTACACGGTCGCAGAACCGTCTGAGCCTCTGATACAGACCCTCCACTCGGCTCTGTATCAGAGGTCCACAGTCGGTCCTGTCAACTATGCTGCAGATGGTGAGCTCTGCTTTCATCTTGCAAGCAAGACTGACAGTCTTTACCACTTCAGTTAGCCGCTCGAAACCTGAGAGGATCTCTTCAGATCCGAAACGACACACATCATTGGTACCGACGTGAGCCACTACCTGCAGTTGGCTGCACCCCGTACCCTTCATGGCATCCGGGAGGACCCGTTCCACATCTGGAATGACTCCACCCGGTATTCACACGGAGTGCACGTTGGCCTTCTTCCCCTCCTTGGCAGCCATCTCTCTAAGGGGCTCCATCACCCGCCTAACGTTGGAGCTCCCAACTACAAGTAAACCCATCCTCTGTGAAAGCCCGGATCTTGCAGGCTGGGTGGTGACAGGGTGAGAGACACCATCCGACTCAGGAACGTCGTCCTGAGCAGACAGCGCCTCAAACCTGTTCGCAAGACGAACCGGGGAGGCCTCACGATCGGTCCCCCGGAATGTCTTGCGCCTCCTGCCACGCACTGGAGCAACCTCCCACGCAACCACGGGTGGGATGTCTGCCTCACTGCTAGCAGTTTCAGGGCATGTCGCTGCCGCAGGCCGATCGGTGGAGACGACGGGAGTCCGTTCGGTCCCCACCGCCGGCCAACAACAACGACGCCCATCGATCGCAGCTTCCAACTGTGCAACCGAGGTTAACACAGCTTGAAGCTGGGAGCGAAGTGTCACCAGCTCAGACTGCACCCGCATACAGCAGCCACAGTCCCTATTCATGATTACAATGCCAACAAAAGCAAAAACTACAGTCGCGATGCGTTCAAAGGAAAACTAAACTGTTCGTTAGAACGCGGATGTGAATCCAATACGCACGACAGCACAGTATAACTTTACAAATTGAGACGAGAAAGTGTAGACGAAAATCAAAATACTATATGTCGCTTCTAATCAGAAAATAAAGACAGACGACTGTCGCGACGCGATTCACACGGCGGAATAATACACTAACCAGATATTTAACGCGAATAGGAATCAAACAAAACGCGAGCACACAATAAATTTAATGCACTCAAGGGAAAACGCACTGAAAAGTAAAAATATGTAGCTTCTAGAGAGAAGCCGGTTACACTTACAAATGATAAATTACTGCTACGCTACTGGAGAGGTGTGCTCTGGACCACGTCCGCTGGGCGACTGACTGGAGTAAACAAACGGTAATTGTTTCAAAACAAAGACAGACGACTGTCGCGACGCGATTTACACGGCGGAATAATACACTAACCAGATATTTAACGGGAATAGGAATCAAACAAAACGCGAGCACACAATAAATTTAATGCACTCAAGGGAAAACGCACTGAAAAGTAAAAATATGTAGCTTCTAGAGAGAAGCCGGTTACACTTACAACTGATAAATTACTGCTACGCTGCTGGAGAGGTGTGCTCTGGACCACGTCCGCTGGGCGACTGACAATGATATAGACATTATAACACGTACAGTACCACCACTGAAAGAAGCTTTCACAGCTTTAAGTCAAGCAAGTAAGAAAATGGGTCTTATGATTAATGAAGGTAAAACTAAATACAAGGCCTGTGGGAAAGTATGTCAACCCAATATGCCGTCAACATTCAGTGTGGATGGATACACATTTGAAAGAGTTGACACCTTCAAGTATCTTGGTTCAACAGAAATTAAGATCAGATTGTATCAGCGAACAACGCATATTTTGAAACTTCCTGGCAGATTAAATTGTGTGCCGGAACCGGGACTCGAACCTGGGACCTTTCATATCAGCGCACACTCCGCTGCAGAGAGAAAGTTTCATTCTGCAAACATCCCTTAGGTTGTGGCTAAGCCATGTCTCCACCATATCCTTCCTTCCAGGAGTGCTAGTCTTGCATGGTTCGCAGGAGAGCTTCTGTGAAGTTTGGAAAGTAGGAGGCGAGGTACTGGCGGAAGTAAAGTTGTGAGGCGGCATCGTGAGTCGTGTCAGGATAGCTCAGTCGGTAGAGCGCTTGCCCGCGAAAGGCAAAGGTCCCAGGTTCGAGTACCCGGTTCGGCACACAATTTTAATCTGCCAGAAAGTTTCATATCAGCGCACACTCGGGTGCAGAGTGAAAGTTTCATTCCGAAGGCATATTTTGACTTAAGTAATTAATTCCAGCCAAGACTCAGCCAACCAACAAAATTCTAGTTAGACCTTTTCTCACTTACGCTTCAGAAACATGGCGCTTGACGGAAACTGATGCAAGGCTGCTCGACAGATTTGAGAGGAAAGTTTTGAGGAGAATAATTGGCCGTGTGTATGATGGAGAACAATGGAGAAAAGGTACAATACAGATTTGTACATTATATATGCCGATGCTTCTGTAACAAATATTATTATCAGGAAGGGTAAGGGTAAGATGGCCAGGTCACATGGCAAGAATGGAGGAGTCTGAGGTGACAAAGAAGATTCTCTTTTTCTCTTTGGAAATCCAGGCGGCCACACAGGACGAGGTAGACCTGCAGCTACATGGCTGGATGGACGGCAAAAAAAAAAAAAAAAAAAAAAAAAAAAAAAAAAAAAAAAAAAAAATGACCGTGATGGTGGGAAGACCAAGTTTCACCCGACTGGACTGTAGCGCCACAAAAGAAGAATGGACATTGGACCGCCGCAAGCGGTTGGGACACTTTCCAGTCAGGTAAACCGAGGTTAAGCCGAGCATCCGGTCGAGGATTTGTCCAAATCGGCGGAATCTGGGAAAAGTCATGGTTTCTACTCAAAACTAATGAGGGCTGATAGCCGAGCGTTCCTGAATGGTGTTAACTTTTAACTGTACAACTGTAACTGGCCTGACTGAAAATTGAAGGTTATCAAATGTTCAAATGTTTGTAAATCATGCCTTATGGAGGACTCGAATCTCAGACGGGGAGCAGCCTTGCACTCCGCAGAAAGACGTCTTAGTGCGCTCGACCACTCCCTCGCGGCGAAGGTTCTCTTTCGGTAAATAGTGGGAAGGGTGGGATAAGATATCACGTGCTGGAAGACGTCAGCAGACCACAAGTAGTGTACGAAAAAATGGAAATGACAACAGGAAGCATGACGGACTATGCAGCCAAAACTAGCTAATAAGTACGCATAATATGACATTGACAAGAAACTGTTTCGCATTCAACGCAAGCAAGTTCAATTAATTAGCAGTGCTGCAGATAAGCAGGTCACACTACATGCATAGTACGAATTTAATGATGCGTTTCGGACATGTACATCAGATTTGCATCTGTTTTGTGACGACAGCCTCACGTATACAGATGCAGGTACATGGATTTTGGAAACGTCGTTCGTTATTCACACATTTGCAGCCTACCTGAAACTGTGTAAGGAATACACAGTTAAAGTCTGAGCCATATGCTATAATTACATATTTAGCTAATTGCACCCCAAAACGCGATCAACCGGTGGCGAGAATTGATATACCTTTTGTACGTGTTTACAAAGGGTATGTCGCCGCATGTGGTTAGTGATCTCCGCAGCTCTCGATGTGTGGCATGCACGTTCAGTGGTAGCGACAAAAGCAGCGTGGGCAGCGGACTCTATTTACGGAACAGGAACTGCGCCGCCCCAGTTTACAGATTTTGCATCCAAACAGATCTCCTAGCCTGATGGTATCAGACGTACCGATCCCTTTCATCCATTGTCTATTTGTGACGTGAAGACGAAGGTGACGACTTCCAATACGCAAATGTGAAATTCGGGGCAGACGTTGTTGTCCAACTAGACTTCAACTACCTCTCCACCCGTACAATCATTCCAGTAAATAGATGCAGTCTATCTGTGGTACAACTTCATAATCTATAAATAAAAATACCACCTGTAGGAAAATAAAAGAGATGTTGGAGAAAATCAAGGAAAATAATGAAACAAGAGAAAGCTGAAACGTCGAAGGACATTGTAGAGTTTCATACAATGGAATTGAACTGGATGTTATATTATGGCAAGCGAAGAGGATATAATTCGAGATGAGATGGAAGATGTTTATGTTGTTGGTTGTTTTAAGGGGACTAAACAGCTAGGTTATCAGTCCCGAAGATGTTTATACCAAACAGATTAACAGAAGAGTGGTCTGACCTGCCGTTGTAAACAAAATAGGTTAGATCACTCTTCCAAAATCAAAGAAAAAAGCATGCCAAATTAAAACGGCCCCATACCCTCAAGACTGGCAGTCTTATACAGAAAATCGAAATTTAGCAGAACTTCAATGCGAGAAGCTTGTAATAAATTCCACAACGAAACCCTGTCACGTACTTTGGTAGAGAATCCTATGAAATTTTGGCCGTATGTAAAGTATACTAGCGATTAAACACAATCAATACCTTCACTACGCAATAGTAACGGTGATGCTACTGACGACAGTTCTGCTAAAGCAGAATTGCTTAACACGGTCTTCCGAAATTACTTCACGAAAGAAGACGAAGAAAACACTCCCCAATTCCTATCACGAACAGCTTCCAGCATGCGTAATTTAGAATCTGATACCCCTGGTGCATTAAAGCAACTTAAATCACTTAACAAAAGTAAGTCTGCCAGTTCTGATTGTATACCAATTAGTTTCCTTTCAGAATATACTGATGCAATCCTAGTTATTATTTACAACCGCTCTCTCAGCGAACGTTGCGTAACAAATGTTCAAATGTTTTTTAAGTTTAAGGGACTTAACTGCGGGATCATCAGTCCCTAAACTTACAAACTACTTATGAACTGCCTTACACTAAAGACGACCCCATCATCCATGTCCGAGGGGGGATTGGAACCCCCGACCGGAGCGGCCGTGCAGACTATGACTGGCGCGCCGCAGACCGCTCGGCCACTGCGGCTGGGCGTTGCGTAACCAAAGACTGGAAAGTTGCACAGGTTACGTCAGTATTCAAGAAAGGTAGTAGGAGTGATCCGCAAAATTACAGGTCTATGTCAATGACGTCTGTTTGCAGTAAGATTTTAGGACATATACTTTCCTCAAATATTTTGAACTATCTCGAAGAGAAAGACCAATCAACACTGATTTCGAAAGTATAATTCTTGTGAAACACAGCTAGCTCTTTATTCATATGACGTGTGAGTGCTATCGAAAAGGGATGTCAAATAGATTGCGTATTTCTAGATTTCCGGAAGGCTTTCGACACTGTACCTCATAAGCGACTTCTAATTAAATTGCGTGTTTATTGAATATCGCTACAGTTGTTTGATTGGATTCGTGATTTCCTCTAAGTAATCGAGTAGAACAGACGTTCCACAGAGAAGTGTTATACGGCGGCCCTTGCTGTTTCTTATTTTTATAAACGATTTAGGAGACAATCTGATTAGTTCCCTTAGATTGTTCGCGGATGATGCTATCATTTATCAGTTAGTAAAGTTAAAGAAGATCAAAAGCAACTGCAAAATGATTTAGATTATGTATCTACGTGGTTCAAAAATGGCAATTGACCCTTAATAATGATAAGTGTGAAGTCAACCATATGATCACTAAAAGAAACCGGTTAAACTTCATTTACACAATCTCAGTCAAAAGTGCAGGCAGTAAATTCAACCAAATATCTAGGAGTAACAATTACAAACAAATCGGAAAGAACACATAGAAAATATTGTAGGGAAAGCGAACAAAGACTACGTTCCGTTTGCAGAACACTTAGAAGATGCACTACATTTGTGCGTCCTATTTTGGAGTATTATTGCGCATTGTAGAAACGACACCAAATAGGAAGTTACGCACGATTTGGAAAACGGTCAGAGCAGGGCAGCTCGTTTTGTATTATCGCGATATAGGGGAGAGAGTGTCACAGAAATGACGCATGAATTGTGGGAGGAAGCATTAAAACAAAGGCGATATTCGTTGCGACGAGATCTATTTGCGAAATTACTTTCACCAACTTTCGTTTTAGAATGCTAACATATTTTGTTAGGACCCACATACACAGGAAGACATGTTCATGAAAATAAAATAAGAGAAATCAGATGGAAAAGGGAAAGATTTTGGTGTTCCTTTCTTCCGCAAGTTATTAGAGAAAGTAGCTGTAGAAAAACATCATAAAAGCGGTTCTATGAACCATCTGCCATGCACTTCAGTGTGAATTGCAGAGTATTTATGTAGATGTACCGGCGCGCGACTGGACGCGTGGTGTAAGGCGCCATGTCACGGATTGTGCGGCCGCTCCCAGGCGTATGTGTGTGTGTTGTTCTTAGCGTGAGTTAATGTTATTTGTAAGTCAACAGACCGATACATTTATTAGTTTTGTCTTTTAGCTTTACCAACATTTGTAAATTTTTGGAAGATGCGTTATTGCGACTGACATAGCACTGCGACTGATATGGCACTGAAAGAGATGAATAGCAATAAGGGCACTGGAGTAGATACCATTCCGTCAGACCAACTGATATCCTTCGGAGAGCCACATTTGACGAAACTATTTCACCTGCAATGCAAGTTGTGTGACAAAGGAGAAATACTATCAAATTTCAAGAAAAATGTAGTAATTCAAACTCCAAAGAAAGAAGGTGCAGACAACTGTGAAAATCGCAGAACATTCAGTTCAATAAATTGTAGCTGTAAAATAACAACACGAATTAATTTTCGGAATGTTAGATAACTGATAAAAACTATAAACTGAGAGAAGATTAGATAGAATTCCGGAGAAATGTAGGAACACGCCAGGCAGTACTGACCCTGACTGGGTAACGAAAGTCTAAGGTACATTTATGCGTTTTGTTGATTTGGAGAAAAAGCTTTTGACAATGTTGAGTGGAATATACCCTTTCAAATTCTGGAGGTAGTATTGGTAAGACATCGGGAACGAAACTCTGGGGTGTAGATAATTTATGCTTCTGTGAAGAGGTGGGGTGGGGGGGTGAAATTGGTTCAGTTTTCAAGTAAAAGAAGTGTACAGAATATGGGCAGCTAAATTATCAAGACCTGGTTTCCATAATACGGCCATTACACAAAATATAAGTTAGCGGCAGTAGAATCGGTCTAAGTCAACTTCAAATGCTGACCCTCTCAATTTCTTAAAAAGAATACCACTCTCCTTTTAGGAACTCCCATCTCAGTTCCCAGTGCATCTTCACTGTACTCTTGTGTTGCTCGGAGCTAACCGTTACAAACCTAGCAGGCCGCCTTGAATTGCTTGTAAGTCTTCCTTCAACCAACCTCGTGGCGATCCAAAAAACTTCGATAGAGCTCAAGGTAGGGTAGCACTAGTTTTCTATACGCGGTCTCCTTTGCAGATAAACATATTTTCCAAAATTCTTCCTTATAAACTGAACTCGCTCATACCCTCCACGATGTCCTTACGGGCTCGTTCCATTTCAGATCGCCCTGCATCTTTAGGCTACAAGGAGAGGGGTCTCACACGTGGGTCGCCGATTTCGATCAAATGTTGCACGAATGTTCTATACATCTATATATAAGAGGCAATGTCCCGACTGACTGATAGACTGACTAACTGACTGACTCATCATCGCTCAGCCAAAATCCATGGAGATAGAAACTTGAAATTTGTAGAGGGTGTTGAGCTTACTCTCTACGCGTCATTTAAGAAGCGATTTTTCGATATTCCGTCCGTAAGGGGATGAAGTAGGGAATGAAACGTTTTTTGACAATACGTTGTTATTTAGGCAATTTTGACGCTAGAACTACAAAATTTCAGATTTTAATTCAGGGTTCGAATTAAAAAGACAGGTGCTTCGGCATATTTTGAAATTCAACAAATAAGGGGGTAAAATAGTCGACGCAAAAATTGATTTTCAAAAATATGTTGCTATTAACACAAATTTTAAGCTACAGCTGCGAAACTTCAAATATGTGTTCTTGGTCAGGCTTGAAAAGAAACACGAGTTTCAGTATTTTTGAAAATTCAACAACTAAGGGGGTAATATAGAGGATCAAAATTATTTTCGAAAACACATTGTTGTCATGATAATTTTGAAGCTAGAGCTGCAAAAATTGGTATTTGTTTTGTTCGTTAGAATTAAAAGAAAATACGTGTTTCGGTATATTTGTAAATTCAACCATCAAGGGTGTTAAATTGGAGAGGGGATGTTTTTCGAAAATCTTTTGCTATTAAGGTAATTTTGTAGCTACAACCATATAAATTGGTATATGTTTTCGTGGTCTGAATTAAAAAGATACGTGTTTCTATATTTTCAGAAAATTAGTCATTTAGGGGGTGAAATAGGGGATTAAACATTTTTTGAAATTACGTTACTACTAAGCCAATTTTGAACGCAGATTTGCAAAAAAATATATTTGCTTACTTGGTTGGAATTTAAAAGAAACACGTTGGTGCATTTTTCGAAATTCGACTATTAAGAGGTGTCATAGAGAGCGTATAAAATGAACATTAACAAGAGCAAAACAAAAATAATCGCATGCGGTCTTAGAAAATCAGGCGATTAGATTAGGTAACGAAACAATGAAGGTGATAGATGAGTTTTGTTACTTGGGTAGTAAAATAACATGCGATGGTCGCAGTACAGAGGATATAAAATGCAGAATGGCAATGGGAAGAAAAGCATTTTCGAAAAAGAGAAATTTGCTAACATCGAATATTAATTTAAGTGTAAGGAAGTTTTTTCTGAAGGCATTTGTGTAGAGTGTTGCCTTGTACGGGAGTGAAACATGGACGATAAGCAGTGCGGACAGGAAGAGAATAGAGGCTTTTGAAATGTGGTGTTACAGAAGAATGCTGAAGATTAGGTGGGTAGATTGCATAACTAATGAAGAGGTACTGAACAGAAAAGGAATTTTTGGCATACCCTGACTAAAAGAAGGGATCGCTTGGTAGGACACATTCTTAGACATCGAGGAATCGTAAATTTATCGTTGGAGCGAAGTGTGTGGGGTAAAAATCGCAGAGGCAGACCAAGAGACGCGTATAGTAAGCAGATTCAAGAGGATGTGGATTGCCGTTCTTATGAGGAGATGAAAAGGCTTGCTCAGGATAGAGTAGGGTGGAGAGCTGCATCAAACCAGTTTCCGGATTGAAGACCATAACAACAACAACAAGAGGTGTCATAGGTAGTAACGTCAAATGTTCCCTAGTTTGTAAATCTGAAGAGACTTAAATGGCGTCATCAGTCCCTAAGGCTTACAAACTAATTAAACTAACTTAAACTAACTTAGACTAACGTATGATAAGGACAACACAAGCACCCATGCCCGAGGGGCGAATCGAACCCCCGACGGCGAACAGCAGCGCGCTCAATACGCACGGCCATTCTGCCACGGCTACAAGTAGCCTTACAACATTTCATTACGATAGTACTTAAGCTATATCTATAAAAATTTATATTAAGAGGGAGGAACAACTGTGCAGACTAACCAGCCCACGCATGCAAAGCAGCGGGCATTAAGCTAGTTGAATATTACTGTCAAACCGACGATCCAGCTTAGAAACTCCAGCATGTTACTTTTTGTTAGACATTTTTCGATATATTTGATGACATTTTCATATTTGAAATATCTCTCCTCGGATATTTTGGAGTACAACATCGGGAAGTTTGATTAATATTCAATTGAGAGTTGCATGTGTTTACTGTAGACGGTAAACAGCTACCTAGTGTTCTTTTGTCTGCAAGAATCGTGTGGAAAATTCGGTCCATGTGTCTCGCAAGAAGTTGACGACCTACATAGAGAATTTGGAAATGTTTTCGGCACATGCTCAATATCTGGAAAGCTGACCTCCATTCTGTATCATGTTCTAAAATCTTATGTGCAGAAAAACAAATTTTTCTGAATATTGAATTCATGGGATGGTCAAACTGATATGACGGCTAGGACAGGACTTTTGTTGATGATGGAGCTCAATCGAACTGCTTTGTTAAAGTAACAACACAGAAATGCACCTTTCTTTGTTAGTGTGTGACGTTTACCTGTTTCTACAGGTCAAGAATTTTGTCGCAAGATTTCAACAACGTGTCACATTACTCGACAGCAAAGACATGCATGACAGAGCAGATGCTATTAAAATTCATGCCTTGGTCCATAATCAATTGTCCGCGACTGTCTTTCAAGATATCTTTTATACTCTTGGTAGACATCGAAATTAATGTCTGATAGACCTGTCTTCAATTCCACGAACGATATCTCGGACAACATGTGAATGTGGCACTATGTCGTTTGTATTTTGTGAATGGTGTGAGAAATATTTGTTTTCGTTCTTTTTATCATGAGTTTCACCCTTCAGACTTTGAGAACGCTGACAAATAGACGACCAGTAATTGGAGTTACTTAATAATTTACTTTGGAAGTTTTCCTATTTTATTTTACTAACTTCTTATATTTATTATTCTTGCAGTATTTATCTCAAAACAGCTGTAAACAGACAATACACTAAACTGAATATTAATAACCGTTCCCTGTGCTCTTCTTCAAAATAAGGCAATAAATGTATTACAAATACGAGAATATTATCAAATTATTCGAAGAAAGACCCAAAGAAAACACTACAACTATAAATATGTTAGTAAAAACGCTTATCTTTATACAATATTTCGGTGTATAGCATTGAAAACGCGATTTCCATCATCAAACTTTGATCTTGATTTTGTTTTTCAAAAACTACCAAGTGTCTGTACCTCTTTACATTCAGTACAGAACGTCCATGCAAAATTTCATCGGAGTCGGTGCCCCACATGACAGACCGTCTCTTTGTCAGATATTTTATCGAATCGAATGTATCAACCAGTACACCAGCGATGGAGTATTTGGTGTATTCCAATATTGCCACGCCCGGCGACCTAAAAAAAAAAAAAAAAAAAAAAAAGAAATGAAGTTCTCGGATTCGAAACCCGGTCGGACCTCGGATTTCTTCAGTATTCGTTTTAACCCATCCTTCACCTCTCAACGAAGTGATGAGTCGCCAGATACAAGACGTAGTTCGGATTCCACGTTAAGCTTTAGGTCCCCTTTCCTTTCACCGGTTGGATAGGTGGGGTAGGCTAGGGACACGCAAGTTGCCGAAGTGGCGTCCAATTGAAAGAATTGCACCATGCCAATTATCCATGCGAAGTATTATTATTATATTCGAATATTATGGAAGTAAGTTTCCTACTGATCTGCATCACTGTAATTTTTCTACATTTAAAGCTAGCTGCCGTCCGTTACATCACTGGAAATTTCGTCTACGTCATCTTGGAGCCTATTACTATCATTCGATGACGACGCCACAGCATCATTAGAAAACAGCCGTAGATTGTTCCTCAACGTGTCCTTCAGATCATCTATATACGTAGGATCTTAAAATACTTTCCTGGGGCACTTCTAACAATACCGTTGACTCTGATCAACACTCGCCTTTGAGGTCGACGTACTAAGATCCACTGCCGAAGAAGTCTTCTAGCCAATCACATCTGGGCATTTGTTCCATATGCTCTTACTTTCGTTAGCAGTTTATAGCGTGGCGCTGTTACAAACGCCATTCGAAAATAAAGAAATATGTAGTCATTTGTTGCCCTTCATTCATTGTTCGCAAAATGTCATGTGATATATGAGAGAATGGCAATCTGAAATTCACACGAGCGATGCTTTCTAAAGCCATGCTCTTTCATGGATAACAGTTGTTCCTTCTCAAGGTAATTTTCTATATTTGAACTGAAACTATGTTCAAGAATTCCATTGCAATCTGATGTTAATGATATTCGAATGTGATTGTTTGGATTTGTTCTTTCACGTTCCCGATAAGCGGGAGTAAGCTGAGATTTTGCTCTGCACCAAAGATTCACGACAAATGAAAGATAATGGAGATCGCTATGCCGTAGAGTACTCGTTGAAAATTTAATCGACATTCCATCCGTACCTGGAGACTTAATTGTTTTCGGATGACTACTACCATCTCCTTCATTCGGAACCGTGTGCGTTGATCAGACGAGTAATGACAATTTTTTGAAGGCAATATTTAGAACTTCAGATATCCTTTTGCTGTCTTCTATCACCACGACAAAGAATGGCTCGACAGAGGTTTAGAAACCACCTTCTCGACTTTATGCATACGGCTAGAAATTTCTCGGAAAAATATTTTGGTTCGATTTGACTGTAGTAGTGATCGTAGGCTTCGCGTTCCGATCGTCTTTCAGGCACGTTTACCTCTACTAATTTCTACAAATCTTTATCTGCTTGTAGTTTTCTTGGACCGATAATTCAACTGAATTTGCTTCCCGGCATTTTATGTATAGTGTAATTAAACCGCAGATGATATTTTTTATCCTTAATCAATTTATTCGGCCCGTACTTCTGCAGTCCTTGATTTACAATGCACTTAAACATCGGCCATAATTTTTCTACCTTCATTCATTACCTTAAAGTGACGCTAACAATTGATTATCAGCTCTTTCTTAGCGCAAAAACTCACCAAGCCATCCTGACTTGTTTATTAACTTTACTAACCATTTTTCGCTGTGACGATGATATCTAAAACCTTCTCTACACGCCTCGCGGGAGTAACCGAGCGGTCTGGAGCGCCACGTTACGGGACGCGCGGCCACCCGCGCCGGAGGTTCGAATCCTCCTTGGGGCATGGATGTGTGTGTTGTCTTTAGGTTAGTTTAACCTTTAAGTATTCTGTAAGTCTAGGAACTGATGACTAACGTAGTTTGGTCCCATAGGATTACAAATATTTGAACATATGTCTCTACACAGTCATCGTTGATCAGGACAGGCCTGTTTGTAGCTACAAGGTCTAAAATATTTGCATTCCATGTGGGATGTCGATTTAGCTGCTGAATACAGGTTTCGAAAAACGTGTTTAGTAGTGGCTCCGAAGTTGGTTGAATAATTCTGGTACCTTCACGCCATTGAACGTAGACTGTCTTTCAATGACTATAGCTGTCAGGGTGGAACTGGGCGGCTGGTAGAAACACCCGTGCAGTAACTTGGTTTCTCATAGACCTGTTATACGTGCCCAAATAACTTCATAGTCACACTTAATTTCAACTTCTGTAGGGACAACATTTTTGTCAATTGATCTGAACACACCCGGTCGTAGCGTTTCTGTCTTTCAGATATACATTCCATGCCTCGCTAAATGTGAGATAGGTAGTACAGGATGGAGCAGCGTGGAGAGCTGCATTAAACCAGTTTTCTGACTGGAGACCACAGGGAAGGTAGACTACGATATTATTTGACCTTAACCTAAGATTAAATTACTTACACTATATTTTTTTCTTGCACCAACTGGTATTTATAGCAATTACATGGCATCGCTGATTATTTTATGAGTACAAGTATACTATACAATCCTTCTGGCGTCATATCGTCTGCAGGTTTTCTGCAGGAAGTTCATAATTAGGAAGTAGAAGCCTCTTGTATTACACACCACTTCGGCTTTCCTGCACAACAAACACGCGTTGCGGGTTGTGTACTTTGACAGGCGATCCTCCTACGGAGACTGTTACCAAGCATCACAAGGCGTCGTACACTCCTTGTCAACTACAAAATGATACGCGCTAACGAACGCTTGTTAATTTCTATGAGGCAAGAGGCAACTGTATCGCAACACCAGATCAATGATAGTAAATGAATATCTGGGAGAGGGGTGCTGGAGTTGTTAAACGTAGTGAACCATGTGCAGGAACTTTCTGTATGCATTCCACAATTCGACGATAGGCGTTGTGGAACCTATTAAAGTCTCTATATAAGAAAGCGAAAATGTGGGGGTTAATAGCTTTTAAATATTTGTGGAAAGTCATGTTGACCATAGCTGCTTTATTTATTAGCTCAAAACTACCATTATCAAGCGTCAGCATGATATACATAAAAGTTATCAAGTGCATTAGTTTTCAGTTATATATAACATTTATGGAATGGAATATTATGGCAAATTACATGTAGAGATACTTGCAGAGCTTAACCAGTTGATTAATGTTACATGTTACAAATTTGAAAAACTTTAAAATAAATATTTTGCATCATGTTTCACTTCCAGTGAGTGGTAGTTACAAACTGAAGCACACTTTGGTGAGCGTGCAGTAATACAAATTTAAGCCAAAGAAAGCAAATATGCTTACACTCGACTCTTTGAACATATACTTATTTAATCCTGCTGTAGCTTTGTTATACATCAAACCGAAGATCTACCATCAATGTTATTATATAGGCATTTACATCTGACTAATAGCACAAACACTACTACGTTAATCATATTTTAACATTTTTTATTGTTTGACGATTAATCCATTATGATATGTAGTCACGATTTTCTTCACTCTGTTATCTGAACTCACGATTTTAATCATATAACCTAAGTAATGTACACTCGGTGTTTTATTTAGTGTTGTAATGTATAGCTGCAAATTTCGAGGTATTTTATAACAACACAGCTACACTGTATTACACATGTTACGCTTGTACTTTGATATGTCGTATGGCACATACTGAGAAACCCAGCCATCACATCATCCATGGGTCCCAATGAAGACCAAAGATTTTCATAGACATATAACAGCTGTACGAACTATAGTCTTTGCTCAAAGATATCCAGTGTAAGCACATTTGTTATCTTTGGTTTTAGTTTTTATTACTACACGCTCATCAAAGTGTGCTTCAGTTTGTAACGATCAGTCACTGGAAAAACATATCTAGCAAGTGAAACATGATACCAAATATTTATTTTAAAGTTTTTCAATATTCTAACATGTCACGTTATCAACTGGCTAAGCTCTGTAAGTATCTCTACATGTAATTTCAGATAATATTACATTCCATCAATGTTGTATATAATTGATAGCTAATGCGCTTGATAACTTTTGTCTATATCAGGCTGGTGCTTGATAATGGTGTATTAACCGAAACCGGTAGCTTCTATCTAATAAATTAAGCAGCTGTGGTCAACATTCTACTAATAAAGTCTCTGTGATGTGGCATCAGGAAACAAGACTTCCTTCGAGTGCTTTCGGTTTTGGACAACAGCTTGATGCCGTTCAAAGTGTTATTACTGTGGCCGCAGTAAAAGGAGCGTCCAAAAGTGTCACCTCGCGATTGAAACAGGTTGCTATAGGTGCGAAAATATGACGGTTGTCGTAGACTGATGACCACACCCGAAGAGGGTCGATTCGTAGCCCTAGTGGGCTTGCAACACCTGCTGCCTGTCTCTGTCAGAATGACATCACGAAGATTAAGTAAGGCTGGTTGTAGTGGTAGAAATCTTCCTAGATGAAGGGCACTTCAAAACTTTTTTCCTATTTGCATAGGGTACGTATGTAAGATGTATAAGACAGGTGAAGTACCCACAGACTTTAAGAAAAATGTTATAATCCCCATTCCAAAGAAAGCAGGTGCAGACAGGTGTGAAAACTACAGAACCATCAGTTTAATAAGTCATCGTTGCAAAATATTAACACGAATTGTTTACAGAAGGATAGAAAAGCCGGTAGAAGACGACCTTGGGGAAGATCAATTTGGGTTCAGGAGAAATGTAGGAACACGGGAGGCAATACTGACTTTACGGCTTATGCTAGAAGATAGATTAAGAAAAGACAACCCTACATTTCTAGCTTTTGTAGATTTGGAGAAGGATTTTGACAATGTTTATTGGAATAAACTCTTTCAAGTTCTGAAGCAAGCAGGAGTAAAATATAGGGAGCGTAAGGTTATTTACAACTTGTACAAAAACCAGACAGCGATTGTCAGAGTTGAAGGGCATGGAAGGGATTCAGTGGTTGGGAAGGGAGTAAGACAGGGTTGTAGCCTTTCTCCAATGTTATTCAATTTGTACATTGAGCAAGCTATAAAGGAAAGCAAGGAGAAATTCGGTGAAGGAATTAAAGTTCAGGGGGAAGAATTGAAAACATTGCGTTTTGCCGACGACATAGTAATTCTATCAGATACAGCAAAGGGCCTGGAAGAGCAATTGAACGGAATGGACAGTGTGCTGAAAGGTGCATATTGTTGTTGTTGTTGTTGTTGGTTGTTTAAGGGGGACAAAACTGCAATGGTCATCAGTCCCCCATTCCACTTCTAGGCGACAAAAGGAAAACCATACACGTGAAAGATATCAAGCACAGAGTTTGAAGTTACGATGTGGGAGAGGAGTCCCACTGAGTCAATAAAACATCATCAAGAATAACAAGACAAAACGAAAAGACGGATACACAGATACAACTGACAACAAAGAAACCGATGGCCGTGGTTGACCAACCATAAGAATAAAAAAGGAAAAGTCAACCACTCGGATTCACAAAGAAATCTCCAGTTAGAGAGAACGATAAAATCCCCCTGCTCGAATAAAACGTAAAACGGTATCTGCCATTGTGGCATCGTCACCTAAAACTTCCGATAAAACAGCAGGGAGGTTAAAATGTCTCCGCAAGGCGGCTAAAAGGGGGCAGTCCAACAATATGTGGACGACTGTCAAATGGGAGCCACACCGACATTGGGCTGGGTCCTCACCCCGAAGGAGATGTCCATGGGTGAGCCACGTATGCCCAATGCGGAGGCGACATAAAACCACTGAGTCCCGTCGTGAACCGCGCATGGAGGAGCGCCATGCAACCGTCGTTTCCTTGACCACCCGGAGCTTGTTGGGCGTGCGCAGGCTACGCCACTCAGTATCCCAAAGCTGACGTACTTGCTGGCGCAACAATGAACGGAGATCAGAAGCCGGGAGGCCGATCTCTAGACAGGACATACCTACAGCCTGCTTGGCAAGCCTGTCAACACGTTCATTGCCCGGGATACCAACATGACCTGGAGACCAGATGAACACCACCGATCGCCCGGACCGTGTAATGGCATAAAGTGTCTCCTGAACGGCCAACACCAGGGTAGACCGCGGGTAACACTGCTCCAGAGCTCGGAGGCTGCTCAGGGAGTCGCTGCAAACAACAAAAGACTCGCCTGAGCAAGACCGGATATGCACAAGAGCTCTGTGAATGGCCACCAGCTCTGCAGTGTAAACACTGCAGCCATTCGGCAGAGAGTGCCGTTCCACATGGTTACCGTGTGTATAGGCAAATCCGACACGGTCATCCACCATTGAGCCATCGGTGTAGATCAGGTCATAACCACGGAACTCCGCTATGACAGCAGAGAACTGACGGCGGAGCGCCTCCAGTGGTATCGAGTCTTTGGGCCCATGGGCCAAGTCCAGCCGAATAGACGGCCTTGTCAAACACCGTGGAGGTGTATGCACCTGGACCCGATATGGAGACGGAAGGGGCAAAGACTCAAGTTCCAGGAGGAGGGACCGAACTCTATAGGCTATCGTTAGACCTGACCTGGGGCGTCGCTGATGGTGAGGGACAACCACATTAGAAAAGAGAAGACGACGGTTTGGGTGGCCTGGGGAGCAATATACGTTCGCTACATAAGCTGCGAGCAGGTGTTGGCGGCGGATTCCCAAATGTGGGATCCCAGCCTCCACTAGTAAACTGTTCACCGGGCTGGTGCGGAAAGCGCCCGTCGCAATGCGGACCCCACAGTTGTGAATGGGGTCCAGGAGATGCAGTGCCGAAGGTGCACCCAAAATCGAGACGGGACTGCACCAGCGCCGTGTAAAGCTGCAACAGTGTGGAGCGGTCGGCACCCCAGTTCGTATGACCCAAGTGTCTGAGAAGGTTGAGATGGCGCCAGCACTTCCGTTTCAGCTGACGAATGTGGGGGATCCATGTCAGCCGGGCGTCAAAGACCAGTCCTAGAAAACGATGAGTTTCAACTACAGTAAGTAGTTCGTCATTAATATAAAGGTCAGGGTGCGGGTGGACAGTCCGACGCCGACAGAAGTGCATCACTCTGGTCTTGGAGGCAGAAAACTGAAAGCCGTGGGTAAGCGCCCAGGTCTGCGCCTTCTGAATAGCACCTTGCAACCTGCGCTCGGCAACTTGGGTGCTGCAGGAACTAAAAGAGAGGCAAAAGTCGTCAGCATAAAGAGAGGGGGACACCGACGATCCAACCGCTGTGGCTAAACCGTTGATGGCGATTAAAAATAATGGGACGCTTAAAACGGAACCCTGAGGAACCCCATTTTCCTGGATATGAGAGGAGCTCAGGGAAGCACCAATTTGAACACGAAAGGTACGGACGGCTAAAAAATTCTGAATAAAAATCGGTAGGGAGCCCCGGAGGCCCCAGTCATATAAAGTGTTGAGGATGTGTCGTCGCCAGGTTGTATCGTATGCTTTGTGCATATCGAAGAAGACGGCAACAAGGTGTTGGCGCCGGGAAAAGGCTGTGCGGATTGCAGACTCGAGGTACACCAGATTATCGGTGGTAGACCGACCCTGGCGAAAACCGCCCTGGCATGGAGCCAATAATCCCCGAGTCTCAAGAATCCAACACAACCGCCGACTGACCATCCGCTCCAACAGTTTGCATGGAACGTTAGTCAGGTTAATGGGCCGATAGCTATCCAAGTTCAGAGGATGTTTGTCGGGCTTAAGCACTGGGATGATGATACTCTCCCGCCACTGTGACGGGAAAACACTATCACACCAAATGCGGTTATAGACCGCAAGGAGGTTACGCCGACTATCTGCTGAGAGATGTTTCAGCATTTGACCGTGGATGCTATCAGGCCCTGGCGCCGTGTCTGGACATTGTTGAAGAACACTGAGGAGCTCCCACTCAGTAAAGGGAGTGTTGTAAGATTCAGTGCGGCGGGTACGAAAGGAGAGGGGCTGGCGTTCCATCCTCTCCTTCAATGTACGGAAGGCCGGTGGATAGTGTGCAGAGGCAAAGGCGCGAGCATAATGCTCGGCAAACATCTCTGCAATAGTGGCCGGGTCCGTACAAACGACTCCATTTGAGGAGATCCCAGGGATTCCCAGTGGTGTCCGTAATCCCTGTAGCCGCCTGATCTTACTCCAGACCTGCGAGGCTGAGGTGCCTGTCCCAATAGTGGAAACGTACCTCTCCCAGCACTCCTGTTTCTGTCTTCTTATTAACTGGCGAGCACGAGCGCGAAGCCGTTTAAAATCAATGAGATGCTCCTGAGAGGGGTGACGCTTATAGCGCTGTAAGGCCCGCCTACGATCTCTAATAGCCTCAGCTATTTCCGGCGACCACCACGGCACTGCCTTACGCCGTGGGCACCCTGTGGAGCATGGAATTGCAGCTTTTGCAGCAGAAACAATTGTGTGAGTGACGCCCTCAACCACCACATCGATGGAATCGAGTGGGGGAGGTTGAACAATAGCAGTGGACGTGTAATCTTCCCAGTGAGCCCTGCCTAAAGCCCACCTGGGGGGGGCGTTCTGGGGACTGACGTTGTGGGAGTGACAGAAAAAGCGGAAAATGGTCACTGCCACACAGATCGTCGTGGGCTCTCCAGTGGACAGATGGTGGAAGGCTGTGGCTGCAGATCGATAAATCAATGGCCGAGAACGTGCCATGTGCCACACTAAAGTGTGTGGGGGCACCAGTATTTAATAGGCAGAGGTCGAGTTGAGAAAGTAAAGACTCGACTACTCTGCCTCGGTCAGAAAGCGAAGTACTACCCCACAACGGGTTATGGGCATTGAAGTCGCCCAATAAGAAGAAAGGCGGGGGTAGTTGCGATATAAGTGCAGCCAAATCATTCAAAAAGAGGTCACCATCTGGAGGGAGATAAAGGCTGCAGACGGTAAACTCTTGTGTTGTCCTTACCCTGACAGCCACTGCTTCTAGTGGTGTACGAAGGGGCACAGGTTCACTATGAACAGAAGTAAGGACATACACACATACACCACCTGAGACCCTGTTATATGAGCTACGGTTACAGTAATATCCCCTGTAGCCACGAAGGGCTGGGGTCCGCATTGCTGGAAACCACGTTTCCTGTAAGGCAATGCAGAAGGCAGGTGTTGTGCTTAAAAGGTGTCGTAGCTCAGCCAGGTGGGGAAAGAAACCGCCGCAGTTCCACTGGAGGATAATGCTCTCTGATAACTGGGAAGACATGGAGATTACAAATCAGCGTCACTCAGATCCGCTGTCTGCCTTTGTTCTGGCTCAGTATCCATTAGGTCTGTGATGTCCCCGACGGCGAGGTCGTCTGGGGACGCTAGAATCTCCACCTCGTCCCCAGAGGTCGAGGTGGAGTGGTGAGGTGGCTCGGGAGCCACCGTGGTATCCTTCACGTCGTCGTTGTCAACTTTTTTCCTCCGGTCCTTCTTGCCCCTCGGGGGCTTCGCCGGCAGGGCTGGCTTCTCAGCCTCAGGGACTGAGGAGGAGCATGAGGCCCTGCGTCCAGCAGCCCTCGGTTTTGCCTGCTGCTGGCGTGTGTCGGAAGCGACACGGGCGGAACCCTCGGAAGGGAGTGTCCCAAGGGACCCCTTCCGAACGAGGGGTGCCGGAGAAGGTTGTTGTGTCTCCGGCAGAAGGGTGGAGGTTGTTCCTGAGGCAATTACCTTGGGAGCAGAAGAAGGAAGGGAGCCCCCAACCACCTTGGGGGCAGATGTAGGTTTGTGGCCCTGGGGTCCCACAGAAAAAGAATTAGAAGAGATGGGTGTCGCCACAGATGGTGCTGACGATGCAATTGCTGCAAAAGAAGTCGTCATGGCTACTGGGTGCAAGCGCTCATACTTCTTTTTCGCCTCAGTATAGGTCAACCGGTCCAAGGTCTTATATTCAATTATTTTCCTCTCTTTCCGGAGCATAGGACATTGTGATGAGCAGGGAGGATGCTCCTGGCCACAGTTCACGCAGACGGGCGGCGGAGTACATGGGGCGTCCGGGTGGGCTGGACGTCCACAATCCCGGCAAGTGGCGCTGGAAGGGCAACGGGACGGCATATGCCCAAACTTCCAGCACTGGAAGCATCTCATGGGAGGAGGGATGTAGGGTTTTACATCAACCCGGTAGCACATCACCTTCACCTTCTCCGGCAGTGTATCGCCTTCGAAGGCTACAATGAAGGCACCGGTGGCAACCTTATTGTCCTTAGACCCACGATGGATGCGCCGGACAAAGTGAACACCTAGCCGCTCGAGGTTGGCGCGCAGCTCCTCATCAGATTGTAAGAGGAGATCTCTGTGGAAAATAATGCCCTGGACCAGATTGAGCGAATTATGTGGCGCAATGTTGACCGCGATATCTCCCAGCTTATCACAAGCAAGCAACGCCCGCGACTGGGCTGGGGATGCGGTGAGGATCAAGACAGAGCCATTACGCATCTTGGAGAGGGACTCCACCTCTCCAAACTTCTCCTCCAGATGTTCTACGAAGAACTGAGGCTTGACTGTTGTAAATGATTCCCCATCAGTCCTCGTACATACAAGCTATTTAGGCGAATATGGTTCATTGTTGTTAGCAGCCCTGCGTTCCTCCCAGGGCGTAGCCAAGGAAGGGAACGACTTGGGGTCATAATAAGTGGCATGAAACTTCCCACGCTTTGAGACGGTGGTTGTACGTCCACCAACGTTATCTGTTGCTCGTTTCATTGTGGTCCCACGAGCAGCTAGGGATCTAAACGTCCACCCAGGCAGAGCCCCGCTTGCCTGGGTAAGCCTTATGCAACTGAGGTGCGGCAGGTTCCTCAGAGGTTGCTCGCTAGCGGCTGTTCAACCTCAACAGCCATGCATCTCCTCGGCACGTAGCACACCTTGAGATTGAGGTTTTTTTTATAGAGGTTTGTACCATCCTCGCGACCCAGGCGATTAAGCCAAGATCCCCGGACTCTGAAACGTACAACGTTCCACCGTCGCGCCGAACGATGGTCGCTGAAGCACGCACAGAGCTTACGGTGTAGCGGACTGTAGGCGCGACACAGCCCACAGCTCAGGACCCCGGGTTCGCCAAGCCCGTACCCAGCAAATTAATGCTGAGCCCCTGAGGGGAAAGGTGCATATAAGATAAACATTAATAAGAGCAAAACTAGGGTAATGGAGTGCAGTATAAGAAAATCGGGTGATGCTAAAGGAATTAGATTAGGTAACGAAGCAATAAAGGAGGTAGATGAGTTTTGTTACTTGGACAGTAAAATAACAAATGATGGTCGCAGTACAGAGGATATAAAATGCAGAATGGCAATGGGTAGAAAAGTTTTTTGAAAATGAGAAGTTTGTTAACATCGAATATTGATTTAAGCCTAAGGAAGTCCTTTATGAAGGCATTTGTATGGAGTGTTGCCTTGTATGGGAGTGAAACATGGACGATAAATAGTGCGGACAGGAAGAGGATTGAGGCTTTTGAAATATGGTGCTACAGAAGAATGCTGAAGATTAGGTGTGTGGATCGTGTAACTAATGTGGAGGTACTGAACAGAATTGGGGAGAAAAGAAATTTCTGGCATACCTTGACTAAAAGAAGGGATAGATTGGTAGGACACATTCTTAGACATCAAGGTATCGTGAATTTAGCATTGGAGGGAAGTGTGTGGGGTGAAAACCGCAGAGGAAGACCAAGAGATGGATACAGTAAGTAGATTCAGACAGATGTAGGTTGCCGTTCTTATGTGGAGATGAATAGGCTTGCTCAGGATAGTGTATTGTGGAGAGCTGCATCAAACCAGTCTCCGGACTGAAGACCACAACAACTCAACTTTTAAAAGTGGAAATAAGGGATAATAAGGAATAAATACAAAAAAAATAATGAAGCTAAAGACGGCTAGCCATATAGAATAACGAATAACACCGACTAAATTATTTATTTATTTTACGTGGACAGGTATAGACATTGCTTAAAATACAATAAAATTACATTTGCTATAGATAAATTACGAGTGCGGGAACTTAAATAGTGGCAACACTGCTGTGGAAATGCAAAGGAATCTACTGTTGTCGCTGATAGCACACGTTGGCATACCTACCTTACCTCCGAGCAAATGGACTCGTCCGTCCCACGTCACCGGCGTGCGCACAATCGAGGGAACCACAGTCACTTGTGAGCGAGCGGTCTAAAGTAACAGTGTCACTATGTATTCGAAACAGGAACAACGGAGATGGATCAAGATTGAATTTGCCACAAGTTGTACAGCACAACAGTGTCATCAAGGTCTTCAAGAAGAGTGCAGGGATCCGACATTGCTGTTCAGTACAGTGGCGCGTTAGGTAAAAGACTTCAACGAAGGTCGTCAAACAGGCAGACATACATCGCGCAGGTCGTCCTTGCGTCTGTGAAGAAGAATTACATACTGTTGCCGCGTTAGTGGGCAGTGATCGACGCCAGACGATTAGTCAACTCGCCCATGAATCCGGATGGGCGGTCGCATACAACGCTAGCTGTCGCTGCTCTTTGCGATCGATGGGCGTGGAAAATACTATTACATCCACCATACTCCCCAGACTGATTTGATTCCGAAGATGGAGAAACACTTCGTGACATTCGCTTCAGAACCGTTCCAGAGATTCGACAGGCAGTAGACGGCTCCATTCACACCGTCAGTATAACAGACTCTGCTAATGGTATGCTACACCTTCCTCAAGGTTGGTAACGGGTTCTACAAAACGCTGGAGACTACTTTGAGGGACAGTAACAGGTGCAAACATATGGGATATATATTGAAAAATACAGGACCGGTGATTTGCTCTTCAATTAAGGGCAAATATGCGATATCTAGGGACAGGCGGGATGATTGGCAATCCTATGTAGCTGTACGTTTGTTACTCCCGTATTAAAAATTTTTAATGAACAACATGTAACATAATTTCGAGCATGACGTTTTGTCTACTTCCGAAGATCGAATTAGAATTCATTGCCGTGAGTAGGTACTTCGCAACGAAAAGAGAAACGTGAAATAGTGTTTGATTAACGATATATTAAACAGTGTCGGCCTGTAATGCGACAGAAAAAAATAATCAGTAATCGGCTGAATTCTGTCCAGCAAAATTTCAGTCACTGACTAAACATTTTTTGTTGTTATATCCTTGCGATAATGCAGTAATAATCGTAGACTTACACCGCTTACAACGATTAGGCAATCGGGTGAGATATCACACACAATGTACAAATGGTAACGTATATTATTCAAATATTGGTTACAATTTGTAATTAGTGTTCTGTACAGTACTATATTTAGCTGTCTCAACTCTTTACTTGAGGTTTATATGGCGTTTATTTAGAGGGAGGACCATGGGGCTACCATAATAGTGAAAAAGTCGTTCTCGATGCCCTCTCATATGGTGTGTGGTCGCCTCGGTCGGCCAATACAGCCGCGCACCTTCGTGGCATGAACAGTTTGAGGTTATCAATTAGCTCTTGAGGGATATTTTGCAATTATTCAAAAGTGCAATATCCAGCTCTGCAACTTTTGTGGGAAGTGCTGGTCTGGCTGCAATGCGACTGCCAAGGGAATGCCAGACATGCTCAATCAGATTTAAGTCCGGTGAACAAGCTGGCCACTCGACTAGTTCAGTTCCCTCAACTTCAAGCAAGTTGTCCAGCAGTGCAACTCTGTGGGGACGAGCGTTATCGTCCACCACTAGGAACTTAGTCTCTATGAAAGTATGTATTGAACTAGTTTATTATAAATTGTTATCAAATTACTAAGTGTTCAAATGTTTGTAAATCTATCGGACTCAGCTGCATGGTTATTAGTTTGTAGCTTACAAACTACTTAAATTAAGGTAAACTAACCTAAGGACAACACAAACACCCATGCCCGAGGGGGGACTCGAACCCCCGACGGCGAACGTCCGCGCGCACCGCAGCACGGCGCCCCAGTACGCACGGCTAATCCGCCGCGGCTCTAATTATTAATTTTCCGATATTTGTAGTGACCGAAACAACATCATACACCTGTATTTCTATAATAAAAACGTATAATGACTTGGAAAGCTCACCGCAACATAACGACATAAGAGTAATCTACTATTTGTATTGGTAAGTAATTCCAAACAATGTACGGATGGATATCGATTGGTTCTTTAGTGTTCACATGTGTCAAACGTACATGTGACTTTCGACAGTCATAAGTCTATGTGGATTACATGTAATTAATGTCCACTTTTCTAGTTTCAAAGTTGCAGTTGCCAAGCCGTTTTACTTAGTCCTAAGTCTTACTTTGCAATTCGATTATCAAGTCTATATTCATTATAGAAATACAAATGTATAATATTGATATGGCCAATGTAAATGTCGGTAGGCTACTAATTAGATAAAAGTGATAAAAAATTATTCAACTGATGCTTCATAGGCTATAACTAAAATAAGCGATTTTGTTTAACATGAGATCTTATAGCTTTTTGCGGCGGAGGGAAATATTTGTTTGACTTGCATTTTTGTACATTTTATGTTTTTGATGGTATTTATGGGAATATTAATTTATTTTAGATATTTAAATTTATGAATTTCTTGTTAAATATTATATAGGTCTTTACTGAATGTGGACGGCAGTTATTAAGCTTGAAAATATCAGTTGAAGTATTAGAAAAAAATAATTAGTAGACGTATGTTAAGTGCACCAATCTGTCCATACCTCGCGGTAAGTTGGCCCTGAAAGCTGGGGCACGTTGACCCATGTAGTCTTTTGGTAAGTATAACTAATAAATCAAAATAAAACTAACAGTTATCAAGAAATATACTTTAATGTACATAATATCAGGTTGAATATTGAGTTAAATGCTTGACATTGAGGACTATGACAACAGGACAAGTTAAACTTATTACGATTTGTAGTGTCTTAATACAAACCAGTCAACTATAATCAATGTCCAGCTCCAAAGGATCAGCACAGTTTTAACACTCATAAAATATTCTGGACTCATAAAATAGTCCACGGATTTCATTTTTCACGCGTCTCTGATAAGCCCAGCACTTACCGTTCGTAAAGTGAATACCTTGTTCTCCAGTTGACTTTTTCAAAAAGGCAGTGTGACTCTTCCACATCGTCATCATTATCACGATCTTTCCTTTTTGAAAAAGGGATTTTCGAGCCTGTGATCTAATTTTTCTTCATTATTTCTTTCCAATGCTTTGGTACAATGAAAACGGCTGAAATTCAATTTCTGTTTCCTGAGTTTCTATTACCTGTACCAACTGACATAAGGTCTGTCTGTACTTAGCACCAGTGCCTCCACTATGGCTTTCTTGGAATCTCAAAGTCTTCGTTGACAGTCCTCACAGATCTTTCCTTTTCTTTTACTTCTAAAACTACTCTTACCATCGTGTCTTCAGAAATCATTCCCCTTTCATTATTTTATAATTTCTGATCCTTTTTATGACACTACAAATACAACAAAGTTTTAAACCAGACCTGTAACTCATATTTCGAAAACAACGAAATGAACGAGATTCTGACTTCTCAGATCACTGTTTAAGATCAAAATAAAATTTAATGTATGGCGTTTATTCAACGCTTTAACCTGTATCTTGTGAATATGACGATATTTTGACCTCTGAAACGTATTAAAATATGTTTAACTTAGACAATTATCTTAATGTGATTCTTCAGTTTCTCCCGGCGTATTTGATAATCAAAATATCCGCGGGTGTACTGCCGGTCTATAGTGTCCAACGGGCCAGTTGGACACTATAGACCGGCAGTACACCCGTGGATATTTTGATTAATTATCTTAATAATCTAATAAACTCGAATAATTATAAACGTTGTTATCATTAGAAGTAACAAACCTTTCATCGAGTTTAAAAAAGTACAGCTCGTATAGGACGTGACAGGTTGTCTCGGCTGACCATCGTGCTCTGACCTCTCTGGGCCAACCTGCCCCATCGCCATCTTTACAATACATTCTATTGTTCAGAAAAGTCACTGAAGCAATTAAACCTGTATGCCATATAGAAATAATCCTTAAAAAACGACATTTTATTATACTATTCACACCGTTGTTCTAAAGCAAGTAAAAATTAAATAACAAACATTAATCGACGAGTGGAATTTTACTGAAACACGCCCAAAAACAATTAAGGGCTTCAGCTTGTCAAAAACTTCGCCGCCTGCGATGTTGGCCCTGTATATGGAGACAGTGCTACCTACTTCCTGATTGATTCCTAAGACGATCTAGCCTCTACTGTATGAACTAATTCGACTGCGCCATCCTGCCCCTATGGCCAACGTGTCCTGGTCTCCCCTGCTATTCATTTGCCACAACGTAAGCAAGAAAATAAACGGGAAAAGGTAAAAAATTTGATATGAAAGCTTAGTTAGCGAAGAAAGAATAAATATGATACAGCTATCTATAATAGTGTCATCCTAAATTAAAATATTTATTCTTTTGTGGTGCAGCACACCGTGTCATTTATACATCTCCATCTGCGTCCATACTCCGCAGAGGGACCGATGACCAGTGTAGTTTGGTCCCTTGAACCCCAAACCAATCAATCAATTATACTCAGCAGGTCATCTCAAGTTACGTGGAGAAGGGTGCTTTGTGTACCAGTGTTGCTTCCTAATTCATTCCGCCTCTAATGACCACGCCGTCGACGGAACGTTAAACCCTAAGCTTCCTGCCTTCTTCCTTATCTGTTCCAATGGCGTATAGTTAGCTGAGATACGACTACCGGTGTGCCTCCGTGTCGGCTATAATCTCTCCAATTTCATCCTCATGGTCTTTTCGCGATATATGAGGAAGCAGGATGATTCTCCTAGAAATGTAGGCTCTTAGAAGCTTGACAGTGGCCGAAAGGTACTGCTCTTATTTGATTTATCTCTATCTCCAGTGTCCATCCTACCTGTTAACGATCCCACACTGACAAAAAAAAATTATTAGTCTAACGAGTGTTTTGTAAGCTACTTGCCTTGTTGTTGAATTACACTTCATGATTAGTTTTCCAATGAATCTCAGTCTGGCATCTACCTGAATCACGATTAATTTTACATTGTCCTCCCACTGTAAATTACTCCTCATGCACATAATGTCTGGAAGTAATTGCTTCCATTGATTGCTATGCAGTTTTGTAGCCATACAGTAAAGGCTCTTTCTTTCATTGTAATCGCAGAACCTTACATCTGTTGTCGTCGAGAGTAAACAGCCACAGCCTTCACCATCCATCTATATTACTATTATACATACGAAAGCAGCTTTGTCTGTTACGTTTTCACAACTCAACCGCATAACTGCTTTTCATGAAATTATTTGTAGAGGTAGCTTGAATGCTGAAGAAGAACATAGGCAACTTTAGAAAGTGTGTTATTCAAGATATTTGTTGAATTTATGTATATAGCTCAGTGACATCTAAACAAACTGGATGTATAACCCTGGTCTCTGAGCGAAGAACTACAGCGTGTCTGCACATTCAGATGTTTTCCACACGTTTTCACATTGTCCGCCATGTTTAAATTTAGTTTACGAATTTTCAACAGCTATTACGTGATAAAGTATTGCTTGCTTACCTCTTGATTTAAAATTGATGCCAATACGCGATGTAATTGACTAATATGGAAGCGTAATCGAACAGTATTTACGTCTCGTTTTCTTGTAACATAGCAATCATATTTGAATTTGGCAAGAAACGAAATATTAACATCTATGGCTGGCATACTCAGACGGCTGAAGTTCAACATGCAGGTAATATAGAGATCACTGATATTTCTCTAAATATGGAACAGCTGACCATCAATGTTTGAAGACTCCTTGGAAAAACTATTTAATCTTCGAATTTTGAAATTCATCAAATTAATTAAAAATACTTTGAAAGGTTGATATGTTGTACGTATTACGATTCATCACAATGAATTAAATGCTTATACGACTTGTATAACGTATAGCTTCTTCAGTCAGCGGTTTAGTTACTATGTAACGAACAGATGTTCAAATGTTTGTAATTCTATGGGACCAAACTGAGTTGGTCGTCAGTTCCAAGTTTTACAAACTACAAAGACTAAGTTAAACTAACCTAAGGACAACACACATATCCATGCCCGAGGGATGATTCGAACCTCCGACGTGGGAGGCCGCGCGATCCGCAACGTGGACAACGAACAGACTTTCTTTTCGTATTTAATAATAAATTTGTTTTCATCTCGATAAAGAACGTCAGTGTTTACTGCGGTTATACTCAAGGTTTATATTTAAACTGGATAACTAGAACATTTTCTTTTATCCTGATGATTATGGTCATAGCTTAGTAACAAAGTTGGGAAATCATTGTACTTCCAATGTTCTTTGACACATATACAAGGACATCAATTCCGGTAAAAGCTAGTATGTCTATAAACAGCAGATGCTCTTCCATTTTCCAACAATTAGAGTTCTTTGTATAGTACAGCACGATAGGCGGAAAGCCTCACGGAACTTCCAACATTATCCGCCGTACCATTTTCTTTCCTCGAGAACGGTGCGCCTGACATATGAGCAATCTTACGGTCCATCTAGCAGGGACGTGATCTTCTTTGTCATGATGGAGATTCTCTGATGCCTTGATGTACGGGTTCCTCAGGGAGTCAGAGCATGAGGAATCTGGGAACGACAGGTCGATCCGTCAAACGCGAAACGAGCTGCGCAAGAGTTGGCGTCTGCGTTAGATTATGCAGCCAAGAGGTAAATGATCTAGAATTACTTACTACATCACTTACATAACTTCTCTGCCGTTCCATTCTCTAATAGCGCGCGGGAAGAAAGAACACCTAAATCGTTCCGTTTTCCACCTGATTTCTCTTATTTTATTGGGATGGTCATGTCTCCCTAAGTAGGTGGGTGCTAGTAAAATATTTTCACATTCAGAAGTAAAAGTCGGTGATTGAAACTTCGCAAACAGATCACGCTGCAATGAATAACGTCTTTCTTTTAATGATTTCCACCCCAATTCGTGCAACATTTTCGTGACGCTTCCCCCCCCCCCTCCCGTAACGTGATAAAACAAAAAGAGCTGCCCTTCTCTGAACCTTCTCCATGTCTTCCGTCAGTCCCACCTGGTGAGGGTCCCACAAGGGGCAACAGTACTCCAAGAGAGGACGCACAAGTGTGATGTAGCCAGTCTCTTTGGTGGAGCTGGTGCATCTTCGCAGCGTTCTGCCGATGAAACGTAATCTTTGGTTCGCCTTCTCAACAATATTTTCTATGTGTTATCTCCAGTCAAAGTTGTTCGTAATATTAACTCCTAGGTATTTGGTAGAATCTACGACCTTAAGGTTTGACTGATTTATCGCGTAATTGAAGTTCAGCGGATTTCTTTTAGTGGTTATGTGTATTACTTCACACTTTTATTTGTTTAGTGCCATTTGCTAATTTTCGCACCATGCAGAATTTTGGTCTAAATCGCTTTGCAGTTGATTTTGATCCTCTGTTGACTTCACTAACCGATAAACGACAGCATCATCCGTGATCAGTCTAAAGGAGCTATTCAGATTGTCTCCTAAATCGTTTATAAACACGCATCCCTGTGGAACGCCAGATATCACTTCTGATTTACTCGATGACTTACCGTCAATTACAACGAAATGTGTCCTTTCTGATAGGAAATCGTGAATCCAATGGCACAATTGGGGAGATATTCCATAAGCACGCAATTTCATTACAAGCCTCTTGTGGGGTACAGCGTCAAAAGCCTTCCGGAAATCCAGAAATACGGAATCGATTTGAGATCCCTTGGCACTTAACACATCATCTGAATAAAGGGCAAGCTGTGTTTCGCAAGAGCGATACTTTCGGAATCCGGGTTAACTACTGGGTAATAGGTCGTTCTCTTCGAGGTAGTTCATAAAATTCGAACAAAGTATAAGTTAAAAAATCCTACTGCAAATTGACCTCAATGAGATTGGCCTGTAATTTTGAGGATCACTCATATTGCCTTTCTTGAATATTGGAGTAACTTGGGCAACTTTCCAGTCTTTGGGCACGGATCTTTCGCCGAGTGATCGGTTGTAAATTATAGCTAAGTACGGAGCTATTGCATCAGCATACTCTGAGAGGAATCTAGTTGGTATACAATCTGGCCCGGAAGATTTGTTTTTGTTTAGTGACTTAAGTTGTTTCACAACTCCAGGAACATCTTCTAAGTTTGGCAGCTGTTCTTGGATTCAATACTGGAGTGTTCACTTTTTTTTTCGTCTTCTTTGGTGAACGAATTTCGGAAAGCTGTGTTTAGTAATTCTGCCTTAGCAGTACTGTCATCGGTAGTATTACCATTGCTATCGCGTAGTGCAGATATTGTTGGTGTTTAGCCGCTAGTGTACTTCACATATGACCAGAATTTCTTTCGATTTTCTGCAAAATTACGAGACAGGTTTTCGTTGTGGTAACTATTATAGGCTTACTGCCCCAGGTTTGTGAAATACTGTCCTGTTATTAATGTCATTTTCGATACTGAATAACGCAATTACAAGGCCACATTTTGGGCCTCGTAAATGTGTACCAGTACAAGTTAAATGTGGCTCACGGGTGCCAACGACCTTCCTCTGTAGTGGCGGAAATGTCTGGCGCCCTGTAACGTCACCCGACCGCTTACTAATGTTTTAAACAAGCCGGCCGCGGTGGCCGAGGTGACTGAGGCGCTCCAGTCGCGGTCAGCACGGCCACTACGGTCGGGGGTTCGAATCCCCCCTCGGGCATGGATATTTGTGCCGTCCTAGTTCGTAAGTAGTTCTTAAGTAGTTTGTAAGTTTAGGGACTGATGACCCCGTAGTTAAGTCCCATAAGCTTAACAAACATTTGAACATTTTTTTGTTTTAAACAACAGACCTCAGAGTTGTGTGTAGGTTTTAGTGTGGGTTAATGATATACATCATTTACGAATTACAGTTCTTGAGATTGTCTAGTCTGCAGTCAAAAATTCTGGATTTGAGGTCCACCTAATAGGCAAAATGCTGCTATTTTTTTAAGATAAGTAAACCCATCGATAATAGCCCAGAGGTGCTGAAACATGTTTAAGTAAAATTATAAAACCCAGCTATAAATAAATCCATGATGAAGGCGCAGAGGTGCTGAAACATGTTTGGGTAAAATTAGAAAAAAAAAAAATGTTTAGAATGACATGCGGACCTCATGTCCAAAATGGGTTAATGGTGTCACATTGGCTCCGCATTTCACCACAACGCGATCGTCTGCAAGTCACACTATAGGAAGGCCGCCACCTCTCCATCCCTACTTGCAGTACACCCGTTACTTTAACGCCTCTGCAGTGGAGCTCAGAGTCGCAACGCCCGTGGTTTTCTCATGCGTGCTTGAGGACAACATTTTAGACTCTCTGCCTCTTACAAGAAGACCATCAAGTCTCGCAAATTCAGTTTAGTATGAGACTTCACATGTCAGTACTATACGATAAGGGTGTCCACTCATAGAAGTTTTAAAGCGCACAATACTGAAAATTCCAAGAAAACGGTTCCAAAGTTTTAATCGCAGAACATACATGCAAGTTTGGCAGCGGTGGTCCTACCGCATGCGGTAGATCAGCTCATATGCTAACGTCATCACCAGTCATGAGGACGAGCCGTGTTCGAACCTACCGTCAAGATGCATTTCTTATTATTTAACTTACAATAACTTTTTAATAAAGTTCATTACCTAAAGTATTATCGTTTTTGAAATGGCTGTCACAGTTGTACTTAAAATAAGAATGTCACTCACGATATCTTTTTAGTAATTCGAATAATTTCAAATACATTGTTCATGTAGATCAATTAATTACCTCTGTCAAAAGATTCCGGATGGAGTTTCAATTATATATATTTTTTTGCAAAAGCATTATCATTTGTCTACTTTGTACTTTACGTACAAGCACCACAATGACAATTGTCATAAAAACATTTAAAATAAAATACGAGGGTTGGAGCTTAAATAGTGGCAACACTGCTTTGGAGACGCTATGCAATGGAATCTACTATTGTCGCTGATACCACACGTTCTTACCATTGAGAAAATGAACTCGCCTTTCGCACGTCACCGGCGTGCGCACAATCGAGGGAAACACTGTCACTTGTGAGCGAGCGGTCTAACGTAACGGTGTCACTACGTTTTCGAAACAGGAACAATTGAGTTACATGAAGATTGAAGGTGCCAGAAATCTTACAGCACGACAGCCTCATCAAGGTCTTCGAGAGGCGTGGGTGAAGTGCCATTGCCGTACAGAACAGTGGCACGTTGGGTAAAAGCCTTCAACGAAAGTCGCCAAACTGTGGCAGACATGCCTGGGTAGGTTCTCCTAGAATCTATGAAGAAGTGCGTAGTTCTTGCGTTCGTGAACTGTGATCTATGCAGACGATTAGTGAGTTCGCTCAAGTAACCAGATTAGTGCGGTCGCATACAGCGCAAACTGTGGCTGCTCTGTTCGGGGTCGATGGGACTGGGAAGTATATCATCCACCGTACTCCGCGAACTTATGTCCTTGTGACTTTGATTTGATTCCTAAGATGAAGGAACCACTTCGTGGCATTCGATTCAGAACTGTTCCATAGATTCGACAGGCAGTAGACCGCTCCATTCGCACCATCAACAGAACAGGCTCTGCTAACGGTAGACTACGCCTTCCATATCGCTGGCAACAGGCTCTACACTACGCTGGTGACTATTTTGAAGGACAGTAACAGGTGCAAACATGTAACGCTTTTGTATCGGTTGTGAATAAATAGTTGCCGCTATTAAAGTTCCAACCCTCGTATATTTTGGCATCTTGCACAATTAATGAAGGGCGATTCTTACAGGAATAATGTTTAAAAAAAACTTCGTTGACATTCCTTAAAACTTTCGTTAGAAAGCCTGGAAGTTTATCAGGCAAATCAGAACATTTCCTCAAAAATTGGTGATGATTGATGGTTGATTATACATTGTATTTTATGCAGTTTTGACTCTTCCTGTTTCTATGCAAACAATAGGGTAACAGCTATACTCTGCTTTTCCATGAAACAATCGGTTTCTCGAATTTACAACGAATATTCATAACCTTTTCACAACTTACAACATCGTCTAACTTTGTACTAAATTTTAATGACTATAGTATTTAATGCTTTAATCTATCTACAATTATTGTAAATTGTATTTAGAATTACTGGACTCTACATTGTAATTAAAATTTTAATTAGTTACAACCGTAATTTTAAAATTAAATAACGTACTTTATGTTGTTATTGATAACATTTTATACCGTAATATTATTTAAAAATTGTTATAATTTGTAAAACAAATAATGAAAATAAAATGTTTCCCACTTACGGCCCCTACTGCTGAACTATTTCAACACGTTGCATAACATGTATCACTGATTGGTACATAAGATTTATTCGAGTTGCGCTTAAGGTTTCAAGGCCTTCTTATCTGAAATTTCTGGATAGTGCGCTTTAAAATTTCTATCAGTGGACACTCTTCACGTATACTACCAACATGCGAAGTCTCATTCCAAATTAAATTTCCGAGACCTGAAGGTCTGCTTATTAGACTCTACACGGGGCGGCTTCAAGGGGTGAAACCACCCTTTCCTTGGACCTTTCGTTCCCACATTGTCTGAAAAAGACAGTTCGCCATGAGATGAGCAACGTGACGAGGTCCTTGATAACATCCGACACTGCTGACACCTTCTGGACAATTCAACCCTTCTCTTGCAACACCCTATCTGAGTATAGTGCAACCTCAGATTTTGTTCTGGTATATACAGTGGCTCTAGGGGAGGCCGCTCAAAATACACTACTAGTCATTAAAATTGCTATACCAAGAAGAAATGCAGATGATAAACGGGTAGTCATTGGACAAATATATAGTACTAGAACTTGTATGTGATTACATTTTCACGCAGTTTGGCTGCATAGATCCTGAGAAATCAGTACCCAGAACAATCACCTCTGGCCTTAATAACGGCATTGTTACGCCTAGGCATCAGTCAAACAGAGCTTGGTGACGAGCCAGTTGCTCGGCCACCATTGACCAGACGTCTTCACTTGGTGAGAAATCTGGAGAATGTGCTGGCCAGGGCAGCAGTCAAACATTTTCCGTATCCAGAAAGGCCCGTACAGGACCTGCAACATGCAGTCGTGCATTATCCTGCTGAAATGTAGGGTTTCGCAGGGTCGTAACACATCTGAAATGTAACGGCCACTGTACAAAGTGCCGTCGATGCGAACAAGAGGTGACCGAAACGTGTAATCAATGGCACCCCATACCAACACGAAAAATGATACGCTAGTATGGCGATGACGAATACACGCTTTCAATGTGCGTTTACCGCGATGTCGCCAAACACGGAGGCGACCATCGTGATGCTGTAAACAGAACCTAGATTCAACCGAAAAAAATGTTTTGCCATTCGTGCACCCAGGCTCGTCGATGCGTACACCATCGCAGGCGCTTCTGTCTTTAATGCAGCGTCAAGGGCAACCGCAGCCATGGTATCCGAGCTGATAGTTCATGCTGCTACAAACGTCGTCGAACTGTTGTTGCAGATGGTTGTTGTTTTGCAAACGTTCCCGTCTGTTGACTCAGGGATCGAGAAATGGCTGCACGATCCGTTACAGCCATGCGTATAGTTTCACAAATTTTTAAAGTCAATAACTCTTTGCTTTTTTCTCAGGCCCTTATCAGCAGTTATTCAACTTGACACTGATTGATTAATTCCTTGGATGTCTTCCTGAGGAAGATGTCATACTAACTGGTGACCGTCAACATCCCAAGATGTTCGGAATATGCTGGCCTTAAAGTTTCAACATTTATCAGCCGGGGAGATATCCATCGACTCTCGTGGTCAAGTTACGGTTTGGTATCCGCTACGACAAGCCATGTAGCGGTCATTGTTGAAATGTAAACCAGCAACGGCAACACACCGGTGTATGTAATATATTACATGTATAATTTTTCACTTTATTTTGATGTTTTATTTGTATGTATTTATTACGTGTTCTGAATAAGCCCCCCGAGGGCCCCGTTCTAATTTCAGTTCATCATCCTTTGTTCTTTATTATACTTCTAGTATGGTTTTTCTGTTCATTCTCTTTCTTCAGATTTCAGATCTATTTGAGCCAGTCTTTTGTATCAGCTATTCTTTCTTAGACTCTTTTAATTTTCAATATTTTTTTCATTAGGCTTCTGTGTTGAACGTATTTTTGCTTTTATACTTTTTCTTTCTAAATCATTTTCATTAACCAAGGTTTTTGTGGACTTTTTACGCCATAGATATTTGAAAATCTCATTCGTTAATCTACTGTTTTACATTCGAAACAAAGGCCTAAAAACATGAGTCTTCTTTTTATCCTTCCGTTTGATATATTTTCTATATTTCATTATATTACACCTAGACTTGACAAATTCCAACCTTCTGCTGTTTTTTGTGACCCAATTATTTTTCTTATAATATGACTTCTAGTATTTCTAATTTATCTAAATGTCAGACTTTAGGTTGTATACTGGAATTTTGGCTTCACTGCTGTTCTGTACTGCCTTATTTTAACATATTTGGATATGCACTTTTTATTGTAGAAAAATGTTTGGTGATATCAGTTTACGCATCGTTTTGTATATTGTAGGTTTCTCCAAAAACTTTTGGGATTATCTTCCATAGAAATTTGAATTTTTTACCATCTCTCTATGGCCAATATCTGTTGTCAGGAGTTTTAGTGCATCCTGAACTCTTTCTTCCTGGATGTTTGTGTTATAGCAGATGCCCAATTTTAGAAAAGTATAGTAAAATAATCTGCAAATGCAAGTCATTATTTCGATCTCTAACCTTCCATTTCCTAACTTTATTGTCGAAATGTGAATTCAATAAGTTTTTCGTCCCAAACTCTTACTGTTTTCTCTAAGACACAATTAAAAATAATTGAGGATAGTTCGTCACCTTTTCGTACACATGTACTTATTCTGAGAGGCTGCGAAATTTCATTAGAGATTTCATCTGTAATTATTTCATGGATTAGGTTAGCCAGCTTAGTCTTTATGCTAAGTTCATGAATTATTTAATGCATAGACTTTCTGTGAACAGAATCAAAACATTTTTTGATGTCTACAAACATAATTAATTGTAATCAAAACATTTTTTGATATCTACAAACATAAACAATGAAAATTATGTTTCTAGATATAAAAAATTGTTTTCATTTTGTTGACAGAGAGATTGTAGAGTAAATAATGCGAATTAAATAATCTATGACAAATTACTGACTTAGGAATAAATAGTTGTACTGAGCATGACTGGCGTTTCCGAAAACCACCTTGATATTCAACTAAATGATGATCAATTCTGTACTGTTTAATAAAATATTGGAGTGTATTTTATATGCTACTGGCAGTGAAGATATATCTCTCTAATTATTTATTTCCTTTTTTGTGGATTTGGGTGTGTACTGACAACTTTGCATTCCTCTGAGATTTTTCTTTTTTCCAGATTTCTTTGAATATTAATTCTAGCGTATTTGCTATATCTGGCAGGGATAACTTCAAAAGTTCAACTGTAATAGATCTTCTCTAATATCTTAATTGTTTTTTAGGGTTTTAATTTCTTCTTAAATTTCTTCAGCGTTTGGCAGTAAATCTTATTCTAAATTTTCATCAGTAACTGATAATTCTAATTTATGACTTTTTTCAGGTTTGGTTAATGTAATGGGTGTTAATTTTCACAAAGATATTTCCAAAAGTTTAAACAATTTATTAATGTTCATGAAAATATCATTAGCAGACCTTTATATCACTATGCTTGACGTACTTTTTATTGCAATACTTTTAAAGGTTTGTTTTATCAGATCAACTTGGCGCATTTCCTTCTTTGTTGATCATAGTTTTCATTTTTTGACTGGTTTTCTGTTTAGATCTGTGTGCTACAGCTTCTTTGCATATTTCATTCCAACACATTTTCCTTTCATGTTTTATTGACCAATAAGTTACCCGTGCACCATTAGTAATTGTTGTTGATATTTCTTGGCAGTTGTCATGTTTAACTTCTTCAATTTGGTCTTGATAGTTTTAAGTGATTCGTTTGTTATATTAATTAAGTCTGTATATATTGTATTAATCTTTATGCCTTTCTTTTTTCCTTGTTGGGTACAAGTTTGAGTTTAATTTCAGAAAGATAATGATAAGAATGAAATTCACCATTATGTCCTACATTCACATTCAGTATTTCACTTGAAAGAAACATGTTAGAATACTTAAACCTTACAAGGTGTATAAACTAAGCACAACACACATACACCCATGCCAGAGTTAGGACTCGAACCTTGGACGGGAATAGCTGCCCATTCCATTCCTTTGACCACTTCTCCAAAAATCCCTTTGGTTATATCCAAGTCGTAGCCTTTCTTTGAGATTTCCTAGTTACAGGTTGTACATTTGGTTATTTCTATTGCAAAATGTAAAGTCTATAGCAGTTTTGGATACCACTAGAAGTATCTATCGGAGGATTTAAATCACTTGTTACGTATTTTTCGTCTGATATCCTGTTTTTTAAAACTGTCTTGGATACTTGGGCAGTTAGGAATCTCACAATTTTAAATATGATTGAATAGCAAAAACGATAAATTGAGTTTAGAATGAAAATAAAAACACAAAAAGGCTCTGTAGAGTAGATGACCTTTCACGTAAATTAAGATCCAAAATGTATGACATACAGCCAAACGGTTGTATACAATTTATTGTAACAAGGCTTTACGATAAATTTTACAAGATCAGGTAGATGTTTTTAATTATTTTCTGATACTTTACTTACGATTTAACTTCGTAGGCTATCCCGGCGTGACAAATTTTCGAAGTCTCTGCGGGTTTTCTGCCGGATAATAAAAACAAACCGATTCAATATTTCGACGGTACAACTGTCCGTTTTCTTCAGGAACCGTCGCTGCTACTGAGTCCCGCTTCAGCGGTTGCTGAAGATGACGGACAGTTGTATCGTCGAAATATTGAATCGGTTTGATTTTATTATCCGGCAGAAAACCCGCAGAGACTTTACTTACGATTGCTGTTGTTCAGCCATGTTTAAAATTGTTCATTCCTATGTAATTATAACTGTCGTATAAACGTTTCTCTCTGTCATGAAAACACATCAAATTGGCATCTGTGTATAGCTGTTGAAACGAAATAATTCAATTATTTCTTTCAATTCACAACTTTGTAAAACATTAAAGCTGAAGAGCGAATTTAACCGCTGGCAACGAGGTCCATCGGGAAAAATCATGTAAGAACAAAGGGAAAATATCAGTCAGATTTGCGGGGGGGGGGGGGGGGGAGGGAGGGGCGTGTCGTGTAGATATAGACGTGGGGAGAGGTGCTGCATCGGCCTTTGGCTTGGTATGTCAATGGGAGGGGGAGGGGAGGGGAGGAGGGAGGCAGTGTGACGTCATTTGGCATGCTGGAGAACAAGCGGCCGGTAACAGGCCGTGAGACTCCAGTTGGAGGGGTGGGCTGGGGGGGGGGGGAGGGGATTGGGGAGGGAAGGATGTGCCTGGAACTCCAACCACTTTCTCCGTTCTCGTCGCCTGATCCCAAGGCGTTACTTCGGCTGCCAAATTCCGAGCTCTGTCCCCAGTGAGCTGCAGTACGGCTTCTACTTTTTACTGTTTCATCCTGTTGTACAAGAGTATGCGTGGAGTTGAAATGTCAAAGTCAGAAATGAAATTATCAATGTGTGAGTGACAAGTTGAAGAGATGTTTTTCACAGCATCTAAGATGAAGTTCTCATTTCTCTTAGGGATGCATTTCAGAGCTTATTTTACCTGGCACTTTTTTCTCTTTTATTTTCGTTGTCTACTGCCTCATCAAAAAATATGTAAAGCAAAGAGCTTGCAATAGAAGAAATTTATTTCACAATGTCAGTGATGCAGTGATGAGGTGGTAGTCACTGCCTTGCTTGATGACATTTCCATATTTCGCTTACTTTTCGGTTCGTTATCAAAACCTTAACTACTAAGTGCCCTCTAAAATCCCGCAAATTGTTAAATGCCACCATTGAACAACCTATATAGTAATAGAACCATGGTTCTGTCTTGAACAAACATAAATTATTTATTTCCAAAAGATGTTTCGGAAAAGATTCTCCATCGTCAGTATATGGGTGCAAAAAATTAGTACACCTGGAAAGATGAGTCGATATTTATCCGGTGATGGCAGATGCCACCTCGGGGATAGCAGATGCACGGTTAATGGTTTTATGTCGTTTTCCCTTTGATACGGAAGGTTTACAGCCACAAGGGCTAAGTGTTATATCACCTTGTGAACAGGCGCCATACCGTGGAGACGCGCTCGTGCTTCCTACAGCAAAACTGAGCGATCTGAAAGGGTTAAAATTATGGACTCCGAGTGGTGGGGTGCCTCTTTCAGAGAACTGCCATAAAAGTTGACGTACTGCGGAATTTTGCGACGGTGTTGGTTGCAACGATCAAGTGAACATTCTCGCACATTTGGACGAGGTTCTGGAAGACCATGTAGCAGAGACTCCCGGTATAGCTACCACAGTACATAAGAGAGGGTGTGTGAGCCCACAAGTGTCACGTCTACGGACACAGACACCTCTAGCCGGTCTTTCACTCACGCCACAGCATGGAGATGCAGGGCTGGACTGTTGACGTCAGGGGGTCACTAGAAAGATGGAATAAAGGGCCGTGGTGTTCGGCAATTAAGGCAGATTCTTCCTGCACGCATGTCATGGTCATTGGCGCATAAGACTTTGACTTGGGGAGCGCTGTCTTGTAGAGTTCACTCGTCCAAGACACTGGTCCCACACCAGGCATTACGGTACGGGATGCGGTAAGCCACAACTCTCGTTCACCTCTAGTGACCACAGCCCGATACAGGATGCTGTAAGGATGCAGGATGTTGTAAGACCCGTTATTCTGACATTTTTCCAGCTGGGAGATGATATGATGTTCGATGAGGGTAATTCTCACCAACACACTGCGTGTGCATAATTATGATGTCATTTGAATTAAATGATCTGTAACGAGTTACGGACTTAAGAATGAATAGTTCTACTGAGCACGACCTACGTTTCCCAAAAACACTTCGATATTCACCTAAATGAAGGTCAAATGTTGTTTCTATACTGTTTGGTAAATTCTCCTTTCTTTGCTCAATAATGGTTTTCCATCTGAGTTCTAGATATTCAAACAGTTGCTTTTGGTGTCTCCAAACGTTTCTTTTAATTCCCTGTATGCCGTATCTGTCATTCCCTTTGTTTTACATTTTCAATAGACTTGCATTTGACCTAAAGCCACTCCTGCTTAGTCATTTTGCATTTTCTGTCCATCTCACTTTTAGCCGCATGTACTACATTTTATCAGGGTCATTTTCTGCATTTCTATATTTCCACCTTTTATCAATGAAAATTTACTATTTCCAGGGATTTTTTTAGGCCTTGTATTTCTACCATTATGATTCTCTGCTGCCTTCACTATTTCATCTAACAAAGCTACACATTACTCTATGTATTACCATTACAAAACCTATATGGTACTTTACAGTGTCTTCTGGTCTCTTCTGCATATACAACCTTCTTTCCTGATAAGTGTTTTTATGATAAAATTACGGTATGTGCAAAATTCGACTAGGCGGATTCCTGTTTTATTCCTTTTTCCCAGTCCACATTCATTTTCTATTTTTCTTTCCCTTCCTTTCCATAATGTCGAATTCTATTCCCCATCGAAATCAAATTTGCTCTCCCTCAACTGTCTCAATAATGTCCTTTACCTCCTCATACACTTCTTCGATTTCATCACCGGTACAACTAGTTGGCATACAAACTTGTACTACTGTGGTGGGTGTTGGCTTCGTATCTATCTTGGATACAATAATATGATCACTGTGCTGCTTATAGTAGTTTAGCCGCATTCCTATTTTCTTATTCATTATTAAACCTACTCCTACATTACCACAACAGATTGTTTTATTTATAACCCTGTACTCACCTCATCGGAAATCTCCTTCATATTTTTACCAACTTCACTAATCCCCTCCACGTCTAACTTCAAACCATATATTTCCTATTCAAATTTTCTAACCGCTCTCTCCGATTAAGGGATCTAACATTCCACACTCTGTAAAATTCTGGTGTTGTCTTTCCTGATGACACCATCCTCCTGACTTGTCCCCGCACGGAGATTCGAATTGCGGGACTCTTATACCTCGGGAATATTTTACTAAAGGGGGTGCCACTATCATATATTCATACAGTACAGCTGAATGTCCTCGGGAAAAGTAACGACTGTAGTTTCTTCTTACTTTCATCAGTTCGCAGAAACGGTATGGAAAATCCACATTAGCTGATGTTACAAGGCCAGCTCAGTCAATCAGTCAGACTATTGATCCTGTAACTATTGAGAAGGCCGTTATTCCTCTTCAGGAATGATACGTTTGTCTTTCATCTCCACTGATACCCCTCCGCTGTGGATGCAACTACGGCTTAACTGTAACGTTGCGGCATGCAAGAAACCCCACTGTGTCTGTGGTTCATGGGGGTAGCTTTGCTGCAGCTTTCCTGCCTAAAGGTGAAAAACTGGTTAAATGTTTTCTCTAATTATTACACAGTATAGTAAAAGTTGGATAACCCTTGTAAATATAAGTGAACAGATCAATTGTAAAATGTTCGAAATCTAAGGAGTAATCAGGAAAGCCTTGTTCGACTAGTTATAATGTCAACTTGTTCCTTTGAAAGCTCACAGACAAAATTATTCGAGAAGACCGGCGTTTTACAGTTCGTTATATTACAAAAACAGTTGCAGTCTATGGTAGAGTCTGATGATAACGCAAAGAAAAATTCACGTAAATCAAAACTACTTTAAGGTGGGTTCCAAAAGACACATGGAAGCAAGACTCGAATTATGTTCCGAATTCAGGAATGCAATGTAAGGGAAACTGCGTCTTTTCTGTACTACATCTTAAAGGTGAAACTTCGGACCACCATTTTGAACCAGAATGAAAAAAAGTGTAATAATAATGAGGAGCTCACAGGATATGTGGGAAAGGGGTTCAAGCGACAGGGTACAGACGTCTTTTCATATTAATATTATTTTTTTCATGTGCGTTTATGATTGTCTTCCTCCTCCACCATAAGTCCATAATTTTCTTTCAATGTGCATTCATCATTTCTTCGGTCCTGTTAATTCCTTATCTATTCGAACGTCGTTGTCTGATTTTATTACATATTTTTTATCTCTTTTACTCTCAAGATCCCTGTAAAACGTTTCATGTGTTTCTGTCTGGGCTATTTCAAGGTCCTTATTCACTTCTTGGGTCCGTGGAACATTATTTGGCCTCTGGAATGTCTCACTGTTGCTTTTCGTAATGTAAATCTTTAAATGTGTCAGTTTTTTGGGTCAATAATTATTGTCATCATTTTTTGTTCTTCCTTCATGATCTTTTGCAGGTCACTTTTTATGCCCAGTGCAGGTCTTAGCCAGGTGGTAGAGGATATAGGTTCCTTGTGTAAGGCTTTGACAAAACGGGATCATGTTGTGATAGTGGGTGGGATGGGAAACAGCATTGATAGGGATCAGGGCTACAGTATTGAGTGTTACCTGGTTAAAATAGCTTCTGCAACGACCCAGACAAATGTTGGACTGTTGGCTGCTTTCATTCGGTATGATCGACCCCAATTGAATCGCTCCGTCAGGAGGGTCAATAGAGATTGATCAACTGCTTAGGGCGGCTACTCTGTCGGAAATATGTTTGGTTCCTGTTGATGCTATTGATAGGTGGGATTTCACTAGGCATGGCCTGCATCTCAATAGGAAAGGGAAGGGGAAACTAGCTGGGTTGATTTTATACTTACAAAGGAACCTCCCCATCGCACCCCCGTCAGATTTAGTTAAAAGTTGGTGCAGTGGATAGGCCGTGAAAAACTGAACACAGATCAATCGAGAAAACTGGAAGAAATTGTGTGGAACTAAGAAAAAAATAATCGAAATATAAAAACTGAGCAGCTCATGCGAAAGGTAAGCAACGTAGAGCAGGTAGTGAGCGCAGGAGCGCTATGTATAGTCCAGTGGGCCGTGGCTAAGCGCGCCCGGTCAGAGGGCTGAACGCCTCTCTGTAATAAAAAAGCTTTTGGGAGCGATTTTCACATCCACAAGAAAACCTAAATCGGGCAAGGCAGAATCTCTTTACCCATTCACCAAACGTACAAGTTAGGCGAGTCGACAAGAGATTCCTGTCATATGACGCACATGCCGCCGTCAGTGTAGTATAGAATACATCAGACCAGTTTTACTGTGGAGGAATAGGTTGACCTGTCACCTAGAGATGAAATGTTTTAGGTTCTCATTGGAGAGGCAGTTGCTTTCATCTGCTAATCGCACAGTTTTGCGGTGCGGTCGCAAAACACAAACACTTTACTGATTACAGCGAACAGAGACGTCAATGAACGGACTGACAGATCATAATTTTGCGAAAATAAATAAAAAATAAATTGTTTGATGAAAGGCTTAAACTGAGTACCTCTCGCTCCACAGCTCCTCACACCAACCACAGGACCACAGCACTTCAATGCTGCTAATGTACTCGACATTGCGTATATTTCGCATGGACCGTTCAATTTTAATATTTTGCTTATTTTTTCATAGTTCCATACAACTACTTTCAGTTTTCTCGATCCGAGTTCAGTTTTTGACGGCCTATCCACTGCGTCAACTCATAACTAAATCTGAGAGGGGTGCGATGCGGAGATTCCTTTGTTAGAGATAGTTTGCATAGTGCTGTCCTCTACAGTTAAAAATGTACACTACGTATAGCGCGTGCAAGATGTCGTGGCTCCTGCCTTCTCAACTTGGGCGCTGGGCGAGTCCATTCCTTTGTTTTGGAGGGGCGGCCGCCTCAGTTCCGTGTTGCCTACTGGTCGCCGAGCGCATTTGACTGCAGGCTTAACCACAGACACATATATATTACTAGACTGTACAATACCGTATACAGAATCATTGCTGTTAGTGAAGTCTCGCCTCCATATTTCTATACTATAAACGTAAGATCAGTCGTATGTGTTATTACAGAAAACAGACGTAAGAATACGAATGAACTGACGAATACGCTGTCCTTAGAGTTTTGACACATGGGAAATTCGTGTGTTGTGTATGGCTGAAATTTTTTTCAGCTGAAGTAAGCTTTGCAACATACTGTAATGAGATGCGTCTCCTGTTTTTATTAATCTGTTACCAATTTCGATCAACTTTGGCTTTTCTTTAAATAGTATAACTGTCATAAATGTGCCATTTGTCGTGGATGCACACATCTTTATTCTTCTGAGTGGTTTTCATGTACAGTCTGTTTTAACAATACCCAACGGTAAAAATTTACCTACCACGCCGGCCACCTAGCATGTATATATTGGCAACATAAACAAAATGGTAGAAAGTTTTTATCAATATGTTAATAATCTTCTTTATTCACATAGCGTGACTTTATTAGTGTTTCGTACAGACGATGAGGTAAATAAATATCGCTGTACCTGCACTATAGTCAGTGGCGTAGCTATCATAGGGCTAGGCGGGGCAGTGCCCCGGGGCCCCCGAGGTCCAGGGGCCCCTCGTCCTCGGTGAGCGACGATCGAAAAAAGTTACAGTAGAGCGTCGAATTTTTTATTTAATTTTTTTACCCTCCCACCCCATCGTCCATCATATACCCTTCCCCTCAAACCTAGTTTCCCACAGTAACCGCACTGGGCCACCGGCTGGCGTAACAATACTTCTAATTGGGCCTTCACAAGACGCCACTATGTGGCGCTGCTGACAGGCGAAGCGGCCAGTCAGTGTGTCCAACAATCGGCACACTTCAGTCGGCGTAGCAGCAGAAGTAGCGGCAGCATCAAAGCTGCTCACAGCAACAGCGGCGTCTTCCAAGTGTTGTGGCATCCAATGTGCAGGATTGCGCTCCTCCAAATACAGTATAAATACATTTACTGTACAGTACTTTTTATTGGCAAATAGAAGTGTACTGTTCGAATATCCGAATAAAACAGTTTTCCGAATATCCGTGTCCCCAAATTACTTCCGACAATAGACGTTATACTGTATAAAAATATTTGTTGAATGAAGGAATTTCGACTTTTAATTTCTCCTGCCGAAATTGTTCCCAACATGGACAGTTCTCCAATTATGTAAGCAAATTGTAACAAAATATGCTTTATTAGAATGTGAGGTTACTGAAGTATTTACCGCAGTTTTAGTCTTCTGTAGCAGCCAAAAGGTCGTTCAGCAAATTAAAAATTATCAAAACGCACCTGAGGTACAGTATGGCTCAAGCTTGACTCGGACATCTGTCACTCATAACAATCGAAAACAAGGCTGCATCAAGTCTAAATTTAACAGACCTTATTGATGATTTTGCAAAAACCAAAGCCAGGAAAACATTGTAAAATAATTGTTAAAATAAAATTGACTACTTTTTGTGTGCCCATGTTATTACTATAATATACTGCAGTCATGAAAACGCTTACCGATAATTACCGATCAGAAATCATATATTTGCCAACATCTGCAGTCTAACAGTTCGAAGCATTGTATTACTCCAGTAGGTAATCTTTCATTCTGACTTCGGTGTGCCGCGGTGGAGTTGCCGAGCGGTCTAAAGCGTCTCGCTGCGGAGCGCGCGGTTGCTCGCCGTGGAGGTTCGAGTCCTCCCTGGTGCATGGGTGTGTGTGTTTGTTCTTACATTACTTTACCTAGGTTTAAGTAGTCTGTAAGCTACGGACTGATGACCACGCAGTTTGGTCCGACAGATTTACAAACAAACATGACTTGGGTGCGAGAGGAAACATGAACGAAATCCCCACGACTTGAAAAACGAGATCATTAAATTCGTGATACACAGTGAGGCGCGAAAACTAATTATGCATTTTTTTTCAAGGATTAATAGTATTCGGGTTACAAGATATAGAAAAATTCCCAACTATTAGAAAACAATGTTTTAACACATTGGCTGCCACGTGAGTTAAATATAAGTCACAGGAAATCTTCTCTTCGGGCCACGTGAAGTAAATACGACTTACGGATATTTATCCATTTAAAGCTCCGTGGTGCAGTTGTAACACACAGTAGCGTGCTGTGACTTGTCGTTACAGTACATTATGGCACGAGTAACAAATCATCTTCCAGTTTTCAAGACCTGAAGAGTAGTTATTGACACTTGAAATCGTGAAATATAAATGTTGGAAAAGGTGGCAGAAGCCGACCTCGGGGATGATCAGTTTGGGTTCAGGAGAAATGTAGGAACACGGCAGGCAATACTCACTTTACGGCTTATCCTAAATGGTAGATTAAGAAAAGGCAAACCTACATATCTAGCTTTTGTAGATTTGGAAAAGGCTTTTGACCATGTTGATTGGAATAAACTCTTTCAAGTTCTGAAGCAAGCAGGAGTAAAAATATAGGTAGCGTAAAGTTGTTAACAACCTGTACAAAAACCAGACAGCGGTTGTCAGAGTTGAAGGGCATGAAAGGGTTGCAGTGGTTGGGAAGGGAGTGAGATAGGTTTGTAGCCTTTCTCGAATCTTGTTCAATTTGTACATTGTGCAAGCTATAAAGGAAAGCAAAGAGAAATTTGGAGAAGGAATTAAAGTTCAGGGTGAAGAAATAAAAACCTTGCGTTTTGCTGATGGCATTGTAATTCTGTCAGAGACAGCAAAGGACCTGGAAGAGCAGTTGAACGGAATAGACAGTGTGCTGAAAGGTGCATATAAGATGAACATTAACAAGAGCAAAACAACGGTAATGGAGTGCAGTCTAAGAAAATCAGGTGATGCTGAAGGAATTAGATTAGCTAACGAAACAATAAAGGAGGTAGAAGAGTTTTGTTACTTGGACAGTAAAATAATAAATGATGGTCGCAGTACAGAGGATGTGAAATGCAGAATGGCAATGGGTAGAAAGGCGTTCTTGAAAAAGAGAAATTTGTTAACATCGAATATTGATTTAAGCCTAAGGAAGTCGTTTCTGAAAGCATTTGTGTGGAGTGTTGCCTTGTATGGGAGTGAGACATGGACGATAAACAGTGCGGACAGGAAGAGGATAGAGGCTTTTGAAATAATGTTCAAATGTTTGTAGAGCTTATGGGACTTAACTCCGGGGTTATCAGTCCCTAAACTTACAAACTTCTTATGAACTAGCTTATACTAAGGACGGCACAAATATCCATGCCCGATGAGGGATTCGAACCCCCGACCGTAGTGGCCATGCAGACTGTGACTAGCGCCCGCAGACGGCTCAGCCACCGCGGCCGGCAGAGGCTTTTGAAATGTGGTGCTACAGAAGAATGCTGAAGATTAGGTGGGTGGATCGCATAACTAATGAGGAGGTACTGAACAGAATGGGGGAGAAAAGGAACTTCCGGCACACCTTGACTAAAAGGTAGGACACATTCTTAGACATCAAGGAATTGTGAATTTAGCATTGGGGGGAAGTATGTGGGGTAAAAACCGCAGAGTAAGACCAAGAGATCATTATAGTAAGCAGATTCAGACAGATGTAGGTAGCCGTTCTTATGAAGAGTTGAAGAGGCTTGCTCAGGATAAGGTATTGTGGAGGCTGCAGACCACAACAACAACATATAAGTCACATGGCCCAGTCATAGTGGAATTTCCTTGTTTTTATAATTTATTATTTGGTGTTACATATTACTTATACAGTAGATTATATATCACATACAGTTTGAATTACAACAAAAATGAAACAGACTGAAAAATTGGGTAATTCCAGATTGTATCTCTAACACCTACATGCACTGTGCTTTATGAAGAAACACTCTTCGCAAAGATATGATTCACAATTTCTTGCATTTCCATGTAGTTTGTTTACATTTCTTGACAGCTTGCTCTGGTCCAAATTCATTCTTCAGTTTTTCGTACACCTATGACTTGCTGCTCCAATGTTCACAAGAACACAATCTGCAGGCAGCTAGGTGGCTACGGTGAGAGATTTCTCAGGGGCATCGGCATAGTCTCAAAGTCACTTCCTCTTTGAATTCTGTGATTGAGATGATCTTGTTGATGTATCGGTAAGTCACAAGAGCATTTACCAGTGCTGACCCTGTCAACAGTTCAATTCAAGTTTCCTGTATCATTCCACACCCCGCCTTAGACAATATAGGAGTTCATTTGGCCAGATAGATCTGTAAATGACTGATTGAAGTCTGTTATCATTCCTGGTTTTTTCTGTGTGTCCCTCTTGGTTCGAACTTTAGCTTTTTCCTTTATTTATTTATTTATTTATTTATTTATTTATTCTGTTCCATAGGACCCACTTCAGGAGTAAGACTCCATGGTCATGGAACAAGTCAATACATTAATTGTTACACAATAATGGTAATAGAAAAAGTGAAAAGAATCAATAAAGAAAAAATAAATTAGCTTAATTGTTTAACTTTTCTAGGAGTTCCTCGACAGAATAAAAGGAGTGAGCCACGAGGTAACTCTTCAATTTAGATTTGAAAGCATGTGGATTAGTGCTAAGATTCTTAAGTTCTTGTGGCAGCTTATTGAAAATGGATGCCGCAGAATACTGCACCCCTTTCTGCACAAGTGTTAAGGTGGTGCGGTGCAAATGTAGATTAGACATCTGTCTAGTATTCACCGAGTGAAAGCTACTAACTCGTGGGAATAAGCTGATATTATTAACAACAAACGACATTAAAGAAAAAACGTATTGTGACGCCAGAGTCAAAATTCCCAGACTACTGAAAAGGGGTCGACATGACGTTCGCGAACTTACACCAGATATTGCTCGAACCGCCCGTTTTTGAGCCAGAAATATCCTTTTTGCATCAGGCGAGTTACCCCAAAAAACAATGCCGTACGTCATAAGTGAGTGAAAGTAAGCGAAATAGACTACTTTTCGTGTTGAAAAATCACTTATCTCAGATATTGTTCTAATGGTAAATATAGCAGAATTTAGTTTTGGAACAAGATCCTGAACATGGGCTTTCCATGACAGCTTACTGTCTATATGAACACCTAGAAATTTGAACTGTTCAGTCTCACTTATCACATGCCCATTATGTGTAATCATAATGTCAGATTTCGTCAAATTATGTGTTAGAAATTGTAAAAACTGAGTTTTACTGTGATTTAACATCAACTTGTTTTCTATTAGCCATGAACTTATCTCTTGAACTGCATTATTTGATACTGTGTCAATATTACGAGCAACATCCTTCACTACCAAGCTGGTATCATCAGCAAACAAAAATATTTTACAATCACCTGTTATACTCGAAGGCATATCATTTATATAAATAAGAAACAGCAATGGTCCCAAAACAGACCCCTGGGGCACCCCATACTTAATTGTGCCCCATTGGGATTGCACGTCATAGCCATTTTCTACATTGCGGAGAATTACCTTCTGTTGTCTATTATTAAAGTAAGAGGTGAACCAGTTGTGGGCTACTCCCCGTATTCCATAATGTTCCAACTTCTGCAACAATATTTTGTGATCAACACAATCAAACGCTTTTGTTAAATCAAAGAAGACGCCTAATGTCCGTAGCCTCTTATTTAACCCATCAAGTGCCTCACAGAGAAACGAAAATATAGCGTTTTCGGTCGTTAAACCACTTCTAAAACCAAACTGTACGTTTGACAGGAAATTATGTGAACTGAAATGATCAATTAATCTTGAATATACAGCCTTTTCAATAACTTTGGAAAAAACCGATGGCATAGAAATAGGTCTATAGTTGTCTACATTATCCCTTTCACCTTTTTTATAAAGCGGTTTCACTACTGAGTACTTTAATCTGTTAGGAAACTGACCATTCCGAAAGGAAAAATTACAAATATGGCTTAGTACTGGGCTAACATATGGAGAACAGTACTTTAGAATTCTGCTAGATACCCCATCATATCCACAAGAGTCCTTAGTCTTTAGTGATTTAATTATTGACTCAATCTCACCTATGGAAGTATCATGAAGGATCATTTCAGGCAACAGCCTCGGAAACGCATTTTCTAAAAACGTTATATGATTACCTGTAGAAACTAGAGTTTTGTTTAGTTCCTCTACTATATTCAGAAAGTGATTATTGAATATTGCACATATATCTAACTTGTCAGTAACAGAAACATTCCTACTACGCACTGACGTTATATCTTCTACCTGCTGCTCCTGACCAGACACTTCCTTCACGACTGACCAGATAGTTTTAATTTTATCCCGAGAGTTTGCTATTCTTTTTGCGTACCACATACTTTTTGCATTCTTAATGACATTTTTCAGAACCTTACAGTACTGTTTGTAATGAGCTACTGCATCTTCATTCTGACTGCTTCTAACATTTTGATACAACTCCCGCTTAGTTCTACATGATACTCTTATCCCCTTTGTCATCCACCCTGGCTGTCTGTTACTGAAAGTACCCTGTTTTAAGCGTTCTAGTGGAAAGCAACTTTCAAATAGCATAATAAATGTGTTCAGAAAAGCATTATATTTATCATCTGCATTATCAGCACTATAAACATCCTGCCATTCTTGTTCCTTAATTAGGCTTAAAAAGGTCTCAATTGCAACTGGATTAACTTTTCTGAGTAGTTGATATTTTTACATCAACGGTACTCAGCATCGACACATTCCTCTTATTTTTCCATTTCAGTAGTATCTTCATCTTCTTCACTTATGTTCATTACTTCATCTTAAAGCTTCTGCACATGCCTTTGTTCATCTACATAACTTCTACGAGACACTTTCTCCTGCTACAATATCACTGTGTTACGGAACAAACAACACTGATTAAAGACTGTAGTAATAATGCAGAAAAACAATAATGGAACTGTACGCAAGTAATGTTGTGGAATGAAAGACTTACAAGAGTACTGACACAAAATTATTAGCGACATAGCAAATAACACACCTGGCACTTTACTCTGGCGCCATGTGAGTCATATGTAACTCACACAGAAAACATAAACTAAGGTACTAAATTGCAATATTTTCAACTTATTTGTACTTAAATTGCTTACTTCAAGCAAACTAAAGCAGAATACGGAAAAAAGTAAATGGTGCTCGGGGGACGGTAACCCAAGTATACCATTGGCAGCCAATATGTTAAAATAGTTATTGTTAAACAGAACGGACTAAGACAAAATATTAAATGTATACAACATATTTAAGTACAGTAGAACAGTATTGGGCATATGATTTGTTGTGTGGATGTGACAGGTAACAGCAAGAAGCGGGGCGAGGGGGGGGGTTTGGAGGGCAGAAGGTGCGGGAAGGGGCAGACCGCTGGAATGGTCAGGCATTGCCGTTCGTTGTGCGCCTGCAAAACGAATAGCGAGGCCCCACTCTGTCTACCCCATTACGTCGCAAAAGGAAATTACAAAGTGTTTTACAAAGTTATACCGACCCGTCCACAGTGCATCTCATAAACCACAGATGACGTAGTGCGCAGACCGACCTGGAGAGTGCGCATTTTCCACAAAATGCGTTGCGCCAGGAAACAGGCATGTTTGTTTTCCACAAATGCGTTAATACTGAAAGGAATGCCGAACAGAATCTACACACCTTTCTACTCACTACCTTGCAATAGAAGGCGGGAAATGGATTCGGCATGATGTGGCTTTTTCCTGGGAACGGCGCCCTTCCCATACCATGAGAACTATTCGCTCTTCAATTTACGTTCATACTAACAGTATACTCTCCGCCGCATTCTCCTCAGTTCTTCTATTTGATAAACAAGCAACTTCACTGTGTTTTAAAGTTGTTGTTATGGTCTTCAGCCCGGAGACTGGTTTGATGCAGCTCTCCACCCTACTATATTCTGAGCAAGCCTTTTCATCTCCTCATAAGAACGGCAACCCACATCCACTTGAATCTGCTTACTATACGTGTCTCTTGGCCTCCCTCTGCGATTTTTACCCCACACACTTCCCTCCAATGCTAAATTTACGATTCCTCGGTGTCTAAGAATGTGTCCTACCAAGCGATCACTTCTTTTAGTCAGGGTATCCCAAAAATTCCTTTTCTCGCCAATTCTGTTCAGTACCTAATTCAGCACATCACGCAATCTTTTAAGGTACGTTTCTTGCTTCAGTCACGGTCTGCAGGCCACTACGGTCGGGGATTCGAATCCCCCCTCGGGCATGGATATTTGTACCGTCCTAGTTCGTAATTAGTTTGTAAGTTTAGGGACTAGGGACTAGGGACTAGGGACTAGGGACTAGTTGAGTCCCATAGGCTTTACAAACATTTGAACATTTTTTTTTCTTTTTACGTTTCTACCTCGCACACTATTTGCTTATTCTGCCACTTAAGAGTTTAATTACATTCACGCATCAGAAGTTTCATGTAATAATTACTTTGTCTCAATAGTGAATTGTGCATCAAGACGCTGCCCTCCAGCCCACTGCCATGATAATAAGCAAAGATATCGACTTAGTTATTTTACTTACTACTTTTTCCTGGGCAGCCACTAACATATACTTCAAGAAGCCTGGTAGGAGCACGGCTCAATCAAAAGTGTTCCATCAAACAAAATTCGGCAACTTACTTTTGATGAAACCCTCCTACACGAAAATTTCCCTATTTTCCTTCTTTGACTGGGCTATCAACGAAATGAGCTAACAGCGGAGTAGTTTAGAGAGAGTGAGTTGTCGGCACTGACAAAAGTCCGGCCGCTGCCACCGCTGAAGAAAAATATCTCATGGGGCATTTTCATCTGTATGTTCTACCCAGGTCCAACTCTATCTCTATCCCTCTGCAAAATTTCATCCAAATCACCAAGTAATTTTTACGTGAAACGATAACAAACAAACAAACTTTCACACTTATATTAGAGAGTACGATTAAATATTATCTGCTGCGTGACACACAATAATTTACTTAGTAGTATTTAGGTTTGCCTTATTATGTCTTCCAGTGGGCGGTAAGGAGCTGATGATGAAGTAGTTTTGCATCTGTACAGTATTAGTGTAAAGAGGGCCCCAATGTCATTTTTGCCCCGGGGTCCTTGGTGACATAGCTACGCCACTGACTATAGTTGACAAGTTCTTGTATGTATGGCTTATCCTCGTTCACTTAGTAAAAGTATTTGCCGTCGTAAAACGAAGATTTTATGACAAAACATTTGCGTTGTCACGCGATTGGCTAATGCCAGCGTCACATGATTGACAACATAATCACGCGAGGCCGTCAGGACGGTAACTAAAATTTAACCGTACGTAACACTTTCTTCTCATGACACGAGTAGACAATGTATACATTAAATTCAACTATTGCGGAAGTATTAGCACAAATGCAAAGCATGTTCAAACCAACTAATGTAGCATACAGCATCATAACGCGTCAGAAGATCATAGTAGTATCGTACAGAAACTTTTTGACGTGAGGTGAGGCAAGATGGCGTCGTCAGGCTCCAGTCACAGAGGCAAGTTTGCCAGTCTAGTAATGTATGTCTGTGGGCTTAACAGATGAAGTGTACGGCCCAGCAGGCAATGTGCAACTGAGCCGGCCGCCCTGCGCACAACTCGAGAATGCGTTTCTGCGCATGGGCCGCGACTTCTTGCACGAGCTATGCAGCAGCACCAACGCAGTGCCATATGTCGCGTTCTGACACTGGCGCGTGCCGAGAGCTGACCGTCTCTCCCTCAAGCAGGCCGGCAACGGGCCGAAAGAAAAATACTGGGCGATGGTAGGTGCTATGCTACAGAAACTTTTGATCTTCTTCCTCTGGCGGAAATTGATCTTGTTTCAGGCCAAGCAGTTTCAACGGCCAGCAATTTTTGCTCAGGGATCGGTGGTCTTCGACCCTGCTGCCTTCACAATGTGCAACTACAAAATGTCATGCCGTTGTGTTGCAGGTCCTGTGGCCGTGAATGGCGATGGGTGTGTCGACCCGCGCTGCTGCCGCCGTCGGTGCTGAGAGAGTGGAAACTCAGCGTTTGGCGGCGGTGGCGCTGCTGAGGAGCGGTTGCCACCACAGAGGCCTCGCCCCTCTTGTGGGATCTGCGGGTACCAGCAGCTGTGCAGGGACCGCCGGCCACCACATGCTGGGAGTCGACGGTGGTCTGGTGCTCCGATAGACGTCTTCAGCCGTGCTTGTCTCTATGTGTGTTCACTGCCAATCGCCTACTGTGCGCTCCTTCCTCTACCTATTCCATCTATCGTTCTTGAGGGGACTTCACAGCGATATTCGTTGCAGATAAAGTCCGTTTTCTCACGACTACTGAAGACTTTGATAATTTCTTCTAGAGAACACTCAAGTTATGCTACAATGTGCAGAAAAAGTGATATTGTGTTGTTCGGTCACTGCGGGTTTATGGTAATAGTAAAGGACAAGCAGAGAGTCACTTCTCGTCATGTTGTACTTAACTAAGATTCTGTGGAACTATATAATTAGTGCAAATTTCCTTCTTAGATACCTATCCCTGGAGTAGTCTTAAGGAACAAGTGATTGTATGTGTTGGTGTAACATTTTTGTGCATGTTACCATGGTGAACCTGTATTATGTAAAAGGAAGTGGATCACTGATATCCTGACGAAGGTGTTTGTTGTCTGCTGGCGTGGAAGGTTAGGAGGGCAGTGTCGATAGCAGGTGTTGACGCCACTGGTGGTGTGCAGTGTGCTGTGACCCAGGGCACCCGCAGGAGCGCCGCCTAGACCGCCTGCAGCCGGCTGCCGCCTGCGAGTCTGAGCCCCCAGTTGGCACTCCTCTGAAGGCAGCGCTTCCGGGCAGCGCCGCAGCTCCTCGATGGCGCCGAGGGTCCGCAGTCGACACAGCGCCCACTCAGAGCTGAGCGGCGGCCGGCGCTGAACACACTCCCGGCTCTTCCAGGTAGGCCGCCTCTGCTGCCCCCAGCAATGGTAGTGGCGCGCATGTGAGCAAATGGTTGTACGAGGTGCATTCAAGTTCTAAGGCCTCTGATTTTTGCTAATTAACTACTCACCCAAAATCGATGAAACTGGCGTTACTTCTCGACGTAATCGCCCTGCAGACGTACACATTTTCAAAACGCTGATGCCATGATTCCATGGCAGCAGCGAAGGCTTCTTTAGGAGTCTGTTTTGACCACTGGAAAATCGTCGAAGCTATAGCAGCACGGCTGGTGAATGTGCGGGCATGGAGAGTGTCTTTCATTGTTGGAAAAAGCCAAAAGTCTCTAGAAGCCAGGTCAGGTGAGTAGGGAGCATGAGGAATCACTTCAAAGTTGTTATCACGAAAAAACTGTTGCGTAACATTAGCTCGATGTGCGGTTGCGTTGTCTTGGTGAAACAGCACATGCGCAGCCCTTCCCGGACTTTTTTGTTGCAGCGCAGGAAGGAATTTGTTCTTCAAAACATTTTCGTAGGATGCACCTGCTACCGTAGTGCCCTTTGGAAAGCAATGGGTAAGGATTACGCCCCCGCTGTCCCAGAACATGGACACCGTCAGTTTTTCAGCACTGGTGGTTACCCGAAATTTTTTTGATGGCGGTGAATCTGTGTGCTTCCATTGAGCTGACTGGCGCTTTGTTTCTGGATTGAAAAATAGCATCCACGTCTCATCCATTGTCACAACCGACGAAAAGAAAGTCCCATTCATGCAGTCGTTGCGCGTCAACATTGCTTGGCAACATGCCACACGGGCAGCCTTGTGGTCGTCCAAAAAAAAAAAAAAAAAAAAAAAAAAAAAAAAAAAAAAAAAAAAAGTTTCAAATGTTTGTTAAGCTTAACTACGGGTCATCAGTCCCTAAACTTACAAACTACTTATGAACTACTTACGAACTAGGACGGCACAAATATCCATGCCCGAAGGGGGATTCGAACCCCCACCACCGTAGTGGCCGTGCTGACCATGACTGGAGCGCCTCAGTCACCTAGGCCACCGTGGCCAGCTTGTGGTCGTCCATTAGCATTCGTGGCACCCACCTGGATGACACTTTTCGCATTTTCAGGTCTTCATGCAGGATTGTGTGCACAGAACCCATAGAAATGCCAACTCTGGAGGCGATCTGTTCAACAGTCATTCGGCGATCCCCCAAAAAAATTCTCTCCACTTTCTCAATCATGTTGTCAGACCGGCTTGTGCGAGCCCGAGGTTGTTTCGGTTTGTTGTCACACGATGTTCTGCCTTCATTAAACTGTCGCACCCACGAACGCACTTTCGACACATCCATAACTTCATCACCAAATGTCTCCTTCAACTGTGGATGAATTTCAATTGGTGTCACACCACGCAAATTCAGAAAACGAATGATTGCACGCTGTTCAAGTAAGGAAAACGTCGCCATTTTAAGTATCTAAAACAGTTCTCATTCTCGCCGCTGGCGGTAAAATTCCATCTGCCGTAAGGTGCTGCCATCTCTGGGACGTATTGACAATGAACGCGGCCTCATTTTAAAACAACGCGCGTGTTTCTATCTCTTTCCAGTCCGGAGGAAAAAAATCGGAGGCCTTAGAACTTGAATGTACCTCGTACACTTTTAGGATCCCCCAGTGTGCTCCAGCCTTCTCGCTCACAGCATATGATCTATTCATTTCTTCCCTGTCAGTTCATAAATACTACATTGATTTCTTCTCCTTCCTTTCACTGGAAACATTTATATGTCACTAAAGTATTACTGTACTACATTGTTGTTGTTGTTGTGATATTCAGCCAGATGACAGGTTGATGCAGCTCTTCATTCTACCCTGTGCTGTGCTAGCCTCTTCATCTTTGAATATGAATGGCGACCTACATCCAACTTATTACTGTGTTCATCTGTGTCTCCCTCTACGATTTTTACCTCAGACACTTCACTAAATTCATGTGTCAGAATTTCCTTTTTACAAAATTCTGTTCAGTACATCCTCATTAGTTACGTGACATACCCAAATTCGTCTGTAGCGCCACATTTCGAAAGCCACTCTCAACTTTCTGTCTGAACTCCTTATCATCCTCATTTCAGCCCATACAATACTACACCCCAGACAAATGATTTCAGAAAAGATTTCCCAACTTTTAAATTAATATTGGATGTTAACAAATTTCGCTTCTTCAAAAATGCTTTCCTTCTCATAGCCATTCTGTATTTTATGTCTTCCCTACTTCGGCCATCAGACGTATTTTGTTATGCAAATAACAAGACTCATTTACTACTTTTAGTGTACAATTTGCAAATGACAGGGAGCGATCTTATAAATATATTTTGTGAAGAATGAAATGCCAAAATCGCGGTATTTCGTATTTATTTATAACAGACGACCGGTTTCGCGGTAGACAGACATCATCTGGTCTCTAAGGGCGAACATAAACTGTATGGTTACAAAAAAACCAACAAAGGAACGTGCCACATAACGGTATGCATAGGTAATCATATGTGAACAGTTTTCTTCACGTACCTGCATAGTAACATTAATTCATAAATACATGTTGTAGCCGGTTGGATTGTACTGGTGGGTAGTCATACATTAAAATATGCCGTTTAGTCAAATATACATAAAGAACCACCATGTTGTACAGTTGTGAGTGACAACAAGCTACTAACAGGCGGCGTTGTGATCACTATAATATTACCTTAACATGCCGCTAGAGTGCGCTATTGTATGTGAAGGCTTTATAACTGTTATCATTTGTCGATAATAAAATTTAAAATTGCAGGAGTATCTACTGAGGTTTCGTCAATTTACATAAAATGTAATTTACCTATAATCAAGAAAAGGTTTCGTTATTTAAAATTACGATAAACTCAAGAATAAAAACAGCACCCAGCACATTTGTAAGATACAGCACGTATAATATCTACCACTGTGAAACCAGAGTATAAAATTTGAGATTGCATGTGTAACTGCTAGGGTCGTCTGTTATAAATAAAGACGAAATACCGCGATCTTGGCATTTGTTTAGTCACAAAATACTTTTATTGTCTACTTTAATTCCCCCATCATCACCTGATTTTTCTTTCGCTACATTCCATTACCCTTGTTTTGTTCTTGTTAATTTTCATCTTATAAACTCCTCGCAGTGGCCGAGCGGTCTGCGGCGAGCCAGTCACGGTCTGCTCGCCCGCTGCGTTCGGGGGTTCGAATCCCCCCTCAGGCATGGGTGTTTGTGCCGTCTTTGGTATAAGCCAGTTCATAATTAGTTTGTAAGTTTAGGGATTCATGACCCTGTAGTTAAGTCCCTTAAGCTCTACAAACATTTCTGATAAACTACTTTGAACACACTGTCCATTTCGTTCAATTGCTCATCCAGGTCCTCTGCTGTCTCTGACTCAGTTACAATGTCATTGGTAAAAAGCAATTATTTTATTTCTTCTCCATCAATTTTAATTCATTTTCCAAATTTGTCCTTCCTTTCCTTCAAAGCTTACTCAAAGTACATATAGTAGTTGTTAGGATAAATGAGGATGAAAGTGCGGCAGTGATTGGGAAGGAAATGAAACAGGGTTTTTAGCCTTTTACCGATGTTATTCAATCGGTACATTGGGCAAGTTGTGACTCTAGGCCAACTAGATATCTTGTTTTATTTATCGAACTTTGTAATGGACGCTACATTGACCACGTACTTTCATCGCAACTAAACCACATTCAAACAAATACTAACTATTCTACATACATATCGCACATATGCTTCAGGTAGACGCTATTACTCAATGGTATTGGCTAGCCATTGGGCCTTGTCCTACTTAGTTGCCTTGTTACATGTTCATCACTATAGATGACTACTGAGTATTACTTGTTTATGGTTGCGTTTCACACTATCATCAGCCAGAGTAAAATGTTGTCCATGTCACAAGGTGTTGCAATACTGAGAAGGCTATTTACAGATACAGTTGAATGTACATCATTGAGTATACAATATAAATTACAGACTGCTGGTAATTTTTGTATTCCATCAAAGGCATTTGACTGTGTGAAATGAATGAAACACAGTATACTTATAAGTAAATTACAATGTTAACTGCTGAAAAATGTTTCAAATACTATATCTCTGATATACCCAAGGGGGTCGTCTATTGAATTATCTGGCATCATTCAATGGAAAATACAAATATGTGGGACCTACTGAGGTTCCACTTCCGAGCCCTTATCTTTTCTTGTATAAATAAATGACTTTTCATCGGTAATATTTCCGAATGGAAAGTTTTATTTGCTTGTAGATCACTCAAATTTTAGAGTAAATAGTAAATTAAGGCGAACGTTAATAAACTTGTCTATTTACATTGCCATTGTAAGGAAAGGAAGATGGGTTGATGTTTGGGTTATTGAAATAATGTTTTTTTTATCTGATATGTCAACGTGTATTGTTCAATACCACAATAATTATAAATTATTATACACTGCTTTAGAAATTTATTATTTCACTATAAGCTTATTTCGGCCTTAGTCCTCATGAGGTGTTTTGTAAATACGTGTAATATAGAGGAGTTGTTACATATATACTTGTAACATAATTACATACAATTTTATGATATTTTACTTACATTACTTATAATATTGTTGCCGTTTATTTGCTGCCCAATTGATTTTAAAAGCTGATGTAATGATTATCTATTGCTGCTTATCTGTATATGTGCAGCAGCACTGGTTATATTAACCGATTTTTATCAGTTTTTTTATAATGGCAGCTAGTATAGTAAGTAGTGGCAGCATGCAACGATATTATAAGTTTACATGGTTACCAGTAATTTATACAGTAATATCTTTGGTTTATTTATTTGTTTTGTATTGGAGTTTTACTATGGATTTAGAATCTTTGGTGTTTATCCATTCTCTTGTCTGTTTATAATGTGAATAAAATTTTCGATGTATTTTTTATGTTTAAGTTTAATTTGTTCATTTAATACATTGTTCTGGTAGTTGTGTATATGGGAATATAGTTCCTCGAGAATGTTCATTTTTGGCCCTTTGTTTATTATGTGTAAAATTTTTAAGGCTTCCTCTATGGGTTTTACGTCATGTTTTTAGTGATATAGGCCAAACTTCCAGAAATTTCCAAGCTAGATATAAAGAACACACAAGAGACAATGAAAATAATCCATCTAAATTCTATCAACATTTAATCACGGAAAAACATGACGTGAAACATATAGATGAAGCCTTAAAAATTTTACACATTATAAAAAACTGATAAAAATCGATTAATATAACCAGTGCTGCTGCACATATACAGATAAGCAGCAATAGATAAGCATTACATCAGCTTTTAAAATCAATTGGGCAGCAAATAAACGGCAACAATATTATAAGTAATGTAAGGAAAATATAAAATTTTATGTAATTACTTTAAAAGTATATATGTAACAACTCTATATTACTCGTATTTACAGAACACCTGATGATGTCCTAAGGCGGAAATAAGCTTATAGTGAAATAATAAAGTTCTAAAGCAGTGTAAAATAATTTATAATTATTGTGGTATTGAAGATGTCACTCAAAGACATACTCTACACTGCGGGCCCCAGAAAACGGAAAAACGTGTATTGTGTTTAATAATGGTTGTGTAACGTAACTGACCTGTTTCTAAACTCATTGTTAACTACGTTTAAGCCCTAAAATAAAATGTCAATTGAATGCAAACCAATTAATGTGATTAACAAGACTATGGACCGATCTGAGAACTTCACAGAATATTTCACTCACATTCACCTTACTTACAATCTCCTTTTGGAGACATGCACACAACAAATAGCTGAAACTAAATCTACCGCATTTGTGCAATGCGTATTTTGTAATTTGCATGTGTATGATAGCAATAATTTTGAATTATGACTTTCTATGATAATCAAGGTGACATGGTTGGTAGGTGGATGGAAACCAACCACTAATCTTAATATTTTATAACAAGCACTTCTTTTGGTAAAACTGCAAGTTGTTCGTAAGTTAAGCTTTGAAAATATTTACATTCGTTAATTGAAAAATGGTTGGTTCTGGTAAGATAGATTTTGGCGGTGGCAAGAATTGTTGAACTCAGTTTTCTGTAACCCTCTAAACATTAAATTATGCAATTAATAAAATTTGAATTGTTATTATTTTGAAGTAGTGTTTGGACAATATTAGTGATTATCAAAGTCTTATTCGAGTTAATTTACTGATCATCGTAATAATGTCGTCTGCCATTCTAAGTTCAAATGCAGTTAAGTTAATCAAATTTCAAAGTCAAGATAATCAAAATGTTCAAATGTTTGTAGAACTTATGGGACTTAACTACGGGGTCATCAGTCCCTAAGCTTACAAACTACTTACGAACTAGCTAAGACTAAGGACGGCAAAAATATCCATGCCCGAGGGGGGATTCGAACTCCCGACCGTAGTGGTCGTGCAGACCGTGACTGGAGCGCCTCAGTCCCATCGGCCACCGCGGCCGGCTCAAGATAATCATTCGTTACTGTACCTGCGTTCAAGTAATCTCTCTCTCTCTCTCTAATTATTTCCAAGTTTAGGCTCGATTGTTCTAATATCGTTAATGTACCTTGTTACTTAGATCAGGAGCAGGGTTACTACTAATTACAAAATTGAGAAGTTACATAACTTTATATTTGAAAATATTCAACTCAGCAAGCAAAGTTACATATAACATTAATTACAAATAGTTTGACATGCATATACAGTTGCTACTTATTTCAGTTAATTGCAAGCGATGTCCGTTAAAATTACATTGACAGAGGTTTCTCTAGAATACAATCATCAGCTTACAAGATTTCTCTTTTATACAGAATCTTCTGTTTGCTCCTCCTTCCGCAGCTTAACAGCAGTATGATGATTTATTTCCTCGTACCGTCTATTTATCCGCGACCGTTAGCATCCGTGTCGATGCTATACGTGTTCCGCATGACACGACTTGTTTATTTAATATATTTCACTGTTTTCACTTTTAACACTTGTAACTGAAATACTTTGCTCTTTCAAAATAATACTGTTTCATTATCAACTTGAGCACTCCACGAGCCGCGATACATACGTCCGACAATTGTCACGGGGCGGAAGATACTGCTGTGCTGCCTGCGCTACAACTAGCAAGCGCCACAGTCTAACATTGTCTTCCGTCTGAGAGGAGATCTTTTATGCAACTATCAAGCTTACATTTCCACACAAAGCAAAACATTTTACATAATTAAACAAGACACCATAAATAAATACAACTAGTACAAAATACACATAAAAACAGTTATTAAAAATAAACATTGACAAATACAAGATACATTACACTGTACAGATGACAACAACTTGTTAGATTTACATAGAATGCACACATATTACACTGTACATCATCAAAGAGGTGACATTTATGCAACATAAAAATTACGTTGATATTTCACACATTTTTTAATGAATAAATTTCTCAAAATATCATTTTCATTCGCTTAACATGTAAAGGTTACCTTACACCATGACATTAATAAATGGTCCCTAGCCTTTTCTCTGGCCGGCCGCGGTGGCCGAGGAGACTGAAGCGCTCAGTCACGGTCTGCACGGCCACTACGGTCGGGAGTTCGAATCCCCCCTCGGGCATGGATATTTGTGCCGTCCTAGTTCTTAAGTAGTTCATAAGTAGTTTGTAAGTTTAGGGACTGATGACCCCGTAGTTAAGTCCCATAGACTATACAAACATTTGAAACCTTTTCTCTGTTACTAAACCTTGAGAAAACTTACTAGCCTATATGCAATCTACAACTTGTAAAAGGGTTTCTGCAACTATTTGCCTAAAATATGGCGAAAAACAAACAGACGTAGTTGATAGTGTTATATTCTTGGGACAACAGCTTGATAACTGGAAGGAGAATAGCACAGAACTGCTGGAGCAAATAAACAAATCTCTGTTTGCTATGCGAGTGGTGCCAGTCATAGGTAATGTAAAAATAAACAAGCTAGCATACTATACTTACTTATATTTCATAATGGCTTACGGGATTATCTTTTGGGCTAACTCATCAACGCAAGGTTAACTTTACAAGACCAAAGCCATGCAATAAGAATTATTTGCGTCATGAACTCTAGGCTGTTCTCAGACAACGAGGCCACATAACGAACTATCTTATATATAACGATAAAAATTTAGGCTTCGCAGATGCCGTGTCTAGAGCTTGTTCTAAAAGCATTCCATTAAAAGAATGGCTATAGCTGAAGCTAATGGATACCCATCGCGACACCGTCCGCCTGATTGAAATATTCTCCACTGTACAAAAATTACGATGACGTCAGATTTTGCTTGAATAGATCCACAACAGTATCATCCAATAACGGGACGAGCAGATCTATGTTTGATGGGAGCCCATCTATCTGCTGTCATAGTTATTCGAAGACATAGTTGTGGATTTACGCAAGCATACTTCTATGTAATCTTATTTATGGTGGGGAATATGATGTATGGTAAAGAATAAGGTGTATAATCGAGAATCATTTAACGAGAGGACGGTTTCTCTATGACAAGCCCATTAGCTCGAATTATAGCCAAACTGTTAGTGGAGTACTTTCAGAACATCGCCCTAGATTTGGCTACTTCAAAACCTAGTTGTTTTATCGTTATATAGTAAATAGTTGGTTGTTTGACCTCACTGATGTGAAAAACTTACTGAATTCTTGGACCACGTAAACAACATCTATGACAAAATCCAATTTACGATGGAGGTATGGATAGGTGGTGCCTTGCCGTTCTACATCTACATAAATACCCTGCAAGTCACATTGAAGTGCCTGGCAGAGGGTTCATCGAAAGCCTTTATGATACAGTTCCATTCTCTAATAGCTCTCGGAGAAAAGGCACACCTAAATCTTTCCGTTTTCGATCTGATTTCTCTTATTTTATTTTGATGATCATGTATTCCTATGTAGTTGGGTGCTAACACAATATGTTCGCATTCGGATGAGAAAGATGGCGAAAGAAATTTCACAAAGAGATCTCGTCGCAACGAATAACGGCTTTGTTTTAATGATTTCCATCACAACTCGTGCACCATTTCCGTGACACTCTGTCCCCTATATTGCGATAATACAAACGAGCTGCTCTTCTCTGTTCTTTCTCTAAATAGTCTATCAGTCTCATTTGGTGGGTTTACCCCAATGCGCAACAATACTCCAAAATAGGACTTACAAGTGTGCTGTAGGCAGTCTCTTTAGTAGATCTTTTGCATCTTGTAAGTGTTCTGCCAACGAAACGTAGTCTTTGGTTCGCTTTCCCTACAACATTTTATGTGTGTTCTTTCCAAGTTTTTTGTAATTGTTACTCCTAAATATTGGTTGAATTTACTGATTTATCGTGTAAATGAAGTTTAACCGCCTTCTTTTAGTGATCATTTGGATGGCTTCACACTTCTCGTTATTAAAAGTCAATTTCAAGTTTTCGCACAATAAAGATGTCTTATCTAAATCATTTTGCTGTTAGTTTTGATCTTCTGGTGACTTTACTAACGGATACGGGACAGCATCATCCGCGAACAGTCTAAGAGAGCTACTCAGATTATCTTCTAAATCTTTTATAAAAATAAGGAACAGTAGGGGCCCTATAACACTTCCCTGGGGAACGCCAGATATCACTTTCGTTCTGCTCGATGACTTCCCGTCAATTACTACGCACTGTGTCCTTTCTGACAGGAAATCAGGAATTCAATCCCACAACTATGGCGATATTCAATAAGCACACAGTTTGAGTAGAAGGCGCTTGTGAGTTACAGTGTTGAAAACCTACAGGAAATCTGTTTGACATACCTTGTCGAGAGCACTCATCATGTAAGTAAAAAGCTAGTTAGGTGTGTTTCACAAGAATGATACTTTCTGAATCCGTGTTGACTATGGGTCAATAGGTCGTTTCCTTCGAGGTAGTTAATAATATTTGAGAAAAGTATTTGGTCTAAAATGCTGCTGAAAACCGACGGCTACGATATGCGCCTGTAAATATGCGGATAACTCCTATTGCCTCTCTTGAATATTGGCGTAACCTGTCTAATTTTTCAGTCTTTGGGTACGGAACTTTCGGTGAGTGAGCGGTTGTATATGATAACTTGGTATGGGGCTATTGCATCAGCATAATCTGAAAGGAAACTAATTGGTATACAATCGGGACCGGGAGACTTCCTTTTGTTAAGTGATTTAAGTTGCTTTAATACTCAAGTGGTATCAACTTGTAAATTACGCATTCTGGCAGCTGTTCTTTATACGAATGCTGTAGTATTTGCTTCATCTTCTTTCGTGAAGGAATTTCGGAAGGCTTTGTTTAGCAATTCTGTTCCTTTAATTCAGCGCAAAGTTCCTAGTGATTGGAAAAAAGCGCAGGTGACTCCCGTTTATAAGAAAGGAAAGAGAACTGACCCACACAATTACAGGCCAATATCGTTGACATCAGTTTCATGTAGAATTTTGGAGCATGTTCTCAGTTCGAATATAGTGAATTTCCTTGAAACGGAAAAGCTTCTTTCCATGAATCAGCACGGGTTTAGGAAACATCGTTCATGTGAAACTCAGCTTGCCATTTTCTCACATGACATCTTGCGAGCCATGGATGAAGGGAAACAGGCGGATTGTGTTTTTCTCGACTTCAAAAAGGCGTTCGACGCGGTGCCACACTGCAGACTGCTAACGAAGATACGAGCTTATGGAATAGGTTCACAGATTTGTGACTGGCTGGAAGACTTCCTAAGTAATAGAACGCAGTAAGTTGTTCTCGACGACGAGTGTTCATCAGAGGAGAGTGTATCGTCAGGCGTGCCCCAGGGGAGTGTGATAGGACCGCTATTATTTTCTATCTATATAAATGATCTGATGGACAGAGTAAGTTGTAATTTGCGGCTGTTTGCTGATGATGCTGTGGTGTATGGGAGGGTGTTACCTGTAACTGACTGTAATAGCATACAGGTTGACTTAGACAAAATTTCTAGTTGGTGCGAAGAATGGCAGCTAGCTCTCAATGTAGAAAAATGCAAGGTGATGGGAATGAGTAGAAAAAACAATCCCATAATTTTCGAATACAGCATTAGTAGTGAGCTTCTTGATGCTGTCGCGTCGTTCAAATATCTAGGCGTAACATTGCAGAGCGATATGAAATGGAACGAACATGTAAGGACAGTTGTGCGTAAGGCAGACAGCCGACTTCAGTTTATTGGGAGAATTTTGGGAATATTTACTTCACATGTAAAGGAGACCGCGTATAAAACGCTTGTACGACCACGTCTTGAATATTGCTCAAGTGTTTGGGACCCGCAGCAGATCAGTTTAAAGGAAGACACAGAAGCGGGTCAGAGACGAGCAGCTAGATTTGTTACCGGTAGGTTCGACCAATGCGCGAGTGTCACGGAAATGCTCCGGCAACTCAATTGGGGATCGCTGGAAGAAAGACGACGTTCTTTTCGTGAATTTCTGTTAAGTATAGAGGGCCGGAATTTAAAGCTGAGTGTAGTACGATCTTGCTGCCGCCTACTTACATTTCGTGTAAAGATCACAAAGACAAGATAAGAGAAATTAGGGCTCGTACGGAGGCATATAGGCATTTTTTTTCCTCGTTCTATTTGGGAGTGGAATAGGAAAGGAAATGCCTAGTGGTGGTACAGTGTACCCTCCGCCACGCATCTTACGGTGAATTGCGAAGTATGTATGAAGAAGTTTTAGCTGAACTGTTATCAGTTGCATCACCATTACTGTCGCGTATTGAAGGTAATGATGGTGTTTTACCGCTAGTATACTTTACATACGACCACAATTTCTTAGGATTCTCTATCAAATTACTTGACAGGATTTCATCGTGGAATTTACTATAATCTTCTCGCTTTGAAGTTCGAACTAAATTTCGAGTTCCTATAAAAGCCTGCCAGTCTTGAGGATTTTGTGTCCGTTTAAATTTGACAAGATTTTTTCTTTGCTTTTGCAGGAGTGATCTAAGCTGTTTTGTGTACCACGGGGGCGGCGGGGGGGGGGGGGGGTCAGACCCCTCTTTTGGGTATAAATTTGTTAGTGGTTGTCGATATTATTTCTTTGAATGTAAGCCACATCTGATCCACACCCATAATGTTAGTTTAGAAAGACAGGAGATTCTCACTCAGGAAAGCATGGATCGACTTTTTATCTGATTCTTTTAAGTAGATATATTTTTCGTTTATTTTTGGTAGATTTTGGAACTACGATATTCATTTTCGCCACAGCAACTGGGTTTCACTAATCCCTGGACCTGTTTTGATGCTACGGATTATTTATTGCTAAGAGGTCAAGTATATTTTTACATACATTTACTATTCTAGTGGTTTCAGGAACTAATTGCTCTAGATAATTTTCGGAGAATGTGTTCAGTACGACTTCGGACGATCTTTTATGCTTGCCTCTGATTTTGATGATGGATTTTTGCAAACATATTGAAGGTAAGTTAATGTCACCACCAATTACAACTGTATGCTCGGGGAACGTTTTTGAAATTTGGTCCAGGCTTTCTTTGAACATTTCTGGAATCGAATCATCTGATTCAAGAGGTCGGTAAAAAGCTACAGTTATTAATAAATTCTTGTTGTCATGTATAACCTCTACCCATACCAACGCACAGGAACTCGTTACTTCAGTTACGATAAAAGATAAACCACTTGCGACAGCAATAAACACGCCACCTTCTGTTTTATTCAATCTATCCTTTCTGAACATCATTTTCCCCTTAGTAAAAATTTCAGCTTTAGCCAGCTTTCGGTTCCTTGATATACTTATCAGGCGTAAAGCAAAAGGGTGCCTGCGCCATACTATTTATCGGACCGGTGTCTTTACGCAACGACACACCACCAACGATCACAGAAACGGTGTGTTCTAAGTACGTTGGTTCACCTAGATGAAGTAATCTCGCACACTGAAAATCTACACAGGGAACTGTGCCACTTACAGAAAGTACTTAGAGGAAACGCCTACAGGAACCGCCGTATTTCACAATCTATCTATCCAAAGACACTCAGGACGAAGACTACCGAGAAGGAAACAAAGAAGCTTTTTGCTGTCTTGTGTCTCGGTAACGGGGAAACTTAGTCGAGCCTTAAGAGGAAAAAAATCGACTGGGTCTTTAGGCCTCCTAGAAAATTACGACAGCTGATGAGACACGTGAAAGATGATGAAGTCCTTAGATCAACAGGTGCATACAAAATGCCGTGTGGGTGTGGACAGTTTTACATCGTGCAGACACTGCGTACTTTTGAAGAGCGCTGTGTTGGGCACCAAGTATGTTTCCGCTTACGCTATTCCCAAAAATCGGCGATTGCGCAGCATACTCTGGAAACCCACCATCGCATTGGTTTGGACTAAACATCAGCCATACAAAGACAAATAGTTTCTGGGTTAGCGTAGTAAAAGACGCGATAGTGTCAAAACATGGCACAAATCTTTTAATCAAGACTGCGGTCTGGAGCTAAGCACAACGTGGGAAGGTTGACAGATACTAGAGTTATGTTTGCAATTTAGCACCAAAATCTCTAATTATTTTGTCTATTGTTTTTCTGTCAACTAAATCAAATATTTTCTCGAAATCAGTAAATATTGCTATTATCTGTTCGCTGTTTAACATTATGTAAGAGTTACTGATATAAATTCATAGTCTGTTATACGCACATCCTTTCCTTTAAAAAACCACTCTGTTAATCCACCAGTTGTTCGTCTAAGTTTTTTTGCAAATCTGCCGATGAGAATTTTGATATTTGGTATTGCGCTAGCAGAAGTGACACTCCTAAACTGATTTATCATTTCCCATCTAGAGGATGAATTAATATTATTTTCACTCTTATGGAATCTTCCAGTCTTTAAAATGTTGCGAAATATCAACTGTAAATGTATTAAAATCTTCTGTTGTGACCGTCCGAATAATTATGCTTTAATGAATTTTCATCACTTTCTTTGTTGTTTTTGTAAGTTTTGATGGCTTCATGAATTATTTACTTTTTTTCTTTTACGATGTCTTCTTCCAGTTCTTTTCTGATTTTATGGAAATTCCTATTGAACTACAGAAACTGAGCATTTTAAGAGCATTTCAATTTTGATTTTTATTTATTTATTTATTTATTTTTGCAGATATTTCACAATTTTTTGTAATTTCATGATATTTTGCCGTTTTCTAATGTCTTCTGTGAGTAAAATAATTTTTTCTGTTCATTTCGGGCCTAGTGTATTTCACAGAAATGTGCGTTCGTCTTTTAGCTTATCTTCGATATTAACTTTTCCACTAGAGTACAGAAATTATTCGACAGGTTTAACGACCTGCTTTGTACCATACCAATTTCACTGGAATTAACTAACTCTCCTTATTTTATTTAGGTGCTAAGAGCTAAGAGCAAAGCTGTCATCAATCCTATGATTGGTTTGAAAAATTGTTTGTTTACTAGACATTTTACTGTTTGAGGTAGATGCCGTTGAATTTCTCCGACCTTTGAACTGACTTAGCCAGCCAGCTATTGGCGGATCTACTGCTTAACGTGAGTTTCGAACCTTGGTGCAATTAGGGATTCCTCATATCAACTTTAATTCACAAGGCTGCCACTTAACAATTTAACAATACAATAATTTTTTTTTCTTAATCCTATCTGCTCATTTCACTTGTATCTGTAGTTAATTTCGGCCTATAGTTACTTTTCCATGTAGTTGAATGCTTTTGTTGTTATATATAAGGAAAAATGCATCCATACGTTTAATAGAGCGTTAGGAAATTTTGTGCGAATTGTGTTTCTACTAGAGTTCGTAGTAAAGGCGTTGTAACTTAAAACATCTTGCGTGATGTTTCGGTTTTTCATTTACAGGGTATTTCAAAAAGAATATGTTTTAAAAAGTCTTATTTTGTCTGCTGTTGTAAAAGAGGAAAATTTTAGTTCATTCCTTCCCACAGACGTCTGTGACAAATGTCGTAAGTAAAGCCATTTCAAGTAGGTTTACAACAAGAGACAGAAGAAATTAGAATGCCCCAATGTATGCTGCATGTCCTTTTGTGTTTTAAGTATCCCAGTCGTAGATTTCTTATTATTAAAGCTGTCGCAGAAATCTGTGCATGGTTTACTGCCCTTTTTTTAATGAGTCGGAATTTGCAAACTGATTTAAACATTTTCACTTATTAAGCGCCTTCATTTTACGGGCTTCTTTCCGCTCTTGAGTTCACCCTTTGCAGTTCTCTCGATCCTTCTCCTTCCGCAGCAGCTGCGTTGGAGCTGTAAGACACATTTAAAGACATAATAGAAGCACCGTCCAGACAGTCATTTACGGTTTGTTTGTATTGATCTGTTATTTCCACTTGCGATAATGACTTGTGGTTTAGTGAAATGTTCTTACAGCAGTCTGTTTTATTTGGCCTAAATAATCTACGTATTAGATCTTCCTCTGCACGCTACTCTTAAGCCAGCAGAAAGAGAAATTAAATTGCTTTGTTCAGTACTACGCGAAAATAAGTAGGTTATTATCGGATTCTAAAAGCAACGGCAGTACGTCCCCCCAGCAGTATCCGAAGGGAAACTCAGTGCGATTCAAGGAAATAGGGGAAATGAGGAGGAATATAAAAAGCGCATTTACCGTCCGCTTCCTAGGATAGCGATACATAATAGAACAACAAATGGAACCTAATGTCGAATTCGATATGGAGATGCAGTATTAGAGTAAGGGCTTAACAGAACTCTGCATTATTTGCGATGAAAATTGGCTGAACTCATGGATAACATTCTTCCATAATTTCTGTAAAAATTGGGGAAACCGGCAGCCATGTTACTACTGACGTTGCTTTGTAGAGTGTTTAAATACGGAGACATATATTAAAAGTTTCGAAAAAATGTTCCCTTAGGGTTACAAACATTTTATTTTTTCAAAAATAAATTCTCCCTCATTAATATCTTCTGTGTAGGTATTTACTGGTTTTGATTCTTTGGCCTTTAAGTTCTCCAATTCTATTTCTTGATTTTGGACACCGCACAGAAAACTAACTTTGCACTAATTTTCGCCAGTGCATTAAACCTGGTACTTAGCTCCGTAATCATTCTGTCACTTATTTCTGACGGGAATCACGAGCACATATTCCTGTGAATGTTCGGCACTTCATCCAGATAATCGGCCATTTTTTCTTTTTTTCAAATCTGTTTTCTGAGAAATTCATTGATATCTCATTAAATTCTGCTAATACTTTGGCCTCAGAAATAGCTTCATAGATCCAGAAGAGTCTAGCATCGTTCAGAAAGCTCAAAAGGCCTTGATAGCCCAGTAGGGTAAAACCTAAAAATTAGACAAATCGGAAATAATTGCTACAGAAGGTTTTAGTGTTTTAATGGCTTCATTTGTGGCCCAATATGACTATCCTAGGTTTTCCCCCTCGGCGGAGATGTCCATAAGTGGTGGGGGGCAAAAATGTACCCGAGAAAGGGGTATTTTTTGGTTTTTGTGAATATATCTCGTAAATGACTCACAATATCGAAAACATAGTAGGATTAAAAGTTGTAGGGCATGAAATTCTGCATTGAATGAGACTATCCGCATATTTTTCTGGAGCAGCCGTTTCTATACTAGTGCACTTCAAAATTGGACCAATTTTACATGTTCATGAACAATTTTTGTTTTAACCTCTGGTTTTTGGTAATGTCGTTGAAACTAACCCATCGATCAATAAAGTGGTTCATACAAACGATTGGTATGCATGTAAGGTACTTCACATTTACAAATCTAGGTCTTTAGATCAGTTTTATGCAGAGAACTCGAAAATAACATTATCATGAGTAATGTTTGAAGAGTAATTTAATTTTTTATTTATTTATTTATTTTTTGTTCAAAGGCAGGGGTAAAGTCTGTGACAAGAAATTTAATGTCAACTTTGGCACTACTTTTAACTAAATTTGGAATGTTGTTGTTATGGTCTTCAGTCCGGAGACTGGTTTGATACAGCTCTCCACCCTACTCTATCCTGAGCAAGCCTTTTCATCTCCTCATAAGAACGGCAACCCACATCCACTTGAATCTGCCTACTATACGCGTCTCTTGGTCTCCATCTGCGATTTTTACCCCACACACTTCCCTCCAATGCTAAATTTACGATTCCTCGATGTCTAAGAATGTGTCCTACCAAGAGATCCCTTCTTTTGGTCAGGGTATGCCAAAAATTCCTTTTCTCACCAATTCTGTTCAGTACCTCTTCATTAGTTATGCGATCTACCCACCTAATCTTCAGCATTCTTCTGTAGCACCACATTTCAAAAGCCTCTATTCTCTTCCTGTCCGCACTGCTTATCGTCCATGTTTCACTCCCGTACAAGGCAACACTCCACACAAATGCCTTCAGGAAAGACTTCCTTACACTTAAATTAATATTCGATGTTAGCAAATTTCTCTTTTTCAAAAATGCTTTTCTTCCCATTGCCATTCTGCATTTTGTATCCTCTGTACTGCTACCATCGCATGTTATTTTACTCCCCTAGTAACAAAACTCATCTACCACCTTCATTGTTTCGTTCCTAATCTAATTCCTTCAGCATCGCCTGATTTTCTAAGACCGCATTCCATTATTTTTGTTTTGCTCTTGTTAATGTTCATTTTATACGCTCTCTTCAACACACTGTCCATTCCAATCAACTGCTTTTCCAGGTCCTTTGCTGGTTCTGACATAATTACAATGTCATCAGCAAAAGGCATTGTTTTTATTTCTTCCCCCTGAACTTTAATGCCTATTCCAAATTTTTCCTTGCTTTTCTTCACTGCCTGCACGATGCACAAATTGAATAACATCGGAGAAAGGCTGTCTTACTCCCTTCCCAACTGATGCTTCCCTTTCATGCCCTTCGAGTCTAATAACTGCGATCTAGATATATATTGCTATGGATGAAGGGCAACAGGCAGACTGCATATTTCTCCATCTTCGAAAGGCCTTTGACACGGTACAGCACTACAGACTTCTAACGAAGTTACGAACTTGTGGAGTAGGTACACAGATATGTGAGTGGCTCGAATTTTACTTAATGGAACACAGTACTTTATCCTCGATGGCGAGCGTTCATTAGAGACAAGGGTATCGTCAGGGGTGCCCCAAGGAAGTGTGATAGGACCATTTTGTATCTATATAAATGATCTGACGGACTCAGTGACTTGAAATCTGCGGCTGTTTGCTATTGATGCTGTAGTGTACAGGAAGGTGTCAGCATTGAATGACTGTAGTAGGATGCAGGATGACTTTGGTCAAATTTCTGGGTGGTTTGAGAAATGACAACTAGCGGTAAATGTAGACCAATGTAAGGTGATGCAGATGAGTTGGAGAAACAATCCCGTAATGTTCGAATACAGCATTAGTCGTGTGCTGCTTGACAGAGTCACGTCGATTAAATACCTAGGCGTAACACTGTACAGCGATATGAAATGGAACGAGCATATAAGGACAGTCGTGGGAAAGGCAAACGGTCGACTTCGCTTTATTGGGAAAATTGTGCGAAGGTAAAAGAGACCGCATATAAAACGCTTGTAGTACTCCGTCTTGAATATTGCTCAAGTGTTTAGGATCCCCACCAGATCGGTTTAAGGGAGGACATAGAAGCAGTTCAGAAACTGGCGGCGAGGCTTGTATCTGATAGATTCGCTCAATTCCCGAGTATTACCGAGATGCTTCAGGAACTCATCTGGTAATTGCCGGAGGAGAGTCGAAGTTCTTTTCGAGAAGCACTGTTGAAGAAAATTGGGACTACAAAATCTGAGGCGGACTGCAGAACTATTCTACTGCCATCAACCTACAATTCGCGTAAAGGCCACAAGCGTATGATTACAGATATTAGGCACGTATGGATGCATACAATAATTCGTTTTTCCCTTGTTATATATGGTAAGTAACTAAAAGTGGTACTGAGTACCTTCCACCACGCACTCTTGTATGTAGATGTATGTAGATGTAGAAGTAGTTTGTAAGTCTAGAGACTGATGACTATAGCAGTTTGATCAAATAGGTTTACATTAGAACATTTATTATGTAACTACGCAATGGTAGGACAAACACTGAAAGCAGTTACTTCCATAAAATATCTGGAGTACATATAGGAGGCGATTTGAAATGAAATAACCATATAAAATCAGTCTTCGGTAAGGCAGATGCCAGACTGAAATTCATTGGAAGAATGTTCAGGAAGTGTAGCCTGTCAACGAAGGAAGTAGATTACAAAACTCCCGCTCGGCCAGCGCTTGAGTAATGTTCGACAGTGGAAATATGTATCAGGTAAATATAGTAGATAAGACATACAGAAGCTCCAACGAAGAGCAGCAAGTTTCATTACGGGCTCATGTGGTAAGCGTGAAAGCGTCATCGTGGCATACGGTGCAAGAGAGACGTACTGTATCGCGGAACGTGCTTCTGTCGAAGTTCAGAGAGGGTTAGTTTCATGAGCAATTTACCAGTTCAGTAATCACTTCCTCCTACGTATATACCGCGAAGCGACCGCAAGGATAAGATTAGAGAGATTAGGGTTCACACGGAAGCTGATAATCAATAATTTCCACCGCGAACCATACGCAAATGGAATAGGAGCAAGTAACGGTACGCGAAGTACGAATCGCGACACACCGTGAGGTGACCTACGGAATATAGATCTAGATAAACAATGAGAGTGATAAAATACTGACCCATCGATATTTGAGAAACTAGATTTTATTTCATCCACTATTTGACGATATTTTATACATCTAGAAAAAGTTTATAGCCGTGTTCCTAGGAAAAGCTATTGTCAGTTCTATAAGATTATTGAATATGATGCAAACTTCTGCAGGCAATTAAAGGTTTTTACCTAAACTGCCAGGTAGCAGTTAGCGTAGATGGCAAATTAAGTTCAAGATTCAGGGTAGTTTCAGGGGTAAGACAAAGCTGTAATATGACTCCACTATTCATGGATCATATGTTGAAAACTGTAGACTGCCAGGGCGGCATTAGAATAGGTGAAAACAACATAAGCAGTCTTGCATATGCAAATGACTTAGTGGCGATGGTAGATTCGATTGAAAGGTTGCAATCTAATATTTCACACCTCGATAAAGGTGTAAGGGTTATGATATGCAGATCAGCATCTCCAAAAAGAAAGTAATGTGTGCGAGAAAGAGATTTAAACAGATTGAGTGCCAAACAAAGTTGAACAAGTAGACAGTTTCAAGTACCTACGAAGTATTTTCTCACAGGATGGCAACATAGTAAAATAATTTGAATCAACGTGTAGCAAAGCAAAGGCAGTGAGTGCTCGGGTGGGATTTACTCTCTTCTGCAAGAAGGAAGTCAGTACCAATGATAAGATACAAGGGCACTGCTCTATCTTTCGAACAACTTTGTTGTATGGGAGCGAAAACTGGGTGTATACAGGTTACCTTATTCGTAGGGTTGAGGTTACAAATATGAAAATATATGAAAGTATCAAGAATGATTGAAGGTACTTATAGATGGGAACAATTGCAGGAGGGTGTCTATAATGACGAAATCAAAGAAAAACTGGGAATGAACACCATAGATAAAGCAGTTAGAGATGTTGGTGTTATGGTACATGAAGCAAGGTTACCTACTATGGTCTAGGCAGCAGAGGATAAGAGGAGTCGAGGTAGACCAAGGAGAAAGTACTTAGATTCCGTGAAGAATGATTTTGAAGTAAAAGGCTTAACAGCAGACGGGGCGTCTATGTTAGCATTGAATAGGGGATCATGGAGGAATCTTACTATGGGGACTATCCTCCAGACTGGACGCTGAAAGGGGTAATCAGTCTCTAATGATGATGATGATGATGACTATTTGAGAATGTGAGCACTTAGTGATTTACAACAAACTTTACATTTAATTTCAAAACTTTATGAAACCTATTATCTCTGATAACCCAGGAAAAAATGTTAAAAGGAATGTAGGTTTTTTCTTACTGCCTTTCCGCTCTTCATGCAGTAAAACTGCTGCATTAGAGAATGTATTACTTCTACAGTACTAATTGTAGTCGGTAGACCTTCTACAACCAGAATACGTAAACCACTGAATGTACTTTCGAAAGTGTATCATTATATGAAAGGTGGTATGGCGTCAAAAGGAATGAATTGCAAGAAAACGATAGTGAAGTGGTCAGAGAGTACGGTAGAAGGCGATGAACATACAGGTGAGAAGGAGATGGACCCTACAAGAGAGAAAGAAATACACAGCCGGGTAACGCATTAAGTAACGCTAGATCATTATAAAACATCTGTATGCTGCGCTTGTTTCTCTAAGTGTATTTCTTTAGAGTCTTTTCAAGGCTACAGCCGTTAAATTCAAGTGTCCCGTGCTGTTTGCTTCCAGAAATGCAGTTGGACACGCGTAGTCGTTGGTTCTTCGTGTATGCCCGCACTATCTGGTGTGTGTACGTGTATGCGTGTGTGTGTGTGTGTGTGTGTGTGTGTGTGTGTGTGTGTGTGTGGTTTATATTGCTCGTAACTCAGGCCCACCTAACTTTATACGCCTGCTTCATAAAGTCCCTGAGGCTATAACACATATGGTCTTTTCCTTCTGGGTGTAGGGAAAAATCTTCCCCATTTCAGTGATAGGACCCTCGAAATGTGCGGTAAACCCAGAATGCGCTAATAATAGCCATATAATTATTATTACGTGCTCTGAGAACTCCGAAATTACTTGACAACTACTCAAATGTTTCCAGTAGTCCCACGTAATACAATTAACAAACTCATGAATGATATTCAGTGCTGATTTAAATTACAGTTCGTATTCATTATAGTGTTTATGTAAGAAGAAAAGGGAAATGGCAACATTGAAAACTGTGTTACAAAACTTCATTATACAAAATGTACAGTGCTACAGTGAGCGCAAACAACAAGCATAATGGCTCTGATAAAAATTCTCGCTTCTATGCAGTAAATAATTTCAAACTAAATAACTGAGGTTAGTGTGTAAGACACACACGGATGGCGCGTTTAACATGTGCAATTTATGTACTCTTTATCTTGACACATATAAAAATAGAGGTGTTTGTGCCTGTATTTCACTTTGCAGCCAAAACTACACATCGAAAACGAATAGTATTTGTATGTGGTAGCAGGTATCAGTCTTCCATTGTTCACTATGGTGGTAGAGGGGGTGGAAGATATGGGAGTTGAAAGTTGCTCTTCAGCAAAAACTACACAATGAAGATGAACGATCTCTCTGTGCTGTAGTTCAATGGCTCCCGTTGTACACATAGCATTACCATGCTGATGCCTATAACCGGATGGAAGATATAGTGGTTGAAAAACGTCAGCTTATATAAAATTCGGACTGATGACCAGCGATGACTTTTGACACTATAATAGCAAAGAGATTATATGCAGAGAAACATAATGCACATTCTTCAGTTGCTTTGCTGCAACAAGCGTACGAATAAAGAAAAATAAGTTCTTATTGCAGTTTGAAAAGTAAAACTACCAAGAAATATGCCAAAGCGTAAGAAAGAAATTTCGCGTTTTCGATCCGTTTCTAAAAGAAAACGTTGCTGAAAAGTGAACCTACAGACGATGGAAACTTGAAATTTGTAGACGTTGTTTATCTTACACTGCAGGCATCAGAGCTTTTACTATATTTCCATACCTAAGTGGAATGATGATTGGTTTTTTGAAAATACGTTGCTATTCAGGCAATTTTGAAGCAAGAAGTACAAAACTTCCAATTTAGATTTTTGATTGGAATTTTAAAAATACGCGTTTCGATATTTTTGGAAATTCAACCATTAAGCGGGTGAAATAAGGGAAAATCTTTTAAGTGTGCTACTAAGACTATTTTTATGTTAGAAATGCAAAAATGTTGATTTGGAACCAAGGTTAGAATTTAAAAAAAAATGTATTTCGGGATATTTTGAATTCTGCCATCAATGTTGCAATAGGGGGTGGAAAGTTGTATCAAAATACTTGATTAGGAATGCATTTTTACGCTAACTCTATGAAAATTTCTATTTAAAAGTAGAAACAACCAATGTACACCATCTAGTCTACGCGTGCGAAGCAGCGGGAATTAAGTTAGTAATAATATAAGGAGATACTGGAATATTAATACAAGGTGGACATGAAGTACAGTCTACAGCTTTTTGAATTGATCTATTGCGTTCTTTGAGTTAGAGTTAGGTGTGTCAATTGTTCATTTTAAATATCAAAGGAACTTGGAAATACTTTAAATAATTACTAGAAAATGTGAAGGTGAGTGTTAACGATGTGTATTTTCATTCACTTAGATATAATGGACGTTTTTAATACAGCACATGATTATTTAAATCAGCACAAATTCAGAAGACATGAAATGTACAGAAAAGCATTTGTGTTCTACTTGAAATATTTATTATAATACATCTCTCAACATATATTTCATCAAGATTTCCTTCAAAATAATGGTTGTGTTTTGCTATATGTGGTCTCCGCAATTATAGTAATGTTATTGGCTTTGATACATGCTCTTTGCCGCTACACCTTTTTCGACACCATAGTTGCTTACAAAGTGTAACAGTTTACTCGCGATAAATTTAGTGAGACTTTGTAATCAATGGAGGTGTTCTATGTCCCTTGAAGAAAAATTTCCACAGTTCTGTAAGAGAAGTTTAATATATTTACTTGTTCCATTATTAAATTTCTATTGCAGTGTTTTTCTGAAAAAAAAAACAACAAGTTCTCTGGAAAAGCAAGGTTTTTCCAAATTAAAAATAATTCCAGATTTGAGTGTGATCATTTATCTAGAAACAAATATTCAACTGAAGTTTAAAATCGTTGCTGTCGAGAAAAATATCATGAGTAGTGTATTTGATAGCATGCTACATTATTACGCAGTGAAATGACCGTAATCAGTAACTGGAATCAAATTTATTTGAAAACGCTGCGTGCAAATATTAGATTTTACATGGGCCCACACCTCGGGTTCTGTTGAATCAGGTAGAAAAACGGGTAAAGGTTTTGGATATCCTTGGCCTAGTAATCCTTTGCATACCGATCAGAAGAATTGACATACTGTAGCCATCCTACAACACAGGGTCAACGTTAACGCATTGGACCCTTCCTGCAACCCAACCAAATTAAGCAAATAGATTTATTATTGTACATTACGTGTGGTCTACGGAGGACTTTGTGCGATTTATAAAGACGCCAATTGCTCATAGACGCTTCCTGAGAAAACTAAGAGAAAATTCATTATTTGGAATAAAATTCGAATTGTGGGGTAACCATTTCTTTACTTTTATCTATTTATTTAGCGTAAGGACAGCATCAGAAATTCTATTTCATGAGCTGTTTCTTTTGTCTCTTCCCTAAGGCTATTCTTTCGCGTGCCACCATTTTCCCCACATGTTCAGCTGTTAGTTTCCAATCGGTCTTTTCGATTATTGCATCTCTAATTCGATTATTGCATCTCTATACTTATAAGTATTCATTGCGTTTATTTCTTTAAGTTTCGGGAGGCTTTTCTTTATTCCCTGAAACCAAAATCTGTCTCTTTTCCTCTGCTGAATTATTTTGTAAACTTTCATCGTTAATCTGCTATCATACAATATTGTCAGATGGCCGAAGAGCATCAGCATTCTCTTTTCCATTTCAGTAATAACCGGTTCAATAATATGGTAGATCTTCTCATCTTAATTAATTGATTAATTAATTAATTTGCGGCCACAAAGAATCTTTCTAAGAATTAGTGTTTCTCTTTTCTCTAGCTTCTCTGTTAGCCTTTGTCTTTGCTCCTGCTGCATATTGCACTTGTCACTGTACTGTAGTTTAATAACTTTGCATTTCTAGATAAATATTTTGTTCTTGTGTAGCTTCTGTGTTAAAATTTGCACTCTCCTAAGTTTGGCTATTAGAAGTTTGACAACTTCTTTTCCTTTATTGTTTCTTTATATTTAAAATGTTGAGTCTTTCGATGCAACCAATACGTGTGTGCAGTTTGTCAATTTTTTAACTTTAACTTAAATTTGTTACACATGAATTTAATTTTTTCTTGTGTGATCTGTTAACCCAATTTCGCTAAATTCTTTGTTAATATTTTCTATTTGTTTAGTTGCACTTTGTATATTCGTTGATAAAACAGCAATATCGTCCGAAAAACTAGTTGCATGTATCGTAAGCCCCTTAAACTCATAATCCAATAGAAATCCCCTTACGTTTTTTTTTGTGTATATTGTTCCGAAGGCTACTTGTCTGGAAGTTCACTTTGAACTCGGCATCTGTCAAACTGTTCTTCACCGTCTCTCTGGTTTCCTATCAGTACGTGTGTGTGTGTGTGTGTGTGTGTGTGTGTGTGTGTGAGAGAGAGAGAGAGAGAGAGAGAGAGAGATGGGAAGAATTTTTCGCGATTATCTCAATTTCGCTCATCATGCACGTGGCTTTTGCATCTGGGCTACTCAATTATAAAAACCCTAGAAAACCATAAAATTCACTCGAAATAAGATTAGAAACAGTAATTCTATGACATACTTACTTTGTGTTGCAGACATCAGAACAAAACCACACGTTTGCAGGGTCCAATGGCAACTGGCTGGCGTGATGTAGCAGCTGACGCGCAACATGAGGGACTGTATGTACCATGAGTAAACGTTTTGGTATCACCTGGCGAGGATAGTAGGGGGCAGCGCGGCGACTTAAGATGGCGCAAACTGCCGGTTAAATAGCCGTGCATGTTGGCAGATATCTGGGATTTTGCTACCGCTACTAAAAGTGCTCTTTATTTTGTTATGACAGCTTTTTTTTATATAGTGATCAGTGTTGCCCAAGCGTGTGCTATTACCTGTATTTTTGGGCAATTAGACATCAAATACTTAAGCTAATAAACCAGTTATTTACACGAATGGGTGATACAATGATATTCAACTATTTTGCATACAGAGAACTCGTAGTATTTTACACTATAGAATGGGGGTTATAATTAGACAGTGCTGAATACCTTAGAAAAGAAATGTGTGGCACTGAACTATGAAACTACAGCAGGGCTGCATCTCGGCTTGAAATGACGGTAACTGGCGGAAAGGAATCATGTGATTCTGCGCGCTCTCGCGTCCTCTCGCTGATCCCTGCCAGTCATCGGAAAAGGAGCGGAGGAACTAAGAGGCGAGGGAGCTGCGAAGTAGTTCGCTTAGTTCGCCTGTGGGAGCGTTCTTCCGAACTAGTTCGTTCGCAACTACACAAGATGAATACACGCACCATCCCTTCCTTCGCTGCACGCTCCAACCTCTGAACTGCCATCGTTCAGTTTACACATTGCGTGCAATTCAAAATAAGATAAACGACTAAACGGCAACGTCACGACAATTCAAATCGCAGAACGCGTTGCGAATTTAAGACAACGCGGTGTGCAGTGAATTTAAGGCGGAAAATTTGAAATAATTGCATGATTTTATGCTTTCGGATCCCGTTGCGAATCCGCAGGCTTTTTCGGGTTTTCTCAGTTCCTATTATTATGCTCGATCCCACTGGATTGCGAGATCTCACGGTACTGGATTGAAATCCCTAGTAATGGGTGTTAATTTTTGTGATGTGCATGGTGAGTCACTGCAGCAGACAGTGACAACACATGCTTCCAGCTGCTCGCAGTGGTGCTGAACAGATGTTTGTTGCTGTAGTTGCTGCACGGTAATGGTGTTGGTTTGTGTGGTGTGCAAATGGCAGCACTGCAGTTGACGGAGGACAATGCACGCTTCCTGCTGCTGTCGGTGGTGCTGAACAGGTGTTTGTTGCTGTAGTGCTGCACAGTAATTGGTGTTGGTTTGTGTGGTGTGCAGATGGCGGCACTGCAGTTGACGGAGGACAACGCACAGTTCCTACTGCTGGCGGTGGTGCTAAACAGGTGTTCGTTACTGTAGTTGCTGCACAGCAACGGGTGTTTCTTTGTGTGGTGTGCAGATGGCGGCGCTGCAGTTGATGGAGGACAATGTGTGCTTCCTGCTGCTGGCGATGGTACTGAACAGGTGTTTGTTACTGTAGTGGTGCACAGTAAGGGGTGTTGGTTTGTGTGGTGTGCAGATGGCGGCACTGCAGTTGACGGAGGACAACACACAGTTCCTACTGCTGGCGGTGGTGCTGAACAGGTGTTTGTTACTGTAGTTGCTGCACAGTAATGGGTGTTGGTTTGTGTGGTGTACAGATGGCAGCACTGCAGTTGATGGAGGACAATGTGTGCTTCCTGCTGCTGGCGATGGTACTGAACAGGTGTTTGTTACTGTAGTGGTGCACAGTAAGGGGTGTTGGTTTGTGTGGTGTGCAGATGGCGGCACTGCAGTTGACGGAGGACAACGCACAGTTCCTACTGCTGGCGGTGGTGCTGAACAGGTGTTTGTTACTGTAGTTGCTGCACAGTAATGGGTGTTGGTTTGTGTGGTGTACAGATGGCAGCACTGCAGTTGATGGAGGACAATGTGTGCTTCCTGCTGCTGGCGATGGTACTGAACAGGTGTTTGTTACTGTAGTGGTGCACAGTAAGGGGTGTTGGTTTGTGTGGTGTGCAGATGGCGGCACTGCAGTTGACGGAGGACAACGCACAGTTCCTACTGCTGGCGGTGGTGCTGAACAGGTGTTTGTTACTGTAGTTGCTGCACAGTAATGGGTGTTGGTTTGTGTGGTGTACAGATGGCAGCACTGCAGTTGATGGAGGACAATGTGTGCTTCCTGCTGCTGGCGATGGTACTGAACAGGTGTTTGTTACTGTAGTGGTGCACAGTAAGGGGTGTTGGTTTGTGTGGTGTGCAGATGGCGGCACTGCAGTTGACGGAGGACAACGCACAGTTCCTACTGCTGGCGGTGGTGCTGAACAGGTGTTTGTTACTGTAGTAGCTGCACAGCAACGGGTGTTTCTTTGTATGGTGTGCAGATGGCGGCACTGCAGTTGACGGAGGACAACGCGCAGTTCCTACTGCTGGCGGTGGTGCTGAACAGGTGTTTGTTACTGTAGTAGCTGCACAGCAACGGGTGTTTCTTTGTATGGTGTGCAGATGGCGGCACTGCAGTTGACGGAGGACAACGCGCAGTTCCTACTGCTGGCGGTGGTGCTGAACAGGTGTTTGTTACTGTAGTTGCTGCACAGCAACGGGTGTTTCTTTGTGTGGTGTGCAGATGGCGGCACTGCAGTTGACGGAGGACAACGCGCAGTTCCTACTGCTGGCGGTGGTGCTGAACAGGTGTTTGTTACTGTAGTAGCTGCACAGCAACGGCTGTTTCTTTGTGTGGTGTGCAGATGGCGGCACTGCAGTTGACAGAGGACAACGCGCAGTTCCTACTGCTGGCGGTGGTGCTGAACAGGTGTTTGTTACTGTAGTTGCTGCACAGCAACGGGTGTTTCTTTGTGTGGTGTGCAGATGGCGGCACTGCAGTTGACGGAGGACAACGCGCGCTTCCTGCTGCTGGCGGTGGTGCTGCTGCTGTACATGCTGGCGGGCGCCGCCCTCTTCCAGTACCTGGAGAGCGACTCCGAGGCCCGCATGGCGCGTGACTTCTGGAGGACATACGCCGACTTCCGCAGCCACTACTGCAAGCTGCTGCAGGCCGCCGCCAACGCCACTTACTCTGGTGAGTAGCTCAGTTACCTACTGCTGTTACAGTGTGGTTGAGAAACAGTTTACAAACTGACATGCCTCATCGGGCATGCAGCAGAAAACAGTATTCATCTTCAGTCACAAGTTCAAAGACTGGGATCAGTACACCCATTGGTCTGATTCAGGTGTGTACCAATGGTGTCCAGTTCACAAGATACTATAATAAACATAAAAACCAGATAAAAGTCATATGAGTAACATTTGTATAACATACTAACTGAAAACCCGGCATATATATATATACGCCACGTTTCATGGTGACTTGTCAGATGGGGTCAATGTCGCAAGCTACCCTCTGTCATGCTAAATTCACTGTTTTGCGGATGATAAAAGTCTCCTTCATGAAAAGACGCATTTATGTGCTAACTTTCATGGTGACCAGTCAAACAATTTGGATGTTTGTTGTGTGACGTACCCTCCCCCATACACCTATGGAGACGTAAGAAAGGTAGCCCATTCGGGATGTAACTGCGAAGAATCATCCCCCATGAACCAAACGAAATTAATGATAGTATGCCTACATCTACATCTACATACATACTCCGCAATTCACCGTAAGGTGCGTGGCGGAGGGTACCCTGTACCACTACTAGGCATTCCCTTTCCTATTCCACTCCCAAATTGAACGAGGAAAGAAAGAATGCCTATATGCTTCCGTATGAGCCCTAATTTCTCTTATCTTGTCTTTGTGATCTTTACGCGAAATGTATGTAGGCGGCAGCAAGATCGTACTACACTCAGCTTCAAATTCCGGCCCTCTAAATTTACTTAACAGAAATTCACGAAAAGAACGTCGTCTTTCTTCCAGCGATCCCCAATTGAGTTGCCGGAGCATTTCCGTGACACTCGCGCATTGGTCGAACCTACCGGTAACAAATATAGCTGCTCGCCTCTGAACCGCCTCTATGTCTTCCTTCAAACCGATCTGCTGCGGGTTCCAAATACTTGAGCAATACTCAAGACGCGGTCGTACAAGCGTTTTATACGCGGTCTCCTTTACAGGTGAAGAACATCTTCCCAAAATTCTCCCAATAAACCGAAGTCGGCTGTCTGCCTTACTCACAACTGTCCTTACATGTTCGTTCCATTTCATATCGCTCTGCAATGTTACGCCTAGATATTTGAACGACGCGACAGCATCAAGAAGCTCACTACTAATGCTGTATTCGAACATTATAGGATTGTTTTTTCTACTCATGCGCATCACCTTACATTTTTCTACATTAAGAGCTAGCTGCCATTCTCCGCACCAACTAGAAATTTTGTCTAAGTCAACCTGTATGCTATTACAGTCAGTTACAGACGACACCCTCCCGTACACCACAGCATCATCAGCAAACATCCGCAAATTACAACTTACTCTGTCCATCAGATCATTTATATAGATAGAAAATAATAGCGGTCCTATCACACTCCCCTGGGGCACGCCTGACGTTACACTCGTCTCTGATGAACACTCGCCGTCGAGAACAACGTACTGCGTTCTATTACTTAGGAAGTCTTCCAGCCAGTCACAAATCTGTGAACCTATTCCATAAGCTCGTATCTTCGTTAGCAGTCTGCAGTGTGGCACCGCGTCGAACGCCTTTTTGAAGTCGAGAAAAACACAATCCGTCTGTTGCCCTTCGTCCATGGCTCGCAAGATGTCATGTGAGAAAAGGGCAAGCTGAGTTTCACATGAACGATGTTCCCTAAACCCGTGCTGATTCTTTTTTGTGTTCTTTTTTGAATCGAGAGTGCAACAGCCTTTGATTTCTCAGCAGCTTTCTAACATTATTATTATACCACGGTGGATCTTTTCCATCCTTAATCGTTTTTACTGGCACATATTTCTCTAACCTTTTATTAACAATGCACTTAAATTTAGTCCACAATTCCTCTACATCCATAGTCCCAGAATTAAACGATGCCCATTCATTTTCTAAGTGCGATCGTAACATTTGTTTGTCGGCTCTTCCCAACAAAAACACGCTCCTAGCCTTCTTGACTGGTTTCTGAACTTCGGTCACCATCGACGCAATGACGATATCATGATCACTAATTGTTGTCTCTACACAGACATCGTTAATAAGGTCAGGCCTGTTTGTGGCTATAAGGTCTACAATATTTCCATTGCGCGCGGGTTGCCGGTTTAACTGCTCAAGACAGTTTTCGGAGAATGTGTCCAAAAGTAGCTCGCAAGACTGCTTGTCTGTACCGCCTGAAATGTGAGGTCCCAATCTATACTCTTAAGGTTGAAGTCACCTCCGACTAATATTACATGGCCCGGATACCTATGCACTACAACGTGTAGACTTTCCTTGAATGATTCTAAAACTGCTACAGCAGCACTGGGGGGCCGGTAAAAACACCCAACTATTAACTTTACTTCTTTTAGACCTGATATACGTGCCCAGATAACTTCACAGTTACTTTCAACCTCGATATCAGTAGAAACAATATCTTTGTCCACAGCGATGAACACTCCTCCTCCAGTTGTATCAGATCTATCTTTCCGATATACATTCCACGCTTCGCTAAATATTTCTGAACTTGCCACATCATCATTTAGCCAGCTTTCGGTGCCTAAAACTATCTGAGCGCAATAACTTCCATGCAGCGCTGCAAATTCGGGAACTTTGTTTCTAACATTCTGTAAGTTCGCGGCTAATATTTTTGTGTTCGAATTTTTGTTCCGAAGGTGGCCTGAATTCGCTGTTTGAATGCTGACAGGCGAGTGCTCATCAGAGTTAGCGCCTAGCCTAAAAAAAACCCATGTGTACTCCACAAGTACTCTGCTACCCGAGTAGACGCTTCCTTAGTGTAGTGCACCCCTGATCTATCTAAGGGCACCCTACAATTCCCCACCCGATAACGCAGATCCAGAAATCTGCAACCATGACTGTCACAGAGTCGGCGAAGCCTCTGGTTCAGACCCTCCACTCGGCTCCAAACCAAAGGACCCCGATCAACCCTGGGAACAATGCTGCAAATCGACAGCTCTGATTGCACCCCGCGTGCGAAGGCAGCAGCCTTCACTAATTCCGCCAGCCGCTCGTAGGACCTGAGGATGTCCTCACAACCCAAGCGACAACCGTCATTGGTGCCGACGTGAGCCACGACTTGCAGTCGACTGCAACCCGCACCCTCGATAGCCGCCGGCAAGGCCGCCTCCACATCTCGGATGAGGCCCCCCGGTAGACACACCGAGTGCACGTTGGAATTCCTTCCAGATCTGGACGCTATCTGCCTAAGGGGCTCCATCACGCGCCTAACATTGGAGCTCCCAATAACCAATAATCCCCTCCCCCCGTGCACCTGCTCGGACCCTGCTGAAGGAGTGACCACACCTTCACTCACAGGACGAACGGGCGCGGACGGACGTCCAGCCTCCACATTGGCCTTCCGCCTCGAGCGACGCGAACGCCGTACAACCCGCCACTCCCCTTGCGGAGAAGGCGGCTCGACGACGTCCGGTACACCTGAAGGTGCCTCGGTAGCAGGAACAGAGAGCGAAGCGTGAGACACCTGAGGTGTCCCACTCGACGCATCAGACTCCCCACCATCGCTGCACCCCGATACAGCAGCCTGAAGACGGCTGACCGGAGACAACAGCACGCTCAGCTGTTCGCGAACCGCGGCCAACTCCTCTTGCGTCCGCACACAGCAGGCACACGTCCTATCCATCCTATCGATACAATTAACTGCAATTAACAACTTTAAAGAAGCCTAGTACTCTAATGAAGACGGCTGGCTGCTGACTGAACTGTGGTCAGTGGTAACTACACTGTCAAATCAACAAAACTGAGTCCGGCAGTTTAGCGCTGTTAACGCTGCGAAACTGGTGGCAGCTGGCACTGGACTGACTGATAACGAACTTTAGTAACGGTCTCTGACTTGTTTTGAAATACACCGGTCAAAGACGACTAAACACAACGATATTTATCAAATACGATAGAATAAACTATTAAAACGAAATCTGCAAATACGGGGGAATAAACCTCTTAAAACAGAGTACTAACGAAAATGAACTAGACTGGCAAATTAAATTTGACACAAATTAAATTCAGATACTTAGCGCTGTTTACGATGTGGCACTGGTGGCAGCTGCCACTATAACCGCGCAAGAGCAAGGAATGAGTTGACAAAGTTTTATTGCAATCGGATGTACGATATGGCTATGCATAAAATACGAACAAAAAGACAAATAAACAGACATTAAATTTTATATATTAGATTATCTGCACTGGTATGGTATCGCTTGACAGTTGAGTGACAACTAACAGACCAGAGGGTTCATGTCAGGTAGGGGAGGCTATGAGTCACATTTTTTGACTAATGTGTAGACAATAGTAAAGAAAATAATTTCGCATCTAACTGTTCAATCATCACCACTGAAATTTTCTTTTTACCAGTCCTATCATTTAGTATTATCAAAATTAGAACAGCTAAAAGGTAAAGCCTGTGAACTACAATGAAACATTTGTGTTATTGCTACATACAGTAGTAGTTGTCACAGCAGTATTCCATATTTTACAGTTTTACTACGCGTGTGCTTTAAATATTGCATAACATATTTCGTTAATTGTTAGTCGACTTATTTTAAAAAAATGTGGGTCATAAAAAAGTGGAGTCGATGAAGTAGGGCACTTTAATACCTGCTGTTCTAAAGGACTCTGAAGGTATACTTGGTTTGAAAAAAATATGACACGAAAGTCGTGCGACACACCCTCTCCCTGTCCCTCCTAGTAAATTACTGCCGACTGTCGGTCTGAAGCATTGGGTTAAGCTGACTGATGGCGTGTTTTTGCTCACCCAAGACACCCTCCTCCATTTTGGAGTGACACGTATTGCTTTACTGCGATATTAAATTTTTCCGCGCAGCCAGCGCAGCCGGCGACTTGCTCCTCTTCTTGCAGCAAAGAAAAATGAACTGCGTGGTAGTGCAGTAGTTTCTGCCCGCCGTTTTGTCTACACAAGGCACCATGGTACAGCACAAACATACTTTATTACGACTCAGGCAGAATCTTCTATTATTCTTTAATTACGGTCACCTTTGCCTTGCCGTGTGCCTCTGCATAGCATTTCTTTTCCAGCAGGGTCATGAAGCTGAGAAATGCTCGTTAGCTGTTCCAACTTAAACAACTGAAATAACACTCGCAGGTGCACTTTAAATTTTAAACTGTATTCTGCCAATGCTGTACAACATAACTGTACTTTTGCACATCTTGACAACAGCATATCATTAAAAAACCATCTGCTGAATCTTCTCTTTTTGACAGCACACATCAGGTGTCATAACTCGTTTACACCTGACCTTCTTTCAGCGCTAGATGTTTCATGACGGCGCCATTTCTCCCGGTAGTTCAGTAGCCTAGTACATCGTAGGTTGCATCAAATGGGGGCAATAGGTACCTTTGTTTCTTATTGTATGGAATGTGACGGAGATGCAAGACCACGTTTTGGACCTCGGAAGCACCCCGTCCCCCACACCGAATCACTTTTGAATATCCAAAAAACGACAAACACCGTTTTACACTCCTGGCTATTAAAATTGCTACACCACGAAGATGACGTCCCACAGAAGCGAATTTTAACCGACAGGAAGAAGATGCTGTGATATGGAAATGATTAGCTTTTCAGAGCATTCACACAAGGTTGGCGCCGGTGGCGACACCTTCAGCATGCTGACATGATGAAAGTTTCCAACCGATTTCTCATAAACAAACAGCAGTTGACCGGCGTTGCCTGGTGAAACGTTGTTGTCATGCCTCGTGTAAGGAGGAGAAAAGCGTACCATCACGTTTCCGTAGGTCGGACTGTAGCCTATCGCAATTGCGGTTAATGGTAACGCGACAATGCTGTTCGCGTTGGTCGCGATCCAATGACTGTTAGCAGAATATGGAATCGGTGGGTTCAGGAGGACAATTATGAACGCCGTGCTGGATCCCAACGGCCTCGTATCACTAGCAGTCGATATGACATGTCTGTAACAGATCGTGCAGCTACGTCTCAATCCCTGACTCAACAGTTGGGGACGTTTGCAAGACAACAACAATCTGCACGAACCGTTCACGATGTTTGTAGCAGCATGGACTCACAGACAGGAGCACCTTCGATGGTGTACGCAACGACGAACCTGGGTGCACGAATGGCAGAACGTCATTTTTTCGGATGAACCCACGTTCTGTTTACAGTATCATGATGGTCGCATCCGTGTTTGGCGACATCGCAGTGAACGCATATTGGAAGTGTGTATTCGTCATCGCCATACTGGCGTATCACCCGGCGTGATGGTATGGGGTTCCATTGGTTACACGTCTGGGTCACCTCTTGTTCGTATCGACGGCATTTTAAACAGTGACCGTTACATTTCAGATGTATTGCGACCCGTGGCTCTACCCTTCATTCGATGCCTGGGAAACCCTACATTTCAGCAGGATAATGCACGACCGCATTTTGCAGGTCCTGTACGGGCCTTTCTGGATACGAAAAATGTTCGACTGCTGCCCTGTCCAGCTCATTCTCCAGATCTCTCACCAATTGATAACGTCTGGTCAATGGTGACCGAGCAACTGATTCGTCACAATGCGCCAGTCACTACTCTTGATGAACTGTGGTATCGTGTTGAAGCTGCATGCGCATCTGTACCTGTACACGCATCCAAACTCTGTTTGACGCAATACCCAGGCGTATCAAGGCCGTTATTATGGCCAGAGGTGATTGTTCTGGGTGCTGATTTCTCAGGATCTATGAACCCAAATTGCGTGAAAATGTAATTACATATCAGTTTTAGTATAATATATTTGTCGAATGAATTCCCGTTTATCAACTGCATTTCTTCTTGGTATAGAAATTTTATGGGGCAGTAGTGTATATACTCTTGAACTGGATTAAAGTTTTTCAATTTGAGGTCAAAATGATTTAGAAAGACCTAATAGATAGTGAGATATAGTTATTCAAAATTTGCTAAATTTCCCAGCTTGGAAGTGTTAAGCTAATACTTGTGTTTAATTTTATGCACTCCTATTTATATCTGCAATAACCTGTCTGAAATGATTCAGTGAGTTATACATTTATTCAGTTTGACATCTGGAAGGGCGCTGGGTGAGGGGGGGGGGGGTATTTTCGGTAGGAGGAATCTGTTCTCAAAAAGGATGTTGAAATTGAAGAAATACGTGTCTACAAGAAATGTAGTAAACACATAATTACATCAAGTTTGAATAAAAATTTTAATTGAATTGAATGAGTACGAGTAATATTAATTAAAGATTTTTCTTCTCTTACACGGACATGGCCCAAACAAATCTGCCAATTCGCTTCATTCCGTGTAATTTTCGTCTTTGACATCCCGTAACACAATTTAAATATGTATTTTTCGATTATCCCAAGGTAAAATCTTATCCGAAACTCTTAATATAAAACAACACACTTGCTGATAAGTATTAATTAACGGAAATGATGTTATCGATAAAATATAGAACTAAAGGTAACTTTGAATATCAATACGTTTATAAGGATACCTCATATTGTTCCTCGACCTGTTCGAGTAGCCTGCCTATCTCGTCGTCGTCGTCATCTAGCTCGACCAAATCATGAGTGTCGAGATCGACGTCTACCGTAATTTCAGGCAAACGATGAACACTTCAAGCCTACTTTCATGCAGCTGCAAGCATTTCCGCATGCCTTCTTGCAACTGCAAAAAATCATGGTAAGCAATTTTGAAAGAGCTGTTTCCCTTAGACAGCACCATTTGGGAAATGCCTGGGGCAGAAGAAATCCAACCTCATCCGATCGGCTTATTCTTGTGTCTCAGCTAATGCTGTATGTACGAAAAGAATGCAGCTTTGCAACATCTTGCGTAGGAGGAAATCTGGCCAAGTTATAACTGGACTTGACTGCAGCCCTTGCGATCATTGAGCGTTTGACTGGATCTTTCCCCACCGTATAGATCAATCAGGATTTGTCATCTCCGCTTCAGGTACTCTGACTTGTGTTGCGGCTGGGTTAGGAAGAACTGCAGCTGTCTACATTTTTCTGTAGTATTTGACGCAACTTCAGTTTCTCCTGCCCAAAATGGCACGACGTGGAATCACACCCACTGAATGCATGACTTAAGGTAATGTGACTTTCTGCTTTTTTTTAGGTGGTTGAGGTGGTAGCAATAAATATAACCAGAAAATTGTTGTTGTTTTTGTCAGGTTTTGTAGGGGACTAAACTACAAGGTTATCAGTCCCTTGTTCCTATCAGAGATGTTAAATTTGATGTAAACGAAAACATTATGTGAAGCTGAACACAGATAAGTGAAACCCTCGAAGGGTGAAAAACACAGCAGGGATAAAAGTACTGTTGAATAAAACTAAAATTTTACAGCAGAATACCATGTCTGACTAATGACTAGCATAAAAATGGATGAGTCAGCCACGTTGTACACACTGAAAATCTCTTCAATCGAAAAGAAAGCGGCTATCAACGACTTAAATGTGCTGGAGGGATGCGTACCTGAAAATCAGGCTAAAGCACCTTCCATTAATTGGAATGGTGCAAGCTGGCTACGCGAATAAAATGTAAAACAGAATTATCCATAGAGGAATTGTCACCTAACACTAAAGATAACGGATTTGGTAAATTAAAACACTGCCGCAAAGCGGCTAAAGCGGAAAGCCCAACAGGATGTGGACCACTGTCAACAGGACGCCACAACGACAATCTGGTGGGCCCTCTCGACGCAAAAGGTGGCCGAGTGTTAACCACGTATAGCCAATTGCGTAATCGGCACAGAACAACTGAGTCCCTTCGACATGCCCTCAGGGAGGACCTCCACAAGGCCGTAGATGGCTTAAATGCACGGATCATATTTGGCGCGTTCGAGTCAGCCCACTCAGCATTCCAAAGACGAAGTACCTTCCGATTTAACTCCAGTCGATTTCTTTATTGGAGACCAATTTCTAGGAGGGTTGACAACCTGAAAATCAATGGCTTGTCTGATATGTGTTGACGACCACTCTTTAAAAGACCTGTGGTTGGTGTATTATACTGCCTCCGTTGGCAAAAGTGCTACCAAATCAGTCTCCTCTGAAATTCGTTCCTTTATTTTCCTCACCCATTCGCCACCTTCCTTCTAACTGATTTCAGTATATTTGGGCCCTGTTCCTTCTGGACAGTGGTCACAGTATTTATTTTTATGTCTATTTTTGCCCTTAACTTCAACAAATTCTTTTGTTACCACTTCTCCACGAAGGAAACACTGCTCTCTGAACCTGACCTTTTTTTTTTTTTTTTTAAGTTTGTAAAACTATCGGACCAGACCAAATTGCGTGGTCATCAGTCCGCAGGTTACAAATCACTAAACTAAGGTAAACTAACCTAAGGACAACACACACACCCATGCCTCAGGGGGAACCTCCGCAACAGGGCGTCTTAGATTACTCGGCTACTCCACCACGGCCTGAATTTCTCGCTGGAAGCCCTTGTACGTCTTCTCGCAATTATATCATCATGTTTAACAGCAGATTTGATTGACTTCGGATTGTTGTACGGTGTTAGGCATGGTGTATTTTCATAAATTTCAGTCACACCTTTCAAAAAACATTCATTATCTCCATTTCCCAATGCAGCACTGAACTATTGTATGATTTCAACTACTTTTCCCTTCATCATCACTATATGACCTTCGTTTAAACTCTCACTATTAATGAAACACGTAAAAGTCGCGGCGGATCCGGGCTCCGTCATAGTGGAAACTTCGAATCTCAATGGCACTTCATGTATTAAAGACTGAATCAACCGCACTGTACCATTCAGGCATCTTCTGTCAACTGACCAGAGAGTAGAGGATACGGTTTTGAAAGGAACGCATAATATGGACTGAGGGTCAGAAGGATGAGTCCGGAGACTGGTTTGATGCAGGTCTCCACCCTACTCTATCCTGAGCAAGCCTCTTCATCTCCCCATAAGAACGGCACCCTACATCCATTTGAATCTGCTTACTATATTCATCTCTTGGTCTCCCTCTGTGATTTTTACCCTACACACTTCCCGCCTCTTGATGTCTAAGAATGTGGTCTACCGATCGATCCCTACTTTTAGTCAAAGTATGTCAAAAATTCCTTTTCTCCCCAATTCTGTTCAGTTCCTCCTTATCAGTTACACGATCTACCCACATAATTTCCAGCATTCTTCTGTAGCACGACATTTCAAAAGCCTCCATCCTCTTCCTGTCTGAGGTATTTATCGTCCATGTTGCAGTCCCGTACAAGGCAACACTCCATGCAAATACCTTCACAAAAGACTTCCTTAAATTTGAATTAATATTCCATGTTAGCAAAATTCTCTTTTCCAATAACGTTTTTCTTCCCATAGGCATTCTGCATTTTATTTCGTCTGTACTGCGACCATCATATGTTATTTTCCTCCACAAGTAACAAAACTGATCTACCACCTTCATTACTTCGTCTTCTAACCTGATTCCTTCATCATCGCCTGATTTTCTTAGACTGCATTCCATTACCCTTGTTTTGGTCTTGTTCATGTTCATTTTGTACGCTGCTTTCAATAAACTGTCCATTCAGTTCAATCGCTCTTCCAAGTCCTTTGCTCTCTCTGACAGACTTACAGTGTCATCGGCAAAACGCAATGTTTTTGTTTCTTCAGCCATAACATTAATTCCTTCTCCACATATCTCCTTGGTTTCCTTAATAGCTTTCTCATTGTAAAAATTGAATAATGACTGCAGAAAGACTACTTTCCTGTTTTACTCACTTCCCGACCACTGCGTTGCTTTCATGGTCTTGAAGTCTTATAACTGCTGTTCGGTTTTTGTGCAAGTTGTAAATAACCTTACGTTCCGTATATTTCCCCCCCTCTGACTTCAGAATTTGATAAGGGTATTCCAATCAAGAATGTCAAAACTTTCTCCAAATCTACAAAGTGTTTTCCTTTCCTTAAACTATCTTCTAAGATAAGTCGTAAGGTTAGTATTGACTCCCGTGTTCATACATTTCTCCTGTATCCGAGCTGATCTTCCCCGACGTCAGCTTTCGCAAAACTTTCCATTCTTCTAGAAATGATTCGTGTTAAACGTTTGTAACCATGACTTATTAAACTAATGGTTCTGCAACTTTCACATCTGTCTACGCCTGTCTTATTTGGCATTGGGATTATGACAATTTTTTATTTTTATTTTATTTTTTTTTTAATTTTTTTTTTGTATTCTGAGGTTATTTCGCCAGTCTCATACATCTTCCACACTATGTGAAATAGTTTTGTCGTGGTTGGCTCTCCCACAGACTTCAGTAGCTCTGAGGGAATGTCGTATACTCTAGAGGCCTTAGCATTAACTTCTAAATTTTGGAAAATTCGCCAGACTTTGAAAAGTTGTATCTGAGGGAGTAGTCGGTTTTCCGAGCGAATTTTGTTCTCCAATTGTACCGAACTCAATTTAGTTTAATGTGTAGAACGGTGTCTCTTGGTGTAAAAAAGTGCGAAAATTTAGCGATTTTTTGGATATTCAAAAGTGATCCGGAGGATTAGCGAAATCGGAAACTTGGATTTTATATCTCAGTTACATCCCATACCAGAAAAAGAAAGAAACTTACTACCCATAGTTGATACAATTTAGACCGCTCCTATTCTGAGAGGGTTACTGGACTAATAGAACTGCCACAAAATACAGTCATAACTTAGCAAGTGGCTGGACTGCCGCTTCTGCCACTCTTCATCAGTGCTTCTAGACACACACCAATAGTTTCTGCTCGCCACATTTCTGCTACTAAACGATCATTTCTCACTGTATACCTGGTGATAAACAAACAGAATGCAATGAGTCCTACTCCTGAATGTCTCGCTACAATACACATCCCTCACCTCAGACGAAAGATATCGCAGGTACGCTTATCCCTCTTACAAACTGAAGAGGAACAAATCTAACACATACTAATAATTACAGTACGGATAAGGAAACTTACATGTCTCATCATTACGATCTGGACTCTCTCTCTTAGTACCTCTAGAAATCAGTCTGTACCAGGCAGCAGCTAATACCCCAGACATAAGTAACACGTCAGAATACTATTACCTTTATTTCATACATAATAGACAAAGACATAAAACAAACCCTAGAATCGGGGTAAGGATACAGGAACCTAACTTCGGAAACAGAGGGCAGACAGATTATGTCATTCACTGATTCCAACAATTTAAGCAAATTTTATTTAACAGAGATCGAAGCATAAAATGATTTAAGCATGACATGATTCAGTACAGTCTTGATAGTCTGGCCTTGAAGAGGTCTGGTCCACAGTATAACCAACAGGTATCAAGGGAATAATTTACTTCACAAGGTTCAATCAAAGCCTGATTAAAATTTTAACCATAAACTTTTTGCACAACCAAATAGCTAGATGATGAATTTTACGGAGCACATATTAGATCAATATCGAACAACTAATCCGACTGTATACTCAACAAGGAGGAAGGCAGTAAATCACTTTTCAATTTTAAATTCAACATTGATAAAATTTTAACCATGAAATGCTATGTCAGTACGAAGACTTAAGTGAGACCCACGTAACAGAATCCGTAACAGAGGGCACTCGTCGAAACGCCAAGCAGGTGATAACAGGAACTTAACTTAGAGGAACAATCAAACAGTCGGGAGGCTGCCAGACCAAGACCTCAGGTGTCACACGGGATGCTGTCGCCCAACGGCAGCCAGAGCCAAGAAGCCAACCGTATTCGACCAGCAGTAAGCTGTCACAACACCAGAAATATTCAGTGACATAATAATCCACTGGCCAGCATTAAACAAAATTATACAGTTACAGGTAAATGAAAAGAGCCCTTTACAAAAAAGAAGCTAATTTATCGATATTAAACATTGGGAAACTTCCTTGCAAATTAAAATTGTGTGCCAGAACCTGGGCTCGTACCTGGGACCTTTGACTTTCGCGGGCAAGTGATCTACCGACTGAGCTATCCCGACACGACCCACGATGCCGCCTCCCAACCTTACTTCCGCCAGTACCTCGCCTCCTATTTTCCAAACTTCGCAGAAGCTTTCCTCCGAACCTTACAAGACTAGCACTCTTGGAAGAAAGGATATGGTGGAGACATGGCTTAGCCACAGCCTAAAGTTGTGAGGCGGCATCGTGAGTTGTGTTGGGATAGCTCAGTCGGTAGATCGCTTGCCCGCGAAAGGCAAAGGTCCCAGGTTCGAGTCCCAGTTCCGGCACGCAATTTTAATCTGCCAGCAAGTTTCATATCAGCGCACACTTCGCCGCAGAGTGAAAGTCACATTCATTAAACATTTGTATTTTGCAGCAATGAACTACACCCGTAAATTTCTGTTGTAAGACACTGCACAAGTCCTATCAAAAGCAATCAGCCAGATACCAAAACGGTTGTCAGAAATCTAACTTGTATATTTGCGGATGGCTCTAAGAAGCAGATAAATCTTACGATGGTTATCGAAATGCCAATACATTTATAAAATGTTCAAATGTTTGTAATTCTATCGGACCAAACTGCGTGGTCATCAGTCCGTAGCTTACAAACTACTTAAACCTAGGTAAACTAACCTAAGGACAAACACACACACCCATGCCCCAGGGAGGACTCGAACCTCCACGGCGAGCAACCGCGCGCTCCGCTGCGAGACGCTTTAGACCGCTCGGCTACTCCACCGCGGCAATACATTTATATAATGCACCCGAAAGCGTTCTTCAAATAAGATAGATAAATTCAAACAATGAACCAGATTCTGCTAGTTAGTAAAATGCGTAAGAGCGGTCTCACAACACCAATCACTTAAGGACTTAAGCGGCCATTAATACGGTCAATAGGTCGTTCAGTGCATATAAACACCAGTCAGTTACAGTAAATCACATACCCGTAAGACAAATCAGAAGCTTTTAGTAATGCTATACATTACCGTACTTCAGAACTAACAAATAAGCTGTCACAACACAAGGAGGATGGCAGCGGACACTCAGATTTGTTATTTCTACTTCATTCGAATTCAGATTTACCTTACGTACTCCGAGTGCCTTAAACGTATACATAGTACGTAACACCAGCTAAAGTTAGCGTTAACAGGTCCGAACACTGAACAAACAGCGAACGTTAGTTTCAAGAACTCAGACGTATAAACGTGCCGCTCAGAATAAAACTTAAAACTAATGTTTGGTATGTACGCATCACCGCCTGAGGAGTCCCCACAATGCGCACAGAACAACTTACTCACGCAGATCGTGGATACGGACAAACGACGGTACCGCTATCAATCCAGCGGAGAAGACAATAGTGACATGCAGTTCGAGACCTCACTGTCTCACATACGTTCACCAACTGTTTCCATCCGTACCCAAAACACCCCATGCTAGTTCGCCAAAGATGCTCCACATCGATCTGTCCAATACACAGAGTCTTTGCTGAGGTCTGGTTAAAGAATTCAAACCTCAATGGTTCTAAAACCTTACATACTATTACGTGAAACACAATCATTTACCCTACATAGTAAAATAACAAAATTTTGTTCGTGTCTGGACTAAATATCCTTTGCCTGTAAAGCATTGTATTGTCTCAGACATGTGCATATCAGTCATTAAACGTGTAATATCTTCAATCATGGCATCCGTCCTTTTAAATATGGATATTTAAGTCATTTCATTATAAATGTGACAGTTTCTCTTCAGACATACAAGTTGGAGACTTACCGATCACCCTACGATTACATCATGAAATCACAACAACATTAGTGTGATCATTAAAGCACATCATTAGTTTGCTCCTTCTCTTGCCAGGGGATTATGAACTCTGAGTACGTGTATCTCTCCCATACTACTACAGCCGATGCTCTATTAATTACCAACTTTATGTTTCACCACTAAGGTCAACACCACTAATTTATATGTACAACTTTACTCTATGCAATAGATGAGTAGGTATTACCATGGGGAACACTTAAATTAGAAGCGCAGCTCACCACACTAGATCCACATACCACTCATCTCCGTGGCCATCGTCTGACATAATTCCTTTTAATCTCACAATATACGGAAACCAGATTACCACTACTTTTACTACAGTTACACTTAATTCTTTGCCCCGAGGTAGTTACGAATACAGACACATCAGATTTACAAGTTACTAGTTACTAGTTGTGAATTACAAACTTCAAAAATCTCACATTTGCATCGACCTTCAAGCGATAGGACGTCAGGAATTTCTGTTTCATAATTAAGTTTGTCCTTAAAATCATTGTGCAGTTTTAAACAGTTACAGAAAGGCAGTTAAACCAGACAGAAATGTGAAAATGTCACTTAATGAAAGAAATATGTCCAAATTCATATTAAGTAAAGTTCATTGCTGTTTGCACACAAATAATGACGCAACAATGAAATGAACCAAATTACTTAGCTGCAGCAGGTCAGGAAATAAAGCAGATTGCGTAGCTATAGCAGGTCAGGCCATTTCGGTCAACATGTAGGTCGTGTGGCGAAAAGTTCCATTATTCTATGGCTTCCTACATCTTAATCCGTAACTCGTGTCCAGCGTGAATTCCATCGTGCGTACATTGAAGTCCTTCGAAGGTGTTATCAGCAGGCAAAGGAAAATGGCAGTTGGTTGGACTAAAAACGTTCTGGTAGGCATTCGGATAGTGAAGAAATTATAGAAACTACACGGAACACCTACTTCATAAGGAATTTCAAGAAATGGGTGCGTACATGTTTAATCATACAGGTTACAGACTGTAGTATTATACGCTATTCCTTCATCTGATAGGAGAAATTTTCTTCCCAGATGCTTTCGAGATTGACAAAGATGATAAGTTTCCAAAACGGATAGTGTTTAGTGGTGTAACCTCCCAGGTCTGTCGTCACATTCATCAGTATAACGTCAGATTATGGGCTCCCGAAGGTATAATCTTCCAAAATACAACGATCCTCCACATTATGCCAAATTTTCTCGGGAGTTTATAGATACAGCGATGAATTGGAAGGGTTGGTCTTGAGCGGCGTTCAATACGATCCCCGGACTTGAGGCCACTAACCATTTTTGTGGGGTAACGTGAAGGAGTGAGTGCACAGTATCGATGTCAACGACCTTCTACATCTACATCTTCATGGGATACTCCGAAAATCATATTTAAGTGCATAGCAGAGGGTTCATCGAACCACCATTATACTATTTATCTCCCATTCCATTCTCGAATAGCGCGTGGGAAGAAAGAACACCTGAATCTCTCCGTTCGAGCTTAACCATTAAAGAAAAGAGAATCAGAGTCGTTATTCATTCAGTTTCTCCTGATGTTCTTCAGCACGTGTGAAATGAAGTAGAATATCGATTAGATGGGCGTAGAGCTACAAATGGGAGCCATACAGAACTGTAATAAGCAGGTATGCAAAGTTGGAGAGCTTTTGTTTCCTTTGCTGAAGGTTTCACATTTCTATCATGTGCGTTGCTCCTCTGTGACGTGTTAAACTGCAACGTGAGTGTATGGACCCGATGTAGCTAGATAATTTGCTTAATTTCATTACTGCGTCATTACTAGTGCGCGAATAACAATGAAAATTACGTAACATTAGCTTGGAGAGTTTTTGGTTTCATGTGGAACGTTTACATTTCCACCTTGTCCAGCTCCCTTTCGGTAACCTGAAACTGTGCGTCATATCTTTAGGGAGTACGAAAACTGCAAACCTTTGGCGGAACTTCGCAAAAGGATGTGTAGCTCGTACGCTTGGGTCACGCTTGTCTAAAGACAAGTCCTCACAACAGTCTGTGCCATTTGAAACCGAGCAGGCCGCGATCGCCAGCTGACTGACCGACCGTTAGGTCACAGCTCGTAGGGTGGGAAAAACCGACCAGTTAAAACCGATACCGTTACTGTAATTCTAAACTACTTTCTTTTAATAATTAAGAGTTGTAGAGCTAGTAATATTTATTCCTAAAATTTCCCATGCTGAGAAATATTACATTATCGCAGATGCCAGGAAATTTGATCAGTGACGATTTAAGAACATTCCCGAAACGAGAAACAAACGCATGGCACAATAATTGGTATAGCTGTTGCTGACGCATTAGAGCAACTGCTGCTATAAGTGTGACCTGTTAGACTACGCATATGCACGTACGGTGTGCATAACTAGCCTCCGTCTGGCCATATGGCAATTCCTCGCTGTCGTCGCAGGACTTCGGTTGTGTTGTAAATGGCGCCATCCCGAGCCTGGAAGTCCTTTGTATTTGTCTGCCATTATATGCAATAATATTAGATTAAAAGGATAGTATAATAAATTAGGAATTCATTCATTGTTTATAATATAAATTTAAAAAATAAGTAGTAAAACGAATCAAGATTGCAAAATCTCATGTATTAAAATTACCATTTTCGGTGCATATAGTCGGTCGTATTCAGGTTGGATCATCATCACTTTGATTAACACATTATGAACGGAGCCAGGATCAGACTTATGGAACGCTAAAAAATCTGTAGCTGCCATTGCACAATCCGACCTCTGTTGGTAACCGCATAAAATGAATTGTGCTGCGACATAGTGATTTGGGTTTTAACTTTTTGTACACAACAAAAGGGCTCTGTATTTCGCGCTCATGTTGAGTCCTACAGTAATTTCGTTTGCTGTCTGTGTTACTGTCCGCCGAGTGTCCCTGCTCTGCGTATTCTCGACATGACGAATTTAGATGGAAGCGATCTCTTCAAGGCCCTGGAAGAGGAAATAGACGATTCTGTTCCAGAACAAGCTGATTATCTGTAATAATCTTCTGTACGAGGGGGAGTTCGAAAATAAGTTTCCCCTGTCGGCTGTGGCCAGAGTTGAGAATGAAAGGAAAACAACAGACTGAGACGTTGAAGATAAGACATATCTCTATTTTTCTACATAATTTCCAACTACATCGAGACATTTGTCACACCGCTTTATAAGCTTCAAAAAGCCTTCCAGGAAAAATAAGGAGATTGCATACGGAAGAAGCATTCGTCCCAGAAAACGGTGAGTAGCACTTTACCTACGGACGGAGTGCTTTTGAACTTCTTTCGGAGAAGTGATGACGGATGTTTCCACTCCATGGATGCGGCCTTTGATTTGGGCGTGTGGTGGTGGACCCACTCTTCATCAAATGTTCAAATGTTTGTTAAGCTTAAGGGACTTAACTGCGGGGTCAACAGTCCCTAAACTTACAAACTACTTATGAACTGCCTTTATACTAAAGACGACACAAACATCCATGCCCTAGAGGGGATTCGAACCCCCGACCGTAACGGCCGAACAGACTAAGACTATCGCGCCGCAGACCGCTCGATCACTGCGGCTGGCCACTTTTCATCCCCCGTCACAATGCTAAACACAAAGTCATTGCTATATTCATGGTCGACCTCTACCCAATGGTGTATCGGTGTCTTGTATATGGCTGTTCATCTGCTGTGTCGTCTTTCGCCCATAGCCATTCAACTCTTCTTCCGTATGCAACGCCCTGATTTTTCCTGGACGGTTTTTAGAAGCTCATAAAGCGATTTTACAAATGTCTCAATGTACTTGGAAATTATGTAAAAAAATAAATTTATGTATTATCTTTAATTGTCTCATTCTGTTTCTTTGATTATTATTTTTTTTTCATACACAACTCTTATTTTTGAACACCCCCGTGTACAAAGTTTGTTTGGGAGTTAAAACATGATTTACTAAAAAAATTGTGTGTCTGCTAACCTTAATATTTATTATTATTATTTTGGAACAGATAAAAGAAGTTTCATTGTTTCATATGAGAAAGCAAACTCAGATATATCATTCGTAGTTGGAAAGCTGTAATTTTGAATACTTGTTAAAAAGGGCAGTCCGGCAGCCTCATCCAAGGCGACTTAAGCCAGTCTTGAATGTAAACTTTAAACAGAAAAAAAGTTGATCTGATGCCTTTCTACATTGTATGTCTGAATCTGTTTGTAGACCTTGGAAACAGCCAAGTTGACGTGAAAGACAAATCGCTAACCCCTCTTTTCACTCTTTAGTACTGACTATTCGCGATGAGTGATATTACATTACATTTTGATAAAAGCAACGAATGGTTGATGGACTAAGTTCTGTTTCAGTTCCCTACTTTACCAGATATTTTGATTCTACATATCTTGAAGGATATTGTGAAAATCTGAGGAAGTCTTACAATTGTTCAACTTTTTAATATCAACAATAATTCAGTTCCTTGAGACTAATATTGTCTCGTTATACCGATAGCACTGAATATAAGAAGAAGCGTTGAATTAAAATTTGTGCTGCTGCCCGAAATCGAATCTTGGAGCTCTGCTTACGAGACAGGCACTTTAGACCGGTCAGCTAGTACAGAGTTACAAACACAGTGGCTACACGGACTGTCTTCCATCACGTCTCCTTCCACACCACAAACTTTAATTCTGCCACAATGTACCCTGTGAAATACGTATAAAATTTCCAAGGTACTTCTGTATTGGAATAACTCGCTAGTAAGGTTAAACTGTGGATATAAATAACCGACATGCCCGGAAACCTGTTGTTTCAGCGATACCTGCCATCCCTACTGCCTCGCAGCTACCAGCCAGTCAGCCAGCGATGGCGGCCAGTCGGTGTGACGTGACACTGACTGTTGTAGGCCTTGTCTCTAGGTGGTGTTGGCACAGCGTGATGGAGGCTGCTCTCGTACCGTCATATGGCTGGCCCACCGACGGTGATGACGCGATAGGTGACAGCAGGTGGCGATAAGGGCGCCGTGCTGATTAGGCAGGCCGGTGGGTAGCGGAAATGACACTGATACAACCTTTTCCCGGAAACCAAACAGACAACTACACTCCTGGCCACTAAAATTGCTAAAGCACGAAGACCGTGCTACAGACGCGAAATTTAACCGACAGGAAGAAGATGCTGTGACATGCAAATGATTAGCTTTTCAGAGCATTCACAAAAGGTTGGCGCCGGTAGCGACACCTACAACGTGCTGAGATGAGGAAAGTTTCGAACCGATTTCTCACACACAAAGAGCAGTTGACCGGCGTTGCCTGGTGAAACGTTGTTGTGATGACTCGTGAAGGAGGAGAAGTACGTACCATCACGTTTCTGACTTTCATGAAGGTCGGATTGTAGTCTATCGCGATTGCGGTTTATCGTATCGCGACATTGCTGCTCTCTTTGGTCGCGATCAAATTAATGTTAGCAGAATATGGAATCGGTGGGTTCAGGAGGGCAATACGAAACGCCGTGCTGGATCCCAACGGCCTCGTATTACTAGCAGTCGAGATGACAGGCATCTTATCAACATGGCTGTAACGTATCGTGCAGCCACATCTCGATCCCTGAGTCAACGGATGGTGACGTTTGCAAGACAACAACCATCTACACGAACAATTCGACGACGTTTGCAGCAGCATGGACTATCAGCTCGGAGACCATGGCTACGGTTATCATTGACACTGCATCACAGACAGGAGCACCTGTGATGGTGTTCGCAACGAATAACCGCGCTGCACGAATGGCAAAACATTTTTTTTTTCTTATGAATCCAGGTTCTGTTTACAGCATCATGATACTCGCATCCGTGTTTGGCGACATCGTGGTGAACGCATATTGGAAGCGTTTATTCGTCATCGGCATACTGGTGTATCACCTGGCGTGATGGTACGGGCTGCCATTCGTTACACGTCTCAGTCACCTCTTTAAACAGTGTGTTATGACCCGTGGCTCTACCATTCATTCGATCCCTGCGAAACCCTACATTTCAGGAGGATAATGCAAGACCGCATGTTGCAGGTACTGTACGGGTCTTTCTGGATACGGAAAATGTTCGACTGCTTCCCTGACCAGTACATTCCCCATATCTCTCACCAATTGAAAACGTCTGATCAATGGTGACCGAGGAACTGGCTCGTCACAATACGCCAGTCACTACTCTTGATGAACTGTGGTTTCGTGTTGAATCTGCATGGGCTCTTGTACCTGTACACGCCATCCAAGCTCTGTTTGACTCATGTCCAGGCGTATCAAGGCCGTTGTTACGGTTAGAGATGGTTGTTCTGGGTACTGATTTCTCAGGATCTATGCACCCAAAATGTGATCACATGTCAGTTCTAGTATAATATATTTGTCCAATGAATACACGTTTATCATCTGGATTTTTTCCTGGTTTATCAATTTTAATGACCAGTAGTGTACTTGCTCTCCCCAGACGTCAGTGAATATTCATTAAAGGCCGTATTACACGATTAACCTGAGGTGTACACTTATGTAGCAACGCCACAAGTGTGATTATCTGGAATTGCATCAGTGGCGGCGCGTCCTATATATGTTTACTTTTCAGTGAACCCCGGAAAAAGCACGTTGTGGGAAAGAAGTAAATAAGTAAATTAAATAAAAAGTGTTTTTAACCTGTCATTCTTCATTTCGTTCGTCTAACATATCACTTTATATGCACACTAAAAGTATTTTTATCGCATGAGAAACGTTTTACGTCGCGGAGACAGCACGTATATGGGTCGTAGCACGGCCGCTTAACATAGGCGGCAGTGGCCGCAGTGTTGCAAAGCGCATGCGCGGCTGAGGTTAAAATTCTCGCCTGAACACCCCAGAGGCAGCATGCGTCGCTCCCTCGGCAGGGAGGGGCGAGGGGAAACGCCGAACATTGACGTTGGAGCTGGTAGATATGTCAGCTCCTGGCTATTCGAGCTCTGGCGGTTATGCACGAATGGTCCCGAAGCACCTTGCCTTGCACATCGACATATCCTACATGAAGGCAACATCCGCCCTTCATATTTGTTTTTGGTGCATTGAAGATTCATCAAAAAAACGCGTCGTATTTGGTAAAATATCGTAAAACTATAAATTAAAAACGCATCAAATGTAATAGCCTTCAGAAGATCCAATCATGAATGATAATGAAGCTATTTATTCTGCACCTAGCAAGTGTAGCCGTGTGGTTAGCTGCATCGTGGAGTGCTGTCGGAGGTAGTGGGTTCGAGACCGACTGTAAGAAATTTTTTTAAAGCCAATCTTCTTTTTAACAGATACGAGAGCAATGACTTTTTGTTGTTACTTGCCGCATATCTTTGGACGTTATTGCAAACGCATCGCGATTTTGAGGGTAAATGAGGTTTGTACTCTTCGTTGTAACAAATATTTTACTGTTTGAAACGATGTGGTGGAGAGCAGCCTTTGCGCATGCGTAAGTTTAAGAGGGGGTTCTGCTTACAGTGTCACATTACGCGAAGATAGCTTGTCTTCATAGTAACAGATTTATTTTGTTACAGTCTCTTAAGAGTGTAATCAGTTACTTTCTGTGTTTTAGTGTTGATGTGCCTATTCATCTGTTATTAATATTTATTATCAAAGAAAAATGAACAACGTTCAGTATCTTTTAGAAACAAATTACTCAGCCTTAAGCTACTAACAAGAGTGTGAAATAAAGAAGCTTCGTAGGCCTACGCCTCAGCTCGAGTTGAAGGAAGCGCAAACAAGCCATGATAAGACATTCTGCAGATCTTTTAACGAAAATGTGTCTAAAGGCAAACCAGGGCGCTTTCTCCCGGCGGCACTCGCAGAGGGTCGCCAAATTGTCTCTTTGGACGCTTACCGAAAGGGGGGGGGGTGTGTGACTGTCAAAATCCGGCACTCAAAGAAGTGAGCCCCCAGTCACCTGAAGCACCAGCCGCTACTGAACTACGTACCGGTTCATGTAAGCCTATTAGCACGATGCACGACGTATATTCCTTGGCGCGTATCCACGCATGCACAGTAGACTCTTAGACAGCGATAACGCACATAAAACGCGAAGAAAACCGAGCTCTTGTAATCGATCATTCATACCGCACAAGAAGCTGAGGGAAAATATGATTTCCTGGAACGGCATTCATTAAAAATTTTTCTGTGAGATCAGGGTTCCTAGTTAATGAAAAAATGACATTTTTTTGTTAGGTAGTTGTTTTTCTCTTTTGTAGATAGCACGTTGAGTCACGTTGGTCTGAACTACAGAATCATTACTGTTTTATATTATGGATCAAAGTTTTTGTTAACCTACGGACAAAACTGCTTAGGTCATTAGTTTCCTATACTTAAACAATATTTAAACTAGCTTATGATAAGGACAATTCGTCCAATGCCCTTGCACTAATTTACGGCGGGAGCGGCCGCGCAATTCGTGACATGGAACCTCAGAACGCGGGGTCGTTTTATATTACGATACTTCGGCTGCACAAGTAAATGTATGTCTAAATTACATTTAAGTAGCATTTGCACATGAAGGAAACAGTTTTTGGAGCTTGCGAGGGTGAAGATCGGGGTGAGAGTTTAATTTTTAAAACTCACAACCACCAACTGCGAACCAAATTCCTAAACATGCAAAAACACTGGAACTGTGATCGCTACTGTTTGACTCATTTTCTAGGATATGATATCACACGTCCGCAGCTTTCCTTCCTTGCATATGATTAACAAAAAAATTCATAATAAAGTCAAGTTCATGAGAGAAAAGAGTGTACTAACTACTATTTTTGAAAACACGTGAAAGTTCACTTTATGTTGTTTATTACACCATATTAAAACCCTGTGCTGATACATCTGTACGTCGACACATTTATCAAATATAGTTATAGCTCGTGAGCCCCCAGACAAAATTAATATTTGTCGCAAATTGTTTTCACACCATGTGCCTGTCTCAAACACCGTTTATGTTCATGCCTATGCGACGATACGTGTTACATTAACAAAACACAGTCACTTTTAGTGCGATGCACACCTTGTTCCACCGGCTAAATATTCACAACACACAGTAGCACTCGATACAACTTGGTGCAGTCCTCGACGAGCAACGACACTTGGCAATTGTCACACAAAAATCTATAGTCTCCACCTGGAGATCCACATGCCGACTGTGCAGAGCGACGCCGCCCGGCCAGCTACACCACTCGTTCCAGACTCGTCACTTCCTACCCACGCGCGCGCGCGCGCGCGCGCGCGCGCGCGCCAGAAGCCCAACGGCCGAGTTTTTTCCCTGCGTCATCATCGTCCCCATGTGAGCTGTTCTAACCGATTTGCCAACGTACAGCGCTCAGCCAATACATTTCTAAAACTTTACTTAAAATCAAAATAGTTATACTACACATTAAACAAATTTCTTCTTAGTTTTTTATATTGGTATAAACATCCTTTGTACTATTTATTATAATTGTGCAATTTCTTATATCACAGATAAGTGATTTAACTGAATACTTCAAGATAAAATACACAAGATTAATTGAAAATAAAATGAGAAATAGTTAATATATTATTTTTATAAACAAACATTGCCATGCTGGTTGTGTAACTGTCTTGTATTCATTGGTAATTTATTACTTTTCATTGTCAATTAAACATATTACGCCAGATGTGACTATATCAGCTAATGTATTGTTTATTTATCAACAGGCTATTTTGTAATGAGGGCCTTAAAGGTTCCTAACTGCATCGTATTTCTTCAAATGCCAGTAGTATTAGAATATTTTATTTCACGCTGTGCACTGCACTGCACGTGGCACTCACCATTGTTCCTCTCTCCCCTCACCGGAAACGAACCTGGAAAATCCTAAGCTGGAACAAGCCACCAACGTCGGCCTGCTCGCTGGCCTCCCGTCAGCTACAAGCACACAGCAAATCTCAACGTGGAGAATTTCTGCCTACGGCCTAACTATAAATGTTGTCACCCAACTGCGTACATACATTGCTACCATAATTATTAAGATTACAATTGTGTAACATTTGGTGCATTGGCATGGTCAATGTTTGCAGTGAACTTCTACTGTTTAATTACAAATGCTGTTAATTACCAATATTTCTAATGGGCGGTAATCTCACAAGCTGCGCAGTAAATCTTCAGATTACGACACGAAGATGACGAAAAAGCAGACGTTGAGTTCTACTGTGGCCAGAAATACAGAAGGCCGGGGAAAATGCTCACTGCGAATGAAAGAACAAATTCCCGGAGAATTCGGAACTTCGTGAGGAAGGGCACGACCTGCTTACAAGAGCTGCTTTTTGTAAAATTGTGTACATATTACTGAGGAATAAACGATTGCTGACATCACTTATTATGCTACACGAAGTTGTGTGGGTTATACAAACACCTTTCCTCCCTGTTCGTCTTAGTCTAAACTCAAGGAGTCTGTTCCATTTCATTTCTAAAGTATGAAGCAACCAATATAAAAATTTATTTTCATAAACACCACGTAGAAAGGAAAGTCTAACTGAAATTACCGCCGGACACGATTATTAGCAGACACTTTACACGCGCGCCGGAATATAGACCAGTTCTAAACTCCCGTCACTTGGCGCAAGCGCACTACACAGGGCTAAGGCGCGCATGCGCAGAAACCGATACTGCAGTGAGCTTTCTGCTTGTTATTTTTGTGTGAATTGATGTGGTCACGACCGATTTCAGGCTTCCGTGTTACAGATAACCGCGGCGGAATAACCGTGCGCACTGACGCACCTTGCTATGGTGCGCGTGGCCGTTTCACGTCGGAAGTTCGAGTCATTCCTCGGGCATGGTGTGATTTTAAGTAGTTTGAAAGTTTGGGGACCGATGACCACTGCAATTAGGTCCCAAAGTTTACAAACATTACTTTACATAAGAAAATCAGGCGATGGTGAAGGGATTAGATGAGGTAACGAAACAATAAAGGTGGTAGATGAGATTTTTTCCCCCCTTTTCTTGGGCAGTAAAGTAACATATGGTGGTCGCAGTGCAGAATGGAATTGGGAGGAAAGGAGTGTTTGAAAAGGACAAATTTGTTAACATCGAATATTAATTGCAGTGTAAGGAAGTGTTTTCTGAAGGCATTTATGTGGAGTGTTGCCTTTACGAGAATGAAGCAAGGACGATAAGTAGCTCAGACAGGAAGGAAATAGAGGCTTTTGAGTGTGGTGCCACTGAAGAATGCTGACGATCGGGTAGGTGGATCGCGTAACTAATGAGAAGGCACTGAAAAGAAATGTGGGGTAAAGTAATTTCTGGGATACCTTGACCGAAAGACGGGATTGATTGATAGGACACATTCGTAGAGATCAAGGAATCGTGAATTTAGCACTGGAGGGAAGTGTGTGTGGTAGAAATTGCAGAGGGAGACCAAGAGACGAATAGAGTAAAGAGATTGTTATGGATGTGCCGTGGCGTTCTTATGAGGAGATGAAGAGGCTCGCTCAGGATAGAGTAGCGTGAAGAACTGCATCAAACCAGTGCCCGAACTGAAGACCATCACCACAATAACAAAAACATCAACAACAACAACAACAATTGAAATTAGTTCGGCGCGCTAGGTAGCTGAGTGTCAGCTATCAGGTTACACCCTCACCATTTTGACCATCTACCGACTACCTCGCACTCCGCCTATTGATTATCTACTGTTTAATGTGAATTAAGTTATGAAATTAAGAGTAGAACATGATGTGATGGTTCAAAACGCGTTAGCAGAGTGACATGTGATTGTATACAGTAGTTTCACTCGGTAAGCACTACACTCAGTTTTCTTCCTACGCCTAATATTAGTTTGCAATGTCAAGTAATTGTACATTTTGTGACATATCGATTCGCTAAATAGGAGTGTATCTACAAGCACTGTCACACTCATCAAAACACTGTCAAGTTAATGACGGAGCGTACGTTTCATTCCGTTACTTCTCAAGCACTCTTTCTGCTTCACGCCAGCATGGAGATAAAAAATAAATTGTTTGCCTACACCTCGCTGTGAGTAATGTAGCGAGTGTAATCTTGTCCCTGCGACATTTAAACGAGCGAGCGAGATGAAGGCAGTTCTAACATAATTATGCATTAATTTTCTCTCTTCAGACTGGTCTCTGAAACACAGTAACGAGCCTCCCGTGACACATACTCATGTTCAGAATAAAGCAGAACACCAGTAGAGCCAGGGAGTCCATATTAAGAGGACTTCTGCTGTAGCATATTCTACAGAAATTATTATCATTCGAACCTGTCAGCCCAACGGTTTAAGGGCAACATTGATATCACATTCCAACACCACTTACCAGTGACATGTGCCAGAGGCTCTCGTTGTATAAGCTGAAAGTTCAATGTGGTTTGAACAGGTGTGTAGGGTGCTTGAAAGACGTATGTGCGAACCTGAGTTAAGAGGCATTCCTGGCATCAGAGAATGTAATGCTCGAAGTGGACGAAATTTTTCTACAGAGAAATGGATGATTGCAGAATGGTTCACTGAAAGCCGTAGACGACGACGAGGTGGGTCAGGTCCCACCACCCAGACCACCCCACTAAAAGACATTGAAATGGGGGAGAACAACGGTTAGTAGCGGAAGGGCAGGGCAACGCTTATGGGAACCAATTACTATTAAGTGGAATCACTTATTTATTACGCCTTAGTCAGATTTAAATAATCAAAAGAACTTTTAATAACATTCAAAAGACAACGATTAAGAAAAATGGCCAATAGACCCACTCAAGATGCAACATTTCTTAATCAATTAAAGAAAACCTTTGAAAGAAATGTTTACGTAACAGTTAAGATTACAACAAACTGGGAAATATTACCTGCGGGCTTAAGGGCAGACGTAGGGCAAAATAGTGAAAAATCAAAATTTTATTTTATTGTGTAATTATTAGGTGGATGTTTTAATAATGTCATCTCAAAGTTACGTTATCGAAATGTGCTTAGAAATGTTTTTCAGAACGACATTTCTTCGACCGTCTGCGTATCGCGCGTCTCCTTTATCTGTGCTGTGCTCCACTCCTTGTTTACACTAAATTCATTTTTGTGTTAATTTATCGGTCATACAATCGACACGAACAGCAGATGTATTTAGAAGGCTGTGAAAAAGATTATAACTGCGTTTTCCTTTGTTTATAACGTGATTTCCTTTTAATAGTGCGTAGTACTGGGAGGTGTTAACAGATTGACAGACAAGGAAATTCACACACTACAGATATATTATGGGAAAGCCATCAGGAACCATGTACACAGTGTGAACGCAATGCAGCAAGCAGTGTGGGCAATATTCTTCCACAAACTTTCCACAGATGAGACTCCTCAACACCCCCTCTGTGACATACCATGGTGCAAATATCTTCAGGCAAAAGCCAGTGGAAAGTCATACACCCATAAGCATGGTTTGTCACTCGCTGTTATAAAAGCCAACTTTCAGATAACAAACCACCTCTAAACTTCTGAAAAAAAAAATGTGTGTATGGAAAAACACAAAATAGAAATGAGAGTAAAAATCACCTTATATGGGTGCGTTGTCCCAAAACATTGTTAGTATTTCAAAAGTTGTGAAGATAGCTGCATGTGATGCCTAGTGTTTAACAGTGAAAATGTAGGTAGGATGAAGTATTTGCAGAGATTATACTTGCATCCAGGTGCATTCAGACTGAAGATACTCCGAAGCATCAATGAAATGCGGCTTGACAGAGAACAGGCAGCAGAGGAAAATATCCAAAAGGTGGCTAGGAAAAGGTGACAGGGAAAGAGAATACTCTTCTAGAAGCCAAGGAAGAGAATGAAGGTTATGGAGATGGGCAGCATTAGTGTGTAAAGGTATGGCAATGTTGTTAATAATTAAAATAAAAACTTTAAATGAGATATTCCGTAAAGTAATTTTTTTAGTTATAATGTACTTTATCTCAGGAAATTTAAAAGCTAAGCTCCTGAAATGTGGCACAGTCCTTAAAAATCACTTACTAAACAACCCTGTGCAGCACTTGCTCTTTATCTTGTGTCTGAGAATACTTCTTTCCTGCATGAGGAAAGTAGGTGCAGCCTTAGTTAACATGAAACTGAAAAATTAATTTAAAAGTAAACATGACCTTAATAAAAATCTCGTTTTAATAGCCTTTAATACAGAAATATACTGTAAAGTTTCAGCTTTAATGCTTGAATAGCGCATGAGGAAAGTATATATGTACACCAGTAATTAAAAATTCAAATTCTTATAAAATGAAATTCCATGAACATGATCAAACAAAATTTGCACAGCTTATTGTGCATTATATACTACACAATAGTGTCAAGTTTTAAATTTGTAACTATAGCTTTGTAGGAATTATCAAATTTTAAATGTCAGTACGCATTTTGGCCTACGTCTGCTCTTAAAGAAACAGCTTGATTAAATTCAAATAATCAACCTAATTCTCTCAATGACATTCATTTAACGAACCTTTTCAATAGAGTACAATTAACAGGGACAACAGACGCATTCAAGATATCTCACAGCAATAAGCTCTAAATTAATTAAAATCTAAAATAGATCTTCTAAGAACAAATTTCTTTGAATCATTTACATGGCAATTAACAATTGTCAACAGTTAAAACAATAACTTTGGACAGTAGTACTAACAAGGTGAAATACGACTGAAAGTCTCTCCCCTTATTTATTTAAATACAGGTAAAGTTACAGTTCTGAGCACCTAACGTATGGCAATTTCCACAACTGGCTCTAGAATATTACAGCTGGTCTGTCACAAATGCAGGTACGCCGAATGCCAAAGAGATCTTAAAGAGGTAAATGATGTCACACGGGCACGATTTTGGGGACGGTTACTTAGGTTAACAGGTGGAAGATACACTTAAACCTGAAACATGTTGGTGGACAAGATGGATGCACCGCGGTGTCCTTGGTAAATAAATCAGAGGTCAAGGTTGTTACTTAGAGTACGTGCCAAGGGTCAATTATCACTCGGTGGAGACATCTCACTTACAGTGAAAATAGCGACAGCCACCAAGTAACTAGTCGGAATATATAGAGTAAGAGATAGCAACCTTTCCGGGCACACTGAAGTCACGCGAAATAATGGTAACAAACCTTTAAAAAATTGAGTGATAATACAGGCAATGTTGTGGGGGAAGGTGAATCAAAGAGTGTTTTATTAGCACAACAGTTAGAGATGCAATAAACCCACTACAAGTATTAACCTTGTCCGCCGTATGTTATAATACTGCTTGGTTATATGGGATTGTTACCGAATAGGGCAACCAAAGACTGCAATTAATTGGCAAAATATTTAAAATATGCAACAGAACTAACACAGACTGCCTACAATAAGCTTGTCCATCCTCTTTTGGACTATTTCCCCACGTTCTAGGGCCCTTATTTTGTACGGTTGACGGAGGACACCGAAAGAGTGAACAGAAGGGAAGATCGTTTTGTATTGTCGCGGTACACAGGAGATAGTCTCACGAAAATGATACAGATGTTGGATTGGTAATCATTACCAGGTAGGCGTTTCTCGTTTCGGAGTGATTTGCATACTCCGCGACGGATTAGCCGTGCGTACTGGAGCGTCGTGCTGCGGTGCGCGAGGCATTTCGCCGTTAGGGGTTCGAGTCCCCTATCGGGCATGGGTGTTTGTGTTGTCCCTACGTTAGTTTAAGTAGTTTGTAAGCTAGGGACTAATTGCCACGAAGTTGAGTCCGATAGATTTACAAAAATTTGAACATTTGCTTTTGATCTACTTACGGAATTTCGAACCTTCATAAATTGTTACTTCTCTCCTACAAATGAAGATATGATAATCAAAACAAAATGTAAGAGAGCAGAGCTCAAACGGGGAGATTTAGGTGTTCTTTCTTCCTGCGAGCTCTTGGAGAATGGATTGGTAGACAAATAGTACCTGCGGAATGGCCGTGTAGTCTGCATCATCATGCTACGGACTTGGCGTCCGTTCACGTTGGAGGTTCGAATCCTCCCTCGGGCATGGGTGTGTGTATTGTCCCCAGTGTAAGTTACTTTAAGTAGTGTGTAAGTCTAGGGACTTATGATTGTGGCAGTTTGGTCACATTTGAACTTTTGGATAAATTGTCAAAGTGGTTCGATGAACGCTCCGGTAGGCACTTAAGTTTAATTTGCAAAGTACAGGTACTTGTACATATAAAAAATTCAGAAAAGACCAGCTCGTTTTGTACATTAACGAAACAGGAGGGAGAGTGTAAATGATTTCATACACGATTGGGGGTAGCAATGAGCAGCTCTATGGCGTTGATCGTTACCAGAGACCTTTTTACGAAATTTCTGCCACCTGTTTTCTCCTGCGAATACGAAAATATTTGGCTGCTGTCCAAATAATCATCGTAAAAATAGGGACAAATAATAATCGTAAAAATATGAGAACTCGGAGCTCGTTTGGGAAAAGATGTTGCTGATAGTTTTCTCCGCGAGTAGAGAGCAGAACCGTACAGAAATAGTGCGATAGTAATTGGGTGAACCCTCTGATAGGCACTTAAATGTGATTTGCATATTAATCCACTTCATTATTCTTTATGCATCTACATTACATAGTACATGAACATTACGGTAGTTCGCAAGTCTAGAGACACTGCATTACATGCCTTGATCGATGACTTCAAGGACACTTTGGTGCGGTAAATAGTTACGAGTTTATGTGGAGTTTTGGGTTTCTTGTTTGTGTTGTTAACGACTACATGAGCGACCGGATGGAGGGCACGAAACTCGCTGTCCGTCTCGAATATCATGTACGAGACCAACGAGATTAATGTCCCTGTCATCTGGATGAGCCACGACGTTCTCTCAGCCCATGAGACACCGAGGAGTGGTTCAGAATTTAGCTTCGCGGGTGACCTATAGTTTGTTGACCGTGAACCTTATACCAGCAGCGTTCTTCACGTTGCTGGCCAATCTAGGTGAATTTAAAATTTCCGTCGTCGCGGAAGGCGGCAATGTAGATACATTACAAGTTTACATTATGAATAAATTGGCCGCTGGGTGCAAGGATTGTTTCCAACTTCTTTATTGAAATTAAGAACTTTAAACCGTCCTTTCAGCCAGTGTCTTATTTATTGAAAACTAGCTGGAAACCCGGCGTCACCGGGGTATTTTATTTTAAGTTAGTCCATCTCTGCTTCCCTTTTCTCTCTCTATCCACATTTTCTTTTCTTTTATCTCTGTTTATATCCTCCTCTACCCCCCCCTCCCCCCTGTTTCTGTCCACTTCCCCTTACCCCTTCTCTGACCATCTCCACCTTTTCCTTTCTGTGCCAATCACCACCTCGTCTCTCTAACTCCTCTTTCACCTCCCCAATCAATTGCCCTCCTACATCTGTGAAATTGTTGTATAACTCTGTTAACTTTCATGACTTTTCATGTTTGTTGCAAAGTACCCTCCCCCCGCCCCCACCATTCGACGTGTGAATTCTTGGATAGGTGGTGATGTTTACTTTGTTTTAAGGGTTAAGTGAACAAAATTTCATCAAGATCGGAATAAAATTGTTGATTTTGGCGAAGTTCTTAAGTAAAGTACCCCCTGCCACGAACCACTCAAACATTTCTTGTGTAAGTATCGTGTTCATTACGTTAATTCGTATTACGTACAACAAATCAAAAATCTTCAACGCGTCTGAGAAGCTACAAAAGAAACGTTGATGCTCAGCTGTTCCATACTTCGTGTTATATTCTTAAAATCAACAACTATCTTAAATTAAACATTTTCTAAAACAGCTTATGTTCTTGTACAGCGTACAAGCTATCTCTATACCCAATTTCATCAAAATCGGTTACGCGGTTTAGTCATGAAAGAATAACAGACAGAGCTTTTTTCGCAGTTATGATATTAGAATGGATTTTAGCTGGCGGTAAAAATTTGTTCTTCTACAGGTACTGGAAGAATTGCGTAAACTGCATTACTATTTCGAGCTATACAATAGAAGAGCTACAGAGACTAACGGATACTCTAATTCATGGAGCCACCTGTGTCTTGCATCAGCGTAGAAGGCACTAAAGGAAATTGCAGTTTATCCTGAAAACTTGTTTATGAATGGAGAAAAGTTTGTTTACTTGGAAGTAACTCAAGTTCACAAGCAACATAGTTGTTAAATTCATTTTATTTCTCGATACAAGAGCAATGTGTTCCTGTTCGAAACTGGATGGTCATGTCTCTAGACCAGCACTACGCTTTCGTTGTAGAGACGAAGGATTTTCTTTCTTGTCTGTGGGAAGCGTTTCTTGACATTTCGTGAAGTAGAACAGGAATAGTTCAGGATGTATTAGTCTGTGTTAGACAAGTGAATACATCGTATTGAATTTCAAGCTATGTTCCCGTATTGGAAAGAAAATAGTAATGAGAGATGAAGCCGCCTTTTGCTTTAGTAGCAGAATATGTTTCACTATATTTGTGGAATCCTCAGTGGGCATTTTTCTTTTTATGTTTCTGAAATAAATTTACTTGGTTGGAAAATTTATCAAAGGAATTTTTTTACAAATTAAATTACGCATGTACTCTACCTTTTCACATGATAGTAAAACAATTCTCGGTCGCAGAGATAAAATGTAGTAGCCAGGTTTCGGTAACTGCTGGGACTGACTTCATCAGAATAATAAAAAATACATAAATTACAACTTTTGCAAGAGAGAAACAGGTCTGAAATAAAATGCAAGTACGAATTTGATGTGTACAATGGAAGCAGCACTTACATGTCACATGATAAAATAAAGTATGAGCGATAAAGCTTAACTCACAGTTTACCGCTGTGTGCAGTGGCGTTCGCATCTGATTAATGAAGTGAGTTTATGAGGGCTCTTTTTACTTAGGTTCAGAAAAATGTTAATTCACTTTATTAATGGGGAAAGGATAGTACGTAGTTGATGTACTCATCAACTGTCATTAGTAAATTTTGTACACAATTGAGAACCTAAAAAATAGGAAATGTGTCATCCACACATTACAAAACTTACACTAATTTGCTAAAGAAATTTTATACCGGCAAAACCATCAAAGAATATAGATAACTAGCCTAAACCCGCGGCTCCGCTCGCGTGTTCGTTGATTATGATAGATAATGCGCGAAACGTCAAATCGATTTTTTTAAAGTGATCTGTTAAAAGAAGTTTCTTTTTTACTGCGTTATTTATTTATTTTTATATTTCCTTATTCGTATGGTTATTCTTACAGAGAAAGATCTGAAGACATTGTATCACGTGTAGACCAAAGATATGGTCTGTAGCATCACGTTTCGCTGTATGGAACCTCCTTGCTATAGAGTCGCAAACGTCATCGCTGGCCTTCAGTCCGAATTTTTTTATAATTTGACGACTTTCAACCACCATATCTTCCACTCCATTATAGGTATCGGCATGGAACTGTTATGGTGTATAACGGGAGACTTAGGACAACAGACCATTCGTTTGCGTTCTGTAGTTTTCGCTGCAGAGCGAAATATTAACACACACACACACGTAGAATTTTATATAAACCGATAACTTTCCATCGCAATATACTCCACTCTTTTATCATTATCAACCCTCAAGCAACAATGAAAGCAATAAAATCATTTTCAAAGAGTAAATATAATTTTCAAAAGAGTAATTATTGTTCCGCATTTCGCGTTATATTCTTCAGAATTACTAAATATCTATCAGATCGCTATAAAACCGTGCCTAAAACCTACCTCAGGTATAAATTAGTAACTGTATAGATATTTAAGTCTCTGCGTCTTGTCGTTCGGACGTGATAAGAATACACCGAACAGACATTCACATTAATATATGTATAGATAAAGAGCAATCCGATCGCCATAAAACCATACCTAAAGCCTTCCCCGGTAACTCTTTATGTCTTGTGGTTCAGGCGTGATAACCGTACACCGAACAGACATTCACGTTTATAGATACAGATGTGGTAAAAAGCGTTTATTTGCCTTCGCTTTCGTGTTTTGTTTTCTTGATAACGGTCTAGTAATATCGAAAATCTGAAAATTCTGACTCTTTCACTATTTACATATTTTTCATTAAAAGACATTTATATATTTACGTTCGTTTTTATGCATAGCGTGGGCTTTTCCCCATAAAACATATCTATCTACTCGTAGATATTTCGCCTCTTTTTTAGAAGCATGTCAGTAGAAAAAGGAGTACTAGGTTCTGGTGTTGCATTTTCGATGTGATGAAACCACAATGCAAACAAAAGAATAAAAAATAAGAAGCAGAATCATCGCCAAAAGATGTTGGCACAGTGCCAGAGTGCTGTACGATTTGATGAATCGCGGAATCGCGTAGGCCTCTTTATAATGCTGATGGTACAGTGAGTATCCAGAAGAGTAACTCCTTGACTCCTTTACTGCGGAACCGAGACAAGATGGCGTCGGCTCTGTTATGTTCCGGACAACATACACGTGAGCGTCCATGGGTCCAGTGCTGCTCGTGCAAGGAGCCAACACAGACAAGAAGGGCAATACACTGGTGTCAGACCACGTAATCCCCTTCAAGACAACCAAGATTCTCAACCGCAGAGACATATTTCAACAAGATAGTGCGTCATGTCACAGGGCAAGGCGCGTGCCGCAGAATAGCGTTGCAAGTTGCAGTTGCTGTGGTCGCCTCTCAGCTCACCACATCTGAACCAAACCAAACATATCTGGTATGTGACTAAACGTAATGTCAGAGATCATGCCCCTCCCCCCCCCTGCTTGGCGTTTACGGGAATTATGTTATTTGTGTGTGCAAATGTTGGGCCAAGTACCTCCAGCTACCATACGTTCAAATGTTTGTAAATCTAATGGACCAAACTGCTATGATCTTCGGCACACTCTAATACATAAATCTCAACATTCCCATTGATTTTTGTTATACACCACGAAGGAGGCGCTCTAAGCGGCCGGCAAGTTATGTTTCTGAATACGATATCATTATGAGTGTGAATAGTATTGTTTATATTGAATTTAACGTAGTTTTTAAAACAGATGACGTCTGTAGTGCTATAAAAATCGTTAATAACTAAAAAAACTGTCGTTTGTCTTTCTTACCTTTCCTAACAACACTAATAAGATTTTAAACAGTACAGTAACGGATACTTTATTTGCGATTCTTTTGCAACTTTCGGGTTTTGACTGAACAATTTAATTTTCTGTTAAGAACAGAAAATGTCGAGGAAACACCAGATTTGACCTTTTATAGAAAAACGTCGTTATCCTATTGAGGAACATCAAGACTTATTCACTACAATTCCAGGCCAATAAGGATTTTGGAATTTAATTGAATTTAATGTCTACATTATTTAATGTATCAAATGAACCACCACAGCTGTAGCTGAAGGAAGAAAAACCTGACAGCTGTAGCAATAACCATCAAAAGCTATAAAAATGTATCCCAACAAAGAAGAAACATATTCCACAAACGGCAAGCATATTCAAGACATCCGTTTTTAAGCAAAATTAACTCCTCTCGAAAGTATGTGTATGTGTATAAGAAAAGACGAGTGAAGTATAAAAATTTGTGAATCATTGGACTCCATACCGACTTGCGTCAAAGAAAGTGCCAGAAGAGACCGTAACAGGAATTTGTGTTTCTGTTACGTTTATATTCTCTTACTTTCAGCAGAGTAAGTTGCAAATATATTCAAATTCTTACGTATTTCTTCAAGAATAATTTGTTGTTTATAACACTGAAACAGCTGCTTTTATATTTATTTCTCGATTATTTATGTCTATTGATATTTTACTAATGCCCGTAAATCAGAAATTATTGTAAGATTTCGTTAATTAAGTGGAAAAATAATTATAAACAAACCTTAAACTCACGGTGGCTTGCCCACCTCTAGGAGCGCTAGTGTCGATTCCACTGTCTGTCGATAACGACTTTCACAGCAGAGTATGGTTCAACAGTCCTTGGACTTACAAACTTCTTAAACTAGCTTACACTAAGGACAACATACAAGTTTGAATCCATAATTGATTGGTTGTGCACAGCGACCGTTGATACACTACTGGCCATTAAAACTGCTACACCAAGAAGAAATGCAGATGATAATCGGGTATTCACTGGACAAATATATTATACTAGAAATGACATGTGATTACATTTTCATGCAGTTTGGGCGCATAGATCATGAGAAATCAGTATCCAGAACAACACCTCTTGCCGCAATAACGGACCTGATACGCCTGGACATTCAGTAATACAGAGCTTGGATGGCATGTAGAGGTACATATGCCCATGCAGCTTCAACACGATATCACAGTTCATCAAGTGTAGTGACTGGCGTATTGTGACGAGCCAGTTGCTCGGTCACTATTGACCAGACGTTTTCAAATGGTGAGAGATCTGGAGAATGTGCTGGCCAGGGCAGCAGTCGGACTTTTTCCGTATCCAGAAAGGCCCGTACAGGACCTGCAACATGCGGTCGTGCATTATCCTGGTGAAATGTAGGGTTTGGTAGGGATCGAATGAAGGGTAGAGCCACGGGTCGTAACACATCTGAAATGTAGCGGCCACTGTTCGAAGTGCCGTCGATGCAAACAAGAGGTGACCGAGACGTGTAACCAATGGCACCCCACACCATCACGCCGGGTGATACGCCATTATGGCGATGACGAATACACGCTTCCAATGTGCGTTCATCGCAATGTTGCTAAACACGGATGCGACCATCATGCTGCTGTAAACAGAACCTGGATTCATCCCAAAAAATTACATTTTGCCATTCGTGCACCCAGACATGGTCTCCGAACTAGTAATACATGCTGCTGCAAACGTCGTGGAATTGTTCTTGCAGATGGTTGTTGTCTTGCAAACGTACCCATCTGTTGACTCGGTGAGCGAGACGTGGCTTTACGATCCGTTACAGCCATGTGGATAAGATGCCTATCATGTCGACTGCTAGTGATACGAGGCCGTTGGGATCCAGCACGGCGTTCCATATTGCCCTCCTGAACCCTCCGACTCCATATTCTACTAAACAGTCATTGGATCGCGACCAACTCGAGCAGCACTATCGCGATACGATAAACCGCAATCGCGATAGGCTACAATCAGACCTTCATCAAATTCGGAAACGTGATAGTACGCATTTCTCCTCCTTATACGAGGTATCACAACAACGTTTCACCAGGCAACGTCGGTTAACTGCTGTTTGTGTATGAGAAATCGGTTGGATACTTTCCTCATGTCAGCACGTTTTAGGTGTCGCCACCGACGCCAACCTTGTGTGAATGCTCTGAAAAGCTAATCATTTGCATGTCACAGCATCTTCTAATTGTCGTTTAAATTTCGTGTCTGTAGCACGTCATCTTCGTCGTGTAGTAATTTTAATGGCCAGGAGTGTGTAATTACTGGGAATAACACAGAGTTCGGTCGCAATAAATCTTTTTATTAATTACAGATCAATTTCTGCTAGTTAACTAGCCATCAATAGTGTCAAATCGCAGGTATGTTTCGCAAGCTGCCGTAATTAATGAATAGATTTATTATGACCTAACGCTGTGTTATTCCCAGTAATACTTTTTGCAGTTAACCTTGTCAGAGGTGGGCAGTGCGTTGACTAGGTGATCATAATGTTCCGGCTTATCAGAGTATGTGACTAGATTCATGAATCACCTCACGTTAATCAAATGTTTTCTTAGGGGATGGCTGATCGTTGGCGGTGAAAAGGGAGGAACTTCACCCTACTTACAACAGTACTTCCTGTTCTAACAGGGCTTTAAAACTGGGGACGGCATAGCGTCTCCTTGTAAACGACCAGCAAAATCGTGTATGAAGACATCCCGGAATGACTGACACCCTCTATACAGCCCGACACATGGCGCAATGAAGCAGGACCCGTCTGCTTGTCATCACGGCACTCTTAGGCCCGATTCAAGTGGTAGGCAACGTCACGTCAACTTCAAGTAGGTTCACGTGACGTCAGAACATTCCCTCATGCTGTCAATTGTTTGTCGTTCATACGATGGACAACGCCACGTCAGAATCTATTTGCCTACCGTTCAGCATGCTTCAAAACTAGTTTTACCAAAGTCTAACAAATACAGTCACGACAATCGCAATTTACGTTGTACACTGCGATAGCAACGCTCCAAATGACCGGTATACTACATATTTGAATACGATATCGGATGAGTGCGAATCGTATCGTTTATATTGAATTTTACACACGTTTTATAGGGAATGTATGTAGTAGGGCCTACAATAGAAATAGGCAATAATTTAAAAATAGCTCCACATTTCTCCTTCTTAGGTTTCCTAAGATCCCTGACAAGGTACAAAACGGCCCATTATAGGATAGTTTATTTACAATTATCTTGTAACATACAGGCTTTAAAGCCGGCCGTGGTGGCCGAGGGGACTGAGGCGCTCCAGTCACGGTCTGCACAGTCACTACGGTCGGGGGTTCGAATCCCCCCTCGGGCATGGATATTTGTGCCGTCCTTAGTATAAGGTAGTCGATAAGTTGTTTGTAAGTTTAGGGACTGATGACCCCGTAGTTAAGTCCCATAAGCTTAACAAACGTTTGAACAGGCTTTAAATAAATAATTACACTACCAATAAAAATGGCTAGGTAACAAGAGAAGACGTGTTCTTCAGCAGGAACGTTAAGGTTTCCTTACTAAAATTTCAGTAAAATCGCTGAGGGTGGAACATTGGGAACGTATATAGAATTCAATAACTGGAGTATTTAACGTACCGCTCAGCCACCACAGCTGTAGCTGAAAGAAAAAAGTCACAGACGTGGTATAAAAACGACAAAAAGCAATCAAATTGGTTTCCAACAAAGAATAACCCAGTTCCACAATTGTTGGCACAACTGAATCAAAAACGGCAAGAATCATCAAAAAAATTGGCTTTTTAAGCTAAAGTAAAGTAAAGAATCTGCGAGTATAAGAAAGACGAATGAGGTGTAAAATCTTTCGAATTATTAGACTACACACCACATTAGTACGAGTCAAATTACTGCCTGTCATAGTAAGAACAGACCATAATAGAAATTCATAAGTCTCTCGTGTTTATATTCTACTTAGTTTCAGCGGAAGAAGCTGAAAATATATTCGTAAGTATTTGTTCATGACGGAGCTGTTCTTTATACCACTCAATCAGTTAAATTCGGCTGTTTTTACATTAATTTCCAGTTTATGTTGATATTTTACTAATGCTTGTAACGCAAAAATTATGCTAACTATTTCGTTAATTACGTAGAAAGATAACTGTAAACAAACTATACTTCTTCAACGGCTTGCCCACCACTAGGAGCGCTAGTTTCGTTGCAACTGTCAGTTGGTAACAACTTTTACAGCAGTGAGTGTCGCGACTGTATATGTTAGACGGTTTTTTTACGTCGCCGCTGAAAGGCACGTGGCCAATCTGAACTCAACTGCTTGTGTAATTCGATTGGTAGAGTAATCACAATACAAGTCTGCAGCAAGTTCCTGTTACTACCACTATCTCGGTTGTCGTAATGTTATTGTATGCACTCCATAGAACCGAGAGAAAGACGTCTAATCATTTTAGTTCATTCTGCCGATGACAAAACTACAGAAGCTATCTCAACTGATCCCCTAATATTTTGATCGGTATATATTGTTTGCCTTGCATAGCAACGAGGGTAGTTTGCTAATAATCTGATATACTTAAGCGTAAATGCGTAAATGGCAGCAGTATGCGTTCTCTTTATTGAACATTTCCGCCTCCGTTGCATATCCTGCAAATCAGACTCGCCTCATCCTCTAGTCCATCCCCTCCTCTCTGCGTCTGGTCCGTTGCCTCGCCTCCACCACTGTATTCCCCCTGCTCTCCACTTGTCCACACAACAGATCCTTTCCCATGGCCACTTCCGTACCCTCCCCCTCCCGGATGATGCCCTCCGACTTGACATCTACCCTTCATACCAGCTGTGATCCTTTCCCTCTCCCCCTTCTCTTCCTGAGGGCCCCCATTTACCCTCCCTTCTGGCCCCTTCTCCCCTCCTCATCCTACCCAGCTCTCCCTCCGGATCCTCCTCTTATCGTCCTCCCCTTTCCTTCTTCCCTTGGCTTCCTGTGACATCATCCCCCACCCCCCCCGGCACTTCCCCACTGGCACTGTGGCTCCTCCCCACCCTCTCCTTCTCCACTCATCACCTTTCTCCCTCACTTCACATCCTTACTACTGCGTGTGCTTCGCCATATGTGAACCTTCTGATGTGCTTCTGTGAGAGTGCTTCGCAAGTGTGGTGTCTTTTAGTTACGTCGTTTTATTTTAATGATAGTGACCGGCCAACCCGCAGCCGACGCCATCAGTTTTAAATTGTGTGTTTCTCCGTACGTGTGATGTATTTCTCGTTTTACTTCCACAATAGCGGACGGTCAACCCATAGCCGCCGCCCTGTGTTCATTTTAACTGTGTATATCCCATTGCACCTCTAACATCTGTTTTACTCTCCACCACCATCGTATCAAAACTTTTTGACGCCACTGTTTCGCTTTGTCTAATCTCTGTTTAACATCTCCATTTTATGTGTGTTTAACACCAAACTTTTATCTCCTTTATGTTTTATATGTTTCTACTGAGTCATTTCTGTAGGCTGAAGAGCGCCTATGAGCGCTGACAGCCCGCCCCTATTTATGGGAATTGAAACTGCAATAAAAAAAATTAAAAAAGCAGTATTTGACCCCTTCCCCCATGCGGATACTCTATGATCTCATTCCTTTCCCTCATCTTCTGTAGTTCCTCGAGCATATCCGTATCCTCTACACCCCCGCAAAATTATATCCCGTCATCCTGTTGTCTGTCGCATCCTGCTAAACCCCAGGCCTCTGCCACGCTGGTACCAGCATTTCCCTCCCTCCCTACACCTTCACACTCTCCACATCCTCTCCCAGGATAACTTTAGCCACCTGCCTCTCCCAGATGACGCCCTCCATCCTGATATTTACCCATCCTATTAGCCGTGATCCCTCCCCTCCCCATACATTTCGTAGCCTCTTTCCCTTGCCTCACGCACTTGGATCTCCCTTCCCCTCCCTCGGAGTTCTTACATTTTCCTTCCCCACTCCCCCACCCCTCCCTTTACCGCCCCTCCGTGGCTCGCTTCCTTCCCCTCTCCCCCTGCGGCATCTCAGTGCTTTACTTTTTAACAGTGCTTTTCACAGTGCACCTAGCTAAAGTGTTGTGTCAATAGCAGAAAGGTTCAAAGAAAACCTGAGTCTAATTATAAAAACGTATCCGACTCACACGATAATAGTAGGTGGTGATTTTAATTTACCCTCGATCTGTTGGCGAAATTATATTTTCAAATCAGGAGGTACGCATAAAGCATCGTGTGAAATTGTACTCAACGCATTCTCTGAGAATTACTTCGAACAATTAGTTCATGAGCCAACTAGAATTGTAAATGGATGTGAAAACACACTTGATCTCTTAGCAACAAATAATCCTGAGCTCATAACGAGCATCAAAACGGATACAGGTATTAGTGAACACAGAGCTGTAGTAGCGAAATTGAATATCGAAAGTCCCAAAGTTACCAAAAATAAACGCAAAGTATATTTGTTCAGGAAAGCAGATAGAAACAAAATACATTGCTTCTTGAAAGACAGCTTCCACTCGTTTCTAACACTAAACGTAGGTGTAGACCAGATGTGGCTCAAATTCAAAGAAGTGGTATCGACAGCAATTGAAAGTTTTATACCTAATAAATTAATAAAAGAAGGAGGCGATCCCCCTTGGTACACAAAACAGGTTAGGACACTGTTGCAAAAGCAAAGGAAAAGGCATACTAAATTTAAACGAACACGAAATCCCCAGGATTTGCTATTGTACTCAGAAGCTCGAAATTTAGCGAGGATTTCAATGCGAGATGCCTACAATATTTATCACAATGAAACTCTTTCTCGTAATTTGACTGAAAACCCAAAGAGATTTTGGTCATATGTTAAATATACTCGGGGAAAGTCACAAACAATACCTTCACTACGTGATAGTAATGGCGATCCTGCCGATGACAGCGCTACTAAAGCAGAGTTACTAAACTTAGCTTTTAGAAACTCATTCACCAAAGAAGACGAATCCAATATTCCAGATTTCGAATTACGAACAGATGCCGTAATGAGTAACATAGAAGTAGATATCATTGGAGTAGTGCAGCAACTAAATTCACTTAATAAGAACAAGTCTTCTGGTCCGGATTGTATACCCATTAGATTTCTATCTGATTATACTGAAGCGATAGCTCCTTACTTAACAGTCATATACAACCGCTCTCTCATAGAAGGATCTGTACCAAAAGATTGGAAAGTTGCACAGGTCACACCTATATTCAAGAAAGGCAGTAGGAGTAACCCACTAAACTACAGGCCTATTTCATTGACGTCAATTTGCAGCAGGGTTTTGGAACATATCCTGTATTCAAATATTATGAATTATCTCGAACAGAACGATCTATTGACCCAAGGTCAACACGGATTTAGAAAATATCGTTCATGCGAAACACAACTAGCTCTATACTCACACGAAGTGATGGGTGCTATCGACAAAGGTTCGCAAATCGATTCCGTATTTCTTGATTTCCAGAAAACTTTTGACACCGTACCTCACAAACGGCTTTTAATCAAATTGCGTGGTTATGATATATCGCCCCAAATTTGCAATTGGATAGGGGATTTCTTGTCAGAGAGGACACAGTTCGTAGTAATCGATGGTAAGGCATCGACTAAAACAGAGGTGATATCGGGCGTTCCACAGGGTAGTGTTATTGGTCCTCTGCTATTCCTTATTTACATAAACGATTTAGGGGAAAATCTAAGTAGCTCTCTTAGGTTGTTTGCAGATGACGCCGTCATTTACCGTCTAGTAAAATCATCTGAAGATCAAAACCAACTGCAGAACGATCTGAATAAGATATCAGTATGGTGTAAAAATTGGCAATTGACTCTAAATAATGAGAAGTGTGAAGTCGTCCACATGAGTACGAAAAGAAATCCGTTAAACTTTGTTTACAACATAAAACAATCACATGTGAAGGCCGTAAACTCCACAAAATACCTAGGAATCACTATTACTTCAGACTTAAACTGGAAAGAACACGTAGATAATATCGTGGGAAAGGCGAACCAGAGACTGCGTTTTATTGGCAGAACCCTTAAAAGATGCAACAGAACTACTAAAGAAACTGCATACACTGCGCTTGTCCGTCCATTTTTGGAGTATTGCAGCCCAGTGTGGGATCCTTATCAGGTGGGTTTGACGGAGGACATCGAAAGAGTCCAAAGAAGGGCAGCTCGTTTCGTATTGTCGCGATACAGGGGAGACAGCGTTACGGAAATGATACAGGATCTGGGATGGGAATCATTACAACAACGGCGCTTATCGCTGAGGCGTGGGTTACTTGCGAAACTCCAATCGCCAACATTCTCCTCCGAATGCGAAAATATATTGTTGACTCCCACCTACATAGGTAGAAATGATTATCAGAATAAAATAAGAGAAATCAGAGCTCGAACAGAGAGATTCAGGTGTTCTTTCTTCCCGCGCGCTATTCGAGAATGGAATGGGAGATAAATAGTATAATTGTGGTTCGATGAACCCTCTGCCAGGCACTTAAATGTGATTTGCAGAGTATCCCATGTAGATGTAGATGTAGATGTAGAAGTGGTGAGCGTGATTTTAAGACTTCAGCAACCGCCGCATAGGCAGAACAATGTGTCGCCACGTTTTTTTATTGTCTCTCTGTTGTCGTTACAATTGACTGTGCAAAATCTGTGTTTCTTAGCCACCGTGGCAGTTTTTAATACTGATTGTGTGTTTTAAAGACTTCATTTCATTGCTTTTTGCCAATTTTATCTTCGTTTCTATTGTTAAATTCAACATTTTATCTCCTGTTTTAAACTGACATTACCGACTGTCAAACACATATGTACCCTGGGCTGAAGAGCAGCGTACGAGGCTGCTGCCAGCCTGCCTCGTGGGGCATTAAAATACAATTAAAAAAAAATAAAAATAAAAAACAGTTTGTGATGGAGCTTCCTTAAATCCCGCTGCGAAGTACGTGCCGTATATTTCCGCAGATAAGACGACCTTCAGATAAGACGAGGTAAAAATTTTGATCAAGATTTTATAGTTTAACCATGTATCTGGCCTATAAGACGACCTCAAGTTACCGTATTTACTCGAAAGCATGCTGCACTTTTTTCCGGTTTTCGTGATCTAAAAATACACCTTCGACACACATTCGGAGACAATGCTTCAGGAAGTTCCAAAAAATGCCCTTAGAAGCCGGCAAAACTAGTTTTCGTGATAGGTTCACCTGGATTTCGCCCTTTGTTGCAGTGTTTGCGGCCTGCTTTTGAACTTTCGTGCGAGTAGTGCTACGTTGTATCCGATCGTGAAGAAGCATGTCGTCTTTTACTCCGCGAAGCTGGAAGAAAAAGGAATTTCTTTCGCCGAGACGACATGTAATCGCGCCGATGCACACGAAATTGCCCGAGAACAGAAGATTTCGGAGGGAGCCGCAATTGTTGCGTATAGCTCCGAAATATTTTAACCCTTTCACGACTCCGTAAGTAAATTTACCCTCAATGCGACTCTGGACATATTGAGAATTTTTTTTTGACAAGCGACATTGTAAAATCAAACTGCATTGTAAATAATTAATTCTGTTCCTGCTTTATGGCATATAGGTATGTACCCTTGTCCACTCAATAAATTAATAAGGCTCGTAAAGCAAATAATTTTTAAAAATTACGCAAAACTTTGTTTTCCTAAATCTTTCCTCCACTGTGTAAATTTCAGCAGGGTAATATGGCACATGTGCTGCACAGCGCGGCTTCGACCTCTAAACGATATATATCGAATCCATAAGATTCGAAGCGATATGTGTGGAATAAGCGAATGTTTCTGAACTCGAGATTAGCGCTAAACAATTTTTTTTTAGTACTGAGGGCACGTAGCGGCCGAATACGCTTCAAAGACACTGAATCACTAAATCGATATACAGTTGTACGTTCGATATATATCATTTCAGGCCGAGCTGCTTCGCCTGTAAGCTTTCTTGTAAATTACCCAGAAAGCTGTACTGTTAGATTCCTGCCTAACCACATCCTTTAAAATCAGGACATATTCATAAAAATCATAAAATTCGCCTGGCCTATACGTATCGTTTCGATACTTAACCACTTCGATATATATCGCTTGGAGGTCGAAGCCGCTCAATGCAACACATCTGCGAAATTACCAATTTCAGACTAAATTTCAATCTAGTTTTTTTTTGTACCATCGAATAAGACGACCTCGTTTTTTGAGGCCCTTTTTTAATGATTCAGCCATCGTCTTATCTGCGGAAATAATAAAAGTTTGATGCATCAGTCGCACAGAATATCTGAAGACCAGTGATCGTTAGTCAAAGACCCCGAATGTCAAGGTGATTATTATTGTCGTACATCTGGCTACATTCACGGGACAGTAATGCATTGGCGCTAATGTCCCGCTCAGTTACATTATTCCTCGCTCTTTCCCTTCTTTGTTTTCCCCTGTGCGCTAAACTCGTGAGCCGACTGTTTGGGAAGGAGGTGCACCTAATGTCCAAACTTTGTCCAGGAGAGCGGCGCCGCGTTTTTATGAACACCAAGTTGCGCCGCCACCGGCTTGGCGGTGTGGGGTCCTGCAGGAGTTCAGTTGCCTCTCTCCGCTCCCGGGGCTGCAGACGACCGCCTTCTCTTTTCACTTTCGCCCTGCTCGTGGCGCGGCGTGCGGCCCCGCTAAGGGCTATGAAATTTAGATGAGAGATGGCCCCATTCGTAACGCCAGTGTCCCCCTGTTTCGCCTCCGCAGACCGGAAACAGTTTTGGCTCGCCTCCAGAGCGGAGGAAGCGGTGTTGTAGCGCGCCGAGCTACAATGCGAATATAGCCGGCGACGTGTGTGTCCCAGAAACCGAGTAAACGGTGCGGGCCTATGGCTGTTTATGGGTTCCTCATAAACAGAACGACCGGTTGTATGCCAGGGAAATGTTCCGAAAAATGGTGCTTCCCTGCGAGAAGACGGCGAAACAGTGGGGAAACAAAGGGAACCTCCAACCGTCGTGCGGGAATGGCCGCCATGTCTCCGATTACGTACCACTCACCCCCGAGGTCCTCTCCTTCGGGCATGGATTTGTTTTTTGTCCTTAGCATACATTAGTTTAAGGTAAGATGGTAGGTGTGGTGGTACCAGTTTTAATCAACTCTGATTTCATTAACAAAACAACTCTTTAAATGACCGTGACTTCATACCTGAAGTCAACTAGTACCAACTCACAATAATTATCCCTGACGATAATTTTGCTTCCAAATTATTCATAATAAATTTGTTTTCTTGAATATCTATATCTATAAATGCGAATGTCTGTTCGGTGTACGTTTATCACGTCTGAAACACAAGACATAAAGAGCTAAAAATTTGTACAGTTACTAATGTCTACGCGGGGAATGCCTTAGGCACGTTTTTATGGCGATCGGATACCTATTTATCTATGTATATTAATGTGAATGTCTGTTCGGTGTATGCTTATTACGTCCGCTAAACAAGACGCAGAGAATTAAATATTTGTACAGTTACTAATTTATACCTGAGGAAGATTTTAGGCACGGTTTTATAGCGATCTGATAGATATTTAATAATTTGAAAACATGACGCGAAATGCGGAACAATAATTACTCTTAGAAAATTATATTTACCATTTGAAAATGGTTTTATTGGTTGCATTGTTGCTTCAGGGTTGATAATGACAAAAAGGGTGGAGTATAATGGGATGGAAAGTTATCAGTGTATATAAAATTCTACGTGTGTGTCTTAATATTTCGGTCTGCAGCGAAAACTACAGAACGCAAACAAATGGTCTGTGTGTAATTGTTGTCCGAAGTCTCCCGTTGTACACCGTAGCAGTTCCATGCCAATAGCTAGGAGGTGGAAGATATGGTGGTTGCAAGTCGTCAAATTAATTTAAAAAATTCGGACTGAAGGCCAGCGATGACGTTTACATACAGGAGGTTACATACAGCGAAACGTGATGCCACAGACCATGTCTTTGGTCTATGCGTGCTACAATGTCTTCAGCTCTTTCTCTGTAAGGATAACCATACGAATAAGGAAACATAAGAATATATAAATAAAGCAGTAAACAAGAAATTTCTTTTAATACAGACAAACAGCACTTATACAACTGAATACATACCTGCAAAATTATACAATTGTACAACATATAACTCCATAAATGTGAGATCGTACGCATTTTATATGTCATTTGTGTTTTGGTTACTATCTTTCTTTGTTTAGATACTTATAATTTTGTACATTATGCGAGACAGCCTTATTTCTTATTTATTCTCCGATAAATATAGCATGTTTTTTAGAAAACAGGAGATGGACAGAGAGAGAAACGATAGGAGAAGTACTAACTCAAAGCAGGAATAAATAAATAAATTCCCGGGTAAAGCCGGGTTTTCAGCTAGTTAAAAATATTTCAGGATTGCTTTCTACCATCAGATTCTTTAAGTTTGTAAACCCCTGAGTAAAATTTTAGTTTCACAGCACTCCTATTTATCTGCGATTGCTAAAACCATGTAAACTGTCGTGCAACTTTAGTGACACGTAATTTTAGTGTAAGTCTTTCAGATCACATTCAAACTTCACTTCCGGAAAAAATAGTTCACACATCATGATTCGTTTTTTAGAAGTCGTAGACTCTCATTAGTAACTTCTTTTAAAGCTTTTATTTTAAATATATTTGACGTAATTAATCACACACAATTCAGTATATACAAATTATGATTGCAAAGAGACTTCCTCTCAATACGGAATACAATTCACGACTAACTCTTTTTCATTTACATTTTTCTTCATATTCATTGTTAATATTGAAAAAAGTCTATCACAGTCCGCAACAGCAGGCAATGTCTTCTAGTTTAGCGCGCCGACCTTCGGCTAATCAACGATAGCGACCGGCATTTCCTCGCTGACGTCGGCGGAGAACTCGTCAATGCGTACTGCTGCAGCACCGCCGTTACACTTACTTCAAACCAAAGCAAATAAAAGTCACACAAGTATATGTTCTCAAACATTAAAAACAATATATTCCGCAAGTGCTGAATAACTGCGAAATTGAGCTTTATGAGGAAAATAGTGGACGGTTAAATACATGTCCCTGTCCCACTACCATCGACTGAAATTTTTCAAAAAATCAGTTTTCATTTTCTTGCGTAATTAGATACTACGTTCTTTTGTGAACATTTATATGTATTTTTTATTCCTGTCCGCCAGTTAGAATTCCATTTTTAACAATTTTATGACATCTGTCACTGTGTAATAATTTACGCCTCGTTTCGTAAAAAGGGATAATATACCTCCGGCACTTTTACTGTTACAGAGTTTGGTCTTTTTTGGGTTTTGCACAGAAATGTACAGTTCATATGTTCGTTAACCTGCTAGAGCGCATTTCGACAGTCAAATATCTGCAGGTGCGCTTGGAAACAAGAGGTCCCGTGGAGAAACGTGTGTCGTTGGTTGCTGTTGTTTGTGAATACGAAGTTTCTCGGAAGTTTTAGTGCGATGTATAGTAATCTGTGTTTCTATAATGACTAAACCAAAACGTTTGTTCAAGAAACATAAATTCAATACAAGAAAACTGTAGAAAAAGAAGTTCAAAATCAGTGCAACAGCATTATGTCTCTGGTGCCTGAAACTCCATCAAGTGCTTCGAGAAAGAAGATAAATATACAGAAGTAATAGATCTATGATTTTTAAAGTGTGTTATAAGTGAAGTGGTGGCCTGCAATTTGCGTGGTTGTTAAGTTAGTTTGTGTGAAAATCCAAGTGCCAGTGTAGGTTTAATATGTAAATTGAAAATAGTGTGTAGTGTTTCCAGGAGTGAAAAACTATTTTACACATCGAAACATTGTTCTTACAGTGATTTATGTGACACTAATCTGAGGTAAGAGTATGAGCGTCTATGCACTGGAAAAGGTCTTACCAGTGTTATAGTGATATGTGCACTAATGAATTTATCAAAAACCCCTACAAAAGTCACAGGTACACTGATTACATATTGGATTGTATCACTACAGTAGCAGACTATTCAATAAAATCTGCAGCTAAAGAAGCAGCAAAAATTAATTACAATGGAAATGACATTCTTGTTGAATTTGGTGCAAGTTACCAGAAGAGAGGACACACTTCAAAGAATGGCTGTTCTACAGCAACAAGTGTTGACACAGGTAAAGTTGTTTACTTTCAGATACGTACGAAGTACTGCCATGGATGCTCACTAACAGGGACAGATCTACACAGAATTGCTCTTCACAAACGTAACTGTGTGAAGGCTCAAGTGGGGGGATTCTGCTGCTTTAGCAGTCTTCCATAGATCTGACAGAGATATACGGTATACTGAATACCTAGGCGATGTAGATAGCAAAGCATTCATTGCTGTCTGCCAAAATAAACCTTATGATATTCCAGTAATAATATTAGAATGTGTAGGGCCTAGGATGCGCATCCGCAGTCGTAGACTCAAGAGCAAACAAAAATTTTCTGATGGCAAGTCTATGAAGTAGAGGTTGACAGATAAGATTATGAATGAGTTGTAGGAATATTATGGGAATGCCATTAGGAAGAATTCTGGAGATCTGCAGGCAATGAAGAAAGCAGTGTGGGCCACAATCTTCCACCGTATTTCCACTGACGAGAAGGCAACACATTTTCTATGTCCGCCACCCCCTGATACGTGGTACAAGTTTGGGAAGGGACGGGCATTTGGTAACCTCAAGACATTCACACAACAGCACTCTATCCATGAATCAATTATGGATCAGATCAAACCAATCTACAGAAACCTTGTGCGCTCTGATCTACTGAGGAATGGCTTGCATGGAAAAACTCAAAACGTAAATGAGGCCTTTAACAACATCGTGTTACAGAACTTTACAACTAAGAGTGTCGTATGCTGTGATAACGTGGAACAATGGAAACGTTGCCAGACTAAAAGTTTTAGAACAATTAGGCATATCACGCGGACAGAATACTGTAACTATTCTAAGAGAACTTGACGCATGCGTATTGCCAAGTCAGATTTTGCTGATTCTCTAATGTCTAAAGAGTCTAGAAGTAGGAAAAGGAAACAGGCAAACGAACTCAAAGATAATGAGCACTCTCATTATGGTGCAGAATTCTTCTTACAACTTCTTGGGGGCAGATCTGTAAGTTTTTCCTAGAAGAAACATGTTGTAAAACTGTGTCTCATTTTGTCGAAACTATAAATTCTGAAACATTTACCCCATTTTTTCAGGATCTTTTAGAGAAACTTTAATGAAAATTTCACAGATTGTAAATAATGTTGCATTACAGGTGTGGAACCGCAGTCATGTTAATTGCACCAGTAATTCTGCAGTAATAATTTTTCACAAAAAATGTAATGCACGGCATTTAAATTAGTATGTATATTATAAATTACAATACCGCAACGATTCGCTTCAGTTATTTGCACAAAGGTCATTTAATTTTCAGTGAAAATTTCAGACAAATCTGTTCAGTTGGTTTTGAGAAAATGGGGTATGAATTTGCTTAATTTAACATTGTCGGTATAGGGCCCACCGTTCACCTTACGTAGTTTGCAAGTAGGGACCGATGACCTCATCAGTTAGGTGCCTTTGATTTGAAAACATTTCAAAATTTGAAACTCCAATCCTTAAGAAATAGAGGATATTTTTAAGACGGCTCTATCACATCACCTTCCTGACTGTTTCTTTGGTAGGAATTTTGTAGTTGACTTTGAATCAACTTCCCGATGAACTACAGTTTTATTGATAATCTTGACGTCTGTATATTTGTACGTAATGCAACTACAATAAGATGCTTTATTTTGCACCAGATGCATGTATTTTTTTATTGAAAATCAAGCATCGTCTTAATGTAAAACATCCGGCTGTGCCATTGTCGATGAATAAAGCGATTCCCTAACGTTTCCTCTCCACTTGTGGGAGACATCATCTGAGGTCTTCTGTGGTACTGCCTCTATGGTAATGGCTCTCGCATTTATAGAGTGCATAGAGGGCACTACCATTCATCACGCGATGCTGACTGTGTGGCTATCTCTGGACGGCGTCGTCCTCCTCGATTAAAAGTAATAGACGACATTTTGCTGTCGCGAAGTCCACATCCACATTATTTCAAAGTTGAGACAGTCTTCTTTCCTATTAAAATTATTCTTTTGTTCGTGAATTTCTGTTGCCTCTCTATACATGGGCGCACGATGATGTGATGTCCAAGATAAGACGCTTGTCTCAACAAATATTATTCCATGGTTCCCTTCACGAAAAACATGTAAGTATACGGCCGATTTTTCGGTGTGTCCCAGACGACAGTTTGTTTTATATACGGCTGAGCGGGTGTTGACACTTCCTTTAGGTATCCTAATATACAGGGTGTACCAAACAAGGATGGCACAAACTTACGTGGTTGAAAGAACACGATAATAGAAGCAAATATGTCCCCGTAAACAAGGGTCCTAAAACAAGCCGTTTGCTAGATAATTACGAATTTATGGTTCCAATGTTCGTGTAGTACCTCTACAAATAGACACAGGTGATTGCTTTCAGAGAAATTGTGATATCCTTACTTTCTCTGATCCGATGACATGAAATGAAACGTTTGTACAACCGCAAGATATCCTCACGTTACCTGCGAAAAACCTCTGAAAATTCGTGTATTAGGTTTGGAGATTACCGCCATGGAAGAGAAATTGTGATATTCTTTTTTTTGTTACCCGATTTTTATTAAACGAAGTTTACATGTTGCTCAAGCTACGCTGAACTTACCTGTGAAAACCCTGTGCAAATTAATGAAGTAGTTTTGGAGATAAATGGTTTCTAATAGATGAACAGACAGACATGACGGTTACTGCAAACACTTAAAATTACGTTATCTATTTTTTCTTGTGATTGTATTTTGATGAAATAAAGCTTAGTTTGTGAATCTATCTTCGCTCATGTTTCCTGTGAAAACTCCATGAAAATTTGTCCAGTAGTTTTGAAGATGGAAGTGAATAGTGACAGGCTTACATTTACAGATTTATTATTAGTATTAATATAGATTTGCCCAATTATCGTAACAGCTATTTGATCCCAACAGACCGACTGCGCACAACAGAATCACACAACTGACTCTCGAGTGCCCCGTTGAATTACTCTCATAAGACTGCAAAACATGAGCATACAGTCTTTGGCTTTTGCTGCCAAATGTTGTAAATTAATATTGATACTTAATTACCACATCAAACATTAACAGGATTAAAATAGACATTTACAGAGTTTACACATCAAGTGTTTGTGTTTTCAAGCCAATATTGCCAACGAAAGTTTTAATTGCGGTGATTTGTATGATAATTCGTAAAAGCGTTTTCTTCGAATAGCGTCATTGTGTTTCTACATTTTGAATCAAGTACAACTTGAAGTGATCTTATAATTACTACTCATGAAGCTGAACAGTGAAAAAATGTGTTTTATATTCTGGGTCATAATTTTATAATTTACTTTCTGGTATGTTTTTTTACTATTAATTCTGTACTTTAAGACAGTTATACAATAAGAAACAAACAACATAAATCATAATTCAAAATGTTTTTAAATCGTGATTTTTTTTTAAATTTTTGCTCTTACCTAGCAAACAGAAATATTATGAATTATGAGCCACTAATTTCATGTGTGCTGGTATTTGGAAAATTGAGACCTATAAATTTTTATAGATCCAGTATAGAACACTTCACTATGCTAACCCAATCTTATTTTATAAGCTGCAGACGAAAGTATAATACCAGGTGATCAAGAAGTCAGTATAAATTTGAAAACTTAATAAATCACGGAATAATATAGATAGAGAGGTAAACATTGACAAACATGCTTGGAATGACATGGGGTTTTCTTAGAACAAAAAAAAAAGTTACAAAATGTCCGACTGATGGCGCTGGACAGCAAAACGTCAGTGACTGCGCAAGAAAATCGTGTATAAAAGGAGCTGTAATGAGAGAGAGAATCAGATGCACCACCAGTCGCAGCATATTGATGTTACCTGAAAAGGCGCTTTTAGTGAAACTGTATTATCAGAACTGGGAATGTGCTAGTTAAGCATTACGATCCTATCGCCATAGGAAGGAAGGGTATTCGAAAGGGTAAAGGTCCGTTCACAAATGCAGCTGTGACGAGAATGATTTCGAAGTTCGAATCCACGGGTTGCTTAGACGATAGACCCGTAGTGGCCGACTGAGCACAAGGCGTAATGCTGCTGAGACAGTTCAGGAAGAAATGGAGACTGTAGCGGGTTCGTCTAAGCACGGGGAAGTCAGCGCTCGTGCAGTCGCACGTCGCACCGGCATTCCATACACTACTGTTTGGTTGGCACTTAGGCGTACCCTCCGATGCTATCCTTACGGAATCCATCGGCATCATGAACTGTTACCTGGCGATTTAGTGAAGTGGAGGGCATTTGCGGTGTGGGCGTTTCAAAAGATGGCGGGAGCTGACGATTGGTTGATTAACGTGTTGTGGACCGACGAAGCTCATTTCACGCTCTGAGAGTCTGTCAACGCCCACTACTGCAGAATTTGGGCTACCGAATATCCAAGAACTTTCAAGGAAACTCCACTGCACGACGTGAAAGTCACGGTATCGGTGAGATTTCCCACATCTACCGTTATCGGGTCTTTTTTCTTCGAGGAACTGCGTGATTCTGGCTTTATAACTGCTACCGTGACGGGTGAGAGGTAAGCTAATATGTTACAGAATCGCATCATCCCCAGCCTGGCTTATAAACACCCCATATTGCTAGACGTGTGAAATATGTCTTGCACGCGTCGTTTACTGATGATCGTATGTTCAGCCGCCACTTTCGTCACGCTTGGCCATCAGGTCCCCATACCTCAGTACGAGCGGTTATTCGCTTTGGGGTTACTTGAAGTCGCGTATCGTGATCGACCGACATCTCTAGGGATGCTGAAAGACAACATCCGACGCCAATGCCTCAACATAACTACGGACATGATATACAGTGCTGTTCACAACATTTCTCGACTAGATCTATTGTTGAGGAATGATGGTGAACATATTGAGCATTTACTGTAAAGAACATCATCTTTGCTTTGTCTTAATTTGTTATGCTAATTATTGTGTTTCTGATCAGATGAAGCGCCATATTCGGACATTTATTTTTGGTTCTAATAAAACCCCATGTCATTCCAAGCATTTGTGTCAATTTTTACCTCTCTATCTATGTTACTCCGTGATTTATTAAATTTTAAAATTTATACTGACTTTTCGATCACCCAGTACTTTCCATAGTGGAAACTTGAGACTAAATCGCCGTGAAATCTCAAAATTCTAGCTGCAATACTATTATTGTTGTGGTCTTCAATCCGCAGACTGGTTGGCTGCAGCTCTACACGCTACATTGCCCTGTGCAAGTCCTTTCATATGAGAAATACGAACGGCAACCTACATCCTTTTTAATCCGCTTACTGTATTCGTCCCTCGGTCTCCTTCTACGATTTTTACCACAGACACTTCCTTCTAATGCGAAGTTGACGATTCCTTGATGTCTCAGAATATGTCCCACGAACCTTCCCTTCTATTAGTCAGGATATGTCAGAAACTCCTTTTCTTCCCTACTCTATTGAGCACCTCCTCATTAGTTACGTGATTTACCCATCTAATCATCATCATGCGTCTGTAGTACCATATTTAGAAAGCTTCTATCATCATTGTCCACGATTCACTCCCATACAAATGCTTTCAGAAAGGACTTCCTAACATTCAAACTAATGTTGCATGCCAACAAATTTCGCTTCTTCAGAAACGCCTTTCTTCCCATAGCCCTTCTGCATTTTATATCTTCTTTACTTCGGCCATCAGACGTTATCTTGCTACCTAAATAACAAAACTCGTCCGCTACTTTTATTGTCTCATTACCTAATCTGATTCCTCCAGCATCGCCTAATTTTTGGACACTACATTCCATTAACTTTGTTTTACTCCTGTTAATGTTCATCTTATACCTTCCTTTCAAGACACTGTCCATTCCGTTTCATTGCTTTTCCAGGTCTTTTGCTGTCTGTTTTCCTCTCTCCCTGGACTAATTCCCTCTCCAAATTTCTCCTTGCATTCCTTCACAGACTGCTCCATGTAGATATTGAACAATATTGGGGCAAGGCTATAACCCTGTCTTACTCCCTTCCCAACCACTGCGACCCTTTCATGCCCTTCAATTTAATAACTGTTGTCTGGTTTGTACAAGCTGAATATATCTCTTCGCTATATAATTTACCCCTGCTACCTTCAGAATTTGAACGAGTATATTCCAGTCAACACTGTCAAAACTTTTTTCAAGATCCACGAATGCTAGAAACGTAGGGTTCCCTCTCCTTAACCTATCTTCTAAGATAATTCGTAATTTGAGTATTGCCTCGCGTGTCCGTAAATCCAAATTGAGTTTCCACAAGGTCAGCTGCAGTACTATAGATAGCGTCATGTCAGAAGACGCTTCCACGCATAGAGGCGGAGCGATAGGGAAAGCATGAAGTGGAGGAGCTACGACCGAGCGCCAACAGTAGAGACTGCGAGAGAACCATTGCGTAACTCGCGGCTACTCACGCGCTTACAGAATGAATATTTATGAATAGCAGTGGTTTTCCGTCTTTGCAACTACAATAAAAATGCGATTTTTTTCTCACCAGACGACTAGACTAGACTAGACCAGACTAGAAAACGAACTGGCGGTATTGCATTAAACAGACCAGCATTCTATGATGTGAAGCGAAAAGAAGAAATTTCCACCACTGAAGATGTTTTACATTCATGAAAACGAAACGCGTCTGGAGCATTTTTATTGTAGTTGAAAAGACGGAAAACCACTTCTATTCATAATTATGAAAGCAACTGCGGACATTATGGCCACACAAACGAAGAATTTTTTTGCCGCCTTGTCAAGCATTTCCAATTGGCCTCTACTAGAAAACGAACCGACGGTATTGCATTAAACAGACCGGCGTTCCATGATGTGAAGCGAAAAGAAGAAATTTCCACCACTGGAGATGTTTTACATTCATTGAAACGAAACGCGTGTGGTGAGAAAAAAAATAGCATTTTTATTGTAGTTGCAAAGACGGAAACCCACTGCTATTCATAATTATGAAAGCAAATACAGATATTAGGGCCCCACAAACGAAGAAGGATGAATATTATTGGTTGTCGTTTCGGTAAAGTGGGGGATGCGCAGAACAGCTGAAATTTGGGCCCCCTTCGTACGTGACGCTGAGTATAGGGCAGGAAAAAAAGTCTTACCGTGCACTACTTTCAGACCGTCGGTCTTATATGTCAGAGCTGAGATACCGCCGCCCCGCCGTTGTCTTTACGGCTCCTCCCCTCTCAGGAAACCAAATCTGCGGCTGTTGGGAGACTTGTCGGCTGCGACCGCCGAGGTATCGACCAGCCCCCCCCCATCTCCCGCCCACCTGCAGCTCGGCTCAGCTCATTAAATAAGCCGCAGGGCGCGATTTAATTGCGTAGCGCCAAGACCTGCCGCCTGTGCCTCTCGGGTGCCTGCCTGTATATCTCGCGGAGCTGCAAACCTCACGGCGCGGCGGGGTCGAGGCGCGGCTGTTTTCTCGTAGCGGGCTGGTGCTCTGGTGTGGTCGCATAAGGGGCTCAGCACCACGTGGGTGGAAGATTCATAAGAGACTTCCGACAACACCGCATCAGCACGGAATAGGGAGTATACAGAAGGGAAGCTGGGTGCGGCGTCTAATCTGCATGTGATTTATGCGCTCGACGCCATATTGAAAGATAGTAAACGCGGAACTATTTGCACTTACAACGAAAGTACATGAGCTGGAACAAACATATCTGTATGAATGTTTGGTTACAGGATCTCTACGTACACCTCAGTGTGCTGTTGGGTGTCGTCTTTCTGCAAAACTCTACAATCATGCAGTAGATAACACTGTAGATGTAATTGTAGACGCCATTCGTAATGTAGATATCTTAACTATAACTTATGAATGTTGTCTAGAGTGCAACTTTAACCTTCTTCTCGGAAGACTGTTGGTATTCACTGCCACTGCTTCCATCACCTCTTCCCGCACTTGCCGTAGCACTACCGCTTGCAGTGAGTTGTTCGTCATTATCAACCCTATTATCATCATTATGTGTTAGTGTGACAACAGTATCTAACTTATGCTCATATTTCTGTACCATAACAGGTACGAGAAAGCATGCGAATGATTCATCTTCTACACTAATACCATCTTCACGAAGAAGGGTTCTTTGTAACTTCATCTCAACTAATCGCAATACATTAGCAGGATTGATTAGCAATCGCCGCCTTCATCTGACGCTTCACCACACAAATGTCACAAAAAGCAACTTCGGAGGCACACTGCACCGTCCCTACTGGCGAACCGACAAGTCAAAGTGCAATGTGGCAAGGCACACGCAGAGGCCTCTAACGGACGACTGCAGAGTTTTGCAGATGCGGGAGTATCACTAGTGCAATAAGGGAGCTTTACATTATCTCTCATACGATTTTGGTGTATATGTGTTTGTTCGAGCCCAAGTAATTTTCATTGTTAATACTGTGGCTGGAAATTGACTTTTTATGAACTGCAGCTAATCCCACCGACTTTTACGAAAGGGAACAGAAGGAAACGGCTTTTCATTAAGCTCTCCTCTATTTTGTACCCTGTTATTGCAGCCGCGCCGTCTGGAGCGCCACGTTGCGGATCGCGCGGCCTCCTGCGTCGGAGATTCGAATCCTCCTTCGGCCGTGGATGTGTGTGTTTGTCCTTAGGTTGGTTTAACTTAGTTTAAGTAGTTAGTAAGCTACGGCCTGATGACGCAGTAGCTAAGTCCGATAGATTTACAAACATTCGAACATTTGTTCTTGCACCTAATTGTAATCCAACTAAAAAACAAAGCTGGCCTAAATTTTAATACAACTACGAAATGTACGATGAAATCTATGATCGTTTTATTTGGTGCCTATCTCTAGAAAAATTCCAAGCAACGCGAAATTATGTTTGGGAAGTTAGTAATGAACAAGAAAGTGACTATACAACTGTCAGGTTTTATTTGACACGAATAAATTTGCACAAAATATTGAGTCAGACTTAGCAGTATAATGTCATTACACAGAACTAATGACGTCAGGTTATATATAAAACTGTTAAATTACACACAAATGAAGGACAGGTGGCGGAAACATAAAACTACATCACAAACTTACTCTGTGCTAGACTTATTATGGTATACATTGTTTCAGTTATTTGACTTATGGAAGTGATGTAGTTGTGTTTTAATGTTGGAAAAGTTGTATTCGCTTTAGGAGGACAATTAATTTACTGATCGGAGAAGGGCACATAGAAGAACCTGCCAACCATAGAGCAGGAACAGCATAAAATAAGTATTCCCCTTATTCCATTTGTTTCAGTATCCGAAGAACATTCGTTGCCAATATTAGCACACTACGCCTCCACTGACGTAAGTAAAACTTTACCTGCCTAAGCAGCGTATAACAAGGGTTGCAGGCAGGAATAGTGTCATCGATTTGACTGATTCAGTTTCACTTACGGCAGTGGAGGAGTTATGTTTTAATGGTAGCAACATAATGTTCGTTTTACGAGGACATTTACTTTATCGACCAGAGAAAGGTAGATTCAAGAACTTGCCAACCATAGAGCAAGAACAGCAAGATTATTCCCCTTTTTCTGTTTGTTTCAATATTTGAAGAGCATTCAACGGTCGTCGACAAGATTATCACACATTGCCTCCGCTGCCGTAAGTGAAATTTTACCGTATTCATCAAATTATGTGAAAATGAGGTTGTAGATCAGCCTTAAAAAATCCTGAAATATCTCGCCTATGTGGGCAACAGGAAAAGGAAACGCACGCACAATGATTGAAGTCCAGCTACTTACGAACTATTGTTTGACTTTCATTTTATTCCCTGCTACGTTAAACTTGTAATTACAAAATATATAATATAAATATTTCGATACTGTTGAATTGCTAAAGAAACAGCGAGAGTTATCACCAAGAGAAGAAGAAAGGCTACTTTTAATGATTATGCAGATATTGCTCTGAGTCGAAATTGATAACATTTAACTTTTACTAAATATATACCGACGCTCACTTCCCTTTCAACATCTTTTGGGAAAGTGAAGATGCTTATGTCTTTATTGGTATTATAATTATTGCGGGAATTAGGTGCTCAGCATCATCGGATGCCTTTTCTTTTATTGCTGCTCATAATAAAAGTGCAACAGCTCCAACTATTTACACATATTTCTTTATTTTCAGTGCACTGCACGATATACTTGTTTACTTTTACGCGATTCACGCAGTTAAAGTACACAATGCACAAAAAAAGGAAACTTATGTACTCTCGTCTACCTACAAAGTCGGCGCATTGCCATGCCACAGAATAGGGAGTGACCATGCATTTACTATCTTTCACGATGGCCGACTCCGCACATGCGCACTAAATTTTGGACGACAGACTGCAGCGGGAGTTTCTTTGCTGTATACTCCCTATTCTGTGGCCTCGGTTTGGTGACAGGCCACTTGGAGCCCGGCGAGTTCATCAGCACGTCACCTTGGTTTCTTGTCGGATACTAGCTGTATACGCCCACATTGCTGTGGGTTGTTTCAGATTAAATGAAATAGGAAGCAAAGAGAATTAACACATTGTTAATATGTTTACCTAAGCCAATGCTTTCCAAACTTTCCCTCATGGCGACACCCTTTTATAGCTTACAGTTTTGCGCTGTACCCTTAAATCCTCGTACGCATTGACATGTTTAATGTTTATCCTGACTGCAGCAATTACGTACACTCATAGCAAGAAAAGGAAACATTAGGACTACGGTGATTTACAACAGAGTAACATCGTAGACAACAATGCCTAACTCACACAGTAATACTTGTACCTGTTTCTTCTACATGCGACCCAACTTTCTAAACACGAAAACTGAATTTCGGAAACAGTTTTCCGCTGTCGTATGTACATGTCAGGGCCAGATATGGTTTTGCTGGATCGATTGGAAACTGCATCTGGAAATTAGCTGCTCGGATTTCTGATTTAGACAGCACAGTGGTTGTTCCCTTTCAGTTCAATATTATCAATTTTTTTCAGAAATAAAGAGGATGTATTTATGAGCAGTGATGAATTATTATTTAAGTTTTATTGTTTGGTTCTTGCTTCACCACGACCTCGAAAGTCCCGACATATTCGGAAAAAATGGATAAATATTTTTGACAAGTAAGAATATGAATGTCATTTATCGTCCCAGAATCTGTTACATACAGGAAACTGAGAGAAAAAAATATTAACGCATACCAGGTTTCGAATCAACGAACACTGCATTTAAAATACTACTCGCCGTTAATCACCCGGCCATATTCCATATTAAACATCGCTACTGAATAGCTTTCGTCAGTGGACAATAGCAACTGCTTTTACATTCTGTGACAGCTTTTACAGCCACTGTGTCATTGACATTTAATTGTTAGAAACGCTACCGAGGGTGACGTGGCTTTGATAAATCCATTAAACAACGTTCAGGTGCAGCTTTCTGAGAAGGAAAGCAGACTACAGTGAAGATTTTTTCAAACAGCTGGCAGTTCCAGCAAACTGCGCATGGGCAGAGCTGTTTCAGAGTATCAGCAGCATGCTCTGTTTGCTGGAATCTGGCAAATGGCAGCTGCTAGAACGAACCCTGAGTGTCTACTGCTGCTGAAGCAGAGCTGTCGCCTAGCGTCCGAGCACGCAATTAATGTGCACCGATCATTCCTTCAATACGTGATTTGTCCTGCACTGAATGAAGAGAAGGATGATTAGCTGCTGGCGAGTCTTCAGGGTAGTATGAAGAGAAGGATATTTCGTCTTATTTTAATCACAAGTTTTTTTTTTTTTTAATTTTTTTTTTTTTTATTTTTTTTTTTTTTTTTAGAGCCTAAATTTGTTAGTCTCGCGACACCGACACCCTTGGTACTACTACGCGACACCCCAGGGTGTCGCGACACCCAGTTTGGAAAGCTCTGAGTCCTAAACTATAATTTTTGAATGGAACTAGATTTCTTAAATTCACTTCTACCCTTTGTAGTACTCTCTCTCTTGCTGATCTACTCCTTCCCATCTCTTTGACTATTTCCTCCTCGGCTCTCCTCTCCGCATGTCTGTCTCCACGTTTTCCTGTCCATCTTCTCTACAAACTCCTCATTTTCATCTACTCTCCTATACCCATCTCCTGCCACCTTTGTTCATCTGCTCCTCTACTCCCCTCTTTCTGTGCGTATCTGTCTCTACCTCCTCCTCCTCGCCTTTGTCCATCTCCTTAATCCCCCCCCCCCCCCCCGTTTCCGTCAGTTTGTACCCTGCCCTCTTTGCGTTCGTACACTGCTGTCAAACTTAGAGCATTCTTTAGTGTTCAGTTCAGAATCTTATATACTGAGGATCATTGAAATATCCTATTATACAAAGTGTACATATGGTAACGCATTTTATTCCGATATTGGATTCAACTGTAATTTGTGAATCTCAGCTCTTTACTTGAGGTTTAGATGGCGTTTACTTAGAACGAGGCACGATGGAGCTAATATAATACTGATAAATTCAGTGTCGTTGCCCTGTAATATGGTCTGTGATCATGTCGGACAGGCAGTACAATTGCTGACCTGTGTGGCATGGACTGTATCAGATTATCATTTATCTCTTGATGGATATTTGACCATTCTTCCATGGGTATAACATCCAGCTCTGCAACCGTTGTCGAAGCTGCTGGTCTGGCTGCAATGCGTCTGTCAAGTGCATTACAGACATGGTCGGTCGGTTTTAAGTCCGATAAAGAAGCAGCCGTTGAATTTCCTTACCTTCAAGAATGTTGTCCAATAGAGCAGTTCGTTGTGGACGTGCATTATCGTCCATCAGAAAGAAATAATCTCGTGGGAACCAGCGTAGGGCTCAACAAAATGTCGAAAGATCTCTGAGAAGCCAAAGCGCCATTGTGAACGACGCAGATATCCGTACGTTCGCCAATACTGATTCCTGCCAATACCATTCGTCTACCACCATGATATTATGTTTCGTGTACATAAGCAGCAATGTTTCAAGTCTCTTCAAATGAGGGAACGACAGTTGTCTAATTGTTCGAATGTTTGTAAACCTTTTGGACCAAACTGCTACGGTTATCAGTCCGTAGACTAGCAAACTACTAAAGCTAATTTTATACTAAGGACAAAACACAGCCATGCCCAAGGGAGGACTCGTATGTCCGGCAGCGAGAAACCGCACGCTTCGCAGCAAGGCGCCTTATTCGGCTCGGCCACTCCACCGCGGCGACGAATGTCCGGGTGAAGACAAAATCTTGTGAACAAGCCGCGGTGGATTATCTGTGGGCATTGAGGCGCCATGCTGCGATGCGCGCGGCCGTTCGCTGTCGGGGGTTCGAGTAGTTTGTAAGCTACGGACTAATTACCAAATAGTTGAGTCTGATAGATTTACAAACAAACATTTTGAATCTGTGAACAGAACCCGGTTCCATTCGTTGCGACACCAATCCTGATGTTCATCCGCCCATTTTTTGAAGGCTAAACGGTGTCGTGGTTTTAATGGGGCACACTCCATACGCCACCGTGCGTAGAGGCCACATTCCTGAAGTCTCCTCCGTCTCCTTCTACTGCACCTTCTCCTCCTCCTCCTTCCCCCCTTCTATCCACCCATCCGTCCTCCCTGATTGTTTCATTACTTCTCCCACTCATAGGCAAACTCCAATTGCCCCCTCTCTCTGTTTACCTCCCCTGCCACCTGTATATGAAAAATTTCATATACAGGGTGTTTCACTAGGTGTGTTTGCCTCTTTAACTTATAAAACGATAGGTGACGAGAAATTTTAATGCGGTAGGTCAGCCGGCTGCGGTGGTCGAGGGGACTGAGGCGCTCCAGTCACGGTCTGCACGGTCACTACGGTCGGGGGTTCGAATCCCCCCTCGGGCATGGTTATTTGTGCCGGCCTTAGTATTAGTTAGTTCATAAGTAGTTTGTAAGTTTAGGGACTGATGACCCCGTAGTTACGTCCCATAAGCTATACAAACATTTGAACATTTTTTGAGTGGTAGGTCAACACAAGAAATGTTACACTTTCTTCGGAGCTATGAACATAGTTTATTGCATCATTTTCCAAAGAGTTACGCCACAAAGATATAATTTTTTAAATGGAACAATAGTTTATTTCTATCGTGCATTGGATTCGTAGAAACCAGCTGCGACCAAATCAATTTAAACTACATTCCTATCACTGTTAGTCTGGGAGATACAACCCTTCAACGTTTCAGGGGCAGATACCACAAACGCTGCACATAATGCAATGCGCCTTCTAAATGTGATGCGGCCGAGTTGTAACTTCGCCGGTGTCACGGAGCGAGAAGCTTCCTCGATGCTCTGTTAGACTGCCAACTGTCGCCGCACACGGCCGTACATACCCGACAGTTGGAGCCACACAAACAACGGGGGCTCAATATACCACAGTTACTGACATCGCATGACGATGGCATACACGAACAACGAGTACGTTGACATGATGCTGATGCTCGGCGAGTGCCGACACGATGCCACTGAAGCAGCCACGGCGTATGCCGTGAGATATCCTTGGCGAAGAGCCCCGGCAGCCATTACGTTCTTACGTGCTGAACAACGACTTCGGGAAACAGGCAGCTTGGTAATGCGCCGCAGTAACAGACGAAGACCTGCAAGAAGTGAGGAGACGGAGGTGTTTGTTTTAGCTGCACTACACCACGATCCTCAAGTCAGCTTACGAGCCGTTGCTGAAGTCGCTGGTGTCAGTCTCACACCTGTGTGGCGAATAGTACACGGCCACAGGTTTCACCCGTACCGCCTGTCACTGACCCAGGAGCTGCATGGGAACGATTTCTGTGCAAGAGTGACATTCTGTGAATGGGCCATGCGTAATTTCACGCTGGAGTCTTTACAAAGTGTTATGTTCTCTGATGAGTCCACGTTCACAAATCATGGTGCAGTGAACCGCCATAACATGCACTACTGGGCCGCAGACAATCATCGGTGGGTACGACCTATCGACCGTCAACGTAGGTGGTCTATTAACGTGTGGTGTGGAATCCTTGGGGATGAAATCAACGGTCTACACTACTTCCCAGGTACACTGACAGTTGACTTATATCGCGCTTTTATAGCCGAGAGTTTGCGTAGTCTCCTTGAACATGTGTGTCTACACACGAGAGTCCATATGTGGATGCAGCACGATGGTCACCCAGCCCAATCTGCGCGTGCTGTTGTGGAAGAACTAAACAACAGGTTTGCAGGAAGATGGTTGGGGCGCCATGGTCCTCATTCATGGCCCGAAAGGTCGCCCGATTTAACACCAGTAGAATTCTTTTTGTGGGGATATCTAAAGGATCGTGTTTATGTCACTGAGCCCACATCCCCAGATGATCTAAAACGGCGCATCGAGGACGCTTGTCCCTCCGTCACACCGGTGATGTTACATCTCGTCCGCAGATCCTTTCGACGGCGCATTGCATTATGCATTGAGGAACATGGACACACATTTGAACATCTGATGTAAATCAACTTTCCACCGCCATAACATCCATCACCCACCATACAGCCATGTATTATGTACAGCGTGTGGTATCTGCCCCTGAATCTTTGAATGGTTGTAGCTCCCAAACTAACAGTGATAGGAATGTAGTTTAAATTGACTTGGATGCAGCTGGTTTCAAAGATTCCAATACACGATAGAAAAAAACTATTGTTCCATTTAAAAAATTATATATTTGTGCTGTAACTCTTTGGAAAATGATACAATAAACTATGTTCATAGCTCCGCAGAAAATGTAACATTTCTTGTGTTGACCTACCGCATTAAAATTTCCCGTCACCTATTATTTTATGAGTTACATAGGCAAACACACTTAGTGAAACACCCTGTATCTATCAAATTTCATGTGATCGAACAGTGTCAAAGTCTGCATGAAGGTACTCTCCACCATGCTTAGTACGAAATCTCATGTAGACAAGGATGTTGCACTTTCTTCTTCTTTCGTTTTGGCCATCTTAGGACCACGTTAATTCATATCAGCTTCGTTTCTCCTGTTCTTCCTCCTTCTCCATTACTCTTTAATTCTCATGCTTTGCATCCTTCTTCGTTATCGGTCTAGTTCTGTCCTCGAAACCTGCAAAGGTCTGAATTTTTTATTTATAAATCACCCTATTGTGTATTTCTGGCTCCCGTATTCCCATTTCTTCCAGATCTCTTTGTACTTTTTTTATCCACCATATTTTGCTTCTCTTGTACAAAAAGAATTTATTAATTTTCTGCGTTAACCTTCCCTGATCCATTCTGCGAATGTGTCCAAAGAACATGCTTCTTCTTCTTTTGTGATGACAATGGATGTTTTTTCTATATTGGAATACAGTTCCTGGTTGGATAACCTTCTAAATGGACCATCTTCTGTTCTTGGAGGGTCCTTACATTTCCTGGGAATCTTCCGTTCACATTTCTAGTCTCCTGATCGCTCCAGTTCTTACTAGGTTGAGGGTTTCTGCTGCATATAAAGATTCAGGGCGGATCAATGTCTGGTAATTTTTCAGTTTTTGAATTAATATAAATATTCTTCTTACTATAGATGTTCCTCGTCAGTTTGTAAGCTAAATTAATTTTGTTTATTCGTGCTTCCTTTACATCCTTTTCTCTCAGTCCAGTGTCTGTCAGTTCTCGTAGTTTGAAATAAAAGGTTTCAGCTTGGTAGCCGATGTGAGATGTTTATTTTATTAAAATTCACAACATATCGATTTCGTCCCCATGACGGAACATCATCAGTGTGTGCTGTTAAAAACAAGGTACCTTAGTCAGACGTTAAAATCAAGATAAAAGTTACATACACCAAGAATATTACAATTATATAATTGGGATTACATACCAGAATTGCAAGTCATTATGACCTATGTGCTCTGCTTAAGACATTTTTTCGTCATATCATAAAATACATTGAAGAGGTTTTGCTGGTACAAGTCACAAGTATAAAATGAGGTAGCTGCTTACGTACATCTACGCAGCTTAGCCTATAGATAGCTGGTGCCTGTCGCCCTCTTTGTTTAAAAATCGATTACTTTGTAACATATTTTTAAAAAGTTAAATCATATTAAACCCAGAAGAAGGCAAAAATGGTGATTCCAAGTGAATTAGAGTTTAACAAATAACATACACAGATTAATCAGTATATCACAAGTCACTTAGCATAACGACTTTTTCATAGATGCTAAAATCTTTATGATTTTCTGTAATATGTTACTCATCTTATTCCGTAATTTCTGCTCCTTCATGCAAGTGGTTTTGGTCCGTTAAGGTCGTTTTCTTTTCTACAAGTTAGTATTTGTCACAGGTATAACATCACCAAATCTTACTTAGCATTCAATCCATAATTTACTTTCGAGATTGTGTTTATCTGTTACACTGTGTTTGGTTTTATCTTTCCATTATTAACAAAATTATTACTGAAACCACAGGCAAAAGAGCTAAAACGATAAACTTTCTTGACTTACATATTTATAAGAGGTACCTTTACTCTATACGAGCATTTTTCCAGGAGCGTTGGTAAGTTTCGTTTTGTTTTTTGGAACGGAGTATATCAGATTTTGTTCATCAATCATATGTAAATTTACAATATGTATTGCTATTACTAGAGCTGTTAGTCCGTAACTACGAATTCTCTATATTAACTGCTTCGTATTTGTTATACCTTGTATCAGAAGTTAGTATTATACTCATTTTACTTCGCAGAGGAAAACTTCATAGCCGAGATCGCCGTCTTTTCCTTTTGCTTTTGATGCCCATTTTCGTAGACAATATTACCATCATACTATTTGCGAAAAATTATGTTTACGAATAAATAAGAGATAAATATCTAACAAACCAATCATTGCCGCAAATATTACTTGTCGATGTACATTTACTGAGATTTCTGTCATAAATTTGTGCAGACTAACTGACTATTCTTGTAACCAAAGTTGCTTAACAGTTACTTTGAAAATGTAAAGTATGTTATCTGCAAACAGTTGTTTACGTTGTCATGACATTCCCTACAATATTAAAAAGATTCTACTCTTTGCATACAAAAAGAGAAAAAAGAAAAAAAGAATAAGATTTGCTCAAATACTAAATAGCCTGTGACAACATTTCATTCATATGAGGGGTGTTCAAATGAAAAGGTACGAAACGAAACTGTGACTATAATTACTTTTCAATAAAATCACCAGAGGCATGAGCACAACTATCCCACTGTTTAACGAGCCGAACAATTACCTTTTTCCAGAATTCCTGTGTATGTGACAAGAGACAGTCATCTACGTGTCCTTCGGTTCGTCGTACCGAGTTGAAGCACTATCCTTTTAGATGTTTTTTTTTTAGCGGTCACTAGGTGACATGTCCGGTGTGTACAGCGGATGATCAAGCTGCTCCAACTTGATCTTGACCAGTACACTTTGTGTGACCCTGGAGACGTGTGGACGCGCGTTGTCATGGAGCAGAAGCACTTCCTCCGTGAACAGCCCAGGCCGTTTGCTCTTGATGGACTTGCGTAGGCTACGGACTGTTTCACAATACACGTCACTGTTAACGGTATTTTCGTACTCGAGGAATTCGACGAGTATCGCACCTCGGACCTCGAAAAAAAGTGGTGAGCGGCAACTTTCCTGCCGAGGACACATCCTTGAATTTTTTAGGGGGAGATAACGACGCATTCTTCGTATACCTAGATGTCGCTCTACGTTATCCCAAAGCGGCATACTCAATTTTCAACCCGTTTAGTTGTTAAGACGTTTCGAACCGTTTCATTGGAACACCATCGGATATCAAAATTCGCTCTTTCATGAAAACACACACTGAAACAATACATGCTAAAATATTAAGTTTCCTACCACGTATATAAAAAAAATACAGGTTTCATTTGAAACACGAGGAAGTCAGTAGAACATGTGATCGTTCTAGTGACCTGTGTTATGTTGGTTAGGGACGCTCAACCGTTAGTTCATCAGCCCTTCACCTGCTTTACCTAACCGTTAGTATTCTATAGTAACTATATGATGCATAATAGTAACATATACCCAAGAATTGTTTACACTGTAATATTTGTTAATATAGTTTTTTTTGTTATTTTAGGTTCAAAAATGTTCAAATGTTTGTAAACCTTATGGGACTTAACTACGGGGTCATAAGTCCCTAAACTTAAAAACTACTTACGAACTAGCTAATACTAAGGACGGTACAAATATTCATAGCCGAGGGGGGATTCGAACCCCCGACACTAGTGGCCGTGCAGACCGTGACTGACGCGCCGCAGTCAGCTCCGTTATTTTAGGTTTTCAATACCTTATTACAAATAATATCAAAACGATAAATCAAAGATAACAGTACATGTTACTGAACATAGTATACTAAAACATGATTATATATCTGCTCAACTGATAGTACGATAAAAATGGATATATGACGCATTCATACATCATAGGGTTTAAAGCAACGATGGATAGGTACATTTAGTGTTATCATTTGGTGAAAGTTAATACAGAGAACTTATATTTTTGAATATCTGTATTACAGGATTACAGAGTGCATACAGTATACTTTAATTCACAGTATAGGAGGCTAAAAGGGGGTAAGTGTTTGGGCGGCATTTATATCAAAAGGTAGTACAAATGTCATGTCAAGCCCTGGAATTCACGAAATATACTTTATCTAAATTTGATAAAAAACACTGATATACCTACGTATACGACTCAGAGAAATATCCAGAGTGATCATACTGAGTCACCAGAAACATGTCTAGAACAGAAAATTATGTTGCAATCATCTATTGCCTCCAATCGGATAGCGCCTTTAAATGACTCTGGTAAAGGTTTATGGCCGAAAATTTCGTATTAAGATGAAATAGTCTAAAAACAGAAAACAGCATTTGTTAGCAGACATTTGGCGATTTAGAATGTCATAAACGCCGATGTAGTGGCTTCTGTAATGAGCAATTAATCGCGTGTGATTGAAAAGCTAATTGGAAGAGCTAATTGGAAGAGTCACAGTGAGAAATTGCATTCGCGAACACTGATGAGCCCTTGTGACTACCACAATACAAACACAGACCATGTGAGCGTAGGCAGGGGGAGGATAGTTTTATTCGCCCATTTGTCGATGTATGTGCATACGCGAGATACCTTACAGCAAAACAACAATGTAATCAGTCTCGGCGAGTCGGTGTACCAGCACTGAGGATGGCGGCCAGGTGGACAGCCGAAATATTGTGTCAAGATGACGTTTTGATCCGGCAGGAAACCCGAGAAGAATATTATGAAGCATTACGCCGGGAAAGCCTACGCAGTCACAACAATAGGAAAACGTAAGTCTACCAATAATCTGTCCTCTTCTGACTAATGGTAGAGCTAGACCTAAAGAAGACGACACCTGACAACCATATCACTCAGTGCGGTAGAGCTATAGTAAAAGAGTTTGAGAAGGTCGAGTTCAGAGTAGCGATTCTGGTGCACGTTTTCTGTTTCAAATAGGCTGATACGGTACAGTGTTGTTGGTTGAATCAGGGGCGGATCCAGAACGGCCTTTGGGAGGGGGAGGGGGAGGACGGTCAGCTAAACTCTGGCTCAGTAGAAATATTCTATTAGCACGCTAGCTGAGAATTTACAAAAAAAAAAAAAAAAAGCTGAGTGAGAAGAGCTGCTGGAGTGGGGGAAGGGCGAAAGACCCTTGCCCCCCCCCATTCCCTCTGGATCTGCCTATGGGTTGAAACCGGTCGAGCGTCCATTTTATGGTCATTACAACATGCGTCTTACGTTTCTTATGTTACAAATGTATACTAAGGGTATTTTTACGACGACGAAGACGTTAATTCTAGTTTACACGACGACACTACGTATTATGAAACTGCGCTACTCGCCATTTCGCATGCGCGGCAGGCGTTCGCGCAACTCGTTGGCGAAACTGATTGCGCGTATTTTTAGGTTAGGTTATTACCAGTACAGAACAAAACACAACATAAAGGGGGAAACGGAAGAAATAATTCGGTTTTTGAACACATATGCGATGCATAGGTGTTTGTGCGATTTTAAGCGGCGGCGTGTTAGTGCTCTTGAAGCATTTATTCGTGAATTAAATATTGATGGATTGACGATTAGTGAATTGCAGACTAAAATACATTCAATTCCAAATACCTATACAAACGAACTATGACAATTGTGGATTTGGGAACACGATACAGGTACTGTAGAGAAGAATATCTACTTGACAAGAAACGTAATGCAATTTGTAATTTAAAGTCGACCGCGGTGGCCGAGCGTACTGCGGCGCGCCAGTCACAGCCTGCACGGCCACTACGGTCGGGGAGTTCGAATCCCCCCTCGGGCATGGATATTTGTGCCGTCCATAGTATTAGCTAGTTCATAAGTAGTTTGTAAGTTTAGGGACTGATGACCCCGTAGTAAAGCCCCATAAGCTATACAAACATTTGAACATTTTTGTAATTTAAGTTCTTGTAACAATGTTTCACGCATAACAGTATCTTGTTTGTTCATTGCATTGCTAACTCTGCTTAAAAGGAATGTAAACTACTCTTGTGACATTCTAAATTGATTAAAATAGATTCTAGGGTCTTCAATTACAATTACAATTACAATTTCTTTCAGCAAGGTCGCTAAGCAACCGAGCTGACGTCTTGTTTTAATCCAGTCACAAACCGAAACGTTTTTTATTCTTTTTACATTTAGTCTTATGCAGCGACTGCACACAGAGAATCAATAGCTCCGCCACAACTCTTACAGCGACCGAAAGTTTCATTCTACGGCGACTACGGCACTCACAAAACAACGAAACTTAATTGTATAGTATTGATGCCGTGTCTACAGACACACACGAAACCAGTTGCGCGCAATTCATATCATGCAACGAGTGTCGCAACCTAGTGTCGTCGTGTAGAGTAGCCTTTAGAGAGCTTCGGCAGGCGCATAAAAAAGACACTACTTAAAACATTTTGCTACAGCCTTGGTCAGAAAGAGATACACACACTGATTCCTCCAATCTTAAAATTTCTCATCACGGTCACACACTGTCGTCTCCAGCTGCTGCATTCCGAGTAACGCTGTTCGATGATCGGATGGGTGACGAGATGTGACGTACAGGGTCGTAGCTCGTTCCCTCTTGATGTTCTCGTAGATCGGCGCTCTAGGTAACGGCTGGCTGAAATTTCATGGCACAAAACTAGTCTGCTACAAATAATGTAGGCCACACGTGGGATTGCAGTTCATTTACACTTTAATGTTCCATTAGTACCAGTTGTCCCCATTTATGGCCAGCGCACAAGTTTCGTTCATAAACAGTTACCACAACTCAGTACGCACATTACACACATCAATAATACAAAATTTCACAGTTCGTGTGTGGAATACAAAAGTTCGAGGTGTACATTTTACTTTGGCACGAATTCGTAATAACTGTAGATACATTTTCTACACGCCTAACATTGAAGAACTTTTACATAATCTATACGGTATCTATAAAAGTGAATGTCTGTTCGATGTAAATTTATCACGTCTGAATCACAGGACATAAAGAGCTAAAAATTTGTACAGTTACTAGTGTCTACCCAGGGAAGGCTTTAGGCATGGTTTTATTGCGGTCGGATGTGTGTGAATGCCTGTACGGTGTCCGCTTATCACGTACAAACGACAATACGCAGAGACTTAAATATTTGTACAGTTACTAATTTATACCTGAGGAAGGTTTTAGGCGCGGTTTTATAGCGATGTAATATATATTTAGTAATCCGAAGAATATAACGCGAAATGCAGAACAATAATTACTCCTTGAAAATTATATTTACTCTTTAAAAATGGTTTTATTGGTTGCATTGTTGCTTGAGGGTTGATTATGATATAAGGGTGGAGTATATTGGGATGGAAAGTTATCGGTGTATATAAAATTCTACGTGTGTGTGTATTAATATTTCGCTCTGCAGCGAAAGCTACAGAACGCAAACGAATGGTCTGTGTGTAATTGTTGTTCGAAGTCTATGTAAATCTATCGGACCAAATTGCGTGGTCATCGGTCCGTATCTTACAAACTACTTAAACCTAGGTAAACTAACCTAAGGACAAACACACACACCCATGCCCCAGGGAGGACTCGAACCTCCACGGCGAGCAACCGCGCGCTCCGCTTTAGACCGCTCGGCTACTACACAGCGGCGTTGAACTCCATAGCAGTTCCATGCCGATAGGTATAAGGGGTGGAAGATATGGTGGTTGAAAGTCGTCAAATTATAAAAAAAAATCTGATGGCCAGCGATAACGTTTGCGACTCTATAGCAAGGAGGTTACATACAGCGAAACGTGATACCACAGACCATATCTTTGGTCTATACATGCTACACTGTCTTCAGCTCTTTCTCTGTAAGTATAAGCATACGAATAAGGAAATATAAGAATAAATAAATAAAGCAGTGAAAAAGAAATTTCTTTTAATACATCTTTTTTTTTTAAATCGATTTGACGTTTCGCGCGTAACATCAACTGATCGATCTGTGATATTATTGCAATCATTATTGTTAAATTTCGTGATTGGATTCTTCGAAACGAGTGAATTTTTACGTGTGATTTGATCTACACTACTTACTTTCCTGATAAGCGGCAAGTGTATAGACTTCTGCAATCTGATAGGAATATTTTTCAATTCAGTTTTATCAGCGACATTTCCTCAAAAATGAGTGAAATTAATTACTTCGTAGATAAATGTGCATTGCGTTACTTTACACATATAACAACAGTACATCTACTTTTAAAATATCACATTCAGACAACTTGCCTCGTAAAAGGAAAAGTCATTATTTCTTATATATTCTGCGATAATGGTATTAAAAAAAGGGAGACGGACAGAGAGAGAAGGGATAGGAGAAGTACTAACTCAAGGCAGGAATAAATAAATATCCGGGCATCGCCGGGTTCTCAGATAGTTGTAAATAATCGGTATTCAGAATGATGCGGATTGTGCCTCCGTTCAGACTCGTTACAAGACTCAATACTCCCTACTGGCAATGTCTGTGCCTCCTTAACATGGCACGAAAGCATCCTATCTATATCATCTAAACAATGACACTGAAAATTACGTATTGTTAATTATGTACTTTAAATTAATTATAACGGAAAAGTTAACAATTACATTCAACTGGCTATAGCAAAAGATAGCGTAAATAATACTGACTAAATTGCTATACAAATCTTGGTTAAATTAATATTGCCTCATTTGCGAATATATTTAAATAGGTTTTTAAACAATTACTTGCGAATTAACGGTAAATATACAGATTCTAATGAGGGCAAAACTTTCCTAACATTACTTGTAAAACATAATAACACCTACTTTAATATTATGAGAAAATAATTTAATTAGAGAGAGAAATACAAATTGGCATATTGTTGGAACTACGACGTCTCCTGTATGAACTAATTAATATTTTCTAATTAAATAAATTCAACAAATAATACATTTCCTTGAGACAACGTTGTCTCGTTATACCAAAGGTATTAAAAACAATGAGAGGCATTGAATTAAAATTTGTGCGGTGGCCGGGATTCGAACCCGGGACCTCCTACTTATTAGGTAGGCGCTTTAGACCACATTATTTTGTTTTTTGTGTTTTTTGTTTTTTGTTCTTTGTTTTGTTGTTTAAAGCACGTCTCCCTCCACACCATATACTTTAATTCTGCCTCATGTTCCCTGTGAAATGTGTATCAAATTGCCAGGGCTCTCCTACATTGGAATAGCACCCCAGCAAAGAACGCGAATGGGAACAATTCCGCCTCGTTCCTCAGGTCGAGATGATATAAATATCAATAAGTAATACAATTCCTTGAGACAACATTGTCTCTTTATACCAAAGGTATTAAACATCAGGAGAGGCCACAGCACAAATTTTAATTCAATGCCTCTCCTTATGTTTAATACCTTTGGTATAACGAAACAATGTTGTCTGAAGGAATTTGTTGATATCTACATCACCTCGGCCTGAGGAACAAGGCGGGATTGTTCCCATTCGCGTTCTTTGCTGGGGTGCTATTCCAATATAGGAGAGCTCTGGCAATTTGATATGCATTTCACAAGGAACATGAGGCAGAATTAAAGTATGTGGTGTGCAGAGAGACGTGCTTTAAGACAGTCCGTGTAGTCGCTTTGGCTGCAACTCTGTGTTAGCTGACAGTCTGCGTCAGGCAGCGACGCGGTGAGGACGGGCGTGTTTACGTCCCGCCGCAGAGCTTCTCGCGCGCGCGCTTGTTTACGTGTTCGGCCGCTCTCGCGGGTGTAGTATTTCCTATTATAGAATGGCTCACTCATGGCGCAAGTCGACGATAAAGATCAGCTTTTCGAACGAATATGCCCGACCTAAAGCTCACGAAATCGAACGCTTTATACGAGAAGAGGTTAAAATCGATCCACAAGATCTCATAGGCATACACCTCTCTATCTTGAGTAGTGTTGTCTACTTGAAAATGATCAGTGAAGTAGTATGTGAAAGAATAATTCGAGCTAATAAGCATGGACTCAAATTTAAGCACGCAGACGGCCATGTCGGCGATGTGGTTATTGATCATGCAGGACTCGGACTACGTACAATACGCATTTTTGAACTCCCATTCGAAGTGCCATCTGAACTCGTGATTGAAGCGCTCCAACCTTATGGTACGGTGCTCAGTCATGTTGCGGAAAAGTGGTCCACTTTTATGACGTACCCAGTTCTTAACGGGGTTCGGCAAATCCGGATCGAACTTACCAAACACGTCCCGTCCTACCTGTTCATAGGAGGTTGCAGGGCCGTAGTCATATACGACGGCCAGCCGAAGACATGCTCAGGATGTGGTAAAGAAGGTCACGTTCGCTCTGAGTGCATGCAGCGGAGGATCGCACAAGTACCAACAAGAGAAACTGTGCTAACGCCCGCGCCGACGTCACTCCCACTGTCCTATGTCACTGTGCTCCGGAGAGGCGCTACGCCGAATATTGACCCACCCATTCCACAAGAACAGATACCAGAGCCGTCAGAATTTGTGGCCGCTGACACAGACGTGCTTCCGAACAACCAGAGCACAATTTCTCTGTCGACATCGACGGCTGAAGAGAAAGAGCCGGAAGCACGAATGGACGTTGACATGGCAACACCCACACCCGCCGTCGCTCTTGAAAGCCGGGATTCGCTGCCGCAATCTGATACAGAGGTACACACACGCAAGCAACGATCGCCGAAGCGGCACAAGAAACGCCGTCTATCGCCGTCGGACACCTGTTCCACGGGAGACGCTGCAACACACAGTGAGGATAATGAAATTCAAAGCACAGACGTGGAGTCTCTTCTCACCGCACAACAGAACAACGCCAACCGCCCAGTACACGAGAAACATCCGACGTCGTTCATCGGAGACCAACAAGCGGGTCCGCCGCCGAACCCTGATACAGATCCACCGCCATTGCAAAGCCACGCGGGGATATGTCAGCGAGATTTGTCTCATATGATCTGATCCGAGGATCATGATGATGATGACTCAATGAAGGACGACACGGACGCGGCAGCGGCCGCGACCTCACCCAAACAATAGACACTTAGAAGATGCGGAAGGTTCCGAAGGACACGACAGCACTCAACAGATGTTCAACGCCACAACAACAAACTCCGGCATCATGAACGCTTTCCAACGTGCAGTGCAGCAGCAGGCTTATCGAATAGCATCCATCAACATCAATACGATTAGAGCACACGTCAAACTACAGCTATTAAAGGACATGTTAAGGGCGTTGGATGTTGATATCGTCCTCCTACAAGAAGTCAATGTAGACAGTTTTCCCGTACTGTATGGATACAACACATATATTACACCAACGCATGACAGCGCCAGCGGCACGGCGATACTTTTACGTGACGGTATCGATGCTGAAGATGTGGTGTATCTGCCGTCAGCAAGGGGGCTTGCGCTGACAGTACTTGGGCTCCGCATCATCAACATATATGCTCCGTCAGGTACAGACCGAAGGCGGGACCGTGCCAGATTCTATGCAGAGGAGATTGCTCCTCTTTTCTTGGGTCGATATAATCACTTTTTACTTGGAGGTGATTTCAACTGTGTGCTTGACCCGAAAGACCAATACCCACATTACACCTCGTGTCAAGAATTACGACTGCTGCTGAGAGATATGAACTTGATCGATACTTGGGAACGCGTCCATGGCAACCAGACCGGATACACATACTATACCAGTCACTCAGCAAGTCGTATTGATCGAGTTTATGTTACACGTGGCCCACGTGGTCTCACACATGCTGTTCTTGATGCGGAATAGTGGCCCGTTGCCTTCTCAGACCAAAAAAATGTTCAAATGTTTGTAGAGTCTATGGGACTTAACTACGGGGTCATCAGTCCCTAAACTTACAAACTACTTATGAACTACTTACAACTAAGGACGGCACAAATATCCATGCCCAAGGGGGGATTCGAACCCCCGACCGTAGTGGCCGTGCAGGCCGTGACTGGAGCGCCTCAGTCCCCTCGGCCACCGCGGCCGGCCTTCTCAGACCATAGCGCATACATATGCACGATCGAACTCCAACGCCAGAAGGTGTGGAGGAGTCGAGGTACTTAGAAAATGAACGTCGCACACCTCCGGGATCCGGAGTGCAGACGCTTAATAGAAGACGCTTGGAACACCTGCGAGCGACGCCGACCAACATTCCCCACGACGCTACAGTGCTGGTTGGACTGCGCCAAGCCTGCTATACGCCGAGCGATCATTGCATACGGAAGAGAACAATCCTTGTGGAGACGGAACACCGTGGACTTCTATTTTACGACGCTACGGGACCTCTCAACACAGGCACCTTCACCAGATCGGCAATCTGCAGTCAAACGGGTACAGGCTCAGATAACATTTATAATGCGCCGCAACCTAGAAGGCACTGTCGTCCGAGCTAGAGTTTTTGACCGAGTACAGGGAGAACCACACTCGATGCACCACGTCATCAGGGAGAAACAACGCAGTCGGAGAGCCTTAATACATGTCGTCGACTAGCCGGATGGCAACAGTCTAACATCGCAAAAAGATATTGCCACCGCTTTTCTGAACATTACCGACACCTCTACGACAGAGTGGAACACAATGAGGCAGCTTTTGACGAAGTTCCACAGACACTGTCGGGTACCCTTGATGCGACGGCGGAAGGATTACTCATGGCAGAGGTGACGGAAAATGAAGTGGCAGAAGCTCTGGGTAAAGGCGCAGCAAACAAATCACCGGGACCGGACGGACTCCCGTTAGAATTTTATCGGACATTCAAAACTCTCCTGCTGCCTCGGTGGACTGATATGTACCGAGAACTGATGTCTCCACATACCCCTCTTCCATCAGCCTTTGTGGAGGGTATGATAATTCCTGTTCCCAAACCGTCAGGTGGGAAAGGAATACAAGACTACCGGCCGCTGACACTACTCAACTCAGATTTTAAGACCTACACAAGGATACTTGCAGCTCGCATCAAACGCGTCCTCCGCCAAATTATCTCCATTGATCAAACGTCTCTCGGTGGTGACAGCAATATCCAGACAGCGCTCAGTGACTACCGCGACGTGATAGCATTGGCAACAACCTGTCGTCTCAATGCTGTTTTGGTGTCCGTGGACTTTGATCGCGCTTTTGACAGAGTGAGCCATGCGTACATGACAAAAGTGATGACGAAAATGAACTTTCCACAAGACTTCGTTACCGTAGTAATGCGACTACTCCACGGTGCTTCCTCCACAGTGCTCGTGAACGGACGTGCGGTAGGACCAATCAAAATCTTTAGATCTGTGCGGCAAGGGTGTCCACTGTCGTCGGTGCTCTACGCCATAGCTATCGAGCCGTTACTTTGTGGCCTTAGAAACAAGCTAACAGGAATGACGTTCAGGGGCCACACATTCATCTGCAGAACATATGCAGACGACCTTACCTTCCTGGCGCGGTCGGGGGACGAGATACGAACGGCACTACGCTGGATTGATCTGTATGGTTCGGCTACAGGAAGTCGCGTTAATATGGTGAAGTCTGGGGCTATGAACATTGGACGAGGGCTGCCAGATAACAGCGTGGCACCGTTAAGATTGATGGACACAATGTTTGGGAATTACATTCACCAACGACGTCAGACGCACGGCAGCGCTCAACTATAGACGGCTCCTGCAGTCTATCAGAACGAGTGTTCGAGATAACATGTTAAGAGCATTAGACATGATGCAACGGGTCACTTTTGTGAACATTCACCTGGCATCCCGCATTCCACACTTGGCGCAAGTGCTCCCGATGCCGGTGGTTATGGCACGCTGCCTCCTAGCGGCCTTTGGATACTTCGTGAGCGCAGGTCTAATTTTCAAAGTCCGATACGAAACTCTCACCCTCCCCATTAAGCGAGGGGGCCTCGGACTTGTCCATGTCCGCGACCACGCTGTGGCTCTCTATGTCAGTATGATGGTCAAGATGTGGCGTCGACACCAGTCAAGTCTGTCCGGAACTTTGATAGAGGAATTAGCGCCACCTTCCCACAGAGCGCCAGTTATGGTCGGGCACATATCACCGTCTCTTGCCCATATTCGTACCTTTTTCGTCGAATACAGTTATGCACAAGCGTACCTACCGACTACCAGGACCACAACAGCACGCGACATACATTGCTTACTGTTACGAGGACGACCAGGCAACGTGATAGAGACGGCATCCGACAATAACGTGGACAGTGGTATGGCGGGCAGTGCACCATGCTTTTCTTGACACAGAGACACGTACGCTGTGGTATCAGATCGTCAATGGAAAATTCATGACGCGTGCCCGATTACATGCTATACATAGAGTGGACATGCCTCTGTGTACTCAGTGCAATGAATTGGATAATGAAGTACATCGCCTGACATGCGGCACTTCCGCAGAAGCGTGGAGTTTGGCGCAAAAAATTATAGCTTTTTTCCTTCGAGTTGCTCCGCAAGATATCGAACCACGGATATTACTCTACCCGGACGAGACATACTACCCCCGAACAAAGACCAATGCAGTAACTTGGATTCGAGGATTGACAGTCCTCTACCTTTTCAGAGAAGGCCCCAAGAACGCACTTGACTTTTGGACATTTCTACAAGAACGGCATTCTACGATCACGAACCACAAGAAATACAAACTTTACTTTGCTAACTTTCTAGGAAGTGCTATGAGCGATCCCCCGCGCAGTTGGGGAGTACCGGGTATGAGAAGTTAATTTCTATATTCGATGACTTAGAGATAGAACTGATAAGGACAATGGAACTTACTCTAAAATCTATCGAGAAGACGTGCCCGACTCCAACGCGAGGCGCGTTGGGGATCGGCGAGGTGCACTTCTAATATTAGTTTAGCAGCCAGCCACAGTGCAATACAAGAACTGAGTTACATAGCGTTATTACTTTCATTTCAACTATGTTTATATGATTTTTGTTTGAAGAAGACATTTAACTTTAATTTCTGTGTTTAGAGAAGTACAAATTTTCATTTTCTTACTGAGAAGACTAAAACGGCATTGAAGCCAGGCCGAGAAGGCAGAAGATGGCGAGCGAAAGGCAGGGCTGAAGGGGAGGAAGGAGGAACTAAAAAAAAAAAAAAAAAAAAAAAAAGGGGGGGGGGGGAACTAAGGCGCACAAAAAAGTGGTCTAAAGTGCCTACCTAGTAAGTAGGAGGTACCGGCTTCGAATCCCGGCCACAGCAGGAATTTTAATCCAATGCGTCTCCTTATGTTAAATAAATTCAGCTAGTCATGTTATAAAAAGTAATAAGAAAACTTTTAGAAAAGAAATTAATAAGAGACTAATATTGCATTCATATCTATTGTTATGCAACACTGATATCGGGAGGTTTTAATGCAAGCAGATGGGCAATAAATCCCAACATACTTCGTTACAGACTGAACCGCGAAAACGCTGAAAACAATCAGGGGATTAGGTGAGGCGTCATATACAATGTACGTATGGTAACGTATTTTATTCAGATATTAGTTAAAATTGTAATTTTTGTGTGATATAGTATGATATTTTGCTGTCTCGATTGTTCCTTGAGGTTTACATGGCGCTTACTTAGAGCGAGGCACCATGGGGCTACGATAATAGTGAAAAGATCATTCTCATTACCCTGTGTATGATCACAACGGACGGCCAGTAAAGTTGCACACCTGGCTCTCGAGGGCTATTTGACCATTCGTCCATGAGTGCAATATAGAGCTCTGCAACCGTTATGGGATGTGTTGGTCTAGCAGCAATGCGTCTGCTATTATTGCATCCCAGACATACTCGGTTTTAAGTCCGGTGAAGAAGATGGCCAATCCATACGTTCAATTCCCTCAGCTACAAGCTGGTTGTCCACTAGTGCAGCTCTGTGGGGTCAAGAGTTATCGTCCACCAGAAGGAACAAGGAACCTACCTCTTATCACCCCTCACAAACTGCTGGTGTTCCCAGTACTTTAATACATCTAGCACACGTGATATTAGACGGTGAAAACCTTCACGCAGAATTAGAACATCTGGAAAAAAGTTTTAAAGAGAATGGCTATACTTCTCGCCAGATAAAGAAGGCCATGCACAAATATAATAGTAAGAAGCAACGCACAATGGACACTGGTGTCGACTACAAATCAATTGCTTTCTTTATTATGTCGGAAACGTGACCTCCAAAATGGCCAAGTTCATTACGAAAAACAAAATCAAAGTCATATGTCGTCCACCAGCGAAGAGCTTGGCCTTATTAGGATCCGTCAAAGGTGATGCATCTCCGAAAAGCGGCTATTTATAAAATTCCCTGTGAGTGTGGTTCTGCATATATAAGCCACACGATACGAACTGTACAGGGACGACGTATAGAACATGAAGGACATATCTCGTCTTTTGCAATCAACAAAATCAGCAGTGGTAGAACGCTGTATTTTCCTGGGGCACGCGGTGGAATATAACAAGACAAAATATTTTAGCTCCATTGTCCAGTTTTTGGGATTCAGTTATTCAAGTATCGGTATAAATACGTCTTTCCCATAAACTTAAAAATCGCGACAACGGCTTTCAGCTAAATAACAATCGAAATCCTGTGATTAATATTATCAAGACACAGCGAAATCGACGTCATCCGTCGGTAAGCTGTAATTAGAAGGATGTTTTCCTTCCACCGCCGATATCAGCACATACAAGTAGGCGGTACCGCGCATGACACCATCTAACGAATGCGCAAAACGTCGCCAGAACTATTGGCATGAGCAAGAACCACCTGACGATGGCTGGACATATCTGACCTAAAATATCAAGGCAGAATATCGACGACATCCAACTGCACACCCGAAAGTATTGAATGGTTGTTGTCTGCTAGTAATTCAGAGTACAGTTTTCATCGTGTTTGATATTTTGGTATCGAACTCACACACAGTTAAATACGTGAAAATTTTTTTTAAATGACACAACGATAATAATTGAAGTACTTTCACATGGGGACGCAACAATATAGACTATAAAGTGCTTCTTTTCTTATTGTTCTTGTATGAGGTATGTCGTGACTAATAATCTACAGCGAGATAACTAAAATAATCACTACCAATACGAAGGTTCTTACAACGTAAATGATTTGAAGACACCACTCTAATAATTATGAATCACTGTCGTAAACGACGAACATCGTTGTCGTTTCGCGTGGTAGGTTTCATCGCTTCATACCTAGGTTTATGTTACCAGCTGTATAGTTAAATGCAGTTTTTTTTCGTGAATCAGTATGTTGGGTACTTCGTTACTATCAGGCGAAGGACCACAAAATGTCTCTTGGCGGCTGTCCGTAAGTGAAAGTAAACACAGTGCAAACGCGGCATCAATGTGCTATTATCACACGTTGATTGGAATGTGTAATGAGTTTGATATCATAGCAACTGTTATCACGTAAACGTAGACGCCTAAGATAGAAATTAAAATAAATTTGTTTTGACATTTCACATTATTTCTTGATTTTCGTATCAGCAGCATTTTTCGTTTCAACGGGTCTTGCAGCGGGATTGAAGAGGAACAACCGCTCTGGATGCGAAGCCACTCTATCGCGCTCTTAAGTCAAGATTTCCCAGGGGTGCACTTCCACGGCGTTCTGCTGTTTGTATTTTCAGTGGGGTTTAAGGACGCAGCTGTCGCTTCTGCCTTGCATTTTATACTGCTATACGGAATGTTCTTGACGTGAAGGGAATTTCAAACTTCAGCAGTAGTGGGAATAAGCTACTCCTCACAGGCCAATCTTATACCCTTGTCGCTTCTGAAACTACCTTTGATTGACTTTAAGAGTGCCACAGAGCACTTAAAATCATCTTCTACCCATTAACGATGTAATTCATTATTTATTTATGAATCTGAAAAAGGATGTAGCCGAGCACAGGTCCTTTTATTTAAACTTAGGACTCCCACCTCATAATTGATTTTTATCCATTATGTAAAGTGTGTCGGACGAATGACACTGCGAAAATAACGAAATGAGAATAAAGAATCTGTCGACTTCCATTTTGTAAATGTTATTCTGAATGTTCACTTGTCTTGAGAATTTATTTTCATTTTTATATGCTGAGGCTTGGAAGATGCGTGCACTTAGCACATGTTTGTATTTCCTGCAACCAAAACCGACAATTTGACGTAAAGGAATAGCAACTGAAAAGTAGTTTGTCAGCATATACAACAACAGTAAGCGGATTCGCTTTCAATTGTTTAGGCTTGAGGAATCGTCGCAGCCGCGCGGGAGAAAGCGTACTGTTCTTGGCCCTATGTCAGGAACTGCGCGGCCACTCCCGCCGGAGGTTAGACTCCTCCTTCAGGTCTGGATTTGTGTGCAGTCCTTAAGAAAGGTTAGTTTAAGTACGTAGTTTGTAAGTCTATGGACCGATGACCACAGACGTTTGGACCCATAGGTTTACGATTATTGAACATCTTAATCATCGAAACAAATAAGTGTTACATGTATACTTAATCGTAATACTTAAAGTCAATAGTAGGAGTTTCATCTACTCCAGAGATGATTCTGTAACATAATTACGCTGTTTTTCTTAATGACGATATCGTCTTGAGTTGTCCCCACCTGGAGATCCGAATGGGGGACTATTTTACCTCCGGAATATTTTACCCAAGAAGACGACATCGGCTATCCATACAGTAAAGCTGCATGTCCTCCGTAAAAGTAACGACTGAAGTTTCCCCTTGCTTTCAGCCGTTCGCAGTAACTGCATGGCAAAGCCATGTTAGCTGATGTTACAAGGCCAGCTCAGTCAATCATCCAGACTGTTGCCCTGTAACTACTGAAAAGGCTGCTGCCCCTCTTCAGGAACCACACGTTTGTCTGGCCTCTCCACAGATACCCCTCAAAAGGAGTTTCTGGCATATCCTGAGTAAGGGAAGGAATAGATTTGTAGGACACATTCTGATACATCAAGGAATTGTCAACTTAGTATTAGAAGGAAGTTTGTGGGGTAAAAATCGTAGAGGGAGACCGAGGGACGAATACAGTAAGCAGATTCAAAAGGATGTAGGTTGCCGAACATATTCTCAAAAATGTTCAAATGTTTGTATTTCTTACGGGACTCAACTACGGGGTCATAAGTCCCTAAACTTACAAACTATTTATGAACTAACTAAGACTAAGGACGGTACAAATATCCATGCCCGAGGGGGGATTCGAACCCCCGACCGTAGTGGCCGTGCAGACCTTGACTGGAGCGCCTCAGTCCCCTCGGCCACCGCGGCCGGCACATATTCTCAGATGAAGATACTTGCACAGGACAGGGTAGCGTGGAGAGCTGCATGAAACCAGTCTGCGGACTGAAGAACATAACAACAACAATAACAATTACGCTGTACTTATTATATTAACGTCTATACACCTTACGACTTCCAACGCTGTCAGATAATGCGTATTGTTCCTCAGCTAGGATAAATCTGTATCCACAGATTGAGTCATAAATGTTTTTAGTGAAAGGTTTGATAAAATTCGAAATTATGTTAAAGTTTTTCGAATTCAAGATGATTATTGCTATGTAAATATTTGAACACAAAATCCTGCCAAATTCTCCTTTAGCGCGGTTCAAAACAAGCGGACGTTTATTCACTCTTGTGGCTAACTTAAGGTATACTGCTCCTGTCACGGAAATGTCACTTTTACAAGCGCTCGTACACATATTATGTAAGCAGGCTATCTCTAAATCATTCAGTACTTGGTTTCGGATAATACATTACGCCATGCGCTTTTTAGATATGAAATAAATACAGTTCATATAAAAACTTCGGAACATGAACATTACCTATATCGTGCGATATTGCCCCTCTAGGCTCACATTTCCTTACATTGCGTTTTGGAACATATCAATACTTGCACCGTTGTGCACGGCATAATTAGTCACCGTTTTAACGGAGTTTGCAATGGATAACTAAAAGCCCGAAATAATTAAAACAATTCGAACCAATACAACATAAAAAGAGATTTATGGGAAAAATATCAGAAAATTTGAAAGGCATTAATAACGTGACTAGTAGATATTTAATTTCTAACTATTCATCAGAGAAATAATTGCATATTTGAGGATAGCCATAAATAATAAGGGTATATGATTAAGAAGGAAGCTAAAGATCGCTCTAGAACATATGGCCTATGAAGATGACATTGCACTTACAGCAGACTGACTTAAAACTACAGAAAAACAATTCAGAGGACTACAGTGTTAAGTGAAAGGACATATTCGATGAGTTACATCAGTAATACATTTAAAAAATTAAAACTAATTAAAACTCTGTGTTTGATCTGTTTGAATTTTAGGAAAATAGATATGAAACCACATGGAGGAAAAAGAAGGAAATAGAAACTAGAATACAAAATAGGAGAGGACTTTTAATATAACATCAATACTGTAAAACATTTGCCCTGAAACGCATCACTGAAAGAAATCGAGACAGTGGTCAGACTAAAAATACTCTATACAGCCGGAATTCTGAAGGTATGTACGAAGGGAGAACTCGCGAGATTAAAACGCTTAGAAAGATAAAACATCTAACAAATACGAGGGTCCAAGAGAAGCAGTGTATCAGAATACATATGAATGTGATAATTAAAAAGGTACAGGCACTGGCATACCTGTAGCTTTGACAAAGAGACTGTCCAACACTGGACAGTTCGTTCACGACAAGGTATTCCTGTTAACCACCAATAAAATCAATAAACTGTAAATTAAAAATCCTTTGAATAAAACATACTGGATTATTTATTTATGACGAAAGTAAGAAAGCTCAAACTGTAAGTAACTCTGTGTCATCAGTTGGTCTAATTTAAAAGTAATAATTTTGATAGGTGACTTAGTGCTAAGGGCAGTTACAGATTTAGTAAAATTTTGAAAGAATGAGGTTTTAATATTGATGGTTTCACACACATTATGTGCCATGGAGACTTGCATGTTTTAAAGTTTGTATGCAATTGATGATGCGGCTCTAGGCCACCAAAAGTATAAAAATATGTTCTGTGACGGCTGTTAATCGGTCATTAAAGAAAGAAAAAGAAAAGAAAAAAAAAGAACACGATACTTTTATACGTTAAAGTACTGTGTCTGGCCTTTTACACCTTACTGTTAACTTACTTATCATGTTTTCTGATTCTAGTTGTATTATCAGATCACTTTTAACACTCACTAGAATAACGCAAGAAAGTCTGTCATCTCTCATTTTAGTTCTAATGTAAGGTTTGGAACCATTTAGAGTGACTTTACCGTTCAAGGTTTATCATTGACACTGGGAGTTTGATTTTTAGTCACCAGAAAAAAAAAAAAGAAAGGAATCCATCACACTCATCACTGAGATGGCAGCTTTGGTTTTCTTTTCTTTTTATGAGGTTGAAACGAGAATCGAGTTCTCTAATTACATGACAATAAAAGGTTAAGTAGGTATCGACAGAAATGTATCTGAGCTGTTTGTCGTTTTACATTCCTACCATCCAGTCGTTCTTCGAACAACTGTATCATTTGATGTCTTATGCACTTAAAAGATTGAGAACTAAGTTTCATTCCAAATATTTTGTGGTTTTCAATGTTTTTGCCTAATTCCGATATTGTTTTAATACAAGTAGCCCAATTTGTCCTCCATTGCTTTGCTTAGTGTTTTTTGAAAACTTTTCTTAGTATATCTTACGAAACAGTAATCTGGCTGTTTTATATGGCCGTCTTCAATTAGAAAAAAGAAGGAAGATTTGGATTTAAAGTCCCGTCGACAGCGTGGTCGTTAGATAAGGAGCTCATTCTCAGATTATTTGATGTAGGTTTACAGACGAAATCGGCAGCGTCCGTTCAAAGGAATCATCTCGGAATTTGCTTCGAATGATGTATGGAAATAATGGAAAGCGTAATTTGGTTGGCTGGAAGTGGATTTCCATCGTCATGATACAGTTACTATCACTGGTATTTTATATGAATACACTGTAACTACATTACGAATTTGTGCCATAGTGTGTATGAATTGTGTTCCAGTGATTGTTCTGCAATTATTGTCCTCACGACCCGTAACCAGGCGCTCATCATTGCAGAACCATAAAAGCATTTCCAAATCAAATTGTTCAAGTGCAAATTACAACGTAAGAGGTGCGTTATAATAGTCGTTGCCAGTGCTTGAGCTGAAATATGTTCTCCGTAGATAAGTTGAAGAAAATGGTCCCTGATAATACTACAGTAAAAATCTGTGCCTCTTGCACACTTTTAAGTAACTGTGGTTCAATGGCATTACCACATAGTTCAACAACTATATATGCAAAAGTTTATATGCTTCACAATGAATGTTTTGTGTAGATAAGCTAAAGTGGAGTTAAAATTCACAGTTTTCCTAAATCCCTACGTGAAATAAGGCACATAAAAGATTCCATGATTCGAAACTAGAAAAGCTATGTGTTCGAGTAACGTAGAAGCAGACATCCGATAAGTTGCGGTGTGACTCAGATCACTTAATAAAAGGCAAGTATCCTGGTCCAGATTACAAGCAGGCAATATAAAAGCTCCATAATTAACAATCACATTCAGCCAATAGTTCGATAAATGGCACTGTGAACACACATAGTCGATAGCGGAATTGGTGAAATGGGAATGTAATTAGATAGATTACTCCTGACGACAATTTGCAGTAAGATTTTGCAGCATATACATACTGTGTTTGAACATTATTATAACCTAGAAGGAAAGGATCTGTTCTGACACACAACTTACAAGAGTTCATAAAATATTGTTCTTGTGCAACATAATTAGCTCTTTATTCTCATGAAGTAATGAGACAGGTAATTTCATATTGATTCCATATTTCTCAATTTCCAGAGGACTTTTGACACCGTTTCTAATAGCAACCATTAATCAAATAGTGTGCATACGAATTATAATCACATTTGTGTTCCTGGATTCACGAAAATCACAATTCGTTGTACTTTACGGAATGGAGTGACACCTAGTGTTTCCCAAGTACGTGTGATAGGTCCTCTACTGCTCAAAAAAATCAAAATGTTCAAATGTTTGTATAGCTTATGGGACTTAACTACGGGGTCATCATTCCCTAAACGTACAACTACTTATCAACTACCCTATACTAAGGACGGCACAAATACCCATTCCCGAGGGAGGATTCGAACCCCCGACCGTAGTGGCCGTGCATACCATGACTGGCGCGCTTCAGTCCTCTCGGCCACCGCGGCCGGCCCTCTACTGCTCCTAATCTATATACATAATCAACAAGATAATCTGAGCAAGCTCTGTGATTGTTTGCAGATGATGATATTTACCGTCTAATAAAGTCACCAGAAAATCAATACCAATTGCAAAATGATCTAGACAATGCATTTGTATGGTACTAGACGTGGCAATTGATCATACACAAATCCAAAATATTTAAATTGTCCGTTTCATAGTTGTTTCCAAGGTGACAGTTCAACATTTAAACAGGAACACACCCATCTACAGTGCACAGCTATTGTTTTTTGAATCATACCTCCATAGGTTGTTACTATGCAAACTAAACACATTATATGGCCACGATTTTCGTCACATGATTTCAAAAAGCGGGTTTCGCAGATATTCGTGTTTTTATTTATATTAAAAGGGGGAGGGGATCCCTATACCCCTCCCTAATATACGTTCAAGATGACAGGTGTAATGAGAAAGAGCAGATTGTAAATTTATCGATGAATTGGAAGGACGAACTAAAAATAGAAAATAAAATTCTGAGAGAAGTTATAAGAGATATAGAAAATATTGGTGTTGACTATAACGTAATAAGAAACAGAACTTCTTTTAAAGAAGGAACTGATATAAGAAAACTTTCTGAAAAGGGAAAATAAACCGACAACTGGAAGACATTATCTAGAAGAACAGAAGAACATTCTTGGGGAATGGAAGAGTTGTGGCCCCAGAGAGTACTGCAGTTAATATTAGGGAATCAGAAATACGGTTGATTAAAGACACCGTCGAAAAGAGTTATCAGAAGTAAAAAGATTGTACATTAGGAAGAAAACGTATAAGAAGGTGTCTGGAAGCAGATTGTCTTCAGCAGCATCATTACTGACACTGTTGCAGGCTTTCTGAGACTATAGTTTACTATGTAGACCTGAATTAAGAAGTAGACTTGTAGTTCTCGCAACGCCGCCTTCGTCTCCGGGGTAACTTGGTACCCGCTGATCCATCCTAGATCACGGCTCGCAAGAGTCGTCCCTTCGGCAGCCAGACAGCACCCCCCTGTCAGCAGCGCCATGGCGAAGCCTCGCTCTCCGCATATACGACGAGCGCTCGCTTTCAGCGCGGGGTAATTAAACGCTTTCTTACGACGTCATAAAAACTTGTGAACTTGCGGACAACTTACTCCTCTCAGACGTACACAGTAATCCGCTCAGAAGGTAGCTCAGTTCAAACCTTTGTGACTTCAGGAAGCTGTAGTAAAAAGAGGTGGACCGTGACTAACAAGGATGTGGACAAAGGTTCGCAACTAAAAGAATTGATTAGTACACATTAACTGTTTATTAGATGAAACAAATACTGAGCTCTGACGTGCTTATGGTGGTACAACTTGTCCTAGCTATTATACAGTTCTGCTACGTCTTACTAGGACGAAAAGGCAACAGTACTGTAGAATGGTGGCTCCAGTAGAATGTGATCTTCTGCTGAACTTCCTGGAACTCCTTGCTCTGCTTCATACTGACGGAAACTCACATACTGTACGTCGTTGTTGTGGTACGCCGGCATATCTATACTCCGTTCACCGAAACAGGAGACAGGCTGTAAACAGACCAGGGCGCGTGACCAGGGGTGGACAAATGTGGGGCGTTCTCTCAGTGTCGCTACCTATGTATCAAGCTATGTGGTTCCATGTTGTGATGGAATAGCGACTGCGGCTGTTAGTCGAGTTTCAATTCCAAATTATTAAGTTATCCACAAACAGCTGTACAGTTTATGTTGTTCTATATAACGTTTGGTTTCGTCATTATATTAATTCTTCTTTATATTTTGTATGACATAGGTACAACACTGATTTGCAATTTAATTTGTATAGGGCCTCAATGTCGTATTAATGGAATACCGAAACCGGTCATTAAATAAAAGAACATAAACTTCACGGGTGTTGGGGGATAAGTTAATAATTTGGAATTAAAATCTCTGTATCAGGTGTAAAGCGGTTGTGTGTTTTGCTATATAGCAGTGATATTAAAAGACACAGATATTCAAAATTCATATCTTTTAATAATTCATAGAATCTCTGAAAAGTGCCCAAATATGCATTTTCATTTACGACAGTAAGAACTATGTCAACAAAGCAACGAATCATGCACTTTCGTTCGTATCACGTTTCTGTGAAAGTCATCAACACTTTCTGCAAGCTTGCGTTTTTTTTTTTTTTTTTTTTTTGATACTTCAAACAGTGTCTGGCCTTGTAATCAATTACCACAGGATAAACTTACGTACGACCAACACCGGTAGATGCAAAAGAAAAAGAAAACACTTTGTCAAGCTTAAAGGACTTACCTTCAAGATCATCAGTCCCTAAACTTACAAACTACTTATGAAGTACCTTATACTATAGACAACACAAACATCCAAGCTCGAGGGAGGATTCGAATCCCCGACGTGGAACGGCCTCGCGCATCGCAGCACAGTGCCTCAATGCGCTCGGCCGCTCCGCTGCGGCCCGGTGGATGCAGCTGTTATTAAAAAAAAAAAAAAAAAAAAAAAAAAAATGTTCAAATGTTTGTATAACTTATGGGACTTAACTACGGGGTCATCAGTCCCTAAGCTTACAAACTACTTATGAACTAGCTAAGACTAAAGACGGCACAAATATTCATGCCCGAGGGGGGATTCGAACCCCCGACCGTAGTGGCCGTGCTGACCGTGACTGGAGCGCCTCAGTCATCTCGGCCACCGCGGCCGGCAGCTGTTATTATAACAGTATCTGTCATTTATTGTTTTGGATAGAACAGCTTCAGTTTTATACACATTAATAACTTAATGATTTCTTCTACGATCGCTTCTTGCGTGGTTTCAAAAAGTAAGATGACATAATGAGTTTACACTTGCGCGATACAGATGAGAAAGAAAAAAAGTGGTTAATACTTATGCTGCTGTTCAACAACGGTCGTTTAAGATGAAATTTCTAGACGGCCCCTAATATTTCCCGTCATAAACCACACAAACGCTTTACACCTGCCACGGCTGCGGCGACATTGAGCGAGCGCCCCTGTTTTGTCCACCCCTGGTCACGCGCCTCGCTGTGTTTATAGTTCGTCTCTCGTTTCGGTGAACGGAGTATAGCCGAGGGCCTTTCTTCCTATTGCCGGCACAGGTACCGAGACTGCGAACGCCCCCAGCGGCCGAAGTACTGAGGGGCTACAGATCTCTCTTGTTGAAGTTGCGCGGCGGCGGGTGTAGCCCCTCCCCCCCCCCCCCCCTCGGGCATGGGTGTTTGTGTTGTCCTTAGGTTAAGTTACCTTAGTTAAGTAGTTTGTAAGCTACGGGCTAATAACCTAACAGTTAAGTTCGATAGATTTACAAACATTTTAAAGTTTCTTCATCCTGATGGATGTGTGTTTGCGTGTGTGTGTATGTGTATGTGTATGTGTGTGAGAGAGGGAAAGTATAATGTGGCTTGTTGACTCCCTCCTGGTCGAATGGTCACTTTCGAAATTTCGACAGAAATTTCTCCGCATCGCACTACGCCCCCAGTGTGTCATCAGACATCATTCCCCCAACAGCACGTGGAAAATGAGTCAGATACTGAATACACAGATCTTTGAGATACTGCCGTCTATTCCTAGTAAGGAAAAAGTTGTTAAGAATTGTCCGAAAGACAATAAGCTGTCTCTTTCATAAGCGAGCTACGATATTTATATGGTATCTCAAGTTTGAACCAGTCTTCCCTACAACTACACTGGTCAAAGCGTTTAGGGGATCCGTTGACATATCTAGGTTCTGAGGTAGTGTCACGGGAAAATGAACTAAAATTGTTAGACGCTTTTCTGTCGGTTCTACGGAGTGGAAAGAACATTACGGCAAACGAGATAGTGATAATAACCGAAATTTCCTGCAGAGGTGTTGGTGTTGTCTTGTGTTCACCTAACGAATTACACATGCAATTTGGTTCAGATACTGTAGTTAGCAGGTAGTGCAATGGGATATCAGCGTAACATAACCGAAGCAATGTCATTGAGGACAATAGTAAGGTTGTAAGAGGGAATGAAACAGAGGTAGGTCGCTGTAACTGTTGGAGTTACAAAGTCGTTCACTGGTAATAGCAGCAAGAGGTGACCATTATCTCCAGTTAACCGCTCGTCGAGACAGGAGGCTGAATACAACTCAGCTGCAAAGTACCCTCCAGGCAGCTACAGGGACGCGCAATATTAATACAGCCAGTACAAAATCCCCTTCGGTAATGTAGCCTCGCAGTTGATGTCATATATTCTGTGAATATTAAATAATAACAACTGCAGGATCAGAAGTGACGTCTGTTCTTTCGGAACAGACGCCACATGTATATATAATATGCCGGTGACGGTCAGTGATCCTATCGTTAGTGGGGAGGGGTGGGCAAGTTTGAAGCCCTTACTCTTACGGGAATTAGTTCATAACTACGAGTTTGAGTACTGTGGGCAGGGTAAAGCTGGGAATTTGTATCTGACAGGAGGCGTGCTTAGGTAGTCCTAGCAGGTGCGGTGATCACTGTGTCCCAAGTGGTGTAGAGGTAAGCGCAACTGCCTAGAAAGCAGGAGACCCGGGTTCGAATCCCGGCTCAAGTGTGATGTAGGTGGAGCTGATGCATCTTCGAAGCATTCTGTCAATGAAGCGTAATCTTTGGTTCGCCGTCCCCACAATATTTTCTATGTGTTCTCTCCAGTCTAAGTTGTTCGTAATTGTAACTCCTAGGTATTTAGTAGAATTTACGACCTGATTTATCGGGTAACTGAAGTTCAGCGAATTTCTTTTAGCGGTCATGTGTATTACTTCACACTTTTCTTTATTTAGTGTCAATTGCCAATTTTCGCACCATGTAGAAATTTGGCCTAAATCGCTTTGCAGTTGCTTTTGATCCTCTGTTGGCTTCACTAACCGATAAACGACAGCATCATCCGTGAACAGTGTAAGCAGTCTAAGGAAGCTGTTCAGATTGTCTACTAAAACGTTTATAAACTCAAGGAAGAGTAGGGGACCTATAAAGCTTTCCTGGGGAATGCCAGATATCTCTTCTGTTTAACTCGATGACTTACCGTCAATTCGTACAAACCTTGTCCTGTCTGATAGGAAATCGTGAATCCAATAGCACAATTGGGGAGATATTCCATAAGCACGCAATTTCATTGGAAGCCGCTTGTGGGGTACAGTGTCAAAAGCCTTCCGGAAATCCAAAAAATTGGAATCGATTTGGGATCCCTTATCGATGGCACTTATCACTTCATGTGAATAAGCTGTGTTTCGCAAGAGTCATACTTTCTGAATCCGTGTTGACTATTGGTTAATGGGTCGTTCTCTTCGAGGTAGTTCATAATATTCCAACAAGGTATATGTTCCAAAATGCTACTGCAAATCGATGTCAATGAGATTGGCCTGTAATTTTGGGGAACACTCCTATTGCCTTTCTTGAATATTGGAGTAACTTGGGCAACTTTCCAGTCTTTGGGTACGGATCTTTCGCTGAGTGATCGGTTGTAAGTAATAGCTAATTGCCGGCCACGCTGGCCGAGGGGACTGAGGCGCTCCAGTCACGGTCTGCACGGTTTCTACGGTCGGGGGTTCGAATCCCCCCTCCGGCAAGGCTATTTGTGCCGTTCTTAGTTGTAGCTAGTTCGTAAGTAGTTTGTAAGTTTACGGACTGATGACCCCATAGTTATGTCCCATAAGCTGTACAAACATTTAAACATTTGATAGCTAAGTACGGAGCTATTGCATTAGCATACTCTAAGAGGAATCTAGTTGGTATACAATCTGGCCGGAAAGATTTGTTTTTGTTTAGTGACTTAAGTTGTTTTACTACTCCAAGGACATCTACTTCTAAGTTCGCATGCTGACAGCTATTCTTGGATTGAATTCTGGAGTGTTCACTTTGTCTTCTTTGGTGAACGAATTTCGGAAACCTTTGTTTAGTATTAGCCATATGACTTTACTCTGGACGCGGTGGAGCAGCCGAGCGGTCTAAAGCGTCTCGCTGTGGAGCGCGCTGTTGCTCGCCGTGGAGGTTCGAGTCCTCCCTGGGGCATGGGTGTGCGTGTGTTTGTCCTTAGGTTAGTTTACCTAGGTTTAAGCAGTTTGTAAACTACGGACTGCTGACCATGCAGTTTGGTCCGATAGATTTACAAACAAACATGACCTTACTTTTTCTTACCGCAGCTAAAGTAACTTAATGTCTCAGATAAAGGCGAGTACAACAGAGGTCTTGCGACTGTGTGCCGCAGACACGGGCAGCCCGCCGTCGTGCTGCCAGTCGTCTGCGGAGGCGCGGCCCCCAGCGGGTTCGGCTGCGCCTCGCCTCGCTGCCGGGGGCGGAGACAGCGCTCCACTGGGGGCGGACGCCGGGGGCGGCGCCACCAACGGCTCCGGGGGCGGCGGCGGAGGCAGGGCGGCGCAGGGGGCGGCGGCGGCGGCGGCCGGAGCTGCGGCTCCTGACGTCATGGAGCGCGTGCACAGGCTGCTGTACGCGTACGGCAACGCCAGCGCCGCCGGCATCATCCACAAGCGCCGGCGCTGGGACTTCGCGGGCAGCTTCCACTTCGTGGGCACCATCGTCTCCACCATAGGTGAGTCCGCTCACACCTCACATCACTCCTCACATGCTATACGGTAAGTGAGTTCATATGTTCCTCATACATCTCGACTATCGGTGTCTGCATGGACACCATACGTATCCACCACAGTAGAGTCCGTATAGTGGCATTCTGGACATCGACGGATGGGTAAAATACAGTGCTTCGTAAGCATCTACCAAATTACAGTGCTGCAATTATATATTGGAGACTAGACTTGCGCATAATAGTTCGCGTCCGCTCCCAGTGACGGCTGTGTGGTGTGGTCTGCGCATGCAGGTGGAGCGAGAAGTTCCTCCACCTAGCTGCTTCATGCGCTTGCTGCTTGAGCCGCTAACGATATCACGCAAACCATAAGGAAAAAGTTTGTGGATAATTTCTCGCGTTTAAGTTTAGAGTTATCTCTATATCTTGGCATTATGGAATTTATTAGTCAGATATTGCAGAGTGCAGAACAGATCAAAACAGAAATTTTGTAGAACTGAGCTATGTAATTTAGCAGGCCGACGCTCAACTCGAAATGACTCATCAGCAGAAGGCAAACACATGATTTTTAATTCTTCAACGCGCCCTCTCGCTTTTGCCCGTCGGTCTTCGGAAAAGAATCCAACGAACTATGAAGCGAGATACGTTTGGCATAATCGTTCGCTGCTCCTAGTTCGTCCGCTGCTCCTAGTTCGTCCGCTGGTCCTAGTTCGTCCGCTGTTCCTAGTTCGTCCGCTCTTTTTGGCTTTTGCTACCGCTACTAAAAGAGCTTTTTTTATGACACCTTTTTTATATAATGAATCAGTGTTGCCAAAGCGTGTGCTATTTCCCGTATTTTTTGGGAAATTTGCAATCAAATACTTAGGCAAATAAACCAGTTATTTACACGAATGGGTGATACAATGGTATTCAACTACTCTGTATACAGAGTACTCCTAGAACTATATTTTCAAAATAGATTTCTTGTGGCAGTGAACTATGAAACTACAGTTGAGCTGCATCTCAGCTCGAAATGAAGGTAACTGTCAGGAGGGAATCATGCGATTCTACGCGTTCTCGCGTCCTCTCGCTGTTCCCCGTTAGTCTTTGGAAAAGGAGCGGACGAACTAAGAGGCGATGGATTTACGATCTAGTTCCTGTAGTTCGCCTGTGGCAGCGCTCTACCTAACTATTTCGTTAGCGAACTACACAAGACTATTGGAGACTACTATCATGACAAAGAAAGTACATGATAAATAAAGTGCTTCGAAAGAACCTACCAAAGTACAGTGATGTTTGTATCAGAGACTGCTATCATATCAAAGAGGTTACATGATAAATACAGTGCGACGAAGGACGGAAGGAAGATTAGTGTTTAACGCCCCGTCGACAGCGTGGTCATTAGAGGCGGAGCTTCCGCTCGGGTTGTTTGGGTAAGGATGGGGAAGGAAATCGGCCGTGCCCTTCGAAAGGAATCATCTCGGCATTTGCCTGGAGTGATTTAGGGAAGTCACGGAAAACCTAAATCAGGAATGCCGGAGGCGGATTTGAACCACCATATATATTTGAACCACCTCGATATATTTATTCCTTAACTAGATGACCCGGTGAACTTCGTATCACTTACTTCTTAATATAAACCATATTAATTTAAATCATATGTACTTTAGACCCAGTAGATTTATAAAGGTATCATAAGATAGTCCAAGTATCGTCTCAATAGTGGACGGAAAGAGTGGGCAAATTACGCACACATGTCCAGGTTAATGTTCATGCCATATTCGTGGAAGTTCAGGGTAGGTTTAAACGGTGATAAAATTGCGAGGAAAATATAGATTTAAACTTGTTTGTTGTGTTGGGTGCGTTCAGAAATATAGCTTTTTCAGAGAGTAATTATTGTTAGATATTTTGCTTTATATACTTCAAATCAAAAAATATCTTTAAATACACACTTTGTAAAGTATCTTATCCGGTACATCAGCGCTCAAGCTTTCTCCACAACAGATTTCATCACAATAGATTCAGTGGTTTATGTAATGATATATAGCCAAATCGGTACAGCCGTTCTAGATTTTTGACAGTTCATATACGAGTTCAGACCGTATAAAGCGAACATCACTTTCAAAGTACATTTCTGAACGCACCCAACAAAACAACTAAGTCATATGGATCTAAAATACGTATGATTTAAATTAATGTGGTTCATATTAAGAGGTAAGTGATACGAAGTTCACCGGGTCATCTAGTCATCTAGTCGACCTGGCAATGCTTCGCAATTACTAATATGTATGTACTCTCGCTTTGAAAGTCGAATGTGCAAAATTTTATCGCAGTTACATGAATGGTATTGAAATTTCATAGAAAAATCTCTTTCTATATATATTTTTTTTTAATTTTCCAATTTTCCGGGAAACGTTTCGACATTTTTATTTCATAAGAATGTAATTCTTGCTTTGAAAGTCAAATATGCAAAATTTTATCGCAATCAGACGAATGATATTGATATTCCATTTAAAAAAGCTCAGTTTTCCTCAAATTTTCAAATTTTCCGGGTAACTTTCCCAAAATTTTAGTTCATAAGGACGTTCATCTTTCGTTGAACGCCAAATGATCAAAATTTTTCGCAGTCGAATGTACGGTTCACAACTTATAGTATTGAGTACATTTAGAAACACATAGAAAAAGAAAATTGGTTCGAATTTTGCGACTTTCCTTTTTTACTGTCCTTATTTTTTTACTGAAAACTTTTCTAATACCATAATGAAAAAAAAAAAAATAACCTTCTCCGTCGCGGGAATAGTCAGTTATAGTGATGAATTCAATCAAACGCACTTTCATTTTTTCTCTAATTTTCCAATTTTCCGGTTGATTTTCCAAACAAAAAATATTACTTACAAACCTTGTCCTGTCAAGCCATACTCAAGTATTGCTCTTAGAACCATGTGGCAATTGATTTTTATTCATAGAAAAAAAATATATCGCTTTCGGTTTTTCCTAAATTTTCCTACTTCGGACGACTTTTACAAATTTTTATTTGATGCAAACCTCCCTCTTGCTTTCAACATGAAATGTACAAAATTTTAACGCAATTGGACGAACGGTATTGATAACTCAGTGGAAAAAGCTGTTTCAGTTTTTCCCGATTTTCCTCTTTTACGGAAAACTTTTCCATATTTTATCACCGTTTAAGCCTTCCCTGGACTTACACGAATATTTCAAGACTAAAATTAGCCAAATCGGTTCAGCCGTTCTCCAGTTTTACCGAGACTAACTAACAGCAATTCATTTGTCATAAAGAATACAGACCTTTTTCCAAAAATCAGCTGAGTTCATACATACAGTACTAGGAATAAAACCCACCTACACAAGGTTGAAAGCAGTTACTTTAGTTCAAAACGTAGTCCACTACTCAGGAAGGCAAATTTTCAGTAATTTGTCAGCAACGATTAAAAATATAGCTGCAAATAACTATCAGTTTAACAGGAACCTTGAAGATTCACTAGTGGCCAACTCCTACTCCATTGACAAACGTTTTGTATAGAACCCAACGACGTATATTTTCATCCTCTTAGCATTATTATATCAACTTGTAAAAAAGAATATATATATATATATATATATATATATATATATATATATATATGTGTGTGTGTGTGTGTGTGTGTGTGTGTGTGTGTGTTTGTATTCACAAATTCCACATCCACGAGGAGCTCCTCAGTATGGATCCGTGGAACGAACAATTAATCTAATGTAATCTAACTTCAATCTAATCTGCCTACGATGAACTGCTCAGGTTCCATCTCCACGGTTTTGGTCTTTTAGCACCTAAAAGTGATATGGCATTTGAAGATCATAACGCGCCGCTACATAGATATAGTCAAACTGAATCCGTACCGTGAAGTACATCTGGGATGTCATGGAAGACAGTCTCCTTCCCATGGATCCTGCATCCACAAACAGGCAAGAATTGGCTGCCTCTATGAAAATGAAGGCCTCACGCGCTGAAGTTGCCCGCCCCATGATATTTCCCAAGTCAGTGTAGTTCAAGCGAGGTAGTATTCTACCTATGTTATATACTTCAGCAATGGGGTGTTATTAGAGTTTGTAGTTCGATAACTGAGCACGATGTTGGTTTAAGCGAGTAACTCTTATTTTTCTGGGACTGAGTTTTATTTTTCTAGACGAAGTAGCTGTGTTCTTTCGCTGTCATAAAGAGATCGTGATATGTTCCATAATATTAAAGTAAATCTCATTCAGAATTATTTCAAGGAAAGTAATAGCGCTTAATACATAACTGAAATTAGCAGTATTGTCATGAGTTGGGGAACAATCTCATACTGTTAATCACAGTGCAGAAATAAGGCTGAATTACATTAACCCAATTGAGTTACATTGAATATTGAAATAGTCCCAGTTTCTTCACCATTACGCCGACAAAGCACCAACACATTTGCAGATGAAAAACTGTCATGGAGAACCTACTCAAAAAATGTAGGAAAATTATATTATTACAAAACGTAAAAACTAGTAATAAAAATTTCCACTGAAGATGCTACAACTGTAGCGAAACATGGACATTAAAAGAGAAACCAGGATTTTGCTCAATGCAGATCCTCGTATAGAAAAATCCAAAAACCTTACATAATTTAATATCGTAATTTACGTGCAAAATTCAATTCTTACATGATTTTGAGTGAGATATACAGGATTATACCGAAAAAGTTTCCTTATATCAAGGGCTTGTGTAGGAGAGTGAGTACGTAATATTCTGAATAGGAACACATGTTCTAGCGTGTTTAACATTACGTAGCACCAGTCTGTTCCTCTAACTGAGCAAGCGATTTGTCACACCTGAAGTTGCACGCATGGATATATCGGCAAGTTTGTAAACTAAAACCGTTGGGTCTACAGGTGGAAAAATCTGTCTTGAAATGCAGACTAGACATCAGGAAAAGGAAGTACATTTCAGTTCAAGACATTTTAGAAGTTCTTAGTTGCTACTCAAAATGAACTGAGCTACCACTCCTGTAAACAATGACAAAAATAATTAATCTGATATATGACCTCAACGGATAAAAGAATGTATGTAGCAGTATTGCAGTAAAAGAATTTCCCACTGAACGAAAAAAAGAAAAAAAATCTTTTAAAATGAAAGTAAATATTGCAAAATTACGAAATAATTATACTAACATTTATGTTGAAAAATAGTAGAAAATGATAGTCCTTAGGTACGTTACTGGTGTCTCTTTCACACTCCAAACCTCAATAATAAAGTATATGAAATAATTTATCATAAAGAAAATATGTCATTAATAGCTAGAGGTTGGCTGAAATTCTGCGCTTTTATTTGATTTTACAGTGTAAGTTAAACAGTAGAGGCTGTTGTGTTAAATGCAAAAATATTATTGTACTGCGGTCACTGCCAACGTATGGAAAAGATTCTGAAAGAAGCTATTCATAAGCAAACTGATACTGTTTGGTGTGACGGCTTCTGGCTCCGTCTGCAACTTTGGAGTACTATCAGTCGTGGGGAAGACAAATGGTCGACTTCGCTTTATTGGGAGAAGTTTGGAAGATGTGATTCGTCCGTAATGGAGACCGCACATGAAACGCTTGTACGACCCCATTTCGAGTATTGCTGAAGTGTTTGGGATTCCCACCAGATCGGTTTGAAGGAGGACATAGAGGCAGTTCAGAGGCGGGCGGCATGGTTTGTAACTGGTAGATTTGACCAATGTGCGAGTGTTACCGAAATGCTTCAGCAACTCAACTGGGAGTCGCTGGAGGGGAGGCGACCTTCTTTTCGAGAAACACTGTTGTAGAAATTTAGAGGGAGGCGAACTGTACAGCCGCCAACCTACATTTCGCGTAAAAACCACAAGGATAAGATTAGTGAGATTAGGGCTCGTACGGATTCATACAAGCATTAGATCAATATGCGCATGGAACAGGAAAATAAGTAACTAGTATGGGTACTGAGTCCCCACCGCGACGCACCTTTGGCTGGATTGCAGAGTATGTATGTAGATAACCTAATCTAAGACTGACACACATGAGTCGGATGAAATCAAGAGTCGCTATCTTTGCCTTGTCAGAATCTACTTGGGTACACACTGAATTTTCAAAGCAGTCCAGCAACGAGCCGCTCACTAATGGTCCACAGACGTTAACTAAATATTTCGGATTGGCAAAAATGTCCACTGTGAAGTGCCGTATTGCACCCTATGCGCGCAATTCAACACTTGGCATAGTGCAAGGCTGTTCTCACAGCAAGTCACTATTTATCCACAGGAGCGCACTTCTTCTCCAGGTCGCCTCCAACCTCGAGAAAATAGTCACCAGCAATCTGGGACTCTCTCTCTCTCTGCTCTGTTGCTTATATCTGGCAGGATTTGTCCCAAATTCGCTGCTAGCTTTGTCTCAACAGCCAATAAGAAGCTTCATACTAATGTCTAGTTTGTTTTCTTGTATTGCTGTTGGGCAATGATAAAATCCGTCTTATGCATTTATGGCACACGTTAAGCGCTGATGGGCACCACAAGCACGTGTCTCCTATTTTTCTGGAAAGCAGGTGGCTGGGTCGCAGTTTGAGTCATATACAGCACAAAAAAATTCTTTAGAGGGTAGCGTCGTAAACCGCCATTTACTTCCACTTTGACTGGGCCTGATTTTCCCGTGTCCACTGACTTCCTTTCTGCAAGTAAGTAGCTTCAGCATGACGCAACAGAGTTATAAATGTGTCTCTTGGCACCAGCCGCTAATGTGTGTAGTGTATTACATGCCGTTATTTCTGAAAGTGCATTAACTACTGTTGTTAATTACCATCACAGATATCACAGGCGAGGTATTAAATGTAAACAGAATGAAGCGTACTTTGTGCTAGACTGCTCAAAAATTGGATGCTTTACAGTATCCAGAACTTTCATCCAACAATGCTTTACTCGTTGCATTCCATATTTTGGGAGAAGTAGTACTGAGCAAAACAAGAAAAATATCTCCAGTGTACAGGGTCTCTTAAATGCACACCCAAAGACTTATCAGCATTCTTCATCTTTGATACTGTGGATCACGTCTCTTCTGATTGTCTATAACACTCATTCATTTCTCAGAGAAAAGGACTCATTAATATTTTATATCCGTGTTGAACTTGGGTCAACAGATCATTCTGTTACAGGTAATAAATAATGTCTGAACTAACTGCATGTTCCTAACCCCGACTGCTAATCGACGTCATTAATATGGGCCTTATTTCAGCGGTTTCCTTTCTTGAAAATCGGCCTGACCTGTGCAACTTTACGCTCTAAGAGTACGAATCCATTCTTGAACGAGCGGTTGTATATGACTGTTAAGTATGGATTTTCAATAGTATTATCAGTCTGGACTGGAAGACCTGTTCTTGTTAAGTGATTTATCTATTTCAATAGTTTTATATTTACTCTTGTTGGCAGCTGTTTTTAATTCGATATCTGAGATACTAACATTCTCTCCTTTCATGAAGTCATTATGGATATATGTGCTTAATTAACTCCGCTTTAGTAACACTTTCATTTGCAGCATCACCATCAGTACTGCATAGTGAAGGTATTGGTTGGTTAGGTATTTAAATTGACTAAACTACAACGGTCATCAGTCCCTTTTTCCAGTCACAGAGATGACATGAAAATCGCTAAAATGGGACCTACAACAAAGTGTTAAACTACATCAAACTTTAGACGTAATATGCCAGATATAAAAGTAGCAAATAAAAGGAAGATATTTAAAAGAGAATACAGAGTATCTAGGATAAGTGTTCACAGAAATAAAAGTAGGACCTGACCAAAATTCATGTACGAATCAAGAAAGGTAGGAGCGTGTTATTGTTAGGAAGAGCCGATAAGCAGTTGTTAGGATCGCACATAGAAAATAAATGGACATAGTTTAGTTCCAGTAGAATGGATTTAAATTGATTTTAGGCTAAATTTAAATGCATTTTAAATAAAGGATTAGAGAAATATTTGCCTGAAAAGTCGATTAAAGATGGAAAAGATCCATCGTGGTATAATAATAATGTTAGAAAGCTACTGAAAAAGCAAATACTGTTGCAGTGTCGGTTCAAAAAAGAACACGAAAAAGAAGACAGGCAAAAGATAGAGATTCGTGCATCTACAAATATATCGATGCGTGAAGCATACAATAATTACCACAGCCATACCTTAGCAAAACATCTTTCCGAGAACCCGAACAAATTCTGGTCCTATGTAAAATCGATAAACGGTTCAAATCCCACAATCCAGTCGCTCGTTCATCATTGCAGAGCAGTAATAGAAGAAAGCAAACGGAAAGTTCTAAATTTAACTTTTAAGAAATCTTTCACGCAGGAGGACCGCACAAATGTACCATCATTTCATCAACGACAGCGAAATGGAGGACATAGTAATAGGTATTTCCGGTGTAGAGAAGCAGCTGTGAGAGGTAAATATGGAAACGTCTCCTGGTCCGGTTGGAATACCAGTTCGGTTTTACAAAGAGTAATCTGCAGCATTGGCACCTTAGGTAGCTTGCATTTAACGCGAATGTTTAATTCAGTGCTGTGTTCGTAGTGATTGGTAAAAAGCGCAGGTGACTCCCGTTTATAAGAAAGGAAAGAGAACTGACCCACATAATTGGAGGCCAGTATCGTTGAAATCAGTCTCTTGTAGTATTCTTAGTACTAATATGGTAAATTTCCTTGAGACGGATAAGCTTTTTTCTATGAATCTGCACGGGTTTAGAAAACATCGTTCATATGAAACTCAGCTTGCCCTTTTCTCACATGACATCTTGCGAGCCAGGGACCAAGGGCAACAGGCAGATTGAGTTTTTCTTGATTTCAAAAAGGAGTTTGACGCGGTGCCACACTGCAGACTGCTAACGAAGATACGAGCATGTGGAATAGGTTCACAGATTTGTGACTGGCTGGAAAACTTCCTAAGTAACAGAATGCTGTTCGTTGCTCGCGATGGCGAGTGTTCATCAGAGACCAGTGTATCGTTAGGCGTGCCCCAGGGGAGTGTGATAGGACCTGAAAAAAAAGTTCAAATGTTTGTTAAGCTTAAGGGACTTAACTGCGGAGTCATCAGTCCCTAAACTTATTAACTGCTTATGAACTACCTTTTACTAAAGACGACACAAACACCTATGCCCTAAGGGGGATTCGAACCCCCGACCGTAGCGACCGCAGACTGTGACTGGCGCGCCGCAGACCGCTCAGCCACTGCGGCCGGCGATAGGACTGCAATTATTTTGCATCTATGTAAATGATCTGACGCACAGAGTAACTTGTAATTTTTCCGGATGTTTGCTGATGATGCTGTGGTCTATAGGAGGGTGTCGTCATTGATTGACAGTAATAGCATACAGGATGACTTAGACAAAATTTCTAGTTTGAGTGAAGAATATAGAAAATGTAAGTTGATGCATATGAGTGGCAAAAAACAATTGCATAATGTTCGAGCCGGCCGCGGTGGCCGAGGGGACTGCGGCACGCCAGTCTCGGTCTACACGGTCACTACGGTCTGGGGTTCGAATCCCCCCTCGGGCATGGATATTTGTGTCGTCCTTACTATTAGCTAGTTGATAAGTAGTTTGTAAGTTTAGGGACTGATGACGCCGTAGTTAAGTCCCATAAGCTCTACAAACATTTGAACATTTTTTAACATAATGTTCGAAAACAGCATTAGTAGTGAGCTTCTTGATGCAGTCGCGTCGTTCAAATATCTAGGTGTAACAAAGCAGAGCGATATGAAATGGAACGTAAATACAGTTGTCAGTAAGGTGGAAAGCCTTCTTCGGTTTATTGGGAGAATATTGGGAAGATGTACTTCATCTGTAAAGGAGACCGCGTATAAAACGCTTGTAAGACCGCGTCTTGAGTATAGCTCAAGTGTTAGGAACCCGCAGCAGATCAGTTTAAAGGAAGACACAGAAGCAGTTCAGAGGCGAGCAGCTAGGTTCGTTACTGATAGCTTCGACCAATGCGCGAGTGTCACAGAGATGCTCCGGGAACTGAAAGGGTATCGCTGGAGGAAAGACGACGTTCTTTTCTGACTTTCTGTTGAGGAAATTTAGAGGGCCGCGGAGTATGTATATAGATGTAGACGCTACTTTCATAACTGTAACCTCCACCCTTTTAATCAGAAAACCTGTAACCAACCTATAACAGCTGTCATTTTAACAGGATTTGAGAATTTTACGTAGCCGACCGCGGTGGCCGAGGGGACTGCGGCACTTCAGTCACGGTCTGCACGGCCACCACGGTCGGGGGCTCGAATCCCCCCTCGGGCATGGATATTTGTGCCGTCCTTAGTTGTAGTTAGTTCATAAGTAGTTTGTAAGTTTAGGGACTGATGACCCCTTAGTTAAGTCCCATAAGTTCTACAAAGATTTGAATATTTTGATTTGACGAAGGAACACCTAAATCTTGCTGTTCAAATGTTTGTATAGCTTATGGGACTTGACTACGGGGTCATCAGTCCCTTGTAAGGTGCAGTGCCAAAAGCCTTCCGGAAATCTAGAAATACGGAAAATATTTGACACCCCTTGTAGATAGCAGTCATCACATAATATGATTAAACAGCTAGCTGCGTTTCACAAGAATGATACTTTCCGAATTCGTGGTGACTATGGGACAATAAGTCCTTCTCTACGAGGTACTTCATAATGTTTGAGGATAGTATATGTTCCAAAATCATGCTGCAAAACAATGTCATTGATATAGGCCAATAATTCTGCGTATCACTCCTATTGCTTTCCTTGAATACTGGAGTGCCGTGTGCAACATTCCAGTCTTTGGATATAGAACTTGAACATTTGAATTTTCGTAGCCCATCACTGCGGACGCCCTGCCATACTGCTGCTGCTACCTAATGTGCGCTATTGTTCTGTCACGTGCCAGTTACGGAATACTCCTCACGTCACCACACCGCGAGTTTGCCGTAGTCGATACTCTCTCCAATGAACTGATAGTGCTGACGGGATTAAGCGGGTATATCGCGGTATCGGCTATAGTCGCTGAAGTTGTTTTTCGTTATCAGCTATATCTAGCGGTTAATAATAACGGTGCGTTATCTGTGCTGTGATTGAGAGCCTTACAGACACTACACTTGATTTTATCTTTCCTCTGGCCAAGTGCCAAATTGGGTGGTTTTCACTGTAGATGTAATAAATACACCGAAAACCATTGTATAGCGGAAGGGAGTTTCAAATGTTTCAAATGTTTGTATAGCTAATGGGACTTAACTACGGGGTCATCAGTCCCTAAACTTACAAAGTACTTATGATCTAACTAATACTAATAACGGCATAAATATCCATGCCCGAGGGGGGATTCGAACCCCCGACCGTAGTGGCCGTGCAGACCGTGACTGGAGCGCCTCAGTCCCCTCGGGCAACGGAAGGGGGTGGATACATTGAAGATAGTTAAAGAGTTCCAACGTTCATCTGAACGAGTCCTTTATTTTAAACGGGTCATTCTACAGGACATTTAATCGTGGTTAGTGTTAACATTAGTAGGAGTATACACATATATGAATTATCTTACTACAACTGTCGCCGCTTGTCTCTTCCTTTTATCCATTCTTCTCTATTCAACCAGTCTCCATATTGCAGTTCAGTACTTTACATTGCTTCATCTACATCCTGTTGCCACGTTCTTCTCGTCTCTGGTTATTTTTACAGCGGTTATCCACTGTAATACTCTCATCGTACATCACGTTCCACGCGTCCTCTCAAGATGCCCATACCAAAGTATTTTTATTGTTTCAGTTATGTCTATAGGATTGTAGATTTCCATTTCCTGCGTATTTACTCAGTCTTGATAATTCTCTCCTCCCCCACCAGGATTCCTGGCGAGAAGCAGTTATCGATTTTTCTGTTTCTTCTCCCACAGGCATCTAGAGCACCTACAGCATATGCTTTACCAAAGATTCACAAAGGTTTTGCGTCACTGTGGCCACCATTTGTTCAGCAACATAGAAGCTTGCGAAATACTTGGCCAATATCTTAGCTCCTCACGTAAGCTGTGAACATCATATTAAGAACAGCCGATTTTATCAACCGAATTAACCGTCTCCGACTTGGTGAAGGTGACATATGTTCAGTTTCGAAGTGGTATCACTGTTTAAGAAATGTGCATATCAGAAACGCTTTGGAGTTAATGTCCCCCTTCTTTGCAAGTCAGGTGGTCGAGCTATTAGGCACACCCTTACGTCTTCCTATTTTCTGTACAACGGCCAATTTTAAGATTAGACGGACGTCGTAGCAATGCTAAGCCAATTAGCTGGATCTGTTGCAAACCACGTCATACAGAATTTCGTAAATATTGCCTTAGATACGAGACCATTAAAGCCTAGATGTTTCTTCCGATTCTCTGGCGATACGTTCGCCATTTGGCCCCACGGACGTTAAAATGTTGACGAATTCTTGGAACAGAGGAACAGCGTTAACAGTAACATCCATTTCACCATGGAGACGTCTTCGTCCGTTGCTAACGGTTTGGGTGCCTTGGCCACAGCGCCTAAAGCTTCCCACATATGTGGTACATCGTGCAAGTTCAATGTAAGTCGCTGATAGCTTGCTTAATGAGGTGAACCACTTACGCAAGGTCTTCAGGAATAATGACTGCAATGGTCATGAAATAAGTGGTGCGATCTCAGGAAAGCAGTACAGTGATACCACTGAGGAGGAATAAGACAGAAAGCTTGCTTTTTTGCCGTTCTGTGGGTCTGTGTAGGGCAAAATATACCGCCTGATAAAGAGACACAGGATCAAACAGTCTTCAGGCTTCCGACAAAAATTTGGCAATTATTGAGTCAAATTAAAGACGCAGCAGGTCTCAGAACACCAGAGGTCCACACGGTACCTTGTGAGTGTGGCCAATCTTATATTGGACAATCAGTACGACCTGTTGAACAACGCACGAACAGACATAAAAGGTTTTATTCTTTGCGATACCCTGTGATATCTGCTGTAGCTTAACATGCGTTAATATTTGTCATCGAATCAAATTTGATGTAATCCCCGTTGTGGCTCCCACTAACGACGTCCGGGACTGTATAATTGAGGAAGCCATCGAAATAAAAAACACTGACACTACTGTTCACAGATACGGCGACATACAGCTCAGCACGGCGAAAGATCAATCGATCGCGGAGTTAAAGCGGGCGCATCGAACACCGACTCAACGCATGACCATGTATGGCGATGTTGAGGGGTACCAGTGACGTCACAACCGGCAGCTAGCGTATGTAAGCCCGTACAAGCAGCCACTAGGCAGTCATACCACTTGACAATAGTTAAGGAGTGTTTGGCCGATAGCTCGTGGAGTTTTAACCACTTACAAAAGAGCCGCGGCGGCGTGACCGAGCGCATTGAGGCGCTAAGCTTCGATGCGCGAGGCCATTCCCCGTCGGGGCTTCGAATCCCCCCCTCGGGCATGAACGTTTGTGCTGTCTTTAGTATAAGCTAGTTTATAAGTAGTTTTTAAGTTTAGGGACTGATGACCCCGCAATTAAGTCCCTTAAGCTTGACAAACACTTACACATTTGGAAAAAAAGAAGATTTTATTCAGTGTCATTATGTGGCTCTTTACGAACAACAATCTTGTTACAAAAATTCAAAGTCACTGGCATCCATGCACTCGAGATCATTATTAGTAGAAGCTGATAATAGATAGCTAACAAAATTCGTTACTTTACGGTCACTCCGCGAACAACGGATCATCTAAATCTACATGGGATACTCTTCAAATCACATTTAAGTGCCTCGCAGAGGGTTCATGGAACCACCAGTATACTACTCATCTACCATTCCATTCTCAAATAGCGCGTGGAAAAAAAAAGAACATTTGAATCTCTCCGTTCGAGCTCTGATTTCTCGTATTTTATTCTGATGATCATTTCTACCTATGTAGGTGGGAGTCAACAATATATTTTGCATTCGGAGGAGACTGTGGGCGATTGGAGTTTTATAAGTAGACCACGCCGCAGCGGTAAACGCCGTTGTTATAATGATTCCCATTCCAGATACTGTATCATTTCTGTAACGTTGTCTCTCCTGTCACGTGACAATACAAAACGGGCGGCCCTTCTTTGGACTCTTTCGATGGCTTCCGTCAAACCCAGTTGACAAGGATCCCACACTGGGAAGCAATACGCCGAATGTGGACGGACAAGCGTGGTGTATGGTCCCTTTAGTAGTTCAGTTGCATCTTTTAAGTGATCTGCCAATAAAACGCAGTCTCTGGTTCGCCTTTCCCACGACATTATCTACATGTTCTTTCCAGTTTAAGTCTTATGTAATAGTAATACGTAGGTATTTAGTGGAGTTTACGGCCTTCATATTTGATTGATTTATCTTGTAAACAAAGTTTAATGGATTTCTTTTAGTACTCATAGGGACTTTATGTTCAAATGTCAAATGTTTGTGAAGCTTTAGGAACTTAACTGCCGAGTCATCAGTCCCTAAAATACAAACAACTTATGAACTACCTTATACTAAAGACGACACAAACATCCATGCCCGAGGGGGGGTTAGAAACTCCGACGGGGAACGGCCTCGCGCATCGCAGCACTTCTCATTATTTAGAGTCAATAGCCAATTTCTACACCATACTGATATCTTATTTAGATCGTTCTGCACTTGGTTTTGATCTTCAGATGACTTTTACAGACGGTAAATGACGTCATCTGCAAACTATCTAAGACAGCTTCTCAGGTTTCTCATCTTTTATGTAGATATGGAACAACAGACGACCAATAACACTACCCTATGGAACACCGGATATCACATCTGTTTTACTCGATGCCTTACCATCAATTACTACAAACTGTGTCCTCTCTGACAGGAAATCCCCTATCCAGTCACAAATCTGGGGTGATATTCCTTATCAACGCAATTTGATTAAAAGTCGTTTTTGAGGTACAATGCTGTATCTGCGATGGGACATCAACAACAAAAAGACACTAGGCTAGTTATTTCTCAGAGACTATACTGTTCTCTCCGGACGCTGCAGAATATAAGTTGGCCCGGCATACACTGTGCATCTCTAGCGTAAACAGTGACACACGTGAGTAGTCTAGTAGCAATACGAGTAAAAGAAAGGAAGTGCAGATATTTAGAAAGAAATAGGGACGCGTTAGGAATCTCTCTTGAACTTCGCAGTGAGTTGCAAGTTCTGTCTATCTATGGAATGATATTTTTCGTCTTAAAAATTTAGTATTTATGTTCTCTTCCAGATCTCGCCGTAAGTTCAATCAGCGAGATTCCAGGACGAATGTACTCGACACCACAGCAGACGGACTTGCTGGTGTCCAGAAATCAGTGACATTCAGCGCAAGGGGAACCGGAAGCTCACCCCCTATCCTGCGAACCTCCTTTTAATGGTCGCTGTGGTCAATAAAGCGTCCGCCGCACCTCGAATCGATGATAATGATGGATCCGGGACGCCCCGTCCTCACGTTCTTCCGTCTATACGTAGGTAACCTGTGGCATGGCTCCTATTCAAATATCTAGTTACTCGCCGATAACTCCAACCGGCTTGTTAGAGATCAGCTATACTTCCTCTCTGAAATGCAGACATCGGCGTATAGTGTCCTCTCTCTGTCTCCGTCAAATAGTTACTGTCCAATTACTACATAGAATATGGTAACGGGAAGTCCAGATTGGAATTCAACAATATAATGAGGATAGTTGCTACTCACAGCAAAGACTACGACGAGCTACGACAGACACATAAAAAGGACACACATACAACGCACTAGCTGTTGGCCATTAACCTTCGTCAGAAAAGATAGCAGCCACACAATGCCAAATTTAAGCAGATACTAAGTTTACTTAAAGTCTAAATTTAAATAGAAGCTTATAATAGTTTCCATAAAGGGCTCCTGTCACATAACTTGGTAGAAAATCCGAAGGATTTTGGTCGTTTGTAAAGAATACTAGCGGCAAAACACAATCGATACTTTCAATACGCGAAAGCAATGGTGAGGCTACGGGTGCCAGCTATACTAAAGCAGAATTTCTAAATAAAGATTTCAGAAATTCCATCATCAAGGAATTCGAATCAAGAACAACCGTCAGCATGCGTAATTTAGAAGTAGATATCCCGGAGTATTAAAGCAACTTAAATCACTTAACAAATGCAAGTCTCCCGGTCCAGACTGTATACCAATTAAGTTCCTTTGAGAGTATGCTAATGAAGTAACGCCATAGCTAATTATCGCTGCGGCGTGGGCTACTTACGAAACTACAATCGCCAACATTCTCCTCCGAATGTGAAAATATATTGTTGACTCCCACTTACATAGATAGAAATGATCATCAGAATAAAATACGATAAATCAGAGCCCCAACCGAGAGATTCAGGTGTTCTTTCTTCCCGCGCGCTATTCGAGAATGGAATGGGAGATAAATAAGTATATCGGTGGTTCGATGAATCCTCTGCCAGGCACTTAAATGTGATTTGCAGAGTATCCCATGTAAATGTAGATGTAGATCATATACAACCGCTCGCTCAGCGAACGTTCGATATCCAAAGACTGGAAAGTTGCAGACGGCACTCCAATATTCAAGGAAGGCAATATGAGTGATACGCAGAATTATTGGCCTATATCACTGACGTCGTTTTGCAGCATGATTTTGGAACATATACTATCCTCAAACATTATGAAGTACCTCGTAGAGAAGGACTTATTGTCCCATAGTCACCACGGATTCGGAAAGTATCATTCTTGTGAAACGCAGCTAGCTGTTTATTCATATGATGTAATGACTGCTATCTACAAGAGATGTCAAATATTTTCCGTATTTCTAGATTTCCGGAAGGCTTTTGACACTGTACCTCACAAGCGTCTTTTATTCAAATTGCGTGCTTAAGGTATATCGCCACAGTTGTGCGACTGTATTCGTGATTTCCTGTCAGAAAGGACACAGTACGTTATAACTGACGAGAAGTCACCGAGTAGAACAGAAGTGATATCTGGCGTTCCCCAGGGAAGTGTTAAACGCCCATTACTGTTCCTTATTTTTATAAACGATTGAGGAGACAATGTGAGCAGCTATCTTAGATTGTTCGTGGACGACGCTGTCGTTTATTGGTTAGTAAAGTCAACAGAGGATCAAAAGCAGCTGCAAAATGATGTAGATAAGAGATATGCATGATGAAAATTTAGACAGTTGACCCTAAACCATTAAAATCCATATGCGGACTAAGAGAATCCGTTGACTTTCACTTATATGAGAATTCAGTAAAATCTAAAGGCCGTAAAGTCAAGCAAATACTTAGGAATTACAATTACGATGAACACATAGAAAATATTGTCGCGAAGGCAAACCAAAGGCTACCGTTCATTGGCATAACAGAGAATGCCACAGTTATGCTAAAGAAACGGCCTACACTACACTTGTGCGTTCTATTTTGGAGTATTGTGGGATCTTCAGCAAATAGGATCCCAACCTAGTGGGAATGACAGGTGATAACAAATTTCAGAGAAGGACAACACGTTTTGTATTATCGCGATATAGGAGAGAGTGTGTCGCAGAAATGATGCACTATTTGGGGTGTAAATCATTAAAAGAAAGGCTTTACAGGATAGTAAATTAATAATCACCTAACCAGATGCAATAATGTTATTTAATAAACCTGACCACGGTTTCGACGGATATAAACTAGTTTTTTGTTAGCACCAAACTACATAGGGAGACGTGTTCATCGTAATAAAATATGAGAAATCAAATCGAAATCATTAAGGTTTACGTGTTCCTTCTTCCCGTGAGCTATTAGAGAATGGAAGTGTAGAAAAATATTACAAAAGCGGTTCGATTAACCCTCTGCCATGCACTTCAATGTGACCTACAGAGTATTTTTGTAGATGTAGATATTATACCACTGCATGCGGTTCACGTCATAAAAATACAGTTACATTGATTACAACTGTTTTATATCTGTTGAGGCGGAACGTAATTCATTGAGTCTGAATAGTTTTTGAGACATTATGCACGACCAACAAAACCGCTTTCTCACACTGATCTCACATGTATACCTAGCCTGAAATAATGGTAAGAGACAAGGTGGTTGTATAACAGTATAGTTTCAAAATAATTACAAATATATCTATTGCAATCTTTTATTCATATACGTCACGTTTTCAAATGGTTCTAGGGTGACCACTTAATCGTTAAATTCGAAAATCGTATCCACAATTGGTAACCTCAAAAGTAGTTAATAGGTACGTAATACTTTTTAATTGAGAACTGAGTACACATAAATTTTATCACTAAGAATTTAATTGATAGACGAATGAACTCCAAATTAATTTAAAACTTCTAATTTAAGTAACTGAAAGTACCTCTTTGTTTCAATTTATAGTGCTAAGATCTCCGTTACCATTTTTTAAAATAATGAAGTAAAACAACTTCAAACATGAATGTACGATTCACTGTAGTACGTAATTAACGGTATTGTCCCCTTACTGCAGCATGTAAAAAGTATTAAGGATGCCCCTTATCGTATCTCATTCTGAGCCCTCACGAAAATGCACGTAAAGAACGTTAAGGAACACAATTAACATTTGCTACCTGCTTAAATAATTAATGACGTTTTCCTCATTAGTAGCAACTATGTGCATTTTTGTTCAGTAACATATACAAAATTTTAAATAAAACTATTATGGATATTGGTCCGCGTCATTTTTAAAACAGAAAAGGAATTGCCGACGTTTGACTGCTATAGAGTGGTTCTCTTCAGGGAGGTTGACTGTTGGATGCTGCTGAATGTTTGCCCCTATATACAGTGAGTTTTTTCGGTTTTCTCATACCGACGTCATACATTTAAGATAGTAATTTGTTGGCAATAGCGTATCAGCAGGCTGTTACGTTTGCTACGCCGGTAAGTGAGTGGTAGGAAAAACTATGTATTTGATTGGGAGGAAACAGCCAACCGCGATGGAGTAAAAAATGTTCAAATGTTTGTAGAGCTTATGGGACTTAACTACGGGGTCATCAGTCCCTAAACCTATAAACTACTTATGAACTAGCTAACACTAAGGACAGCACAAATATCCATGCCCGAGGGGGGATTCGAACCCCCGACCGTAGTGGCCGTGCAGACCGTGACTGGCGCGCCGCAGTCCCCTCGGCCACCGCGGCCAGCGCGGGGGAGTATCCGATCGGTCTAAGGCGCCTCGCTGCGAAGCGCGCGGTTGTTCGCCGTCGGAGATTGGAGTCCTCCCTGGGGCATGAGTGTGTGTGTGTGTGTGTGTGTGTGTGTGTTGTCCTTAGGTTAGTTGACCTTAGTTTAAGTGTCTGTAAATCTATCGGACCAACAGGCGAACTCGTGTTGTATTTGATTACGTCAAGGCAGCAGGAGCAACGTCCTGACTTGTTAAGAGATAACGTCAGCGAGACCTCGAAGATAAGGCACAAGGACCAGTCTCAACATGACAGAAACATCTACGTCCATTTACATCAATACGGTTCAATGTTCAAATGTTTGTAATTCTATCGGACCAAACTGCGTGGTCATTAGTCCGTAGCTTACAGACTACTTAAACCCATGTAAACTAACCTACGGACAAACACACACACCCATTCCCCAGGGAGGAGTCGAACCTCCACGGCGAGCAACCGCGCGCTCCGCAGCTAGGTGCTTTATACCACTTCGGTTACTCCACCGCGGTTAGTTTAAGTAGTTTGTAAGCTACGGACTGATGACAACGCAGTTTGGTCTGATAGATTTACAAACATTTGAACATTTTTTGGAAACAGCCAGTAAGAAGCTAGTACACAGGGGTTGTCGTTTTCTGGTGCGAACGTTCAGGCCGCGCGTCAATTCTACCGTGGTCGCTGTTTGTACAGCAGAACTCGGGTCAAGTTGGAGCCGCTGGCTGTCGCACACACGCGGCCCTCTGGGCAGGGATTTCTGGCAGCCACGTCGAAGGTAACTAGTAGACACCCTCCCTATTCATGTTGTTGGGTCATTTAGTTAGGAAGGAAGGAAATGAAGCTCAGGGTTTAACGTCCCGTCGACAGCTTGGTCATTAGAAACTGTCGTTTAGTTATTTAGATCGCTTCTCTTATTTGGCGTTGCTGCATCTGTTGCTGCAAGTTTCCCGGGCAAGAATATGATGTTCTCGAAAGTTAATAGTACCTTCGCATTCTTTCTGGTGTTCTGCTACAACTGACTTGTTGACTTGTCCCACTCATATGTACCGTTCATGTTCTGAAATGCGAGTGCTGATAGGTATCCCGGTTTAACCAATATAAATTCGCCTCATTCACATTGGAGTTCATACACGCTTGCAGTGTGGAAGGCATTTATGGCATACTTCAGGGGCCTCGGCACGTCATAGATCTTGCTGCCACTAAGGAAAATCGGTTTGATTCACCCTCGGATAAGGACCTTGCCTATACCTTCACTGACTCCTATCACATACGGTATAGGAAGAGTTTTATCTGCATCTTTGCCTATCTTGTCTTCGTTGTATCTCATAGCTTGTTGTTTTGCCATGTTGTTATATCCATTCGCGCGGAATGTTGTCCTTAGGTCACTTAGTTCATGTTGTAAATGGTCCGTGTCGTTAAATATGTCAGCTCGTGCTGTAAGCATACGTAGTGGCCGGCCGCGGTGGCCGAGGGGACTGTGGCACGCCAGTCACGGTCTGCACGGCCACTATGGTCGGGGGTTCGAATCCCCCCTCGGGAATGGATATTTGTGCCGTCCTTAGTGTTAGCTAGTTCATAAGTAGTTTGTAAGTTTAGGGACTGATGATCCCGTAGTTAAGTCCCATAAGCTATACAAACATTTGAACATACGTAGTGTAGCATTCTCTGTATTGGTGAGAATCCGTGGTGTGCGTCGAATTCCTGTAGAATCTGTATCCTAGTGTGCCATTAGATAGACGTTCCGTACACTTCAGGAATAGCTACGTTACTTTCTATTTCCAGCGTATACTGTATCTTCTTATGCAAGATCTTGACGTGCTTGAGGAATCAGTATACTTCTGCTTCTCCATTCTTCTCCATACTGCCAATCATTCACCATCTTAGGTGTATGACGTGGATATCAGATAACCGAAATAATATACAACATATGGAGGCAAACATTCACCAGCACCCAACAGTCAACCGCCCTGAAGAGCACCATTGCATAGTGGTTGAAACGTCGAGAATTCCATTACTGAGTAATTAGTTTCCAAAAGAAAACGCCAAGATAGCAGTATGATTATTGAATTTATTGACAACCGGTTTCGATGGGCAAGCCATCATTATCTGGTTGTATAAATTCTACGATGCGGTTAATTTTTTATTAATGGAGGTTAAACAGAAAGTGTAACATTGCCTTTAGTCAAAATCGAAACTGGTCGTCAATCAACTAATTTATCATACTACGATCTTGGCGTTTTCCTTTTGAAGGTAATTTATCAATGCAGATCGCCTCCATCCTCCATTTGTGACGCGCCTGGGAATCGATCCCGGACTTCTATGCTTACTATGCATACTTCTTACCTTGACCACCACATCACTAACGATCAAGGCGCCTCGGAATAGTCTAAGTACGACTCCCCCCCCCCCCCCCCCATGTCACAAAATATGTATATCATCTTACCAGGAAAGTTCCACTATGTCTATTGCCGGGGTGTTATTCCGCTGCATGGAGTGCCTTGGCAGTAGTGGCAATTAAAGTTTGTGACGTGGAGGGAAGTCGTACTGCCGGCCGCGGTGGCCGAGGGGACTGCGGCGCGTCAGTCACGGTCTGCACGGCCACTACGGTTGGGGGTTCGAATTCCCCCTCGGGCATGGATATGTGTGCCGTCCTTTGTGTTAGGTAGTTCATAAGTAGTTTGTAAGTTTAGGGATTGATGACCCCATAGTTAAGTCCCATAAACTCTAAAAAACATTTGAACATTGAAGTCGTATTTTACTATTCGAGGCGCCTTAACCGTTAGTGATGTGGTGGCGTAACGCTAAGACGTCTGCCTAGTAAGCATGGAGGTCTGGGTTCGATTCCCGTCCCTATCACAAATTTTAATTCATTGCTTCACCTTCATCTTTAATGTCATGGACATATTTGAGACGAAAAAACGTCTCAGGGTTTCTTAATTTATGTTTAAATTGATACCCAGAATTGTTTTATTCAAAATGACACCGACCGTAGAGGTCTACGAAATTGTATACAAAATCTTGATCTGACGGGCAGCCGTAGACGTACAACTACAGACTTTGTACAAATTCTCTCTTATAAGGGTTTTTCGTTGCACGGACATTATACACGTTAACTTTTACTTTAATTAACATCCACACACCGCGAAAAAATTTCCATTAGCGAGAAATGGACTTTCAGGCTTATCGTGGAGTTTTCAGCTAATATGACTGAACCACAGCTGCGCGGGAGTAGCCGTGCGCTCTAAGGCGCCTTACTGTGGCGTGCGCGGCTGCTCTCCGCTGGAGATTCGAGTCCTTCCTCGGCCATGTGTGTGTGTGTGTGTGTGTGTGTGTGTTGTCCTTAGAATAATTTTCTTTAAGTAATTTTTGTAAGTCTAACGACTGAAGACCACTGCAGTCTGTTCCCATAGCTTTAGAAACTTATGAACGTATCATGTAGCACTCGTGTTACAACCAATAGCTATGCTGAAACTTCCTGGCAGATTAAAACTGTGTGCCACAACCGAACCTGAGACCTTTGCTTTTCTCGGGCAAGCGCCCTACCGCTCGAGCTATCCAGACACGCTTCACGATGCCGCCTCACAGCTTCACTTCCGCCAGTACCTCGCCTCCTACTTTCCAAACTTCACAGAAGTTCTTCTGCGAACCTTGCAGAACTAGCACTCCTGGAAGAAAGGATATGGTGGACACATGGCTTAGCCACAGCCTAAGGGAGGTTTCCAGAATGAAACTTTCACTCTGCAATTTTAATCTGCCAGGAAGTTTCATATCAGAGCACACTCGACTGAAGAGTGAAAGTTTCATTCTGGAAACATCCTTTAGGCTGTGGTTAAGCCATGTCTCCATCATATCTATTCTTCCAGGAGAGCTAGTCCTGCACGTTTTTCAGAACTTCTGCCAGGTTTGGAAAGTAGGAGGCGAGGTACCGGCTGAAGTAAATTACTGAGGACGGACCGTGAAGCGTGCCGGGATAGCTCAGTCTGTTCCCACGGTGTTGGGAACACGAATAATCAACATCTATGCTCCCTCAGGAACCGACAAACGCCGAGAGTGGTCGTAGTTCTACGCCGAGAAAATCACCCCTGCCCCTCTTTCTGGGTCGTTACGACCACTGTATCCTGGGGGTGACTTCAACTGTGTTTTACACAAGAAGGATCAGGTCCCACATTTATCGACGTGCCCTGAACTTCTCGTCGATACTTGGGAGGATAAACAAGGGGACCGCCCAGGCACACCTATTTCACTAGTCACTCGTCCAGTCGTCTTGTCCTTATCTACGTCACACAATATCTTGGTCCACGAGTGATATACGCCGAACGTTGGCCGCTTGCCTTCTCAGACCACAGCGCCTTCATATGCACGGCCACTCTTCCGAGACAGCAAATATGGCGAAGCTGTAGGCTCTGGAAGTTGAATGTGGCGCACCTCCAAGACCTAGAATGTCAGGAACTGATTTCCGCGGCATGGGCGAACTGCGAAGTTCGGCTTCCAAGGTACCACTCAACTCTGGAATGGTAGACAGAATGTGAAAAACCGACGTGCCGGCGGGTTCTAACACAATTTGTGAAGGACATTTGCAGCATGGACCCGTCACACTTTAGACTTCTACTATACGATGCTTCAATAAATTGCTTCCCAATTCCCGTACCTGAAAAGATAGATGGGAAGTCGCAGAATTAAAGCTAAAATATTATCGTTGACGCGGAGAAGATTGGGAGGTGTAGTTGCGAGGTCACCGCATGAGACAGAGCGAATGAACTTCCAACAATGCAGCATATTGTGCTTGAAAACCGTCAACACAAACGGAATATCATCACGAAACTCTCCTTGCCAGACGGCCGAAACGAAACGACCTAGCTGGTCATTGTGGAAGCTTTCACAACTTATTTTCGACGATTTTAACGGGAAGAAAACGTCTACTACCGGCACGTATCAAGAGGGTCCTACCAGTAGTCCTTTGTATAGAACAAACTACACGAGGAGGAGAGACCACCATGCAAACAGCCTCTAGTGAATGTAGAGATGTGATAGGCATCGCCGCATCCTGTCAACTCGCAGCAGCGTTGATCGCTATTTATTTCGACCACGCATTCGACATGGAGCGAATTGGTTTTTCAAATGATTTTAAGGACATCATACTGCGCCTATTACGCTACGCTACATCTCGTATACTCGTGAATGGTCGTGTAACAGATCCTTTGCCAATTCGGCGTTCAGTTAGACAAGGATGCAAGGATCCTTTACGCGATTGCTGTGAAACCACTCATAGGAGGACTGAAAAGTAAACTCTCGGTAATTAGCCTAAGGGGTCACACCTTCCGCTGCAGAACATATGCGGATTATCTTCTCCTGCTACTACAATCTGGTGATGAGGTCCGCTTACTGATTGATTGGATCCAACAATATGGATTGGTGGCAAAAAGCATCATGAATGTAACCAAATCGGCATCAATGCTTATAGGAAGAGGCCTACCTGAAGATTAAGTGGCCCCATTTCCACGGGCAGTTGAACTCAAGTACTTGGGAATCACGTTTACACATGATATGCGCCGCACAGCAGCAATGAACCACAGAAAATTACTGCAAGTCGTACGCACAGAGGTAAGCCAAAACCTACTCCGACAAATGGACCTAATACAACGTGATAGGCTTAACATCTACGTGGCGACCAAGATCATACATAGGGCTCAGGTGCCCCCACTGCCGGCAGTGATGGCATGAAACCTGCAATCGGCCTTTGGACATTTTGTCACTGCTAGATCCATTTTTAAAGTCCGCTATGATACCCTTTCGCTGTGGCGGCGATCTCGGGCTTATCAATGTCAAAGCGAGGGCCACGGCGCTGCTCCTGTCCACGATGATGAAACTGAGGACACGTCGACGTAGCTCAGTAACGGGCGTCCTGCTGGAGGAACTTATGCCTACGTCGATCTTGCCACCGGTTGCGTTTGGACACGTTGCGCCCCCTCTTGCGACTTTCATACTCGAATATAGCTACTTGCATCTTCAACTCCCAGCACTAGAACCCCAAAGATAAGGGACATTTAACGATTGTTGCTGAGGGCAGTCCCTCGAAATGTGTTGGAGAGTAAAGAACCGGCCACACAGTGGTCAAAGGTGTGGAAAGCTGTTCAACAGCCCTTCTTCCCCAGAAGAATAAGAGCGACGTGGTACCACGTCGTCAATCTGAAAATTATGACGAGACACCGGCTACACGCTATCAGGATGGTGGATTCGCTCTTTTGCCCGGAATGCCACCTTATGGACAATTATGAACGCCGTTTAACACGTGAATCTGTTGTCGATGTATGGACGCTAGTACAGAAGATTCTTGCCTGCTACCTTCGCGTCCCGCCTAACGGGATTGCACCCAGGCTCCTCCTATGTCCGGAGGACACCCATTTTCCGGCCGCAAGAGCACACGCTCTCACATTGATCAAAGGCATGTCTATTTATCACTTTTTCAGAGAAGATGAGAAGTCGGCACTTGATTACTGGCAATTCCTCCAAGAACATCATCACACACTCGAGACCACACCCCGATACCGACAGCTCTTCGCCAATTACGTACGTAGTGTCTTCACCGACCCCCTCGCAGCTGGGGAGTGCCGGATTGGGGACGATCACCGTTACGAACCTGAACATACGACCAAATGCCTATCGACCAGAATCAATGAAAATAGTGTGCAGATGGGACCTGCAAATGGGTTGATGTGCGGAATCATCTGTAGGTTTCTTTTCTTTTAGAATGTGAGCTTTTTGTTATCTGTTTATAGTGTTCCGAAGAACTCAGTGACGACGCACGATTATGGTAACTGACGGTATCAGAAGCAACTATATACTATGCATCTCGGACAACCGAAACCAGAAACACTACTTATCTGAGAGGGCACGGAAATTACTACTGCCGGCCGCGGTGGCCGAGGGGACTGAGGCGCTTCAGTCACGGTCTGCACGGCCACTACGGTCGGGGGTTCGAATCCGCCTCGGACATGGATATTTGTGCCGTCCTTAGTCTTAGTTAGTTCATAAGTAGTTTGTAAGTTTAGGGACTGATGACCCCGTAGTTAAGTCCCATATACTATACAAACATTTGAACATTTGAAATTACTACTACGGCAGATCTACGTGAAGATGAACCTTGAAACTGTTGGTCAACTGATCCTCCGTGGAGCAAAGGCCATCTGGGCAGAAATAGGGCGTGAGTGTCGCTCTTTCATTAAAAAAAAAGAAGACTTTATTTTCTTTTACTATCTCTTATCCTTTCCCTTAGTTTAATCTTTCATTTAGAATAAGGTAAAAGTGGCGGTGGCACTAGACCTTTTTTATGGCAGGCGTGATGTTTAGTTTATGGGGGATATAGCAGTCAGATGCCAACGCCTGAAGAAGAAAAGCTTAGGGGGAAAACTAAAGCGCTTGCCTGCTAAATAAGAAAAAAAAATAAAGAAATAAATAAAAAAAATTAAAAAAAGGTGGTAGCGTTAAAAAAGAAACACAAAAGAGTCGGTAGAGCACTTGCCCACGAAAGGCAAAGTTCCTAGGTTCTAATCCCGGTTCCGGCCCGGAAATTTCATATCAGCGCACTCTCCGGTGCAGCGTGAAAGTTTCATTCTGGAATAGCTATGCTTTTCAGTTACTGATGTTTACTGCTGAAGTACTCATTTTATCTGCTAAGTGTACTTACATTCAAACGGAACGAATCATTTTCTTCTCAGCTATTCTTTGGTTAATTTGTAGTTTTCTGCAGGATGAAAGGTATCACAGTGTTTTGCTGTTCTATTAGCGTCACCAACAGCAGACTCCAGTAACAGCTTACTCGGCTGGAAACAACTGGCAGTCGCAGAAACAACTCGCCGATTTACCAGCAGAGACGGCGCCAAAGGAAGTCATTTACCCAGAAAGCCATTACCCAGCGGCTGCCCCCCGAGGGGGTTCTTTTGCCGGTAATTACGCCTCGCTTAAACGGGTAAAAGCTTTTTCAGGCTGATTTATTTTTTGTATGCAGTTTCTATCGGTGGGGCTATCAAGCTAATTTATATGTTGTTTAACTTTTAATCTGCTTCCTCTGTCACCATTCGTCGCCCGTGTGCAGCACCAAGAGAGGAGATAGTTCAATTTACCGCTCTGTAATCCAACATGTACTTAATAGGATTCTGGCGTGAGGAGAAGTGGAATTGGATTGCGACAAAACAGTCCTGGACATATAGGCGTGTAGGTACAAGGGAAACATCTGAAATCCAAAGTTTCCAGAAACGTGAAAAAATCCAACGTGGAAGTATCAAGTAGGAACAAAAGTTCGCGGCGTTTTTAATTTTTATTTATTTATTTATTTATTATTATTTTTTTTTCCATTTGCTGTGGCTTCACTGTTGGTGAAAACATATAATGATGACGACAAATTTCCTCGTGACTGCAGCTTCCGTAAACTATATGGCCGAATCATACTTTCTCCGTGACTAAAATGTCGACAGAACTTTGAACGGTACAATTTTCAGCTCATCTGATTTGCGACTTTCAGTTTACTGCAAGATAAAACATTGCAGCAAACGGTAAAAGACATCTCGCAATAGATATCACTGCCAAAAACGAGAATAGATTCCTAAAACGCAGTTCGTAAAATCCACATAAACGTATACTACAGAAACTGTGAAAAATGTATTACATAGCCTTTATGGGGGTTAAACAATGCACATGAATAGTATATGGACATAAAAATGTATGATATGTGAAATAGATGTACTTGGTTCTCATCTTATTTGTCAATGTTTTATGTTACGTAATGTATTCATACTGACGGTGAACTTCTTGGAATGTAAGCATTGAGAATGGCAAGTTATTTGCCGAAATCTGGATCTGCAAAATAAAGCAGTTTTTTTACAAAAAGAGCGATTGATTGCTGCAAATCACCTGTTTGGAAATCATATACAGACGCGAAAGCAATAAACTTTCTTCCCGAAAGGCAATCTGCTATACTACGGAGAGAATACAATACCAAAACTCTGCAAGGACATTTATTTTAATGCATTTCGCGAATTATACTAATAAATCTGCGACACTAACAGAAAACATGTCATACGGTCCTCGCACTGATGGGAAAACAGTGAACACCACGCAACATCAAGCGGCATAAGAAACACACTTAGCGTAATGACATATACGTTTTCTTCTACCCAGGGAAGCACTGATTCGAGACAAAATCCTTTACGATGTGTTGATACCATTTTCTCGCAGTATTCTTTCTAATAGATATGATAAACAAAGTGCAAGCGTGCGGAATATCAAACGAACTGTGCGACTGGACTGTAGAGTTTCTATCAAACACAATGCAGCATTTCGTTCTCATCGGAAAGAGGTCTTCACACGTGAAAGTGATTTGTCGCGTGCCACTTGTGAGTCTTATAGGATCGTTGTTTTTCACATTATATATATATATATATATATATATATATATATATATATATATATACACATAAACAAAAAGCTGCAGTTTTACGTGAAAGCCAGATTAAGGCGAATTACTTAGTAAGCGTGAAAGTCTATTTCCGCGAGCGTGGGTGCTGCAGCGTAATGTTGCTTATCATACCTCAATATAACATCTTACCTGCTCCTCCTTATTAACAAAGGCGGAAGTGTAGCGTGCAGAAATCCTCTTCGCTCCTTTCCCGGGTTTCGGCACAGAAAAAATGTTCGGGACTTGCTCCATTGTACATGAGTACACGCACTGCTCTTGGTTACACTTCAACAACAACAATCTTTTATGTAAACGAAGGCTTCCAACACCCAGAAGAGTTTTATAAACAACAATCTTTTACTTACACCAAAGAGAAAAAATACAATGAGTCATACAAAGATATCATCTAATAATTAATGCGCTGTGACATACCCTGCAGGGTGCGTGGTGTCAGTTCCCTTCACCATTACTTCAGACATTATAGTTGGAGTCATGTAGGAAGGCGCGATAGCGAAAGCGTGAAGGGGAGGAGCAGCGGCCGACCGCAGACACTTGCGCCTGCGGGGAGAAGCATTGCTTAACTCGCAGCCGGCCACGCGCCTACAGAATGAACATTATTGGCTGTTATTGCGGCGATGGAGGGGGATGCGCAGATCGGCTGAAAACTGGACCGCCTTCCTATGTGACGCTGACTATAGTCGAGTCCGTGCCACGTCGCGTTGCAGCACTTGTGTGTGCATACTGGGGCTCTACACGATATTAGGCTGTTAGTCCAGTGTACCAGTTTCTTTGGATCTTCAGTGTAAATGACGTCGTAGATAAAATCGAAAGCTCAATGTATCTTTTTGCGGATGATGCTGTCATATATCGAGAAGTCGCAATACTGGAAACGACTAGGGAAATCCAAGAGGATCTGCGTGCAAGTATGTTACAAAACACTCTGTCAGTCAGCGCTTGAATATTGCTCATCACAAGGGTATCGTACCAGCAAGAGTTGAAAGAGGACCTAGAGAAGATCTAACCAAGAACAGTACACTTCATTGTAGCCTTATTTAGTAAGCGGAAAAACGTTAGAAGGACGATTAGGAAATCTCTATTTCAGACGCGGTAAGACAGATGTTCTGTATAGAGGTATGGGCTCCTATCAAAATTTCGTAAGCTTTCGTTTCTCGAAGAGTTCAACAATACATTGCTTCCTCATATATGCGAGGACTGGAACTTAAATAGTGGGCCGGCCGCGGTGGCCGAGGGGACTGAGGCGCTCCAGTCACGGTCTGCACGGCCACTACGGTCGGGGGTTCGAATCCCCCCTCGGGCATGGATATTTGTGCAGTCCTTAGGATTCGCTAGTTCATATGTAGTTTGTACGTTTAGGGACTGATGACCCCGTAGTTAAGTCCCATAAGCTATACAAACATTTGGATTGCGTTACTGCATTCCACACGTCAGTACTGAGGTAAATGAAAGTTCAGTGATATTAGAAGCGATCTTATAGCTGGAATGTGAAATGTAATGTAAAACCCCTCTCCCTGAACCGTGATTTGCAGTTTGATCTGGGCTTCAACCAGTTGTGGTGCGTCCTATATGTTCTCTGGTTCAGTGAACCCTGGAAAAAAGCATGTCATGAATAAAAGTAAGTAAATAAATAAAATAAAAAGTGTTTTCCAACTATCACTCTCCATTTAATTCCTGTAACAGATAATTTTATAAGCACGTTCAAAGAATTTTTATCGTTGAGAAACGTTTTACGTCGCGGAGACAGGACGTATACGAGTTGTAGCGTGGCTGCTTATCACAGGCGTCAGTGGTCGCAGCGTTGCAGTGTGCATGCTTAGCTGAGGGTCAAATTCTCTTCTGAACCCCCTGGAGGCAGGGAGAGGCGAGGGGATTGATTTGATTTGATTTTTTTCAGGGAAACCAAAACAGTCTTGGTCCAACCCGCCACTGCCCGCACCGAAACTAAGTTTATTGTTTGCACGGCCACTACGGTCGGGGGTTCGAATCCCCCCTCGGGCATGGATATTTGTGCGGTTCTTAGGATTAGCTAGTTCATATGTAGTTTGTAAGTTTAGGGACTGATGACCCCGTAGTTAAGTCCCATAACTTTACAAACATTTGAACATTTTTTTGATAACTAAGCGAAAATTTGGTTTGGGAATCAGAAATGTTAGGGGGATTGCGTTAGCCGGCCAGGGAGGCCGAGGGGACTGAGGCGCTCCAGTCACTGTTTGCACGGCCACTACGGTCGGGGGTTCGAATCCCCCCTTGGGCAGGGATATTTGTGCCGTCCTTAGTCTTAGTTAGTTCAAGTATTTTGTAAGTTTAGGGACTGATGACCCCGTAGTTAAGTCCCATAAGCTAAACAAACATTTGAACATTTCTAAATAGTGGCAACTATTTATTCAAGGTCGATACAAAGCTTTACACATTTTCTCCTTCAATGTAGTCACCAGCGTTGTGTAGAACCCGTTGCCAGCGATGTGGAAGGCGAAGTATACCGTTAGCAGATCCTGTTCTGTTGATGGTGCGAATGGAGCGGTCTATTGCCTGTCGAATCTCAGGAACAGTCCTGAAGCAAATGCCACGAAGTGGTCCCTTCATCTGCAGAATCAAATCAGACTCACAAGGACTTAATTCCGGAGAGTAAGGTGGATGGTACAGTGCTCCCAGTCACATCGACCGAACATGTCTGTAAATCTATCGGACCAAACTGCGTGGTCATCAGTCCATAGCTTACAAACTACTTAAACCTAGGTAAACTAACCTAAGGACACCCCAACAACCATACCACAGGGAGGACTCGAACCTCCACGGCGAGCAACCGCGCGCTCCGCAGCGAGGCGCTTTAGACCGCTCGGCTACTCCACCGCAGCCTCGACCGAACAGAGCAGCCACAGCTTGCGCTATATGCGCCGGCGGATTATCGTGCAAATTGATTGGTGGGTTGTGCAGATACTGTAGCCGCTTCCTTCGCAGAGCTGGTCAAGCTGGTCACAAGTGATGCTCCAAATACGAATAGTAATACTGTGCATTGACATTAGGGTAACGCCATAACAGTCATACATAGTGAGTCACTTTTACGTTAGACCGCTCACTCACAAGTGTCTGTGTTTCACTCAATTGTGTGCACGCCGGTGACGTGGGACGGGCGAGTTCATTTGCTCGGAAGTAAGTTAGGTATGTCAACAACGTGTTCTACCAGCCACAATAGTAGATTCCATTGCATAGTGTCTCCAAGCAGTGTTGCCACTATTTAAGTTCCAACCGTCGTATATGTCACTAACATATAACAAGAACAAAATTAAAGAGATTAGAGCTCACATAGTGGCATACCGGAATCGTTTTCTCCGCGAACGATACGCAAATGGAGTAGGAAACAAAGTACCCTCCTCCACATACCGGTGGGTGGCTTGCGAACAATGGATGTAGCTGTAGATACTACCGGAAGGTTGACAGGAAAATTTCTTCTAAGTTAAATTTTTTTTTTTTTTTTTTTTTTTTTTTTTTTTTTTTTTTTTGTAAATGTATAGGACTTAAATACAGTGGATATCAGTCCCTAGGCTTGCAAACTACTTAAACTAACCTAAGGACAACACAAGACCCATTCCTGCGGGAGGACTTGAACATCCGACGGGGAGCAACCACGCGCTCCGCAGCAAGGCGCCTTAGAGCGCTCGGCAATTCCACCGCGGCTGAGAAGGTTGGGAGGTAAGAAGCGAAGTAGTAGCAGAAGTAAAGCTGTCGATCGTAGCTCTCAGGAAATCGAAAGTTCGAGTGCTGGTCCTCCATACGGTTTTAATTTACCAACGAAGTTTGCAAACAACGCAGATAGGAAATTAAAAGAAAACAATCTCTTAAAGCGAGGACGTGTTCAGCCCCATCCCACAGACAGAAGTACGAATCCAATATCCCAGCGAGATCGGATTAAAGGAAGACATTGAAGGAGTTCGGAGATGTGCTGCTAGATTAGTTATACCGTCGCCTGAGTCAACTCGCGGGATTAACGTAGCGACTTGGTGAACACAAACCTTGGGAGGGAAAGCGCCATTCTTTTCAACGAATACAATTCAGAAAAAGTTAGTGAATAGACCTTTGAACCTGTCTGCAGAATAATTTTGCTACCGCCAACGTACACTGGTCAAGACAATATTAGCGGATCAGTTGAGATATCTAGGTTCCGAAATGTTATCATCGCTAGAATGAACTAAAATGGTTAGACGTGTTTCTGTCGGGTTTACTGCGTGCAGACAAATACATTACGGCAAACGACATAGTGGTGGTAAGAACAGAAAGTTGATGCAGAGGAGTTTGATGTTGCTCGTGTTTACTCTACCAAACGAATTAAACAAGCAATTAGTTCAAACTAAGGTAAACTAACCTACGGGCAACACAAACACCCATGCCCGATGTGGGAATCGAACCCCCGACGGCGAACGGACGCGCGCATAGCGGCACGGCGTCCCAGTGCGCACGGCTAATCCGCCGCGGCCAAGCTGTTGGGTTCAGATCGTGCAGTGAACTGGTAGTGCAATGCAACAATGTGACTTACCCTAAGCTATGCATGGAGAGCCATAGGAAGGTTCGAAGCGGGACACACGCAGAGGGAAGTTGATGCAGCTATTGGACTGTCCCAAAGAGTAATTTCTATGACTTGGACGCGACTTCAGACTAAAGGAACCGTTAAAAGAAGGCAAAACCAGGGTCGTACACTGGTAACGTCAGCAAGATATGACCGTTATCTGCTAGTAATATCTTATCGACACAAGAGGCTGAATGCAACTCATCTGCAACGCAACCGCCAAGCAGCAACAGTACGCACAATAACAACACAAACTGTCCGAAATCTCCCTCGGTAATGTGTCTCTGCGCACGGAGGCCTTTGCCATGTGTCCCATTAAAACAACCACACGGTTTATCCAGCATCAACTGGGCGTAGGAACATCAGAATTGGAGTCGTAACGAATGACACCTGGTTCTGTTCACAGCAGAGTTAAAATTTGCTGTTGACCTCAATATAAGTTCCTTTAAGTAGTTTGTAAGCCTAGGGACTGATGACCAACGTAGCTAAGGTTTTAGAGGTTTTTTTCGCATTTAACAAATAATACTTTTACTTTTGAAGGAACAGCATTTTTTTTTTTTTAATGAAGGCAGCACATCTTCCCAGCACACATGAATGTTCTACTTTTTTCTGGAGTGGGTAGTTTGCTAGTAGGTCTACTGTGTTTTTCTTTCCGCACACCTAACACGCTTGACACAGAAACACCGATTAACTCTGATGTCATTTTTTAATCTGACTTATAGATAATGACGGAGACTTTTGTACTAAATTCTCAAAAACGTTGAAAACTATCTGCTTATCACCTCTTTTTAATGGATTTTTACGCGTTTGATTCACAAAATAAGAGGAAGCAGCGTTCATCAGTTCAAATGTTCAAATGTCTGTAAATCTATCGGACCAAACTGCGTGGTCATCAGTCCATAGCTTACAAACTACTTAAACCTAGGTAAACTAACCTACAAACAAACACACACACCCATGCCCCAGGGAGGACTCGAACCTCCACGGCGAGCAACCGCGCGCTCCGCAGCGAGACACTTTAGACCGCTCGGCTACTCCACCGCTGCGGAAGCAGCATTAGCCAACAGACTACCAGAAGCACAACTGAAGCATGGACAAAAAATGAGGGTCTGCTTGTAATGGCGCATGAACGTGTGCTATGGCCGTTGACCAATCGTAGAGTTTCTTTTCTGTCGCCGGCCGCGGTGGCCGAGGGGACTGAGGCTCTCCAGTCACGGTCTGCACGGCCACTACGGTCGGGGGTTCGAATCCCCCCTCGGGCATGGATATTTGTGCCGTCCTTAGTCGTAGCTAGGTCATATGTAGTTTGTAAGCTTAGGGACTGATGACCCCGTAGTTAAGTCCCATAAGTTCTACAAACATTTGACCATTTTTTTTTTCTTTTCTGTCTCTATGTTTACACAAAGCTTATTCTAATGGTTCTAAAGAAGAAAAGGGATCACCTACCAGAGAAAATGGGTCAAGTGATAAATCGTCTTAAAAAGTTGTAATATGAAAACATCGAAATAAACAGTCAAAAAACCATCTACCAAATATTTTCCCTGTGTCACTCTTAACCAAAATTAACTGTGAAAATTGGAGGGGAAGTTATACAGCAGTTTGAAAATCCTAAATACTTAGGTATATATATGGATCAAAAATTAAACTGGCAGAACCACATTTATAGAATTGCTGATAAAGCAAAACCCAGACTCAGCATACTGAAACGATTAGCAGAAAACAAATGGCGTTGTTCATTAACAGTGTTCAGCAGTACTTACAAAACCTACATAAGACCAATTTTAACGTATTGTAGTGCAGCACTTGTTACTTCTGCTACCAGAAATATTAACAAGTTAGAAATAGTCCAAGAATCATAACTGGTGGAGTAAAAACAACTCCTAAAGCATCAACAATAATTCTGACTGGGATAGAACCCACTGAAACAAATATCAAAAGATTAGCACTGCTTCAGTATGAAAAACGTATTCGTCTACCCAATCACGATCAATGGACAAAATATAAATAGTCACGTAACAAGAATAGTAGATGTTAAAAACACCAATTAGCTTCATCGAAAAAGCAGAAAACATATGATCACAGTATCACCTACCAGAAGTCACTGCTGAGAAATTTATTTTCCCACTCTCTCCAATTCTTCTTCCTCAATTACAATATTAACTAGATATAAATGATAATAATAAAGTGAACTAAATCCATCAGTAATGAAAACTATAGAATTAGAAACAATGTCAGAGATACCGAAGATCGGTGGGTCCACATCTACACAGGTGGGTCATTTATGCGAAAAGAAGGAAACGTTGGTGTAGGAGCATACAGCAAAATTTTCTGTTTTTATCAAACTTTAGGATCACACCACTCCAATTTTGAAGCTGTAGTTGAAGCCATGAGAACCGCAATAAATCAGCTAAATAGCTATTTGCACAAATTTGACAAAACAGTTATATTCTGTGACTCCAAAGCAGCAATATCAGCAATTGTTATCTTAAGAGATCCGAAAAACTGCTCAAATCAAAGATAAGCAAAAAATAATTAATTCGTACAACAAATCAACAAGGAAATTGCAATTCAGTGGATACCATCTCGCTGTGGCATAGATGGTAATGAGAAAGCTGATATTCTAGCCAAAAAGGGCACAAAAATTAAACAAATTGGAAAATCTACACTGTCGTATTTTGCAGTAAAACGCATAATTAACAACACATTTAAAGAAGAATTGAGAAGAATCAATAAATTCTCACGTGAGGGGAAGATCTGTGGAACCCTCTTGGATAGCCAACTAATACGAAATGGACCAAGAAGAGGGCAGTAGCAACATTCCGCCTGACTACTGGACATGACTGGCCTCCCACCTGCATAAGATCTCCATCCTGCCGTCTCCAGAATGGGTTCTGTGTCACAAGAGTGGTATCGTAATTAACAGTGATCAGGCCTCAAGATAAATGATCGCAAAACCAAAGAAATGCGGATAAACTCGACCACCACCACTAGGCTGACCATTAATGGAAAGGATGTAGAACAGGTCCAATATTTCCGCTACCTCGGAAGTATAGTCACGACTACAGGAGGCGCCGAGGAGGATGTCCGCAGTCGCATCCGCAAACCAAATGGTGCGTTCGTCCAGCTGTACCCCATTTGCAGAAACAGGAACATTTCAAGGAAAACAAAACTCCGGTTTTTCAATAGCAACGTGAAGGCAGTTCTGATGTATGGTTGCGAAACTTGGAAAGTGACTAACCACATCAAAAACCAGCTCCAAGTTTTTATTAACCGTTGTCTCCGGCGAATTTTAAACGTAAGATGGCCAAATATAATGACGAATCAAGATCATTGGAGAGAGACAAATCAGCAACCAATCAACATACAAATCAAGGAAAGGATTGGGCATACGTTAAGAAAACCTGATGAAGCTGTTGAAAAGGTGGAGTTGGACTGGAACCCTCTAGGAGTTAGGAAACGCGGTCGTCCCAAACACACCTGGAAAAGAACGATCCAGAGAGAAGCTGCAGAGGATGGGAAAACCTGGAGTGAAGTGAAGAGACTTGCCAGAAATCGCATCTGGTGCAGAAATTTCGTTTCGGCCCTATGTTCCAGAGGGAACGACGGGAACTAAGTCAAGTACGTCATTTAAAAGAGTGTTCGGAATTGTGTAATTCTAATTTGGACTTAACAACATTGCATTGGGAAGCAAGAAAGTGAATGACCTTGAGTCAATTATATATTAAAATAATAATAATAATAGTCCAGTGAATGACCTTGAGTCAATTATATATTAAAATAATAATAGTCCAGAATGAAACTTTCACTCTGCAGCGGAGTGTGCGCTGATATGAAACTTACTGGCAGATTAAAATTGTGTGCCGAAACAGGGACTCGAACCTGGGACCTTTGCCTTTCGCGGGCAAGCGCACTACCGGCTGTGCAATCCCAACACGACTCACAATGCCGCCTCACAACTTTACTTCCGCTAGTACCTCACCTCGAACTTTCCAAACTTCACAGAAGCTCTCCTGCGAACCATGCAAGACTAGCACTCCTGGAAAAAAGGATGTGGTGGAGACATGGCTTAGCCACAGCCTAAGGGATGTCTCCAGTATGAAACTTTCACTCTGCAGCGGAGTGTGCGCTGATATGAAACTTCCTGGCAGATTAAAATTGTGTGCCGGAACCGGGACTCGAACAGCGCACACTCCGCTGCAGAGTGAAAGTTTCATTCTGGAAACATCCCTTAGGCTGTGGCTAAGCCGTGTTCCCACCATATCCTTTTTTCCAGGAGTGCTAGTCTCGCATGGTTCGCAGAAGAGCTTCTGTGAAGTTTGGAAAGTAGGAGGCGAGCTACTGGTGGAAGTAAATTTGTGGGGCGGCATCGTGAGTCGTGTCGGTATAGCCCAGTCGGTAGTGCGCTAGCCCGCGAAAGGCAAAGGTCCCAGGTTCGAGTCCCGGTTCCGGCACAAAATTTTAATCTGCCAGGAAGTTTCAATAATAATAGTAATTCTAACGATGAAGTGTTGCTACTACTAGTTATGCTGTACCTACTTGTTAGGTACCTTCCATTAATATGGAATTTGCAGCTCGTTGCCAAAACGATTTAACGCATGTGTAGTGCCTACCAGAGCCGCGATGTGGTCAGTGTTGGTGTCTGAAACCGGTGGAAGAATCCAGGAGCAGCAGTATGACAGTAGGACGACCCGTCTACCTGTAACACGGAGCCGTCACCGTGCCTAACGGCAGAGAGCCGTAAAGACAGCCGCAGTAAACAGCAGACACGGCGGCGGCAACACGCGCTGTCCGGAGACGGGAATAACTGCCGCAGTAAATAACTGCGAACGACCTATCCGCCAGCGCGGGGGACCTGATCGCAGCTCTGGAAAACTTTTTACTCCCTCGCGGCAAGGCTGTCTCCCTTATCCGTCGCGATAGCCTCGCGGGGGAATGATCAGGGCGGCAATAAAACACGCCAAACAAGCGCCGTCCGTCCACTGACTAAGTTTTTGCACTTCGCACACTCGTCCTCCAAAAGGTTCCCTTCATCAGACAGTGTGCTACAAAGTACACTGAGAGCCAAAGAAACTGGTATGGGAATGCTTGTGCAAACACAGAGATATGTTAACACTCACAACATGATGCTGCGGTGGGACAACGCCTATAAAAGACAACGAGTGTCTGACGCAGGCAGTCCAGTTCAGTTGCAGTCGTAGCTGACTCGCCAGCGTGAGGAGAGGAGCGTCGCACTTAGCCGCGTAAACAGATCTCGCCGGAGATGGCAAATCGAGCTGCGACAAGGAATCGAAGTAGGGATGTGAAAAACCGACCGGTTAAAACCGATACCGGTATTTTAGTTTTGAATAACCGGTTTTTTTCGGTATTTATTTGGTGTCGGTTGTAATCGGTTGATTTTAGTTATTGCCAAGAACCGGGTAAAAAAAACGGGTACAACTACTTGCTGTAGTAGTGGTTCAAAATGTGTTTTTTGTAAATAATTTTAAATAATTAAAACTAGTAGTCTCTAATATTTAGGGCTATTCCTAAAATTTCCACTGCTGTGAAATATTAGGTCATCGCAGAAACTAAGAAAAGCGATCAGTGTTAAGAACAACACCGGCAGTCAGAAACGCGCAACAAACTCGCGGCATAAGAACTTAAGGACTGGTGCAGCTGTTGAGGCATCGATGCAGCTATTGCCGTGTGGCGTGGCCTATTAGACGACGCACGCGCACCGGCTGTGTACAAGACTTTCTTCCGTCTGGTCATGCGGCACTTCTTTGCTGTCGTCACCAGACATCGGTTGTGTCTTAAATGTCACCATCCCGAGTGCGGAAGTACTTCACGAAGTACGGGAGCAGTCAGGTACAATGCTCCATTTGCTTTAAAAAGCTGAAAACCGATGGAGGTACTACAAACATGCTTTGTCATTTAAGGAGAAAGCATCCAAAATGTTCCTTGGAAGAGAAGGTAAATTCGATTAATATACCTATTATATAAGTGATGTACTCTAAGCTTGGAATACTAACTTTTAATTTATTATCATATTGTTATGCTAACAAGTTGTATTAATGTGAGCCGGCCGCGGTGGGTGATGATTGGAATTTTTGTCCAGATATCTGTCACTATGTGTCAATTTCCTAAAAACTTTGGCCGGCCGCGGTGGCCGAAGGGACTGAGGCGCTCCAGTCACGGTCTGCACGGCCACTACGGTCGGGGGTTCGAATCCCCCCTCGGGCATGGATATTTGTGGCATCCTTAGTATTAGGTAGTTCATAAGTAGTTTGTAAGTTTAGGGACTGATGACCCTGTAGTTAAGTTCCATAAGCTCTACAAACATTTGAACATTTTATTAATGTGATTCCTTGAAAGCGAGAGGCTTTTTCAATAACCAATATGGGCTTAGGTAACATTGATCATGTGGTGCCTCGCGAGGTAGCCGTGCGGACTGCGCGGCTGCTCCAGTCGGAGGTTCGAGTCCTCCCTTCTCCCTCGGTCATGGGTGTCTATGTTGTCCTTAGCGTAAGTTAGTTTAAGTTAGATTAAGTAGTTTGTAAATCTACGGACCGATGACCTAAGAAGCATTTAAGTATCATTAGAACTGACACCCACTGAACATTCTTTGATCATGTGGTACAGAGCTTTCGTAGTTCAATTTGCGTAAATTTACACTGACAACAATCATACTGTTAGTCGGAACTGTGACGTTATTTTTCGAAATACTTCTGCAGCACTGATTGAAGTTTATTTACTGACTGTAACTTATATATGTTGTGTGTATAGCGAGATATTCGTATGCTCTGGCTCACAAGTCCAACTTACGGAGTGGTTGGCTCAATATTCTCAATTGCCGGATGGAAATACTAGGCCAGTAAATCTGTATGCTTCGTATATCGTCTTCTACAGACTCCTGACTAGGCTTACACACACTGAATAAGGCGTAGTATTGGGAGGGGATCTTACAAAATATGGAAAGACTACTGATTTGTCGCATAACGTAAATTTACCTAAATTTTAACTAAATTTCGTACGTTTCGGTTTCGTTCGAAACTGGAAGAACCGACGATTACGGTTTCTGTTTCGGCCGCAAAACATGTTTCGTTTGAACTCTAGTGGAAATAATAGCAATAAAAACCGAAAACCGGTTATTTAAAAAACCGGTTATCTTGAGCAATTTTTACGGTTCGGTTAAACTGGAGATGAAAAGAACCGGTGTAACCGAAAACCGGTTGTTACAGCGACAACCGCCATCCCTAAATCGAAGTGGCAGGTGACAGGCGGTGCGTCAACTGTGGCGGCCATACATTGAAGAACGGCTGGTGGCGATGCCTGCACGTTATTCTGCATCCCGCGGCGGATGACGCCCTGCTTCGTCTTCAGGCCGCGATGGCGACAGAAAGGGAGCAGTACCGCGCCGCCCTCGACGCCGCGATGCGACGAATTGCGGACCTCGAGCGGGAGTTGAGGCTCGTCAAAGCGACGATTAGCCACATCCCGCCCCCACATGCTGGGGTGACCTGCAGTTCTACTGATACTGCGACTGAAACCGCTTCCATCGACTCCGCCATGACGGGGGACGCGGGCGCGGCGAAGATTGAGGTGGACGCGCCTCCGACACGAACTGACGACAAGGCTGCGCCTGGGGGGCGGGCGCCGCGCACGTGGAGGGAGGGGACGTGTCGGAAGACGACGCGACCTACTTGGAGATGCCGACGAAACATGACGTCAAACGAGTCCTGCTACGAGTATTGACGAAAATCCGCAACAAGGACTGCGACGACGAAGACCTCCAATTACTCGTTCCTACCGGAATCGAAAATACCACCCCTCCCCCCACCGCCACCCAGTTAAATTAGCTGAAGAAATTCAGCGTCCTATTTGGCGGTTAGTGGGCCGTCAAGGTTATAACGATTTATATAATTATTGCGTTTTCACGGAAGAGCAGTTTAAATAGATAGCCCAAATAGTCCAGGAATACTTGGACCTTCGCCGCTCTCGTAAATAGACCGGCCCCCCACTCCATCTATCCGGGGTGCCTTACAGTTCGAGGGCTTAAGCTCTGCAGGCCTTTACAAGTCAGCCCCGAAAGTTTATGGCAAAAAGGAAATAAAGTAAGCCTTCCTTACTCCTACACTGCTCCATCAGGGGTTGGAGATCGCTAGAAAGTGATGGTACCCCATTCCACCTTGTTCCAGTATAAAAAAAAAAAAAAAAATTAAATAAATAAATAAATAAATAAAAAATAAAAAAACAAACAAAAAACAAAACAAAAAAAAACAGAGAGAGAGACTCAGGCGTCAGATCGGTTACTGCTGCTGAAATGGCAGGTTATCACAATTTAAGTGAGTTTGGAATTGTTGTCATAGTCGGCGCAAAAGAGATGTGACACAGAATCTACAACTACAACCATACTCTGCAAGCCACCCGACGGTGTGTGGCGGAGGGTACTTTGAGTACCACTATAACACCTGGAAAACTCAGCAAAGTAGCGATGAGGTGGGGAAGTTCTCATACGACCATTTCACAAGTGCACCTTGAGTATTAGGAATCGAGTGCAACATCAAATTTCCGACATCGCTGCGTCCGTAAAAAGGTCACGTTGCCAGGTCTGACGAGTCGCGCATCGAATTGCATCGAGCGGATGGACGTGTAGGGGTATGAAGACAAGCCAGTAAGTCTCTGAACCAGTGTTACCAGGACCTCCGAAAAATCGGAAGATCCGATTTTTTTTAATTATTCCATAAAATATATTTGGAGTGAATCTTTCGAAATTTTCCAAATCTTACTGAAATTTCCAGTGAATCTTCCGATTTTTTTTTTCGAATATTACAGAAATTTGCCGAATCCTCCTAAAAGTTTGAGAGAAACTTTCGAAATTTTCCAAACTTTTTTCACTGATTGCATATGCTGCTGCATGACACACACTCCATCAGATCCGTCCAGTAGCGAAGCCAGGCTTTTGGTCTGTAGGAGGGGGAGGGGGGAAAGGTGGCTCACCGTCTTTGCGTTAGTCTTGTGTAGTTCTCGAACGAACTAGTTCGGAAGAGTGCTCCCACAAGCGAACTACGCGAACTAGTTCGCAGATCCCTCGCCTTTTAGTGCGTCCGCTCCTTTTCCGAAGACTGACGTGGAACAGCGAGAGCACGCGAGAGCGCGTAGAATCGCGTGACTCCCTTCTGCCAGTTAGCTTCATTTCGAGCTGAGATGCAGCTTAGCTGTAGTTTCATAGTTCACTGCCACAAGAAATCTATTTAAAAAAAAAGTACTACGAGTACTCTGTATGCAAAGTAGCTGAATATCATTGTATCATCCATTCGTGTAAATAACTGGTTTATTTGCCTAAGTATTTGATGTCAAATTGCCCAATAATATGGGTAATAGCACAGGCTTTGGCAACACTGATTCATTATATAAAACAGCAGCCATAAAAATAAAAGAGCTCTTTTAGTAGCGGTAGCAAAAGCCAAACAGAGCGGACGAACTAGAAGGAGCGGACGAACAAGGAGGAGCGGACGAACAAGGAGGAGCGGACGAACTAGGAGCAGCGGACGAACTAGGAGCAGTGGACGAGCTAGGAGCAGCGGACGATTATGATAAACGTATCTCGCTTCATAGTTCGTTGGATGCTTTTCCGAAGACCGACGGGGAATAGCGAGAGGGCGCGTAGCAGGATTAAAAATCACGTGTTTGCCTTCTGCTGATGAGTCATTTCGAGGTGAGCGTCTGCCTGCTAGATAACATAGTTCAGTGCTACAAAATTTCTGTTTTGATATGTTCTGCACTCTGCAATATCTGACTAATAAATTCCACAATGCCAAGATATAGAGGTAACTCTAAACTCTAAACTAAACGCGAGAAATTATCCACAAACTGTTTCTTTTAGTTTGCGTGATATCGTTAGCGGCTCAAGCAGCAAGCGCATGAAGCAGCTAGGTGGCGAAACTTCCCCCTCCACCTGCACGCGCAGACCACACCGCTCAACCGTCACTGGGAGCGGACGAACTAAAAGAGCGAACTAGTTCGCGGCAGAGCTGCGAACTAAAGTGAGTGCTTCCGATCGAGAACTATTATGCGCAAGTCTACTTTGCGTCCACAACTACGTCTGATTTTTGTTGTTATTATTTTTTTTAAGTGTGAGGAGTATAGAAAATTAATTTCGTGTGACAGATCATGAAGAATTCTCTGTCTTTAGAAGGAAAGAAAGGGGTATGGGGAAGTATTGAATATTGATTTCATATATTAGTAGAATAAAAAAAAAAAACTTTTTTTAAGGCTAAGAAGAAGGAAGTTTAGCCCTGGGGGGAGGCTGCAGTTCTTAGACCCCATCCTGGCCGCGATCAAAGCGAAAAATTGAATTAACAGTGACTACCGCTGTACTACTGCAGTACTGTTTGGGCGCAAGGACCGAAAAAACCCACGAAAGGCGCGGAGTCAAGGAGACGTAACATGCAATGTTTGAGAGACAACCTTGCCAGCATAAACTGAGTAAGAATGAAGATTAAATTTATTGTAATAGATTGTCTTATTTTTACTCCTGTTGTTCCACATTCAATGACTAGTCTCTTCTCTCTCTCTCTCTCTCTCTCTCTCTCTCTCTCTCTCTCTCTCTCTCTCTCTCTATCTCTCTTTTTTATAGTATAGTATAGCTTCAGAGTATTTACTGCAACTTCCGAAATTTTTTAACTTTATCTTCCGAAGAAACATATTTTGCACCTGGCAAAACTGCTCTAGACCTTGCATGTCAGCAGGCGGCTGTTCAAGTCGGTGAAGGCTCTCTAATAGTGTAGGGCGTGAGCATTTGGAGTGATATGGGACCCCTGATACGTCTAGATACGACTCTGACAGGTGACACACACTTACGTTTCCTGGCTGACCACTTGCATCCATACTCGTCCACTGTGCTTTCCGACGGACTTGGGCAATTCCAGCAGAGCAATGGGCACCCAATACGTCCAAAAATGCTACAGTGTTGCTCCAGAAACACTCTTCTAAGTTAAAACACTTGTGTTACCTACCATTCTTGCCGGCCGCGGTGGCCGAGGGGACTGAGGCGCTCCAGTCACGCTCTGCACGGCCAGAACGGTCGGTGGTTCGAATCCCCCCTCGGGCATGGATATTTGTGCCGTCCTTAGTATTAGCTAGTTCATAAGTAGTTTGTAAGTTATGGACTGATGACCCCATAGTTAAGTCCCACAAGCTATACAAACATTTGAACATTTTGAACCTACCATTCTTCCCAGATAAGAACACTATTGAGCATATCTGAGGTGCCTTGAAACTCAGAAAATGCTCAGAAGAGATCGCCAACCTGTCGTACTCTTGCGGATTTATGGACAGCGTTGCAAGATGCGTGATGTCAATTTCTTCCGGCATTACTTCAGACATTAGTCGAGTCTTTGCTGCCTCGTGTTGTGGCTCACGGGAATCCTACATGATATTAGAAAGGTGTATCATTTTATTTGGCTATTCATTGTAGTATTACACGTTTTTACAGTTGATACTACGGTTCAAAACCGCGGGAATCTGTCCAGTAAACATGTGCTCTAAAATACGTACCTTAATAAATCTTCGTCACTTTCGCTTCTGTGAAATGAAGGAAGGAAGGTAGAGAGATTAGTTTTTAACATGCTGTCAGCATTGTGGTCATTGTAGACAGAGCACAAGTTCAATCAGTTTTTGTTAGGTATGTGAAGTAAATCGGCCGTGCCCTTTGAAGAGAGCCACTCACTATAATGTTATTTCATTCTTTTGGAACGATATGAAAATTTTAAATTTTGCCACCTTCTACAACCTGTCGTCATAAGTGGTGACTCTGAACGCTCATGCCTAGAGGGTGTCCGGCGGAGGAGTCCCGCAAATCAGAATTAAATTTGGATGCACAAACAGGCCTGATCTCTTGCCGAAATACAATGAAAGCTATGAGAAAGAGGAAGTAAACGGCAGAGGGTAGTACCATCGTAGTGTGTGGCAAATTAAGAAATTGAGCAGGACGGAAAGTGTGTCGGGGTAGCCTTTATTGGTTGCGATGGCCCAGCTTGTTTCGTTTGATGACCTGTATTATCCCTGTCAGAAAGGATAACAATAATAATAATAATAATAATAATAATAATAATATATAAAATAAAAAATAGCTAAGTTAAGAACACAATGATCAGCATAGAGCAAGTACTCTACCACTTCCGCAAGAAAGCGATCTGCAAACTGAAATACTAAGATAAATAATAATAATAATAATAGTATTAATAATAATAAAATAAAAATTAGATAAGGTGTCCGCTGGCCCGAAGTAGGATATCTGGGTTTGTATCTGGGACTACCACAAATTTTAAATATCGCCATTTACTTTATTTCAATGCCCAGCAACAGTTGAGACATATGAATATTTAGAATTCAGTATTTTTTAAATTATTATTTTCTAGAATATCTTGCAGTTTATGGCCAATAGTTTTCAAAACACCAGAGATACTTTTGCACAAACCGAATATTTGTAAGGGCAGGAAGCGCGGCATCATCTAGAGTCACGTTGTAGAAACGAAGGGCCGCACACGATCACATAGGCCTCCAACTGCCTCCACTCCCTGGAAAGTGCGCCGCAGTGTTGGCAAACCTGGCGCTGCCTTTCCGGGACTTCCCCGCCACTCCGCACTGCGTTCGCTGGGGCTTCCCCCACAAGCCTACGCATCTCGCGGAGTACGGTGGGGTTCCCCCTGGCTTTGTGTGCAGCGCATCCCCGTGTCGGAGCCTATAAACACCTCACCTCTCCTCCGCTCCCACCATCTTCCGCAGACGCCGAGCTTCCGTATATTGCAGAGGGAGCAGCGCTTCCTCCAGGGCTGCCAACATTAAATCCACTCACTATCCTCGCCGCCGCCACAGCTACGACAACCGGTGGGGCAACGAGATTCCTAGCGATGACGTGTTTTTTTCTCTCTTTTTTTATTCGCCGACACCCCGAGTAATCCTGGCTAATTACTCTGACAGTGTCCCTTTAAATTGGAACGTACCGTCTCCCAGCCGCCTCGCTCCGTAACTTCGCTAACTACCACCGCGCCGTTTCCTTACCCCCCCCCCCTCCCCCCCTCTCTCTCTCTCTCTCTCTCTCAACCCTAAACAACTCCTGCAGGAAGCCCGCTGTGCCCTGTAAAATGGGAAAAGGGAAGCAGGCGGAGAGCGAATAATGTGAGACTGTTTGCATCTATTTTGCATTAGGAACTCGGGGCCAAAGTTATTTCGACCCATGAGCAAGTACTTGCGAAGATCGTCTTTAGGGGCTAGCCATAGTTTAAACGCTCGTTAAATGGTAATGCCTCATTAAGGAAACAGACTTAAGGTATGAGGAGATACTGGCAAATCAATGCCTCAATAAATTTGGCTTCATCACTACAACAAATTACTTGATTTATCGAAAACTGATCGACGAATCACTTTTGCACCTTCATGCTGATTATCAGCCAGTATTATTGTTATTTGGTTGAAGCCAGCGGCGGCTGGTGCTTCATATCACTGGGAGTTCAATTCTTTCAGTGCCAGATCTACAATATTTCTGAACCGGGGCCGAAACTTGATAGTGGCTCCCCTCCTAACCTCACGCATGCTCAAATGCAGCTCTCCCCCACCTTTCTTCAAACAGTTAAATATTTGTTACAATGAAGAGTATAAATATCATTTACCCTCAAACTCGCGACAAATTCGCAAAGACGTCCAAAGATATGTGGCAAGTAACAATCCAAAAGTCATTGTTGTTCCCGTATCTGTTAAAAAGAAGGTTCAATTTAAAAAAGTCTGTTTGCAGTCAGACTGGAACCTATTACCTTTGACACTTCAGCAAGATGTCGCGAACCACACGACTACTCTTGTTAGATAAGAGTGTGCTTTATTATTATTCATGGTGGGATCTTCTGAAGACTTTTGCAGTTGATGCGTCTTTTATTTATAGTTATGACATTTTACCAAAATTGACGTGTTTTTGATAAATCGTCAATGCGCCAAAAACAAATATGAAGGGCAGCTGTTGCGTTCATGGAGGATTTGCGCATGCGTAAGGCGAGGTGCGCAGTAGCTCCATTACCTTTGCTTCAGGACAATTTGTGCGTAACCACCAGAGGTCGAGTAGCCAGGAGCTGGCGTCTCTACCAGTTCCATCGCCAATGTTAAAAGTGGTGTTTCCCCTCGCCCCCACTGCCATCAGGGCGTGTGTGGAGGAGAATTTGCGTAGGTGCTACAAAGACCGTAGCATCTATATCTATTCAGACAGCCAGGTAGCCTTGAGATCACTGGCAGCTCTTGCAACAAGGTCTAAAATTATTGCAGAATGTCACAGGGTTCTGGTGGAGCTAGAGGAAAGCAATAGAGTAAACCTATTGTGGGTCCTGGCCACTCGGGGATCAGTGGCAACGAACATGCCGACAGATTAGCCAGGATGGGGGCAGAGACACCATTTATTGGACCGGGACCAGTCCTGACAATTACCAAGGCAATGATCAAATTGGAGCTACGTAACTGGCTCAGAAGACAGCACGTAGAATATTGGACCAAAGTCCATCAATAAAAACATGGCAAGGTAATGATGCCAAAGCCATGTTTTAAAAGAAGCTCTGCAATCATAGGCCTGAACAGGAGAGAGATTACACTCATGGTTGGATTGCTGACAAACCATGGGAATTTCAAAAAACACCTACATACAACGGGAATAACAGACGAGGACCCTAAATGTAGGATCTGTGATGGTATTGAAACTGCATCACATCTAATCTTCGAATGCTTTGCATTGGTGAGTAAAAGGCACAGAACACTTGGAACTAACAGACCCGAAGAAATTGTGTCTAGTGAAGAACTGGTAAAGGGACTCCTTGCACTGTTCAAGGGCATTGGTTGGCTTTACTAGATATACAGGGAGCGATACCGCACAATAAACTTAGTTTCGGTGCGGGTAGTGGCGGGTTGGACAAAGACTGTTTTGGCTTGCCTGAAAAAAATCAAATCAAATCAATCCCCTCGCCCCTCCCTGCCTCCAGGGGGTTCAGAAGAGAATTTGAACCTCAGCTAAGCATGCACACTGCAACGCTGCGACCACTGACGCCTGTGTTAAGCGGCCACGCTACGACTGGTATACGTCCTGTCTCAGCGACGTAAAACGTTTCTCAACGATAAAAATACTTTTAACGTGCTTATAAAATTATCTGTTACAGGAATGAAATGGAGAGTGATAGTTGGAAAACACTTTTTATTTTATTTATTTACTTACTTTTCTTCATGACGTGCTTATTTCCCGGGTTCACTGAACCAGAGAACATATAGGATGCGCCATCACTGGTTGAAGCCCAGATCAAACTGCAAGTCACCGTTCAGGGAGAGGGGTTTTACATTACATTTCACATTCCTGCTATAAGATCGCTTCTACTATCACTGAACTTTCATTTAGCTCAGTACTGACGTGTGAAAAGCGGTAACGCAATCCCCCTAACATTCCTGATCCCCAAACCCCCAAATTTTCGCTTAGTTATCAGTGAAATGCAGGTTCGATGCTACAGGTTCGAGGGGTGGGCTCACACATGGTAGAACAGGGATCCTATTAACAGATACCTGGTAATGACTAATACTCTTATGAATCAAATTTAGATTGAAATTATATTTTACCTTCACAATGTTACGGCCCAGGGGACTAAGGCGCTTCTGTCACGGTCTGCACAGCCACTACGGTCGGGGGTTCGAATCCCCCCTCGGGCATGGATATTTGTGCCGTCCTAGTTCGTAAGTAGTTCATAAGTAGTTTGTAAGTTTAGGGACTGATAACCCCGTAGTTAAGTCCCATAGACTATACAAACATTTGAACATTAGCCGGCCGCGGTGGCCGAGGGGACTAAGGCGCTCCAGTCACGGTCTGCACGGCCACTACGGTCGGGGGTTCGAATCCCCCCTCGGGCATGGATATTTATGCCGTCCTAGTTCGTAAGTAGTTTGTAAGTTTAGGGACTGATGACCCCGTAGTTAAGTCCCATAGACTATACAAACATTTGAACATTTGAATAGCGAGACAGAAATTACAATGTTATAACAAGACGCTGCACTGCGCCGATTATAAACAACTTTACAGTTATTGTCATCGGCCAGACAAGAAACATAATAGCACAACGGCCTGATACAAATTGAGCTCTGTCCACAATGTGATCTATTCTGTGCTATCTATCAAGTAAGAGCGGCTCGTCGCTGCAGTTGGCCATGTGAGCACTCACACTCGCGCACGCCCCCTGGCGGCCCGTATGGAAAATGTTCAAATGTGGGTGAGGTCTTATGCGACCAAACTTCGTGGTCATCAGTCACTAGACTTACGTACTATTTACTTGACTAACTTAAACTAACTTACGCTAAGGACAACACAAACACCCATGCCCGAGGAAGGATTCGAAACTCCGACAGACCGCTCGGACACTGCGGCCCGCCGCTCGATGGAGGTCGCGAACTTATCGAAAACTGACGCTACTAGTCCGAGACGTTGCACTGCCCACACTGACTGACTAACTAACTGACTTCATCCTCTCAATTTCTCGTTACAAGTGCTTTGGATCACACAACAGCATTATTTCTTTCTTATTTATTTACCTCAAGTTCAATCTGCCTCTACAACTCCTTTATCTGATCGCTGACCTGCTCCCTCTCTTCTTCTATTCAATTTTTCCCACTTGTGTTTGGTCTTTCTTCAACTATAATTTTCTTTTTCAGATTTTTCATAGTGTTCCAAAATTTACTATTTCTGAGATGACTGACTCAGTAATGAGTCACGTCGCTAAATCCTTGCTAAGTTACTTTCTATTTTAAGTTATTCATCTTGTTTTCTTTGATTTAGGACGAGTACCTGGTAATTTATCCAATCAAAACATTTAAACAATTACTAATTAAAACAACCAAAGTGATTTATGAGACCCAACAACACTATTTTGTCCAGTGGCTTCTCACCTGTTCAGTAGTCGCTGCCAGAGAGTTCAGTGCAGCACTTAAAATCACAGAGTATTGAAACAACTCTCATCAACTAAATAGCTCAGTGTAGACCTTAAAATTACCAATTATTTATGGACGTTCAGCTCCTCTTTAACTACCTAGGTGAAGTGAAAATTTTCTAGGAAATTTCGTGATTTTTACACAATGGTCAAGTATCTTTGAGCCACACATCTAGTATCTTTTGAAAGGCACTACTTGATTGGTTATCAAATACGGTTACTTTTCATTAGCATCGGTGTATTAACACTGCCAAAACATGAAGAAACTACAGCAATGAAAGTGTTTCTGAAGTCCAGAATGGGCCAGTCACGTGCTCCACGTGTTCGCGTTGCAAATGTTGGCAATGACTCTGGTTGTATGGCAACCAATTGGTAGGCGGAAAATATAAATTTTAAAGACTGATAGTGGTGACAAACTCACGCGTACAACAGTTCGCGACCGAGGTTAGGGTGAGAGGCAATATTTTGGTTGTTAGTTGATGAAGCAAACGAATGCGACATGGAAACTGGTTGTGGTAAAGCCTTTTCGGTAAAAATACAAAATTTAAAAGTATAGTGTTTATGTTAGCCACAGAAAACACCTGTTCTGCCATCTTAGCTTCCTATCACGGCACGCGGTAGGCGTTACCAAAATAGTCTACACGTCAGGGTAAGATGTAAAATATCACACTACCAATTAGACGAAACGGAAACCAAATACTGAAATCATTCCACTCCTTATACTTGTGGCGGTGGCACAGCAACCGTAATAGATATTTTGGTAAAAACACTGTCTTTGTTGCACAAAAGCGATGTTTCATTTATTCACACATGACGCGTTTCGCCTCTTCTGGGCATCATCAGACGTTGAAGGAGAAATTTACTAACTTGTTTAAATATGTAAAATTTTCCCTAAGCAAGAAGTATTAGAAATAGGGAAGATGCAGATTGATAAAACTGCAGGTCACATGACCACATTCAGGTTTTGGCGTGGGGGGGGGGGGTGAAGATTGAACTAATAAAATACAGGTGAAGAGCATTGTTTAACGAATAAAATGACTTATTACTGATGTAGCAGGGCTTCATATTATTAAATTCAAATAAAATAGAACCTTTAAAAGAGATGTGGCATTTGTTGATCGAGAGTTGGGACAACGCAGTCAGTGGTAAAACCGAACTTAACAGCGCGAAGTTTATTTACTTACGTGAGTAAATAAACGTAAGTAAATAAACTTCGCGCTGTTAAGTTCGGTTTTACCACTTACTGCGGCGCCCTCACTCTCGAGTAACAGTTACCACATCTATTTTAAAGGTTCTATTTTATTTGAATTTAATAATTTGTCGCCCTGCTACCTCAGTAATAAGTCATTTTATTCGCGCTGTTAAGTTCGGTTTTACCACTTAACTGCGGTGCCCTCACTCTCGAGTAACAGTTACCACATCTATTTTAAAGGTTCTATTTTATTTGAATTTAATAATTTGTCGCCCTGCTACCTCAGTAATAAGTCATTTTATTCGTTACACAATGCTCTTCAGCGGTATTTTATTAGTTCAACCTTCATCCTGCCCCTCGCCAAAACGTGAATGTGGTCACGCGACTTGTAGTTTTAACAGGCTCCACCTTCCATATTTCTAGTAATTCTTGCTTATGGAAGATTATACATATTTCCTTTTAACAAGTTTGTAAATTTACACTTAACTTCTGATGATACCCATATGAGGCGAAACGTGTCATGTGTAAATAAGTGAAACATCGATTTTGCAACCAAGTCTTTTTTTTTTTTACCGAAAATCAAATATGTTTACTTCAAGTACAGTACGGTTACTGAACGCCTCGCGGAGGGCGGGTATGTAAGTCGGCCGCCCAACTTAAGGACTTCAGTACGTTAGCGCACCTGACAATGGTGACATGTCTGATCGCCGAAATATTGTGCCCGCTGGACACTATGAACCGGCAGAACACCCGAGGACTGTTCGAGCAATACCAAGTTTGACCATCGCTCACAGTAATTATCTGACGTGCAGACTGGATAACTCTTGTATGGTATACCAGATTTCAGCTGAGAACATCGAAGAGTCTGTGTTCTCAGGCTGGTCGATGAATCGACTACCGCCGGCTGGTAAAGGTTAAACAGCCAGGCGGATGTCGGGGGACTGCTCTGTCCAGTCGCTGCTCGTGTACTGAGCGGGCACTCGGCGGACGAAATGCCCAGACCCGGTCTGGTGTATAAAACACCAGCTGCCACGCCCACTTTGCAGCCGGAGGCCGTGCACCACGAGGGAAAACACGTTTCAGCGAATGGAAAAGCTGCGTCTGTACGGATACGGATTCTGTTCTCGCTGTTGATGGACGCCAACTCCTATTGCGTGCGGGCATTGTGTTGCATGTGTTAATCAACGAACTGCTTCAACATTAACAATCTCAAGGGCTGCCAGATGCAGCGGCGCAGTTAGTGGTATCAGATGGTATTATCGACTGCCAACGCCGCCGCGTCCACGTGGATACTGCAGATGTCGACAACACTTGCTGGATTCCCGTCAGAGGCCTCAATACGGACTCTATTACATGCACTTGTGTTAAATGTGATTGCCGAAGCATAATTACGTACCGGCACAAACGGCTTGTGAGACAGAGTTACATCGATCCAGCAGAGAGTGCTTTCGATTCAGAAGAATCACTTCGACGATGAGTGACGTCACCGGGCATCGTGTTCGGCAGTGCATCAAACTTCTCGCTACATGCAAACGTAGTTTTCTGCGGCTGTTGTCACTGTTCATAAAATTCTTCCCGGTATGAGACCGCGCCGTCATTTTATAAACTCTACCGACGTTTCGGCCGCTGTTGCAGGCGAACTTCATCAGGGTCTGCGTCTGACTGCTGAATGTACGATCGCTTGGGGTTTATATAGCAGCGGATGAGGGAGAGGAAGGGGGACGTTGGCTATTTCTATAGCCTCTCTAATATTCCTCCTCGTTGTCAACAGCAACACGCCACAACAGCTGTCCGTTCTCTCAAGTCCATTCCGCCAATAGCAACTTCTGATGCAAAAGCCAATCGGAAACGTCCATTTTGACCAATAAGGGGGAAGAATGCAACCTCCAATCATATGAATAACTAGCCATTAAAACACCAATCATCAACGATCCTTTCCACAAATGGTGTGCAATAATATAACCACCAATAAAGGAAAACCAATGTCCCTCTTCCTCTCCGTCATCCGCTACTATATAAACCCCAAGCTATCGTACATTCAGCAGTCAGACACAGACCCTGATGTAGGTCGCCTGCAATAGCGGCCGAAACGTCGCTAGAGTTTATAAAATGACGACGCGGTCTCATACCCGGAAAAATTTTATGGCTAGTTCTCGCTACATATTCAGAGTTCATGCCACTTGTTTGCTTTCCGACACATAAAAATACGAGGGTATAAGTGAGACCGGGGCACGGTGGCCATATTTTTTATTTTCGTTAATATTAATTTATTTGACATATTTAATTTTATGAAATTATTGTTAAATTTTACATAAGTATTTTCTGAAGCTGGATGGCAGTTATTAAACTTGAAAATATCAGTTAAAGTATTGGACAAAATTAATTACTGGACATATGTTAAGTGTGCCAATCTGCCCCCTACCTCGGAGTAAGTTGGGCCAACGGCTGGGGCACGTTGAACCATGTAGTCTTTTGGTAAGTATAACTAAGAAATCAAAATAAAACTAACAGTTATCAAGAAATAAACTTTAATGTACAAAATATCAACTGGAATATTGAGTTAAATGCTTAACGTTGAGGACTATTACAACAGGACAGGTTAAACTTCTTACGCTTTATAGTGTCTCAATACGAACCAGTCAATTTTAATCAATGTCTAGCTCCAAGGATCAGTACAGATTTAGTACTCATAAAATGGTCCACGGATTTCATTTTTCACGCATCTCTGATGAGCCTAACGCTTACAGTTCGCGAACTGAATTCTTTGTTCTCCAATTGACTGTTTCATAAAGGCACTGTGACTCGTCCTCATCGTCATCATTATCATCATCTTTCCTTTTTGAAAACTTTTCCAGCCTGTGATCTAATTTTTCTTCTGTATTTCTTTCCAGTGCTTTGGTCCAATGGAAAGGGCTGAAATTCAGTTTCTGTTTCCTGAGTTTCAATTACCTGTGCGAACTGACATGAGGTCTGTCTGTACATAGCTCAATAACTCAGTACTGAGGTTTTGCTAACCAGGAGTGATATGAGTAATGTGAACGTATAAGGCTGAATTTGCCATTTGTTCAAAACAACGAAGTCTAACACCTCATCAGTTGAATAAGCATATTCAATTAGTTACTCGGTCCATACTTCTGTTGTAAAGCTTAAATGATAATGTTCAGTTAACATGTAACTCACAAATGTCATAATAAGTGCGTCGTAAAATATTTTTCTATGTGTCATTAAAATGTTGACGTAACAATTTAAAAGCAAATTCAATGATTGCTACTCGACTACTTTAGTTCATTTATCAGCCTAAATGCTGTTAATTGATCCAATGCGTCACAAACGCATAAATCACTAAAACTGAATCTCCCATCCAATTCTATTACCATAAGAAGGCAAACCTTGACATTTTCTAGGGTGATGATTTTCTCGCCCGAATTTGTTTACTATTTTTTAACTGGAAAACGCTCGTAAAAATCTTTTCACTGTTATTTTTAAAAGAACGCATAGAATTCTACAAAACTGCCTAATTTAATTTCTTTCAACTAAATACATCCGGAAATATTACAGCTGAAATTCAGTAGAGCCTCTTGAACGTGTTTCCGGTACAGGGAAAGGAGAGTTATTTACAATGGTGAGAAAAGGAAGTTTTGGCATACCTTGACTAAAAGAAGGGATCGCTTGGTAGGACACATTCTTAGACATCGAGGAATCGTAAATTTAGCATTGGAGGGAAGTGTGTGGGGTAAAAATCGCAGAGGGAGACCAAGAGACGCGTGTAGTAAGCAGATTCAAGTAGATGTGGGTTGCCGTTCTCATGAGGAGATGAAAAGGCTTGCTCAGGATAGAGTAGGGCGGAGAGCTGCATCAAACCAGTCTCCGGACTGAAGACCATAACACATTGTTGGATTTATTCCTATTGAGAGTAAATGTTTATATATCTGCAAATACCAAATGTAAAGATTGTGCTCTATCAATTTTTTTCAAGGATTTGTTTTAGGCAAAAAATATGATCAATTGTTGATCTTCCAGCTATAAAACCTGCTTATTCTTCAGCCTCCTTTTCTTTGTTTTCTTGTTCTAAGAAGTACTTAATAATTCTTCCATATAGACTACTGATGGTATTGGTCACTGTTATTCCCCTATAATTTTTACAATAACCTATCCTTCCTTTCTTATGTGTCACTGAAATATATCCTACTTTCAAATCATTTGGTGCATCTTCCCCATTTAATCATGTTTCGAAAAGGTTTCTTAACAATTCAAATAATTTCTCTGTTCCAAATTATAATCATTCTGCGGGAATACCTCCAACGCCCGTAGCCCTTCCATTCTTTAAGGATTTTATTGCAGTTTTAACTGTCTCTATTTTCAAATGAATTTAATTCTCTGGTTGTTAATTTATAATTTCATTATACTCAGGGTTTCCCAAGTATTCTTCTCTGTTTTCTGTTAATAGATTTTGAAAATATTTTTACCAAGAGTCATGAGTGATATATTTAATATGTGTTGTTTCTTTAGCATTTCTTGTTATATTTTTTATTGTTTTCCATGCATCTGTGTTTCTTTTGCCACCAATATACGATTTTATCTTTTCACTTGATTGTTCCTAAGCTTTGTGTTTTGCTTCTGCAACTTTTTTTCCGGATTTTGGCTTGTTGTGCATTAAGTTCTATTTTATTTATAAGATTTCCGATGTTTAATAAATGAATTTCTTTCTTTAATTTCACTTCTTTTTTTATTTCTTCATCCCAGTAGTAAAATGAATGACTGGTATGTTTTCCATCTTTTTCTCCTAATGCTTCTTTGGCAGATTCATGTAGTTTATATATAATGTACTGATACTGACCTTCTGTATTATCTTCTGAATTAGCTAATATAGAAGATAATACTATACGTTTCATTTTCGAAAAACTTTTGTTACAGGTTTTTGTATAGGTTATATGATCTAATGGCCTAAATTCATTCATTTGTACAGTTACTACTCCATTAACGAAGGAAACTAACTGTGGTCAGTAGTTGAGATAATGTAGGGGAAAGTCGGGTAAGATGGTGACATTAACGTTTATTATATTTTTTCTGGCTCTTACGTTGAAAGCAGATATTTTATTTGTAATAAAGCTCTTAAATGTTTCCTAAGACTGAAGATTTTTTAGCCAGACCTGTTTTTGTTAGTGACAGCACCAATCGTCGACTTGCCCTAGAGGTAGGGAAAGATGACGAAATGAAGATTTTATTTAGAAAACAAGACTTTTATTGATTCTTATCTAATTATGAAAAGAGACATAAACATAACATTTCTCGAACCTGGTACCTTTGCCTTTCACGGACAAGCGCTCTGCCGTGAGCTATCCCGACACGACTCACGGTCACACCTTACAAGTTCAATTCTGCCAGTACCTCACCTCCTACTTTCCAAACTTCACAGATGTTCTCCTGCGAAATGCAAAGGTCCCAGGTTCGAGTTCCGGTTCCGACACACAATTTTAATCTGTCAGGAAGTATCATATCAGCGCATACTCCGCTGCAGAGTAAAGTTTCATTCTGATAACATTTATCCTTTGCATACCTGTAATCTAATCCCGTATACTGAGCAGAGCCAACTTCATGAACATGGTTTTTTCCATAGTGACCTAAAGTAGCTTCAGGGAAGTTGAACTACCTAGCAGCGCCTTTAACAAGCTTACCATTCCTTACACGCTGCATTGCCTCTTTAAGTGATTCCTTGCTCCATTTCTGTCACCCTGTCTTCCTTACAAACTACATTATATCGTCATCTTAACCGCAGTCGAAATTGTGGATTCAGACTTAAACATGCACACACTCTAACATAATAAATTCATTAAACCGTTATTGAATCGTCAGTAAATCCATAATGTTTAAGAGGAATCAGCTGATATTCATTAATATCAAAATATTACTTGCACGACACGTATCCAAAAACAGCATCCACTTCCGAGCCTCTGGTGTCAACAAAACAACCGAGCGGTTCTCCTTCAACAGACATGACTGCAGAGCGCACTAAGAAAGTGATACCATAGTGCATGTAGCTCCAGCTATTTAATTATCGGAGAAAATCAGAATTCGTCATCTTAGACTCCTCGTCACGTTACCCGACCTTCCCCCCACCTCTCCAAATGTTTCAAATGTTTGTAGATCTATCGGACCAAACTGCGTGGTCATCAGTCCGTAGCTTACAAACTACTTAAACCTAGGTAAACTAACCTAAGGACAACACACACACCCATGCCCCAGGGAGGACTCGAACCTCCACGGCGAGCAACCGCGCGCTCCGCAGCGAGACGCTTTAGACCGCTCGGCTACTCCACCGCGGCCCCACCCCTCCCACACTCACAGAAAACGGTAACTCAAAACAACAGTTTTTCAGAAATGAAATATATAAACCCAACTCTCCAGTATGTTTGCCGGCCGCGGTGGCCGAGGGGATTGAGGCGCTACCGTCACGGTCTGCACGGCCACTACGGTCGGGGGTTCGAATCCCCCCTCGGGCATGGATATTCGTGCTGTCCTTAGGATTAGCTAGTTTATAAGTAGTTTGTAAGTTTAGGGACTGATGACCCCGTAGTTAAGTCCCATAAGCTATACAAACAAAACAAACAAACCAGTATGTTTTTTCGACCCAAAACCGGTGTCTTGCATAGGGTGCAATTCCTATGAAATCCACGAAATTTAGAATGGGTCTGTCTGACTAGTCTGAAGACGATTGACGTCATAACTCACTTGCAATGCTATTTGATGCTGCTTTAAACCAAAGTACAAAAGGCAGACACACTTAAAGATCACATAACACTTAAAGTAGTTCAGTTTCATATTAAAGTCGCTCGTGTGAAACAATCTTTGTTATAGCGTTTGAAAATTTTGTCCCGTCCCCACTGAGCCGATGGAATTTCAAAGGTGTACGGCGCTGGTCTCACAGAGGTGAGCCTTTCCTTGAGGGGTGATACAGACGATTACCTAGCTCTCACTCAGACACGTCACTTTCGATTAACGACCAGAAATGTCGCGTTTGCATTTTGTCGCCTCGTGTAACGGGAGCGGACTCTGCGAATGAATGCCGGACGAGGACAAAGCTGTCGTTTATGGGACAAAGCGGCCGCAGTGGGTGGCGGCGGCGCCTGATTAAAACCCTGCGGAACGGCTGCTATCGACTGCCGGTATCGATATCACAGCGCGCTCAGCCTCTGGCGTACCGCGACAAAGGACCGTGCGCAACGCGCTTTGTCTATAGGCGAAGGTGGTGACGTCCGCCCACCACAGTAATGTGGAGTAGGTGCCAGGCCTGTGCGTTGGATACTAATGAGTTCTCCGCACGCAGAGATGTTTCCTGTATGCGTGTGAGGACACGGGTTTCTACGCAAGAGCACAACCGCAGAGCGGATGTGTAAAACGCGAAGCTGAACATTGACGCTCTGCCTAGTGTAGGAACAGCTCCGTATTTGCGCCTAAGCTGCCTCTATCACCGGAATTATCATTTCATGCGGATTCAGGAAGGAAGGAAGCTTAACTCGTCGGCACACGGAGCGTGTATCTGAACGGGTGTGGCCAACGTGGCGAGTTTATGACGTCACAACGTGCGAACCACACGTTGGCGAGGCTTTTCCAACGTGTGGGCAGTATCAAGCGTGGTGCCCTAACTACCAAGGTAAGGTTGGCACCACACAACGGAAGAAGAAGTAAGAGACGGTCGCTGCCAGCGGCACCCAATGAGATCGCAAGGTGGCTGCTACGCCCTCCTGAAGTTCGCAGCGCCACCGCCAACCGACGTTAGCTAAGCAAGCTATGTTAGTTGTGTGGTAGACGTGCCCTGGAAGAATGGACTACAGGAAAGGTTGTCTGTATTAGTTTGTGGCCCGCTGCAGACTGTTTTAAGTTTTATTGTATATACTCAAGTCACGGAGATCTTGTCTACTATTGAATGTTCAGTTTGACATGAACAGGACATTGTACCAAGTTTGATGTTTGTTACTGTTTTCATGATACAACAGTGACTGTGAAAAGATAAGTACTGTTATGTTATTTTGTTTCCACTATGGAAGAATTTCTGTGTGAAATAAAAATGTGTTCTGTTTTGAGTGCATCGTGTCTCAGCCAGCGCCCTTGCCAGCCACTTGCACCTTCCTCAAATTGCCAGTAAGCAATCCACGGCAGAACGATAATAGGAACAGACGGACGACGAGAAAGCACGAATACATTATCAAGCATGCCAGATATTCTCAACGAGCGTCTGAACGATCACCAATAAGGTGGGAGAATGCCCCCGACGTCACATCACGTGGCTATCCGGGGATGGGCAGCTCTTTCCAGTGGAAAGACGAAGACACCATGTTGGCCGTCGTATTTCTTGGTTTTTATGAATATAACTTAGGTCTTATGAATGTATGACATTTCAAAGCAAGTAAAAGTAACTGAGTAAATTGAGAATCTCTCGGAAACCGGTCATTAAGATACTATTTGTTGGAATAAATGACTGGAAACGTCTTATACATGGTTAAAAAATTTCCGTATTACAGTAATCTGCCCTTTCAAGGCAAGGCGGACTGAAGATCTATCAATACGAATAGTTCTTTGTATCCTTTATCGTAATTACATATAAACAACCGACATATCACCCAGTAGCATACACGACACGTCTAATATGTTGTTATGATACGTTGCTAATATTACTAGCCGTAGCGTAGCGGGTACGTCGTGGACTGCGAAGTGTGAACACCTGGCCCAGATTCTACCGATGCCGAAGACGATGGCAACAAGACTGCTGGCTGTGTTTGGATACTTAGTGAGCGCCGTCCTTATCTTCAATGTCCGTTATGAAATATTAACTCTCCCCCCTCGAGACAGAGGTCTTGGGCTTGTCAATGTACATGTCAGAGCTTCTGCCCTTTATGTCAGTACAATGATTAAGCTGTGGAAAGATCGCCAGACCGGAATATCTGGGATTCTGATCGACGAACTTGCTCCTATATCTCTAATGCCGCCCATAGCAGTAGCGCATATCTCTACCTATCTCTCACATATCAAGACATTTTTATAGAATATAATTACGTCCATGAAGACTTGCCCCATACACGGACTCCAACGACACGTGATGTGTACCGCATAATGATGAAGGGCCACACCCGGAATTTCGTGGAGAGACGACATCCAACAATCAGATGGCCAGTGGTTTGGCGTTCTGTGCATCATGCCCTCCTTGATACAGATGCTCGTGCTACCTGGTATCTGGTTGTCAATGGAAAATACATGACGCGACATCGGCTGCATGCAATTAAGATGACGGACTCTCCACACTGCCCTCAGTGTCACGTGTTAGACACTGATGAACATCGGCTGATGTGTGGACCTGCTGCAGAGGTGTGGCTGTTCATAAAGAAAATACTTGCCTTTCTTTGTCGTACAGCTCCACACACTATTGAACCGCAGTCACTTCTATTTCCGGACGAGAGCGTTTTTCCACGCACAAAGACTAATGCAGTGAACTGGATCAAAGGCCTATCTATATATTATTTGTTTCACGATCGAGAAAAGAGTGTGCTTGATTTTTGGACATTCCTCCAAGATCGCTTCACGTCTCTACTACACAATTCAAGACACCGACAATACTATGCCAATTTTCTGGGTAGTGTTTTCCTGGATCCTCCCCACAGCTTGGGTGTGCCGGGTATGAGACGATAATTTTAGTATGAATGATCCCTCGGAAGAATGAACCTATGTAACGGATGAAAACAATTTATTCGAGAAGACGTGCCCGGAACTCGCGTGAGGAACAGAAATTGAGCTAACATCTATCCGCATATGGTCGGTGTGCAGTCACCATTTATGTTTGTTCCGCCGGGAGGGCGGTCTTATTTATATTCACTATCAGACGCTATTAATGCTGCACTTCATGTAGAGATATTTTACTTCCAGTGAAAATCCTCACAAAAGAAGGAGATATTTTTCTTTTCCTTTCTTTTTCATTGATATATATATAGAAATAAAATGAAGTGCGTAAAAAAAAAAAAAAAAAAAAAAAAAAAAAAAAAAAAAAAAAAAGGAGGTTGTAGTGTTGGTTCAAGGCTCCACATAATCAAATATTTTTCTTATTTTATTCGGTTTTCTGATAGACTCAAACGACTTTCCTATAAATTTCTTAGAAGTATACTGCATAATATTCGATGATATGTAAAAATAAGTGCGCACCCTCTGAGGAGGGAGTTTGTTGGATTCGTTTTATGAACAAGACAGTTTGCACCTCACTTAGAGTAAAATACGCACTTATTGTTTCACGTATTGCATTTTACACGTTCTTAACATTCTTCTTCTGAATAGTAACATTGACCGTGGAAGCATGATCTTTTAAGATTTACTAAAAAGCGAGATTCTTGCAATAATCTTTGTGTTGTAAAGGCCTATTCTAATTTTATATCGTACAGTTTGTCATGAAACTTTTATTATTCGCTGCAGTTATTGACATAAAATGCCACTTTTATAAGAGTCTTATGTTCATAGGTATTTTGTTGTTATTTATTTAGGACTATTACAGAACTTAACAAACATAAGGACAAGTGCGGAAATAAGCGGTTCAATATAGGTAAAGCAGGAATTCCACTCTTTTGATTTGGTAAACAGAGTGATTCCAGCAACTGATGCCGCCGACAACTGACGCTGGAGCGCGCTGGGGTCGCGTGTAGCTCGTTGAGGCACACGTCTCGAATGCTGAAGTCGCGCCGTCTCCGAGCGTTCAGCCGCACGGTGGACTCGGCACGTTGACCACACACGTTTAGACGCGCGCTCCGTATGCCGACGGCTTTAGGGTTTAACGTTTCATTGACAGTGTGGTAATTAGAGACGGAGCTTGATCGGAATTTTTATTAAGGACAGGCTGGGAAATCGGCAGTGCCATTTCAGAGGAACCATCCCGGCATTTGTCTGAAGTGACGCAGGGAAATCACGGAAAACATAAATCTGGATGGGCAGAGGTGTATTTGAAGCACTGTACTGCGCCACCTTACTCGGACATGCGGATTCTGTCAGGGAAGTGTCTGACGGTTTTACGATATAAATTCAAATTCAACTCGTAGAGGCGTCGAAAGGTTCTTGAGGTATTGACCGGCCGCCTTGTCGTCATCCACCTCAGAGCGTCATTGGATGCAGTATGGAGACGCATATGGTCAACGCCCCGCACTCTCTGCGCCGCGGCGGAGTGGCCGAGTGCATTAATGAGCTATGCTCCAATGCGCGAGGTCTACATCTACATCTACATCTACATGGGATACTCTGAAAATCACATTTAAGTGCCTGACAGAGGCTTCATCGAACCACCTTTATACTATATACATCCCATTCCATTCTCGAATAGCGCGCGGGAAGAAAGAACACCCGAATCTCTCCGATCGACCTCTGATTTCTCGTATTTTATTCTGATGATCTTTTCTACGTATATAAGTCGCAGTCAACAATATATTTTCGCATTCGGAGGAGAATGTTGGCGACTGGAGTTTCGTAAGTAGCCTACGCCGCAGCGATAAGCGCCGTTGTTGTAATGATTCCCATCCCAGATCCTGTATACTTTCCGTAACGCTGTCTCCCCTGTATCGTGACAATACGAAACGAGCTGCCCTTCTTTGGATTCTTTCTATGTCCTTCGTCAAACCCACCTGGTAAGGATCCCACACTGGGCAGCAATACTCCAAAAATGGACAGGCAAGCGTAGTGTATGCAGTTTCTTTTGCAGTTCTGTTGCATCTTTTAAGGGTTCTGCTAATAAAACGCAGTCTCTGTTTCGCCTTTCCCACGACATTATCTAACTGTTCTTTCGAATTTAAGTCTGAAGTAATAGTAATTCCCAGGTATTTTGGGCAGTTTATGGCCATCACTTTTGAGTGATTTATCTTGTAAACAACGTTTAACGGATTTCTTTTCGTACTCATGTGGACGACTTCACACTTCTCATTATTTAGAGTCAATTGCCAATTTTTACACCATACTGATATCTTATTCAGATCGTTCTGCAGTTGGTTTTGATCTTCAGATGATTTTACTAGACGGTAAATGACGGCGTCATCTGCAAACAACCTAAGAGAGCTACTTTGATTTTCCCATAAATCGTTGATGTAAGTAAGGAACAGCAGAGGACCCCCGTGGGGGTTCGAATCCACCCTCTGGCATGGATGTTTGTGTTGTTTTTAGTATAAGTCAGTTGATAAGTAGTTTGTAAGTTTTGAGACTGATGACCCCGCAATTATGTCTCATAAGCTTAACAAACATTTGAACATTTTGTACTCTCGGCTGTTGGGTCGGTTTTTGTGACCGGAGCCGCTACTTCCACATCACCCCGTCTACATGGGTTCCCAAAACAGGGTTTCGTAAAGCGATTTCCCATATCCGCTTTTGGTTGGGGTCATGTAAACATTCCAAAATCGATTATGGAAATCCACTCCTCTAAAGCTGTTTTCCAGTTCCACAATCGATTTCCGTGACCATGTAAACGCAACCGTTTTTGAAACGTTCTTGGCGTGTCAGATTGTGTTTTCTTGTTAAGAATATTCGGCTCATATGTACAACGTGACATTTTATGCACTGAAAGAGAAGTATAAATATTAGAGTGAGCAATGAATCTGTCAGTTTAAATAAAGAAAAAATATCGATTGTGCTGACTTAAATCTGGAACACAATCAACTGTTTTTCAGCCGCCATACTGATTGGGGTAGGAAATCCGCTTCAGGCTATAGCGTGTAAAAACGACAGTGAAAAACGGCTTCAGAAATTAGGTTTTCGCCTTCCGGGAGATGTGTTACATGTAAACGTAGTGAATCAGGTGGTGCCTGACAAGGGCTGAGTGCACCCCGCTTACCAACAGCGCTCGCCATTCCCCAACCAAGTGAAAGTCAGCCCTGACGCACTTAATTCCGGCGATCTAGCGAGAACTGTTGCATGCACTACGGCAAGCCCGTTGGTAAATTTTGAGATTAGAAACCAGAAAAAATAATAATTTGGAGCAGTGATCAGACTAACAGCCAATAACACAACATTTCAGTCGATCTTTTAATGTGTAAAATACTGTTTGATTCATATAAAACACTTCATTAGCCGAGATCGCTAAAAATTTATTTTCGTCCCTTAAACGGTTTCGGTGATCTCAGTCACCATTTTCAGAACGTCTAGTACAATCACTGCAAAAAGTTATACAATGTCTACAAACTGCAAAGTTATTGTGGTATACAAATAAAATGACAGTTAACAAAACAGGTACATTACTTTAGCGTCATATGTAAAAATAGAAACACCACCGTCTAACACACGTAAACATCTTGTTAAAGTTTTTCATCACAGGGTGATTCGTCATTTTTAAATGAAGAGATAAGATTTCTCATATTATGAGACGACAACTAAGTCACTGTGCAAGTAGTCTAATGTCTACATAGAGTAGAAATACATGACTATAAAGATAGATAAAGTAATATGTACACCTTCCAAATACAGAAAAGCGTCCTACAGTGGAGTTGTGAAATACGTTTTATTTTATTTTTTTAAATATGTAATATATAAAAGTTAAGATAATAATTCTCATATTATGAGAAAAGAAGTCAGCCGTTGTATAAATAACTTCATGTCTACATAGAGCAGAAGGACAAAAGTTATATCTACAGATTAAAAACCAAGATCATTAATAATAAAAACCTCTGCATCGCCTTCCGTATCTCCTCCTATCCCCCATCCTCCATGTAGCTGCTCTGTGACATCCCCTTGCCCGGCCTTGTCCTCTTCATTGAACACCCTCATCCCCATTTCCTCAACACTAAACTGGATTACCCTTACCCTACTGTTCATCCTCTCCTCACCAATCATAGTCCTTGTTGTGACGTCTCCACTGTATCCCACCTGTTATCCACCTGTCCACTCTCCTTACCCTTTCCTGTGGCGCTTTCCGCACCCTCGCTATCCCTGACGATGCCTTCCGCCCAGACAGCTCTGATCCTCCCCTTTTCCTGACCGCTCCTTGCACCTCCCTCTAGAACCCCACTCCCTTCGTTCTCCCTTCCGTCCCTACTCCTCTGCCGTAACTCCAGTATACCCCCTCCCACTCTTTACAGCTTCCTAGGACATCCCAACCCCCTCCTTACCCCTCAGCCCTGTGACCCATCCTCCGTCCCCCGTCCCACTCCTTGCAGATTCCTGGGATATCCCAGGCCCCCTCCTTACCCCCACACCCCTATAGCCCCTGTCCCCCCGCCCCAACAACCACCCCTCCTTCAATCCTCCTCACCGCCGCCCCCTCCTCTTCCTCAACTCCCATTGCTCCTTCCCGCATTTTAAGCCATCATCTTCATTTAACATCTGCATGTGCATCCCCATCGGAGTGTAACACATCAGTGCTTTTTAACAAAACCACAAATGGCCATCCCACAGCCGACACCTGTGTATTTTAAATGTCTGTGTGCATCAGTGCTACAGTGCTGTGTTTCTTCGTTTTCGTCACCTTGTGTTAATATAAATTTCACTTTTTTTACTCCATATGCTTCTTTAATTTTTTCGCTTTGTTTGTTCTCTCCTGTTTGTACTCCTTTGTATTTTTGTCTTTCTTCATTTATGTTCAAATGTTTGTTAAGCTAATCGGACTTAACTGCGGGGTCTTCAGTCCTTAAACTTACAAACTACATATAAACTAAGTTATAATACACAGAACACAAACATCCATGCCCAAGGGGGGATTCGAACCTCCGACGGGGATCGTCATCGCTCATTGGGGCATAGCCACTCAATGCGCTTGGCCACTCCGCTGCGACTCTTTCTTCATTTATGTAATTACTGCTGTATGCTGAAGAGGGCCCAGGTGATGCCAGGGAATGAAATAACAATTATTAAGGGGAAAAAAAACCATGGTCTAACCAACGAGGTTCACCTATCATGATTAATCCGACTGCGCGAAAGTATATGCAACAATGTTATTTGAAGTTGCGCAATTTAGTGTTTCATGATAGTGAATTTTAATAGAGTTAGTAAGTCATTTATGTATCAGTGGACAAATAGCCTTTTCTCATAAGCCGCGGAGACTGGCCGAACGCTCTGAAGCGCCTTGCTGCAGAGCGAGTTGTTTCTCGTCATCGGAGGTTTGAGTCCTCCCTCGAGCATGTGTGTTTGTGTTTTCCTTAGCGTAAGTTAGTTTAAGTAGTTTTTGTGCGTAGAGACTGCTGATAGCATGACTGAATCTTGGCTACACCGCAGAATACGTTTGTCAACTGTGTCACCGATGACTTAATTCCTAGTTGGCACTGTATTGAGCTCATAAATTCACTTGACTTTTTGTGTACTTTCCATTGATTATTTTGAGTAGTTCCTCATTTATGGCGTAAAATAATGCTGTTAATGGATGGTTTTGGGCCTATAAATGTCGTTCCACATGGAAATTGTAACTAATCTGGACTTTTAGATAGTGATGGGTCTGTTCTAGTAAACATAGTCCATTAAGGTAGACAGGTGCGCTACAGTTTTCTGCTAGCTCTGCGTAGCGTCGTCGGCTGTGAATTGGCTATGGTCGTTATTTATGATTTGAAATTTTTAGCTATATCTGGAACAGCAGCAACAAGTAGCAATGTTACATCGAAAGTCATCTAATTATTTCCAGTATTCTCTAACATTATCTGAAACAGGCTGACAATGCTCAGGTAGTTTATCAATTCCATGTCTATGGAAACCAAATAATACTGATCGGAATATGTCGTCAAACCGCGTTTGAGACGTACATTCGCTAGGAAACATATTTTATTGATGGTGTACTGCATGAAACAAATGGATATGTGTGGAACATTCCGAACGTAAACTCTGTTGTCAAATAATTTGCTGTTATCTCCATTTTGTTTCCACTTTTAGCTTAAATTACTGTCAATGCTAATGTTAGCTAGGCCCCTTCGTGTTGTTTAGATCAGTATACAATGTTCACTCGGAAAGCAGATCTAAGTTTACTATCTGGAGATGTTAAATTAGTACATTCTACTACAAATTGACATTGTAATTCTGTCCGAGACAGCAAAGAACCTGGAAGAGCAGTTGAATGGAATGGATAGTGTGTTGAAGAGAGCGTATAAAATGAATATTAACAAGAGCAAAAAAAATGGAATGCGGTCTTAGAAAATCAGGCGATGCTGAAGGAATTAGATAAAGGTGGTAGATGAGTTTTGTTACTTTGGTAGTAAAATAACATGCGATGGTCGCAGTACAGAGGATATAAAATGCAGAATGGCAATGGGAAGCAAAGCATTGTTGAAAAAGCGAAATTTGCTAACATCGAATATTAATTTAAGTGTAAGGAAGTCTTTACTGAAGGCATTTGTGTGGAATGTTGCCTTGTACGGGAATGAAACATGGACGATAAGCAGTGCGGACAGGAAGAGAATAGAGGCTTTTGAAATGTGATGCTACAGAAGAATGCTGAAGATTAGGTGGGTATATAGCATAACTAATGAAGAGGTACTGAACAGAAATGGTGAGGAAAGGAATTTTTGGCATACCCTGACTAAAAGAAGGGATCGCTTGGTAGGACACGTTCTTAGACATCGGGGAATCGTAAATTTAGCATTGGAGGGAAGTTCGTGGGGTAAAAATCGCAGAGGGAGACCAAGAGACGCGTATAGTAAGCAGATTCAAGTGGATGTGGGTTGCCGTTCTTATGAGGAGATGAAAAGGCTTGCTCAGGATAGAGTAGGGTGGAGAGCTGCATCAAACCAGTCTCCGGACTGAAGACCATAACAACAACACACTACAAATTGCTAGAAGATACTAATTGTGTATGTGTATTAAATGTGTTCCAATTAGATATACTGTAAAACCATAAAATAATTCATATTCACCGTTCAAGGTGTCGAAGAGAACCGTGATATTCTAGGTGACGCCTGTCACGCTCACGAGAAGTGGCGCCAGGAATCATCGCGCGAGTGACGGGAGAGTTATGCCGGGCCGGCCGCGGTGGCCGAGGGGACTGACTCGCTCCAGTCACGGTCTACACGGCCACTACGGTCGGGGGTTCGAATCCCCCCTCGGGCATGGATATTTGTGCCGTCCTTAGTCTTAGCTAGTTCATAAGTAGTTTGTAAGCTTAGGGACTGATGACCCCGTAGTTAAGTCCCATAAGTCCTACAAATTTGAACATTTGGTTATGCCGGCTTCTTCGATTCCAGGTCCCCTGTCACAAATTGTTCAGTCCAGCATTGTCTACATCTTGTTCGATTTTTGGACGGTTTTACGGAAGCATCTGCCGTATCGTGCCAAAAAGGTTGTTGGATTTCGCGCGAGAACTGGATTGTGAGATGTGGCTCTCAGGTAGACGTGGCCTCGCAGACCTTTCCACGCGACGCCGTGCTGCAGGCGCCACTATTGGATTTACCGAGAAGTCGTTAGCCTGCTGCGGGGATTGGATTAGCCGCGCCCACCGCAGCTCTGATCGCCGGCGAACGCCAAAAACGCTCCGAGTGTGCGCCTAAAATCTGGCGCCAGAGGTAATCGCCTGTTTCTGGCGCCACTGCTGCGCCACAGGCTCGCCTCGGACAAGTGCTTCAGCGTCAGGTCGGTACTGCAAACCACCACACGTGTCTGAAATAAGCGGTGCAGACTAGAAGGCCAGGAGGTAAACTGAAAACATAACGAATAGTAGGTAGAAGGTGTGATCACTTGTCGAGTACACTCGTATCGCCCCTTGGCGGCGCTAGCTCCGGTTTACGCGCTACGCTCTCATGCGGTGAACTTAACACATTCGCTTCGAATCTCTATTTTGTATGTTGTAAAGTCGCGAATCTCATGTAGGTCCCTATGTTGTGGGAAGATGCATAAACTAGATTATTTAAGCGCACTTTAGTACTAATACTTACTTTTGGCCCACTTTGCAACCGTCGTTTGACAGATCGAAATTTAAATGAAAATAACAGCTTAACCATTCATCTGAGACGAAAATTGAATAACCGAATTTGTAGAGGAGAAAATTCTCTACAACCTTGCTCCCTTGTGTTTTTTCATATCTCGTATTGTTTCAGAGATATTTGCGAAAATAACGGCGATTTCGTTGTCTATCTGGCTGTAACGTGTTCCCACTTTTTAGGTCGAACCGTTCAACCGATCGGCACCAAATTTAACAGATATAATTGTTGGCTACAAGAGACCAGAACCTCGCCTTTTCAAATATTTTGGACAAGAAATACGTTAGTAATACCAAAAAAAGCCGTTTGTAATGTAATTTTAATTGCAAATAAACCGTCCATCTTATGCGAAAATTGAATATACGAATTTGTAGAGGAGAAAATTCTGTACAAGTTTTGTTCCCATTTTTTTTCATATCTCGTATCGTTTGAGGGATATTTGCAAAAGTAACGGAGTTTTGAAACCTTTCATTGAATTAACGAGAACCAGCCGTTCGCAGATGTCACGTGACATTCCTCGCCCAGAGCTCTCTGTGGCATACGCCATGTTGCGTTGCGTATTTGATGATTGTCTTATTGTAACTTGCACTTGTCATTTCAAAGCAATGGCGCGCCGAAGAATTAACAAAAATACCTCGTTCTTCGTACGATAAATGATAATCTAGTGTCTACAAATGCCATATTAGCATCAGTTAACAACGGCCATCAATAGTATGAGATTAAAGCGTAGTGGGCAATGTGTTGAACTGTGTCGCTGAAGGTCAGTGGTTCGGAACAAGCCAGTACCTAAATTTTCGTTTTCCTACAAGGGTTTCAGACACCCTAATTAATTAATTTTTTATTATTTAGATTATTATTTTGGTCCAAAATGTTTGCAAAAACTTATAAAACTACAAATCTACAGTGGGCCGTAAAACACGTCACTGCGATTTTTTTTTTTATGTTGTACTTACGATTACCTATCAGAAAGGAAATAGTTCGTAGTAATTGAGGGTAAGTCATCGTTTAAAACAGAAGTAATATCTGGCATTCCACAGGGAAGCGTTATAGGTCCTCTACTCTTCCTTGTGTTTATAAACGATTTAGGAGACAATCTGAATAGCTCCCTTAGACTGTTCGCGGATGATGCTGTCGTTTTTCGGTTAGTGAAGTCAACAGAGGATCAAAAGCAACTGCAAAGCGAATTAGACAAAATTTCTACATGGTGCGAAAATTGACAATTGACACTGAATAAAGAAAACTGTGAAGTAATACACATGGCCACTAAAAGAAATCCGCTGAAATTCAATTACGCGATAAATCAGTTCTTTAAGGTTGTAAATTCTATCAAATACCTAGGAGTTACAATTACGAACAACTTACACTGGAGAGAACACATAGAAAATATTGTGCGGAAGGCGAACTAAAGATTACGTTTCACTGGCAGAACGCTTCGAAGATGCAACAACTCCACCAAAGAGACTGCGTACATCACACTTGTGCGTCCTCTCCTGGAATACTGTTGCCCTTTGTGGGGCCCTCACCAGGTGGGACTGACGGAAGATATTGAGAAGGTTCAGATAAGGGCAACTCGTTTTGTTTTATCACGTTACAGGAGGAGAGCACCACGGAAATGTGGCACGATTTGAGGTGGAAATCATTAAAAGAAAGACGTTTTTCGTTGCGGCGATACCTATTTGCGAAATTTTACTCACCGAACTTTACTTCTGAATGTGAAAATATTTTGCTCGCACTTACCTACATCCCAATAAAATAAGTCAGATCGAAAACATAATGATTTAGGTGTTGAAACTTCCTGACAGATTAAAATTGCGTGCCCGAACCGGCAAGGAGAGCAGACGCTTCTTTTCTGCCCTCAGTTTTATACTTGTCTTCGAGCAGCGGTACAATTTTTGGAGTTGCTAATTGTGATTGTCACAGTTCTGGTGTCATCTCTGCCTACAGTACATTCGTGTTTCACACGTAAATTGTCTGTAGTGACACGGCATAGCCAAACGAGTGAGACCGTAGGCACTAAAAACCGTAATTGAACTAGTAGAGTGAAGGCAGCCTTTGACTGCAGTGTACCTGCACCTATGCTTTAAGTCTCTTCCTCCACAGCTCGTAAAGCTACCCACCACGCTAATCTGTAATCGGTAAAAAAAAAAAAAAAGAGAGAGAGAGAGAGAGAGAGAGAGAGAGAGAAACAATGCATATCGGTTATTATATTAAATTAACTAGGAAGAACCAGAAACGTTTAGGAAAATGCAATAGCATCACAAATTCGCTTCTTTGGTAGAATGGCCTTGTACGGTAGTATGGGAACGATATTCTTTCAGGGAGCACAAATTAACACAAATACACGTTAAATACGACATCCTATAAAGCTATCAATCTGCAGTTTCCGGTAATTTTATTATAACAATGGTTATCTAAAATGACGCGTTTTCAAAATTTCCTCGATTTTCTGACGCATTAGAAAGCTGATGTGTATACATCGTACGCAACAAAGAAAAAGGCACGAAACGCGGAGTTCATTTTACGATATGAAGGCTCAAAAGTTCTGCTAGTCACGTGAAATCCATGTCACATCTCATTGGCCACGTTCCACACGAAGAAGCAACACTCCCGCCGGAGGTTTCAGTCCTCCGTCGGGAAAGGGTATGCGTGCTGTCCTTCGCGTGTGTTAGTTTAAGTCTAGGGACCGGTGACCCTAGCAGTTTGGTCTCTTAAATTGTGAATCATTACAGCATCCGCATATCAAGGCCAAAATAAACACGAATACAGCACGAAAACAGGAAGAATTTGCAGAAAACTGAAAAAAGGAGCTGTGCGGTCATTCGTATGTGCCTGTGGTAACGGACTACCAAGGTTTTCACAAAATTATGAACTGTCCGTCGGGTATTGACGTCCCTGTTCTTCGTTTCCTAGCCTTTGCTGCTGTATTATAATTCATTAACTGTACGAGGGCTATTCATAAATTAGGGATCGACTTCGTCTGATGCCGCTAGGCCCGCGCCAATCGCATATATTTCGGTATTTGCGAGCTCGACAGGTCGTAACAATAAGAACGTCACTGAACTGCTTATTCGATATTCTCATTTGAAATGTGCGCTGCAATCGAAAATCCCGGCAGTTGTGAGGTACGGTCTGTGATACGGTTTTTGTTCGAAAATCTATAGCAGTTTATCGTGACCTGTGCGAAGTGTACGGAAACGACGCATTGAATGGATTTTCTTTCCAGAAATGGTGCATTCGGTTTCAAAGTGGCCGTCCCAACGTCCATGATGATGAGAAGAGTGAACGCCCAAGCATTGAGACAGGATCTTGTCGCTAAAGTTGATAACATCATTCGTGAAAACCGTCGCTTCTGAATAACGGAGCTTTCGCTTCCTTTTCTATAACTTTCACTGACATTACTGTTTGACATTGTCACTCAAAAGCAGCCTGAAGTCTCAGGCGGCAGAATTTTACAACGAAGGAATTTCAAAGCTTATCCACGGCAATGATACGTACCTCAATTTGTTTGGTAACTATGTTGAAAAGTACACTCCCGGCCAAAACTGCTACACCATGAAGATGACGCGCTACAGACGCGAGATTTAACCGACAGGAAAAAAGTGCTGTGATATGAAAAGGATTAGCTCTTCAGATCATTCACACAAGGTTGGCGCCGGTGGCGACACCTTAAACGTGCTAACATGAGGAAAATTTCCAACCGACTTCTCATACACAAACTGCAGTTACCCGGCATTGCCTGGTGAAACGTTGTTGTGATGCCTCGTGTAAGGAGGAGAAATGCGAACCATTACGTTTCCGACTTTGATAAAGGTCGGATTGTAGCCTTTCGCGATTGCGGTTTATCGTATCGCGACATTGCTGCTCGCTTTGGTCACGTTCCAATGACTGTTAGCAGAATATGGAATCGGTGGGTTCAGGAGAGCAATGCGGAACGCCGTGCTGGATCCCAACGGCCTCGTATCACTGGCAATCGAGATGACAGGCATCTTATCCGGATTGCTATAACGGATCGTGCAGTCACGTCTCGATCCCGGAGTCAACAGATGGGGACGTTTGCAAGACAACAACCATGTGCACGAACAGTTCGACGACGTTTGCAGCAGGATGGACTATGAGCTCGGAGACCATGGCTGCGGTTACCCTTGGCGCTGCATCACAGACAGGAGCGCCTGCGATGGTGTTCGCAACGAAGAACCTGGCTGGCCGAATGGCAAAACGTCATGTTTTCGGAAGAATCTGCGTTCTGTTTACAGCCTCATGATAGTCGCATCCGTGTTTGGCGACATCGCGGTGAACGCACATTGAAAGCGTGTATTCGTCATCGCCATACTGACTTATCACCCAGCGTGGTGGTATAGTGTGCCATTGGTTACACGTCTCGGTCACCTCTTGTTCGCATCGACGGCGCTTTGAACAGCGGCCGTTGCATTTCAGATGTGTTACGACCCGTGCCTCTATCCTTCATTTGACTCCTGCGAAGCCCTACATTTCATCAGATTAATGCACGACCGCATGTTGCAGTTCCTGTACGGGCCTTTCTGGATACGGAAAATGTTCGACTGCTGCCCTGGCCAGCACATTCTCCAGATCTCTCAGCAACTGAAAACGTCTGGTCAATGGTGGCCGAGCTACTGGCTCGTCACAATACGCCAGTCACTACTCTTGATGAACTGTGATATCGTGTTGAAGCTGCATGGGCATCTGTACCTGTACACGCCATCCATGCTGTTTGACACAATGCCCAGGCATATCAAGGCCGTTATTACGGCCAGAGGTAGTTGTTCTGGGTACTGATTTCTTAGGATCTATGCACCCAAATTGCATGAAAATGTAATCACATGTTAGTTCTAGTATAATATATTTGTCCAATGAATAGCCGTTTATCATCTGAATTTCTTCTTGGTGTAGCAATTTTAATGGCCAGTAGTGTGGTATTGCAGTAGTTCTTTCATATGTATATAATGTTTTTCTTGTACTTAATTTTTTAAATGCCAAAACGTTCCCTAATTTCTGAATAGCCCTCGTGTAACGGAGAGATATGATAATAGTATATTACCTACATAAGTAAATTCGATGAGTAGTTAGATACGTCATAGACCTTTCATAGAAATAAAAATAACAATAAAAGTGTCAGTCGACTCTCTCTCATATATTCATCTTCGTTTGCCCAAATTCTAGGACACGTTAATATTTGCTTGAACATTCGCAAAAAAGGTAGACATGTTGGAAGCTTCAGAAAATGTGAGAAACCTAAGTTTTCAACTGTATGGTTGTGTAACTTTGGTTCATCTGTTGCACTGACGATACGAATTAATATGTTTTCATCATTCCTTTCAGGGTGATCACGTTCACATAAACACCAAACGTGGGCCAGGAGGTAGGCCTATATCTTTCTCAGTCAACAGGAGTACATGTTAGATGGATCTATAACCGATTCGTATTATATGACTCACATACCGTTACAAATGCCGTCTGTGTCTCAACAATGGAGTTTGAAGTAGAGGATTTAGTGTCTGTCGGTTTGTCAACAAACATTTGTGGCTTCGATTGAAAGGCCACTTTCTCTCGACTGCTAATAGAGCAGCCGTGCGGCACCGATGTTACACCACTCCACAGACACACAACTAAATGCAGTAAACAGACATGTCAGTGACGGATAATTCCTCATTTGTGGAAATCAAAATATAAGAGAACGAAGGAGTTTTGAACACGAATCTAATATGCCACAATCTTTCGCCGTGACCCTATAACCAACAGCGCCTGGATGAACTAACGTGCTAGATGTTGCATATCTAGCACTTAGGCTGTTAACAGTTTCTATTTTGGTCCTTTTCAAGATCCGTACTTCTTCCTTTATTCGTGTCTGATGTGTGTTCAGTGAACACAGACTTGTCGTAGCAAGACTGAATATCAGATTTTGCAAATCCATCAAAATAAAATAAAATATATATCTATGCAACACTTAGATAACTATTCGCTTAACGCTTCCAGAGTGACAGTCCCCAGACTTTCGAAACTGGCATTTTGGATGACGATCAGATGTTAATTACATTCGAAGAAATAATATCGGCAGCTATTGAGAGATTTATATCATAAAATAACAAATGACAGGGCTGAACCCGTGGAACACAAACCAGTTCATATCACTGCTGGAGAAGCAAATAAAAAAAGAGGCGGAATTTAAATAGATGCAAAATTTCGAAGACTAGCAATCTTTTACAGAAAATCGAAATTTAGTGCGAACATTAATGCGAGAAGCTTATAATAATTTTCACAACAAAACGCTGTCTCGTAATTTCATGAAATATCCAAAGAAGGTTTGCTCGTATGTAAAATATACTAGCGGTAAACACAAATAATATTTTCACTACGAGATGGCAATGGCGATGCTACCGACGACAGCGAAGCTAAGACAAGAGTAGCTAAATCGGCTTTCCGTAATTTCCTCACTACAGAAGACGGAATAAGTACTCCAGAATTCTATTCAAGAACAGCTGCCAGCGAGCGTAGTTCAGAAGTAGAGATCCTTGGAGTAGTAAAACGAACTCAAGTCATTTAACAATAGAATGTCTTAGGATCCTTTCAGACCTTGTTGATGTATTCCTTACCTTGGAACCAAGCTGATGCATCTTTCTTTGTTGTGTGTATGACTTACTTTGTGGGCAGCATGACTCAATGTTTCTACTGGGAGAGCTTTAAACAACACGTAGAGTGCAAGTCACCCCCGTTACTATCGCAACTGCCTTCAAGGAAATACACATAGCAATGAGATCCAAGAAACGACATTATATATTTTCTGCTGTGGTCCGGTGTTTTAGGTGCGACTGCCAGGGATACGTCGCAAAAGCTGTAGGAAGCACAGTGTAATAATTGCCGTAGGGTAGGACACGCGAGTAGAGAATGTGGGGCACTCCGTCGAATTGGCATCTCCATACTTATAAGACGCATTTGTTGTCTGTCTTTTCTCTTATAACTCAAGATCCTGACAGCCAAATAACGTGAAATTTGTGAAACGTACACATAATTAAATGGGGAAGGTTCTTAAACAGGTTTCGTTCCATTTTTGGAAAACCACCGGAAAACTTGAGAAAAATTGAAAGTGCGTTTCCAATGTGTCCGTGAAAATCTATATCTTCGCACTGATCTTGAAGAAATTTTGCGCAATTGACCTTCAAAACAAGAGGAAGAGCACTGTCTACATAAAATTTTGTTCAGTCCATGGTGGAGGTTACTTATGGAATTCGCCAAAATCCACAGGTTTGTTCCGATCTTGAAGAAATTTTTTACAATTGTCCTGAAAGCAAGATGGAGGTTACTGTCTACATAAAATTTTGCTCGGTGCATGGGGGAGAGTACAGATCCACAACTTGATTCTGAAAGTTGGTGCTCCAGTAATGCTGATCATAAATATTGTTGCACCCTGGTTGTGCAGTGGTACAAGATTAATTGTGAAAAGCTGATGTAACATGTAATTCAAACCACAGTACTCACAGGGAGTGCTAAGGGTGAGGATGACTTCATTCCAAGAATACCTATCATTAGTTGAGACAACACCATACAATTCAAGAGAATACAACATGGCAAGGGAAATGAATAGTGTGGCTATGAAGTCCAATGTGTGTTTGTCTGAGTTTGGTCGGAGCGGGGAAGGGGGGGGGGGGTGGAGGGTTCTGTGGATGTATGCGTGAAAAAAAAATGGCCGTTTGGGAGAGTTATGGCCTAATTCATTTCCTGCAACATTCAACATTATTTTCTACACGACTCTCTCCGACAGCTATGAAAACAAATAAAGTGGCTTCTCTGGCCACGACGACAAGGAGGGATGAGCACCGTTACGTAACGATCAATCGCCCGACGATGCCCATCCCGTGCAGCCACACGAGTCGAGCAGAAGAGAATACACGGGCATCGTTCCGTCCTATTGTACTGTATGGCCTCTCCTGTCCGTCATTACTATCCGCGAAATTTGGACCGCGTTCCTAAAGTAGCCACATTCAGGCAGAAATAGCGGTTAGTCGGAAGTGCTGCACACTGCCACGAGAAGTGACGTTCTTGGCGGACACCGAGGTGAAGTTTCCACACTGAAAAGAGGGCAGAGACGTACCACCAGCCAGTGACAACTCGAGGAGACTTACTGACAGCCGGAAATTTATGCACGTATAAAATGATATAGCTACACTCGGTGATTCAACTAATAACTTCATCTGAAATATTTCCGGAACAGTTTAAGATACCGTAACTCTGTTTTTACCCTGATGAGCTGTAATAAATTCCTCGCTAAAATGAAATGTTTGTATAGTCTATGGGACTTCACTACGGGGTCATCACTACCTAAACTTACAAACTACTTATGAACTAACTAAGACTAAGGACGGCACAAATATCCATGCCCGAGGGGGGATTCGAACCACCGACCGTAGCGGCCGTGCAGACCGTGACTGAAACGCCTCAGTCCCCTCGGCCACCACGGCCGGCCCTCACTAAAAGACATATAGTCTCTTGTCATTAAAAAAAAGAAAACATAGAATGATACATGAAAGATAGAACATATTTTTACTGTTCTATACGGCCGGTTGTCAGGCCTTGTGTTCTATACTCTGTTCACCGAAACGAGAGACACTGTAAACAGACCGGGGTGCGTGACCAGGGTTGCATAAAAACAGGGCGCTCGCTCAATGTCGCTACCTGTGTATCAATCTATGTGGTTCCTTGTAATGGAATAGGGACTGCGGAGGTTGGTCGAGTTTTAATTCCAAATAATTAACTTATCCACCAACAGTCGTAAAGTTTATGTTGTTTTAGTTAACGACTGGTTTCGGTATTACATTAATTTTTCTTCTATTTTGTACGACATACGTACAGCATGTTGTTATGGATACAACACTGATTTGCAACGTAATTTGTATAGGGCCTGAAGATGGTATTAATGCAATACCGAAACCGGTCGTTAAATAAAACAACATAACTTTACGGCTGTTGGTGGATAAGTTAATAATTTGCAATTAAACCCTGTATATCATGTGTACAGCGGTTGTGTGCTTTGCTATATAGCAGTGAGATTAGATGCCACAGATATTCAAAATGCATTTTTTTTAATAATTCATCTCTGAAAATTGCCCATATCTCCATTTTTAATTTACAACTATAACAACTGTTTCAACAAAACAACAAAACATGTACTTTCGTTCGTACCACAGGTCTGTGAAAGTCATCAAGGCTTCCTGTGACCGTGTTTTTCTTCTTTTTTTTTTTTTTCTTTTTTTTTTTTTTTTGAGACTTTAAGGAGTGTGTGACCTTGTAATCAATTACCATATGATAAACTGAGGAACGACCAACACCCGTAGATGCAGCTGTTTTTTTATAACAGTATCTGTCATTTATTATTCTGGACACAACAGCATAGTTTTATACAAATTAAGAACTTAATGATTTCTTCTTTGATCGCTTCTTGCGTGGATTCATACTGCAGGATGACTCAATGAGTTTACATTTGCGCGATACAGACGAGAAAGAGTTAAAGAGATAGAATATGAAAGCTTAATACGTATTCTGCTATTCAGCAACTGGTCCTTTAAGATGAAATTTCTAGCCAGCTTCTAATATCGCCCCTGTTTTGTTCGCCCCTTGTCACGCGCCTCGCTGTGTTTACATTCCGTATCTCGTTTCGGTGAACGGAGTATAGGCCAGGGCTGGGCAAGTGCCGTTTCGCGAGCGCGAGCGCTCTCTGCGGCTCACGCGGCCTGCTCGCGGCTCTCCCCCACTCCGCCAGCCAGCAGTGCCCCCCACTCACACTCGTCTAGCCGCGCACCTCACTACACCACGCGGAACCACTCGTTCTCGATAACTTCGAGATGTTGGTTCAAAATCATTTTAAATAAATCCAGAATTATGTAAATTAATGCTTATTTCTTTTTTGTTCGTAGTAACTCTCCTCTGAAGTGACAATTCTTTTATGTGTATGTCACCTTGTTGTTTATCTTGACAGGAAACTGATAGGCTTTGTGATCATAGAGTTTCTTCCCCTTTATGTTTTCTATATATCATAGGAGTTAAGTTTAATTATTCCTTTTACTTCCTCCAGGGAGAAGGTTTTTGCTTCCCGCAGTAGGGATATTTTATTCTCCTTTAGCTTACAAATTTTCCCATGTACTTATTTGGTTATTTTTGAGAAGTTCTTTATCGTACCACGACAACTTCGTTGTGGTAACACTGACATAGGTAGGGAACTTTTTCCATTGCTCTCAGGTCGTGAGTTCCGGAATTTTTTCCCCTTCAGAATGGTGTCAGTTTTCATCCTTTCCTAACGATGTAATGAACCTTAATAATTGTTACCTTCTGACCGACCACCCAGTTTCTCGTCATTGTAATGAAGCAGGTTTTTAGTTGCAGAAAGTTCAGTTTTGTTACATTTTGTTAAAAAAAAATCTACACAATTCTGTGAAAATATAAGGTAAAATTTTGAATAAAAGTGTCTTATCTTAATTCTTTACGTCTATGCCCTATTTGTGGCCACGAAAGTAGGTTTACAGTGGTTCGAAACTGTGTTTCATCCTTACATGAGCAACCGTTGCATGGTACAGGATACACAATTTTCGGGTAAGCACTATTAATACTTACATCCCACTCAAACATGCTGTGGCAGATATGATTGTACCGGTGCCCTTTTCACGGAAGCCGCATCAGCTTGAAACGACCTCGTGTGTTTTCTACGTACAGTAGGTATTTCAGCTTGTCCTTACTCAACGAAGCGCCCTGACAGCTGCACAGGTGCCCCCGTGCACAGCGCACAGCGCACAGCCCTGCTGCCCGCACTGCTGGCTCTCAAGGCAGTGGCGTAGCTATCATAGGGCTAGGCGGGGCAGTGCCCCGGGGCCCCCGAGCTCCAGGGGCCCCTCGGCCTACGTGAGCGACGTCCAAAACAGGTTACCGTAGATCCTTGAACACTTTCATGTCCCCCAATTACTTCGGATAATCGAAGTTTAACTGTATATAGGAATTTAGTTGAATGATGGTTTTCCGACTTTGAACTTTTTGAACCCTGATCAACAAACCTCAAACGCACGAAGTGAAATCCAAAAATTATTCGCACTCCAGAATATAAACATAACAAGGTCCTTTGCTTGTCTGCTAAGACGTGACACACAATAATTTACTTAGTAGTATTTAGGTTTGCCTTATTATGTCTTCAAATAGACGGTAAGGAACTGATGATGAAGTAGTTTTGCATAGTTGCAGTTTAAAGAGGGCCCCAATGTCATTTTTGCCCCGGGGCCCTTGGTGACATAGCTACGCCACTGTCTCAAGGACGCTCAGCGCTGCCCTCGCGGCTCTCGCTGCTCGCGGGCAGCCGCGCGAACAGCTCTCGTGCCCACCCCTGGTATAGGCGGTGTTGCATGCTGCCGTCTTCACTCAGCGACGTTCAGCCTGGAACTGAGGCAACGTGTTTGCATTGTACTGCCGATGCTACTACAAACAAGACTGTGTATGAATACTTCTGTCCACCTGTGTACGTAAGCACTCAGATGACGGCACTGCGGTCGGATACGCCAATATGAGACTACAGGTTTCTGGCGAAGCCTTAGACGGATTACTGCAGCTACAATGACATGTTATCACGATTTGAGTGAGTTGAACGTGGTGTTACGGTCTGCGCACGAGAGATGGGACACAGCATCTTCGAGATGGCGATGATGCAGGCATTTGCCGTACCACCACTTCACTACTGCTGGACAGAATGCAAGAGTGGAACACAGCGCATCTAACACACTAAACAGTGGTCCTCCGCAACCGCGGCCCACGCACTTGCCAACGTTAACTACACGACAAGGCAACTACCACTGAAATGAGAGCTCGACTATCATCACTGGACGTTGATATAGTGGAAGAGCAGTGCACGGTCTGATGAATCCCGATTCATGTTTCATCACGCCAGTGGAAGAGTGCGAATACCACAGCGTGCAGGGGAACAGCTCTTTGACGCCTATATTGCGGAACAGTATAACATACACTTGTGACGAATCTCAACGAACCTGTCCAAAAATATTTCTTTTTATTTGATATTTCCCCTTAACTAAAAATCAAAACACTACCATTAAGATATTATAAATATGTAAACGTATAATTGTATAGAGATATGCTATTATCAAAATACCAGTCAATTCAACTGAGAACACCTAGAATGCGACGTAACGCCTACTATAAATAAGAGAGACGAGAGATTATGTAACGTACAACGTTTTCTATATTGCTATATATATGTGTCCGTGTGTACTGATAGATTTGTAATAATATACAACTAAAAGTTGGTGTGTTATTCCAGTAATCAGTATTATTTTTTTTTTTTTTTCAAGCGTGCTTACTGCGTCCGACGAGCTCAAAGATGATCATAGACCAACAGTGCCTACAGTAAGAAAAAATTCGTTACCGGTAAATGTTTCATATAGCAGTGAATGATCAAGTATGCAAATGTTTGTAAAGTTATGGGACCTAACTGCAGTGTTCATCGCTCGCTAAACTTACAAGCTACTTAAACTAACTTATCCTAAGAACAACACAAACACCCATGCCAGAGAGAGAGGACTCGAACCTTCGACGGCGAACGGCCACGCGCAACGCGTCAAGGCGCCTTAGAGAGCAGGGCTATTCTGCCGCGGTGATCAAATATGCCACAGAATTTATTTTATTTTGCTTGTTAAGATTCAACAACCGATTTTTATTTCGCATTAATTTAGAATAGACTATAGATACAAAATTAGAATTTGGCGATAAATTGCTTACGAGATTATAATATGCATTTAAAGTGAAGAGCAGGGATCAGTACTACAAACTTGGTAGTAAATCTTGCTCTCATTCTAACTAAGATAGTGACTATTACTTAAAAAGACATTATAAACCCAGGTTCAGACAAACTGTGCAGTACACAGATCATTGTGGTGTTGGCAAACACGCCGGTTTTATAATATTTCTTTGCCGATCCATTCTATAAAAGCGAGCGGAAAAAAGGAACACTTAAAATTTTCCGCTTTCACTCAGATTTCTGTTATTTTATTAAGATTATCATGTCTCTCTATGTAAGTGGTTGCTAACAAAATATGTTCGCATTCGGGACAGAAATATGGTGAAAGACATTACGCAAATATATCTTGCCGCAACGAATAACGCCTTTCTTAATGACGACTTCCACCTCAACTGCATCATTTCCGTGATTCTCTCTCCCCTATATCTCAATAATACAAAACGAGTTGCCCTTCTCTGAACTTTATATCTGCCGCCAGTCCTACTTGATGGGGATCCCAGAATGCGGAGCAATATTCCAAAACAGGACGCACAAGTGTAGTGCAGGTAGTTTGTTTAGTAGCACTGTTACATCTTTTGAATAACGCAGCCTTTGGGGCGCCTTCCCCACGATATTTTGTGTGTTCTCTCCAGTTAGAGTTGTTCGTGATTGTAATTCATAGGCATTTAGTTGAATTTACGGCCGTTAGATGTGATAGATTTATCGTGTAAATGGAGTTTGACAGTCTTCTTTTAGTGCTCATATGAATGACTTCCCATTTTTCATTAAGGAGGGTTAACTGCCAACTTTTGCACCAACCAGATATCTCATATAAATCATTTCGCAGATGGTCGGGTGATTTTACTATCAGATAAAGGTCCACTCCCATGAACCACAGACATTGCCGAGGTGGGGTGGCTTGCGTGGCTCAACGAAACAGATAGCCGTAGCGTAGGTGCAAACACAGCGGAGGGGTATCTGTGGAGAGGGCAGACAAACGTGTGGTTCCTGAAGAGGGGCAGCAGCCTTTTCAGTAGTTACAGGGGCAACAGTCTGGATGATTGACTGAGCTGGCCTTTTAACATCAGCTAATGTGGCTTTGCCACACAGCTACTGCGGGGACTACTCAGGAGGATGTGATCATCAGGAAAGACAATACTGGCATTCTACGGGTCGGAGCGTGAAATGTTAGATCCCTTAATAGAGTAGGAAAAGTAGAAAATTTAAAAGGGGAAATGGATAGGTTGAAGTTAGATATAGTGGGGATTAGTGAAGTTCGGTGGCAGGATGAACAGGATTTCTGGTCAGGTGAGTACTGGATTATAAATACAAAATCAGTTGGGGGTATCACAGGAGTAGGACTGATAATGAATAAGAAAATAGGAATGCGGGTAAACTACTATGACCAGCACAGTGATCGCATTATCATTGTCAAGATAGATACGAAGCCAACACCGACAACAGTAGTACAGGTTTATATGCCAACTAGCTCTGCCGATGATGAGGATATCGAAGAAATATATGAGGAGCTAAAGGAAATTATTCAGACAGTTAAGGGAGAGGAAAACTTAATTGTGATGGGAGACTGGAATTCGGTAGTAGGAACAGGAAGAGAAGGAAAAATAGTAGGTGAATATGGACTGGGCAGAAGGAATGAAAGAGGAAGTCGCCTGGTAGAATTTTGCACAGAACATAATTTAGTTATAACAAACACCTGGTTCAAGAATCACAAAAGAAGGTTGTATACGTGGAAGAGACCAGGAGACACCGGAAGATACCAGATAGATTTTATAATGGTAAGACATAGATTTCGGAACCAGGTTCTACAGTGTAAGACATACCCAGGGGCAGATGTAGACTCTGACCATAACTTGTTGGTTATGAACTGTAGGCTGAAACTAAAGAAATTACAAAAAGGTAAGAAAATAAGGAGATGGGACCTGGATAAATTGAAGGAACCTGAGGTTCTTAAGAATTTCAGAGGGAGCTTTAGGCAACAAGTGACAGAAACAGGGGAAAATAAAACAGTAGAGGAGGAATGGGTAGCATTGAGAGATGAAATAGTGAAGGTAGCAGAGGACAAAATAGGTAGGAAGGAAAGACCTACAAAAAATCCTTGGATATCGCAGGAGATACTAAATTTAATCGATGAAAGGAGAAAATATAAAAATGCAGTAAAGGAAACAGGCAAAATGGAGTACAGACGACTAAGAAATGAGATTGACAGGAAATGCAAAATGGCTAAGCAGGAGTGGCTAGAAGGCAAATGCAAGGATGTAGAAGAGTGTATAAATAGGGGAAAAATAGATACAGCCTACAGGAAAATAAAAGAAACATTTGGAGATAAGAAAAACAGCTCTATGAATATCAAGGATACTGATGGAAATCCAGTTCTCAGCAAAGAAGGGAAAGCTGAAAGGTGGAAAGAGTATATAGAGGGGCTCTACAAAGGAAATGAATTTCGAGACAATATTGTAGGAAGGGAAGAGGATGTAGATGAAGATGAAATAGGAGATACTGTACTGAGAGAAGAATTTGACAGAGCCCTGAAAGACCTAAGTCGAAACAAGGCCCCTGGAGTAGATGATATACCCTCAGAGCTACTGAAGTCTCTGGGAGAACCAGACATGACAAAATTGTTTCACCTGGTGTGTAAGATGTATGAGACAGGTGAAGTACCCTCAGACTTTAAGAAAAATGTTATAATCCCCATCCCTAAGAAAGCAGGTGCAGACAGGTGTGAAAACTACAGAACCATCAGTTTAATAAGTCATGGCTGCAAAATATTAACGCGAATTATATACAGAAGGATGGAAAAGGTGGTAGAAGCCGACCTCGGGGAAGATCAGTTTGGGTTCAGGAGAAATGTAGGAACACGGGAGGCAATACTCACTTTACGGCTTATCCTAGAAGATAGATTAAGAAAAGGCAAACCTACATTTCTAGCTTTTGTAGATTTGGAGAAGGCTTTTGACAATGTTGATTGGAATAAACTCTTTCAAGTTCTGAAGCAAGCAGGAGTAAAATACAGGGAACGTAAGGTTATTTACAACTTGTACAAAAACCAGACAGCGGTTGTCAGAGTTGAAGGGCATGAAAGGGATGCAGTGGTTGGAAAGGGAGTAAGACAGGGTTGTAGTCTTTCTCCATTGTTGTTCAATTTGTACATTGAGCAAGCTATAAAGGAAAGCAAGGAGAAATTTGGTGAAGGAATTAAGTTCAGGGTGAAGAATTAAAAACATTGCGTTTTGCCGACGACATAGTAATTCTGTCAGATACTGCAACGGACCTGGAAGACCAATTGAACGGAATGGACAGTGTGCTGAAAGGTGCATATAAGATGAGCATTAACAAGAGCAAAACTAGGGTAATGGAGTGCAGTGTAAGAAAATCAGGTGATGCTGAAGGAATTAGATTGGGAAACGAAGCAATAAAGGAGGTAGATGAGTTTTGTTACTTGGGCAGTAAAATAACAAATGAGGGTCGCAGTACAGAGGATATAAAATGTAGAATGGCAATGGGTAGAAAAGCGTTCTTGAAAAAGAGAAATTTGTTGACATCGAATATTGATTTAAAACTAAGGAAGTCCTTTTTGAAGGCATTTGTATGGAGTGTTGCCTTGTATGGGAGTGAGACATGGACGATAAACAGTGCGGACAGGAAGAGGATTGAGGCTTTTGAAATATGGTGCTACAGAAGAATGCTGAAGATTAGATGGGTGGATCGCGTAACTAATGAGGAGGTACTGAACAGAATTGGGGAAAAAAGAATTTCTGGCATACCTTGACTAGGAGAAGGGATAGATTGGTAGGCCACATTCTTAGACATCAAGGAATTGTGAATTTAGCATTGGAGGGAAGTGTATGGGGAAAAAATCGCAGGGGAAGACCAAGAGATGGATACAGTAAGCAGATTCAGAAAGATGTAGGTTATCGTTCTTATGTGGAGATGAAGAGGCTTGCTCAGGATAGGGTATTGTGGAGAGCTGCATCAAACCAGTCTCCGGACTGATGACCACAACAACAACACAAAGGTCAGCATCTTTCGCGAATTGTCTAAGAGAGCTGCTCAGATTGTCTGCTAAATGGTTTGTAAAAATAATCAACAGTAGTGCTCTTACAATACCTCCATGAGGAGCACCAGATATTACTGCCGCTTTTCATCATGACTGTAACCTTTCCGACAGGAAATCACGAATCTAAAAGCACACCTGTATCGATATTCTATAAGCACTCAATTTGTGAGATAAAGTGTCAAAGTCTTCCGGAAATCTGGAAAGATGGAAATGATTTGACAACCATTGTAGATAGCATTCATCACTTCATGTGAGTAAAGAATGATATTTCTGAATACTTGCCGGCTATGGTTCAATAGGTCATTCCCTTCGAGGTTTCAGGATTAAGAGGATACAATGAATATTTGAGGTCGTCGCTTGTAGTCAAGCTGTGTTCATTTAGCATGGAAATTGTTTCCAAATACTGCGCCTGTCTTCTGCTGGGATGCATTTATTCATTTTCAGCTTCGTACATATGGGTTGACACATAGTTGCAAGTACATAAGTAGTTCCTGAAGATACATACAGAAAATGCGACGAAAAATGAACGTGAGACTTTACTTAAATTATAATTGTAATGACTGAGTCTAGTTATTGATGAATAATGTCTGTAAAGCTAGGACTATGTCTACAGATAACAAGATACGAATGAAATAACTTTTTTTGTCAGAGTAACGCGTGAAACGTTCTAAAACACTATGTGTGAATCTTATCGCACAAGCTCTAAACCTACGGTCCAAACGCTCATGGATGTTACAATAAATAAAATTAAGAGCAGTAATGCAGTGCCAAATACAGTTTCCTGTTCTTCTTTAGAATGAGGGAAATTTCAGTAATTCCTGAGTATAACATTAGATTTACAGCCGCACAACGTGGTTGTGGCTCACGAGAAGTCAGTATCCATGGATTTACATCTACATAAATACTCTCCGTGTCACACTGAAGTGTATGGCAGAGGGTTCCTCGAACGGCTTTTATGATATTTTTCTACAGTTCCATTCTTTAATAGCTTGCGGGAAAAAGAAACACCTAAATCTTTCCGTTTTCTACCTGATTTCTGTTATTTTATTCTCATGATCGTGTTTCCCTATGTAGGTGGGTGCTAACGAAGTATGTTCGCATTTGAAAGAAATTGATTGATCGTGTCTCATTTGTAGCCTGGAGATGCCGTGTGGGACTGTTCAGCCGCCTACCTGAAGTCTCCTTAATTGACGCCATTTCAGCGACTTGCATGTCGATGATGATGAAAATGGTGATGAGGACAACAAAGAACAACCAGACCCCTGCCGGGAATCGAACCCGGAGCCCCTGCGTGGTAGTCAGCGACAATGGCGTCTGAGCTACGGGGGCGAACGCATTCGGAAGAGACAGTAGGTGAAAAAAATTTAAGTTGTTAGTGATTGTTATTCCTAGGCTTTTAGTCGAAGGAAGGAAGGAAGGAAGGAAGCTTAGAGCTTAACGTCCCGTCGACAGCTTGGTCATTAGAGACGGAGCTAACGCTCGGATGTTTGGGTAAGGATGTGACAGGAAATCGGTCGTGCCGTTTGAAAGGAACCATCCCAGGATCTGCTCGGAGTGATTTAGGGAAATCATGGAAAACCTAAATCTGGATGGCCGGAGGTGGAATTGAACCACCATACTCCCGAATGAGCATTTCGTTACGGCCTGTAGATTTGGTTGATTTATCGTGTAAATCAAGTTTAACGAATTTCTTTTAGTGGTCATATGGATAGACCAACACTTATCATCATTAAGGGGCAATAGTCAATTTTTTTCACAATGCAGGTATCTTATCTAAGTTATTTGTCAGTAGCTGTGATATTCTTATGACGTTACTAACCGATAAATGACAGCATCTTCCGCGAACGGTCTAAGAGAGCTGCTCAGATTATCTCCTAAATAGTTTACCAATATAAGGAACAGTAGGGGTACTATAGCACTTTCCTGGGAACGCCAAATATCAGTTCTATTCTTCTCAATTACTTACCGTCAATTACAACATACTGCGTCCTTTCAGACAGGAAATCACGAAACCAATCGCATAATTTTGGCGATATTCCACAAGCATGCAAGTTGATTAGAAGGCGCCGTGAGGTACAGTGTCAAAAGCCTTCCGGAAATCTAAAAATACAGAATTCCTTGCCGATAGCTCTAATCACATCATGTAAGTAAAGTGGTAGCTGTGTTTCACAAGAACAATACTTTCTGAATCCGTCTTGAGAATGGATCAATTTGTCGTTCCTTTCGAGGTAGTCCATAATATTTCAGGAAATTATATGTTCTAATATCCTGCTGCAAACCGACATCAATGGTATAGGCCTGTAATTTTGTGAATCACTCCTATCGCCTTTTTCGAATACTGGATTGACCTGTGCAACTTTCCAGTGCTTGGAACGTTCGCTAAGCCAGCATACTCTTTAAGGAACATAGTTGGTATACAATCGGGACCGGGAGACATACTTTTGTGAAGTGATTTAAGTTGCTTCAATACACCAGTGATAACTACTTCTAAATTACGCATGCTGGAAGCTGTTCTTGATACCCTCTTCTGGAGTATTTGCTTCGTCTTCTTTGGTGAACGAATTTCACAGAGTTGTGACTGGACACTACATCACATAGTCACCCCATCAGGTCCCATAAATGCGCCAATTCTGCTTATTGACAATCCATCCAAATGATATCAGGTTTCGTCGCTAAACAACATACTAATTCGCACCATATCCCGTGCAGTTTGAACGTCCTAATGCAAACCGTTCTGAAGTTATGACGGTTTAACTTCATGTAGTTCAATAGTTGTCACTCAATAGGCCCTGAAGCCGACTCACGCCCCAAATGATCCAAACTGAAGACTGACATCTCAAATGTCACGGGATCCCATCTAATACCGTATCGGATCTCCCTTCCTCAAGGGAAGTGCAGCAGCTCGACTCAAGAAGTTGCTGGAAGTCCGCCGCAGGAACGTTGAGCCGTTCGTAATGGCGAAAGTGTTGCCGGTGAATAATTTCTGCATGAAATGACTTGCGGATTATGTTCCGCAAAATTTGGATGAGATTCATCCAACGCGGCCAGTGTGGCCAAATAAATCGCTAGAATCTTCAAAACATCCTTGAAACTAATCGCGAACAACTCTAGTTCTATGACACTGATCATTGTCATGCATAAAAATACCATCATTCTTTGTGTTCATGAAGTCCATGAATGGCTGACGACTGCTCGTTAGCCGTCTCTCCTTTTTGACGATGTGTTTTACCCAAGTTCACCATTGCAGTAGTATCATTGGTCCTCAGTTGTTTCGTATCTACATAAAAGATTTGGGAGAAAATCTGAGATGCTCTCTTAAGTTGTTTGCAGACGACGCCGTCATTTATCGTCTAGTAAAGTCATCGGAAGATCAAAACCAAACTGAAGAACGATCTAAATCAGTACTAAAAGAAGTCCATTAAACTTTGTGTACAGGAGAAATCAATCGAATGTGAAGGCCGTAAACTCCACTAAGTACCTAGGAATTACATCAGACTTAAACTGGAAAGAACACGTAGATAATATCGAAGCAAAGGTGAACCAGAGACTGCGTTTTATTGGGTATTGTTATGATACAAGGGAGACAGCGTCACGGAAATGATACAGGATCTGGGATGTGAATCATCACAACAACGGCATTTATCGCTGCGGCGTGGTCTACTTACGAAACTCCAATCGCCAACATTCTCCTCCGAATGCGAGAATATATTGTTGACTGCCACCTACATAGATAGAAATGATCACCAGAATAAAATACGAGAAGTCAGAGCTCGAACGGAGAGATTCAATTGTTCTCTCTTCCCGCGCGCTATTCGAGAATGGAGTGGTAGATGAATAGCATGAAGGTGGTTCGATGAACTCCCTACCAGGCACATAAATGTGATTTGCAGAGTATCCCATGTAAATGTGTAGATGTTATCAAAATTCTAGAATGAAACTTTAACTCTGCAGCGGAGTGTGCTCTGATATGAAACTTCCTGGCATATTAAAATTGTGTTCCTTTCTTCCAGGAGCGCTAGTCTTGCAAAGTCCTCTCTTGAATGCTGACACCTACGTATACCGATTGCGCACATGTCTGCGAGTCATAGTTCCTGTTCAACCGATTACTCGGTATAAAGGAATTTATGTTGTGGATACAGTGTGCACTCTGTTACCTTGGCCTGCTGCGTGCTAAAAAACGCTGCAGCGTCACACACTCATTCATCGACCGCCAAAGTTTACAATTTCGCGTTTCCTGACGTTATCTGTATGAATATGAATTAGTGTACAATTTCCAATTTGCATAACTCGTTTACGGTGCCTAGTTTTGTTCCTGTCACAGTGTGTATTTCAACGTTTCCAGTGTTGGCGTATGATCCCAGAAAAATATCAGACTTAGTATTTATTTTATTTCGTTTCATTTTATTTACATTCAGTCATTCATTTATTTCACGTCGGCCAACTTTGGACGTTGATATACAACTATGAAACACAGCTAGCTCTTCACTCACATGATCTGATGACTGCTATCGACAAGGGGTATCAAATACATTGGTATTTCTAGAGTTCCGGAAGGCTTTTGACACTGTACCTCACAGCGTCTTCTAATCAAACTGAGTGCTTATGGAATATCGCCAAAGTCGTTTTGGAGTCGTTTTGGATTGGATTCTTGATATCCTGACAGAAAGGACACAGTACGTTGTAATTGGCGGAAATTCATCGAGTAGAACAGAAGTGATATCTGGCTATCACCAGGGATGTATTAAAGGGCCCCAACTGTTCCTTATTTTTATGAACGATTTAGGAGGCAATATGAGTAGCATTCTTAGGTTGTTCGCGGATGGTGCTACAATTTATCGGTTAGTAAAGTCACCAGAAAATTAAAAGCCACTGCGCAATGATTTAGATAAGATATGAGCATGCTGCCAAAATTGGCAATTAACCCTTAATGATGAGAAATGTGAAATCATTCATATGACCACTAAAAGAAGTCCGTTAAATTTCATTAACTCGATAAATCAGTCAAATCTACAGGCCGTCAATTCAACGAAATACCTAGAAATAACAGTTAAGAACAACTTAAAATGAAAAAGAACACATGGAAAATATTGTGCGGAATGCGAACCAAAGACTACGTTTTATTGGCAGAACACTTACTAGAGGCAACAATTCTACTAAAGAAACTGCCTACACAATGGTTGTGCATCCTATTTTGGAGTACTGCAGCGCATTGTGGGATCCGCACCAGGTGGTACCGGCCGAAGTTTTAGAGGAAGTTCAGAGAAAGGCAGCTCGTTTTGTATTATCGCGATATAGGGGAAAGCGTGCCACGGAAATGATGCATGAGTTAGGGTGGAAATCATTAAAAGAAAGGCGTTACTCGTTGCGACGAGAGCTATTTGTGAAATTTCTTTCCCAAATTTCTCTGCCGAATGCGAACTTGTAATTGTTAGCACCCACTTACAAAGGGAGACATGATAGTAATAATGAAACAAGAAAAACCAGACCGAAGACAAAAAGATTTAGATGTACATTTTTCCCGCTAGGTATTAGAGAATGGAGTTACAGAGAAATATCATAAAAGTGGTTCGATGAATCCTATGACATGCACTTCACGGTGTAGTTCTTGTCTCTACTGCTTCCAAAGTAACCTGTTTTTGGTTTCGGCATTTCTGGGAAACACTGTCACGCATGAAGTGTCTCTTTGAGGGAGACCTGCTCCATTATGCCATTACGAGTGATCCCAGCTTCTTCGAGATCTCTTTCCACCTCAGTTAACCAAGACCATTTTTTCCGGAAAGAAGTTAACGTCACGGTTAATGAGTCAACCTAGGCTCATACGAGTCATATGCCCGTAAAACATTCGTCATTTCTGGATGGTATGATTCATGTTTCTTACATGGGAATACATTTCTTGGTTATATTGTCTTCTATACTCGCCGTTTTCATCGATGGGACCTCGATATTTTTTAAAGTTTTTCATGTACTCTCCTCATTGTGACGCATTCAAATGCATTCAAGACCTCTGGACGAATAAAGTGCAGTAATGCCGTAATTTTGCATTGACGATGTTGATCTGCTGTTTCAAATGTTTTTAGTTAAATGGTATGCCACTTCCGTTTTATTAGGCTTTATTTCATTGTGGCTCTTGTGCTCAACGACTGTTTTGATTTATAGAAAATTGTCAACAATCCGTCGTAAAAATTTTGTTTATTCAGATATAGATTTCGAACAATATGTGATCATTACCAATGCGTAAAACAAACAGTTAAAATATATAAAAGTTTTCGACCTCCATGTTGTACATTCATGCTAATCAGTATGGACGTAACCCGAAAACATGGAGGTCGAAAACTTTTATATATTTTAACTGTTTGTTTTAAGCATTGGTATTGATCACATATTGTTAGAAATCTATATCTGAATAAACAAAATATTTGCGTCTGATTGCTGACAATTTTCTACATTTCCTTTTTGTTCATGCATTTATTTAACATAATTTATTTATTTCACTATCGCCGTCCATTCGAAGTACAGCATACCACGTTCTGTCAAAATGCGAGTTAATCGGTCCTTTGGCGATATGACTGTCACATATCTTTCGTTTTCGGGCTTCATATTTCCGATACATACTTCGGCGTCCCGATAACTTGCTGGTACATTTCGGTCTGTTTCGTCTGTCCATTATGAACAATTTACCACTGATTGAAAATAAAATGTTTGTAATGTACACCAGGCTTACAGACAACATCTAAACCGAGTATATCGAAAGAGGCTGTAGATCTATGCAACTGTCTTTTACAGAACAAAACGTTTTGAGAATGATCACATTTGTGCTTACAAAGAGCGCATCGTAAATGTAAATCAGATTCGAGCGGAAACATTAAGTGAGACGGAACTGCTCTGCTTCGCGGAGTTCCACTGTAGCAGACACAGACTCTACTCAGAAACGCAATTAGGTCTTTAGAACAGACGATAAAACCAGCGGAGGAAAACCCAATAAGAGGGGCGAAACTCCCTCCTGCTTGACTGTTTGAATGGCGACGCAGTCTAGAGCAGGACTTCTCTGTTAAAATTTAGTTTCCGCACACTGGCCAGATTGTCTCCATTCTTCTGAACCGTCAACTCTGAACAGCTTCTTACGCCCACGGCGAAGTGTTTTCAGCCGTTAAAAAATTAACTGGTCATTAACCCAGATGTTCCTGGATTAATTTTTTAGGTTACTTCTGGTTTAAAAGACAGTTTAAAACAGATCGTACTCGTGTTGTCGCATTTATTTTACACGAAATGCACCCTTAGTCTCGGCATACTAGCCCGTCTTTCTGGAACAAAGTAAAAGCGAAAACACTAGTATTACATGTTATATATGACATTTGGTGTGTAGGATGTATGAGACAGGCGAAATACCCTCAGACTTTAAGAAAAATGTAATAATCCCCATTCCAAAGAAATCAGGCGCAAACATGTATGAAAATTACAGAACCATAAGTTTGATAAGTCATGGTTGCAAAATTTTAACACGAATTATGTACAGGAGAATGGAAAAGCTGGTAGAAGATGACCTCGGGGAAGATCAGTTTGGATTCAGGAGGATCGTAGGAACCCGGGAGGCAATACTCACTTTACGTCTTATCTTAGAAGATAGATTAAGGAAAGGCAAACCTAAATTTTTAGATTTTGTAGATTTGGAGAAAGCTTTTGACAATGTTGACTGGAATACTCTCTTTCAAATACTGAAGTCAGCTGGGATAAAATACAGGGAAAGGAGAGTTATTTACAACTTGTACAAAAGCCAGACCGCAGTTATTAGACTCGAAGGGAGTGAAAGGGCAGCATCAGTTGGGAAGGGAGTAAGCCAGGGTTGTAGCCTTTCTCCGATGCTATTCAATTTGTACATCGAGCAGGCGGTGAAGGAAAGCAAGGAAAAATTTGGAATAGGGATTAAAGTTCAGGGGAAAGAAATAAAAACATTGCGTTTTGCTGATGACATTGTAATTCGGTCAGAGACGGCAAAGGACCTGGAAGAGCAGTTAAATGGAATGTACAGTTTGTTGAAGAGAGCGTATAAAATGAACATTAACAATAGCAAAACAAAAATAATGGAATGCGGTCTTAGAAAATCAGGTGATGCTGAAGGAATTAGATTAGGTAACGAAACAATGAAGGTGGTAGATGAGTTTTGTTACTTGGGTAGTAACATAACGTGCGATGGTCGCAGTACAGAGGATATAAAATGCAGAATGGCAATGGGAAGAAAAGCATTTTTGAAAAAGAGAAATTTGCTAACATCGAATATTAATTCAAGTGTAAGGAAGTCTTTTCTGAAGGCATTTGTTTGGAGTGTTGCCTTGTATGGGAGTGAAACATGGACGATAAGCAGTGCGGACAGGAAGAGGATAGAGCCTTTTGAAATGTGGTGCTACAGAAGAATGCTGAAGATTAGTTGGGTAGATCGCATAACTAATGAAGGGATACTTAACAGACTTGGTGAGAAAAGGAATTTTTGGCATACCCTGACTAAAATAAGGGATCGCTTGGTAGGACACATTCTTAGACATCGAAGAATCGTAAATTTAGCGTTGGAGGGAAGTGTGTGGGGTAAAAATCGCAGAGGGAGACCAAGAGACGCATATAGTAAGCAGATTCAAGTGGATGTGGGTTGTCGTTCTTACGAGGAGATAAAGAAGGCTTGCTCAGGATAGAGTAGGGTGGAGAGCTGCATCAAACCAGTCTCCGGACTGATGACCATAACATGACATTTTACATCTAGAGCCATCAATATGTATCGGAATAATAAACATAATATTGATGTTTAAGTACTTACACACCGAAAATCAAGAGTTAACTCATACGTTGCTTCTGATTCCGTATCTTCAAAGGTGACACAGAATAACGTTTATTATTACGTCTGTTCCAAGGGAACAGACGTTGGCGATGATCCGTAGCAGAGTTAAATATATACCGCTTTTCGCGAGCGGTCGCCTTAACCACTCGGCCACCCGTGCACGCTCCCCGGCCAGATGCAAACTTCCATGGGTTACACTTGTGTCTTTCCCTCTTCCCCGGGTTCGAGTCCCCGTCCGGCACAAATTTTCATGTGTTGTTGATCGTTTGTCCATTTTACAGGAGCAGCAGACGTCGGGAAATTTCGCGATTTGCGAAGCATATATATGGATACAGAATAACGTGCTAAAACAGTGATTGTTAGTATTTGCATGTCAATGATCAACATTCAAATGACGGTCCGATGTTGGAGAAAGTGTTGTGTGCCAAAAGGAAACAATTTACTTTAAATGTTAGTCAGGATCATCTGGGTTTGCACAAAAGCAATTCCGACACAAGTGAGCAAGCGCAAAATAAGGAATGCCTGTGAAGGCCCCAACTCCGATGAGCGGCTTACAAACGTTTCATGGAAGTGATCTGTATACATAAGCCAAACTGCATTCTTTGCAAGTGTCAAGTGGGAATTCTGTGGAAGTTGCACGACAGTCTAACTAATGTATTCTAAACTCTACCAGTTAATTCCGATATACACTGCGACAGCAGCGCTGCAGCCGGTCGGCAAGTTACATTTCTGAATATGACAAGTGCGAATAGTGTGGTCTGTACAGATTTGTAACATAGTTTTTTTTTTATTTATTTACAATACGGCACCTTGCCGTACTATAAAAATCGGTAATAACTACGAAATAAATCCACATATGTCTCCCTCAATGTTTCCTAAGAACCCTGGGAATGTATGAAACGATATCTTATAGGACAGTTAATTTACGCTACTCTTGTATCCTTCGGGTGTTAAATGAAGCACTTAATTTTCTTGGATAGTAAACACTAGAAGACCTAACGGTTTGCAGAAAGACTTCGCCTTTCTTACTCGGGAATGTTATGTTTTCTTCACTACAATTCCAGTCAAATCAATCAATGTGGAAATTAGGAAACCTATGTAGAATGCGATATCTTCATAATTTAATGTACTAAACAAGCTTTCACAGCTGTATCTGAAGGAAAATCCTCACAGGCGTGACAATAAAATGTCAAAAGCAATAAAACCGCTTTCCAACATATGTGAAACAAGTTTAGCAATTGTTGCAATATCTATGTTGCAAACGGCAAGAATCTTCAACATATTCGCTTTTTAAGCAAAAGTATTAAACTTAAAACATTCGTGTATATGAAAGTGGAGTGATATGTAAAAATGTGCGAATCATTACACTTCATATTGATTTGTTACACATTAAAGAATTTGTTTTATCATAATAAGAACGTATCATAGCAGACAATGTTTCTCGTATGTTTACAATCATATATTTTCAGAGGAGTGAGACTCAAAATACCATATTCGTAAGTATTGCTTCATGAATACGTTGGTTTATACCACTGAATAACTGAGATTTGACTATTTTTTACATTTATTTCTAAATTATTCATGTATCTTGAAATTTTGCTAATGATTGCAACAGAAAAATTGTAATAAATATTTTGTTTATTACGTAGAAAAACAATTAGAAACAAACCTTATCCCTTAAGCGGCTTAACCACGGCAAGGAACACTAGTGCCTTTCCAAATATCAGTGGGTAACAACTTGCAAAGCTGTGTGTATGTGACGACTCCATTACCTGCCATTTGCCTCGAATTATATCATTGACGAAAACTGAAAAGTTTGGGTCAGACTAAGATTAGAAACAAGGTCTCCTGCTGACGACTTCGCCATTAGGACACAATCTAACCAGACCTGAAACGTTTGACAAAGCACACCTTTAGTTTGACGCAAATTCTGAAGTTGTCCAGACACTGATGACACCACATATAAAACTAGGGCGATGTCAACATGGTTATCGGTTCTATGCAGATTCACAAGGCGGAAAGCCAGGTACACAACATCAGAAGACATGTTTGTTGCACTTCTCTACGCTACACTATATTCTCAAAACTTCTTCATAGAACCGATAATCATGTTGACATCGCCCTAGTTTTATATGTGGTGTCATCAGTGTCTGGACAACTTCAGAATTTGCGTCAAACTAAAGGTGTGCTTTGGCAAACGTTTCAGGTCTGGTTAGATTGTGTCCTAATGGCGAAGTCGTCAGCAGGAGACCTTGTTTCTAATCTTAGTCTGACCCAACCATTCAGTTTTCGTCAATGATATAATTCGAGGCAAATGGCAGGTAATGCAGTCGTCACATACACACAGCTTTGCAAGTTGTTACCCCGCGTAAAAGAATCGCAACCCACATCCATCTTAACGCGCTTACTGTATTCGTCTCTTGGTCTCCTTGTGCGATTTATACCTCCCACACTTCCCTCCTATGCCTAAATTCACGGTTTATCGATATCTCGGGACGTGACCTACCAATCGATCCCTTCTTTTAGAACAGATATGCCAGAAATTTGTTTTCTTCCCTATTCTGTTCAGTAGTTTCTCATCAGTTACGTGATCCACCCATCGAATCTTCAGCAGTCTACCATAGCAGCAAATTTCAAATGTTTCTACCGTTTATCTGCCCCTGTATTTATCTCCTCTTGCTCTTTCTCCTCCATTTATTTTGCCAATTTCTATTTTTCATTGTTGTAGCTAATCAAAGTTACAAAATTAAATACAGGACCTTGATATTAAAAGTCGGTACTTTAGTTTTCGTGTTCACGTATTAAGATTGTGATGCGTTGAAACAATAGAGTTCATAATGCGGTAAACGATCGGTACGCAAACACCATTGTTAGTGGCTTTCTGTCCTTTTTCCCTCAGTGGCTTCTTTCATTAAGATGCAGATATGTTTATATGAACAGTCTATGCAACTGAAATAAAACAAATTCTGTTGCCATACCGGTTTCGACTTTATTTGCAAGGCATCTTCAGTGACCTGGAGTAATACACGATTGTGTTTTGCAATGTTTACTTTTTATGTTTTTAGTAGTTTAGGGACATTTTCTAAGTATTTATTCAAACTTATAGCTTTCATATGAATATGATAATGAAGTACACCTTCTGTTTGTTGACTTCCAAAAGGCATATGACATTGTTCAAAGGGCAAGTTTGTTTAAACCTTGATCGAATTTGGTATGTCCAAGAAGCTGGTAAGACTAGTATCGGTATGTCTTGATGACACAAGAGCATAGATTAACTTTTAAGTGACCACAGGACTAAGGCAAGGGTACAGTCTCATTCAAATATTATTCAATCTAGTGCTTGAGAAGATCATTAGAGAAATGTATAGTTCCATCAGGGTATTAAGGTAGCGAATAAGAACATCACCCATCCAGCATACACACACACAAAAGAAAATGTGATGATGCCAAGGATGACCAAGGAAAGCATAGCAAGCGAATTTGGACTGAAAGTGAACCCTACCATAATCAAATACATGATACTTGGAAGAGCCCAGCACCCCAGTAATCCACGAATTAAAAATGGAGAACAACATCTACAAAAGAGTAAAGCAATTTAAATATTTTGGAAGTATAAATTCAGAAAATTAATCGTCTGAAATGGAAATAATGGCAAGAATTCAAGCACTCACTAAACAACATTTTGACTTACCGGAGCATATCACGAGTCCTCAAACTGAGGTTGTATAAAACATTAATTATACCTGTCATTCTACATAGGTATCGATGATGGAACACTAGAAAACAGGAACGAAACAGTCTTGCAGTTTTCGAAAGGAGATGCTTGAGAAAAACTTTTGGACCGGTTCAAGATTACATAACAGGAGAATGAAGGAAAAGGCACAATATAGAATTAGAACAACTCTATAGTGAACTAACCATTCTGAAATTTACGAGAAGTAGAAGACTAGAGTGGGCAGGGCATATATTATTATAATCAATTGTTTATTCATTTTACCGCTGCTTCTCTCTCTCTCTCTCTCTGTGACAGAGAGAGAGAGAGACTAAGTGTGCGAAGTTTTCTTTTCTAATTATTATTACGTCATTTTTAATTAAGTTTAATGGTGAGTTTTCATTGATGTCTGCTTGCTTATTTATTAATTGTATGTTCTAGGCTATAGCTTTCCGGATACGATAGTTTTCTTGTGTTTGTTGGTCCTGAAGATTTTCATTTCTTGGTGTTTACTGCGTGGTTAATGATTGTGTTGTTTTAGCGGCAAATATGTAGTGGTTTCTTTCAAATTTTCAACAGCTGATGTGTTCTTTATATCCTGTTTTGAAACCTCTGCCTGTCATTCCTATGTGCTCTGCATCGCAAACTTGGTATTCAAGTTTGTATATTCCTGATCCTTGGAATTTGTCTTTCTAGATTTTCTAGATTTTTAGTTGCAGCTTTATTTTTAGAGATTGGGAAGTTTTATACGCTATGTGGAGTCACTGGTTTTAGAATTTGGCATGTTTTTGTGTGGGGATATCAATATTTATGTTTCCTGTTTGGATGTGTGTGTTCGGATGCTGTGTATTTTTTGTGTGTGTTTGGAATGTTGTTTTTGTTTCGTATTTGTGAAGGTACGAGTTTAAATAGAGAGGGGAGGATCGAGGAGAGGACTAAGGAAAGATAAAGAATGAAATGCTAGTGTGAATTACATGTACTATTAATGATATTATAAGGAAGGTAAAAGGAAATTGACAGAGGGAGACGGTAGAGAAGAGTAGGCGGATAATGTGGAATAAGAAGAGAGTGGACAAATATAGGGGGAAGAGGGGGAAATGGACAGATAGAGGTAGGGCGTGGTGGAGGATTATATAAAGAGGGGACGAGAAAGAAATTAGGGTGCATATCCAATTCCCAAACGTATTAGCATTACCAGTTTTTCTTGTATATTGTGAGATTACCGCCCAATAGAAATACTGGTAATTAATAGCATTTGATAATTAAACAGTATGAAGTTCACTGCAAACATTGACCATGCCAATGCACTAAATGTTACACGATTTTAATCTTATTAATTATGGTAGCAATATATGTACACAGTTGGGTGACAACATTTATAGTTAGGCCATAGGTAGAAATTCTCCACGTTGAGATTTGCTGTGTGCTTGTAGCTGACGGGAGGCCAGCGAGCAGGCCGATGTTGGTGGCTTGTTCCAACTTAGGATTTTACAGTTCGTTTCCGGTGAGGGGAGAGAGGGACAATGGCGCGTGCCAGGCACAGTGCAGTGCACAAATATTGTAATACTACTGGCATTTGAAGTAATACGATGCAGTTAGGAACCTTTAAGGCCCTCATTACAAAATAGCCTGTTGATAAATAAACAATACATTAGCTGATATAGTCACATCTAACGTAATATGTTTAATTGACAATGAAAAGTAATAAATTACCAACGAAGACAAGACAGTTACACAACTAGCATGGCAATGTTTGTTTATAAAAATAATATATTAACTATTTTTCATTTTATTTTCAATCAATCTTTTGTATTTTACCTTGAAATATTCAGTTAAATCAGTTATCTGTGGTATAAGAAATTGCACAATTATGATAAACAGTACAAAGGATGTTTATATTAATATAAAAACGTAAGAAAATATTTGTTTAATGTGTAGTGTAATTATTTTGATTTTAAGTAAAGTTTTAGAAATGTATTGGCTGAGCGCTGTACGTTGGCAAATCGGTTACAACAGCTTACATGGGGAAGTTGATGACGTAGGGGAAAAAACCCCGGCAGTTGAGTTTTGGCGCGCGCGCACAGGAAGTGAGGACTCCAGAGAGCACGTGGTGTGGCTGGCCTGGCGGGGTCGCTCTGCCTCAGTCGGCATGTGGATCTCGAAGTGGTGACTTGAGTTTTGTGTGTGGCAATCGCCACGTGTGGTTGCTCGTCGTAGACTGCACCAAGTTAAATCGAGTGCTACTGTGTGTTGGTGACTAATTAGCCGGTGCAACAAGGTGTGCATCGCATTAAATTAAAGTGACTGTGATTTGTTAATGTAACACGTGTCGTCGCATAGGCATGAACATAAACGGTGTTTGAGACAGCCACGTGGTGTGAAATCAATTCGCGACAAATATTCATTTTTTCTGAGGGCTCACGAGCTATAACTTTATTTGGTACATTTACCGACGTACAGACGCGACAGCCACAGGGTTCAAGTATTGTGAAATAAACAACATAAAGTGAACTTTCACGTGTTTTCTAAAATAGTAGTTAGTACACCCTTTTCTCTCATGAACTTGAACTTATTATGAATTTGTTTTGTTAATCATATGCAGGAAAGGAAAGCTGTGAACGTGTGATATCATCCCCTAGAAAACGAGTCAAACAGTCGCAATAACAGTTCCAGTGTTTTTGCATGTTTAGGAATTTGGTTCGCAGCTGGTGGTTGTGAGTTTCAAAAATTAAACTTTCTCTAATTTAAACTCTCACCCCGACCTTCACCCTCGCAATATTCTGAATCCAACTCTTGAGAAAAAGGAAAAGAAAATGTTACATAGACTACCAAAGGCCATAGCTCGCGAAAATCTAACAACAGCGGAACATAGACCTTGGCTCTTATAAGAATACTACAAGACTAACTCCCACTGCATCGGCAGCTGCAATATTTACTTCATTTAAATAATTGCTGAATTGAGTACTGATTATCACGATTATATGAATACTGAAGTTACAACCTGCAAATTTCCAGTATTGTTGTTTGCTGCCAATAAATGGATGAATTTATCCGTAACAAAAGTGGAAAAGAACTACGATAATTTCGATACAGAATAGTAATTCTTCGTAAAGTCAATATTGCAATACAGTAATTATGATTTTTAGTAAGTAATAAAATTTGGGTCTTGCTGCTACCATGCTCATAATTAGGGGCATTTCATTACATTAGCACATTAGTATCAGTCGTTCTTTGTGAAATTACTGAAATTGTCTAAGATGCCTGCTAGGAGGTATTGTTGCATTGTCTTCTATTGGTTACAATACAACGAAATATTATTCATTTGATTTTCGTAAATAATATAAGTTGTATCGTCTTGCTAACATGAGTACTCCATACATAAAAACTGATTATTAAACTACTGTAATGTTAGTTTTATCAGGATCGAGATAATTTAGGTTAATTAAAAATATGTCATTTGTATGGTCTACTTTTTATATTATTTGCTTTAAACAGCATTCTGTTAAGTGATTCAAAATTAGAAATATTGCGGTAGCCGATAACATTGCGATACACACAGTACTTCAAACCCATGCACATCTGTACTATAAATATACCGTTTGAAAACCCAGCGTTGCCAGGGTATTTATTTATTTATTCCCGTCATTTTTCAGGTACATATTCATTTTATAAGAGCTGTATGTCTGTAAAATCTCTTGGGAATGCAATTAGTAGTAGAGAAGTAATAGATTAAAATTTGGTGCGTGGTGCGCGGTTTTCCATGAATGTTACTGTTTATGTGCTCATGTCTCATGAACTACGTGTCGTACTGTGATACAGTTTAGAAGGTACACTCAACTATATGCGTGTATACTGTCTGTCAAATTTCCTGCGGTTACAGTTTGTAGTGTAGAAATTATAAATTGTAACGTCATACCGAAAGCCGTAGTTTTTGTCGAGGAACAGCGGAAAGTTACTGTTTACTTGCTCATATCTCATGAACTACGTGTCGTACAATTTAGAAAGTACACTCAATTGTATGTGTGTATACTCGCTGTAAAATTTCCTGCGGCTGCAATTTGTAGTGTACAAATTATAAGTTGTAAAGTCATACTGAATGCCGTAATTTTACTCCATAAACAGCGGAAAAATAGTGAGCGAGAAATTTTTTTACTTTCACCATTTTGCTATGGTTGTCAACGAGAAAAAGTTTAATAAAGGTTTGAAATTATGTTCAAAGTTTGTTGCAAGTCGCTAAATACTCTCATTCTCATACAGCGTATTTATAGTGTCTTGTCGCATTATGTGGCAGTTTTTTGCGATTCCTATTGTTTATGACGTCATATCTTATGAACCCTGCAGCAATTGTTACCTCACGGCAAGGAATGTGTGTACCAAATTTGGTTGAAATCTGTCCAGAGGTTTAGGAGAAAATGAGCAGCATTGTAGCTAAAGGCAGCAGTTTTTTCAGATCTCATTGTTTATGACGACATACCGTGTGAACTATGTATCGTATGTGATTCTTACACTTACAGCGGCCGTCCTCATGGATTGAAGCTTGCGTGTACGAAATTTCATAAGGATTGGAACAAAACTGTAGATTTGTATGCAACACAAACACACAAACATACGGACACTTTGCTTTATATATATAGATATATAAAGCGATAATGACAGACTTCGCGTGTGAATCCGAAACGGCGAAGGCGCTCCATAGTGTGCGATGTTTAGGAATTTGGGGTTGGAATACGGGTAGCAAAGTGGCCTACTGGCCTGAAGCTGGAGAGTCACGTTCGAATTACGGCCGGTTGAAATTTTCATTTGTCGCCGTTGAGGATTTACAGCGCGCTAATGCAGAACTGGCACGGTGGCTCAGCGCTTTTGGTGGGACGGTTGGTGTGCTTTATAATGACAAAACTGAGCAGAAAACTCAGCGTTCATCTTGAAACATACGAGAAGTTAAAAGGAAAGAAAAGAAATATCCCCAAGGAAAAGAAAAATAAAGGACACGCAGCTAAGGTCATTCCTTCCTTTCCCACTTCCTTCTTCTCATTAAATTTCTTCCGTACTATACACAAGTGTGGGATCAAGTTTGATATCGGGTGGTAAGATACATAATGTTGCAGGTCTGCTTATTGTATCTAAACGGCTTTTCCCATTTCAACAGACTACCGAAAACAAACATAGGTCAAAACTTTAAGGGAATCAGTTGAGATATCTAGATTATTATGTACTGTCATTAATATCATCAACTGAAATGGTTCGACATCTTTGTCGATTCGACGGAGTGGAGACAACGACATAACGGCAGCCAAGATAGTGGTGATAAAAGGAAGTTGTTGCAGAGGGGATGTTGTTGTTGGGTTTTTGAGGGGACAAAACTACGAGGTTATCAGTCCCGCAGAGGGGATGGTGTTAACTTGTGTTCTTATCAACGAATTACACAAACAGTTAGGTTTAGAAAGCGTAGTGAGCAGGTAGTGCAATGTAGCAACAACGTGACTTGCCCGAGGCTACGGCGTAGAGCTCCATAAGTAGGTTGGAAGCGGGAGAGACACAGAGGGAGGTGGCAGCAGCCGTTGCAGTATTCCAAAGTGTAGTTTCCAGGACCTGGACGTGATTTCAGACAACAGGAACTGTTAAAACAAGTCAAGGGCAAGGTCATCCATGGGTAACATCAGCAAGAGACGATCGATATCTCCCGTTAACAGCCCGCCGAGACAGAAGGCTGCAACGCAACATCCAGGCAGCAACAGGACGCGCAATATTAACCCAAACACGCCGAAATAGCCTTCGGGAATGTGGCTTCTTCGTACGGAGTCGTATGGTGTGTGTATCCCATTAAAACCACGACACCGTTTAGCCCGCAGAAACTGGGCGGAGGAACATTTAGACTGCAGTCGTTACGAATGGCGACAGATTCTGTTCACAGATGAGTCGAGATTTTGTGTTCAGCGAAACAATCATCGTTCCCTCATCTGGAGAGTAAGTGGAACTCGGAGCAATGCTGCGTATATGTGGGAGACATCACTATATCATGGTGGTAGGGGAATGGTGTGGCAGGAGTCAGTATTGTAGCGTGTACGGCCCTCCATGTCGTTCCAAATGGCACTTTGTCTGCTCAGAGCCTCAGAGGTACAGGGACGAGATCTTTCGAAATTTTGTTGTGCCCCATGCGATAGGAGATGGGTTCCTTCTGATAGACGATAACGATCTTCCCCAAAGAGTTGCACTGGTGGACATCATGCTTGAAGCTGAGAAAAATGAACGAATTAAGTGGTCGATTCGTTCTCTGAACTTAAGCCAGATGGAGCACATGTGGGATGCGGTTGGCAGACGCATTGGAGCCAGACCAGCGCCTTCCACAGAGGTTGCCGAGCTGGGTACTGTACTCTTTGGACAATGGCCAAATGAACATCAACAGCTGATTGATAACGTCATACTGTCCATGCCAAGCGGGTGTGGAATTGTACTGCCCATCCGAAGTGATCGCATACCATATGAGAGGGCAACGACAATGACTTTTTCACTATTATAGTACCCCATGGTGCTTCGCACTAAGAAAACTCCATGTAAACCTAAAGCAAAGAGTAGAGACTGAAAATATTTTATCACACACAAATTTGAAATGTAATCAAAATCTGAATAAAATACCTTACCATATGTACACTACTGGCCATTAAAATTGTAACAACAAGAAGGACTGCAGATGATAAACGGACAAATATATTATACTAGAACTGACATGTGATTACATTTTCACGCAGTTCAGGTGCATAGATCCTGCGAAATCAGTACCCAGAACCACCACCTCTGGCCGTAATAACGGTTTTGATAAGCCTGGGCATTGAGTCAAACAGACCTTAGATGGTGTGTACAGATACAGATGCCCATGCAGCTTCAACACGATACTACAGTTCATCAAGAGTAGTGACTGGTGTATTGTGGCGAGCCAGTTGCTCGGCCACCATTGACCAGACGTTTTCAATTGGTGAGAAATCTGGAGAATGTGCTGGCCAGGACAGCAGCCGAAGATTTTCCGTATCCAGAAAGGCTCCTACAGAACCCGCAACATGCGGTCGTGCATTATTCTGCTGAAATGTAGGGTTTCGCAGGGATCAAATGAAGTAAGCCCCAGGTCGTAACACATCTGAAATGTAACAGCCGTAGATGCGAACAAGAGCTAACTGTGACGTGTAACCAATGGCATCCCATACCATCGCGTCGGGTGATGCGGAAGTATGGCGATGACGAATACCCGCTCCAATGTGCATTCACCGCGATGTCGCCAAACACGGATGCGACCATCATGATTCTGTAAACATAACCTATATTCATCCGAAAATAATGACGTTTTGACACTCGTGCACCCAGGTTCCTTTTTGCGTACACCATAGCAGGCGCTCCTGTCTGTGATGCAGTGTCAAGGTTAACCGCAGCCATGATCTCCGAGCTGATAGTCCATGCTACTGCAAACGTCGTCGAACTGTTCGTGCAGATGGTTGTTGTCTTGCAAACGTCCCCAACTGTTGATTCGGGGACCGAGACGTGGCCGCACGATCCGTTGCAACCATGCGGATAAGATGCCTGTCATCTTGACTGCTAGTGATACGAGGCCTTTGGGATACAGAACGGCGTTCCGCATTGCCTTCCTGAATCCACCGATTCCATATTCTGCTAACAGTCATTCGATCGGGACCAACGCGAGAAGCAATGTCGCGATACGATAAACCGCAATCACGAGATGCTACAATCCGACCTCTTTCAAATTCGGAAACGTGATGGTACGCATTTCTCCTCCTTACACGAGCCATCACAACAACGTTTCACCAGGCAACGCCAGTTAACTGCTGTTTGTGTATGAGGAATGGGTTGTAAACTTTCCTCATGTCAGCACGTTGTAGGTGTCACCACCGACGCCAACCAGGTGTGAATGCTCTCAAAAGCTAATCATTTGCATATCACAGCATCTTCTTCTTGTCGGTTAAATTTCGCGTCTGTAGCACGTCACCTTCGTGGTGCAGCAATTTTAATGGCCAGGAGTATACTTTACTAGTCGCAGACTGACTAAAATAACTACTATTTATAGACCGGCGGAAGTATAATTATGAGCTTGGAAACAACAAAATGATTTATAATTTTACTAGGTTCACCTTCGTAATACAGAGTGAATTATTTATTGTTATAATTATCTTATTTACAAAAATTGAAGTTGTTTAAAAATTAATGATGTATCTGAAACTATTTGTTCTTCCACATTCGAATTCCCCGGACCTTTGTGATCGGCAGCCGTATTAGATGAAGTATTTAATTGCGCAAAGTTATTCATCTTTTTAATTAGGGCTTCAATCAGCTAATGTTGCATATCCGAAGAAAGAGGAAAATGTTGGCAACAAAAGTATGAAGTCAAAGTACAGAATCTAACAGTAGTTAGGGCGTTATTTACAGTGAAAATTCGCATGGGTCTATAAATTTCATTACAAATATTACGTAAACTAATGAGTGTCAGTTAATTCCCGACACTTTACTAAAGAGAGGAGACAACAGCCTTCTAATGAGCTCAATATCCTCAAATAAGCCGAATTCCGCACTCAAAATTTACATGATTGAGCTATGAGCGTATTTGCAATTATTCATATTTATTATTAAAATTTTTTCTGACATAACTAATTATTACAAAGTGTTTCTATTTCCACAAATAATGTGCTGTATAATGAAATGAAGATGACGGGGGTTTAATTAATTAAGTATATGTTATTTTAGGTCGCTATCTATGTGTACTGTGCATGTACATACGGGGACTATATTAAAGACTGGGAAAAAATTAGTTGATCTTGGAAGTTATAAAATGCAGTAGATGGGGTGGGGGTTGCTAACCTTGCTCTGTTACATGTTCTTTCGTGTAGCAGCTGAGACTCAACTTCCGTTAAAAAGTGTTAATTTGTTAGTCAGTTATATAATCACCGGGGGCCCTTACTGCATGGATATTTACACTTCATAGTACAGGACCTCGCTTTGACATTTCACCACAGTCTAACATACAATCATGACACTCCCGCAAATTTTAGTTATACACTACGACTGCAGCGCTCCTAGCGGCCAGAAAGCTATGATTCTAAAGACGGTATTGGATGAGTGTGGATAGAATCGTTTATATTGATTTGTTACAAAATTTTCACTCTAGGAAACATATGTAGTGCAATGAAAATAGGTAGTAATTTAAAATTAGTTTCACCTTTGTCTTTATTATGTTCACTGAGATCCCTGATGAGGTACGAAACGGTACATTGCAGGAAAGTTTAATTACAATTAATTTGTAACCTACAGGCTTTCGCTGAATAATATCATTTTGTATTAAAAATAAGAAATGGCTAAGAAACACCGGAAGACCTGCCTTTGGCAAAAAGTCGTCGCTTTTCTACTCAGGAACGTTATGGTTTCTTCACTACAATTCCAGTAAAATCGATAAGAGTGGAACGTAGGAAACGCATGTAGAATGCAATAACTGCAGTATTTAACGTACCAAAGCAGCCACCACAGCTGTAGCTGAAGGAAAAACGTCGCAGACCTGGCAAGAAAACGGAGAAATCAATCAAACTGTTTTCAAAAAAGAAGAACCCAATTCCACATTTGTTGCTACAACGGAACCACAAACGGCAAGAATCTTCAAGACATTGTCTTCTTAAGCTAAAGTAACGACACTCAAAGAAATATGCGCGTATCAGAAAGACGAGTGATGCCTAAAAATGTTCGAATCATTAGACTACACACCGACTTGATACGTGTCAAGAAACTCTTGTCATAGTAAGAACACACCATAAAAGAAATTTATGTTTCTTTTATGTCTATATTCTACTACTTTCAGCGGAATAAGCTGCAAAATAACACATATTCGTAAGTATTTGTTCGTGACGAAGTTGTTCTTTAAACCTCTGAATCAGTTAAATTCGGCTCTTTTTACATTAATGTTCGTGTTACGTATATCTCTTAATATTTTACTAATGCTTGTAACACAAAAACTTATACCAACTATTTCGTTAATTACGCACACAAATAATTATAAACAAACATCAGTCCTACGGCAGGTTGCCCACCACTAGGAGCGCTAGTGTCGTTTCAACTGTCAGTTGGTAACAATTTTCACAGCAGTGAGTGTCGCGACTGTATATGTTAGACTGTGATTTCACATCACTTGTGAAACATCTGAATTCCGCTCACTTGACGTGGGGTGATCAGCGTGTATGCGCACCGCTACACGAGTCTGACGCGGCAGAGTAAACGTTTGCCCTGACTTGGCTGTTGACTCCTTTTTTTCCTCCCTTGATGAGGGAGACCCGCAGAGGCAGCACGGCGGCGACGTTTCGGTGCCACCTTTGCGCCGCCTCTTCAGGCGGAAAGTGTTTGCTGAGTGCTCGCCGCTGGTCGCCAGGAGCGGCGGCGTTGAGTGGCGCGCGCGTCCATTAGGGAGCAGTCGGACAGGGCACCGCCGCCGCTTTCATCCGCCCACACTAATTATCTGATGGCAGGAGCACCGCGCACTGCAGCCGCGGAGGGAGCACTCGCACAGAGGTGCCATTCAATATGGCGGCTTCTGTCGCCGTTCACAGAGTTAAGTTACGAGCACAGAACTGTCGGCGCCTCTTTTCGTTATTCGGGATCGCAATGTGGAATATGGTTTTTAGTGACACCACTGTAATGTTATTACATACGACTTACCGACTTACACTGCCCTTATATCATCCTCATCATCATCATTATCATCAGTGTTCTGCCCTAAGGCAGGTCTTCACATACAGCTCCCAGTGCAGTTGTGTCGTTTGCTTCCCTCTTTGTTTTCTCGTATCTGTTTCCTTTCTTTTTACTGTCAACCATCTGGTATCTTGTGCGTGCTCTTCTTCTTCCATTCACTGTTCCCGCGATAGCCTCCATCAGCAGACAATCTCTTCGCCTACAATGTCCAAGCATTTGTATCCCCGCCTCGTCGCCACTTTTGTGTCTCGTTTCCGCCGATGGTCGTAGGTGTCGGTGGCCGAGTAGAAAGAGACCGACACAGGAATAAAGGATGCACGCGTATGCAGGTACGGAGGTGACCAGCCAGTGGGACAGCAGAAACTAGCAACACTAAGCCTGATTAGTATAAGGGATATATTTCGAAGAAAGATTACAATACTTATCTTTCATAAGTTTTATGACTGCAGAACGCTGATACATAGATTATCTAGGTAGAGGCCTACTGATGATTCCTAGTGCCTATCCGATAGCCAAGTCTTAACTGGTGCCTATCTGATTCCCAAGTGGCCGATGCAGCGGTCGTGGCCACGAGCGGAGTTGCAGTAGAGGGCGCTCGTGGCTGACGTCGTAACAACGCCGGCCGTTCGTGCATGGCGGCGCGCGGCGTAAGTACTTGGTGCGCACTTCATACTTGTGCGACACCACACAAGCCAATTCCGTTTACTCTTTATGATTACCTTTAGAATATCTCTCTCTTCATCCACTATTCTCAACACGTCCTCATACCTCACTTTATCTACCCACTTTATCCCTTCCACCCTCCTCCAAGTTTACATCTCGAATGCTTCTAATCTTCTTTCGTCCTGTTTTCTCAATGTCCATATCTGAGAGCCATATAGTGCCACACTCCATATAAACCATTTTGTCAGTCACTTCCTCAGATTCCTGTCCATACAGCCGCATAGAAGCCTCCTCTTCTTATTAAATGCCTCCTTGGCAATTGCTAAGCGGGTTTTCACTTCCTTATCTTCTGTAATTATGCTTCCGACATATTTGAAAGCACTAACTTGCTCTATTACATCCTTATTGTTTTTCCTACTTTTCTTGTGTTTATAACGCTACATTTTACCTTTTTCTTATTAATTTTCATTCAAAATACCTCACAGGTCTTACTGAAACATTTGTCATAGTTCTTTCGTTCTCTTCCAGTAATACCAATTCATCGACAAATCGAATACCTTCTATTCTCCTAAAACCGATCCTTACACCTCTGTTTTGTTACATACATCTCTGCCTAATGTGTTCCAGGTATATGTTAAACAGTATTGGGGAGAGACAGCAACCTTGCCTCGCTCCCCTACCTATTGTGCTTTCGTCTGTCACCTCAATCCTAACCTGTACTCTTATTTTCTGTTTCAGGTAATGATTCTTAATCAGCATTCTGTCCCTTAAGTCTACTCCATTCTTTACTACTATTTCCATTAACTTATTCCATTGTATTCTGTCGGGGGCCTTCTCCAAGTCAATGAAAACAGTATACACTTCTCTTCCTCTTTCCATGTACTTTTCGCCTATAATTCTTAGCAGTCCAATAGCATCTCTCGTTCCTTTTCCTCTTCCCTTATATGATTTTATTAGTGTCGATGAGCTCATGTGTTCTGTAAATACATTAATACGTGAATTTATAGGCTGTAACTATAATTACCAAAGCTAATATACATCCCGTATTTGGACTCCCCCCCTAGACGAGAGGCCCGGGTGGTTTCCCCTCCCCGTCCCTCCCCCCTCCCCCCCCCCCGGCACCCCGCGCCATTAGTTCGCCACTCGTCACCAGTGGTATAAGTGACCTCAACTGCCTAGAAAGCTGGAGACCTGGGTTCGAATTCGAGCAGGTACGTATTTTCAACTTTACCAATTCCCATTTAATGACATATAGTCCGTGAATATGACCTACTACGTTGTATTTGGCTTACATGTAGTTTTAAAAGTCAAATTTTATACATTTAGTAGTTTCTTATGAGACAGTTTGGATGACATTGCGCCGCGGCGGATTAACTGAGCATAATGAGACGCTATGCTCCGATGCGCGAGACCGTTCCCTGTCGGGGGTTCGAATCCTCCCTCGGGCACGGGTGTTGTCGTTGTATTTAGTATAAAGTAGTTTATAAGTAGTTTGTAAGTTTAGGGACTGATAACCCCGCAGTTAAGTCGCAAAGCTTAATAAAAATTTGATAACATTGCATCAGAAATATTAAATGTTTCCATTATGATGAGTGATGGCAAGTAACTAGAGATCCAGTTTGTTTTGTTTGTTTATGGTAGGTTTAGTTGAGTTTTACTATCTATGTAACTGAAAATCTTGGTTAATTTTCTATGATATTTTAATTTTAATGTTCGTTGTTTACGTTGTTAGTATGTATTTTGGTTACGTATTACCTATGGTTTACTTATTTCATCCATTTTCTTCCTTTAAATTATGTATGTGTTTCTGTGCTTCATTTCTGTTTGTTCTTTAATTTGTAGGATCTATGAACACATACGCAAATATTTCCATTTCCTGAAAGATATCCCTGATTAATGCCTTTCGTATAATTTGGATGAGTTTGTGTATAGTTTTCACGTCGCCCTGTCCTATTTGTAGTTGTTGAAAGATGACAAAAAATTGCTTTCACTGCTTCTGGTGTGTCCTTTGCATCTATCGTCAACTTCCTGTCAGTCGCTGGATATGTCTATTGAGTATTTTTCTTTTCTCTTTCCAAGGTTATAATTGTGAATATTGAGCCACTCTAGTCACACTCTGCACTGTCGCAATATACGGAAGAGAGTGTCATGAAAATGTTACACGAGTTGGGGTGATAATCGGTAAAAAATGCATTATTAGTTGCGGTGAGATTTCTTATTTACCTAATTTCGGAGAAAATGAAGTACTAGTTTTGTCCTGCTATCTGTTACACAATGGAATAAAGCCCACTTTCATTTGGGCGCGTTCGTCACTAAGGAAAGCTGTCGCATTTGGAGGACGGAGAATCCGCATTTCGTCATCAGAAAGTCTCTTCACGTTCAAGGCATGACTGTGTTGTGTGCAATGTCCAGTCACAAAATAATCGGCAAGATATTCATTGATAACATGTTGCTTACTGAACGGTACATGAAGTTGTTGAATGATGATTTCATCCCATTATCCAAAGTGACTCCGATAGCGACAAAATGCGGTTCATGTATGAAGGTGCTCGACCCCGTCTAAGCTGGAGAATGTTCGATGTCCTGTAAGAACACTGGCATGAGCCTCGGTTGGCCACCATATTCTCGGATTCTCGGGAAGTGAAAATTAGATTAGATTAGATTAGTTGGTTCGTTCCATAGATCCGTGTTGATGTGATCCTCGTGGATGTGCAACATGTCTTTTTATTTATTTTTTTATACAAGTTGATAATAAACATAATAACATAATATAAGCTTTTTAGAAGCTGATAATATAATAATACTAATAGTATGAATACAGATACATAAATCCTTTTTTTCTATTTAAGAATTCGTCAGCGGAGTAGAAAGAGTTGGCCACTAGAAAGTCCTTTTGGCTCCTCTTAAACTGATCTTTAGTTGTAGCTAAGTTTTTTATGGTTGTTGGTAAATTATTGAAAATGTCTGTTTCTGAGTAGTGGACCCCTTTTTGAACTAAAGTAAGTGCTTTTAAGTTCTTGTGCAGATAATATTTGTTCGTAGTATTGTAGGTATGAAATGACCTGTTTGTTGGGAAAAGGGATATATTAATTAGCACAAATTTCATTACGGAATAAATATACTGAGAGGCAGTAGTTAATATACCCAGTTCCTAGAAGAGGCTTCTGCTGGATGTCCGTGAATTTACACCACAAATAATACGTATTGCACACTTTTGTATTCTGAAAACTTTTGATTGACCTGAAGAGTTACACTAAAATATTATACCATATGACATTATGGAATGAAAGTAAGCAAAGTGTGCTAGCTTTTTTATTTTTATGTCTCCTTTGTCAGATGCCACTCGTTTATGCAGTTCTATGGTGTGCTCCTCCCAATTGAATTTATTATCAAGCTGTAATCACAGGAATTTTATACTGTCAACCTCTTCTATCTGCTCTTCTTCGTACTTTGTGCATAAACTGGATGGGAATCTCTTATATGTTCTGAACTGTATGTAGTGAGTCTTTTGAAAGTTTAATGTTAATGAGTTGGCTTTAAACCATTCATTAATGTTAATGGAAATGTCATTAGCAGACCTTTCTAAAACTAAGCTCGACATGCTATTTATTGCCAAACGAACTCTGCTTCTGGCATTGTAACTGATGAAAGGTCATTAATGTACACAAGCAAAAGCAATGGCCCTAAGATGGATCCTTGTGGGACACCACTCGTAATTTCTTCCCAATCGGATGATGACTGTTGGCTTAATTCACTAGTCCCTTGCACTGACACCCTTTTGTTTCCTGTTAGCAAGGTACGACTTGAACCATTTTGCAGCAATTCCCGTGACACCATAGAATTGTAATTTACTTAAACAGATGTTATGGTTCACACAGTCAAGTGCCTTTGATAAATCACAGAAAATACCTGCTGCTTGTAATTTATTAACTAATGAATTAAGTACATTCTCACTGTAGGGGTAAACAGACTTCTCTATATCGGAACCTTTCAGAAATCCAAACTGTGTTCTAGACAATATGTCATTTGAGGTTATGTGGTTGAGAAGCTGCTTGTAAATACCTTTCCTAGAATTTCTGAGAATGCCGGTGAAAGTGAAATCGGCCTGTACTTTGAAGGTATCTCTTACATGACTTCTTTTGGTGTAACGATTTCAAAGACGAGGTGTACAGCAATGACCCAAAACCATTGCTGAGATGAAAGCAGCCACTGAGGAGGTCAACGACAGCTTAGATATTTCGTCTGTCCAGAGGGTCTTGCTGAATTTCGCTGTTCGTCTGCGCTTCATCATCGCCACAGAATGCAGGCATTTCGAACATGTTGAATAAAGTGTATGAATTTGTAACTAATTTACGTTTTGTTTAATATTGTCCAATAATTGTCACCTTGTAAGAGAGAATTACTCATCAGTCACAAGGATGTAGGTGTAGGAGGATAGGCTGAGAGCAACAGTAGTTAATTTGGTAACGCAAACGTAAGGAAATAAGTAAATCTCAACGTGCAGTGTGCCTGTGTTATGGTTGGACCGACGCAATGTCCTTTAGAAAACAGACATACATGTCTGAAGGAAACGGAAAACGCACCAGAGCTATCCCAAGATCTCGATTATGGTTAAGTATCAGGTGTACAATTTGCTGATGTTACATGAAAATTTGTGTCTCAACGGGTCCCTTTCCGAGAGCAGTGTCCTTAACAACTATAATATTCATTCACGTCTACATAAACTTCCACAGGTCACACATAGATTACTTTTTACTGTACCAGCAAATTTTACAGCTGATGCAGTTCGCGACTGTGCATACATTTCTGGTATATATGAAAAAACCACGAAGCGAACTTAGAGTTGCAAGAGAAAATCAGTTCCGTAACAAAAATCTGCAATTTTTGTTCCACTATCAGTCGTGTATTGGTGTCCCAGCCGCGCGGAGTGGCCGACGGCACTGAGGCGCTACCCCCGGATGCGCGAGGCCGATCCCCGTCGGGGGTTCGAATCTCTGTACTCTGTAAGACGAGGAAAAAAATGTAGTTTATGCTGTAAGTTTAGTGGATTTGTTACATCCTCTAAGTGTTCTGCCAATTAAACAGCGACTTAGGTTCGCCTTGCCCACAACGTCAATTATGTGATCGTTCCAGTTGAATTGTTGTTAACTGTAATATGAAATGTTGAAATGTTTGTTAAGCTTAAGGGACTTAACAGCGGGGTCATCAGTCCCTAAACTTACAAACTACTTATGAACTACCTTATACTAAAGACAACACAAATATCTATGCCCGAGAGGGGATTCGAAGCCCCGATCGTAGCGGCCGTGCAGACTGTGACTGCCGAGCCGCGCCGCAGACCGCTCGGCCACTGCAGCCTGCAACTGTAATAGTTCTGTATTTTTTTTTTTTTTTTTTTTTTTTTTTTTTTTGTTGAACTGAGAGGCTTAAGAATTGTGTGATTTATTGCATAACCCAAATTTAACAATTTCTTTTAGTACTCCTGTGAATAACTTCACACTTTTCAATATTTTACGTCAATTGCCGTGTTTCGCACCACGCAGATAACTCGCGTAAATCATTTTGAATTATCTTATCTTCTGAAGACAACTTGATGGTAAACGATAGAATAACCTACAAATAATCTTAAAGGGTCGCTGAGATTGTTTTCTCAAATTATTTATATGGGTTATAAACAACAGACGACCTAGGGGAACGCCTATTATCACTTCTGTTTTACACTATGGTTTTTTTCCTTTGTTAGCAAAAGCTCTTAGCTTTCTGACGGGAAATCATGAATCCTGTCGCATTGCTCCAACGATACCACACAGACACGCAGTTGAAATGAAAGTTGACAAGCAACTGAAATGAAAGCCTTTTTGAGATTTGGTATCAAAAGGCTCATTAAATATGGTAACTAGGAATTAATTTGAGATTGCATGCCAAAAGCACAGATTCCTTCATGAGAATAAACAAGTAGTTGTGTAAAACAGCAACATTCCGTGAATCGGCGCTATCTATGCGCCAGTAGATCGTTTTCTTCTAAGCCATTCATCATGTTCCAATGAAGTATGTATTGAGAATCGTACCATGTATCGACGTCAGAGATATTGATCTTTAATTCAGCAGATTATATGCCCCTTCTTGACATTAGCGTCATCTGTATAATTTTCCAGTTTTTAAGTATGCTTCTATGGTCAGTGGCTTTACATGCTTGCTAAGACAGGATCTATTTTATCAGTATATACTTAAAGAAATTAATAAGCATAGCGGATCAGAAGACTCAAGTCAACATCATTTCTTAAGCTGCATCCCTACTTACGTTGTAAGCTGTTCTCGACTAGGATTACACGCATAAAACGATATGCGTCACCTGTCTAGCGACAACCACCAAAATTGTCCTTAACTCTACAAATGCTGTATATGCACTTTCCATTTCTTTACACTTGTTGGGACACTACTGCGTCGTGTGTTCCTGCATTTCACCGGAACCCAAACTGTCGGCTTCTTCCAGTATTTCTAATGTAACTAACAGGTGTGTGACTGACGCTTACTGTGAATGTCTATCATGGTTAACCGCAGAACTTGGGTAGCGCACACTCAACGCTTACTAACAAGCAGAGACAGTGCCTTATGCTATCTACTGGCCCGATTTTTCTGTTTTCGGACGAATTGAGATGGATTTCACGTGTCGATGACTAAGCCACCAAAGCTGAAATTATGTAGTCGAGACCATGTGGAAGCACATTTGTGTCACGGTCACATGTAGGAGTCTATCTGAGAGGTGCGCCAGTTTATTCACTAATTACGACTCCTCGTATAAAGATAATTAGCCTTCCGCGACGTTAAAAGTAACATTTTGCCGTACGTCACTATGTGAAGGTTAGTGCAGTTAACTAGCTGCCATCTGCGAAGACTCGACTTAATGTAACATTGGAGCAGAAAAAGAAATGAAGTTATTTAAAACTTATTTGAAGATGATAAACAAGTTTTCACTAATTTCAAACTGGATTATTTTTGGCGGAGGAGTGACGTAACTATTCCTAACACTCTGGTTTCACACCAGAATTTGACAAAAAATAGTTGAATTGACAAACGTTTCACTACTGTTTTTTTCTTTAATAATGTTTTCTCAGTTATTTATGGGAGGCTATTATTGCAAAAAATGTGCAATGCTGGACGCACCGCGAGGAAAGCTTTTAATAACATGTAAATGAGTGCTCGGCTCTTCCTGAGAATTACGAGAGAAGAGTAATTCCATTCGAAAACTTGTTAGGAGTTTTAATGAATTACTGTAAGAAAGAGCAGCGGCGGAAGAGAGGACAGAGGGTTCTCATCAAAATGCTAAGTTAACGATTTTCTACAGCATCCACCTTCTTGTCTCCATGTCAAATAACGAGTGTAACATCATATCGACGGAATTAAATTATTACACACTCACTTTGGTCAAACTCTTTTAGCGTGAGGGACGATCGTAGATACGGGTGGAATGGAAAGGTGAAAATGTCCTGAAAATACTTCACTGTAGGTGTACAGGCTTGTTCCGTCTGTACCAGGTCGGACCCAGAGGACCACGAGCAGCTCCTTCAAAGGTCTCTGTTAGGTCCCTTCTGTCGCCAATCACCATCTACGCTGAGCTGTAACAGGTCCTCATGTATTCCATGTCTCTATATTTCCTTCTGTCTTCATAGTGTCCTTCTGTAGGGAGTGTAATACATGGACCTAAATGGCCACCGGTGTTTCTCCAACATGTCCTGCACGTGCTTGTTGTTGTTGTGGTCTTCAGTCCGGAGACTGGTTTGATGTTGCTCTCCACAATACACAAATATCCATGCCCGAGGGGGGATTCGAACCCCCGACCGTAGTGGCCGTGCAGACCGTGACTGGAGCGCCTCACTCCCCTCGGCCACCGCGGCCGGCTTAATCTAATTCCTTCAGCATCACCTGATTTTCTTAGACTGCTCTGCATTACCCTTGTTTTACTCTTGTTAATGTTCATCTTATATGCACCTTTCAGCACACTGTCCATTCCGTTGAACTGCTCTTCCAGGTCCTTTGCTGTCTCTGACAGAATTACTATGTCGTCGCAAAACGCAATGTTTTTAATTCTTCAGCCTGAACTTTAATTCCTTCTCCAAATTCTCCTTGCTTTCCTTTATAGCTTGCTCAATGTACAAATTGAACAACAACGGAGAAAGGCTACAACCCTGTCTTACGCCCTTCCCAACCACTGCATCCCTTTCATGCCCTTCAACTCTGACAACAGCTGTCTGGTTTTCATACAAGTTGTAAATAATCTTACGCTCCCTATATTTCACTCCTGCTTGCTTCAGAACTTTAAAGAGTTTATTCCAATCAACATTGTCAAAAGCCTTCTCCAAATCTACAAAAGCTAGATATGTAGGTTTGCCTTTTCTTAATCTATCTTCTAGGATAAGCCGTAAAGTGAGTATTGCCTCCCGTGTTCCTACATTTCTCCTGAACCCAAACTGATCCTGCCCGAGGTCGGCTTCTACCAGCTTTTCCATCCTTCTATAAATAATTCGTGTTAATATTTTGAAACAATCACTTATTAAACTGATGGTTCTGTAATTTTCACACCTGTCTGCGCCTGCTTTCTTTGGAATGGGGATTATAACATTTTTCTTAAAGTCTGAGGGTACTTCGCCTTTCTCATACATCTTACACACCAGGTGAAACAGTTTTGTCATGTCTGGTTCTCCCAGAGACTTCAGTAGCTCTGAGGGAATGTCATCTACTCCAGGGGCCTTTTTTCGACTTAGGTCTTTCAGTGCTCTGTCAGATTCATCTCTCAGTATAGTATCTCCTATTTCACCCTCATATACTTCTTCCTCCCTTCCTACAACAGTGTCTCTAAGTTCATTTCCTATGTAGAGCTTCTCTATATTCTCTTCCTACCTTTCAGCTTTCCCTTCCTTACTGGGAACTGGTTAAATGTCTGAAAATCTAAGGGACTTACCTGCTGCGGTTATCAGTCTCCAGGCTTGCAAGGTACTTAAAGTAACTTCTGTTAAGGACAACACACACCCATGAGTGGGGGGAGGACTCTAGTCCCCAGCCCTACGCAGCAAGGCCCCTTGGAGTCCCGCACATGTAAGTTACTTAGTTCTCATCAGGTATATTATGTTTGGGCTATTCTACATTCCATTCATCTGACTATCATGTCGGTTCCTCTACTCTCAAGTGATCTGACCTTGTACTGGGCCATAGACCATACTTTTCCACTCTATACTGAAAAGGATCTGTACATCTTTCTATCGGAGATTCCAAGTTTCACAACTATATTGCCCAACTGGCTCAATCAGTAATTTATGCAGATGAATTATGAAATTCGTTAAGAGGCCATGTGATTTAAAAGCTGACTAAGACAGAAGTACGTTTGGTTTACATCTCTGTTTCTCGCATTAACTTCTGCACTATGGCTCATTAAAATTGCTACACCAAGAAGAAATGCAGATGATAAACGGGTATTCATTGGACAAATATATTATACTAGAATGACATGTTATTATATTTTCACGCAATTTGTGTGCATATATCCTGAGAAATCAGTACGCAGAATCAACCACCTATGACCGTAATAAAGGCCTTGATTCGCCTGGACATTGAGTCAAACGGAGCTTGGATGGCGTGTACAGGTACAGACGCCCATGCAGCTTCAACACGATACCACAGTTCATCAAGAGTAGTGACTGGCGTATTGTGACGAACCAGTTGCTCGGTCACCATTGACCAGACGTTTTCAATTGGTGAGAGATCTGGAGAATGAGCTAGACAGGGCAGCAGTCGAACTTTTTTTGTATCCAGAAAGGCCCGTACAGGACCTGCAATATGCGGTCGTACATTATCCTGCTGAAATGTAGGGTTTCGCACGAATCGGATGAAGGGTAGATCCACGGGTCGTAACTCATCTGAAATGTAACGACCACTGTTCAAAGTGCCGTCGATGTGAACAAGTGGTGACCGAGACGTGCAACCAATGGCACCCCATACCATCACGCGGGGTGATACGCCAGTATGGCGTTGACGAATACACGCTTCCAACGTGCGTTCACCGCGATGTCGCCAAACACGGATACGACCATCATGATGCTGTAAACAGAACCTGGATTGATCCGAAAACATGACTTTTTGCCATTCGTGCACCCAGGTTCGTCGTTGCCTAGACCATCACAGGCGCTACTGTCTGTAATGTAGCGTCAAGGGTAACCGCAGCCATGGTCTCCGAGCTGATAGTCCATTCTGCTGCAAACGTCGTCGAACTGTTCGTGCAGTTGGTTGTTGTCTTGCAAATGTCCCCATCTGTTGACTCAGGGATCCAGACGTGGCTGCACGATCCGTTACAGCCATGGGGATAAGATGCCTGTCATCTCGACTGCTAGTGATACGACGCTGTTGGGATCCACCACGGCGTTCCGTATTGCCCTCCTGAACCCACCGATTCCATAGTCTGCTAATAGTCATTGGATCGCGACCAACGTGAGTAGTAGTGTCGCGATACTATAAACCGCAATCGCGATAGGCGACAATCCGACCTTTATCAAAGTCGCAGACGTGATGGTACGCATTTCGCCTCCTTACACGAGGCATCACAACAACGTTGCACCAGGCAACGCCGGTCAACTGCTATTTGTGTATGAGAAATCGGTTGGAAACTTCCCTCGTTGTAGGTGTCGCCACCGGCGCCAACCTTGTGTGAATGCTCTGAAAGCCTAATCATTTGCATATCACAGCATCTTCTTCCTATCGGTTTAATTTCGCGTCTGTCTCACCTTCGTGGAGTAGCAATTTTAAAGGCCAGGTGTGTATTTCACACGATACATCCTCTATGGTAAATTCCTGTAGATATTTAAAATCTTGAATCCTTTTGTAGCTACCAGAGGATCTATTGAATTGGTATGAGTCCTGATCATCACCAAATAATCGGTTTTAGATTTATTCACAAGGATACCAATACTCCTTTCTGATGATTCTACGCTTCTATTCATCCGTATTTGCTTTCCTAAGGTATGGACAACAGAACCACATCTTCGGCGAAAGCTGGACAGGCTTCGTCATACGAACCTCCTAAGTTTCAGAAGAGGACTGTACGAATCGTTCAATTTATACGGGGAAAAAACGACATAATCGGTATCCCATCAAAACTACTCCATTACGTAATACGGATTGTTCCCCCGTTGTCTTTATTATGGCTTGAAAATTTCTGTGAACACATTTAGTACGGTGCCTAAACACATGTGGGGGGTATCTAAGCCTTTGCGTTTTATCTTCCGCCGGCCTGTTTTATAAACTGGACAGGCGAATTCTTCCACCTTGTATTGTGTGCAGGGATTGATCTGCAGTGGATTGTACTCTAAAACTGTGGCTCTGTAGGTCGAACAAATCTAAAGTGACACGCGGACTCAGACATCAGAAAGAAATGCACGTTTCAATCCAAGACAGGTTGTGTGTTTATTACCTCAGTAGTTTTGCTCCTTAAAACCACAAAAAAATTCTTTGCTAATATCATTCTTATCTTTCGAAACGTCCATACCCGTTACTGAAAACTTTCGCCTTTGCCTCTGCGGAAGGAATACCCTTAACCCTTGACTCACGAGGTGACATTTTTGTAACGTATCCTATGCGGTGCGGTCTCTGGGACCCCTACGTTGTAATCGTGGTTTAAGCAGTAGATTATTTGGAAATTTTTGTGTACGTTTCATAATATTTATTCTTATTGTTATTTAGGTGTTGTTTAAAACCTCCTTGTTGATTTTATTGCATTACATGATGTCTGTAGTAATTTACTTTTTATGACACAATCTCACGCAATATTGTGCGTTATTCTGAAAATAGAAGTCAGAAAGTGAGTTTTTGAGTAAATGAATGGTGGTTTCTGAAATGTTATAATGACTGTGAAACAAGGAAATTTTCATTTAAGTCTAAATTTCAGAGTTTAAACCTGTGCTGTAGACACTGATGTTTCACATCTAAAGTTCTGAAACATACTTTCCCCGCCATTTTTTTTTTCTTTTTTTAGAGCACTCAAGACAAATACGAATGTTGCACATTTGACACAGGGACACTGTCTTTTCTTCTTTTGGTAGCAAAGTTTACAAGTCTTCTATTGTCAAAACCGTCGACTGCTGCATTCACTCGTTCAATTTCTGTACTTACTCTCCCAAAACAAGCCCCCAGTTCACGTGGAAGGTGGATATTTTGAATTCTATTCATGTGAGGAGTAATGAGCTTCTTCGCAAATTTACAAGTTCATTATTTTGATAGGTTTTGTACAATACATATCATTTTAAATTTGAACAAAGATGTACAGATGAGAAGAGCAAAGAATGCTTTCAGTTCAGTAATATTCACATATCTTTATTCTTTTGCACTTTACTCGTCCACTTTGAAGTTTGAGGTTTTTGAGTGGTAGTATTCTGTTCAATACTGTGTCATCAGTTTCTAACTTGTAGATGTTTTCAGGCTCCATGTGACACTCGAGAGCTATTGCTGCAAGACCAAGTGCCTGAAAGACAATATTGTTTTTTAGTGTTCTTGAAAATCGACTTTGCAAAGGATCACTTCACCGTCCGAAACTGTTCTCGCTCTTGTAATATTCTTTCTGTGTAGCCGAATCTGACTCTAATTCAGAACAAACGGAAATATTTCCATCACCATACTCCTAAAGTTCTTCCTCTGAATCGATATCTTGTTCACTAGCAGAACTATGATCACTGGCGACTGCAAAAGCACCTATTTCTTCGTCTATACCACATGCATCTTTCTCCATCCACTGACTAACAACGTTATCAAAATCAGGATCGTTAAAATTGGTACGTTCCTGCAAAGACATGTTGTGTTGCACTGCAGAAAAAAGGTACGTAGTTCACGAGGCGCAGTCTGGGAGACCGCGAAGGCAACGATGCAACCGACTGTGAAACACTGTTTGACACGTGATTTGATGAGGGTAGAAGGGGTACAGCAGCATCCCGCCAAAACTAACAAAGGACAAGTCTGAAAATTCACGTGCGATCTGATTGGTCGCACCTCGTGAATTAAGGATTAATAGTGCCTACAATTTTAGAGAATTTTGCGGGTTGGGGAAGTATTAGTCATTACTTCAAAGTGCCTCGCAGTTTCCGCAATAGTTTGAGGAACAATTTGCATGGCTCGGGTACTGATAGATCTTTAGCGTTCGACCCGTGCAGCGAGTTTGTCAGAAGTTATGGCAGGAAGGAAAGCGAGGCTAAAGTGGTGGCAGGTGTAGAGCCGGATGGCGTGATATGAGGAAGGCACTCGGCACCGCAGCGGTGGCAACTGCTCAAACTTCTGCCTGATCAGGTTAGTTAGTCACCCAGCCCCTCTGTACCTGTTGATTGCGTGTATACCGAGTTCTAGCGGCGGGACAATTCACTCAATCACTTCGCCAAACATCCGGTTGTTGATGGACAAAGTGATTGGTAGATTCAGTTAATTTGTTTACTTTGTCACTTTCTTCGACTGTGTTTCGCCCAAAGTGGCTGTTCCAGTAGTCTCTTTGGAAACATTTGCTTTGCTTTAAAACCATATGTTGTCTGTATCTTAATGTCTTTTAATTGCCGCTGAGTGACGCACATTAGGCGAAATCACCTGCTCTTTTGAAAAGATATACTTTTCGTTGATTTTTGGTGCATTTGGGAATGATCGCTAATTCCTGTATCTGGTTTGAGGCTTTTTACTAGCTCATGTTATTTGTTGCTAGGAGATCAAGGGCATTTTTGCATCCATTTACTATTCTATTGGGTTCGTGAACTAACTGTTCGAAGTAGTTCTCAGAAAAAGCATTCAGATCTAGTTCAGACGATGTTTTATATTTTCCTCCGGTTTTGAATACGTATTTATGCCAACGTATCAAGGGTGAATTAAAGTTGCAACCGATTATAACAGTATCCTTCTGATACCTGTTTGAAATGTGTGTCAAGCATTCTTTGAACGTTTCGACAGTTGCATAAGATGGCCGCCACAAGATCAAATTATTGATTTATTCCGGTTGTCAGGTGTAACCTCTACCCATACCAACTCACATGAAGTATCTGTCTCAATTTTGCTGCAGGATGAACCGTTTGTAACAGCAATAAACAAGTCAACCACTTTTTTTTATTTAATCTATCCTTTCTGAAGATCCTTTGGCCCTTTGTAAAATTTTCGGTCGAACTTATCTCTGGCGTCAGCCAGCTTTCAGAAGCTATAACGATTTGTGTCTCAGTACTTTCTATCAGCGCTTGGAGCTCTGGAACGTTTGCAACACAGCTACGAAGATTTATAACTCTTACACCAGTGATTATCTGCATTCGTCCTGTGTCTGGCCTGCCCCCTTTGAGACTGAAACCCATTTTGTGTGTTCCAGAGGCCCTCTAACCTAAATTTCCGGAGTGGGGTGAAGGTAGTAGACGCATCACTGGATACCTCCAGATATCACTTCTATTTTACTCGACAAAGTTTGGTCAACTATTGCGAAATGTCTCCTTCCTGACAGAAAATCGCGAATCCAATTTAGATGATATTCCATATGCACGCAATTTTATTATAAGGCGCTTATGAGGTTGGATGTCAAAAGCCTCCTGGGAATCTGAAAATATGGAATACATTTGCGATCCGTTGTTGATAACAGTCATCAATTCGTGGTAGTAAATAGGTAGCTTTGTTTCACAAGAACGATGTTTTCTGGATCCATGTTGACGCAATTTGTAAAGCAGTACCTACGACTAGTTAGTGTCCCGTATTAAATTTGTCACCAGTTACGTCCAACATTATTTCACTAAAACCTGAAAAATGTTATTACGAACACCGTGACCACAAAATACCAATGACAAGTAACATGCATTTACACAACATACAAAGAACAATTACTGCTGTCAATATTTATTAAATTACTACTCTTTTCCAGTATAATGAAGCTCTGTTTAATGTGGAATGAATTCTCTGGCCTGTACACAATGCAGTTAAATTTGCGAAACTACAAAAAAATCTATTTAATTGTCCCTGATTTTAATTGCTGAGCGGGTGAAAATTAGCGAGTAACTTTAGCTTCAAATCAAATAATATTTTGGCTTTAATCATACTGACAGCAAAGGATAGGATCCTAGTAATGGTTGGTGACTCGGAGCAAACGCTAAATAATGAAGTTAATCACTGTTCAACAAAATATGTTATATTTCGTGAACCAGCAGACTAACATTTCTTTCACAGACATATCCAGCTAAATGGAACCGTCTTACGTTGTGGTGAGTTGCTGTAGGTGTGACAATGCATTTCATTACAACAGTAGCTGGCAACAGGCTCTTTCTTCAGCAGAAAAGATACTCTGTTTACACTGGCTACACAATAATCTTCTTCGATTATCCCACTTGGCACTTTTTCCTCATGGTGCTTGCTAAAAAAATATTATAACCATGAAAAAAATCCTTGACATACACTCCTGGCCATTACAGTTGCTACACCATGAAGACGACATCCTACAGACGCGAAATTTAGCCGACAGTAAGAAGATGCCGTGATATGCAAATGATAAGCTTTTTTGAGCATTCACACAACGTGCTGACATGAGGAAAGTTTCCAACCGATTTCTCACACGCAAACAGCAGTTGACCGGCGTTGTCTGGTGAAATGTTGTTGTGGTGACTCGTGTAAGGAGGCGAAATGCGTACCATCACGTCTGCGACTTTGACGCAGTCGGATTGTAGCCTATCACGATTGCGGTTTATCATATCTCGACACTGCTGCTCGCGTTGGTGGCGATCCAAAGACTGATAGGAGAATATGGAATCGGTGGGTTCAGGGGGGCAATACGAAACGCCGTGCTGGATCCCAACGGACTCGTATCACTAGCAGTCGAGATGACATGCATCTTATCCGCATGGCTGCAACGGATTGTGCAGGCACGTCTCGATCCCTGAGTCAACAGATGGGGACGTTTCCAAGACAACAACCATCTGCACAAACAGTTCGACGATGTTTGGAGCAGCACGGACTTACAACTCGGAGACCATGGCTGCTGTTACCCTCGACGCTGAATGCAAAACGTATTTTTTTTTCGGATGAATCCAGGTTCTGTTTACAGCATCATGATGGTCGCATCCATGTTTGGCGACATCGCGGTGAACGCACATTGCAAGCGTGTATCCGTCATCGTCATACTGACGTATCACCTGGCGTGATAGTATGGGGTGCCATTGGTTACACATCTCGGTCACTTCTTGTTCGCATCGACGGCATTTTGAACAGTGGCCGTTACATTTCAGATGTGTTACGACCCGTGGTTCTACCCTTCATTCGATCCTTGCGAAAACCTACAGGATAATGCGCGACCGAATGTTGCAGGTCCTGTACGGGCCTTTATGAATACGGAAAATGCTCGGCTGCTGCCCTGGCCAGCATATTGTCCAGATCTCTCACCAATTGAAAACGTCTGGGCAATGGTGGCCGAGCAACTGGCTCGCCACAATACGCCAGTCACTACTTTTGATGAACTGTAGTATCGTGTTGAAGCTGCATGGGATCTGTACCTGTGCACATCATCCAAGGTCTGTTTGACTCAATGCCCAGGCTTATCAAAACCGTTATTACGGCTAGAGGTGGTTGTCCTAGGTACTGATTTCTCAGGATCCATCGTGAAAATGTGATCACATGTCAGTTTAGTATAATATATTTTTCCAATGAATATCCGTTAATCATCTGCATTTCTTGTTGGTACAGCAATTTTAATGGTCAGTCGTCAAAAATGGAAAAGTGGCAAACAAAAATCGCATTTCACTTATGTTTATTGTTCGTGAAAACATAAACTGAAAAGTTGTACTACAATAATCTAGACGTTCTGCATTTGCTTTCCAGATTGCAGCATAAACCAGCGCCCGTAATACCCGGTAACACGATCTTTTGCACTGATGCATGCCTGCATTCCTTGTAGTACATTGTCCAGTAGATCATCAAAGGACGGCTGGTCCAGATTATTCCACTCTTCACCGACGATTCACGTAGATATCTCAGATTGGTTGGTTTGTCTTCTCCTCCAGAAACAGCCCTTATCAATTTATCCGAGGCTTATTTGATGGATTTCATATCTGGAGTAGATTCTCGCCATTTTAATCTTGAGTCGTCGTTATTATTAAGGTACGCACTCACAAGATGTGAACGATAAGCACGAGAATTGTCGTCCATCAGTCTAATCCCTAACCGTAATGCAGCCGATATAGTTGCATTATATGTTGCAGGATGTCATCTCTGTACCGTATAGCTTTTTGATTGCGTTCTGTGACCACCAGTTGCGTACGATGGCCCTCACATAATGGTACCTAAAATTAATCAGGGAACTATTTTGCTGCAATCACTGAGCGGTGTCTCTAGGACGTCCCCATCTGTTGACTCAGCGATTGAAACGTGGATGCACGATCCGTTACAGCCATGGAGATAAGATGCCTGTCATATCGACTGGTAGTGATACGAGGCCGTTGGGATCCAGTACATCGTTCCGTATTGCCCCGCTGAACCCACCGATTCCATATTCTGCTAACAGTCATTGGATTGCGACCAACGCGAGCAGCATTGTCGCGTTACGATAAACCGCAATCGCGATAGGCTCTAATCCGATCTTTATCAAAGTCGGAAACGTGATGGTACGTATTTTCCCTCCTTACACGGGGCATCACAACAATGTTTCACCATGCAACGCCGGTCTACTGCTGTTTGTGTGTGAGAAATCACTTGGAAACTTTCCTCATGTCAGCACGTTGTAGGTGCCAACCTTGTGTGAATGTCCTGAAAAGCTAATCATTTGCATATCACAGTATCTTTTCCTGTGAGTTAAATTTCGTGTCTGTAGCACGTCATCTTCGTGGTGTATCAATTTTAATGGCCAGGAGTGTATGTACAAATATGACTTACAAACACATACACACTAGAAGTAATCGATACGGGACATGTCATATACATACAGGACAGGAACTATAAATTACGAAAATAAGTACGAAAAATAAATTATCGGATGAAAACTGTACTAACCGATAAATGACATCATCCGCGAACTATGTAAAAGAGTGATCAGATTGTCTCCAATACCGTTTATAATGATAAGGAACAATAGGAGCCTTATAACACTTTCCTAAGGAACGGCAGGTATGACTTTCGTTTGACTCGATGACTTTCTGTTGATAACTACGTACTGTTGATAACACTTTCCTAAGGAACGGCAGGTATGACTTTCGTTTGACTCGATGACTTTCTGTTGATAACTACGTACTGTTGATAACACTTTCCTAAGGAACGGCAGGTATGACTTTCGTTTGACTCGATGACTTTCTGTTGATAACTACGTACTGTGACACTTCTGGCAGGAAATCGTCTCACAGTTGTGACGATATGCCCTAAGCACACTATTCGGTTAGCAGCCGCTTGTGAGCGACAGTGACAAAAGCCTTCGGGAAATCTAGAAAAATGGAATCTATTTGAGATCACGTGTCGATAACGTACATCACGTCATTGAGTAAATACCTAGCGTGTTATTAGGTTTGAGAAAACTGGTCATGATCCATTGGAGTTTCCAGCCTCTGGCCTGGTCTGTTTGGAACATAGGCCTGTCCATCGCTCCTTGTCCTCCCACTACTTTTCCTCTTTCACTTTGTTCCATTCTTCTCTCTTCTACACTCCTTCCTTTACTTCCATGATCCATCTATCTCTTGGTTTTCCTCTTGGTCTCCTGACTCCTATTTCAATTTCATGAGTTTTCTATGCAATCCTACCATCTTCCATTCTCTTGACATGTCTATACCATCTCAGTCATGACTGATCTATGGTTTGTTGTTTGGGTTTCTGCTTCGCCATTTCCCTCGCCTTCTCATTTCGCATTCTATTCATTCTGGTTACATCAACCCTGCTTTTGTGGAATTTCATCTCACACGCCTGTATTCTGCACACCTGCCCTTTCTTGATCACCGTGGTTTCTGATGCATACGTGAGTATTGGAGCGGCATGTCACCTGCTTATTTTTCTGGGGTGCGTCTTTGCTCCACACCAAACTACGCACATTTTGAAGGAATCGGTGCGATTACTTTTCTCTTTCACTGATCTCCATATCATTTTACGCTTTTTTCTTCAGTCACACTTTCCAGATACTAAAAACTGTCCACCCTCTTTACTATTTTCCCTCCAATATTTTATTTATTTATTTATTTCTCGAGAAAAGTATATGTTCTAAAATCCTGACCCGCTCGGTTATCCATGTGGTCTAACGCTCCGCTTTCCGAAACGGGGAAGCATACCGACACCGGTTCGAATCCGCCCGGCGGATTAACGAAGGGAGTCGGAGTGCCGGCCAGCCTGAATGTGGTTTTTAGGTGGTTTTCCACATCTCCATAGGTGAATACCGGATGGTATCCAAGTCCCACCTCAGTTACTCGACTCGCAATCATTTCGTAACACTTTACACTTTCACACACATATAATACTATACGCAGACATTTGGGGTACACATTTCCTCCTGGGAGGCATGGGGTGGCGGCAGGAAGGGCATCCGGGCAAATCCGCGTTTAACACAGTGCCGACCATGCATGTGCGGGAAAGGGTCAAAGAGAGACAGAGAGAGACAGACATATGTTCTAAAATCCTGCTGCAAACCTACGTCAATGATAAAGGCATGTAATTGTACGGATCACCCCTATTGCCCTTCTTGAATATTGAGGTCAGCAGTGCAACCTTTCAGTACGGATCTTTCCCTCAGCTAGCGGTTGTATACGATAGCTAGGTATGGAGCTCTTACATCAGCATACTCTTAAAGGAACCTAATTGGTATACAATCTGGAGCGGCAGAATTGATTTTTTTAGTGATTTAAGTTACTTTAATACTCCAGGGATAGGTACTTCTAAACTACGCATTCTGGCAACTGTTCTCGATTCAAAATCTGAACTATTTTCTTCGTCTTCGTAGGTAAAGGAATTTCGGAAAACTATACTTTGCAACTCTACTTTAGCAGAACTGTCACCATTAGTATCATAATTGCTATCGCGTAGTGTAGATATTGACGTTGTTTTGCCGCTAGGACGCACGAGGAAATAATGTGTCTATGACAGTAGAGTTAGAAAGTGCAATAATCTCAATTTGGTAAATAGTGGAGACAGCCGGCCGCTGTGGCCGAGAAGACTGAGGCGCTCCAGTCACGGTCTGCACGGCCACTACGGTCGGGAGTTAAAATTCCCCCCTCGGGCATTGATATTTGTGCCGTCCTAGTTCGTAAGTAGTTCATAAGTAGTTTGTAAGTTTAGGGACTGATGACCCCATAGTTACGTCCCATAGCCTATACAAACATCTTTTTTGAGTGGAGACAAAGAGATTTCGATCTGATTTATTCAATTATTTGGAGAAGTAAATTGTACAACGCAGCAAACATCCGGTCGCTGTAGGCACCGGACACCACTTCTTGCCGTGTTCACACTGCCAGCCGGGCCGAGCCGAGCCGGGAGATTAAACACATTGTTTTAAATTGCGCTGTTTACACTGCCGGCCGGGCCGAGAGTACTCCGCTTCAGCCGGCTCACGACGAGGCGACGACATTTGAAACGTTTAATATTTCCTGCGCGAGCCGACGCTGGCGTGAGTCGCTTGGGCTACGGTGTTGCTTCTGCAGCACAAGTATCACACTTTCCTCTCTGCTCTCAAGGGAAGCCTCTGCACGATATTTATTTTCAAATATACTGTTATGAGAATTTTTTGTTTATTTTTAATTGTATTACTATCAACACTGTAGTAAGAACGTTTCTCTTTTTTATTTACTCGTTCACGAAAGGAAAAACTGTCCTAAATTTTAGTCGAAATTCATGGAAGGTGTCCATTACCAACAATTTCTTGTGTGCCTAAAATTTGACGAGTCACTAAAGTGTAAGAACAACGGTATTAAAATAACAAAATCAGTTACCTTGCTCGAAGAAGACGGCAATGAGAAAGTTTTTCTGACACCTACGTTTCTTTCGATCTTCTTCTGACAGTGGGTGGGGACAAGCCCACCAAGAATAAAAAAGAAAAAAGTGACAAATGCTTCTATCGTTTACTGACCTCTTCTGCGAAGTCTGGGGCTAAATTAAACAGCGTATTTTTCTTTCAGTTAAAGTATAAAACTCGAAAGAACCAGGCAAAGAAAATTGTCATCAGATGATTCAGCAAAATGTTCATAGCAACATATTTCTCCTCAGAGGAGAACCCCCAAAAAAAAAAAAAAAAAAAAAAAAAAAAAAAAAAAAAAAAAAAAAAAAAATTTAAAAAAAAAAAATTTTTTTTTTTTAAAAATTGAAGAAAAATCTGGGACCTGTGTAGAGTTCCTTGAATGTGCAAGTGGACTGAAATATAGTACAGAATGACGCATATAAAACCGGCACATCACATTTCTTATAAGGAGTTATCTATGTGTTTTTAATGTCACTGTTCCGTATTGTTTTTTACTTAATTCATTCTTAATGCCGGCCGCGGTGGCCGAGGGGACTGCGGCGCGCCAGTCACGGTCTGCACGGCCACTACGGTCGGGGGTTCGAATCTCCCCTCGGGCATGGATATTTGTGTCGTCCTTAGTGTTAGCTAGTTCATAAGTAGTTTCTAAGTTTAGGGACTGATGACGCCGTAGTTAAGTCCCATAAGCTCTATAAACATTTGAACATTTTGAATCATTCTTAATTTAATCTCAGACTTGAGGTTACCGCTTTTTTTGTGAGACATGCTGTATAAAATTATTTTCACGATGTGTTACAACATTTTTCGAGAGCTAGAAAAGCAAAAACATGAAAATATATATATTTTGTATTAGGAGTAGATACATCAAAAAATATAAGTGTATTTTTGGGCTTCTTCTTTTCATCTCCAACTAGAAAGCCATTAAGTGTAATTTCAGAAAATAAACTTCAGTCCATCAACAGTAAAGTCGCAGTTTACAATAATGTTTTCTTCTCTTCTAGTTCCAAACGTGAAATGTATATTCCATTAATTGTCTGGTGTGTAGAAAAAAAATCATTTGTATGCCTCTCAGAAAGTCAAGTATGACCTGATGTGAAGCCACAGCCGATCGTTGTTCAATGTAATCGGTCGCCACCCAAAACTAAATAGTCCATACTTGTTTTCTGGCTATGGATCATTAACACATCACGAGTGATCTGCACACGTGGCCAGCAATTCAAACTATTCGGCACTGCAGTGTTTACGCTACGCTCAACATCCGCCGAGTTCGTAGGGTTGCAATCGCGGCACTGATGTCGCTCAGATAACTGACATTTACCTGTGAAAGGAGGTAGATATCGGCGCGACTACTATTTCAAAACTTTTTTGTACTTTTAGCTTAATTTCTCTCGCTGTAATGTATGGTCAAAAATGCATAGAACAGTAAACTACAAGCTATCGAACTTTTTCAGTACACGATTTGTAAACCAAGTGCACACACTCGACAAATACCGTCATTTGGAAACGACTGTTATGAATTATCAAAAGGTGAATTTTTTATTCGAAAGCTACAATGCTGTACTACCATGTGTCGAAAAATCAGATTTTTAACCGCATACTTTCATCAAAATCGAGTGAGGAGCGCTACGAAACTAAAAAATCGCACTGACGTGTTTTAAGGCCCACTTTAGATTTGTAGTTTTATAAGTTTTTGCAAACATTTTGGACCAAAATAATAATCTAAATAATAAAAAATTAATTAATAAGATTGTCTGAAACCCCTTTAGGAAAAAAATATATGTAGTGGCGGGTTCCGAATCACCGACCTTTAGCGTCATAGTGCAACGCCTTGCCCACTACGCTACGGCTATCAATCGAAAGAGAATTGCTTTAATCTCATACTATTGATGGCCGTTGTTAATTGATGCTAATATGGCATTTGTAGACACTAGATTATCATTTATCGTACGAAAAACGAGGTGTTTTTGTTAATTCTTCAGTGCGCCATTGCAAGTGAGGAGCGTTACAAAACTTAAAAAATCTCACTGACGTGTTTTACGGCCCACTTTAGATTTGTAGTTTTGTAAGTTTTTGCAAACGTTTTGGGCCAAAGTAAGTTACAATAATAAAATCATCAAATACGCAACGCAAGATGGCGTATGCCAGAGAGAGTTCTGGGCGAGGAATGTCACGTGACATCTCCGAACGGCTGGTTTTCGTTAATGCAACGGAGGGTGTAAAATCTCCGTTATTTTTGAAAATATGTCTCAAACAATACGAGATATGAAAAAAATCATAAGGGAGCTAAGTAGTAGAGAATTTTCTCCTCTACCAATTAGGTTATTCAATTTTCGTGGCTGATGAACGGTTCGTTTGCAATTTCAATTATATTACAAACGGCTTTTTTGGAATTACTACCTAATGTTTTATCCAAAAATTTTGAAAATGGGAGGTTCTGGACTCTAGCGGCCTACAATAATGTCTGTAAAATTTGGTGCAGATCGGTTGAACGGTTCGTCTTAAAAACAGGGAACACTTTACGGACAGACAGAAGGACAGACAGACAGACAGACATACATATATACCAAAATCGCCATTATTTTTGCAAATATCTTTGAAACGCTACGAGATATGTAAAAAACAAAAGAGAGCAAAGTTGTATAGAATTTTCTCCTCTAGAAATGCGGTTATTCAATTTTCGTGTCAGATGAATAGTTAAGCCGTTATTTTCATTTAAATTTCGAACTGTCAAAAGACGATCGCAAAGGCCTACTTTTAGTGTTACTACCGTAACCTAAAGTGGGCCAAAACTTACGCGGAGTGAAAAGTAGACTTTTTTATTTTTTCACAGGCAAGGAAAAGCTTGTAAGGAAAAAATACGTTGATGAAACGATGTGGCGTGGTCTTATATACCGTCAAAATTTTTTACAACTTGAAAATCGAAAAAGTTGATTTCCCCTCTTTTTCGTCTCAGCTCGGCCCGGCACGCAGTGTGAACACTCAGGCCGGCAGTGTGTGCCGACTAGGCACCAGCCGCTCGGCACATCTCGGCTCGTCTCGGCCCGGCCGGCAGTGTGAACGCACCCATATTAACTATAGTACTACTGAATAGCATAGAACTTTTCTTTGGCGGCTGACACCAAAATTTTTTTTCGAAGTTCGTAACTACGCAGAGGTAAAGGTATCGGGGAGTTCGCTGTCCATTTTTCTGTTATGTTCGCGGCACATTGGCTAAGGGGTGTCGCTTCAGCTGTCGCCGCCTTGTCTTACTCGCCAGCAGACGGAGTGGCCGTCGAAACAGTCGCGACGCAAGTTGCGCAACTAGACGGCCCGAAGGCGAGAAACCCCTGGCGTGTTAGTGAGCGCTCATTTCCGCGTAACTCTGCGGCGACGGCGCTCCTGCCGGAAATTGGACGAAACTCGAGACTAGAAGACAGGCATCCGGCCGCCAGAAGCCCCCTACACTCTTCTTACTACACTACACTGTACTATACTACGCATTACACCCGGGGCGAAAGACGCCACTGTTGTTTGTCGGTGTGTGGAAAGGTAGAGAAACTGTGTGAATGAGCGTCGATGGATTCCTCGGCCGGTGAATTAAATTGTCATATAAGGAGACAGGCACGCCGCGGGGACTGAGGCGCTTCAATCACGGTCTGCACGGCCACTACGGTCGGGGGTTCGAATCCCCCCTCGGGCATGGATATTTGTGCCGTCCTTAGTATAAGCTAGTTGATAAGTAGTTTGTAAGTTTAGGGACTGATAACCCCGTAGTTAAGTCCCATAAGACAGGCACGTGGGGGTACAATAGAGTACTGCCACTCGGCGTTGGTGTCATACGTGACTCATACCGGAGGAAGACGTTTCCCCGTGTGCTGCCAGGGTCATCTATTGGGAGAGTCCCGACACACACCGGAAAACCTGTTTACAGACGCCTACAGGGTGTTTCTGGAGGAGTAATAAATATTTAGGAGGTTGCAGTATAGGCGAAGTCCAATAAAAATGTTACTTAATTCGAGTATGATTTTTATTGAGAACTAGCTAGTACTCAGCGCGCTGCTGCTGCAGAAGAAATAATTGTTAAAATAAAGTTTGAAATTTGAAAGAGTTTGATTGTTTAGTAACGAATGGTGGAAAGAAATATTCATTTTATAGTCGATAATAAATACATTTATTGAAATTTAACGATATATAAAAGAGAAGTGTAAATAACATTCATTTCATTGACTTCATTATTCACTGTCGCAATTAGATGAACGTTATGGCAGAGCATAAAATAGGAACAAATATCTATGACGTTTCCAATGATCCATTAGTCCATCTCCTGCTTTCCCTTCTCTCTGTTCACCTGCTTCTCCCCCCATCCCTCCGTCTCCCCTTGCTCCTTACTGTGTCCATTTTCTTCTCCCCCTCCCTCTGTGCATCTCTTGTCACCTGTCTGCCACCATCTCTCCCCTCTCATTATCCTCCTCTGTCCTCTCTCTATTCATCTCCTTCTATACCCTCTCTCTGTACGTCTCTTCCCTGCGCTTTCTGTTCGTTTCCTCCTCCACCCATTCCTCATCCTCCTATATATGAAAACAAACATACATTTGTGACTAGTCAAACGGTGTCAAAATCGCAAGCCACTCTCCGCCATGCTAAATTCACTTGTTTGCAGATAATAAAACTCTCCTTTATGAAAACATACATTTATGTTATGATGATCAGTCAAACAATTTAAATATTTGTTGTAACGTACCCTCCGCCATGCACCGTACAGTACCTTACGAAAGGTAGCTCGTGCGTTAATTCAGAGTATAAGCTACCTGCTTTCCAAATTTCATTCGTATCCGTCCAGCCATTTCTGCGTGAAGTCGTAAGAAACGAATTAACTCATTGTGAAGCACCCTCCGCCATGCACCATACGAAGTTAATTTTAGTATGCCTATAACCTTCGTGCGAGTGCAAGCAATGAGTTGACAAAGTTTTATCGCAACGCTATGCACGTCCAAAAATGCGAACGAAGCGACAAACAAACATTATTTTTTAAGTATTAGATAAACATACAGAACTGACAATACGACTCAAACAAACGAATAGGAAAAGCAAAAGAGTACTGTCATATTTGATTTTCAAAAATTCCAGCACCATTTTTAATTAGAGCTGCATTATTCATAACGATCGAACCGGCTCTTATTTTTACTTTTTCCTTGTATACTTCGCCTTTTAACACCTTCGTAGGCAAAAATTAAATGGGGAGAGATTCGGGAACTTGGTGGCAAACAAATGTGCCCATATCTATCGATCCAGCTTCCGGAAATGTTAGATTCATATGATGTGTTACCCGACCACTAAGAGCGGTTTCAAATCAAAAGGTACAAAACATCTTAACAACCAAACCGGTTGAAATTTGAATATGCCGATTTGGGATATCGTAGTGCGACGTCTAGGGACACCGAGCTAGGTGGCGCAGTGGTGACACACTGGACTCGCATTCGGAAGGATGGTGGTTCAGATCCTCCTCCGTCCATGCCGAATTAGGTTTTCCGTGATTTCCCTAAATCACTCCAGGCAAATGCCGCTATGGTTCCTTTCAAAGGGCACGGCCGCTTTCCTTCCCTATCCTAACCCAAACAAACCGAGCGTAAGCTCCGCCTCTAATCACCACGCTGTCGATGGGTCGTTAAACACTAATCTTCCTTCCTTCCGTCTAGGGACGAAAAGCATGCGTCGCCACCCCCCGCCCCCCCCCCCCCCAAAAAAAAATTCAAGGTTGTGCTCTCAGAGGGCAAGGTTGAGGTCAGCGTCTTTTTCGACGTCGGAGTTCCGGTACTCATATAATTCAAGCACTGAAAAACTATTAACACTGACATTTAATGTGAGACATTCAGTAGCTTACACATCTCCATCAAGATCAAAAAGCCTGGACTGTTCATGGAGGGAGTGATTCTGCCCCATGATAACGCGCGTCCAAGCGTCTCCAGGGTCACACAAGGTGTGCTGGCCAACTTCAAGTGGAAGCTGCTTGAGCGTCCGCCCTACAGCCCAGTCATGTCACCCTGTGACTTGCAACTGTTTGTACCGCTAAAAAACCTGTGTCAAAGGGAAGAGTTTCAACTCCGAACTGAAGGTCACAGTAGAGAACAGTCTCTTGTCACAGACACAGAAATTCTGCGTACAGGAAATCCTTCTTCTCGTTAAATAGTGGGGTAGTTGGTGGTAACTTATGAATAAAAACTTCACTTATACCTACAGCTTCGTTTCGTACATTTTCATTTGAAGAACTCTCTTAGAATGTGCTGCAGCCCCATCATGGTGCAAGAGCATATACGGGAGTTGGAACTTAAATAGTGACAACTATTTATTCAAAACCGATACAACAGCGTTTCATATTTGTAACCTGTTACTGTCCTTCAAAGTAGTCACCAGCGTTGCCTGGAACCCTTTGCCAAGAATGTGGAAGGCGTAGTATACCATTAGCAGACCGTGTTCTGTTGATGGTGCGAATGGAGCCGTCTACTGCCTGTCGAATCTCCGGAAAAGTTCTGAAGCAAATGTCACGGAGTGGTTCCTTCAACTTCGGAATCAAATCATAGTCACAAGGACTTAAGTCTGGGGAATGTGGTGGATGGTGTAGTACTTCCCAGTTCCTTCGACTGAACAGAGCAGCCACAGCTTACGCCGTATGCGCCCGCGCATTGCCTTGCGAAATGATGGGTGGGTTGCGCAGAAAAGGTTCAAAAATGTTCAAATGTTTGTATAGCTTACGGGACTTAACTACGGGGCCATCAATCCCTAAATTTACCAACAACTTCTGAACTAGCTAACACTATGGACGGCACAAATATCCATGCCCGAGGGGGGATTCGAATCCCTGTCCTCTCGGTCACCGCGGCCGGCGCAGAAACGTTGCCGCTTCTTTAAAAAAAATGTTCAATTGTTTGTAAGGGACTTAACTGCTTGGTTATTAGTCCCTAGCTTACAAACTACTTAAAATAAGTTAAACCATCCTAAGGAAAACACATACGCTCATGTCCTAGGGAGGACTCGAACCTCCGATGGCGAGCGGCCGCGCGTACCGCAGCACGACGCCTCAGTGCGCATAGCTATTCCGTCGCGGCGCTTCTTCTTTCGCAAAGATGGTTGCAGGTGATGCTCAAAACACGAACAGTAATACTGTGCATTGACGGTCCGTCGTGGAGGAATGTAATGCGTTAGGATAACACCATCACAGTCATACACGACAATCACCATGTATTGGGTTTCTGACGCACTTTTGACTTTTCCGACAACCCATAATGACGCCATTCGTTGGATTTGTGTTTCAGACTAAGACAACCTCTCCTTCAAGCTCATAGCGCTCCAAGTGCGTCTGACCAGCGTCGTAACACATCCATTTCTGCATTTCAGCCAACTCTTGCGGAAACCATCGTGATGCATTTTTTCGCATGCCTAGGCGTTCCTTCAGGGTGCGATGCACAATCGTATGCGATAATCCGCGTTCGTGGGCGAGGTCAAGAATCGTCTGACGTCGATCACTGTCCACTGACGCTGCAACAGTATACAGTTCTTCTTCAGAGACGCTAAGACGACCTGCCCGATGCATGTCTGCCACAGTTTGCCGATCTTCGCAGAAGGCTTTTACCCAATGTGCCACTGTTCTGTACAGCAATGCCGATTCCCCGCTCGCCTCTTCAAGTCCTTAATGACACTGGTATGTCAACAACATGTGCTATCAGCGACAATAGCAGATTCCATTGCCGTAGTATCTCCACAGCAGTGTTTCCACTATTTAAGTTCCAACCCTCGTACAGATATGAGTTTAACGGATGCGACCATCATAACGCTGTAAACAGAACCTGGATTCATCCTAAAAATGACGTTTTTCCATTCGTGCACCCAGGTTCGTCGTTGCGTACACCATCGCAGGCGCTCCTGTCTGTAATGCAGCGTGAAGAGTAACCGCCGCCATGGTCTCCGAGCTGATAGCCCATTCTGCTGCAAACGTCGTCGAACTGTTCGTACAGATGGTTGTTGTCTTGCAAACGTCCCCATCTGTTGACTCAGGGATCTAGACGTGGCTGCACGATCCGTTACAGCCATGCGGATAAGATGCCTGTCATCTCGACTGCTAGTGATGCGAGGCCTTTGGGATCCAGAACTTCGTTCCCTGTTGACCTCCTGAAACCATCGATTCCATTGGATCGCGACCAACGCGAGCAGCAATGTCGCAATACGATAGACCGAAATCATGATAGGCTACAATCCGACCTTTATCAAAGTCGGAAACGTGATGGTACGCATCACAACAACGTTTCACCGGGCAACGCCGGTCAACTGCTGTTTGTGTATGCGAAATCGGCTGGAAACTTTCCTCGTGTCAGCACGTTGTAGTAGTCGCCACCGGCGCCTACCTTGTGTGAATACTCTGAAAAGCTAATCATTTGCATTTTAAAGCATCTTGTTCCTATAGGTTAAATTTCCCGTCTGTAGCACGTCATCTTCATGGTGTAGTAATATTAATGGCCAGGAGTGTATTTTTATTTAATTTTACTGCAGTGCGGGGGTTATTCACGGAGAGGTTTGATCTACCTGATTTATCACTACGCACAGCGTCGACGTGCAAGGTTTGACTGATGCCGTCAGATGATCAGTTGGAACATGGAATGAAAATTCTGCCTGAACCCTAGTTATGTTCATTTGCACCTATGACGTAAACCTGGCGAGCGGTGTGCTTAGAATGCATCCAACAAACCCCCACTTGACCCATCCCACGCCTTATGGTTTGGATTGCTACGTTCAAATGTTCAGATGTTTGTGTAGCTAATGGGACTTAACTACGGGGTCATCAGTCCCTAAACTTACAAACTACTTATGAACTAACTACTACTAAGGACGGCACAAATATCCATGCCCGAGGGGGGATTCGAACCCCCGACCGTAGTGGCTGTGCAGACCGTGACCGGAGCGACTTAGTCCCCTCGGCCAGCGCGGCCGGCCTGGATTGCTATAAGCAACATAACTTCTTCATTTTTGCTGTTTGTGGAGGAAACGCTTACCAGCGCTCAGTAAGTGTAGAATCTTTTAAGACCCTTCGTTCTGCAATTCTGTCACTCTTGTAAAGGGAAGGCGATGTAGTGTTTAAACAAGATAAGGCTCAACACTTCTCTTGAAACTGAACGTGCTCCCCGTGACTGGCAGCAACGATAACGAAGACGTTCAACTAGTGAGCTCGCAACTTTTCCATAACTAGGTGTACAGAACGAACAGGTGTGATATAATTTATCCCTAGTCAGTATTCGCCAGCTGTATGATTGCAAGGATGTCAGAGATAGCTCCTGCATTGTCACCCATGTAATCATATCACGTATTAAGATGGTTATTTTACCAGCCATCGATACCTGGTACCCCAGTACCGCTCGAGCTGCTGATCTATAAATGAAATAATTTCATTTACTCTACGTGCACTGTTTCAGCAATAAATCATGAATGAAATGAAAAACCCTAAGTGTATGTTTCAATTTTCCCGTAGTGTATGGTGACATACGTAATCCCAGATGTTTTGGGAATGGCATTACCAGTAAAGAAGTAATAAAATAATACCACACGCCTGACGTGTTTCAATACAAACAGTAGTTTCGAGGATTCTAAGGTTCTACTACGTCATATATCCTCAACAATGAACAATACAGTAGTATAATTTTTCTAGGAGACTTATTGATATACATCGATACTGTCTGCAAAATTTTGCGAATAGAGTGGTAGTTAAAAACTAATAAGCTAAGACGCTAAGGCAGATAAAGTGTAGTATGCGATAAACGTCTTTTTTCTTTCTTTATTTTATTTTTTATCGTTTCGAGCAGGAGTGTCAGGAATTAAAAATGGTTTGCAAGGGATTGAAATTATCAGTATATGTGAAGTTTGTTCGAAGTCCCTCATTGATATTATTTTAGTGTAATTGATGAGGAAAACTGAAATACTTGAAAGTCGTCAGCTTTTAAACAAACACATTGTTTCTAAAAGTAATACTTCCCTTAGCATGTTAAGCTTCGTGAGCGCATAAGAGAGCATTTTAATTGTTTTCGAACGACAGTTTTGTAAGCTGCGGTACTTCTCTTGTTGGTGAAACGATACGTCATATTTGCACCTGGATGCATATCATCTTCATGATGAGGCAGCAATTCAGTTTGCAAATATGACCTGGTTAATGGTAATTAATACGACTGAGACATAAATTATTCACAACGACCGCAGGTGCACTGAAAAATGGCATGTCAGTTGAAACAGGCATGGTTGTTGGGAAAAAAAACACAAAATATAAGCAAACAAAGATAATTTTGCAGCTACTGAAATTTCTATTTCTATGTAATTCATGTTGCAGGTCTTACTTACAGAAAACGATGACGTACGACGTACCGAAATGGTGTCATAAATTAATTCATATCGAGCCATTATTTTCTTTTCCCAGTACTATCGATATAGACAGTGTTGATAAGGACACGCGTATGGTCTAAGGCGGATTGCGGGGCCGCTCCCACCGGAGTTCCAGTCCTCTGTGTTTGTTGTCATTACCGTAAATTAGTTTAAGTAGTTTTTTAAGTCCAGGGACCGATAACCCTAGCACTTTGGTCCCTTATATAAGCCTACATTTTAACATTTGCCGATAAGAGACGGGGAGGCGTACTTCAGCGCTATATCCACACCTTCAGTCAGTTCGCACAGCACCCGTAAACATGCACCGGGAAACAAGACAATTTAAATATTTTTGTTCATACAAATATTATTTCAAAAAAGGCCTAAAACGAAATAAAGAATAATGACAAGAAACTTTATTCGTTTTCCCGTATACCTGTTATCATCAGACCGGAGAAGAAGAATATAAGAAACTGCGTAAAATTTCTTTGAACCTTCTACAAAATTTTTAATAGTTAAAGTTGATAGAATCACTCGTCAGAAAATAAAACAAGTTACAGTTTACATTACAGACCTGCATTGACAATGATACCTTATTTGCAAAGTGATACACAAACGAATAACAAGTTATCAGTAGAAACATTTAGTAGAGAACTGACTTCTGGAGATAACTTGTTACACCTAGTGATGACTAATAGCCACCCAATATCGGCTCAGTTAGCATAGAAGAGAGAATCAGACTCATAATGCGAATGTAGTGCTAATGAATACAGTTGTAAACAGAAATATCACGAAAGGTAGAAATATCATCCTGTTTAGCAAAAACGTGTGGTGTCGAACAAGTATGAAGTGCGCGCCACTTACTTTCGCCGCGCGCCGCCATGCACGCACGGCGCGGCGTTCTTACGACGTCAGCCACGAGCGCCCTCTGCTGCGATCCCGCGCGTGGCCACCACTGAACGACATCGTTCACTTGAAACTGAGATAGGAACCAGTTAACACTTGGGACCAGATAGGCACCAGTTAAGACTTGGCTATCGGATAGGCACTAGGAATTATCAGTAGGCAGGCCTCCAGATAATCTATGTATCAGCATTCTGCAGTCCAAAACTATGTAAAAGATAAGTATTCAAATCTCTGTATAAAATATATATCTCGTTCTAATTTACTCTAGTGTTTCTAGTTTCTGCTGTCCTACTGGCTGCTCACCTTCGTACGTGCACAAGCGTGCATCCTTTATTCCTGTGTCGGTCTCTGTCTACTCGGCCACCGACACCTACGATGGAAACGAGACACAAAAGCGGCGACGAGGCTAGACAGATTTCACAGTACTTGACTGTTCAACACGAAATGTTTCCTTCCTACCACTAACAGTGATGTGAATCAGTGGGCGAAGTTGAAGAGCATCCTACATAACGTGTTAGACAAGTATACACCAAATAAAGTGATGTGAGATGGGACAGATACACAGCGATTCAACAACATAGTGAAAACTGCTGTGAAATCAAAAAAGATCTTGAATGCAAACATAAACGCAGCCGAAGATTTGCAGAGAAGAAAAAATTATACGGTGCCAAAATTAGCACAAGAAGAGTTTTGCGAGAGGGATTCAATGACTTCAAAAGTAAATTTATAGGCACCAAACCGACACAAAATCTTAAAAAATTTTGGACTAACTTTACATCCATAAACAGGTCTAAGCTGTGAGTCCAGATACTCTGTAACAGTAATTCCGTCAAAACAGAGGACAGAAAAGAAAAAGCCGAAGTACTAAACTTTTTTCCGAAGGTGTTTCTCAGAGGAAGATTATACTGTAGTTCCTCATCTAAACTGTAGCAAGGATGATAAAATCGCATGGATTGAAATAAATGACAGAGCGATTATTATTGCAATTTCTCAACAGAGGAAAGGGAGCAGGACCTGATGAGATACCAATTAGGTAATGCAACAGGCGAAGAAACGTTCTTCCTTCTAGCAGAAATGTTTCGTAGATTTCTAGAGGATCGAAGCGCTCCTAAAGATTGAAAGAAAAACGCACGTCATTTCCGTTTTGAAGACAGGTCGTCGAACAGACTCGTAAAACTGCAGGCCTATATATCTCTGACATTGCCGTGTTTCTTGACTTTCAATTCTGTTTCACACCGTGTGATACAGTACAATATTCTGCTGTCTGAACTCTTACATGGCGTTTACTTAAAGCGAGGCACCATGGAGCTATCATAATAGTGAAATGTCATTCTCGTTGCTCTCTAATATGGTATGGGATCACCTTGGACGACCAGTAGAGTTACACACATGCGTGGCATGGACAGTATGAAGTTATCAATCAGCTCTTGAGGAATATTTGGCCATTCTTTCATGAGCGCAATATCCAGCTCTGCAACCGTTGTGGGAGGTGCTGGTGTGGCTACAATGCGTCTGTCAAGTGCATCTTGCAAGGGAACATCATCTACTCGTCCTCATATTTTCTTGAGAAAAACATACACGAGCTAGATATCAACTCCAGAAATCGATATCACGTGAAAATTTGGGCCATTATTCAAATACTACGCAGTTACGGCCTCCTGAAAGTACAGCTTTTAAACATTCGCGCGCTCGGGTTGTTCTCTGTGGCTTAATGCCCGAACGCGAAATGCTGTGCAATGAACAACAGCGCGTCCCCCGAAATGTGAAATTTGAAGAGCTATAGAAGTGGAGGAGGAAATAATATTACAAAATGAAAAATATGTAATGCAACTCTTTGAATTTTACTCTACTTCAATAGTGTTAGCTTTACATATAACAAAATGATGTGCATAAAAGGTATTGAAAATTAAATTACGTTACACTGCATTTGCTACGCGCTGTATAAATGAAAACGGCTCGTTGGATATATTCTTCTGTTACAGAAACGAGAAAAGTGGTATTCGATAATTTAAAATCATGAAAGTAGCTTTCACCATCACTGACGACCTCAATTCCACGCCCAAGCTCTGTTGAAGCAATGAATGTGCTTGTCGAATCTGACGGTGGTGATATGGCAACGTCGTTATCGTCGACGTCATCATCTTGTAAATCTGCACCGAATGTGAACCCGCTATTTTCTTCTATATCCAGCATTTCTTCATCAGTGAAATTGTGTATGATATCTGCAACGCAGTTAAGAGATATAAAGAAAAGCATAAAGAAAGCGCAACGTTTTTTTTTTTTTTTTTTTTTTTTTTTTTTATTTTATTTTTTTTTTTTTTACCGTGTATAGTACGTCTAGTAACTGCAAATGATTATGCTTACCGGTGACGACTTTAAAGAGCTCTAATTCTTTGACATTTAATTGTTACAGATTAGTAATCATTACATGCCGCTCCTGAAGATGTCGCACGACGGCATGTTGGTTAATTTACGTCGCGTACGCAAACCTCCTAATAGACTCTACTCGCAGTACTATACGTTCGGACATTAAGCGGCCGCAGTGAAGCAGGCCGAGTGAGGAACAACCCGAGTGTGCCAATGTTTAAAGGCTGTACTTTGAGGACGCCGTAACTGCCTAGTATCTGAATAATGTCCCAAATTTTCACGTGATATCGATTTCTGTGGTTGATATTTACCTCATGTATTTTTTTCTCAAGAAAATGTGAGGTCAAGTTGATGATGTTCCCTTGTTAGACGTACTCAATTGGGTTTAAGTTCCGCGAACAATCTGGCCATTCCATTCGTTGAATTCCCTCAACTGCAATCATGCTGTCCACCAGTACAGCTCTATGTGGACGAGAGTTACCGTCAAAAAAATGTTCAAATGTTTGTACAACTTATGGGACTTAACTACAGGGTCATCAGTCTCTAAGCTTACAAACTACTTATGAACTAGCTAAGACTAAAGACGGCACAAATATCCATTCCCGAGGGGGGATTCGAACCCCCGACCGTAGTGGCCGTGCTGACCGTGACTGGAGCGAGTTACCGTCCACCAGGAGGTGCCCATCTCCTGTGGCACCAAAATAGGGCACAACAAAAGGTCTAGTAATTACAAGAGGCAAAGCACCAAGTTGGCATGAAAGTGTACAATTATGACAAGAAGAGGTGCCACTGATTTATTAAAACTTTAAGTGGCAATAGTAACACAACAGCATAAACAAGCATGCAAGTCCGATGGTGTCTTGCACATACCTGGCTGACAATTATTAGAGTCTAAAACAAGCCGGTGACGCCAGCCGTTAAACACCACAGCAAGGCAGAGAGTTTGAACGGGCGGCCTGATCCTGAGGTCGCTGTGCGTGGGGTGCGGCCCCTTTGATAATTGGTTAGTTGGCAGTCGCACAGCAGCGCTCGTCTGGAGCGGACGGCGCGCACAGTTTCCCGCAGAGTGGAGTTCACCGCGCGCTAAATCCGCTGCGCCGAAGCCGGCGGTGCGGGAAACTAATTGCGGAGCGGAACTTGGCCGTCAGCTCGGCACTCTGCAGCCACAGTCGCACGCGGCCGTGCGTGGTTCGCGAATTAAACACTCTACTGGGGGCGGCGGATCAGTTAAAGCGGCACTCAGTGCGTCACTCCGAACTCCCACCGCGACGCTCCGGCGCTTGTTCACAAGCCTTCTTGCAGCTGCCATTGGAGCAGTGTGTACACCGTAGCGACAGGTTTCGCCCGATCTCTTTCTCAAAGTCGAACACAAATACGCGAAGCGGGATGTTAACCCTTAACCGAAATCTTTATTTACATGAACATAACCGGAATTACTTGAATAAAAAAGCCATATAATTTCTATAAAAGGTATAATTAATAAGACGTCTTCAGTCCGGAGACTGGTTTGATGCAGCTCTCCAACCTACTCTATCCTGAGCAAGCCTTTTCATCTCCTCATAAGAACGGCAACCCACATCCACTTGAATCTGCTTACTATATGCGTCTCTTCGCCTCCCTCTATGATTTTTACCCCACACACTCCCCTCCAATGCTAAATTTACGATTCCTCGATGTCTAAGAATGTGTCCTACCAAGCGATCCCTTCTTTTAGTCAGGGTATGTCCTCGGGAAAAGTAACGGCTGTAGTTTCCCCTTGCTTTCAGCCGTTCACAGTAACCGTGTGGCAAAGCCACATTAGCTGATGTTACAAGGCCAGCTCAGTCAATCATCCAGACTGTTGCCCCTGTAACTACTGAAAAGGCTGCTGCCCCTCTTCAGGAACCATACGTTTGTCTGGCCTCTCCACAGATACCCCTCCGTTGTGGTTGCACCTACGGTATGGCTATCTGCATCGTTGAGGCACGCAAGCCACCCCACCTCGGCAATGTCTGTGGTTCATGGGGGTGGTATAAGTCGTAAGGAATGTATTAAATTAACTTTTATTTCAAATACATGGTGTTACAAAAAGGTACGGCCAAACTTTCAGGAAACATTCCTCACACACTAAGAAAGAAAATATATGTAGACATGTGTCCGGAAACGCTTAATTTCCAAGTTAAAGCTCATTTTAGAATTTCTCTTTAAAATTGAAATACTTCGTGCAGACAATTGTCAAAATACCCAATTTTTTCGTTAGTACGTACTGTACTTCCTTGATTCACATCATCAACACAGATTTTCTGTACGTTTGGGCAGGAATTGTTGGTGACGTCTTGATTGGGCCTCATGTTCTTCCACCTACACTCACTGGAGCACGTTATCATGATTTCATACGGGGTACTCTACCTGTGCTGCTAGATCATGTGCCTTTACAAGTACGACACAAAATGTGGTTCATGCACGATGGAGCTCCTGCACATTTCAGTCGACGTGTTCATACGCTTCTCAACAACAGATTCGGTGACCGATGGATTGGTAGAGGCGGACCAATTCCATGGCCTCCACGCTCTCCTGACCTCAACCCTCTTGACTGTCATTTATGGGGTCATTTGAAAGCTCTTGTCTACGCAACCCCGGTACCAAATGTAGAGACTCTTCGTGCTCGTATTGTGGAAACCTGTGATACAATATGCCATTCTCCAGGGCTGCATCAGGGATTCCATGCAACGGAGGGTGGATACATGTATCCTCGCTAACGGAGGACATTTTGAACAAGCCACGCTCGTACGTTCTGTTGGTGTGTGTTTCCATACCATGATTAATGTGATTTGAAGAGAAGTAATAAAATGAGCTCTAACATGGAAATTAAGCGTTTTCGGACACATGTCCATATAACATATTTTCTTTCTTTGTGTGTGAGGAATGTTTCCTGAAAGTTTGGCCGTACCATTTTGTAACACCCTGTATAAATAAACTTCTTTTATTGTTTATCTTTTAAGTTCTAGTCACTTATTTGAGAATAATCGTTAGTACCTTACTTTGGGATTATATGATTACAAAAAGGATATTGAGGCGCATTGCTACGAAGCGCGAGGCCGATCCCCGTCGGGGGTTCGAATCCGCCCTTCGGCATGGATGTTTGTGTCGTCTTTCGTATAAGCTAGTTCCTAAGTAGTTTGACGTTTAGGGACTGATGAACCCGCAGCTAAGTCCCTTAAGCTTAACAAACTTTTTTTTATACTATATGGTTTCTTGTAACTTCCACGAAACATAAATAGTGTCTTGCTGCGCCATCAATCACAAACAAAAATAATGACAACGAAATACAGAAATGTCTATAACAGGACCTAGTTGGCGGGTGAGTAGAATACTTAAATAAATTTTCCTCGAAAATATCTATATCTCCCTCTACTAAATCATCACACAAACAATTACATGGTCCAGAAGAAATTTCTTGTTGTGTATTTTCATCGCCACGTTTCTCGCCATAACAAAGTTGAAAACCGCTTGAAGATATTGTGAGTGAAAATTTTTCCTCTAGAAATAGTTCAATAGTTCATACATTTCTTTTTCAGTGATAGACTGCGACATTGTGCTATAATACGACAAAAAAGTAGGTGTACACAGACTAAAAAATATCCCGGATCTGGAATCGCAGGTCAAATTGGAGCCAGCAATGGCAGTCTCTTCAATTTCCAGTAAATTTCAAGCGATGAGCTCCTGAACCATAATGTGCAAGTTACAACGTATTAAGAATAGACAGCCACGCGTTTCGATTTTTATACGGTTATATTGATGTCGACGGGTCCAAATTGACCCACGATTCCAGTTAAGGGTTAAAGCCCCGACGTCTAACTCATTTTATCTCAACATTCAAAAAGATTATCATTCTTTTGTATATAGATATTGCATATTGGTAAGTTATATTTTTGGAAATTTACTCTGCTGATAACAATTAGGGAATCAGGTGATATATCATGCACAATATCTGTGTGAAACAGTACGATATTTTACTGTCTCAACTCTTTCCTTGAGGTTTATATGACGTTTACTTAGAGCGAGACCACGAGTGAAAAAGTCCTTGGCCTCTAATATAGTGTGAGTATTCACCTCAGATGACCAGTGCAGTTCACACCTCCGTGTCATAGACATTATGAGGTTATCAATAAGTTCTTGAGAGATATTTGACCATTCTTCCGTAAGTGCATACACAGCCCTACAAACGTTGTGGAAGGTGCTGGTCTGGCTACAATGAGTCTGCCAAGTGCATCCCACACATGATCAATCGGGTTTAAGTCTGGTGAACAAGCTGGCCATTCCATTCGTTCTATTCCCTAAGCTTTAAGTATGTCGTCCACCAATGCAGAACTATCGGTACGACAGTTATCGTCCCCCAGAAGGAACCCATCTCCTATGCCACCAGCACAGGACGCAACGAAAGGTCGAAGGATATCATCTCTATACCTCTCAGCAGTCAAAGAGCCATTCTGAATGACGTAGCGGACCGTGTCCGCCAATACCGACTCCTGCCCATCATTCGTCCATCACCATGATATGGTGGTGTTTCCTGCACATAAGCATGATGTTCCGAGTTTCACGTGTTCTCCAGATGATGGACGACGATTATCCGCCTGTACACAAAATCTTAACTCATCTGTGAAAAGAACCCGTCGCCATTCGTTATGACTCCACTCCAGATGGTCGCCCGCCCAGTTTCTGCTGCCTAAACGGTTTCGCGGTTTTTGTGGGGGCACATACCACAAGTCTCCATGCGAAGAGGTCACATTTCAGAAGTCTATTTCTGACTGTGTGTGTTGATATTGCTCGTCCTCTTCCTGCCTGGAGGGTGTGTTACAGCTCAGTTTCATTCAGCCACCTGTCTCGACGGGCTGTTTACCGGAGATGATGTTACGCGTGCATGACCTGGGCGTGACCTTCTTTTAACTTTTCCTGCTGTCTGAAATCGCGCCACCGAGCTGAAAATTGCACTTTGGGACACTCCAATAGCTGCATTCTCCTCCCCTTGAATTTCTCCCATTTCTAACTTTTCGACGGTTATCCGTGCCGTAGCTCCGGGTAAGTGACGTTGTTGCTGCATTGTAATACTTTCTCATTACACTATTTGAACCACAACGCTTGTGTGATTTGTTTTGCATAGTAAGCACAAGTCAAAACCAACCCTCTCCGTAGAAACATTCTTTTATTACCACTGTCACGGTTGCCGTAATGTTCTTGTCTCCACTTTGTAGAACAACTCGAAAGACATCGAACTATTTTAGTTCAATATGCCGATGACAATACTTTAGAACTTAGCTACCTCAACTGACCCTCTAATTGTTTTGCCAGTGCAAGTAGATAACGTAGCGATTGGATGGGATCCTTATCAGATATTATTGACGGAGAATATCTATGAACTGCAAGTAAGGATAGCTCGTTTACTGTTATCGTGCAATAGGGGAGAGAGTGTAACAAATATGATAAGCGAGTGAGGTGGGAGTAGTTTGTAACACACACTTTTTCCGCTACAGCGGGAAGGATTAATGCTATTTCACTCACTAAATATCTCTTCCAAAAGGGAAAATAACTCCTTGATCACGACCAACATACGGAGGAATGTTCTTCAAGATAAGATAAGAGAAATCAGAGATCTAACGGAAGTATTATCGTGTATGCTTTTGCCACGTGATATTGGAGACTGGAACATTTGAGACATAGTCTGACATATGGTTAGATACATTATCTGGCACGTAAGTATGAATTGGACGAGTACTGACGTATATTTCATGTATGTGTGCTGAAACAAAATTTTCTGTATCTACGTGCTCTGTAGTAGCAAGCAGGAAACGGAGAGACTTGTAATTTTTGTTTCTTAACCGGCTGTTTTGTTCCTAGACTTCTTTTAGTGGTGCTCTATGTTTGTCACGCCTAATTCTCATGTCTATCTATCAGCACAAATTTGCAGTATGCGAATGTTGAAGTTGCTGTTAGTGTTGCTTTTGTTATTGTGGTCTTCAGTCCAAAAACAGATTTGATGCAGCCATTCACGCTACCCTATCCTGCGTAAGTTTCTTAACCTCTAAATAGTACGGTAACCTACGTCCCTTTAAACCTGCTTACTCTATCTGTCTCTCGGTCTCCCTCTGCGATTTCTGCCCCACACCTTTCACTCCAATTCAGAACTCACTATTCCTTGGTGTCTCGGAATGTGTAGCTCCTATTGATCTCGTGTTTCACCTAAGATATGTCAGACATTTCTTTTCTTCACAATTCTGCTCAGTACCTCTTTATTGGTTACGCGAACTGCACATATAAAGTTTAGTATTTTCCTGTAGCATCACATTTTTAAATCTTCTATCATATTTTTGTCTGAACTCCTGATCGTCCATTTTCCATTTACACTCCAGGCAAATACTTTCAGATTGGACTACATAACGTTTAAATTAATATTGGACGTCATCAAATTCCGCTTATTCAGAAATGCATCCCTACTCATAGCTTTTCTGTGTTTTGTATCTTCTTTATTTCGATTATGAGAAATTATTGCTACCCAAATAATAAAACTTATCTACTACTTTTTTGTATCGTTACCTAATCTAATTTCTTCAATATCGTCTGATTTCCTTAGTCTACTTTCCATTTCCGATGTTTTGTACTAACGATGTTCATGTTGTACCCTCTTTTCAAGAATACGTCCAATTATTTTACCATGTCATTTTCCTCTTCTTACAGATTTTCAATGTCATTGGCAAATCGAACCGCAAAGTTTTATTTCTTCTCCCTGCACTTTAATTCCTTCTGCAAATTGCTCCTTTCTTCCCTTCACAGCATGACCAATAAAGAGATTATATAACATTGGAGAAATACTTTAGCCCTGTCTTACTCCGTCCCCAACCATTGCATCCTATTTATTCCGTAATAAAACTGACTATATTTTATTTTATTTTATTTTTTTTATTTTTTTTTTCTGTTCCATAGGACCCACTTCAGGAGTAAGACTCCATGGTCATGGAACAAGTCAATACATTAATTGTTACACAATAATGGTAATAGAAAAATTTTAAGTAGTCCTTTGCACACGACAATCTTAAGACAAAGTAAAAAAGAATCAATAAAGAAAAAATAAATTAGCTTAATTGTTTAACTTTTCTAGGAGTTCCTCGACAGAATAAAAGGAGTGAGCCACGAGGTAACTCTTCAATTTAGATTTGAAAGCATGTGGATTAGTGCTAAGATTCTTAAGTTCTTGTGGCAGCTTATTGAAAATGGATGCCGCAGAATACTGCACCCCTTTCTGCACAAGTGTTAAGGTGGTGTGGTGCAAATGTAGATTAGACATCTGTCTAGTATTCACCGAGTGAAAGCTACTAACTCGTGGGAATAAGCTGATATTATTAACAACAAACGACATTAAAGAAAAAACGTATTGTGACGCCAGAGTCAAAATTCCCAGACTACGGAAAAGGGGTCGACATGACGTTCGCGAACTTACACCAGATATTGCTCGAACCGCCCGTTTTTGAGCCAGAAATATCCTTTTTGCATCAGGCGAGTTACCCCAAAAAACAATGCCGTACGTCATAAGTGAGTGAAAGTAAGCGAAATAGACTACTTTTCGTGTTGAAAAATCACTTATCTCAGATATTGTTCTAATGGTAAATATAGCAGAATTTAGTTTTGGAACAAGATCCTGAACATCTGCTAACCTGTATAGCAATATGTATAACATAATTCATATTGGTTATTATGTAATTCCACTCATTAACTTTAATGTAATTTATAATTATGTAATTTCGAACTCGTATCCAAATCGATAAATTCTTGTACTGTGTTGTCTTTGGAAGACAGTACCCTTGGACTATTTTGTGTGGTGTGGACACTTTGAATTCAAGCGTGGACAGTGAATGGTATCGCTTTGTTTTTGGTCATGTGGCGTGGTGAACATGTATATTGTATAGTTTTCTTTTTTGGTGATGTGGAACTTCAAGTGCAGCAAAAAATACTAGTTTTTAGAAGTTATCCACGAGTCAGTTAATAAAAGTACAAACGCCGATAAAAACCTGGACCTCTTTATTGCAACACAAACGAAACGACTTTAGACGACAATGCCAAATTCATCGCCGAGAATTCACCATTACCATTTAAATTAGACTGCGTTTCTCACAGAAGACGCCTGCCAGGCGTCCGCGGGTCACGCGGTACGGCTCCTGGTCGCCGCCACCGCTTCCGCCGGCCACGGCAGTGCCCGATTCTCTGACTGTGCCGCGGACGCATACACTGAGTTAGAGTCTAAAAAACATTGCCATCTGAGTTACCTCAGCTTACCTTTATTTACAGTAGATGTTCAAAATGATGTCCCTCTATGGAAAGAGCGGCCTGACATCTCTCGAACACACTTGGGATCAGTCGACGAATTTCGACTGCCGAAATTCGAGAAATGACTAGTAGAATCTTTTCCCTCGAAACAATAATTTCTGACAGGTTTGTGAACAATACCCTGCATCCATTTTTTCAAGAACTTTCACCCAACGAAAAGCTGTACGGTTATTTCATGCAGGACAATGCAAGACCACACATTGCCAATGCTTCTATGGCAGTAATACGAAGTGTTTTTGATGATAGGATAGTTGACTGGCCCCCTCGTTCTCCAGATCTAAATCCCTGTGACTTTTATCTTTGGGAAATGTTAAAAGACAAGGTGTATGCAAGCAATCCCCATACACTCGAAGAGTTGGAAGACAGGATTCGATTAGTCATTTCCCAGATTTCGCCAGCCGAAATTCGCCGAGTGTTCGCAAATGTGTTCAAGAGATATCAAACCGCTCTTTCCATAGAGGGAAATCATTTTGAACATCTACTGTAAATAAAGGTAAGATTAGGTTACTCAGATGGCAATATTTCTTCAATTCAGTGTATGCGCACGCGGGACAATAGAGTCCGAGAATCTGGCGCTGCCTTGGCCGGCGGATGCGGTGGCGGCGGCCGGGAGCCGTACCGCGCGATCCGCGGACGCCTGGCAGGCTTCTTTCGTGAGACACCCTGTACTTTCACGTGACCTCTTAACAAAGCAGTCAATGTTTCTGTGTATTGAATTATGTAGAACAGACACGCATTATTATGTGTTAAAACTTAGAGGCATGTGAAAATACCCATCGACTCTGCTGTCTGGTTTATGTACATACTGTACATAACTTTTCGTAATTAATTCTAGGGAGCGATAATCTCAGAAGTTTGGTGCGTTAGATTTGCGAACATTAGAGCACTTTTTTTTCCTGTCTAACGCCCCCACTTGCTCCGTGTTCCCGCAGGGTACGGGAACACGACGCCGCAGACGACGGCGGGCAAGGCGGTGGTGATCCTGTACGGCTTCCTGGGCTGCTCGGGCGGCATCCTGTTCTTCAACCTGTTCCTGGAGCGCATCATCACGCTGCTCGCCTGCGGCCTGCGCGCCCTCCACCTGCGCCGTCTGCGCAGGCGCGTCGCCGCCGGCCGCCTCGCCCAGAGGAGGATCTCTGGCGCCACCATGGCCGCCTCCAGGTATCTGGCCACTGACCAAACAGGCGGCAGCCCCACCTCATCCGTAGCCTAGTGATCTACCTTAATTACACCATGCAAAAACGACATACGAGGGGCGTTTGAAAAGTCTGTGCAAAGTCCTAGAGATGGCACCACCGGCGCGTATCGAGGTTATGTTTAGTTAGTAGTATCTTTGGAAAGAACGCACACCAAGTTTCTGCCATATTGATCTACTTCTTTGTGTTTCGAATTCGTGTGAATCAAGGAAGTCGAGTGATTGTCAAAGAATGGACGAAAAAGTATTTCGTGTGATGATTAATCATTACTTTATGAAAGGCAAACCGCTCCAGGAGACCAAAGAGAACCTTGGTAAACATTATGGTGACGCTGCACCTTAGATTGGAACAGTTTATAAGTAAAATTTTCGAAGCGGCCATATGGGCACAAGTGACGCTGAACGTTCTGGACGCCCAGTGGAGGCTACGACTCCAGAAATCATTGATAAAATCCATGATATGGTGATGGATGACAGAAGAGTTAAGGCGCGTGAGATTGCTAGTGCAGTGGGCATCTCGATTGAACGGGTACATAATAGTTTGCGTCAATATTTGGACATTAGGAAAGATGAGTGCCGCGATTGCTCACGCTTGACCAAAAACGGAAACGTGTGAAGTGTTGCAAGGAAGGTTTACAGCTTTTCAGGAAGAATCCGCAGGACTTGCAGCTTCGTTTCGTTATTGCGGATGAAACAGGGATACATTACTATACTCCTGAGACCAAAGAATGATCTAAACAAAGGATTACCAAGCGAGAATCTGCACCAAAATAGGCGAAGACCGATCCTTCGGCCGGAGGGTTATGGCGACTGTCTGTTGGGAGTCGCAAGGGACAATCCTCATCGACTATTTGGAAGAGGGTAAAACTATTTCAGGTGCTTATTATTCCCCGTTATTGAACCGTGTGAAAACCGAGCTGCAAGAAAACCGCCGGCGGTGATCCCACCAGGTCATTTTCCTTTACGACAATGCACCAGCATACACCTCACCAGTTCTGGCCGCAAAATTATTTGGAAATAGGATTCCAACTCCTTTCACATCCTCCCTGTTCTCCAGACTTGGCTCCCTCGCACTACTATTTGTTCCCCAATTCGAAGAAGATTTCATTGAAACGAGGAAGGTGATTGAAGAAACTAATATCTATTTTGCAGGCTTGGACAATTACCATTATTCGGAAGGGATCAGCAAATTAGAACAGCGTTGGACGAAGTTGAAAAGGAGACTATATAGAAAAATAAAAATGGTTTTCCCCAAACATGTCAGTAGTTTTTATTTTTGCACGGACTTTTCAAACGCCCCTCGTACACTGTCGGAAATGACATAGAAAGACCATTCTTTAAAAATTTCCCACTCCAGATTTAATGCTGAATGATTACAGTGAAATGGGGTGAAGTTGAGCGATTTTTAACTTTAAACGTAAATATTCGTGATACCAATGAAATTGTGTGAATGGTTTTTCGTTCAGGGCATGGGCAATGATGTGTAGTAATATATTGTTTGTTTGCTTTTATGTTTTGCTCGAACACTTTTGAACATTTAAATAAAAAGTGCCTTGGTGAACTTCACCACCTGTGGGGTGAAGTTGTCCGATTATGAAGTATGTGATAGTTTTCAGATAATTATCACTCTAGGGTGATTATAATATTTCTGAAACATTACTAATGATTGTAAAATACTTACGAGACAAAAATTAAACCTCATTGCTGAGTTCTGAAAAAAAGTTTTAAGGGCACAAAACTTACATCACAAATTTCCAAGCAACTACACACTAGAAAATATCGTCACCATAGAATAAAACCAGGCATATCAAATTTGAAATAAAATTCTCCTCTTCGTCCAGTTATTACGTTTGACAATTTATTAACATCAACTGAAGTCGAAAGCAAATTACGTCTTTATGGAGAGACGTGACGACCATTAATACTATCTATAAGTTTCCTTTTAGAATTTCACTTCCTCGGCTTCCCTTGTTATTGCTTATTTCCCCACTTAAAGTTCTACAACATCTTGGCTACATTTCTTCAATGGCATCTACTTACTGTTCTGCACACGTGGTATTTTTACACGGATAATTGTTGCGATCCGTTCTGTATGATGCAACAAATTGAATTGCTGTCTGCGTGACAAATTCACAAGTATCACAGAGACACGTGCTACAATGACTTTCTCACTCCACCAGTGGTATAGCTATCATAGGGCTAGGCGGGGCAGTGCCCCGGGGCCCCCGAGCTCCAGGGGCCCCTCGGCCTTCGTGAGCGACGATCGAAAAATGTTACAGTAGAGCGTCGAATTTTTTATTTAATTTTTTTTACCCTCCCACCCTATCGTCCATCATGTCCACTTTCCCTCGAACCATGTTTCCCACAGCAGCCGCACTGGGCCACCGGCTGGCGGAACAATGCTTCTAATTGGGCCTTCACGAGACAGGCGAAGCTGCCTGTCAATGTGTCCAACAATCGGCACACTTCAGTCGGCAGAAGTAGCGGTAGCATCAGAGCTGCTCACAGCAACTGCTGCGTCTTCTAAGTGTTCGGCGTCCAATGTGAAGGATCGCGCTCCTCCAAATACACTATAAATGAGGAGCAACTTTTCAAAACGCATTATGTCCACTGGTGGACAAAATTGAGTTTGATATGGAATCCGGTATTTTATTACCCGTTCCACACACTCCTGCAATCAGATTGTGTCAAAACGCATTTTAACACTTTCAAAAAGACCGCTGAAAAGTAGCAGATGCAACAAATAGCATTTCGTCGTCTAGTATGATTGAACCAAACTGCATTAAGTCCAACAGTTGCCTTTATTTTGTTTTATTAAGCTATGTTGGCTGCAATGTGAGACTCATGTACTAAAGCGAAACCATTTAACTGACCAACAATGATCAGTTAATATTTGTTTTCAGTATTATAGCATTGTTGTGTATAAACGTTTATCATTCTGTCTGTTAGGAAGTCAGGCGTACAATCATTGTTGTGCTAAGATGGAGAGTATTATAGCGAGTTAATGTGTGACTGTTGGAGAGGAAATGAAACGTGGAACGAGAAAACGAATGAAGAGAAAATCAAAAAGGGCAGATTTTGCAACAGAACCCAACAAAACGCACTTTGTCCGTCACTAAAGAATTCATAGCTTGAAAGTATAAAAATAAATTTCCTTCTATTAAACACATTTGAATCAAAAGCCCTACCTGAGTATGTCGTGTAAAATTCGGAATAATTAATCGAATATTTTTTGTGGTATACGTTTTTCGCTTCTACTGATAAATTTACTTTTTGGGACATAATGCGATTTGAAAAGTAGCTCCTCAAATACATTTACTGTACAGTACGCCGGCCGCGGTGGCCGCGGGGACTGAGGCGCTCCAGTCACGGTCTGCACGGCCACTACGGTCGGGGGTTCTAATCCCCCCTCGGGCATGGAAATTTGTGCCGTCTTAGCTAGTTCATAAGTAGTTTGTAAGCTTAGGGACTGATGACCACCTAGTTAAGTCCCATAAGTTCTACAAACATTTGAACATTTTTTTTTACAGTACTTCTTATTGGCAAATTGAAGTGTAAAGTTCATATATTCGAATAAACCGATTTTCCGAATATCCATGTCCCCAAATTTCTTCGAATAATAGACGTTATTCTGTGTATAATATTTTAGTTGAATGGAGTAATTTCGACTTTTAGTTTCTGCTGTCGAAATTAACCCCAACATAGAAAGTTCGCCAGTTATGTAAGGAAATTATTAAAAAATATGCATTATTAGAATATGAGGTTACGGAAGTATTTACCGCAGTTTCATTCTTCCGCAGCAGCCGAAAGGTCGTTCAGCAAATTAAAAATTATCAAAACGCATCTGAGGTACAGTATGGCTCAAGCTCCACTCGGACATTTGACGCTCATAGCAATCGAAAAAGACTGAAAAAGTTGGGTAATTCCAGTTTGTATCTCTAACACCTGCATGCACTGTGCTTTAAGAAGAAACACTCTTCGCAAAAATATGAGTCACAATTTCTTACATTCCCATGTAGTTTGTTTGCATTTCTTGACAGCTTTCTCTCGTCCAGATTCATTCTTCATTTTTTCGTAGCATACGTACACCTCTGACTTGCTGCTCCCATGTTCACAAGAGCACAATCTGCCGGCAGCTCGGTGGCTACAGTGAGAGATTTCTCAGGGGCATCGGCATTTTCTGTATGGAGTAGTCTCAAATTCGCTTTTTTTTTAAATTCTGTGATTGATATGATCTTGTTGTTGATGTATCGGTAAATCACAAGAGCATTTACCAGTGCTGATCCTGTCAACAGTTCAAGTGAAAGCTTACTATACCACTTCACACCCCGCCTTAGACAATATAGGACTTAATTTGGTGAGAGAGATCTATAAATGACTGATTATAGTCAGTTATCATTGTTGGTTTTTTTCTTTGTGCCCCTCTTGGTTTTAACTTAAGCTTCTTCCTCTCCATGAACAGTACTCAGCATCAACACATTCCTCTTATTTTTCTATTTCAGTAGTATCTTCATCTTTTTCACTTGTGTCCATAACTTCATCTAAAAGCTTCTGTACTTGCCTTTGTTCATCTAAATAACTTCTACGAGGCACTTCCTCTTGCTACAATATCACTGTGTTACGGAGGAAACAACACTGAATAAAGACTGTATTAACAATGCAGAGAAACAATAATGGAACTGTACGCAAGTAATGTTGTGGAATGAAAGACTCACAGGAGTATCAACCCAAAATTATTAGCGACATAGCAAATGACACACCTAGCACCTTACTGTGGCGCTATGTGAATCATATACAACATACAAAAAATACATGAACTAAGGTACTAAATTGCAATATTTTCAACTTATTTGTACTTAAATTGCTTACTTCAAGCAAACTAAAGCAGAATATGGAAAAAAAGTAAATGGTGCCCGGGGGATGGTAAGCCAAGTATACCTTTGGCCGCCAATATGTTAATATAGTTATTGTTAAACAGAATGGACTAAGACAAAATATTAAATGTATACAACATATTGACGTACAGTAGAACAGTATTGAGCATATGATTTGTTGTGTGGATGTGACAAGTGACAGCAGGAAGGGTTGGAGGGCAGAAGGTGCGGGAAAGGGCAGACCGCTGGAATGGTCAGGCATTGCCGTTCTTTGTGCGCCTGCAAAACGAATAGCGAGAAAGCGAGCCCCCACTCGTCACAAAGGAAATTACAAGGTGTTTTACAGAATTATACCGATCCTTCCACAATGCACCTCATAAATCACATATGACGTACTGCGCAGACAGACCTGAAGAGTGCCCATTTTTGCACAAAATGCAATGTGCCAGGAAACAGGCATGTTTATTTTCCACAAATGAGTTAATACTGAATATCGAACAGAATCTACGTACCTTTCTACAAACTGCCTTGCAATGGTAGGCAGTAAATGGATTCGGCATTCTGTGGCTTTTTTCTTGGAACGGCGACTTCCCATACCATAAGAACTATTCACTCTACAATTTACGTTCATACTAACACTATACCCTCCGCCGCATTCTGCTCAGTTCTTCTATGTGAAAAACTAACAACTTCACTGTGTTTTAAAGTAATGGTGAGAATTCAGCACTTCACGCAATCTTTTAAGGTACGTTTCTACCCGCACACTATTCGTTTATTCTGCCATTTGAAGGTTTAATTACATTCACGGATCAGAAGTTTCGTGTAATAATTACTTCGTCTCAATAGTGAATTGTGAACCAAGACGGTGCCCTCTACCCCACTGTCACGATAATAAGCGAAGATATCGACTTAGTTATTTTACATATTACTGTTTCATGGCCAGACACTAACATACTTCAAGAAGCCTGGTAGGGGCACGGCTCAATCCAAAGTGTTTCATCAGACAAAATCCGGCAACTTACTTCTGATGAAACCCCCCTACACGAATATTTCCCCTAGTTTCCTTGTTTAGCGAGAGTGAGCTGCCGACACTGACAACAGTCAGTACGATTGAACATTATCTGCTGCGTGACACATAATAATTTCCTTAGTAGTATTTAGGTTTGCCTTATTATGTCTTCCAGTGGGCGGTAAGGAGCTGATGATGAAGTAGTTTTGCATCTGTACAGTATTAGTGTAAAGAGGGCCCCAATGTCATTTTTGCCCCGGGGCCCTTGGTGACATAGCTACGTCACTGCACTCCACAAGACTGTTTTGTTAATGTTGCTGATACAGGGTGTTTAATTGTTGTGTTACATGGTATCACATTGTTGCTGATTACCTCAGGTACCTTTCGTGCAGCATTCACAAATGATTTTTCATTAAAAAAATAAAAAGAACTCCATTATGAAACGGTCATCTTTAACCCAGGTTTCTCAGGCGGTCAAATTCACCCCAATTCCACCAATAATAAACTCACTTTCTTTAATATGTTTATGAATAGCTAAGTATAACAGATAAACTTCTGTTGCTGCTCTATTCGTCATCGTTGCATTAAAAAATCCTAGGCAGTTGTGGTATTTTATGTCAATCACACAAATTTTAGTTCATTAAGATAAATTGAAAACAACAGCCCTTCAAATAATCATTAGTATTCGGGGGGTTGTTTGAAATTCTATACATTTATCCACTGATATCAACAGAATTATGACAATAGATATAATAGCTAAATTGAAACAAATTTGTTACCTTTGTGTGGTTATTTGTCACAAAAATCTCATTTTAACTTTTCGCCCAACTCCACCCCAGTGGTCAACTTCACCCCACTTGACGGCACATATGTAGTATATGAAATGATTACCTTTAAAGGGCAATAGCCCAGGCGGTACCGAGGTACCAAGTTTCCATCAGTCCTGAAACATTCACAATAGTACGTGGTGAAGCTTCCTCGGGTGGCAAAGTAGGTGCTGATTCCAGCATCAATTAACATCAAATGATTTGAGATAATTTACTAACCAAACGACTCAGTCGAATCGTGCAAAGAAATTCTACTGACATACTATTTTAGCCTGAGACAGCGCTGAAACTAAGGGGCCCTACTTCCCAACCGTCATCATTAAGTACAAAATTCTGATACAGAACTCACCAATACAGTCGGACCACCTGTCCTGTTAATGGACTAGTAGCTCGATGTCGCAGACATCGGAAATCATGAGTCTTGATACTGTAATTATGCATGGCATTTGCCTGCATAAGTAGCACAGGCTGGTGCCTTTACATCAGGTGTCCAAAATGGCGTTCCCGATCATTAGTGCACGCACAGAATCGTGGCACAAGATACTGTCGAGTCCGTCCTAAGATTGAACATTGCTTCAGGCAATGGAACTTCTCGTCGGGAGCTCCTTTTCAGACTCGACAGTCGTCTTGAAAGCAATGCGTCCCAAATGGGCCTTTAGGAAGAAATCAAGTGGGGCGAGATTTTGCTGCTCATAAAACCCAGGAAACTCCGCACTTACATCCTTTAAACCCTCTGCAGTTTACTCTAGCTACTAAATTCTTCCCTCCGTGTAGTATATTTAGGACTTTTCTACATTTTTCTGAATGTAGACTGAAAACAGGTGTTATATTTTTTATTTCTACTTTTTTCAAATTAATTATACAATTTACGTGCGGTCTTTTACAAATAATGTATTTAGTGGAATAATGCCAATGATCTCTATATTGAATTTAGATGATTACACTCTTCAATGTAATAATTCATTATTTTTGGAGTACATGTATTTGTGTACTTGTGTTGATTGGATTTCCTACTTCTGTTCTACAATTTGTGGTAGCTATACGTATTTTTTATTTCGTATTTTATATTTTATTTTTTCATCCTAGGGTGCGTGTTAAACATTTTTATAATTTTTTTATTTATAAGCGTTCTTTTGAGTATGATTGTTGATGTTATATTTTGTCCGCGCATTATTGTAGCATGTTGTAGTTTTCTATTTATGTATGTTGCTATTGGAGCACTGAAATCGGTACCTCAATGCAATAAATCTTAAAATACCGCTGTTAGATGTTATTACTCACTTGCCGGCCGCGGTGGCCGAGGTGACTGAGGCGCTCCAGTCACGGTCAGCACGGCCACTACGGTCGGGGGTTCGAATCCCCCATCGGGCATGGATATTTGTGCCGTCCTAGTTCGTAAGTAGTTCATAAGTAGTTTGTAAGTTTAGGGACTGATGACCCCGTAGTTAAGTCCCATAAGCTTAACAAACATTTGAACATTTGGTTACTCACTTATCTGACTAGGTGAGTTTCTACCTTTATCTTCAATGATGTAATTAATTACATTAAGTCTCGCTCTCTCTCTCCAATCATTCTCCTCCTCTCTGTGACACACAAACACACATACACACACACACACACACACACACACACACACACTCATGATGTTTACTTAAAATAATTTATTCACGCGGTAACCATTTCAGATCACTTATACGGAAAAGAAATAAAAAAATAAAATCTCAACAAATGATACAACAATAGTACTATGATGACAACTGTACGAATCTTAAGTAAAGTGGACGCAAGAAAAAAATGCATTAAAAGGAAAGTTGCAATACTGGAAGTCGAGAAGTATGGAACAATGAAAGTGGAACCATATATTTTTCGACTGCAACCTCATTCAAAATAACTGAAATAACCATTTCAGATCACCTATACGGAAAAGAAATAAAAACCACATAAAATCTTAACAAATGATACAACAATATTTCTATGATGACAACTGTACGAATCTTAAGTAAACTGGACGCAAGAAAAAATGCATTAAAAGGAAAGTTGCAATACCTGAAGTCGAGAAGTATGGAACAATGAAAGTGCAACCATATATTTTTCGACTGCAACCTCAATCAAAATAACAGAAATAGCGGATTGAATGCAGTAAACAAAGCCAAACAACAATTTTAAAGAAAGGACTAATTTTTGAAATCTATTAATAATTAACTACAAAAATGTAATATGTATAACATTTTTGCAGAAGTCCACAGATTATATGTCAACGGAAGCAAATATTGCTCTGCACTATTGGGGGCGGGGAAGTTATCCATTGATACACTCTGTGAAAGATGGCTTCGCAAAAACACATTAATGCTACAGAGAATTACAAATTATAATACGCACCGGGTAGCGACGTAACAGCTGCTATTACATTTTCGACTCGGTGAGTACTCAGGAGTAGCAGCGCACGTACTTGTTGAGCTGGCATCTGCGGCAGTTCGGTTGTGGCCATCGTACAGTCTCTCGGTAAGGCACTAGTCCTTGGTCACCATGGGTCGTGACTGTTGAATTGCCGTCATGCTGACTGTTGTCCACGATGCAAATGAAAGTCTCTGCGTCAAGAAGCGAACTTGGTATCAGACCACTGAACAACTAACACACTCGGTTCTTCAGTTACCCGAACTGCTCAAATACTTAAAAGGGCAGCGAACTTTGATACTGTCATCTGTAGCACGATCGTTGCTAGGCAACTGACTGCTACGGTCAAGATGCCTCGAGAAAGTTCAGTGTTGACCAGTACAAATCGCGTCGCCTGGTAACGAACCCGTACGGCCTGTACAGGATGTAACAAAAATGTACGGCACAAATTTCAGGACTCATTCTTCACACATAATGTTGTACGAATATGGGTTCGGAAACGCCTTATTTTCATGGTACATCCCATTCTCTTCAACGCCGTAATCAGGAGAACATATGCAACTCAAAGAAGATGGTTTCGTAGGCTATCATAAGACGGGCACTGACACTAAGATAAAGTTGTAGTAGGGTTCCATATGCAAGAGTTTTAAAATGCCCCCACATATAAACCTCCAGCTGGTTTAAGCATGTAACCGAATCTGTTATTGAGAAACTGACGGACAGTAACACTTAAGTGAGGAGGAGCTTGCATGATGTATATGTTATGTCGCATAGCTAAAGACTCATCTTCTAACATGACTGGTAGAATATTTTATACGAAATCATAACTCACTACTGACTTAGAGACGATGAGGTAACATGGAAACAAAACGGTTCCGGACCAATGTTCAAATACATTATCTCTTCGTCTACATGTCAGGAATATGTCCTGTAATTTCTGCTGTGCACTTTGTTACACCCTGTATAGGAAAATGTGGGATGTGGATGCTTATAGTGACGACATCGATATGGAAGACAATTTAAAAGGACATTTATCACATCTGCGGAAGTCTAATCGTGGTCTTATCTGGTGGCTTCAGGTAGCACCTAAATCTGGCAGCCATTTTATACTTGTGGTTCGGGAAAATGGTTTTATGCTCATTTGCTTTAAGTTACAAGTTGGACAGGAGTTTACAAACATAATGACGGTTAAAACTCAATTCGCTTTTGATATGTCGATAATGATTTTTTACGCCTACATGTGCAAAATACCACAAACCTTCATTTCCCTCCTACACCGTTGCTGTAAAGGAGAGAGCGTAATAGTGTTATTGTTTTCTAGATCAGTGTGTCTTTTTGGTCCATGGCATCAGATCACCTTGTGGTGAAATAAAATCCATGCAGTGAAAAGCGACTGAAGCATTTGTGGAATGATTTACGTGAAAGAAAATCGTGCACCTTAACGCAATTATCAGAATGGAAGGGAAATACGAAGGCCTGGTGCACACGCATACCGCTGACAAAAGCTTACACTTACAGGAAAGAGAGACGCATAGACACCTGGGATGATAATTTATAGACACTTAAAACGATGTTACATAAATAAATGCCATACATCACCTTATGTCTCGTTCAGTTGTAGGTCCAGTAGCTCAAATAGCTCCAATAGCTCACATGCCTGTACATAATTATCAAAACGGCGGGTACTTCAGGGTTTTGGAATTACAAAATGTGTACATGTTGTTGATAAACGTTTCTTCTTATTTATTAACAAATAATAGAAGACGCACACAAATAAAAACTGACATTTTTAACGAAACAATAAATGACTGTACCATGACTTATAACATTGTAGACTGACTGAAGACTGACTTAATACTAAAGTACGACTGCCTAATTGACTTAATAATTAACTGTGTTCGCGCCAATTCGAGCGTATTAATAGAATATATTAATTTCTAGAACACTCTAGAACAAGGAAGTTGCAACATAACATTATCGAAAACGTATTATTGCCCAACATCACGACTTTCAATAATTAATTAATTTAGTTTATATATAGGGTGTTTCACTAAGTGTGTTTGCCTCTGTAACTTATAAAATAATAGGTGACGGGAAATTTTAATACGGAAGATCAACACAAGAAATGTTACACTTTCTGCGGAGCTATGAACATAGTTTATTGTTTCATTTTCCAAAGAGTCATAGCACAAAGATATAATTTTTGAAATGGAACAATAGTTTTTTCTATCGTGCATTGGATTCGTTGAAACCAAATGCCTCCTGTTAGTTTGGGAGCTACAACCCTTCAAAGTTTAGGGGGCGGAGGCTACGACAGCGTAGCTGAATGGTTGGTTGGTGGTCATGAGACAGTGGGCCGTGCCCCAGGGGATAGCCACTCGGCCAGTCAGCTACGCTATCGCAGCCTCCGCCCCCGGAAATTTGAAGGGTTGTAGCTCCCAAACTAAGAGTGATAAGAATGTAGTTTAAATTGATTTGGACGCAGCTGGTTTAAACGAATCCAATACACGATGGAAAACTCTATTGTTCCATTTAAAAAATTATATTTTTGTGGTGTAACTCTTTGGAAAATGATACAATAAACTATGTTCATAGCTCCGCAGAAGGTGTAACATTTCTTGTGTTGACCTACCGCATTAAAATTTCCCGTCATCTATTATTTTATAAGTTACAGAGGCAAACACACTTAGTGAAATACCCTGCGCCCTTTTCCTACCGTTCTGGGACCTTCAAATCTCGAAAGCTATGTTTTTAGACTGTCCCATGCCTCTCGTCCTAGGGTCCCTCCAATTTTCAAAAGTTAGCTTTTTTACAGTAATACGTGTATTTTCAAGTCGACGAGGGGCCTCATTTTGTTTAGCCGACGCTTCGGGCCTCCGACAGCCTTAGTGCATCCCTGCTGGGGACACAGTGATCATCACATCCACATCGACTAATCAAGCACGCCTCTGTCAGATACAAATTCTCAACTTCACCTTGTCCACTATAACCTAAACCCTCGATTTTTTTCAAACTGAATCCCGTACGAGTAAGAGCCTAGGAGTGCCTCCGCACTGAAGAAAGGAACATTTCCCGTTATCGGCATTAGCAAAGAGGAAAATTTTTTTATGAAACATCAAATATATAATTGACAATATCAGTGACAACAACGGTATTACACCTAACATAATATTAGCAACGGAATGTATATGTATTAGACTTTACAATCATAGCTACAGCCTATAAATTCGCATATTAATGTATTTACAGAACACGTGAGCTCATCGACATTAATAAAATCATATAATAGAAGAGGAAAAGGAACGAGAGATGCTATTGGACTGCTAAGAATTATAGGCGAGAGGTACATCGAAAGAGGAAGAGAAGTATATACTGTTTTCATTGACTTGGAGAAGGCCTTCGACAGAGTACAATGGAATAAGTTAATGGACATACTAAGAAAGAATGGAGTAGATTGAAGGGACAGGCTGATTAAGAATTAGGAATGAGATGACAAAGTAAAGCACAATAGGTAGGGCAGTGACGCAAGGTTGTTGTCTCTCCCCAATACTGTTTAAAATATAACTGGAACACATATATACACCATATATATATATATATATATATATATATATATATATATATATATATATATATATAGGGTGTATATATGTGTAAACACATAGCATCTACATAGCTGTCAAACAAGAAAGTCATTATTTTAAAAATTACTAAAAAACGACTTTCTAAGAAAGTACCTATTAAAATCATATAGAGGTACAGATGCTGTGTGTATATTGGCAACAAATAGACAACCACTTGACAATGCCAAATACGGCGAAACAGCTGTAGTGGACAAATAAATAAAGCGAATAAGCAGCAGTAAAGGTGATTATATTTATTAAAATGTCATACTACCATTATACTCTGTACGCTTTTTTTACATACGACTGATTATCCTAGGTTTTTATTCCTTCTGTCAATGTGCGTTGCGTAATGTATAACTAATGGCGATTATTTAGGGTTCAGACCGCGCACAAGACTGCACCTGACCGAAATTATTCTTTTGTTTTCTTTTCTTTCCAGACGGCTTTCGCGTGCCTCGTTACCAAGTCAGGACTACATCGATGACGACATCGATGACTCCATCCTAGACAACTGGAAGCCGTCTGTTTACTGGGTAAGTTCCATCGTCGAATTATTGGGGACTCGTAATTTTGTTCGTAGATGATCTCATTAATCTGTAAAGCGGCTTTCAAGTCTTAACATTTATATTAAAAGACATAAGCCATGGGGGAAAATTGAAGTAAAGTAACTGAAAGTGATTGATAGAAAAGAATGAATTGCAAGTATAAACATGTCGATCCGGGGATTGTAGACTTGCCTTTTAATATGGTGTATACTCTACATGACTGTAGTGATGTACGACGATTCAGAGCTGTAGGTTATGTTCGAGGCCTGAAGATATATAGAGTATGTTCTTCATTACCACTTTCATTGTTATTATTACCAAACAGTATCCCCGTAGGGCTTCGAATCCCCCCTCTGGCAATGGTGTTTGTACTGTCTTTAGCCGGCCGCGTTGGTCGAGGGGACTGAGGCGCTCCAGTCACGGTCTTCACGGCCAAACGGTCGGGGGTTCGAATCCCCCCTCGGGCATGGATATTTGTGCCGTCCTTAGTGTTCATAAGTAGTTTGTAAGTTTATGGACTGATGACCCCGTAGTTAAGTCCCGTAAGCTATACAAACATTCGAACATTACTGTCTGTAGTATAAGGTAGTTCGTAAGTCGTTTGTAAGTTTAGGGACTGATGAGCCCGCAGTTAAGTCCCATAAGCTTCACAAAAATTTAAACATTTTTCCTTCCAATGTCTTTTGAGTTGAAAATGTATTCACTGTTGAGTATTATGTCCATCCTAGCCAATGAGGTTTATGTTAAATTAAATGAGATAGCAACCAGTTGCAGAGATGTAGATTTTACTGTCGACCGGTTTTCGACAATTATTGCCCTTCTTCGGGAATACAAATGTGTACAATATGTTCGGACAATAACTGCTCTAAAACGGTCGATAGTGAAATCTATGACTCTGCAACTTATTGCTGACTTATTTTAATTAATATTCACTGTTCTTACAACCACAGTACTAATCCAGTACTACTTTTATCCAAACGTGTTAGACGTGTGACCATTGTCGAAACAGCACTTCTCTTTCCTTTTAAGTACAGTTATAAGCCTCAATGTTGGTGACGATGTGTACACCTGACCATAATAATATGACCTCCAAACACTACTGAACACTTCTTTCACTGACTGCCACTCTGTCGGAATCACTTTTGGGCCCTTTCTTTATAAACCAAGTACTCCGGTAACTCTGGGGCGTTAGCTTTTCCTATATCGAATTGGCACTTTCATGGGGGCCTAATTAGACCAAACATTTCACTGTCTCTTGAATTCGTATGAGCCTGGCCTAAATATTTATGCATTAGTTTCACGACCATAAGAAATTTTCGAATGTACGTAAAGCTTTGCCACTAAACAGCAGTAGTCATCACTCCCTGGACTTACAAACTACTTAAACTAACTTATGCCAAGGACTAAAGACACATCCATGCACGAGGAAGGACTCGAATCTCCGACGGGAAGCAGCCGCCCACTCCGCAGCAAGGCGCCTTAAAGTGCCAGTCCATTCCCGCGTGGCCCGAGCGTAAGATTAATACTTATAACAGGCATTTTAACTGACATTCCAACCCTAACTTTCCATTGTAGGTTAATACTTTTATGATATGGTGAAATATGAATTCAACTAATGTCGGTTTTCTACAAAATGTCCCAATTGTTGGCCATTATGATGCAGACATAGCTAAATACCCTGATGTATGGAATCCAGCACTTTCCTAACCCTTCCAGTTGATATTTTTGGGACATCAATTTGCAATGTGTGCTTGAAACGAATGTACTGCAGTATGATTCTATTATAAATATTGTGCTTCACATGTCTCCATAGGAAAAATATCAACATGACCTGTGTTTCTGTCAACGTGGAGGGTACTGCGTACTGCTTTTTCATTCAGTCATTCTTAACGATAGGTACTTAACACTCTTGGACAAACCATGCTCCCCTCCGGAATAATGGGGGTAGATAAATATAATACGATCGCCTTACAAACGCTGCATCTTGTTGCAAGTTAGCAGTCTGAACAAAGAGATGCGACAACATTGCACGATTGATGTAAAAAATCTTGAGTGCTACTTTGCGATATATTACACGTTTTGTTCTTGTATGGCCAACACAAATTGTCGGTGAAACAGACAGTTCCAAGAAAGCCAACTAGATGGTGCTCAGTTAGTGGCAGCATCTGTGACGAAAGCGGCGTCACTGTTTAACATTTCTCTAGCGACAATATCCTCGCAAATGACAGCATACATAAAACAAGGTAAAACATCGTCAGTTCCGAACAGAAGCGGTGGTCGAAATCCAAAGTAAACCGACAACGAGCGACGTGTATTAAGAATGTGATTCTTCAGTTTCTCCCGGCGTATTGACACTTCCCAATAAGGTTCGTGTTTTATTGGGCGGGTAAAAGACAGTTTCTAGTCGGTGTTTCTTTAATATACGTCCTATCTTTATAGATAGTGAGCCAGTATGGTATAAAGGCCGTGGATACCTCTTCCTCAGTGGCGTCTTCCTTCTCCACAGGCTTTATTGTAGTGGTGGGGCGGAGAAAGAGTCGAATCTGCCATTCTGATTTTCATTTTCTCGCGATACTGCTCCTGGAGCAAACTCGCTGCATCTGAAATGGTGTGCGCCCAATGTGCCAGTGTTTTAGCACCCCATTCCTCTGCGAAGGTTGGTGGCAGTTTTCAAATATAGGTCAGTGTGCACGCACATTGACCTATTCCAGAATGAAACTTCCACTCTGCAGCGGAGTGTGCGCTGATATGAAACTTTCTGGCAGATTAAAATTGTGTGCCGGAACCGGGACTCGAACCTGGGACCTTTGCCTTTCGCGGGCAATCGCTCTACCACTGAGCTACCCCGACACGACTCACGATGCCGCCTCACAACTTTACTTCCGCCAGTACCTCGCCTCCTACTTTCCAAACTTCACAGAAGTTCTCCTGCGAAACTTGCAAGACTAGCACTCTTGGAAGAAAGGATATGGTGGAGACATGGCTTAGCCACAGCCTAGGGGATGTTTCCAGAATGAAACTTTCACTCCGCAGCGGAGTGTGCGCTGATATGAAACTTCCTGGCAGATTAAAATTGTGTGCCGGAACCGGGACTCGAAACTGGGACCTTTGCCTTTCGCGGGCAAGCGCACTACCACTGAGCTACCCCGACACGACTCACGATGCCGCCTCACAACTTTACTTCCGCCAGTACCTTGCCTCCTACTTTCCAAACTTCACAGAAGCTCTCCTGCGAACCATGCAAGACTAGCACTTCTGGAAGAAAGGATATGGTGGAGACATGGCTTAGCCACAGCCTAGGGGATGTTTCCAGAATGAAACTAGTTGCAACGTCATTTCACTCCAAACCCCCGAGATTAGTAGGAACGTCTTTTCACTCCAAACTCCAGATTCCAACAGCAAGCCTTCTGTGTTGTCGGCTGTTGATCACGAATTGGTCCTCATTCATTCTGGTAATCCACTGGAAGAGTCTTAAGCAATCTGTAATAAAAGGCCAAAGATGGACACACTCCAAAAATTGTGACATTGTAATTCTGTTCAGACGAAGAGGTAGGTTACAAATACTGTAATAATTCTTGGCGAGCCGCATCACAGTAGCGGGGAAAAAAGTACCTGATTTGTATTCTTTCTTAGTCAGTATAAATCAACTGTATACCTGATATTGTTCTATACGGGGAAACTACAGAGAACAGTGTTCAATGAACGCCCTAGATACCTTCACTGTTACCCCCACCATGTCCTCGGCACACAGCTGTTCTCCATCTCTCGATACAGAACGGTGCCCACAAATCAGCAAATTCTGCAAACATGTCTCTAGTGTGTATTCTTCTCAGTGGCGTGGGTCTGGATGCAAGTCGTTTTGTACCTGAGGGTTGTTGCACAATAGGCAGGTAATGACTTTGGTTCCTACCTGTAGAGGTGATGTATCTGACGCGTGTACTGCAACCTAGGCAAGTGGTGATACTAGTTGGGGTATATATCTGTGCAAATCTATATCTATAAATGTGAATGTCTGTTCGGTGTACGTTTATCACGTCTGAACCTCAAGACATAAAGAGCTACAAATTTGTATAGTTACTAATGTCTACCCGGGGAAGGCTTTAGGCACGGTTTTATGGCGATCGGATAGCTATTTATCTATATATGTTAATGTGAATATCTGTTCGGTGTATGCTTATCACGTCCGAACGATAAGACGCAGAGACTTAAATATTTGTACAGTTACTAATTTATACCTGAGGGAGGTTTTAGGTACGGTTTTATAGCGATATGATAGATATTTAGTAATTTGAAGAATATAACGCGAAAATAATATTTACTCTTTGAAAATGATTTTCTTTGTTGCATTGTTACTTGAGGGTTGATAATGATAAAAGGGTGCAGTATATTGGGATGGAAATTATCGGTGTATATAAAATTCTCCGTGTGTGTGTGTGTGTGTGTTAATGTTTCGCTCTGCAGCGAAAACTACAGAACGCAAACGAATTGTCTGTGTGTAATTGTTGTCCGAAGTCTCCCGTTGTACACCATAGCAGTTCCATGCCGATAGCTATAAGGGGGTGGAAGAAATGGTGGTTGAAAGTCGTCAAGTTATTAAAAAATTCGGACTGAAGGCCAGCAATGACGTTTGCGACTCTATAGCAAGGAGGTTACATACAGCGAAACGTGATGCCACAGACCATATCTTTGGTCTATGCGTGCTACAATGTCTTCAGCTCTTTTTCTGTAAGGATAAGCATACGAATAAGGAAATATAAGAATAATTAAATAAAACAGTAAAAAAAGAAATTTTTTTTAATACATCTCTTTAAAAAAACCGATTTGACGTTTCGCGCATTACATCAAGTGATCGATCTGTGATATTATTACAATCATTATTGTTGAATTTCTTTATTGGATTCTTCGATCGAGTTCATTTTTGCGTGTGATTTGATCTCATAGCACACTACTGAAATATAGCTTATCTATCATAATCAACCAACACGCGAGCGGAGCCGCGGGTTTAAGCTAGTGATGATATAAACGTCGCGTACTACACGCTAGATATGTGGCGATTAGGTATGATGGTGACTACTTGTGCTGGTGATGCTGTTTCGCTATGCTACCTGTGCAGGTGATGGTGTACCTGTTTGTTACCGGTGCAAGTGATGCTGTACCTGCCTGCTACGCTATACCTATGTGCTACCTGTGCAGGTGATGCTGTACCTGGCGGCGGCTTCTGCCTGCGTGGCGTCGTGCGCGGCGGCCGTGTACTCTCCAGTAGAGGACTGGTCCTTCTTCGAGGCGCTCTACTTCTGCTTCGTCTCCTTCGCCACCATCGGGTTTGGGGACTACGTCACCACGCAGGTCAGACGCCTGGTACAGATGGCTTCTCACACTCATAATTATCACTAACAGAGAAACGATAAGAAAGGTTTCTTTGTCAGATGGCAATATTTTGAATCTTATAATATTTGCAACCCACGAAATATATCACACTCCAATTCCGTTAAATATGCAGATTGAAACTTTCACTCTGCAGCGGATTGTGCGCTGATATGAAATTTCCTGGCAGATTAAAATATCGTTCCGGAACCGGGACTCGAACCTGGGACATTTGCCTTTCGCGGGCAAGCGCTTTACCACTGAGCTATCCGACACGACTCACGGTCCGTCCTCAGAGCTTCAATTCTGCCAGTACCTCGCCTCCTACTTTCCAAACTTCAGCCGACCGCGTGGCCGACCGGTCTGCGGCGCGCCAGTCACGGTCTGCACGGCCGCTACGGCCGGGGATTCGAATCCCCCCTCGTGCATGGATATTTGTGCCGTCCTTAGTATTAGCTAGTTCATAAGTAGATTGTAAGTTTAGGGACTGATGAGTCCATAAGTAAGTCCCATAAGCTCTAAAAATATTTCCATACATCACGTAAGTTCTCCTGTTGATCTTGCAAGACTAGCACTCCTGGAAGAAAGGATATGGTGGAGACCTGGCTTAGCCACAGCCTAAGGGATGTTTCCAGAATGAAACTTTCACTCTGCAGCCGAATGTGCGCTGATATGACATGAAAGTTGTGAGGATGGACCGTGAGTCGTGTCGGGATAGCTGAGTGATAGAGCGCTTGCCCGCGAAAGGCAAATGTCCCAGGCTCGAGTCCCGGTTCCGGCACACGATTTTAATATGGCAGTAAGTTTCATACCAGCGCACACTCCGCTGCAGAGTGATCGTTTCAGTCTGGAAACATCCCTTAGGCTGTTGCTAAGCTATATCTCCAACGTATCATTTCTTCCAGGAGTGCTAGTCTTGCAAGATTCGCAAGAGAACTGTGAAGTTTGGGTAGTAGGAGGCGATGTACTGGCAGAACTGAAGTTATAAGGACGGACCGTGAATCGTGTCGGGAGAGCTCAGTGGTAGAGCGCTTGTCCGCGAAAGGCAAAGGTCCTACTTTCGAGACCCGGTTCCGGCACACAATTTCAATCTGCCAGGAAGTTTCACGTTAGGTATGCATTGACAGGAAAAGAACCGTTTGATTACGGAGGTGGTGAATGATTGACATCATGATGTATGTTTTAATACTAATAATTGAGCCCTAATTGAATGTATGTTGGTTGGCTGTTTGTAGCAAATCTCTTTGAAACTCAGTGTAAAAGTGATAACATGGTTTCATTGTAATACAGTGGCGAGGACACAGAGGACCAGAACGTGGCAACAGATGGTCGTCAGCAGCCGAACGGCAGCGTGGAGCATTGCGTTTATGAGCAGATTGGCGGTCTGGTCAAATTAACATTCACAGAATCAGAACAGTAGCGAAATGGCGTCACAACACAATTGGGGGGCTGGAGCCCTGACTCCAATTTGACGAAACACTGAAGCGCTAAATAACATACAGGTAAGCGAGAGCTGACTCTGCTGTTAGCGCACTGGCATGTAGGCCAGCATACGTTTCGCACGAATTTTAATTGTGACGGTTTTGATTGGTAACCTCCGATAGGAAGAAATTTTTTCTATAAAGTTCCACGGGAGAAAATGAACATCAGTCTGTGGTTGCCTGGAGCATGTTGAATTAAAGAGAGTGCGAGTGTGAGCAAAGGGCTATCTCAGACCATGATTGGACTGCCTTTATAAACGTGGGGAAGAAAGTGGATGTTTGCAGGAGACATAGCAGTTCTTGGTATGAGACAGCTGTCAGCGGTTCCCATGACGTAGGTCAATCCTCTCTCAACTGTAAAGGACTTGCGTCGTTCCTCCGGCTTAAATACAACTTGTATTAACAGAGTTAGATTCTGACTGAATCTTGCTCTTCGTAAACGGACGATTCTGAAATTCGGCTGTTCTTGTCTTATAGCATCTAGCATTTAGTCTTTCGAGAAACTCGCTCTCGGTTATGTACTTACATCAAGAAGTTACTGAATCCGCCTTTGGTTAGGAGTTGACGCCTGACTTTACACGTAGTGAAATATCAGACATCGATAGTTTATTAATTTTTGGACCGTGAGTTGTTGCCGAAGGGATATAAGTGATTTAATAGACACTGAACCGCCAAAGCCAACCCCGATGAGGACAAATAAACAAGGACTTGTAACAGCATTAAGCCAGCACGCTACTGAGATTGTGTTAACGCCATTAGCTTCGACATTCAGAGTAGATAAAGTGTTGCGATCTGATAAATGTTTCTCCACTGAGGTTTTACGTCGGTCTATTAGAGTAGGTTTCTTCTAATTTCCCGAAAGGAACGAAGTCATTCATCCGAGTAGAGCTTATTAGACTATGTTATACACCACTATTCAGAATTAAGAATACGACAGTCAGTGTCAGTTTATTTAAGCAAATACATGTTTCGTTTTATGTCAATATAATGTGTCGAAACTTCATTAACTTGCAAATCGTTGAGTTTTACCTTTAAATGAATTTTATGGTAAATAATTGTATTTATCCCTTAACGATAAACGTGTTTATCGTTAGACATTTAATTTGTAATATATTTTTGGCTGTTAATGTTAGGAGGAAGAATCCTAAAGGATGAGCATATATACAGAGCCGCGCGGGAATGGCCACATTGTCTGGGGCGTTATGATTAGGATCGCGTGGCCCCTCGTTGGTGGTTCGAGTCCTCACTCGGACACGGCAGTTTATTCTGTGCTTAGCATAAGTTAGTTTAAGTATTCACAGAGTATATGATTTCAACTGCGTATGGGCAAAGCTGAAAATGTGTACCCAGTCGTGATTCGAACCGGGTCTCCTGCTTTCTAGGCAGTTGCGCTGACCACTACATCACTCTGGACAAAGTGATCACCGCACCTGCAAGGACTACCTAAGCTCGCCTCCCGTAAGACAGAAATTACCAGCCTTACCCTGTTCACAGTAGTCAAACTCGTAGTTTCAGAAACTAATTCCCGTAAGAGTAAGGGCCACAACTTGCCCACCACTCCCCACTAGTTCGTGTCAAGAGAGAGATAACCATAGAAGTTTGTAACCCCAAGGAACCAAACATTTGATCATATTCACAGAAATACCTTACTGATTCAATCCGTGAAGTATATTTATACAATCCGTATCAATTTTTAAGAGTGACAGTACCATTTGACGACCGCGGTTTTATTCTGTTGCTCCGTCAACAGTGCTCTAGGTGATATTACTCTTCACCTCTTGAATTTTTAAAGCAGGGAACTGCAAGAGCACAGACAGTAACCGGAAAACGACGAGCGGTAGGAAGGGGGCGGAGTCTTGGAACGCCACTTTGAAAAGTTTAACTCTCCGTATTTCATTTCCGAATATAACTTACATGGAAATAGGCACATGACTTCTGTGACACCGAAACATTTCACGGTCGCACCATTGTACAAAATATTCAAGTTGTTCGAAACGCGTCAACTCGGACGTAAAACCCCAGATTTCCAACATTAATATCTTCATTCTCAGAAGATGTGTCACTACAGCGAGAAAAGTCTGCTTAATTTATGGTGGTGTCCAGACTTGTGACTTTTGGGTGACGTCATGGAGAGGGCGTGATCGTATGTGCAAAGCCAAGAAATCGCTAAGGCAATTGTAAAATATCAACGCCCCTGTCCCACTCCCTCTACCGGTCCTGCTGAGCGTTAAATGAGACACAGTAGAAAAACAGAGACCTCCTCCAACGTTGCCACATGCAGCTGTTGAAACTCTCATTAGGTTTTTGTATAAGGCAATGTAGACATTTGGTAAGTAATTTTTTATCTACAATGTACCTGTTATTGGCTTTTATGTTTCCATGACTGTAGAGGACATGGAATGTTTATGGTGATATTCTTTACCTTAAGCATCAGTGTGGCCAATGTACAGACATTTGTTCAAAGATCGTTTAAGACTATATTAATTATTTAAAATTAACTATTTAAAAGTAAATGAAACATACAATTTTGAAACAGGAGAGCCGGCCGCGGTGGCCGAGGAGACTGAGGCGCTTCAGTCACGGTCTGTTCGGCCACTACGGTCGGGGGTTCGAATCCCCCCTCGGGCATGGATATTTGTGCCGTCCTAGTTCGTAAGTAGTTGATAAGTAGTTTGTAAGTTTAGGGACTGATGACCCCGTAGTTAAGTCCCATAAGATTTACAAACATTTGAACATTTGAATTTTGAAACAGGAGAAATTTATGTTTCATGTTGTGTTGTGGTCTTCAGTCCGGAGACTAGTTTGAAGGAGCTCACCACCCTATATCCTGAGCAAGCCTCTTCATCTCCTCATAAGAACGGCACCCTACATCCCTTTAAATCTGCTGACTGTATTCAGTTTTTGGTCTCTCCCTGCGATTTTTACCCCACACACTTCCATCCAATGCTAAATCTTTCATACGGAGGCTAAAAGGTTTTTTCGATTTTTCAGACATTTTCACGCCCAGGTCCCGTTTAACACCAAGCGTAACCTCCACAGACCGTTAGGGTTGAAAAATGCCGCGGTGGAGTAGCCGAGCGGTCTAAAGCACCTCGCTGCGGAGCGCGCGGTTGCTCGCCGTGGAGGTTCGAGACCTCCCTCGGGCATGGGTATGTATGTTTGTCCATAGGTTAGTTCACCTAGGTTTAAGTAGTTTGTGAGCTACGGACTGATGACCACGCAGTGCGGTCCGATACAGTTACAGACATTTGAACATATGAATTTGGTTGAAAAATCAGACACATCTGAATTTCGTCATGCGCAATCCCTGTTGCTCTAAATAATTCGGCCCTGGCAATTTTATTACCTCTCAAATTAGCTTCGTTAGCAGCTTCGTCGACATCGATCTCTTTGAGCAGAAGGTCGGCCTCACAAGAAAAGAAGCAGAGGGTGTTAAGGTGAGGGTCAGAGGCTCGGCAGCTTACTCGGGTTCTGTCCCGAAGGGTCGGCAATTTCGCGGACCGCTGGCCACGTCGCCAGGAGGCGCCAGTCAGGTGTAGCCAGCTGTCGGCTGCTAGACCACGCGCACACTGTGGCCCCGTCGATCACAATGGAAACTCCCCACCACAACATACCTCAGATATAGTGGTGACTACGCATTGGAAAACCCAATATTTAAGAAAGGCAACATGAGTGATCAGCAAAATTACAGGCAGCTATCAGCGATGTTGATTTGCAGCAGGCTATTAGCACATATTATTATCAATCTATGTAGTTCCATGTTATAATGGAATTGGGACTGCGGCTGATCTAGTATTAATTGCGAATAATTAATGTATCCACTCAGCCGTGAAGATTATGTTTAAAAATGTTCACATGTTTGTAAATCTATCGGACCAAACTGCGTGGTCATCAGTCCCTAGCTTACAAACTACTTAAACCTAAATAAACTAACCTAAGGGCAACACACACACCCATGCCCCAGAGAGGAATCGAAACTCCACGGCGAGCAACAGCGCGCTCCGCAGCGAGACGCTTTAGACGGCGGCCGAGGGGACTGAGGCGCTTCAGTCACGGTCTGCACGCCAACTACGGTCGGGGGTTCGAATCCCCCCTCGGGCATGGATATTTGTGCCGTCCTTAGTTGTAGGTAGTTTATAAGTAGTTTGTAAGTTTAGGGACTGATGACCCCGTATTTAAGTCCCTTAAGCTTAACAAACATTTGAACATTTGAACGCTTTAGACCGCTCGGCTACTCAACCGCGGCGTGAAAATTATGTTGCTTTATTTAACGGCCAGTTTTGGTATTACAGTAATACCATCTTCAAGCTATGTCATAACATACATCCGAGTGAACTGTCGAAATGGCTATAGCTACCAGTTTATTTAATAATTGCCCAAATCATGAATATACATGTTTTACCTCACATATGTGACAGCAACTGTCAAAATAAGTAACAATTGCTGGGTGAATGCCGGTGACGTGGGACGGGCGAGTCCATATGCTCGGAGGTAAGGTACGTATGTCAACAGCGTGTGCTATTGGCGACAATGTTAGAGTCCATTGCATTTTGTATCCACAGCAGTGATGCCACTATTTAAGTTCCATCCCTCGTATTTTATCTGTTTTATTATTATAGCGATTTTGCCATTTTATGTGCCTAACACTGCACGGTATTGCCCGACGCCTTTTGGTAATACAGTGCAACTTAACTTTTTTTGCGCCGGCCGCAGTGGCCGAGCGGTCTGCGGCGCGTCAGTCATAGTCTGCACGGCCGCTACGGTCGGGGGTTCGAATCCCCCCCCCCTCTCGGGCATGAATGTTTGTGTCGTCTTTAGTATAAGGGTGTTCATAAGTAGTTTGTAAGTTTAGGGACTGATGACCCCGCAGTTAAGTCCCTTAAGCTTAAAAAACATTTGAAAATTTTTGAACTTTTATGCAAAACACCGGTAGACATCTCAAATGTTCAAATGTTTGTAGAACTTATGGGACTTAACTACGGGGTCATCAGTCCCTAAGCTTACAAACTACTTATGAACTAGGTAATCCTAAGGACGGCACAAATATCCACGCCCAAGGGGGGATCGAACCCCTGAGCGTAGTGGCCGTGCAGACCGTGACTGGAGCGCCTCTGTCTCCTCGGCCACCGCGGCCGGCGGCTACAATTTGAAGTGTAAAAATTATAAATTGTAACGTTATACCAAATGCCGTAGTCTACTTCATAAACAGCGGAAAAGTACTAAGCGATAAACTCTCAATAGACTCAATACACCAAATGTGGAACAATAAACGTGTACGGAATTCATTGCTTGACAAAATAAAATTTTCAGCAATTTAGTTAAGTTTGAAGAATAACAAATAGTTCGAAAATGGCTTAAATACATAGTATTATCCTGCTCTCCACTATGTAGAAAAGATTACATGTCTAGAGGGTAAAGGATATACGACGCATGCTCTAGAGTCGCTAAACCATCTGATCTTTGTGAATGATATTTTCACTCTCCAGCGGAGTGTGCGCTGATATGAACTTCATGGCAGAAAAGCGATTCGGCCTGCGACCTATGCCTTACGCTGGCAGTGCCCTACTGACTCAGCAATCCCGGCACGATTCACAGGCCGTTCTCATGGCAAGAGAACACCTGTGAAGTTTGGAAAGTACCAGTCGAGGTACTGGTGGGAGTAAAGTTGTGAGGAGTGGGAAGCGTGCCCGTATAGCACAGCCAGTAAAGCACTTGTCCGCGAAAGCCAAAGGTATCATGTTCGACTCCTGTTCCGTTACACAGTTTCAATCAGCCAGGATGATTCATCTAATCCTTGTCTTTCTGCAGAAACATTAGTAAATCGATAGGACTGTGGCCTTTTAGCTGGACTATCGCCTTTTGCAGCAACTATCACATGTTCACATTCTTAAAATAATTGCCTATATTCAACCTATCAACCTACAAACGTTCTAAGTCATAATATCCAGATAGTATTTTACAATGCATCTGTCGCTTTTTTGCATAGAAAGGTCCACACCGACATCTCCGTTTACGGTTTGTGGTTCTCAGTATATGGAAATGCAAATCTTTTATTTTGTTCGATGTATAATCTAACTCTTTTGACTTTGCTACACATAGTCTGGAGACCAACCTCATTACTTTCTTGGTTTTCGTTCTACATATTTCTGACGTTCAGTTATAACTTTTCGCGCAAGATAGTGGAAATGCGTCGTTGAAGACCTCAACCCCTACTCTCACCGATGGAAACTTTTCTGTGCAAGAAGCGGTGAATATCTCGGAATGAAAAGTCTCGTCTGTGAGCGCGACTTTATCTGAAGCGCACACTCGCGTGCCTTCATTAACGAGAGTTTTTCACGGCTTCTCTTCCCTCCATGCATCAGCTGAAAGCAAAGCCTTTTAAAGCCCTCCGAACTGACGGCGTTAATAGTCATGCCTCCTTTAGTGGTGAAGGTGCTTGTGTGCTTTGACGCCACGTCACGCTACACGATCCTTCAGATGTGTTTTCATATTAATATTTTGCGTTGTGTTTCTGTCTGACTCATCTGCAAGCCACAAACGGGTATTTGTTGCCACCGGATACATCTGTAGCTACATATTCGTTCCAGAAGTCACTGTGTGAGAGGTGGTGCTATTTCTTCCTTTCTCTTAATAATCCGTCTTGTTACTTCTCCTATGCGGCCTGCCATGAATTCCTCTACTATGTCGATCTCCTCACAGCACTTGCAACAACGCTGTTTTCTGCTTGGCGTGTTTCTGTCTTCCCCTACAATTTTATCTCTTAATAGGTTTCCCTAGTACCATGAAAGTTACTCGATGATCTCTAAACTCATGTCACATCCTTCATAGATAATTCGGCGTAGTTTTTAGAAGTACCACCACGTTCCTTTCCTTATAATCCAACCTCATATAAAAAATTTTAAATGTCTACAAACAGCAGCACGAAATAAAATAACGAAACGGAATTAAGGCACACGTTTACTTCTTAAAAGTTTAGCAGATTCCACAACCGATCGGAAATACACGAAACAGAAAAATTGAAACATTTCGACAGCTAATTGTAAATTTGTGCTGGACTGGGAATCGAACCCGGATTTCTCGCTTCAATGCAGTGGTCTTGCACGCTTCCCTTCCAACCCAAATTCTCAGCTTACAACACACTACGATCGTAGTGCCCCCTGCGCATTAGTTCAAATGTTCAAATGTTTGTAAATGTATCGGACCAAACTGCGTGGTCACCAGTCCGTAGAATACAAACTACTTAAACTATGGTAAACTAACCTAAGGACAACACACACACACAAACACACACCAATGCCCCAGGGAGGACCAGTACCTCCGACGGCAAACAACGGTGCGCTCCGCCTTAGACAGCTCGGCTACTCCACCGAGGCCGCATTGGTTCCTCTTGTTCGCAGCTTATACTGTATTCCCACAAGGGCCGAGGGTATGAATGCGTCCGAACTGAAATTGTCAATGCATGTTGTTGGAAAATTTACAATTATTGATATGGTGTCTTCTTTTCGTAGATAACGAACGAAAATAATTCACGCCGGTAATTGCTGACGGACAGAGGAATTTAGAACGTAACCATATAACTCTCGAACTGGGGTACATTTAACTGCTGCTCTCGGATGCCGCGGTCTATATGCTATATTTACTCGATTAAATGACGGGACCATCGTGGTGGGTGGGTTTCCGGTGAACAAAATGACTGAGGCTCTCATTTGCTTTACGACTGACAAGTACGTCAAGGAACGACAAGGCCGGCCGCGGTGGCCGAGGGGGCTGAGGCGCTCCAGTCACGGTCTGCACGGCCACTACGGTCGGGGGTTCGAATCCCCCCTCGGGCATGGATATTTGTGCCGTCCTTAGTTGTAGGTAGTTCGTAGGTAGTTTGTAAGTTTAGGGACTGATAGCCCCGTAGTTAAGTCCCATAAGCTTAACAAACATTTGAACATTTTTTGAACGACAAGGTACCATCTGTATCTACCTCCATCGTGAATTTGATTTTGTCATGGATGTCGTTGATGTGGTTCAAGAATTCACCCATTATTCACGTCTGCGAGGCCAGACAAGGAACTTATCCTCAACATAACATGAAAACTAGCCTTTGTAGAAACTGTCCTCCAGGGCAATGCCCCACCCAACGGTCCACCACCACCCGTCGCAGAAACGATATGTTCTAAGGGCGTTGCTGCACCGAGCGGGGGTAGTCTTAGACTCTGAATATCTAAAGAAGGAATTGAACCACTTACGGAAAGTATTTACGAAAAATGGCTGTAATAACCACTTGTTTCAAAATCTGTCCACACAAGACACGCCAGCAGAAGACCACCGAGGAGGAGACAGATATGCTTGCATTTTTTGCTCTTTCGTGGCTCGGTAACTGAAAAGCTTAGCCGGCTCCTTGAGGATAGTCTTGTGTAGTTCGCAAACGAACTAGTTAGGAAGAGCGCTCCCACAGGCAAACTACGCGAATTAGTTCGCAGATCCCTCGCATCTTAGTTCGCCCACTTCTTTTCCGAAGACTGACGGGGAACAGCGAGAGCACGCGAGAGCGCGCAGAATCGCGTGATTCCCTTCTGCGTAGTTGCCGTCATTTCGAGCTGAGATGCAGGTCAGCTGTAGTTTTAGTAGCGGTAGCAAAAGCCAAAACGAGCGGACGAACTAAAAAGAGCGACTTACTTCGCGGCCGAGCTGCGAACTAAAAGGAGAGCTACCGGTCGCGAAGTAAAATATGCGCGATAGGTCGTGAACAGAAATAAAAATCACGTGTTTGCCTTCTGCTGATGAGAGCCATTTCGAGGTTAGCGTCAGCCTGCTAGATTACAAAGTTCAGTGCTACAAAATTTCTGCTTTGAAGTATTTTGCACTCTGCAATATCTGACTAATAAATTCCATAATGCCAAGATAGAGAGATAACTCTAAACTTAAACGCGAGAAATTATCCGCAAACTGTTTCTTTTGGTTTGCGTGATATCGTTAGCGGCTCAAGCAGCAAGCGCATGAAGCAGCTAGGTGGGGAAAATTCTCCCTCCACCTGCATGCGCAGACCACGCCGCTCAGCCGTCACTCGGAGCGGACGAACTAAAAGAACGAACTAGTTCGCGGCAGAGCCGCGAACTAAAGTGAGCGCTTCCGATCGTGAACTATTATGCCCAAGTATAGTTGAGAGACACGACACATCGGCTCTGTCTTCAGGCCACGACAGCCGATGACACCTATGAATGATAATGTAGGCCGTAAGACCCCAGGTTTATACAAGATACCGTATGGGTGTGGACAGTTTTGCATTGGGCAGACTGCACTGTGTTGAGCAGAAAGATGTTTCTGTTTGCATTATCCCGAGAAATCAGCAATTGCGGACCATCCTCTGGAAAAACAAATATCGCATTTGGTTCGGCGAGGAATCAGTCCTTAGAACACTTCCTGCGATAGCGTAGTAAAAGAGGCGATCGACTTTAAAATATATTTAAAATCTCTTAATAAAGACTACTGCTTTCAGGTAAGCACAGCTTGGGACTCGGCCGTCGGACAATTGAAGCTGGCGCGGCTGCAACCAACCAAAACATTACCATACATGGTAATGCATCAGGCACCAATGACGTCGCAGGAAGCAGCGCAACTATAAAAGGACGGCGGCAGCAATGATTCGACAGTCACCACTTGATAATGACCGAGGAGATCTCGGCCGAAAGGTCGTGGATTTCAAACCACTTAGCGTCCTTGAAAGCCCGACACGAGAGAAGGTTTCCAATTTTTTGTATTGTCTTACATCTACTTGAGGTTATTACTTTCGTTTGGATATGAAAATTTGATACTAAACGGATTTCTAGTTTTGGCAATGTATGTTGTCATCTAAATATCAATATAGTCGGGTAGTAGTGACTACATCTTGCAAATTACTAACGTCTTATTTTAGAAAGTCTGTGTCAGTAGATTAAAAATTAAAACAGCTGATTATTTTGGAATGTACTGCCACTGAATGTCAGACATATGACAAGGATAATATTCAATAAATTGTTACTACTAGCAGATGTATCGATCAGAGATTGGTAATTTATGCCGCTCAAAGTAGTCATGAATTCAACACTATGTAGCGATATAAGAAAAAAATTTAAGTGTTCGTAAAAAAAAATATTATAAAAAATCATCTCGCTTCTTCCACCGACAGCAATGACATAAAACATAGACGTGTGTAATACTTGGCCGACTGCGGTGAACGAACCGTCTGCGGTGCGCCTGTCACAGTTTGCACAGCCACTACCGTCGGGGGTTCGAATACCCCCTCGGGCAAGGATATTTGTGCCGTCCTTAGTATTAGCTAGTTTGTAAGTTTAGAGACTGATGACCCCATAGTAAGTCCCATAAGCTCTTCAAACATTTGATCATTTTGTAATACTTGAATACTGGAAGTATTCACTGGTGCAGAACATGAGCACTTCGAATCTAAATGAAAGTCTCTACTTTTAGCCGTCTCTACTTTTTCGACAGAAACCGAAACTGCAGAGAAAATACTGTTCCGTATGAAATTCACACGTTGCGTCTGACGCCAACAGACAATCACAGTCTCTACTTGGAGACGGCTAATTGATAACACAAATATTTCTAAGCTGCCGGGCGTACAACAATGTACCTTGTTAACGTTCAAGAATTCTATCGTACCGTGTACTTTCTATTGATCACAGAGATAAGAGTTAAAGTGTTTTGGATATCCATTGTCCTTGCAATAACTTGCTTATCTATCAGAATAGTGGGCATACTGTAGCTATCTTTCAGCATAGACTCGAAAATGAAACGTTACACATTTGCGTTGTGTTTAAAGAATGTTAATACCAACAGCTGAAATTTTCGATGGAATTTTATTCTGCTGCCGGCTTATAAACTCCAGTATTATTCAGGCCAAAACAATGACGTCTATCGTCTTATATATGTGATCAATGACGCAGTATTTCTCCGAAATTTGCCTTTCCTGATTATTCATGTGTGTACTCCTTAGATTAGACGGCGGTGACTCTAGATACGTACAGCAGAATGATAAAAAAGAGGTAGTGATAATGTAAGAGGAAAACAATGGGAGAAAAAAATGGCAGAGGCAGCGAGCAAAACCAAGGAATGTGGCGCAGTGGTAAGACAATGGACTCGCATTCGGGAGAACGGTGGTTCAAATCCAACTCCAGACATCCACATTTAGCTTTTCTGTGATTTTCCTAAATCATTCGAGGCAAATGCCGATAGGTAACTTCAAAAAGGGCACAGCGATTTTATTCCCCACCCTCAGTCAACAATCAGAGAATGAGATCCGTCTGTAGTAACTACTCTGTCGACGTAATGTTAAACCCTAAACTTCGTAAGAGAGCTAAAGAATCAGAGAAGAATACAGGAATGTTCTCAATTGTCGTCTCGCATTCGGGAGGTCGGAATTTAAAATATTTCTCCGGCCATCCAGATTTGCGTTTTCCGTAATTTCCCTAAATCTCTCAAAAACATTCTGGATTATTTCCTTGGAAAGGAGACAGCCGATTTCCGTCTTCATCATTATCAAAAGAATCAAAGCTTTTGATTCGTCCCTATTGACCACGCTGTCAACTGAACGTTAAGCCCCTATCTTCCTCCTTTCTTTCGAATGTCATCCCATTCCCTGTCGGATCCAGTTTTGTCGAATGTAAGTATAACATCATACTGTAACAGTTCCCACTGATATAATACGTGTCAAGAATATTTAATTTATTTACGTTCATTTGAAGTCTCCCTAGGTAAATACATCATCCTATACTGTCCTTTCACAAAATTTCAATAGAATTTTCAAATATTTGTAAACCTACTGGAGGAAATCGCTATGATCATCAGCCCCTAGACTTACAAACCTCTTAAACTAACCGACACTATGGACAACACACACGCCCATGCTCGAAGGACGACGCGAACCTCTGGTGGAAACGTCAGCCCAGTCAGTAGCGTGACGCCGCAGACCACGCAGCCATTCGTAGTGGTACACAAAATTTCCTCTCAGGAATGAACTCTATAATGCGTGGATCAATAAGTAATTAGGCTTTCATTTATAGTCGGGGAATCAGTGAACCGTGTCTTATGACTTCCTTATAAAAGGGCTGATCTGGCCGTAGGGAACGAATTTCCAACTCTTTATGAAAAGTACGCTCTGTGATTGGGCCAGGTAAAGCCGGCGCGGGAAGCTGGGGAAACTTCCATTGACTTTTCTGTTTGAATTTTCTCCGCTGAACTTCGGTAGAAAAAAAGCAATGAGTTTTCGAGGGTTTGCTGGCGCCCTACAAAGTAGTGTCAGTCAAGCAGCGGTAACTTATATTTCCTAAAATGTCTGAAGAAAACTCTGAGGCTGTGTTCATAAGGTATGATGCGTTGCTAGCGTAGGTTCATCTTGAAAAGAAACAGTTCTGTTATTTATTAATTTGATGGACATTACCAGTGAGTTACCGTAAAAAGGGGTAACTTAGAAAGGCTCTTTCTTCTTGCGTATTTGATGCTCTTCAAAGAGAACTATTCGAGAGACAACTTTGGCTCATGTGTCATCGTAACAGTTAAAGCCGTGGTTGTCTTTACTAAAAAAGGGTATTCCTCTCACGGCCCGTTACGCCCCCTTCTGTTATTTCTTTTTGGTGTCAAAGTTACCCCGGGTTGTCGGTAGCTTCGACACCCCGCATAATTGAGCGTAATGTCGAAGTTAAACTGATCGATAGTAACTTCGACATCAAAAAAGTAAAAATTATCATAAACTATCAGTCAAATGTAATAGCCGATAATCTCAGAGGCCTTAATTAGACAACTGAGATAATGAAAACAATATGTACGTACTTATATATATTATACTAGAACTGACATGTGATTACAACTTCACGCAATTTGGGTTCATAGATCCTGAGAAATCAGTACGCAGAACAACCAACTCTGGCCGTAATAACCGCCTAGATACACCTGGGCATTGAGCCAAACAGAGCTTGGATGGCGTGTACAGGTACAGATGCCCTTGCAGCTTCAACACGATACCACAGTCCATCAAGAGTAGTGACTGGCGTATTGTGACTAGACAATTGCTCGGCCGCCATTGACCAGACATATTCAATTGATGAGAGATCTGAAGTATGTGCTGGCCAGAGCAGCAGTCGAACATCTTCCGTATCCAGAAAGGCCCGTATAGGACCTGCAACATGCGGTCGTGCATTATCCTGCTGAAATGTAGGGTTTCGTAGGGATCGAATGTCAATGCGAACAAGAGGTGACCGAGATACCATGTAACCATGGCACCCCATACCATCACGCCGGGTGTTATGCCAGTATGGCGATGACGAATACATGCTTCCAATGTGCGTTCACTGCGATGTCACCAAACACTGATGCGACCATCACGATGCTGTAAACAGAATTTGCGTCATTGCGGACACAATCGCAGGCGCTCCTGCCTGTGATGCAGCGTCAAGGGTAAGCACAGCCATGGTCTCCGAGCTGATAGTCCGTACTTCTGCAGACGTCGTCGAACAGTTCGTGCGGATGGTTGTTGTCTTGCAAACGTCCCCATCTGTTGACCAAGGGATCGAGGCGTGGTTGCACAGCCAAGCGGATAAGATGCCTGTCACCTTGACTGCTAGTGATACAAGGACGTTGGGATCCAGCACAGCGTTCCGTATTGCACTCCTGAACCCACCGATTCCATATTCCGCTAAAGTCATTGGATCGCGACCAAAGCGTGCAGCAATGTCGCGATACGATAAACCGCAGTCGCGATAGGCTACAATCCGACCTCTTTCAAAGTCGGAAACGTGATGGTACGAATTTCACCTCCTTACACGACGCATCGGCACAACGTTTCACCAGGCAACGCCGGTCAACTGCTGTTTGTGTTTGATAAATCGGTTGGAAACTTACCTCATGTCAACAAGTTGTAGTTGTCGCTAACCTTGTGTTAATGCTCTGAAAAACTAATCATTTACATATCACAGTATCTTCTTCCTGTCGGTTAAATTTCGCGTCTGTAGCGCATCATATTAGTTGTGCTACACTTTTAATGGCAAGGAGTGTAAATCATATTATGTGGATTGGCAAATCCGAATCGAAACGCGGATGCCAATCAGAAAGGCAGTGCTTTCAGAAACTTCTGAAGCATTATCAGCGAACCACTTCCTAACTCAAATTTTTGTTGTACCTGAAAGTTGTCAATGGCAAAAATAAATTTATAGATACTCTTTGACTAGGCAGGAACCTTAATTCGTTCACATAAGAACATCAAGAAATATTGCGTACGGACACTGTAATATATGACTTCTTCATACGGTAATTACTAATAGTAGTGTTGAAAAGCAGTGAAAATTTCTAAAGCACAATGAAACTCCAGTGTTCTACGAGGGTAAGTCACTTATTAACGGCAATTTAGTAATACTTTTGTTTCATGTTGGTAGTACTGTCGTTTTGAGTTGATGACATTTGCTTTTTTTGATTTGTTGTTATATCTTTGCAATTTTCAAGCAGCTAGGTTAGTTGCGTTGTCGCAATGGATGTCTACGAATGGATTGAAGAATTCCAAAATTTTCGCACAAGTGTTAATTAAGCACGATGAAGGATCCGGATGACCGTTTACTGCCACAATTGAAGAAACCATTGAGCGTTTACGTGAAATGATTCTCTTAGGCAGACAATTAACTATTGACAAAGTGGCACAATCTCTGAAAATCAGTCACGTTTCTGCCTACGAAATGATCCCCAACATACTTGGATTTAATAAGGTTTGTGTAAGATGGGTCTCAAACAACACACAGTTTCCAGAATGAAACTTTCACTCTGCAGCGAAGTGTGCGCTGATATGAAACATCCTGGCAGATTAAAATTGTGTTCCGGAACCGGGACTCGAACCTGGGATCTGTGCCTTTCGCGGGCAAGCGCACTACCGACTGAGCTATCCCGACACGACTCACGATACCGCCTCACAACTTTAGTTTCGCCAGTACCTCGCCCCTTCTTTCCAAACTTCACAGAAGCTCTCCTGCGAGCCATGCAAGACTAGCACTCCTGGAAGAAAGGATATGGTGGAGACATCGCTTAGCCACAGCCTAAGGAATGTTTCCAGAATGAAACTTTCACTCTGCAGCGGAGTGTGCGCTGATATGAAACTTACTGGCAGATTAAAATTGTGTGCCGGAAGGCAAAGGTCCCAGGTTCGAGTCCAGGTTCCGGCACACAATTTTCATCTGCCAGGAAGTTTCAACACACAGTGTCATAAACCAACGCGCTTGGATATCTGCAAAAAAATATTTGGATCGCTGTGGTAACGAAGGAGATAAACATCTTAGACAGGATCATTATCGGTGACGAAACATGGATCCATCGTTACAAGCCGAAGAGTAAAGGGCAGAGTATGGATTGGAAACTAAAGTATTCATATACACACAATTATCGTATAGCAATTTATTCGTGGAACAAGGCCACGAAATATTTACAATGCAAGGGCGTGCAGAGCGCTGTATGGCTTTATGCAACTCTTTAAATAAAAGGCCTCCTTCTGAGGCTAGTGACCATATCTTCAATTAAACTTCAGTTTATGTTGTTGTTGTTGTTTTCAGTAAGTAGACTGGTTTGTTGCAGCTCTCCATGCTACGCTGTCCCGTGCAAGTCTCTTCATCTGAGAATACGTTCGGCAACCTACATCCTTTTGAATCTGCTTACTATATTCGTCCCTCGGTCTCCCTCTACGATTTTTACCCCACACGCTTCCTTCTAATGCTAAGTTGACAATTCCTTGATGTCTCAGAATGTGTCCAACCAATCTATCCCTTCTCTTAGTCAGGATATACCAGAAACTCATTCGGTTAAGTACCTTCTCATTAGTCACGTGATCTAATCATCATTCGTCTGTAGCACCAAATTTGAAAAGCTTCTATAATCTTTTTGTCTGAACTCCTTATCGTCCACGTATCACTGCCAGACAATGCTACACACCAGACAAATGCTTTCAGAAAGGACTTCCTAACATTTAAATTAATATTGGATGTTAACAAGTTTCGCTTCTTTAGAAACGCTTTTCTTGCCATAGCCATTCTGCATTTTATATCTTCTTTACTTCGGCCATCAGAAGTTATCTTGCTACCCAAATAACAAAATTCATCTACTACTTTTATTGCCTGATTACCTGATCTAATTCCTTCAGCATCGCCTGGTTTTCTGACATTGCATTCCATTACCTTCGTTTTACTCTTGTTAATGTTCATCTCATATCTTCCTTTCAAGACACTGTCCATTCCATTCAATTGGTCTTCCACACCTTTTGCGGTCTCTGAGAAAATTAATATGTCATCGGCAAACCGCAATTTTATTTCTTCTCCCTGCACTTTAATGCCCTCTCCAAATTTCTCCTTCCATTCCTTCACTGCCTGCTCAATGTACAGATTGAACAACATCGATAAAAGGCTACAACCCTGTCTTACTCCCTTCCCAAACTCTGCACTCTTTCTTGCCCTTTGACTCTAATAACCACTGTCTGGTTTTTGTGTAGGTTGAATATAACTCTTTGCTCCCTTCAGTTTAATGACAACCGAAAAAACGTCTCGAAAGAATAGTTAAAATCTCAAATTCAATGGCCTTCTTGATGGAATGGGAAAAATTAATTAAACAGAAAACTCTTGATGTGAATCGAATATTATTTACAAATGAATCGATGAAGAATGATTGGAAGCTAGGCTTGAAGATGTTACACTCCTTTGGAATCTTTGTTGGTGGCCGTTCTTCGCGTTTCCGTGAAGAGCCAGGAGCAAGCGTCGGCAGACGGCGTAGTGATGGCGTGGCTGCTGAGGCCGCACCGTGGTCCGTCGATCGGCAAGTGAAAGCTGCTGGTGGTCGAAGACAAGCCTCTGTATCGGCGGGGCCGCGGTGGAGTAGCCGAGCGGAGCGGAGCGCGCGGTTGCTCGCCGTGGAGGTTCGAGTCCTCCCTGGGGCATGGGTGTGTGTGTTTGTCCGTAGGTTAGTTTACCTAGGTTTAAGTAGTTTGTAAGCTACGAGCTGATGACCACGCAGTTTGATCCGATATATTTACAAACATTTGAACATTTTTTGTATCGACGGTAGGCTATTTATCGAGCCAGGGATTATGCCGAAAGCTTGTATCCGTCCGCCGCGGTGTCACTTCGTCGGATCCCGTCAACCAGACTCTGTAACGGCGCTGCTGTCGCGGGATAATTTGAACTCTCGCCCGGCCGCCATGGTAGTGGCAAGCGTCAGATAAACACGAGGCGCGTCCAGAAAGTAAGTTCCGTTTGGTTATATAAAACGAACGGGGACAGGTACAGAAAAAATATTGATTGTATAAAAATCTACAACTGTTAAACTACTTTTCTACATAGCTTCCGTAATTTTGTAGGCAATTCATAGCATGGCACAAGGTTTTGTGTGCCTTTTTCATAGAATGTTGCCGCCTGCGTATTCAACCATGTGGTAACATGTTCTTTCAGCTCGTCATCATCGTTGAAGTGTTGTCCACCAAGGATAGATTTTAGGTGTAAGAAGAGTATTACTGTCAAAAGATTTTTTTTCAGTATAATGCATGACCTCACACACCGAATGTGACAAAACAATTGTTACGGAAATTTCAATTGGACGTGTTTGATCATCCTCTATACATTACTTAAAGCTTTCGGGCTGAGATGCCGTAGTCCATATATGAAACTTTCCCCTTACGTTTCGCCCTCGTCTGCGGAAGGCATCCTCGGAGGTAAAGCGAAACGTCAGAGGAAAGTTTCATATATGGACCACGGCATCTCAGCCCGGAAGCTTTACGTAATGACGACGCCTGCCGTGAAAACCTTCATTCTATGATCCTCTATACAGCTCACACCTCTCTCCTAGCGACTTTCATCTCTTCTTACACCTAAAATCTGTCCTTGGTAGTCAACACTTCAACGATCATAAAGAGCAGTTACCACATGGTTGAATACACAGGCGGCAACCTTCTGTGAAGGATGCATGCAAAAACTTGTTGCACGCTATGACAAGTGCCTACAAAATTTCGGAAGTTATGTGGAAACGTAGTTTAAGAGTTGTAGAATTTTGTGCAATAAAAATTTCTCCTGTATCTGTGTACAATTTCATTTTATTACCGAACGGAACTTACGTTCTGGACGTGACTCATACAAGTGTTGTTAGCAGGTAAATCGTGTATTAAATAGCTACTGTGGGATATATGCACAATTGATAGTCACGTCTGTATTGTTTGACTATTGCAGTGTACATGAAGCACGATGGCGAAGAGCTGCTCAGCGTTTTAATGCACAAATCAATGGAAGAAAGGAATAAAAAGATCGAATACTGTCTTCCCATTCTCAGGAATACAAGTAGTCCTACTACTTGTGTTCAGACATAGTTATTCTTGCTTAACAGACTGTTAGTCAAGACAATACAGGTTTGAATGAAATAAATAACAGGCTTTTACTATACTGCTAGTTCTAAAAAAGGAGCTACTTTACGCCGCACTGGTGGACAGGAAGTTTAAAAAGTTTCATTTTATGATGTGTAAAATAACAATTGGGATCACGAAATTAGTTTCCTCACTATAGTTCGAATTTTTGTTTATGAAATTGATATCAGCAATTTGTAACGCAGAATTTAAAGGTAATTTGCTTTACATATAGGTATAACAACTGAAAGGAGTTTGCAGAACTGTATATAGTTCCATATATGAATGACACATAGCCACACAAGGCTGCACTTTGTGAAGTTGAACCCGGTGACAATAGTTGTTAACTTTTGAGCAGTTCACTTTACTGTAAGGTATTTGGCCTATAGCATTAAAAATACTAATGTTCTTGCTAGATACCCTAATGCTAATGTTAGATGCATTAGTTAAGAAAAAGTTATGGCATACTTCGTGTTATTAAAAGATTTTGGTAGTGGCTGGTTGCTGTATTCACAAGGTAAGAAGCTACTTTTCAGTTATCTATCTGATAGCATATTTCACTTTCACTATCGATTTTTAACGTCAACTGTTTCAGACAGCCCTGTTTGATTTTTTGATGCTATGAAATATCTAAATATTGGAGAATACAGGACTAAAGCAAAGATGTAACGTGTGAAACTCTTCCAAAATTAATGTTTGTACAAAAGATTCACAATCGTAGAATATACTGAGAAAGTGCCAAAACATCGTGTCTGACGATAAATTCTGTTCATATGCTGTGTGGTGTCGCACAAGTCCAAAGTGCGCGCCACCTACTTTCGCCGCGCGCCGCTATGCACGCACGGCGCGGCGTTCTTACGACGTCAGCCACGAGCGCCCTCTGCTACAACTCCGCTCGTGGCCACCACTGAACGACATCGTTCACTTGGAACTGAGATAGGAACCAGTTAACACTTCAGTATCAGATAGGCACCTGTGAAGACTTGGCTATCGGAAAGGCACTAGGCAGGCCTCTAGCTCAACCATGTATCAGCATTCTGCAGTACTGAGCTATGTAAAAGTTAAATATTACTAAGTCTCTAAGAAATATATATCTCGTTCTAATTTAATCTAGTGTTTCTAGTTACTGCTGTCCCACTGGCTGGTCACCTCCTACCTGCACAAGCGTGCATCCTTTATTCCTGTGTCGGTCTTTCTACTCGGCCACCGACACCTACGACGGTAACGAAACACAAATGCGGCGACGAGGCTGGGACATTAAATGCTGCACTTAAAAGGCGAAAAAAGTACTTGTTATTGTTCGGTTGCGTTAGAAAGAGGAAACGCTGTTGGCTAATTTCTGCACCGTCTGTGTAATAAATTTACACACAAACGACATTTGCTGTATATTCAAGGAGTCTGAAGCTGTTTTGTAGTTATATATTTCAGTTAGACTTGGTTTTCGTGACTTAAATGAATACTCTCTCTAATCAAAAGAATCTTACGCACGTTTAAAGTTCGCGCGAAAGTTTGCCACCACAATGGCTACCGAGGCGCTTTTCAATTTGTCCGCTAATCGCAGTCGGCCGCTTATGCGATTGTGGGGGCTTGGTTCCCGCGCACGGTCACGCCCATTTCCTGAGCTGTCGGCGGTGACGTGCGGGACGCCGAACACCTTATTCCGCGCTGCGCGACGGGGTTTGCGCATGCAAATAGTGCAGCTACGCGTGCGCAGTTAAGTCGCCTGCTTCCTAGCGTGAGCGTCCGCCGGTGCTGCCCGCTGCAGGAACGCGCGACGTACCAAAAAGCCCGCTGGTGTGCGCGGGAAGGGTGCGCGCCACGGCAGAAACATCCAAATTCGTAGTGCAAGAAAAAGTTTAAGACCCAGCCGTCCACAGGAAAACTAATGCTTACGGTTGTTTGGGACGCACAACGCCCAACACTGGAACATTATGGGGAAAGGGGCACAACAATAACCAGTGTACGATACATTGAGATGCTTACTGCCAGGCTAATGTTTGTGCTACGACCGCGGTACTTGACGCCTGCAGCTTCGACTACCCTTCCAACAGCACAACGTTACGGGTTGCCAGCTCCGTAGGAGTCGGGCACTGTAACTGCAAAACATCCAGAGATATCCACACTGTGATAGCTTGAAGCTCTCGAACAGGGGGCTCCACTAGTGCGATCCTGGGAGTGGTCTGGATGAAGCGCACTCCGTGCTAGTTGGAGGAAGCAGCTGACTAATATAGGGCCAGCACAGGCTCACCGGCGGCTTTCATTATGTCATTATGTAACAGCATCAATTTATCACTATGTCTTTCACTTTGTAAACCAATTGTCAAACTGTTACATTCGTTCGGGTGTAGAGCAGCATTGTAGGCTGCTGTCAGCCTGCCCATGTGGGCGTTGAAATCTAATAAAGGAAAAAATAATTCACCGGCTGCAGTCTCATCGGCGGTCGTCTTGGCGGATCGTGCTCTCCAATACGATAAGAAGTGTTTGTGTTTGTGAGTTGTGGCGTCGGACTTGCGCGGCCACACATTGTGTCAGATATATTACATGTTTCAGACTGTACAGATTAGAGGAATATATTGGTTGTTGTTTACATCTGAGTTTGGTTGTAACAGTTTGCAATTCGAAGCAAACGCTGAGGATTGCTGTAAAAAGGTGTTGAGCTGTTACACGACTATGTTCATCCGCATACTGTTACCCATACTGCTGAAGCGCTCCAGAAACCTAAATTTGAAGTCCTGGATCATTCTCCATATAGTTCCGATATTGCCTCTACTGACCTACTCTTATGAGGGCATCAGAAAACTGGTACAACGATGGACCAAGTGCATTGAAAGTTTGAAACGCATGAAGACTACGTCGAAAAATTTTCTTTTAAGTTTCCTATTTGATTACAATAAAATTTTATAACTACTTTGCGGATAATAATAGACTTAACCTCGTATAAGGTGCGCACAAATTAAAAGAAGACATCTGAGAGGAAGAGGTGTGCCAGTTGCTAATTGTTTCAGTGCTAATCACCGTAACAATAAATTTAACCCACTGTGAGGCAATACGGTCAATACCTGCGTGCGCAAATGTTTACAGTCTGCTAGGAAACAGTGATTTTTACATAGGTGTCTACCTCTTCGTTCAAAACATAACGATGGCAAAGAATATCTTTGTTCAGGGATGTAGAACGTATGGGAATCGCATGGGAAGAAATCAGGACTACATGGATCACGTACAACGACTTCCTAGCTTCCTCAAAATATAGGAGAGCTTTACCTTAATGCAAAATGATGCCATTTTTGTTCGTTTTTTCAACATTTCTGGAGGTGTTTCAACCCCAGAACCCCCTCTGGCTACGTCTAAAAAAGAGCAGTAGTGGTGTTTTGCAAAATAAATTATGTTCTTCAGTAGGCAGTCCTTTGGAGTTGACCTTCGTAAAATAAGCAGTTTTGTCCTAGGTTTTTCGAGGTTTTCAACTTTGGTTTCAATATTCAAGTAGCGGCCCCTGGCGGACTGTGGTGTGTTGCAGGAGCCGGACTACCCGCACGTGCACTGGTACCGCTTCGGCAACTTCGTGTTCCTGGTGCTGGGCTGCTGCTGCATCTACTCGCTGTTCAACGTCACCTCCATCGTCATCAAGCAGTTCCTCAACTGGCTCATCGTCAAGCTGGCGTGCCGCGGCGTCTGCGGCACCGCCGGGGGACCGCGCAGGCCGTCGGTCATCGCCGTCCGCAAGGTGAGTACACAGGGGCAGGGTATAGTAGGGTCGGGCGCACCACAGTAGAGTGGGGTAAGGAAACGTCTGGACAACAGCACGTGAATCCCAGAGGCTCTACAAATCACACATATAATCTACCCCTCACACCTGAAAATCACCCCACTTACAAGCAAAAACGGAACAAAATGAATCAAGCCGTGAGGAAAGCAAAACTTAGATATTTCCCATAGACTTACTAAATAAAAACTAGACCGCTCGCTGGCGCTAGTGTCACGTCCCCACACTGAACGTGACAGAAGCCACCATTTGCAGGGCAATCGTGCGTAAACATGGTTCTTTCGTGTGATGCTTTTAATTGTAACAATGAGAACGGAAGCACAGACGAAGACGGAAACAATGTTACATTTCACAGATCAGTCATTACCTGTATACCGTATAGTATTTTCATGGAAAAATAAGAAATCATTAGCATTTGTTTTTGTTTAAGTTTCCTCTTTCAAATGATCCTCTAAAATTGAGAAACGTACTTTGGTGCACGTCAAGTACTTATATTTTACTTGCATATAAATTACTAAAAACACTAATTTGAGCTGAGTGAATACCCTTGCCTATAAGAGATATTTATCACATAAAAGTATGATGCAGAAGTAGGTCGAATAATTGCATTTAGACACTTAACAGGTGGTGATTGTACTTCGTAAATGGTCAAATATTTGGTCGAATATTGCATACTCAACCACTTTGAGAGGTACTGTGTCTGTTAAAAAGTAATGTGCGAATGAAATGCCTATTTTAAATTTTATGAGTTATTACAATTATTGGTATCAAAATTCCAAGAAGTTGAAAGAAAAATTCTATGTGATATGGAAAGGAATGTAGACAAAAATGTGATGTACAAAAATAAGCATGCAAAGCGTACAGAGTAGTCGGCGAAAAGTAAACAGGGGCTGAAAGAAAATTACGTGAAATAATAAATAATCGCACTCTCAGCTACTTTACAAATTTCATGGAATCATCTTATGCAAATATCTCGATGAAAAGTGCTCCACCTTATCAGAAAAGAGCCTTACATTCTTAAATTTCATGTCTCTATGCAGACGTTATTTCGAAAATTAGGAGACTTAATTCATTTAAGAATACTTTTTAAACAGACTGCAATAATCAGTATTTTTTTAAACAAACATACGTTTATTTTGTGCTTAATTTGCTCTTGTTGCGTCTCATACACTTCAAATCACAACCCCAGTAGTAGGATTCTTCCCTGCAAATGGCTGCGATCAGCCGCTTCAATTCGGGGACATTTGCCCCGCTTCTCCGCTACGGCGTGGTAGGGGCTTGATATGTACAGTCATTAACCGCGATCAGACAGAAACGTACTATCCCATCGGAAAACGTGCGTTGTCTTCATGTAGAAAAGTAAAGACTGCAGCGGAATCCATTGCCCTTACCGTGAAACTGAATCACTATTCTACATTACCTACAACTACAGTTGAACAGAAACGACTCAGAGACTTACTGGTCTTAGGGATGAAAGACGATACCCGAGAAAAATATGTCTTAAGCGTGTTATTGGCAATGCCGTCAAAACATTTATTGTGCTTTTACTCATAACTAAACTAACGTACACCTGCAGGTGTTAATGTCATTAATCCATCTTCAGATCTTGTAAAAGACAACGGCAATGAGAGATATAACAACATACATATATAAAAGAGACAATTACACTACATACACAATATACAGGGTGTTACAAAAAGGTACGGCCAAACTTTCAGGAAACATTCCTCACACACAAAGAAAGAAAATATATTATGTGGACATGAGTCCGGAAACGCTTAATTTCCAAGTTAGTGCTCATTTTATTACTTCTCTTCAACTCACATTAATCATGGAATGGAAACACACAGCAACAGAACGTACCAGCGTGACTTCAAACACTTAGTTACAGGAAATGTTCGAAATGTCCTCCGTTAGCGAGGATACATGCATCCACCCTCCGTCGCATGGAATCCCTGATGCGCTGATGCAGCCCTGGAAAATGGCGTATTGTATCAAAGCCGTCCACGATACGAGCACATTTGGTACCGGGGTTGTGTAGACAAGAGTTTTCAAATGCCCCCATAAATGAAAGTCAACAGGGTTGAGGTCAGGAGAGCGTGGAGGACATGGAATTGTTCCGCCTCTACCAATCCATCGGTCACCGAATCTGTTGTTGAGAAGCGTACGAACACGTCGACTAAAATGTGCAGGAGCTCCATCGTGCATGAACCACATGTTGTGTCGTACTTGTAAAGGCACATATTCTAGCAGCACAGGTAGAGAATCCCGTATGAAATCATGATAACGTGCTCCAGTGAGCGTAGGTGGAACAACATGAGGCCCAACCAAGACATCACCAACAATTCCTGTCCAAAAGTACACAGAAAATCTGTGTTGATGACGTGATTGCATAATTGCGTGCGGATTCTTGTCAGCCCACACATGTTGATTGTGCAAATTTACAATTTGATCACGTTGGAATGAAACCTCATCCGTAAATAGAACATTTCAAGAGAAATACTAAAACGAGCTCTAACATGGAAATTAAGCGTTTCCGGACACATGTCCACATTAACATATTTTCTTTCTTTGTGTGTGAGGAATGTTTCCTGAAAGTTTGGCCGTACCTTTTTGTAACACCCTGTATATGATAATTATAGGAACCGACACTAGTGTCAGCCTATATGTATGGGTACAATAAAATTGGGAACTGATAGAGTGATGACTGTTATCAAACACATATAATATTTCATCAAAAAATTGAGATATAATGTGTGTTGCTAAACCTCATCTGTTGTAGTTCCTCTGTTAATTATATAATATTAAAATAAGTAGAATATAATGTCATTAGGACATACATGTCTCGTGTATGTAGTATAATAAAACTGGACCTATTTGTCACACAGCAACGAACTTCCACTATGTAGAGCTGTTAACTGACTTCATTCTTAAAATAACATACCGGAAAGTCTTCGTTTCTGTCAAGTTTTAACGATTTATATTTACTTGTTGAGGTTAATCGTGGATGATTTGGTGACATGATATATCTACCTAACAAAGTTGATATTCGAGAAGTGTATCTAAAGGCAAAATAAGAAATATTAAGGCAAAAAAAAAAAAAAAAAAAAAAAAAAAAAAAAAAAAAAAAAAAAAAGACAGGGCATATAAGATTAGCGTTTAATGGAGATGACAATACCAAAGATCAAATGATTAAGCTTATTATTGACCCACTACTACCTATCACAATATATTAGCGACTCTCCAACCACTCCCAGAACCATAACACTGATATTTGTGTAATTTCAAAGGCAACGAATTTAATTTTCTTTTGTTGATACAAATTTCTTGTAATACCCATTTTCGTTGAATTGAACACATCGTATTATTACCTGAATTCCGACAGAAAAGAATATATTGCACAATGAGGTTTCGCATTGCAAGTAAAGCTCAGAAACGACTTATGCTCGTTGAGCAAGGTCCACAGTATAGTCAATTTGTAAACAATCGAATTTCTCAAAATTACTTATTTTAACTTCTAAATTTCTTGAAAATTATTTTCAGGCCATTCGTTTATTCGTCGTTGAAACGATGTGTTTATTATAAAACAATCTTATATTTAACTGAGAATTGATGATAACAAGGAATCGTGTAATTTTAATATAAAATACATTTCAGTTTTATCAGGCTACTAGCTGAAAACCCGGTGTTGCCCGGGTATTTACTTATTGATTCAAGCCTTGAGTTAGTACTTCTCTCTCTGTCCATCTTCTTTTTCCTAATAATATGCAATATCCAAACAAAGAAAAATAGTAGTCAAAATACAAATGATAAGTAACAATGAAACATTCATTTGATTCACAACTTTACTATAAACAATATTTCTTGTCACTTGTGCAGGATCTGATATGAATACTTTCTTTGGTGAGTCCACCCCTGACAAAGTGACATAAAGTTGTTCGTTCGAGAAATACGGACATGTCAAATCCACTCCACAGTATTGAATAGATTGCCCTATGATTTACTAATCGTAATAGAAAATTCAAGTCTCACTTGAAACTGAAGTTAAATGCTAGATCTGTCAGAAATAATGGGTATTCGTTTGGTGTACTTTGTTTCATTCTCTTCCTTTCCGCCGTGGTGGAGTAGCCGAGCGGTCTAAAGCGTCTCGCTGCGGAGCGCGCGGTTGCTCGCCGTGGAGGTTCGAGTCCTCCCTGGCGCATGGGTGTGTGTGTTTGTCCGTAGGTTAGTTTACTTAGGTTTAAGTAGTTTGTAAGCTACGGACTGATGACCACGCAGTTTGGTCCGATAGAATTACAAACATTTGAACATTTTTCTTCCTTTCCATGTATCTCTATGGAACTCTATTGCTTTAATCTGCAGCCGTGTGCACTTTATAGTTCAAAGTTGTCAAGAGCAGTCAGCTTTCAGGAATTTCCTTAAGCTGACTGTAATGCATAAGTGTTGTAGTGATGTGACAGGTTATTACCAATCGCAGTAAATATGATGTCTTCTTTATTGAATTGTGTGTTCCACAACTGCATAATTTTGCAGTTAAATATTCATTTGTATAAGTGCTGCATGTTGGTATAACCCGTTGTGAACAGAGTTAGTTGTAAAGGATTAATAGATTAAAACCTAATGTGTGATGGAGCGGTTTTCCGTGAACGTTACTGTCTCTGTCCTTATATCTCATGAAGTACGTTTCGTACTTTCATACAATTTCGAAATTACATTCAGCTGTATGTATGTATAGTACCTGTATAATTTTCTGTGACTTCAGTTTGTCGTATAGAAATGATAATATGTATCGTCATACCGAATGTCGTAGCTTTGCTCCATGAACAGCGGAAAGGTAGTATGCGAGAATTTTTTTTTTTCTTTTCCATCTTTTGATGTGGTTGTCAGCGAAGAAATATGTACTAGAAGTTCGAAATTATGTTAAAAAGTTGGTTGCAAGTCGCTAAGTAATGTCATTCTCATTTTTTGTGTGAATAATGTCTCGTCCGATTATGTGAGAGTTTCTTGCAACTTCTATTGCTTACGACGTATCTACTGCACCATGTGTCGTATGTGGTTCTTACCGCGACAGCATTGTTACCTCACGGTAAGGAATATGAGTACCAAATTTTGTGGAAATCGGTCCTGTGGTATAGGAGAAAGTGAGCAACACTGTCACGTAATGCAGCAGTTTTCCGCGCCTCTCATGGTTTATTACGTCATATCTCGTGAATTATGTACCGTACGCGATTGTCATACTTACGGCGACCGACCTCATGGATTGAAGATTGGAATAAAACTGTCGATTTGTCTGCAATACGTACGCATACACACACGAACACTCTGCTTTATATATGAAGACTAGTTGACCCGTGCGAATACTCGCACTTCATCCTGAACAGTCACAGATAGGTAAGATAGTAATGCAGAAAAGGCTGCTAGTATATATGTATAAAAGGTAATAATGATATTGCACGCACTGTAAAGTATTGGGAAATGAAAGTTAAATAAGTTATTGTAAGTTATAATAGTAAACGGTCTTACCTGTGACGATGAATATTGAGGTAATTCAGTTCATTCGCGTAGTACACAAAGCTTGCTAGAACAAAGTGAACAAATCCAACAGCTGTTGTGCATCGACATGTGAAACGGAAATCTCGTGATAAACGCTTGCATAAAGAATCTAAAGAAATGCAAGAGCTGACGTTCATGTTAAAGAGATTATCAAATGGCGTATCAACATGGGGGAGCGGGGGAGGCAGGAGAGGTAGTCGACTTCTACGCTTGAAACTTTGGAGGGACAAGACACGGTTTATGCCCTCGCCGACCCTCCCCCCTCCACCCTTGTATTTTTTATGGCAGCCATTCTCGTCTTTGACTGATGTAAGAACTACTACTTTATGTCTTCTACTTTCGTCCTATTTTTCAGTCTGTGAGCTATTAGGCTGCATATGTTGTTTTAGAAAACGGATACCGGAACACGTCGGCTAAATTACAGTTCCATGACCTCGCCCCCGCCCCCTAGACGGAACTCCTGGAATCACCACGACAAAGTCAGTAAATGGGTTTTATTGCCGCCCGAACGCGCAAACAAAGTTGATGCTCGGCGCGGTGGTTAATGGGAGCAACCGTAAATACATGACCCGTTTACGATCGTTCGCCGGGTATCAACTTAGATTGTACAAACAGTACAACATTTATTAAAATAAAGTTTTTTTGTGTGAAAACAATAACTTTGAACTATCTGGTGATTTTTGACATTAGTAGAGAACGAAAGCTTGAAAATTATACCGCAGCCATTAATTTTGGATAAGTAATACAGGAGATATGGCGTATCCACTGAAAAACACAGATGAGATGTAATATATATCATGATGCTGATTAACGCCGCCGCACCCTGTACGTATGAAAAATTTGTTGTTGTTGTGGTCTTCAGTCCGCAGACTGGTTTGATGCTGCTCTCAACGCTACCCTATCCTGTGTAACTCTCTTCATCTGAGAATATGTTCGGCAATGTACATCCTTTTGAATCTGCTTACTGTATTCGTCACTCGGTCTCCCTTTACGATTTTTACCCCACATACTTCCTTCTAATGTTAAGTAGACAATTCCTTGATGTCTCAGAATGTGTCCTCCCAATCTATCCCTTCTCTTAGTCAGAATATGCCAGAAACTCCTTTTCTCCCCAATTCGGTTAAGCAGCTCCTCATTAGTCACGTGATCTACCCATCTAATCTTCATCATTCGCCTGTAGCACCACATTTCGAAAGCTTCTATAATCTTTTTGTCTGAACTCCTTATCGTTCACGTTTCACTTCCATACAGTGCTACACTCCAGACAAATGCTTTCAGAAATGACTTCCTAACATTTAAATTAATATTGGATGTTAACAAGTTTGGCTTCTTTACAAACGCTTTTCTCCCAATAGCCATTCTGCATTTTACATCTTCGGCCATCAGAAGTTATTTTGCTACCCAAATAACAAAATTCATCTACTACTTTTATTGTCTCATTACCTAATGTAATTCCTCCAGCATCGCCTGATTTTATGACATTACATTCCATTACCTTCGTTTTACTCTTGTTAATGTCCATCTTATATCTTCCTTTCAAGACACTGTCCATTCCATTCAATTGCTTTTCCAGATCGTTTGCAGTATCTGACAATATTACTATGCCATCGGCAAACCGGAATCTTTTTATTTCTTCTCTCTGAACTTTAATTACCTCTCCAAATTTATCCTTCCATTCCTTCACTGCCTGCTCAATGTACAGATTGAACAACATTGGGGAAAGGCTACAACTCCGTCTTTCTCCCTTTCCAACATATGCGTCCCTTTCTTGCCCTTCGACTCTAATAACCGCAGTCTGGTTTTTGTATAGGTTGAATATAAATCTTCGCACCCTATATTTTACTCCTGCTAACTTCAGAGTCGAAGGGCAAGAAAAGGCTGCAGAGTTTGGGAAGGGAGTAAGATAGGGTTGTACCCTTTAGCCAGTTTTCTTTAATCTGTATATTGAGCAAGCAGTGAAGGAATACAAGGAGAAATTTGGAGAGGGAATTAAAGTTCAGGGAGAAGAAATAAAAACTTTGCGGTTTGCCGATGACAATAAAAGTAGTAGATGAGTTTTGTTATTTGGGTAGCAAGATAACTTCTGATGGCCGAAGTAAAGAAGATATAAAATGCAGAATGGCTATCGGAAGAAAAGCGTTTATTAAGAAGCGAAACTTGTTAACATCCAATATTAATTTAAATGTTAGGAAGTCCTATCTGAAAGCATTTGTCTGGAGTGTAGTAGTGTGTAGAGCGAAACGTGGACGATAAGGAGTTCAGACAAAAAGATGATAGATGCTTTTGAAATGGGTAGATCACGTAATTAATAAGGAGGGGCCTAACCGAATTGGGGAGAAAAGAAGTTTCAAATGTTCAAAGGTTTGTATAGCTTATGGGACTTAACTACGGTGTTATCAGTCCCTAAACTTACAAACTACTTATGAACTAACTAATTCTAAGGACGGCACAAATATCCATGCCCTAGGGGGGATTCGAACCCCTGACCGTAGTTGCCGTGCAGACCGTGACTGGAACGCCTCAGTCCCCTCGGCCACCTCGGCCGCCAAAAGAAGTTTCTGGCATATCCTGACTAAGAGAAGGGATAGATTTGTTGGACACATTCTGATACATCAAGGAATTGTCAACTTAGCATTATAAGGAAGTGTGTGGGATAAAAATCGTAGAGGGAGTTCGAGGGACGGATACAGTAAGCAGATTCGAAAGGATGTAGGTTGCCGAACGTATTCTCAGATGAAGAGACTTGCACAAGACAGGGTAGCGTGGAGAGCTGCATCAAACCAGTCTGCGGACTGAAGACCACAACAACATCTTCAGAGTTTGGAAGAGTGTATTTTAAAATTTTATTTCCCATTCCCATGCACCCCATGGGCAGGCGTCGCCCTGGTACATGATGACGCTTAACTTTATTATTTTTTTCCCAGCACTGTCGTTTTGAGCAGAGTGTCGTGAGTTGCTGCCAGTTAGCTGCCTCTCCCAGCACTGCCCGCTGCTGTGCCCGCAGGGCTCGCAGCGCCGCCGGCGCTCCTCGTCGGTGCGCGGCCGGCGCCGCTCGTCGGCCGGCCTCCCGCAGAACCTGCGCCGTCCGCCGCCGCTGGCCGGCGTGCTGTCCCGCGGCGCGGCGCCCGTGCCCGTCTGCAGCACCAGCCACGCCTCCAGCGCCTCCGACGCCGACTCCGACACCGAGGCGGGGCAGGCCGGCGCGGGGCCGCGCAGGCTCTCCGGGGAGCTCATCTCCATGAAGGTCCGCAACACCTGACACCTACCACCTACCACCTACCAGCTCTCTTTCTCTGTCACTGCTCTCATCCTACCCCACAAACAGTTTAATCAGTTAGTGGAAACGCATGAATCTGAACTTAAAGTACAATGAAACATGCAACGCTAAAGTCAATGTCAAACATAAGAGGGGCGTCCAAATGGAAAGGTACGAAACGTCTTAACGTCACGTCTAGGGACGCGAAGAATGAATCGTTACTTCCAACCCCCCCTCCCCTCCCAAAGCAGAAAAAAAATGGAATTGGTGTCACCTCAGCAAGCAAGGTGATGCTACCGTCTGTTTCGACATACAAGGTACGATACCCCTCGAAATCCTCGAGCACGGGAAAACCGTTTAAAATGACGCGCACTGTAAGATACTCCGTAGTCTACGCTTCAAGGGCAAACGGCCTGGCCTGCTCACGAATGGAGTGATTCCGCTCCTTGATAGCGCGCGTCCACACGTCTGCAGGCTCACACCTAGTGTACTGGCCAAGTTCAAGTGGGAGCACCTTGAGCATCCGCCCTGAAGCCCGGACATGTCGCCCTGAGACTTCCATCTCTTTCGTGCGCTAAAGAAACATCTCAGAGGGAAGCGCTAGAACTGGAACGACGAACTGAACGATACAGTAGAGGACTGGTTCCTGTCGCAGCCACCCGAATTCTGGGAACAAGGAATCTTTGGCGATCGCGTCAGACAGGAGGCTCCATCCAAGCAGTAAGAGGACGAGCAATATCAAAATAACAAATCGCCTTTAGGGATGTGGCATCTACGTACGGCCTATGGTGTGTGTTCCATTAAACACCACGACACCGTTTAGCCTGCAGAAAGAGGGCGGATTAACATAATAGTGAAATAAAAGATTTTCGCTTGGTAGGCGATGTGAGATGTTTCTTTTATTTAACTTCAAAACATATCGATTTCGTCCCTATGATGGGACATCATCAGTGCTGTTAAAAACAAGGTACCTTGGTCAGACATTGAAATTAAAATAAGATTACATACACCAAGAATGTTATACTTATAAAATAGAATTACATACCAGAATTGCAAGTCATGATGACCTATGTGCTCTGCTTAAAAACATTTTTATCAGTCATGTCATAAAAAGCATTTAAAATGTCTTGCCGGTACAAGTCACAACAATAAAATCAGGTAGCCGCTTACGTACACCTACGCAGCTTAACTTGTACGTAGATGGTGCCTGGCGCCCTCTTTGTTTAAATGTAATGTAACTTAAATGTAACTTATTTTAACAATTGATGGTGACAAATTTCAAATTTTAAATTTTTAGAGATATGTTTTAATACCTACCCGCCTGAGGGCGCTGATAAATGGTTATTTATATTTTTTTCATATAATGCATAATCTGTGTATGTTAGTTGTTAAACTTTAATTCACCTAGAATCACCATTTTTATCTTTTTAAGCTTTTAATATGATTGAACCCATTTCCTTTTTAAAAATGTTACAATGTTACTGATTTAAATAAAGAGGGCGCCAGGCACCATCTATGTACAAGTTAAGCTGCGTAGGTGTACGTAAGCGGCTACCTGATTTTATTGTTGTGACTTGTACCGGCAAGACATTTTAAATGTTTTTTATGACATGACTGATAAAAATGTTTTTAAGCAGAGCACATAGATCAGAGCGCCTGAGGGCGCTGATAAATGGTTATTTATATTTTTTTCATATAATGCATAATCTGTGTATGTTAGTTGTTAAACTTTAATTCACCTAGAATCACCATTTTTATCTTTTTAAGCTTTTAATATGATTGAACCCATTTTCTTTTTAAAAATGTTACAATGTTACTGATTTAAATAAAGAGGGCGCCAGGCACCATCTATGTACAAGTTAAGCTGCGTAGGTGTACGTAAGCGGCTACCTGATTTTATTGTTGTGACTTGTACCGGCAAGACATTTTAAATGTTTTTTATGACATGACTGATAAAAATGTTTTTAAGCAGAGCACATAGGTCATCATGACTTGCAATTCTGGTATGTAATTCTATTTTATAAGTATAACATTCTTGGTGTATGTAATCTTATTTTAATTTCAATGTCTGACCAAGGTACCTTGTTTTTAACAGCACTGATGATGTCCCATCATAGGGACGAAATCGATATGTTTTGAAGTTAAATAAAAGAAACATCTCACATCGCCTACCAAGCAAAACCTTTTATTTCATTATAATTCTGTGGTGGGCTGGCACAAGATGGAATCTAGTTACAATAACATAATTGTGATAGTCGTAACGAAAGGCACCGGGTTCTGTTCACAGACCAGAAGTTATCCCTAATCTAGAGAGATTGCAGAACTCGGAAGAGTTCTCCTTATGTTCTGAAACATCAGTATATCATGGTGATGGACGAATGGTGTGGGCAGGAGTGAGTATTGACGGACGTACGGGCTTCTTTGTCGTTCATAATAGCACTTTGACTGCTCAGAATTATAGAGACGACATTATTAGACCTTTTGTTGTGACCTATGGTGGTGCAATACAAAATTGGTTCCTTCTTGTGGACGACAACGCTCGTCCCCACAGATCTGCACTGGTAGACAACAACCTTGAAGATGAGTTAATTGAACGAAACAAGTGATCAGCTTGTACACCGCACTTAAGCCCGGTTTAGCATTTTTAGTATGTACTTGGCAGACGCATTGCAGCACCTCCCACAACGCTTGCAGAGATGGATAGTCACTCATTGAATAACGGCCAAATATCCCACTAGAACTGATTGATAACTGCATACTGTCCCTGCCACGCAAGTGTGCAACTGTACTGGCCGTCCATATTAGAGTGTAACAAGAATTACTTTTTCACTATTATGGCAGACCCATGGTGCCTCGCTCTACGTAAACGCCATGTAAACCTCAAGTTAAGAGCTGAGACAGCAAAATATCTTACTGTATCACACAAAAATTAGAATTGTAACCGATGACTGAATAAAATTCGTTACCATATGTAAATTCTGTATGATAGCTCACGTGATTCCCTAATTACGCACCTGGAAAATGTAATAAGAACACAATGAGTTCGTCGACCCAGCAGAAGGAAGTTTGCTTGCCACATTTTTGAGGATGTACGTAGCACACTATCACACAGACACAGCTATACGTTTGTGAGTGCAGGCACCGAAGCGTGAGCAGTGCCGACGCCAGTACCGTGTATATTCTTCTTTTGCATTAACATAAGGCGTAATTCTCCCATGGAGACGACCGCAGAGGTGCGGAATGTAGTCATGTGGAATGGCCTGCCATCCAATTTCTATCCGGTGCCTCAGACGTTTCATCCGGTCCCAAACATGCTCAGTGGAGAACAGATTTGGCGATAATGATGCGTCCATCATTATCGCCAAGTCTGTCCTCCACTGAGCGTGGGGTAGTTGATGTACACCTATAAGAGCTCATTTGGTTGTACAGCATACGTGTGAACGTGCATTGTCCTGCACCAGGCGGAAATTGCATGGCAGGCCGTTCCACAAGACCACATTGGGAAGAATTACAGCTTAGACAATATAGTATGGAAATTAAAACACACAAAATTTTGTGTTTATTCTGCAAGATTGTTTATTATGTGAATCTATTTTCGGCTTCTTCGGCCATCATCATGCATTTACTGAAGTTTATAGTAAGAACTTTCGTTGTTAACAAACCAGAAGAGATGTTACACGCAGATAAATAATTTATCATCTTTGATGGAGATGTTACAATGTAGCTCAATATTTAAATGAATTTTCAAAATGAAACATTGATGTTATACCTCGAGAAAAAGTGAAAATTTCATGACAACAATGACTACATTGAAGAAAATCAAATTACACAGTCTTCCTCAAGACATCTTCTGCGTCACTGAGATCACTTTCATTTAGCATACGAAAAATGTCATCGTCTGAGATTTGCATGTGGGCCATCTTTGTAAATTTACAGCGCTCTAAGTCTGCAAAATAGAAGAAATAAATATGCAACGTAATCTACCATGCGGGGTCCTGCTAGGACCCCAAGTAAGTTTTCATTTATTTTTACAATTTTGTAACAAACACATCATAGATATAATTATGAAATATGTTTCTTAAATGGGTGTAAAAATTGGTTTTTATAGTTGCAGAAGTATCACAAAAAAATTCTCTGTGGTCACTAGAGGACCCAGCTTGGTATGTTAAGGGTTACATAATACACAAGATTTGTATGCTTATGTCGGGTTTGGTTCTGGTAGCCGAGACTTCGTCTTTCTGCAACTGTCCCTCAGGAGTTCCTGCGCGCCAACAAGGTGTCGCTGGCGGTGATGCAGAAGCAGCTGTACGAGACGGCGCAGATGTCCCGCTCGGGCTACGTGCCGCAGGTGAACAGCCACGGCCACGGCCACGCGCGCAACCACCCCGGGGGCGGCGGGGGCGGCGCTGGGGGCGGCGGCGGGGGCGGCTCCGGCTCCAGCGCCGGCGGCGGCGCCTCCTCCGGCCGGTTCGTGCCCGGCACCGTCGGCCCGCTCGCCATGCTCAGCCAGAAGCTCGACACCAGCGGCAGGTAGTCCACGTCACACCGAGACGCCTCTCCGCGGGCCACCTCACCGTGGCGCTGTGCAGCCTGAAGCTGGACTGTACTGACTGGTAGGCCCAGTCATAGTGGAGGTCTGAAGATGGCATCGCCATCTGCACACGAGACTCGGACGTAATTTCTCTCAGACAATAAGCAGGGTACCGGTGACAGCCACTACAGATATCACAGAAGATCCTGGTTGCACCTTTCCTTCATGGCGTGGTGGAATAAGGCCTGAAATTGGATTGGGCTAGCCCCAACTAGGATGAAGGTCTAAAATAAGCATAAATATCTGGACATGACTGAGAGTGAAGTTTTCATGTGACTTCCTCAACATGGTGGCATTTAGTCGTTCCTAATTTGCTTGAAACTGGACTCTGATGATGTGAACAGCCGACCATGGGGATGGTCTAAATCCACCATCAGCAACTGCACGTAATACCAATTGTCACTCTTACTCATCATAAAACTGGACATCAACAGTACATATTTCACAAATTCCAGGTTACACATCCGTTCAGTTTTTCATGTAGTCTTTTCCAATAAGTTTGAAGCTGGACTTTGACGACTGGTAGGCCTGACCAAAGGGTAGCAGTAAATCTCTCATCACTATATTGACCCAACTTTAAAATGTCTTTCCAGCTCTCTGTCAGACTCGATACCACCGAAAGGCAGTCCAGTTTTCAAAGAAACTCAACGTTGCATGCCAATTTCTCATGGTAGTTTCTTGCAGCCTTGCTCACTTGACTTTTGACGTTGCACAAATGATTGAGAGACCTGACCTTGAAGAAAGCCCAAATGAATAGTCATCATCTGGGTACCCCATTCAGACTTACATCATGTCCAGCCAAAAGCCTGTACACCAATACCTGGTAAATTTTAATGGAGGGATGCTCGAAATCAGGAGTCCTCACCTAGACACAGTACCAGAGGTATTCCATTCCTTCGAAGCTAGAAGATCTGCACCTGTGATTGATAAATCAGATACTGTAGAAAATATAGTTCAAACGTCATCATCTTGGTGTCTTGGTCGCTCATTCTAATGGACTGGAGCGTTTTATGATTAATGGTGTCTCCCTTCCTGTTTCAATATTGACGGAGGACAAATGTAACTCCTTTGTAGAACACAGGATCGTTTCATCTAATGACGGTGATATAAACTGTGGGCACCATCATGTTCATTCACTGCCTAATACTCAGATTTGGATGGTCCCATAAAGAAGCGAGATACACTAGTTTACATCAGACTAGATGAGCCTCTTTGGTTGCTGATCTAGGCACCATCATTATTCCACATACTTGAGATTTCTTAACGGTGGATTAGCCCTCTATATATGCAGAGTTTACAGTGGCCGTGACGAACCTCGATTGTTGGACACCGCAGCTGAAGTAAACATGGTGTAGGCACATGCTAAATATTTGTAATAGATGTGGACACATGCTTCACTGCATCTAAAGAACTGAACCGCAGCTATTTCCCATGCAATCTGTATTTCTGATGTCAACTTTAACCCACTGACGGTATTCACAACTTATGACTGATGTCGAAACGATTCCTCTTTGATTACTGATTACCACTTCACACGAAGATCATCAGTAAAGCACCCTATGACATTAGTGCTTTATAGCGTGGAAACTCTACAAAACAGACTTCTACTAGTTTCCATGTGAGAAAGTAATGAATCTTCACTTACCATTGATTAAAAATCTGTTGATGGCAAAAGACACCTCTACACCAGGAACGGTGCACTCCGTGATACATTATATCATTTTGTAAACATAACATTTCTGTGAATGACAATGTTTCATGATAGCGTCTCACCAGTGAGATTGCAGATCTTTGTAAGCCCTTCTTCTAAATTTCTGGCAAGAAAAACCTTTTTCTTAATTCTGATGCTTCACACTGTACCTTAACATTAGATATATCTTCTAGAACACGCAGGAAACATCAAGTCTTGTTCACTTGAAGCACATAACGAAAGTAATTACAGACTGTCGACATTTCTTGTATTATAATTACCCAGAATAGATACTGTTAGCAATAGTCACACCTTTTCATTTCCACTCTATGATATGCTAACTGAACACAGGAACCGACATTATTGTCATTGAAATTCTAGAATTTAAAGACTTCAGAAAGCCAGCCAAGACGATAAAGTGCAGGGACTCTTCAGTGACGACTGTTTTCACAATAGCTGAATATAATTTTCAACAATTTGACAGAAAAACTCCTTAATGTATGTTTTTATTTTATTTTATTACACAGTCGCTTTTTGCCTAATTGACAAGGTTTTCTCAGTGGGTATCCTGAAATACTATGTTTTCCTCTGTATATATAGGTTAACTATTGTATACTGGGGTCAAAACTTAAAACAAATATGTAGTTTCCTCATTATTCCCCTAAAGGCGAGCATATTACAGTTTGACGAAACTTTACCTCGATACTGACTAAACCCTAATGTGTGCCTAACACGAAAGCTTGCCTTTTATGCTTTAAGCTTCCGTAATATGAAATGTTTAAATACGTCATTTTAAATGATGATACGATGCCTCATTCAACTTAGTTTTATGCTCGTAACACACATATACTTACCTTGCGGGAAAGTTGTCTTCATTCCGCATTCACACGAAAGAAAAAAAAAAGCTTTTGAAAAACTACAGAGCGCAAGCAACAAGTAGAGAGTTCGATATCGATACATGTTCCCACAATAGCACGTGTTCTTTATGCAGCCCACTCAATTCCTTTTTTAATAACGCATCGTAAAGATGGGAACAGCTGAGAATCTTGAGGCGGGGAAAGGGATATATGTTAAAAACAGTAGTATATGTTAGTCAGGACTAGATGACAATTTTTTAAAGATTATTAAAACTGATAAGGGGAGATACAGGATAGTTCGTACCTTAAAGTCACTACCAGTGGATGTTACTTTCAGTCACTGTAGTTTTTCACAATTCACAATCCCTTAAGTTGCTCCTACTTTTCGCTTCCTTTACGCTCACTCATATTACTACAAGCGCGTACGGGCGTGATCCTATTGGTACTAGGAACAGATGACATGTGCGGCGGGGCTAGTTTGTGTTCTCCTTCGTCAGGGTGGGAACACTGTAGTTCACTAACTTCAGACGTCCTTGTTTCAGTGCATGAGTAACACTTATACTGTAGGTAAACAGTTCTTGACTTGAGTCGGAACATCGCTACTACTGGTGACCGAGTAACACCGATACTAATAGAAAAAACACCAAACTGCATACACAAAATTCAGTTAAATATCTTTTCACTAGACTGATACAAAATTTTATCCACTTCTGTCCCGCTGTTGAAACGCTATTTACACATTTACAACGTATAACAGATCGCACTCGACTCCGTGGTACCGTCTTGTTCTAGTGATTGCATATATTGACTCTGCCAGTCTAATCACTCCACGATGACAGCCCTTTTTGGAGCCAAGAGAACTTTCCAGAGAGCATCCTCTGACATTTGTTATTTATCGTAAATAATGGGTTCTGCCACAGTTGTTAATGTTAAACTTTTTATTATATGCGCTACCCGAGTTTCGAGACCTATATCTCATTATCAGGTATTTACTAAGTACGTATACTCCCTCTGTACTGAATAATTTTACTAAAGATGTAGGGTAGCATTTTATTACGTGATAGACGTCACTATATTATTTGACTGTAATTTGCACTTAAACCTGATGATGAGATATAGTTCTCGAAACTTGGGTAGTGTATAAAATAAAAGAGTTTTAAATTAACAACTGTTGTGAATTCCATTGTTTAAGATAAAGATTGACGGTTGCGGATGTCTCGATGGAAGAAAATTTATTATTTTATTTTGTAATCAAATAGACGTTGCAAATAACTGTAAGATAGCTTGTTTTGCCGAGTTTAATGACATTCATGGAAAATACATTCTGAATTCTAGCTTCTTAAACATTCACAAATGTGATTAGTCGGTTTTACGCGCTAGGTCACGAGTCTCAGTCAGATTAAACGCTCATTATTCTCGCGGAATTTCTGACGGAACTGATACTCCTAGTTCCATCTGCGCTCTCTCGCACTCACATATTACCTCATCCCATCACCACTGGATGAATCAAAAATTGCAGTACATCCCTTTATTTCAAAAACTTTGAATAAATTGGGAATCCAGTAAGTAATCGGTGAGATGGTCTATTTTTTTAAGCTGAGTGCCTAACCTGAGCGCCATTTTGAAATCGGCCAATTTATTTTACATGGCAAAGAGGTCCTGTGATATATAAAATAACATCAGAAATTTCTAACAATTTCATTCCTGTAAACAAATCCGACGTAGCAGTGGTTGTTCAATAGTTACAACACATTTTATTTGGAGATATAGACTAGAATGTTGTCCCTGAAGTACTGTCATTTAATGTGTTCAACATGCCGTTCCTAGAGGTCAATGCACCTTTTCAGGCACTGAATCCAACTGTCGCGCACTCGTAGAAGGGTTTGTGCAGAAATACACTCACACGCTTCTTCAATGTGTTGCTCAATATCGTGTCTGTTTCTTATTTTCCAAGATACGATTTTCTTTAAATGGACCTACAGATAAAAATCAACTGGTCTGAGGTCAGGTGATCTGGGTAACCGTTCCACAGAACCACAAAAGCCGCGGTTGAGTTGCCAAGCGCATTGAGGCGCTATGCTGTGATGCGCGAGACCGTTCCTCGTCTGGCCTTCGAATCCCACCCCCTCGGGCATGGATGTTTGTGTCGTCTTTAGTATAAGGTAGTTCGTAAGTTTAGGGACTGATGACCCTGCAGTTAAGTCCCTTAAGCTTAACAAACATTTGAACACTTGAACCACAAAAAATGTTCAAATGTTTGTATCTCTAAGGGACTTAACTACGTTGGCCATCAGTTCTTAGGCTTACAAACTATTTACACTAACTTAAAGTAACCTACGCTAAGGACAACACAAACACCCATGCCCGAGGGAGGACTCAAACCCCCGACGGCGAACGGCCGCGCGCGCCGCAGCAGGGCGCCTTAGTGCGAACGGCTATTCTGCCGCAGCCACACAACCACGTCGGCAAATCCAGTGAGCAGGAAACGAACTATGTAACGACTGACGAACAACTGCTCGGTAGCGCGATGGGGCCCCATCCTGTTGAAACTAAGAAGTAAAGCTACCATCTTCATTCAGAACTGCGAAATACATACTTCTTGCAGCATTTCCAGGTAGGTTTGACGCACCAATCATGTATATCTTACAAGAAATGGAACTACAAAAATCGTGTTAACTTTGGAACCATAACTGATACGTCCTCATCAGTCTACAGGAGTGAACCTGTAAAAAATTGCTTTTACTTGATATATCATACGACCTCGTTTCCATTACAAAAATAAAAAAATAAATAAAAAAAAAACAGATTCAAGATGGCAGATTTCAAGATGACGCCCACGTTCGGTACATTCCGTAAAATATAGACCACTTTCCAGCAGGGCTTCCTTTTTTTTTTTTTTTTTTTAAATAAAACCAACGATGTAGTGCGAATTCTAACTTACCTTGCGCCATTGGCCTTTGTACTGAACCAAGTTGAGGAATTAAATTTAGAACGTCGCCCGATGGCTCCAGCCGGAAATGTCAAAGTCTAGGGAAGCCGTTTCCGAAATAATTGCTCGTAAATTTCCCGGTGCTTGTTGTTTGCTCAAAGTGTTAGGAGCACAGGGCTTGTGGTCGCCTTGCTTTCAGCGGCTCGTAATAAGTTGGCTCTGCTCGAACAGAGCCACTTGTCATCGATTTCGCCCCTGGGGGAAGTTTTGGCGAGGCGGCCAGCAGCATTTGGCTAGGTTAGGGCGCAGAGCAGGCAGTGCAGTGATAAGCTGGAGTGTTTGCCGGCGCCGTATGTGTCGGCAGATAAAAGGTCTCCCCAGGCACTCGGCTCTTATCTGCCTGGCTGCCTGCCGCGGGTCGGCGGCGCGCCAGAAGCACTCTCCGCCACTCGCCGGGGCAGCCATTTAATTTGTAGCCGCGCGGACAATAGGCCAGGCTAGGAGCTGCGTCCTCACCTCGGGGGCTGTCGCCACGCGACGCGCCAAAACTTTAACTCACCTGCCTTTGTCTCTGCTACTCGTACTACACAAAAGGGTGCAGTTTCATGCGCCGCTTCAATTCTTAACGACGTGTCGTTAGCGCGTCAGCTATCACTGTGAAGGATGCGGTGAAGATACACTACAATCTTTATACTTATGACTATCTACAGCTATTATGAATGAACCACTTTAAAGCGTTATCCATCTTTGTATGATTGCATGCTCTCGCGGCAGTATGAATTAATAATATCTTCTCGAGCTTCCAGCCGCGTCAAGTGGTTGTGAACCCTCGAGCGTTCGGCCAAGTTCTCTTTGGCCATTGCCAAGTGGTATTTTTTTTTTTTTTTTTTTTTTCATTCCATTCGCATTAGAATGGTGGGCCTTTTGTCGAACATCAGTCAGTTCGTTATAGGCCAGGGAAGGTTACAATTTATGCTGTGGTGACACTTTTTATTTTATCTTAAAAGGTGGTTAATTCACTTTCTTAATTTTTTAGCATTATTTAAAACTTAATTCTTGAGGGAGGTTATCCCGCTTCTATCTTTACCTAAGGGAAAAAAAACCTCCCGAGAAAAAAAAAACTCAGAGCGGGGGAAATTCACTAAAATATAATACAAAACCATTATTCAATTAAAATGTCCCTCAACATAGCAATAAAAAATAAAACTCACTAAAACTGAAGTCAATAAAATCTCCTTATGGATATTCCAAATGTTGAAGTAGATCCTTTGCATCTTGTACTGCTTGAAGGTGATACACTCCTGGATATGTCCTCTATATTGCCTGTGCTATGGCTGTTGGTGGATACGGATACTCAAATTTTGGTCGGTCCAGTTTAATTGGTGTCCTTTTAAAGAGTTCTCTTATTTTTGTTTGACCAGGTATGGCATTCAGGACTATATTATAAATTACTTAAAATAGGATTTCCTAACAAGCTAGTCAAACTGATCATGAGCTCCTTGGAACAAAGACCAACAAGAATATATATAAAGGATGGAACTTCGACACCATTTCATCCAAAGGCAGGAGTGCCACAGGGCGCAATATTGTCCCCATTGCTCTATTCTCGATACAAGACAGACATTCCAATACCATCTAAATGGAATGAAAAGGTGGCACTTTATGCGGACGACACCGCCTATTGGTGACACTCACCCACGGCAGAAGGAATTAACCAACTTGCTAGCCAATATACACAAAAGTTGAGCCATAATTTGCTAAATGGAGAATTAGACCTAACGCGGACAAGAGTCAACTAATAGTATTCCACCATAGGAGTTAAAGTCAGTATCAGAGGCATAATACTAAAGACTTACGCATCAACCTATGGGGTAAACTAATTGCACCAAGAAGTACAATCAAATATTTGGGCATATCTTTTGACTCCACCTTAACTTTTAAACAGACCTTATCGGAATTAGTTATGAAAGCAAGAAAAAGACTACGTTTACTTCATTTGATTAAAGGGAGATTCCATGGAGCTTCAACGTCAGCTTTACACGTATACCAGCTACATCAGACCAACCTTTGAATATGTGGCACCAATATGGATAACATCAATATCACACTCAGGCAAAGTGCTCAGTACAGAACGAGGAATACTACGGATAGCGGGAAATTCAAACCCAAGTACTAGCAGGGAAGAGATATACAATACCACAGGTGTTCAACAATTAGAGCAAAGAATAATTAAAATTGTTGCAAATTATGGAGCCGCTAGACTAAAAAAAGTAAATAGACTGCTGTATCGCCGTCGCCTAGCCGTTATATAGCCGTGCAGGCTTATTGAAAATGGCACTCAAACACACTTCATGCTTGCTCAAACTGTCTGGTTCACATTCTCTCGGCACTAGTTTGATGCTTTATTTGGCTGTCACTGATATTGCAAGTTGTAAGTGTGTGTATGCAGTATGATTTCCAACAAAAAACTCGCGGGACTACTATATATGAAACAAAAAAAATGTTCACAAAGCCAAAACTCATTGGTTCCTTACAGGACAACTTCAGCTCAGCAAAGCCAGGGACCCGACCACAGCGAGGATGGAGCAGACGTGCCGGACACGGGACAAAGAAGTGAACCCGTGGCCGGCGAGAAAGATAGGCTTCGGCGCGCACCTCATGTTACGTAAGCAAGGTAGTTCCGAGTCGGCGCGATTGTTAACCGATTGTCTGGCCGCTGAGGCACACCCCACTGCGTCATAGCAGGCAGCCACTGAGCTTGCGATCGCGCCGGCTCGGAACTACCTTGCTTACGTGACATGAGGTGCGCGCTGAGGCCTATCTTTCTCGCCACGAAGTAAGCCCCAGTGACGTCACAGCCAGTAGCCAAAAGCGGACGTAGCCGACTAAGGATGTAAACAAATTCATTATATGGCGAAGCAGAAGGCTCCAATGACGTCACAGCCAGCAGCGCAGCTATATAACGGCTAGGCGACGGCGATACAGCAGTCATTTTACCACTTGACAATGGCCAAGGAGAACTTGGCAGAAAGCTCGAGGGTTCAATACCACTTGACGAGGCTGGAAGTTCGAGAAGATTTTATTAGATATACATCTTTATTGATCAAACAGCAGGACTTGTTGACACCGGGGGTCGCGGGTTCGATACCGGATTTTCCACGGATTTTTCAGTCTGCGATATAACTCAGTCTTCACCTCTCAATGGTGTGAGGAGTAGCTAGATCTACACGTGGTTCTGATACTACGTCGGTTTATCTGTAGGTCCCCTTCTCCAAATGAATAACTGGATTACGTTGGGGCCGAAGTGACGTCAATTTGAAAGACTTGCACCAAGCCACAAAAACACAAGACAATATAATTGTTATAATTATTTTTATTACATGAGTTACAGAAATATTCATGACTACTTGTTCTTCCGGTTCTTCCAGTATTCCTTCATTCTTTCACTAAGGCTGTCTTCCTTTCTTCAGTCCACTTAGGTCTTTAGATGCTGTTTTCTCTTTCCTCACTTCCCACTTGTGTATAAGGACAAGTTTGTCAATGTTGTCTGCTGAATCTATATGTGCCATTTCCATATCAACTTTGCCTTGTATCATCCAGGGTGTAGTGGTCTTAATATCCCGGATGTACCTGAGGATTCTGTTGGACAGTCTGGTCTGTCGATATCTACTGATATGTTTAGCCGCCTCTTTATAATGTCCACTACGATGCTGGAGAACGTCTCTATAGTACCTTTTGAGTGAAGCCTGTAAGGTTTGTTCCAATAATTTTCCTAGTGATTTTTCTTTCCTGTGTGAGGAAGTTCTCAAGGTCGGTTTTTGAGTGTAACATGAGTGTCTCACTGGCGTATAGCATCTGAAGTTTGATTATGGTATTGTAGCGACGAATTTTGGTGAAGGTGGAAAGACATTTCTTATTGTAGATATCCTGTGATTTGTATAAAGCTCTCTTCATTTTCAATACTTTGCGATTTTCTCCTTTCCTATCGGTTCAATTACTTCACCTAGGTACTTAGAGTGTGCAAGACTGTTCATCTTACCATACTTTGTGTTCAAATTTGATATGTTGAGATTCGTGCAGGAGAACTCAGTTATTATTGTTATTATTACTATTCAACCTGTTACACTTGTGACAAGTCAGGAATTAAAAGTAAACATCCGGAAGCGTCCTTTTTTCTTTGTGTGTGTGTGTGTGTGTGGGGAGGGGGGGGGGGGGGCTTTGGACATCAAGGCACGTATACTAGGTACAAAATGGATACTTTAATAATTGTTGTTACAATCATATGTTAGAACATGAGAAAAAAGGTTTAATTTTATTTTTGTATACAGATGGGATGTCATTTAATATTACAAGATTACTGAAGAGCAGCAGTTTTTGATTATTCATTCATTCATAATTTGCTGAATTCTGACCAATAGCTTACCCGATGAGCAAGGTTATGAAGTAGCAGTTGAAAGAATTATAATGTAGAATTGAAACAGGTGTGTATGCAGAGACTTACTTATTTTACTTTACACGATCAGTCCCTGAGGACCACGCGCAACTACAAGGTTCTTCATCCACTGGGTATTGTTTCGTGCCTCCTGACGTTAATCATTCTCTGTTCCGATATGCAGCAAATCCTCATGGATTCCATCCCTTCATCTCTTCTTTGGTCTTTCGAGTGGGCGTCTTACACAGGATGTATGCCATAGATTTCAAAGACCATCGACATTTCTCCATCCGACTGACAAATTCTGCCCACACAAGGCGCTTGGTTTGTCACCAGTGTATGTGTAGAAAACTATTTCATAAATTACATACTGCATAACAAGACGACTAGGAGGCGAAAAACATTACAGGATTATACATAATTTCTCACCAGATATCAACTGATACAGAAATCATTGATATATGGTGGTAGTGGAAGACCTTTTAAAGAACACAGCCAGGTGATAAATGTCTTTCAATGGAGGAACAAACAATCTAATGATAGTACAATAAAGAATTATTTACTAATGGCACCTTCACCACAATAGTAAAAGTAAGAACACAATATAACAAATGTGTATGTGTGAACATATTTCAATGATAAAGTATAAGAGAGTTACAACACACAATGTAATAAAAGGTAAAGTGTAAAACCTTATAGTTGTTTCCTTTTAATTCCTGATGATGCTTGCAACAAGTGGAACTGGTTGATTAACAGAAAGGCATAACATACAGCTTAATCGAGCCATGATGTGTATATTCTAATTACCTAGCCGAGATATACCGTGTTGGTACCAAATTTTTCAGGCAACTCTACTTGAATATCGTTTCTCTGAATCTACTCGATTACTGCTTCCTGTGAAAATTGCTCACATTACCGTTTGTATGTGATTCTGTTTGCAGGAAAAGTTCAATATCAAATATATCACATTTTCTTTCCCTTTGACATCTTATCTTACAATTTCTCCAGATCATCTTTGTAACGTTACGTGTCGTAACTTTTCAGCAATAGTTTTATAGTCGGGCGCTATGAGATTGTTTCTATGTATTACTTTCATTATGTCATTTATCCGTAATTAGAGCAGCCTGTCATTCCATACACAAACTAGATGTGCTGACAAATTTTTTCTCTGTTCCCTTAAGTCATGTAATGGTTTATTTGCTTGGAAACACTACCAATGGCTAAAAACCTTGTTGTATTGCTCAACTCCAACGTTCACAAAGAACCAACGTGTGAATAGGACTAATATGATACAAACAAAAACCCTAGAAGAGGGCCTCCGCAGATAGAATTCTTTCGATCAGGGGATAACAGCCCGGAAGAGTTTAATACGTTTTTAGCCTCCGACCCTGAAAGTTTACACATTACTTTTAGTCTATGGTACACAGATGCTCCAGCTCTGATCTCTACTATCTCATCCTTATGATTCCTAGCCGAAATATATAATCCGTTGCCATTTCTTGAAAACCTCTTATCTCAAAAACTATTACCTAACAATAGACGTAGGTTTGGTCCTCACTAGAACGTACCTCCTATTTAGATATATAGTATTCTACCTAATAATGTAGTAAAAAAGTCGGTGATTCTTTTTGAGATAAGAAGTTTCCAACAAAAGCCTGCGAATGACGGTATAAAGAATTTTCGGACAGTTTAAGGAAGTTTACCCTACTGGTATTTTTCGCAACTTGGATCACACTAGAGTGATTTCCTTTACACAAACACTACACTTTCGGTTCTCTCTCTTTGTTATGGTCATGTTCTCATGTTTGTCCACAATTACAGAAACCTGTCATTGCTTACACTCACTCTTACACTAGATGTTTCTTTATTCTCTTGCAATCATCTAATGGTTATACTTTCCGGACATAGCATTTTCGGTAAATTTATTTCGCTGCTAAACCCCTTCGAAGGACGCACACACACACAATAATAGAGCTGTCAGAAGGAAAGAACACACCTTTTCTAATAAAGATCTTACGTTAATTCTTACATCTACTAATTTTTCAGTCTCTGTCCTCCCTCTGCCGGTAATCAGACAAGTACTTCATGCTCAGTGATTTAGGTACCAATATTTACTCTCTTTGTTACCTTCGAAATAACAAAACACTGACACTAATTATTCAAATATTCTTATGGAGTGTTGGAGATGACGAAAACATTTAAGACGCGTAAATCGCTGAACTTTAGCCATCTGAAGATGGGCGTGCATACCCTAAATCGGTTAGGCCTATATATTTAAAATAAACCTATTTTTTAATTTGGTTAAGGCATTCACCAACTGTAACTTCTTTATTTTATTCTGAAAGTCAATTCGCTCTAATCGCATCTTCATAAAGCAAAAATTATACCACTGCACATAAAAAAAATATATTCAGTGACCTACTCTGCCCATAATACCCTTTACTATTAGTATCCTGCCTAACGAAACATTTTTCAGTAAAAATTGAACATTAAATCCTGTTACTGAATCTATTATAAATGAAATCAAACAGATTCATTTGATAATTACGATAGTTAGGATACCAAAGTTACAAATGTCATATTTCATGATAGATTCATAGATAATATGTCAGTGTGAACAAAAACTAAAAGAAATCTTTCTTTGATATGTACCATTAATATTGCAAAACTGTGTGGTAATTCTATCCTTGCTGAACACTCAATGAACACAATGAAAATTCAATTAGTACTCGACGATGACATTTTTGACGAACGTGAAACGTGAAATTTGAAGGGAATTTGACTAAACTATGGAAAATTGTTCTCGTATATTGGCTGTTGGAACTGTAGTAGTGTAAATAGGCAGTGTCTGTTGTTGGACCTGTAGTGAGAGGGTGATTTGTGGTTAACTGTCTGTTAATTTTATGTAAGGGTCAGAGTGAACCTGAAAAGTTTTAAATATTGTTAAATAGATTGAGGCCTACAAAATATGTTATTAATGTATTTTATTGTAAAGTTGAATAAACTGTTGGTTTAGTTCAGTATTTACATTCCGTTTATTCTCATTTTCTTTACATTTCGTTACGTATTACTTAATAATCCATTTCTCAGGATATTATTTAAGCTTCAAGCTGAAGATTTTTGTTGAAGAGTTAGTATTGCAGGTAAGTCTCATCGTTTCACCACAAGATCTTGCATAATACGAGTGTATAAAGGTGCCATAAGTAGAGTCCTTTATAGGATATTCAAACGAAGAAAAGAAATAATCATTTGATAACATTAATGGATCTGTCTCCACAGCGGCTGTTAGCAGGCATCTAACAGTATAAGGTACTTAACAGAGGATGAGATTGATTATCTGAATGACCATAATAGTTAATAGAAGTTTACATATAATTATGAAAATGAAGTAGTGTGAAATTTGTTATCTCTCACTTCATATAATAATATAGAGAGCCTTATTATTCACAACAAGGACGCCACAGGGATCGTTATTGCCCATGTTTCCATTCTCGCTCAGCATTTAATTACACACTACATGTTGTGAAACCAATATTCTACTTCTATCAATCTCTGAATATTATAATCAAATCAACTGATGACACTTCAAAGACAGAGGAGATAACTGAATATACCGTAACTGATTTTTGGCATATTGAATATACAGTATGTTAGCTTGCCCCTTAAGCGTGTGCGACGGCATATGCCGTCTGTGCTTTTTTAACACATTTCAGTTCTGCCGATACAATTTGAAAGACGACCGCGAGATGAAAGTGTCATAGTGAACCCAGAGCTGTCGTAGCGAGACTGAATATCGAAATTCCCTAAGTTACCAAAAATAAACGAAAAGTATATTTGTTCAGGAAAGCAGATAGAAATAAAATACATTGCTTCTTGAAACACAGCTTGCACTCATTTCTAACACTAAACGTTTGTCTAGACCAGGTGTGGCTCAAATTCAAAGAAGTGGTATCGACAGCAATTGACAGTTTTATACCAAATAAATTACACAAAACAGGTCAGGGCACCGATGCAAAAGTAACGGAAAAGGCATGCTAAATTTAAAAGAACACAAAATCCCCAAGACTGGCGATCCTACACAGAAGCTCGAAATTTAGCGAAGACTTCAACGCGAGAGGCCTACAATACATATCCCAACGAAACTCTTTCTAGAAATTTGACTGAAAACCCAAAGAGATTTTGGTCATATGTTAAATATAGTAGGGGCAAAACACAAACAATTCCCCCACTACGTGATAGTAATGGCGATCCTGCCGATGACAGCGCAACTAAAGCAGAGTTACTAAACATATATTTTAGAAACTCATTCACCAAAGAAGACGAAACCAATATTCCAGATTTCGAATTACGAACAGTGAACATAATGAGAATCTTAGAAGTAAATATCATCGGGGTAGTGAAGCAACTAAAATCACTTATCAAGAAAAAGTCTTCTGGTCCGAACTGTATACCCATTAGATTTCTATCTGATTATACTGAAGCGATAGCTCCTTACTTAACAGTCATCCACAACCACTGTCCCAAAGAAGGATCTGTACCAAAAGATTGGAAATTTGCGCAGGTCACACCAATATTCAAGAAAGGCAGTAGGAGTAAACCATTAAACTACAAGTCTATTTCATTGGCGTTAATTTGCAGCAGGGTTTTGGAACACATCCTGTATTCAAATATTATGAATTATCTCGATCAGGACGATCTATTGGCCCAAGGTCAACACGGGTTTAGAAAATATCGTTCATGCGAAACACAACTAGCTCTTTACTCACACGAAGTGATGGATGCTATCGACAAGGGTTCGCAAATTGATTTCGTATTTCTTGATTATTGTAAGGCTTTTGACACCGTACCTCACAAACGGCTTTTAATCAAATTGCGTGGTTATGGTATATCTCCCCAAATTTGCGACTGAATAGGGGATTTCCTGTCAGAGAAGACACAGTTCGTAGTAATCGATGGTGTTATTGGTCCTCTGCTGTTCCTTATTTACATAAACGATTTAGGGGAAAATCTAAGTAGCTCCCTTAAGTTGTCTGCAGATGACGCCGTCATTTACCTTCTATTAAAATCATCTGAAGATCAAAACCATTTAAATTGATTCGTCTGTCATCGCTGAATTGCGTTTGAAGTCATAATAAGCTCATCATTGCGAAATTAATAATTTGATACTGGAAGACTGTACTTGGAAGCAAACATTATTCAAATCTGTAGAACTGCAGGAGGTAAGTAGTTAAATACTTGTAGATTGGTATACCAACATAAGTACATTTGATGCCTTATGATATGTTATCAATATAGAATCAGAACGCATAATTGAAAGTACCTGTCATAAAAACTGTATTATAATTGCTATACTAAAATTAACAACAAAGACAGAGATAAATATATCTCACTCTCCGAGTGCAGACATAGCTTTCTCTGAGAACGTTGACTTCGAAAGAAAAAGAAAACTGTACATAGCCAGAAACTGCCTGCAAACATTCATCCGGATTGTGTTTGTTCTACAATTTTATGTATTTTATTATTTAACTACTGACCTGTGAGGTGTAATAGGAAGTAAAATTATTTCTCAAAAGTAATTAAAATCAGGGACTGATGACCTAGCTGTTTAGTCCCCTAAAAACCAACAACAACAATTCAAATCATTTCTCCTTGTCAACTTCTGTTCCTCAACTTCTATATTGCCATTAAATAGCAAATTTCATATAAGGTAATTCTCGTGACTTATGAAATTCATCATGATGGATATTGTAGGCTTATTAACATCCACATAAACACATAAATGACATATTTGATAAACTTGCTTTATTACATGGTGACATTTCCTTATCACGTTTATTGTCATTTCTATCATAGAAGAAGCAATAAACCCTTCCGAAAAATTCTGCAGTCTATTCTGCTTCTCCATATGTGCAACGTTTATATGGAGTGGCATCGAGTAGTGTATTGGAGAGAGTTAAAATTAACACAGTCTAGATCGCAGAATTGTTATTTTTATTTCATGACAGATTTCAGTCAACGTCGACCATCTTCAGATGACTAGAATCATGATGGCAGGTGGTGGAGGTTGACACGGCGAGCCGCACAACGTTTCATGATTAAATTCCCAATTTCTCGGAATTTTACAGCAATATATCAGGTTATGGAGAACTGAAAGCCTTTTCCAACGGTTCAGAATAATTGAAGACGGAGCGTGAACATGAATGGAAAAATACGGTATAGTGTTTTCTCAGTTATTATTTATTTGCCACTCAGTCTCCATTTTTTCTTAAACACCTCTCGAGGTTTTGCTCTGTAGCGAATTTGTAGATATTTTGCTATAGCTATTAATTTTCGTGATAGAGCTGTTCTTATAGCGAGATAGTCAGCCATTCATTTCCCCATATACCTTTACGTGCTTTGACCCATTCGACATGTACCTGACAGTTATGTGTCTGCAAGCTACTGATTTTACTCTGTTTATCTTCAATCAAGATGTTGTGGTTCTTCGGATTTCGGAACGAATCCAAAGTCACCCTGCTATCTGTGTCAATTTTTACAGCTATCTCGTGAGAATGGTATTGGGAATGGCAAATTGTTCCTCTAGATTGTTTGAGCATTCATTAGACAGTTTAAGTTGTATCTGACGAGTAAGCTTCTCATTAACTCCTCCGTCGTCTGAGTTGCTGCCGTCTGTGTGTACTTCAACAGGATAGCATTTATTATCGTTCTTCTCAGTTATTCTCGTCAAGTCTGCCGGCCGTGACAAGCTTCGATACTAAAGGGATGTCGACGTCTATCTGACGGCCTTACTTTCCCTATTTCCTGTATTTTGTTACGGACATAAGGCTTGATAAAACACAGAAAGCTTCATTGTATTTTGTCCTGCAGGCTTTTAACATCTTTAAGTTCATTACTCGTTGGATTATATTATATTTACAGAATATATGACATCAAATGCGAATGGGCAAAGCTGAACATGTGTATCCAGCCGGGATTCGAACCTGGGTCGCCCGCTTTCTAGGCAGTTGCGCTGGGCACAGTGATCCCCGTCCCTGCAAGGACTACCTAAGCACGCCTCCCAGCACTACCCTGACCACAGTACTCAAACTCGTAGTTTCAGAAACCATTTCCCATAACAGTAAGGGCCCCAAACTTCCCCACCCCTCCCCTAACAAAAGGATCATTGCCCGTCACCTCCATGTTCCGAAAGAACAAACGTCACTTCTGATCTTGCACTGGTTATTCTTTCGTATTCACAGAATATATGACATCAATTGCGAATGGGCAAAGCTGAAAATGTGCACCCAGCCGGGATTTTGTTAGGGGAGATGTGGGGAAGTTTGGGGCCCTTAGTCTTACGGGTTGCAATATTCCTGGTACGGGTTGCAATATTCCAGATACAGCAAAGGACCTGGAAGAGCAATTGAACGGAATGGACAGTGTGCTGAAAGGTGCATATAAGATGAAAATTAACAAGAGTAAAACTAGGGTAATGGAGTGCAGTCTAAGAAAATCAGGTGATGCTGAAGGAATTACATTAGGTAACGAAGCAATAAAGGAGGTAGATGAGTTTTGTTACTTGGGCAGTAAAATAACAAATGATGGTCGCAGTACAGAGGATATAAAATGCAGAATGGCAATGGGTAGAAAAGCGTTCTTGGAAAAGAGAAATTTGTTAACATCGAATATTGATTTAAACCTAAGGAAGTCCTTTCTGAAAGCATTTGTATGGAGTGTTGCCTTGTATGGGAGTGAAACATGGACGATAAACAGTGCGGACAGGAAGAGGATTGAGGCATTTAAAATATGCTGCTACAGAAGATTGCTGAAGATTAGGTGGGTGGATCGCGTAACTAATGAGGAGATACTGAACAGAATTGGGGAGGAAAGGAAGAGATAGAAGAGACAGATTGGTAGGGAACATTCTTAGACATCAAGGAATTGTGAATTTAGCGTTGGAGGGAAGTGTGTGGGGTAAAAACCGCAGAGGAAGACGAAGATATGGATACAGTAAGCAAATTAAGACAGATGTAGGTTGCCGTTCTTATGTGGAGATGAAAAGGCTTGCTCAGGGTAGGGTATTGTGAAGAGCTGCATCAAACCAGTCACCGGACTGAAGACCACAACAACAACAATGTTACTCAGTATACAAGGTCCGTCATTAACGTTGTCTTTCAAATTTAATGACAATAGGGATGAGTTTTTATTTGTATTTTTTTATTATTATTTTACGACTTAAGTCCCATAAGATGATGTTTTAGAAATGCACTGTAATTGTCAGTATTATTGGAACAACACAATTGTACGTGATTTTGTTTGATATTTCGGATTTTTCCAGGACTCTGTTAACCAATAAAGGATACCGCCAAGTGAGAGAGGGAGGGAGAGGCACAGTGGACAAAACAACGTGTTGTTTTGAATGTCGGCGGTGCGACACGCCTGCCTGGATGGATTACAGTGGAACGTGACCCGACAACGTCCCAAGTGTAGGCTGGGAGGCACGCAGGGATTACAGATCCAACACCGCTATGCGAATTAAAAGCGAGGCAATGCGAGCCGCTGTTTACACTGGCCGTCGACCCACTTACAGAGCAGCAACGGCCGCCTCCGACATTAAACATCACGCACGGGGTGTCCACGACACCATCCTGGTCGTCCAAAATGCAGAGCCATGAAGGACCGGAGATATTTCAGACGCACTTCTTTGCAAGAAAACACATTGTGCAAAGATCAAATGATTGCAAATACAGTTCCTTATGAAATGAGCATCATAATGAAACCAGTACATCAACATCTACATCCATCCTCCTACGAATCCAGTCGCATACGGCTCGCGGGAAAAGGCGATTGTCGGTATTCCTTCGTGTGGGCTTTAATTTAATCCTCGCGGTCTTTAAGCGAGATGTGCACAGGTTGTTGTTGTTGTTGTTGTTGTGGTCTTCATTCCGCACACGGGTTTGATGCAGCTCACCGCGTAACCACATCCTGTCCAAGCCTCTTCATATGAGAATGCGAATGGCCACCTACATCATTTTACTGTATTCGTCCCTCAGTCTGCCTCTACGATTTTTATCCCACACACTTCCCTCTAATGCTAAGTTGACGATTTCTTAACGTCTCAGAATGTGTCCCAGCAATGTCTCCATTCTCTTAGTCAGGATATGGTAGAAACTCGTTGGCTCCCTAATTCTGTTTTGCAGTCCTCTGATGCCGCCAGCCAAACGCCTGCCAGCCGGCATCCCTCACAACACGACTGTCAAGCGGGAAACGCAACTGGACAGGCGGCGCGACTCCAACCAGCGCCTGCCAGATACCAACACAAGACCAGAACATACACTAACAGTAACTTCAAAACAAACAGAAGTAATAGGGATTATTTCTTACAGGTGGCTCTGTGAACCGACTGAGTACCCTTCCGCCTGCCTCCAGATTGGCTCCAGCTATCTACTTAAGCCCAGTTAGCCAGTCGATGGGCCAGAGTTGCTGTGTTCACTCTCGCCGCCTAGGACCGTCTCCACTACGCAAGATCGCCTTCTATCGACTTCGCCGAAGGCCTCCCGGACGGAAGCGGCCGGACCGTTTACCTGGTGTGTTGCGAGTGACGAACTGAACTATGCTAGTGACTGTGCCTTTGATCTACCAGATTATAATCGGTGTTTGGTTTTGGAATTTCTGTCTCTATAGAAGAATTTAGTTTCGTTTCACTGGTTAACAAACCCTGAGTGTATTTTCTTTGACTTTAATAAATTGTGTTGTGAAAACTTGAACTGTGGTGGTCACTACAAGCACCTCGTCATTAGTTACGTGATCTACCCATCTAATCATCATTCGTCTGTAGGACCACGCTTTGAAAGCTTCTATCATCTTTTTGTCTGAACTCCTTATCGTCCACATTTCTAGACTCCAGACAAATGCTTTCAGAAAGGACCTCCTAACACTTAAACTAATATTGGATATCAACAAATTTTGCTTCTTCAGAAACGCTGTTCTTCCCATAATCCACGGCCACTACGGTCGGTGGTTCGAATCCCCCCTCAGGCATGGATATTTGTGCCGTCGTTCGTCTTAGCTAGTTCATAAGTAGTTTGTAAGCTTAGGACGATGACCCCATTGTTAAGTCCCATAAGTGCTACAAACATTTGAACATTTTTCCCATAATCATTCTGCATTTTATATCTTCTTTACCTAAGTAACAAATCTCATCTACTACTTTTATTGTCTCATTACCTAATCTAAATCTAATTCCTTCAGCATCGCCTGAATTTCTGACACTACATTCCATTACCCTCGTTTTATCCTTTCAATCCTTCACATCTTGCTCAATGTACAGATTGAATAACATTGTGGAAAGTCTACAGCCCTGTCTTACTCCCTTCCCAATAACCGCGACCCTTTCATGGCCATCGACGCTAATAATTGCTGTTTGGTTTTTGTACAAGTTGAATATAACTTTTCCCTTCCTATATTTTACTCCTGCTACCTTCATAGTTTGAAAGAGTGTATTCCAGTCAGCTTCGTCAAAAGCTTTCTACAGATCTACAAATGCTAAAAAAACGTACAGTAGGTTTCCTTCATCTTAATCTATGTTCTAAAATTAGTCGTAATGTGAGTATAGCCTTGCGTATTCCTAGATTTTTCCTGAGTCCAAATTGATCTTCCCCAAGGTCGGATTCCACCAATTTTTCTATTCGTCTGTAAATAAAATATGTAAATAAATAAATAAATGTGCACAGGAGGAAGCAACATATTGGTTGACTGTTCGAGAAACTTACGCTCTTATAACTTTGACATTAGCCCGTACCGCGATACGGAACTTATCTCTTGCAGTGTCTTCCACTAGACTTTCCCAGTCACCGCCGTGAAGCTTTCGCGCTCAATAAATGATTCTGTAACGAACTGTGCTGATCTCCATTGGATCTTCTGTATGCCTCCTGTCAACCCTAGCTTGTACTCTGATGAACACTATCCAAGCGTCGGCCGCACGAGTGTTTTCTAACATGCTTCCTTTGTAGACAGACTATACTGCCTGCGAAAACTTCCAATGAATTTCAGTCTGTGTATTACTAAGGATTCATTTTATATGGTCGTTCCATTTCATGTCGCTTCTTCTATCTACTCACAGATACTTTACTGAAGTAAATACACTACTCAAAACAATTAGGGAATCAAGTGACACGTCATACAAAATATGCATATGGTAACGTACTTTACACATATGTAATTTTTGTGTGATAGAATACGATATATTGCTGTGATAAATCTTTACTTGAGGTTTCCACGGCGTTTGTTTTGAGCAAGATACCATGGGGCAACCATAATAGTGAAATATTTGCCTTTGTCATTTTCAAAAGTTTGCGTAGGAAAGCACTGACAGTTATAAAAACGTAAGTCTCACATCAAATGCAATTTTGTGTTACTATTAATTTCTGCGTAGTTGCTGCAATGAGATGAGAAAATTTGTGTAGAAAAAATGTGTGTCCGACCTCATAAAGATTGGGAACCACCGATGTAGACGGCTTTACCGCTACCCATGTTGTGCAGTTGTTGAAATAGTGATCTACATCTACATCCATACTCCGCAAGCCACCCGACGGTGTGTGGCGGAGGGTACCTTGAATACCACTATCGGTGCTCCCTCCTAATTCCAATCACGTATTGCTCGCGGAAATAAAGTTTGTCGGTATGCTTATGTGTGGGCTCTAACCTCTCTGATTTTATCCTCACGATCTCTTCAAGAGATATACGTAGGAGGGAGCAATATCTGCTAGACTCCTCGGTGAAGGTATGTTCTCGAAACTTCGACAAAAGCCCGTACCGAGTGATAGAGCGTCTCTCCTGCAGAGTCTTCCACTGGAGTATATCGATCATCTCCGTAACGCTTTCACAATAACTAAAGGATCCTGTAACGTAGCGCGCTGCTCTCCGTTGGATCTTCTCTACTTCCCCTATCAACCCCACCTGGTACGGATCCCACACCGGTGAGCAGTATTCAAGCAGCGGGCGAACAAGTGTGCTGTAACCTGCTTCGTTTGTTTTCGGACTGCATTTTCTTATGATTCTTCCAATGAATCTAAGTCTTCCATCTGCTTTATCGAAGATTGATTTTATGTGGTCGTTCCATTTTAAATCACTCCTAATGCCTAATCCGAGATTATTTATGGAATTAATTGCTTCCACTTGCCGACCTGCTATAGTGTAGCTAAATGATAAAGGATCTTTCTTTCTGTGTATTCGTAGCGCATTACACTTATCCACATTAAGATTCAATTGTCATTCTCTGCACTATGCGCCGATTCGATGTAGATCCTCCTGCATTGCAATACAATTTTCCATTGTTACATTCCAGCAACACCCGCAAAAAGCTTCAGTGAACTTCCGATGTTATCCACAAAGTCATTTATATATATTGTGAACAGCAACTGGTCCACGACACTCGCCTTTAGCCCAACTTACATTCTAAATTCGGAAGACTTATCTCCATTGAGAATGACATGCTGCATTCTGTTATCTAGGAACTCCTCATTCCAATGACACAATTGGTCTGATAGCCTATATGCAGATACTTTGTTCATTAAACGACTGCGGGCAACTGTATCAAACGCCTTGTGGAAGTCAACAACCACGACATCTAACTGAGAACACGTGTCTATGGCCCTCTGAGTCTCGTGCACGAATAGCACGAGCTGGGTTTCACACGACCTCCTTTTTCGAAACCCATGCTGATTACTACAAAGCAGATTTCTAGTCTCCAGAAAAGTCATTATACTCGAATGTAATACATGTTCCAAGATTCTACAACTGACCAACCTGAGAGATGTAGGCCTATAGTTCTGCACATCTGTTTGACAACCCCTCTTGAAAACGGAGATGACCTGCGCTAGTTTCCAATATTTTGGTCTAGAGAAAAAAATGTTCAAATGTTTGTACAGCTTATGGGACTTAACTAAGGGGTCATCAGTCCCTAAAGTTACAAACTACTTATGAACTAGCCACTACCAAAGACGGCAGAAAAATCCATGCCCTAGGGGGGATTCGAACCCCCGACCGTAGCGGCCGTGTGGTCTAGAGACCTACGGTACACCACTGCAGTAAGGGGGGCAAGTTCCTTCGAGTACTCTGTGTAAAATCGAACTGCTATCCTATCAGGTCCTTCGGCCTTTCCTCTTTTTAGCTATTTTAATTGATTTTCTATCCCCCTGTCAATTATTTCTATATCTGCCATTTTTTGATCTGTGCGAGAATCTAGAGAAGGATCTACAGTGCAATCTTCCTCTGTGAAACAGCTTTGGAAAAAGACATTAGTAATTCAGCCTTTAGAGTGTGTAAACCGAAGCGAAAAATTCGTGTGACACTCACTTTTTCATTTGACGCCGTTATAATGCGTAGCAAATGTATCGAGGTAGGACTGCGCTTTCGCATGCAGCCAGTAACTCCGCCTGCCGTTGATCCCTTTGAGGTGGTCCCGCAGGGAGCAGAGTTTTGGTGAAATCGGTGAACAGTCACGGCCAGCGTCTGACAGTGAAGAATCGCCGCAGAGAAACGGGGCGTAAATTCTGGCATCGGGAGTGTTGTTTACGGCTCCATCCATTGTGTGTGTGTGTGTGTGTGTGTGTGTGTGTACGTGTGGGCGTGGCTGTGTGTGTGTGTGTGTGTGTGTGTGTGTGTGTGTGTATGTATGGGCGTGGCGGTGTGTGTGTATGTGTGTGTGTGTGTGTTTGTGTGTGTGTGTGTTTGTGTAAGCTACAGACCAGGTCGTGATATCGACATGTTACAACGTTCACTGCACATGGCCACCCGGCTTGTACGTGACGTAAAAACTGAGATATGGAAAGTCGGTCTCTATACAAGCATGACGAGAAACGTGGACCTCCAAAAGTTGTCAATGTGAATTAGTAGTCAGGTTTAAGTCCACTCCATACGTTCTATTCCCTCAGTTTGAAGCATGTTGTTCACCAGTGCAGTTCTGTGGGGGCGAGGGTTATTGTCCAACAGAAGAAATAAATTTGATTTTATCCATTAGAAAATGGGTTCTCCTATGGCACCAGCGTAGGCCACAACGAATGGTCGAAGGATGTTGTCTCGAACCCTCTGAGCAGTCAAAGAGCCATTCTAACCGACGAAGAGGTCCGTACGTACGCCAATACTGACTCCTGCCTACACCATTCGTCTATCACCGTAATGTGACGATATTTACTGCACATAAACAGGATTGTTCCGAGTTCCAGATAAGCCGGCCGCGGTGGCTGACGGGACTAAGGCGCTTCAGTCACGGTCTGCACGGCCACTACGGTCGGGGGTTCGAATCCCCCCTCGGGCATGGATATTTGTGCCGTCCTTAGTTGTAGGTAGTTCATAAGTAGTTTGTAAGTTTAGGGACTGATGACCCCGTAGTTAAGTCCCTTAAGCTTAACAAACATTTTGAGTTCCAGATAAGGGAAAGATTATTGTCCGTCAGAACACAAAATCTTGACTCATTTGTGAACACAACCCTGTGGCATTCGTTACAACCCCAATCCTGATGCTCCTCCGCCCAGTTTCTGCGAGCTAAACGATGTCATGGTTTAAATGGGACTCACACAATTGGCCTCCGTGCGTAGAGGCCATATTTCCAAAGGCTATTTCGGACTGCTTGTGTTGATATTGCGCATCTTATTGCTGGATGGAGGATATGTTGCAGCTCAGTTGCATTTAGCGTTCTGTCTCGACGGGCTGTTAATCGGAGATAACGATCATATCTTCCTGTTGTTACACATGGACGACCTTGCAGTGCTTGCTCACTATACTATAGCAACCCAACTGCTTTTGTAATTCGTTCAGTAGAGTAAACACAAGTCACCACTAGCCCTGTTTGCAGAAACAATCTGTTAATACAAATATCTCGGCTTGATACTTTAAATCATAATCTATTCAATAAAATGAACAAGCAAATGAATGTGGGGAGACTAAGCACAATAAAGCAGACACCTTGTACAAAAGTGAATTAAATCCTAAAGGTACTGCCTATAATAAAATTGTTTCTGCTCTTTATGAATATGGAAGTAATGTGGGAGGAAATTTGCAAGTACACAGTGGATAAAGGAAAGCACATTCATTCACTCAGACACGCACATAATGCTTGCAACATATTACTCATGTGGGAACACTTGGTAGCAGCAGCTAAACAAAACATCGGCGGCGTTTTGACGAGATGGCGGGTGTCTTCAAGAACAATTAAAATCAAACTACACACCAAACGAACTCATGTGCAGGGAGGCAGCAGCTTACTGTCATTAAGTACCATGTGGTGAGCGATCACAGTGAATTACATAGAGTTTACAAAAAGAACTTAATGTAGAATAAGCAAGTAAAGCACATGCGAAAATTCATATAGAAGAAAGCTAGTATCAGTAAAAGCATGGCTGAAGGCCGAAATAATGACCATTATGAAAGCACGTTCTGCAATTGCTCATACCAGGACAGGAAAGACGGGATCAATCCAGAAAATCTGAGAAAGAATTTAGCATACTCACAGATACAGACAAGACACGAAAACGTTTTGTAGTCGAGAAAACCGGTCACATAATCATCACAGGAATGAAAATGCAAATATTAAATTTACACTGAATAACTGACTTCTGTCAAGAAACACTTCACCTCACATGGTGAAAGTATAAGTCACAAAAACTATCAATGATAAACCAAGACTGCCTGGTCATGAACAAAGTAAAGTTCTATCAGCATGCCATCCACTCAGCATGATTCAACGATATAATTTCTTCAGCGCTCGTGGCAAGAGTGAAATCTCAGGCCATGTACAAAGCCTTACCCTCCACGCACCAGACGTAGAGAGAGCTAAAAGCGATGCAGAGTTCTTTCAGAGCCTACTGTCTACCAACCCTCGCAACGTGAAGCAGATAATACCCTCTACTAGAGCTCCAGAGAGGTCTCTTTTTGTCATTTCTTTCGTCCATGATCTTGTTGGTACTACACTAGGAACAGGCCACCTAGCCATCTTGCCAAGTAAGCTTGTCTCTGGCCACCCAGCAGACGGCAGTGCAGACGACAAAGGAAGCAATGCGTTCTTAACTAAAGTAAACGAGGCCTAAAGCGCGAGGCGGCGACTGTAAGCCATTGCGCGGCAGTCAGTCAATATTAAAAGCAACCTTCCACATTCATACGAACATACAAGTTCAATCACACGGGTGGAAACATATATAAACATGGGAAATTGATAATTAATAAAGGAATAAAATAATTGATGCACAAATAAACAATACTAATGGTGGAAAAATACTTTAGAGTAATGGATAACTAAAAATGGAACACGACCACACATTCAGTGGACACGTTTCAAACAATGCTTTTATTATTCTGTTCATTGTCGTATATTTATTAGCTTCAGTCTTGCAGTACCTCTTTCCCATTTATTTATGTGTTTGATTAGTTTATATCCAATTAACTGCCTCACTTATAAAATTATTCCAAGCTTCCTTGTAAGCCTTTGGTTATTCTCTTAGCATTTATTCTTTCTTAAATTCTACATTACATAGTATAGTTTTATTCTGTAAACACATTGCTTTATTTCTTCATTGTATATTCTCAAACGTTTTTATTACCGATCTTCCTCTCTTTTTCTAACGGTTCACTTGTAGTTTTATAGATTTCCGGCATCATATTTTCCCATTTTTTATTTACTGCTTCGTCAGTCGATATTTCTCATATATATTTTGTGAGCCAATTTTCATAAGGATTGTAGGAGACAGACATTGTACATTTCTTTTTTCTTGTTTGTGTTGTAAGTTACTTTTCTTCCATTTTTGTGATCTTTGTAATTTTTGAAATTACGAGTATATATATATATATATATATATATATATATATATATATATATATATATATATATATATATATTGAATTTAACATCATTTACCATGGAATTTACCACTGAGTATTAGATAATCGAATAATGATCTATAACCTTGACTGTCTGCGCTTTTATTCAACGAATCTCGTCAGCAGCAGTAATCACTGCTTTTTATAATGTATAGTCTAGCCGTATGCATTCTTTAATGGATAGTACCAAAATCACCTTAATAATATTAACAAACATTGTTGATTAATTTTCCACTTACAATCCTTACTGAATGTTGTAAAAATGATATACGCAAGAACTAGAAATGAAGTTATTTTAAATTTGTTACGCGCTAACGCTGATAGTGACAGCCAGGCATCAGTTCTACGTTCATGAACTACAATGTGGTCATCGCATGGACAGCCGCCGCAATGGAATACTGCGGTAATCATTCCACCTTGTTAGAAAATCTGGTTGATGCAAATTAACAGCATTTATCAGTCCTCTACATGTAGCCGTTGGAGGCGTAGGCCACAAATTGGCAGATTTAAATACGTTCGATGCCAGAACACAGCACGGATGTAATCGGGACACAGGTGCAAATGAAGCGAAAGTATAGCTATTAGCAATAAACGTGTAGGACGACTAAATATGTTAGGCAAGCTATATAGCTTATTACAGTGGTTGACGAAGACTCATCCAGGAGTGGTTGAACGTTAAAGGAAAGTACATATGATGATAGACAATTTGGATTTATTGAATTGCGATGTGAGGTGAAAGAGACCACTGTCAGTTACCGGTGGATCGTTGGCAGCAGTTCAGTAGGGTGTCGCGCGCTCTCAAGCAGCAATAAAAGCCCTTTTTCGATTCTAAATGGTGTCGAACAGCCTTCAGTCTTCACTCCATACATAAAAGAAAGGACCGTTTGGAAGGACACATTTTTAGCCATAACGGAATCGTAAATGTAGCACTGGAGGGAAATGTGTGGAGGTAAGAATCGCAGAGGATGAACAACGGACGAACAGAGTAAACAGATGTAACGTTCATCTCTTGCTGATGCTGCTCGTGGACGACCTTTGCCTTTGACTTCTTTTAACGGTTCCTGTTGTATGATATCGTGTCGACGACCTGTAAATTATACTTCGGTATAGTCCAATAACTGCATCTACCTCCCTCTGCAGCTACCTCCCGCTTGCAACCTTCCTATGGCTCTCCATGCTATAGCTTCAGGTACGTCTCGTTATTGTCCCATTACATACCGGCACACTACACTACACCAACCCAACTGGTTGTGTAATTCGTTTTAGCATAATCATAAGTCAACACCAACCATATCTGCAGAAATCTTCCGTTGTTACTAATACCTCGGTTGCTGTAATGTTGTTGTCTCCAATCCGTAGAACCAAAAGAAATCAATCGAACAATTTTAGTTCATTCTGCTGATAACAATAATTCAGACACTAGATATCTCAATTGATCCCCTAACTGTTTTGAGCACTGTTCAAATGTTCAAATGTTTGTAAATCTATCGGGACAAACTGCATGGTCATCAGTCCGTAGCTTACAAACTACTTAAACTTAGGTAAACTAACCTAAGGACAAACACACACACCCATGCCCCAGGGAGGACTCGAACCTCCACGGCGAGCAACCGCGCGCTCCGCAGCAAGACGCTTTAGACCGCTCGGCTACTCCACCGCGGCTTGAGCACTGTATAATAAACATGTGCTTGTATTTGTGTGTATATATATATATTAAACATTTCCTCCCATATTACTTAATCTACTCGTATTACAACCAAAATTGGTACATACATACTTTCCAAATGCTGCGGGCGTAAGAATCACCTTCGACATTTCGTTCAGAAGACATAACTATCGTTATAAATAATACATGCGCAAAAACTACCGCATTGAGCTAGGCGTCTTGACGTGTAAATGCGGAGACTTTATTCATCCACAGTTTGAGAATCCAAAGTATTTGGCGTGACACTACCAAATTTTAATATGATTTCGAACCTTTAAGAACATTTTTCTTGCTGACACTCGAAATAAAATTATGAAACGAAAAAATATTATCACTTACTAAATTTTTACGTTTCTACCTTCAGTACCTGCTAAGGCGTTTTAATTAATTGCTTTTTAACTACTTACTCCATTCACAATACACTTTGCCTGTAGTATCTAAATACTGAATACACCCGCAAAATTATATCATGGTATGATGCACACTTAATAAAATATGTGCTAGAAAAATTAGTTTTTGCTTGAAGAATGGAGCGCAGATTACCCTACATTCTTTCAGTGTCTAACAATGAGAGTTCTTCCCACAATTCAAACCATTTCAAAACTTCTCAATTACATCTTTAAAGCCAAATATTTAGCACGCATACTGATTTGAAAGGTAATCAGTCCTTTGAGCATGGTCAATTCGAGTTTTTATACGAGGGTGCGTCAGTAAATAAGTCGCAAACTGAATTAGGCACGCCAGTACTGTGTTTACAAGCCTGAAAACTGGTTTGATTTTCATCTGACTCCACCTGTATATTTCAACATCCGTCCCATCGTTCGAGAAGGCATCAAAAGTCTGGAGATTGGATGTTTTGTGGCTGCGTTTGCATCCTATAAATGACTCTTGAGCTGTAACTCTATGTGGTTCCTTAAACTGTTGCAACCCACAAGATGGATGTCGTAGTGGTAGAGGAATGCAGGGCTATTCTAAGTGAAGGAACAGATTTCAAAATTTTTTCGCTTTCAAACTATGAAAGATAGAAACACAATACCAACGTTCGTGGAAAGAGAAAAGGTCAAATTTTGTACATTCAATGTGAGCACCATGTGTTACATGAGAAATATGTAAAAAGTGGCACATTTCTTGCCACACATGAAGCCGCTAGTTTCTCGTTATCAAATTCACGGCTTCAATAATTTGATGTAGCAAACTTTGAAACGTGTCAGGCGATAGTGGGATTAGAAACACTGTGTTTTACGTAAGGTGTGAGGTCCGGTAACGTGGGAGACCATACTTGATGAAGTTCGTCTTCTGCTGCTCCTCATCCAATACAACACCCTGGAATGGTGCCATTCAGTTGGATGTTAGTACAGAAATGAGGCGAGAAACCATATTGCATGAAGATGAAGCCATCTGAATCCCCTTCAAGCTGAAGAAATAACCGGTTTTGTACCATTTTTGATAGATTAGTCCTGTCACAGTTTTCTCCATGGACAGAAAACGCCCATAGACATCGTTAAGAGATATAACACAGCAGACGTCAGCCTTCATGGAATATGTTCCATGTTGAAACTTTAGACTGTTGTCTGTCGAAGAACATTGAAATTCTGGTTCTATCTTTTGTAGTTTGGAAGATATACATCTTTGAAATCTGTTTCTTCATTTTGAATAACCCCGTAATTGTACACAGCGCGCAGTACAGGCGTGTCTACCTCAGTTTGCGGCTTTTTTACTGACTCACCCTCGAAGACTGTGGGGTTTTACTACAGAGCTGTAAGCCAGGAAATGGCGAAACCTGCTGTCTAACTAATGCAATAAGGGTCGGTTTGTCATAATGTCTTGTTAAGTTCCAGTTAAGATTTTAACTTGTCCTTAGCGAGACTTGAGTTTGTCAATGTTTCGTTATGAGTTAACCTGACGTTAAAAGACCTCAAACTGGCCGTTAAATTAACTAGTAGAATTCTAGTCGTTACACGCCTATCGACCAGTTAAGTGAGAATCTGTATGAAAACGGCAGGATTATAAACCGGTAAAATACCGCGATATATTCACGTGTTAAAGACCTATTTAACGAACAAAATAACAGAATCAATACATTTATGAATAACTAGTGAGGAAAACAGCTTTGTGGAAAATTTTATCGTCATATTAATCGCCTCATCCATGTCAGTAGCGATTAGATGAGTCTGATATATGGCAGATACGTAACATAACTTTAAAATTATTGTTGCGATATCAAAATACAAAGTTAACGGTAACCGATAGTTAAGTGATAAAAAATGTTCAAATGTTTGTAAATCTATCGGACTAAACTGCGTGGTCATCAGTCCGTAGCTTACAAAGTACTTAAACTAAGGAAAACTAACCTATCAACAACACACACACACATGCTCCAGGGAAGACTCAAACCACTAACAGCGAGCAACCGCGCGCTCCGCAGCGAGACGCCTTAGACCGCTTGGCTACTCCACCGCAGCTAGTTAAGTGAGAATCGGTATGACGAAAATGGTTGGAATAAGAGATTTAGTTGACAATAAAGAGGATGTCAATATTTTGGACGACCTAGAGTTCACTACCCTAATAAGGCGTCCTAGACGTATTTATGTTCGGCGAAATGATTTCCAATGTTCGAATGATGCAAATTATTTTACGCGATTTCGTCATCGAAAGACCACTGTCGGAACGCTGCATGAATACACGACCATATTAAGAGTCAAACACATAGGTATATATTTTTTAAGTTAGCGTCGTAATAGGAAACAGAATACATTGTTTATGTATGGAAGCTTATTAATTCAGTACTTACTTATGCTTGTTGCGCCTGGTGTACGACATAAACTATGATTTCTTCCTCCGTCTCTTTGAAAATCTGTTCGGGAGGTGACAATGACACTGACCTCTCTCAGTACAATATGTCTTTATGTTTCTCTGTTAAGGACACAAGATTCTCGCATTCACTTCTCGTAAAATTCGAGTTTCTTTCCTGTTTGTTTTCCATAGTGCCGAATAACAACCATTTGCTAACCTCTTCCCTGCTATTCAAATATGGCGAACAGCTGTTTATTTAGACGGCACTTTCATTTTTTCTATTACCAACATAGTCGAAATATATCGTACCTTCTCGTTTTCTACAGGTTAGCAAACGAGAGGTGTATCTGGCAATGACAAACGCAATGCATTTAACTAACACATTTAAATGGACGTTAAAGTTATGATCTCGTTTACGAACGAGAAGATTAACGAGAGGTGTACGAACCGACCCTAAGTGACAGAGAAAACTGACGACAGGATTTCCAGACCGACTGATGGAAGTATAGTACACGGAGGCTAAATTCTAATGTAAAACGTTACCACCCTACAGTGTTCTGTTCACCGACTCAGTGATTTTGGTCTTCACGTCTTAATAAATCTCCACAGTATCAAAATTCATGACAGTTACCTTGATATCTCGTGAATGTAGAATCTTCTTAATACACAGAATCTGCATAACGTGCTTACAGGAATCCCTAGAATTCATTCAGAATGAAATGTTCAAATGTTTGTAGATCTTATGGGACTCAACTACGGGGTGATCAGTCCCTAAGCATACAAACTACTTATGAACTAACTAAACTAACTAAGGCTAAGGACGGCACAAATATCCATGCCCGAGGGGGGATTCGAACCCCCGACCGTAGTGGCCGTGCAGACCGTGACTGGAGCGTCTCAGTCCCCTCGGTCACCGCGGCCAGCAAATTATTCAGAATACATGCAGCTAGAGAAATATTCTCTATTTTATGTGTGCGTCCAAATTAAGGCAAGAACTCAGAGCAAACACCAGGTATCTGTAAAGCGGTTTAATTTCATAACTTTTGCCCTACAATGCATTACAATATGTACATCGGTGCCCAAACGGGCATAGTGGCGGCTTGGAAAGCTGTTACAAGACTGCTTTTTCCGATCTTTGTGTGGCCTCCTTTTATAGTTTTGCCTACAATACCATACATTGTTACAACTATTAAAGTTATGAGAAACAATTAGTTTGGCCATGTTATGGCAAGATAATAGCAGCTTTACATTCTTAATTAAGGTAATTATCAATTTACATCGATTCATAATAATCCTGCTTTCATATATTGGGTTGTGGATCTGAAATATGCTTAACTATAAAATTCAACAATACATTGTTATTTTATACAAAAATATTGAAAAATAGTGAAGAGCAAATGTTCCTACCATGTACAGAATAATGAAATAAAGTATCAGTTGTTTTGCTGTATACAAGAACACGGGAATATTTCATATAGGCTTAGCTAATCTACAATGCTGCCCATGCTGGCAGGTTTATATTCGAAACATTTATTATAATTGTGTTTTCATGGTCAGTTCATATTCAAATATACAATAGAATATATCTCTAAGGATACTATTTCACTTTATATTTTCCTAAAGTGCATATTAGCGGGTTTTAGTTTCTTGGCCATGTGCTCTTGTTTATTTCCCTATTTTATGATGAAATATGTTTGTTTTCCTAGCAACCTATGTAGGCCTATCTTCTCTTAACCATTATTTTATCTGAAAATCATGTTTCTTATATTCCACATACTCTGAGATCACAAACTGGCATTTAACAGTTGAGGTTCTAATAAAATAATTTGTTTAATTTGTTATTTTGGTGATGAAGCAGTAAACATTTAGCTCCGTAGCTTGCCTATTACATCTCAAATGGATGTCACAGCACGAGGCTGCGTGAATACACCGCCTCAGCTCTTCGCCTACTAGACGGAAAAGAGACAGCTGAAGTGGTCAGCTGCACGTCTAGATTGTGACGACAAACAGCTCGAGTGTTGACTGTCTTTTTCACCGGGCAAACACCGCTGAACTGCTTAGCTCTGAAACCCTCTCGCCGTACCGTACTCCGATTTCCACCGTGACATTTCAATTCCCCCGCTGTTTTCCGAGGTGTGCAATTTCCTGCGCTGTGAGTATAAAAGAAAACGAAGTGTAGCCTCCGCCGTCGCCTGCAGGCGCGCAGCCGTTTTAGCGGAATAAGCGTGATTCTGTTAGGGGGCGGTGGCAGCCCTGCTGACGCAATTCCTCACCGGCAGAGCTACCGGCGACTGCCTAACCGACTGGAAGGCTTTTTGCTCGCGCCGCCACGCCGCCCTACCTGTTTATACTCGGCGGCGGTAAAAACGCCAGGTCGCGGAAGTAGAGGTGCTCACAATATTTCACTCGGCGGCGCAGTGAAAACACCGAGGACTGCTAAAGAGCAGTCGTCCTCTCACTGACAAAGCGAAGGAAAATACTGACCACTTGAGACAAAGGGTTTGTGTTTACTTACACCAGCTACCACATCCATAATTTGCAATAAATTTGAGGGTCGTCCACAAAGTAAGTCCCGTTTCTATTTCTATCCACGGTAGCGCTACGATCGCAGTTCCGAGCGTGCGCGGCAGTTTCTCTGGCTCAAGGAGAAGACATGAACGCCGTTTTCAGATCGCTGCTGCTGACGTGTGCTTTGCAGTGCTTCTTTATAATGTCAGCCGTAATTGAAAATGCCGCTGCCTGTGAAATCAGATCTACGATTAGTTTTCTACATCTACATCAACATCTACATGAGATATTCTGCAAATCACATTTAAGCGCCTGACAGAGGTTAAGTCTGAAGTAATAGTAATTCCTAGGTATTTTGTGGAGTTTACGGCCTTCACTTTTGATTGATTTACCTTGTAAACAAAGTTTAACGCATTTCTTTTCGTACTCATGTGGACAACTTCACACTTCTCATTATTTAGAGTCAACTGCCAATTTTTACACCATACTGATATTCTATTCAGATCGTTCTGCAGTTGGTTTTGATCTTCAGATCATTTTACTAGACGATAAATGACGGCGTCATCTGCACACAACCTAAGAATGCTACTTAGATTTTTCCCTAAATCGTTTATGTAAATAAGGAACAGTAGAGGACCAATAACACTACCCTGTGGAACGCCCTAAATCACCACTGTTTTAGTCGATGCCTTACCATCGATTACTGCGAACTGTGTCCTCTCCGACAGGAAATCCCCTATCCAGTCGCAAATATGGGGCGATGGACCATAACCACGCAATTTGAGTAAAAGCCGTTTGTGAGGTACGGTGTCAAAAGCCTTCTGGAAATCAAGAAATGCGGAATCGATTTGCGAATCTTTGTCGATAGCGCCCATCACTTCGTGTGAATAAAGAGCTAGTTGTGTTTCGCATGAACTATATTTTCTAAATCCGTGATGACCTTGGGTCAATAGATCATTCTGTTGGAGATAATTCATAATATTTGAATACAGGATATGTTCCAAAACCCTTCTGCAAATTGACGTCAATGAAATAGGCCTGTAGTTCTAAACGTAATGAAAGTTAAACCGAAGAAAATTCATCGGCTAATCTGTAAGGCTTAAGGACGAGATGCTATGAGTGTTTCAATGGTTAGAAGATGGGTCAGACTGTTCAATGTAGGACGTAATCAAGTGCACGATGATGAACGAAGTTAACGCCCGTGTGTGGTTACTGATGAACAGGTTCACACAATTGAAGAGAAAATAAGCACAACCTTAAGTTTACACTTAGTACCCTTTCTATGGAAGTTCTGCAAATTTCTCATCGAGATGCACTTTTCTGCAGCGCTTTCTTCGTCGTTGTATGGGGAGATTAAAGTCATATGAGTGTGTAACGCAGAGAAAAGTGCTATCAAAAAGAAGTATTTAAGCTGATTTCAACATAACGGTAGTAGATATTTTGGACTGCAGTGATCAAATTTTATTTCATGCACAACCAGTCTAGACTACAGCTTTTTGAAGTGATGAGCTCCAGCGACAGTAATGTTTCAGCTCATCTTCTCAGCCCCTCCTCCTTCTCTCCGTTTATCTCCTCCTCCGTCTATTTATGACTGAAGATTCAATAGCGTATTTTGTAAAAATTTAAATCGATCGAGAACTTATACAGATTTGCGGTAACTACTCTTCCGTAAACAGGGTCTCAGATATTCTTGTTACAAAGTTCAGGGGAATGAATACATAAGAATTTGATAAGGAATCCATGTCCGACATCGTTATCCAATGACGCTAGGAGCATTTCTTTTCTTATTGACGCTGGGAATGAAGTGAATACTACTACAACCTCTTTGTTTTACAGTTTTTAGAAGGCAGTAATATGGACCAAAATAAGAACAAACTGTCTAGTGAACATGCGCTCACCGCGGTGGAGTAGCCGAGCGGTCTAAAGCGCCTCGCTGCGGAGGTCCTCCCAGGGGCATGCGTGTGTGTGCTGTCCTTAGGTTACTTTACCTTAGTTTAAGAAGTTTGTAGGCTACGGACTGATGACCACGTAGTTTGGTCCTATAGGTTTACAAACATTTGAACATTTGAACATGGGCTCTAAAATGAACACATTCAAGCTTCGAGCAGCGTCTTCATATTCGACTGTCTACTGTTTTACATGTCTCTTCTACTGGTCAAGTGTTCATAATTCTTAAGGTATTAGTTGCAGACTCCATTTTAGCAGATTTTTATTATTGTTTTCGTCTACGTTTAGCAGACTTTTAAACTTGTTTTTGTCCATGTGGGCTCCTCCCAAAATATGGAAACCAAAGAGCTTGTATTGGAAGAGATTTGTTTCACAGTGACAAAGATAAAGAAATGCTCCCAGTGTCTATGGATAATATTTGTGGAAGTGGAGTCTTTATAAGAATATGTACTCACTGTACTCCATGAAATTTATGATGGAAATTTCTGTTTCAAAAATATACAGCCCTTGTCGTTACGAATGTTCATCAGTGTGTCGTTTGCAAATTTGTAGTAAATAGTTCAAGAACTTTCAAGGGTTTCGGTTAAAGCGTTTCCAACTTTGAATACTAAGCCTACATATAGCCTATACTTCTATGTCTTTTATATAATCGTGAAAAATATTGATTTGGTATAAAAACATGTGACAGAATGAAGTAACATGCGCATAAAATCTGATTTTAACGTTATCAAGTTTTTTTGAGGGGCGGCAATTTTGCATCTCGCACGGGGCGGCAGTTCGGCTTCCGCCGGCCATGTTGTCTGTAGTAAGACTATGGTTTGTGGCTCGTCAACTAGCCCCAGCCCACTTACCCCTTACGACAATGTTAGAAACATCCCATTATTGCGGCAGTCTAAAACTGAATGACATACAAGTACACAGGCTTTATGAAAAGCACATTGGTGAAGTTACTCATGTATGACAAAGTGTAAAACAATAATCTTCCTGTTAGTCTGCGAAGTCGTAATTCGGTTGTTGTGGTCTTCAGGCCGTAACTGGTTTGATGCATTAATATTGGATATCAACAAATTTCGACTCTTCAGAAACGCTTTTCTTCCCATAGCCATTCTGCATTTTATATCTTATTTTCCTTTGGCCATCAGAAGTCATTTTGCTACCCAAATAACAAAACTCATCTACTACTTTTATTGTCTCATTACCTAATTTAATTCCTTCAGCGTCGCCTGACTTTCTGAAGCTACATTTCATTATCCTTGTTTTACTCTTGTTCATATGCATATTATACCATGTTTTCAAGACACTGTCCATTCCAATCAACTGCTCTTCCAGATCCTTTGCAGTCTCTGACAGAATTACTATGTCATCGGCAAAAAGCAAAGTTTTTATTTATTCTCCCAGAACCTGAATTCCCTCTCCAAATTTCTCCATGCATTCCTTCACTGCTTGTTCAAGGTACGCGTTGAACAACACTGGGGAAAGGATACAACCCTGTCTTGCTCCCTTCCCAACCTCTGCGTCCTTTTCATGCCCTTAGACTGTAATAACCGCTGTCTGGTTTTTTTATAAGTTGAATATAACACTTCGCTCCCTGTATTTTACCCCTGATAACTCCAGAATTTGAAAGAGCTTATTCCAGTCGACATTGTCAAAAGCTTTCTCCCAATCTACAAATGTCAAGAACGTAGGTTTTCCTTTCCTTAATCTATCTTTTAAAATAAGTCTTAAGGTGAGTATTGCCTCGCGTGTTTCGATATTTCTCCTAAATCCAAACTCATCCTCCCCAAGGTCAGATTCCACAAGTTTTCCATTCGTCTGTAAATAATCCGTGTTAGTATTTCGCAACTATTACTTATTAAACTGATAGTTCTATAATTTTCACATTTGTCTGCACTTTGTTTCTTTGGAATTGGTATTACTATACTATTCTTGAAGTCGGAGGGTATTTCCCTTGTCTCACACATCTTGAACACCGGGTGGAACAATTAATGACTGGCTCTCCTAACGGTATCAGCAGTTCAGACGGAATCTCATCCATTCCAGGGGCCTTGTTTCTACTCAAATCTAGTGCTTTGTTTCTTCACGCAGTATCGTATCTGCTATCTCCTCTTCCTCCACTTCGTCTTCCATTTCTAAAATACTACCTTGAAGCTTATTTTCTTTGTACAGACCCTCTATGTATTCCTTACACATTTCAGCTTTCCCTTTTTTACTTAGTACTGGATATCCATCTGAGTTCTTGATAATCATTACGCTGATTTTCTCGTATCCAAAGTCTTATTTTCCTGTAGGCGGTCTCTATCTTTCCTCTGCTTATACATTCTGCTATGGTTATACATTTGTCCTCTAGCCACTCCTGCTAATGCAGTCAGCACTTCGTTTCAATCTCATTTTTCAGACGTTTGTAGGCCTTTTTGCCTGCTTCACTTGATGCAGTTTTATCTCATCATTTAAGGCTAGTATTCCCTGTTGTATCCAGGGATTTCTATTAGGCCTTGTCTTGCCTATAAGATCCTCTGCTGCTTTCACTAATCTATCTCTCATAACTATCAATTCTTCTTCTACTGTATTACTTTCCCCCGTTTCAGCCAATCCTTGCCTAATGCTCCCTCTAAAGCCATCAACCACCTCTGGTTCCTTCAGTTCGTCCAGGTTCCATCTCCTAACTTTTCTACCTTGCTGCAGTCTCTTTAGTTTTAATCTACAGTTCATTACCATTAAGTTATGGTCAGTCTATATCTGCCCCTGGGTATGTCTTACATTTTAAAACCTGGTTCCTAAATCTATTCCTTACCATTGTAAAGTCAATCTGGTACCTTCCAGTGTCTCCTGGTCTCTTCAACTTATACACCCTTCTTTCATGATGTGTTGGTGATCATTAAATAGTGCTCTACACAAAATTCTAACAAGTGATATCCTCTTTCATTTCTTTTCCCCAATCCATATTCATCTACAATATTTCCTTCTTTTTCTTTTCCTACTACCGAGTTCCAGTCCCCCATCACAATCAAGTTTTCGTCTCCCTTAATTTTCGGAATAATTTATTTTATCTCCTCATACATTTTTTTGATGTCGTCATCATCGGAAGAACTAGTTGGCATATAAACTTGTACTGCTGTGGTTGGTGTTTGTTTTGTGTATATCTTTGCTATGATAATGCGTTCACTTTGCTGTTCACAGTAATTTACCCGCTATTCTATTTTCTTATTCATTATCAGACCTACACCTGCGTTACCACCAACAGATTTCGTGTTTATAATAACCCTGTACTCACCTCACCAGAAATCCTGTTCATTCTGACACCGAACTTCACTAATCCCTACCATATCTAACTTTAACCTATCCATTTCTCTTTTCAAACTTTCTAACTTACCTACGCGATTAAGGGTTAGAACATTCACGCTCCGATCCGTAGAATCCCGTTTTGTGTTTCTTGATGACGACATCCTCCTTAGTAGTACCCGCCCGGAGATCCGAATGGGGTCTATTTTACCTCCAGAATATTTTACCCGGGAGGACGCCATCATCATACAATCATACAGTAGAGCTGCATGTCCTCGGGAAAAGTAACGACTGTAGTTTCCCCTTCTTTTACGGTAAGACACGAGCGGCGACAGTGCACCAGTCGTGTGGAGTGTTAGTAGTATGCCTATAGTGCTGCTACCTAGAAACTGGAATTTAAACTAATTATTGAAATGCTCCACCCTTCATCTTGGCCTGCTCTTCCCTACATCTACTATCACGGTATATTATTATTATTATTATTATTATTATTATTATTTCTATTATTATTATTATTATTATAGAGGCAGCAAGTTGGATGTCTGGGTAGAGGGAGGGGAGGAAGAGAAGACGCAGGTGGTGTAGGTGTGGGTGGACATGGTGGAGGAGGAGGAGCTGGAGGAGAAAGTTGTGGCAGAGGAAGACGAGGAGAATGAAAATAAGGAAGCAGACATAGGTAAACAGAGAGAGAGAGGATGGAGGAGAAGATGAAAATAGGAAAGTGAGAAGATTACTTGGACCAACTGAATATTGGAGTAAATGAACTCCCGAGCAAAGCCAGATTTTTAGCTAGCTAATATAGAGTAAATAGTAAGAGAAAAAAGAGGATGGTAATAAAAAGGCATCGAGATGGGGAACGCGATGGGTAGATTAAGGGAAGGACTTTAGGATGTATATCCATTTCCCATTCAGGTTTAGCAAGCGTTGCCGGCTTCCCTAGTAACCAATAAGTACTAAACCTACCAGTATGGGTATGGACCTATGTATTGAAGAACGTTAATGCAAAGTCGTGCGGAATGGCCCCGTGGTCTAAGGCGACACGCTACATACTCCGCGACGATTCCCGCTGGAGTTTCGAGTCCTACCTCAGGCATGGGTGTGTGTTGTTCCTATTGAAAGTTAGTTTAAGCAGTCTTTAAGTCTAGGGACTGATTGATGGTCATAGCAGTTTGGTCCAATAGCTTTAAAAACATTTCCACGTTTTCGATAATGTAAAACGAATCGAAGAAAGATTCCAGGGATAGATTGATTGGAAAACTCCTCACCACAGAAATCACATAGCTAAAAAACCACATTCGACCTATAATCGGATATTGCATGTGATGTTGGTACCCAAAACAGATTTGATATCTAATATATAAAAATTAATGTTTGTTTGTTTCTCTTTTTGTTCGTATTTTATACACGGCCATACCGAACATCCGACTGAGATAAAAATTTGTCTTCTCATTGCTTGCACTCACACGAAGATTATAGGCATATTAAGATTAACTTTGTATGGTGCATGAAGGATGGTGCTTTACAATTAGTTAATTCGTCTCTTACGCCTCACGCTGAAATGGCTGGACGGATATGAATGAAATTTGGATCAAAGGTAGTTTTACCTTGACTAATGTTGAGCTACCTTTCGTAAGTCACCGTACGGTGCGTGGCGGAGGGTACATTGTAAGGGTTTCATTCGATTGTTTCTCGTCACGCTGAAACAGCTGGAAGGATTTGAATGAAATTATGAATTATATTCTGAATTGAAGCATGAGCCACCTTGGGGAAGCCACTGCACGGTGCCTGGCAGAGGGTACCTCACAGAGGGTTAACGACTACTACTCTTCACGCTGAAACGGCTGGACGGAATTAAATGTTATTTGGAATGAAAATGTACCCCGAATTAATACATAGTCTACCATCTCGTAAGCCTCCATATGTGCATGGCGGCTGGTACGTTACAAGAAACATCCAAATTGTTTGAAAGTCAGCACATAAACCAAAGTTTTCTTGAAGGAAATTTATATAATCTGCAATTCAAAAAATGTTCAAATGTTTGTAGAGCTTATGGGACTTAACTACGGGGTCATCAGTCCCTAAACTTATAAACTACTTATGAACTAGCTAATACTGAGGAAGGGGATTCGAACCCCCGACCGTAGTGGCCGTGCAGACTGTGACTGACGCGCAAACAGAGCGCTCGGCCACCGCGGCCGGCTATAATCTGCAAGCCAGTGAACTAAGCATGGCACTTTAACACCGTTTGACCAGTCACCATGAAATTTGGTGCGTATATGTACACTAGCTGAAAACCCGGCGTTGCCCGGTTATTTATTTATTTATTCCTGTCATTTTTCGGGTGTATATTCATTTGTATAAGGTCTGTATGTAAAATCTCTTGGGAATACAATTAGTAGTAAAGAAGTAATACATTAAAACTTGGTGCGTGATGGGGCCGTTTCCAATGAACGTTATTGTTTATGTTATTGTCATACAATTTAGAAGGTACACTCAAGTATATGCGTGTATACTGTCTGTAAAATTTCCTGCGGCTACAATTTGAAGTGTACAAATTATAAATTGTAACGTCATACCGAATGCCGTAGTCTACTCCATAAACAGTACTAAGCGAGAAACTTTTTCCCTTTCATCATTTTGCTATGGGTGTCAGCGAGAAAGAGTTTAATAAAGGTTTGAAATTATGTTTAAAGTTTGTTGCAAGTCGTTAAGTACTCTTATTCTCATATAGCGTATTTATAAAGTCTCGCCGCATTATGTGGCAGTTTTCTGAGGTTCCTATTGTTTACGACGTTATATCTCCTGAAGCATGTGTCGTATGTGGTTCGTACTCGTACAGCAATTGTTAGCTCACGTAAGGAATATGTGTACCAAATTTGGTTGAAATCGGTCCAGTGGTTTAGGAGAAATTTAGCAGAATTGTCGCTAAATGCAGCAGTTTTAGACACATTTCATTGTTTATAACGTCATATCTCGTGAACTATGTATCGTATGTGATTCTGACACTTACGGCGACCGTTATGGATTGAAGCTTACGTGTACAAAATTTCATAAAGATTGGAACAAAACTGTAGATTTTCATGCAACACTCTGCTTTATATATTAGATTTTGATATAAAGGAGGGAGAGCAGTAGATGGAGGCGATGACGGGCAGAAAGGGGAGGGAGGAGACGGACAGAGAGAGTGGAGAGGAGGAGAATGAGAAAGGGGATATAGTGACAGATGGGTGAAAGGAGATGAATAGAGACAGGGAAATGTTTTTATTATCGATTATTAATTAATATTTGCTTCTATCATTCGTAATTAAACAAGCTAACACTTTAAAATTTCAATCGTCATTTGCACAATTATATCTACTGTGGCAGCAAAGCGCGGGGTACAAGCTAGTTGGAAATAAAAAAGTTACCGTAGAAGAACAGTACGATTCGTGAGAAATTGATTCCGTAAACTCGAAAAATTAATTCCAATGGCAGACGCTGCAAAACTGGTGTTGTGTTTCCAGAAAATCTACTAGTTATTGGTTCCTATTGGTTATATGGAAGAGGGTATGTAGGTAAGTTGATCGATATTCAAGCTGACTTGGATGCTTTCCAAAACATCGTTCATGCCGCAGAGTATAAGAGGGCGGAACAAGAAAGGGTGTAGGTTAGTGCCGTACACAATGTACACTCCATCACATTCCCGTAGCAAACATGCGGAGTATTTAGTTAAATTCTGATTTATACTGTGGGGACAATTCTACACTGAAACTGGTGCGCTAAAATACGGCACTTCACAAACGGTTTAAGCAGTTGAAAATTTTAAGTAACGAGATCAGGCGTGCCTCGTACTGCATCGTGGGGGTAGGTCAGCTCCATCATTTAGTCTGGTTTCGACAGAATTCGTGTTAATGTTATTCATGGTACTTCAGTAGCACACCATTTATGAAAATGGCGTCAGTAATCCCCTAATCTAATTTAGCTGCCGGCTGTGCAAATAACACGAGCGACGCCCCTAGAATAATCCCAAATAATTGAGCCTGATTCACCGGGACGCCGTAATCCTACAATGGAAATCAATGCGCGCAATTTCATTTGGACCTCGCGGAATGCAATTCCGATTGTCCGCACAGCTGTCGCAGTAACGTCTCTCGTCACATTTCGCCTCTGTACAGCTAACTGCAGCCACAAAGTCTCGTTCAGGAATAGTGTGTGAGGGAACTCCAGATAACAGTGGGTTACCACATGATAACATCGTAACTTCGGTCGGTTACCCCAGTTACAACCGATCCTGTCAAAACGCTTTCCTAACTCCAAAAGTCAACACAGTTTCTGCCGACAAGTTGCATAAAATGGTTTACATGTATAAACCTTTACCTAGGTTTCGGCAAAATTAATTTTGCCTTCTTCAGAAGAATACCTAATGAAAATAACACACAAATATGAATAATAGTAAAATAAAAAAGTGTTTCTAAAATAAGAAATTAAAATTACAGCATAGGTGAGAATGTACTTACACAAAGCTCACATTAAAAAGTTGTTAAATGAAATGCGGTTACCTCCATGTCAATAGATTAAAAAGTAAAATTTAAAAACAATGTCACATCATAAAATTGTGGAGCCCGTCTACATACAGGTCGAGTGAGCACTGCGTACTGGCAGAGGACCTTAGTGACGTGCGCCCGCACTAGGTGACGTCAAAAGGGCTGATGGGCGTGCGCGCAGTCGCGGCCGCGAATCAATTTGACAAGCAGAAACTATGTGTAATATTACACATAGTTGAGCAGAAACTATGTGTAATATCACACATAGTTGAGAAAGCAACTGGTCGGCTGAAACTGTAATGACTTTTGGAACCTGTTCCACCCTTGCCGAATTGCAGCCCTGTTTAAAATTCTGCTTTCCTAACTGTGAAAAGCTGTCTAAGGTGAACTCTCGAAAATCATGTACCACAAGCCGGATTAATGCAATAACGGTGAATAGGTGCATAAGTACTCTGATGAGAGTGGAGCAGAAACAACGCTGCGTCGTTCTGCTTTGACTGTGTTTAGTTGGGTAGGATGTTACTCATTTCAGAGCATGATGACAGATAATCCAAGCTCTGACGAAGAATGTGATTTACTTGTTCAATTCCAGGGTGGTATTGGGTGGCAAGAATAAGACTCCTTTGTGACTGGGTACTGAGGTTTCAGGAAGAACTGGTGGTGTGTGGGAATATGGGAAGGAAAATCTGAGGACTAGGCATATTGGGTAAGAGACTTCTCATCACTGCAAATTCGCTGTTCACGATGCCAAGGGTGTATGGGAGTGAATTTTTGATGTGAAATTGTTGGCAGTTGTTACTAATTAGTAGGTTTAATGTGGATGGATGTATTGATGGAGCCATCAGTGAGGTGGAGGTTAACATTCAGGCAGGGGACTTGTCGGTTTGAAAAGAACCAAGTAAAAGTATGGGGGAGAAGGAGTTGAGGTTGTGACGGAACGAGGATAGGGTGTCCAGGCCCTGAGTCTAAATCATGAGAATATCATCAATGAACATGGACCTGGGATTTGGAGTTTTGGGAGGGTATGAAGATTTCTTCAGACGGCTCACAAATAGGTTGGCATAGGAGGGTGCCATACAGGTGCCTATGGCTGTGCAGCGCATTTGATTGCATACTCTTCTTTCAACGGAAAAGTAATTGTTTGTTAGATTGTAATTGGTTAGGGTCATAAGGAATAAGGTATAGGGCTTGCAGTCTGAAAGACATTGAGAAAGGTAGTGTTGAAGAGCAGCAAGACCATGGGCATGTGGTACATTGGTGAAGCGAAGTGTCATCAAAAGTGACAAGTAAGGAACCAGGAAGTAAAGGGATGGGGATGATGAAGTGTCGATGAAGGAAGTGGTTTGTATCTAGGATGTGGGAGGCTAGGTTTCGAACAATTGGTTGGAGGTGCTGGTCAACAAGGGCTGAATTTCTTTCAGTGCGAGTAAAATAACCAGGCACAATTCGGAGTCGAGGATTGCTAGGTTTATGGATTTTTGGGAGAATGGGAAAGATAAGTGCGCGGGGTGTAGTTGTAGTGAGGAGGAAGATGGATTCTGGGGAGAGGTTCTGGGAAGAGCCATAAGATTTTAGCAGGGATTGTAGGTGATTGAAACCTTCGATAGATGAAGGAGTGATTTTTATTTCGTTGTCCAACACAGTTAATATGAAGCAGTTTAATCAAGTACTGAAACATACTTTAAAGAGTTTGCAGAGGTAAGAGCACATTCCTTAGACTTCTCGCATGGTTGACTTTAGATTTTACCTATTTGCGTATGAAATGTAGATAACATATATAATTTTTTTTAGTGCAAAATATTATATGGTTCTTGAGATTTCGGTCCATACACTATAGGTTCGAAAACGTAGCATGTGAAATTGCGATTTCTGAGGTATCGTATCTTGGAGAGTAGTAAATGACTCAAACGTTACGTGTACGTTGTCTATATGTTGTTCTGCAAAATCCGTTTCCCATTTTCGAAAATCTGTATTTGTCGTCACGATACACTAGAATAACCATAGCTTTTGGTACTAAATGCCAATTGTGTTAGCAAATTTACACTAGTCAGGTCATGTACGAGAAGAAGTTTTGTGGTCTTCAGTCCGGAGACTGGTTTGATGCAGCTCTCCAACCTACTCTATTCTGAGCAAGCCTCTTCGTCTCCTCATGAGAACGGCAACCTACATCCATTTGAATTTGCTTACTATATTCATCCCTTGGTCTTCCTCTGCGATTTTTACCCCACACACTTCCCTCCAACGCCAAATTTCACAATTCCTTGATGTCTAAGAATGTGTCCTACCAATGGATCCCTTCTTTTACTCAAGGTATACCAGAAATTCCTTTTCTTCCCAATTATATTCAGTACCTCCTCATTAGTTACGCGAACCACCCACCTAATCTTCAGCATCAAGAACAGACACCATACCAATAACTGCATATATTCCTCCATCCCGAAATTGCCAATATTAATTCTGGATCCAGTATACGCTGCGAGGAAGAGGAACTAATGGGAAGGCGGCACTACCATCGTAGTTTGCTCTAAGTTGAGAATTTAGGTTGGAAGGGAAGCGTGCCTGGATACCCTCATTGGTAAGGCGAACGCTGGCCAGAAACGGAAAATCTGGGAACGATTCCCGGTTTAGCACAAATTTTCAGCGTTGTCGTTGGATTTATTTCAATGCCCTGAAACAGCCGAAATGTTTCAATATTTCGAATTCGTAAAATTACGACTGTTCGTGTAAACTAACGATGTCTGTTATTTCGGACATATCAGAAAACAACGGACAGCATATTACGGCGTGATAAAGGAGAAAAAGATGGGGGTACTGTCTTTAAAGCTCGAGAAAATTAATTATTTGATGATGTTAAGTCCGTAAGCTAAAATTTTCCTGTCTTTTTTCCCCTCTTCCTAACCTCGTTCCTGTTACCAAGACACTTCGTGCCAATATTTCTATTTGGGATAGAAAAAAGCACTGCACATTAGTGACCGTATTGCTTCGTGCCTTGTCAGGGTATGTTCACTAACCTGATATCTCCTTCTCTGCTGTTGTGCCCTGCACAGAATCAACACTCAGGTCGTAAATAAGTAGTTTATTGATGTGAGGCTGAAATACTAGCGTAACGTGGCTGGGCTTAATCTCCTATAGTGAACTATGTCACACGAAATTTCGGGATGCCAGTGGCATTTTTTTTCCTTTTATTTATAAATCACTGTTCTGTATTGTCATAGATGTAATCCGTCTGAGGTGCTTAGCTCGACTGACTGTGGCAGGAGTAATACTGCGCGCCAGTGGCTACATTTTGGCGTTAACGAAACATTCTAGAATATTACGACTATCACATTATTATTAAATTAACATTGAGATAACTTTTTTAAATAACAGAAACTTAGTTTAATACAAGATAATTATATAAAATAACAGACTTTTGTAAATAAATTGCGGTGTATTAAATAGTAATAAAAGTGATGGAGGGTCTTGTCGGACTGAGACTACTTGGAAGAGCCCATCAGATTTTAGACGGAAATATGGACGGAGTTTCCCACGGGGTACTTTTTCACCGGACCATATGCTCTTTGCTTTACTCACACCACATATTACGTAATGCTCTTCCCTACATAGTAAAAGGTATCTTACAGAATAAAAATATGAAGGAGCAGGTAAATGGCTACAGTTCAGCTCCATCACAACATCAATAATTGTGGAAATGGGGTCAGAGATGTTTGATTCCTGTTGCGTAGAAGTACGTGTGGATTTAGAACCATTGTCCGTGTAGTGGGAGGTGTTGTATTTCTTATGCAACACCAAAGATTTGAAGACTGGGCCGACTTCGATCGTGAAACAGTGATACAGCCATACAACATCTCTTTCAATACTTTCTGCGCAGCCGCATATAATAATCGTGTCTGCCTGCCGATGACGTCTCTGTTCTCTAATGATTTAATTAAGGTCTGGAATTTCGCTCAGTGACACACTGGTGACGTGTTCGTAATGGGTAAAACGAATCACCATCTAGAAGCAGACGTCGGAGCGGAGATCCATAACGAAGTCGCTGTCAATCAGAAGCCGAAGAATTTTGAACTGCAACATCAGCTCAACAGTAACCGGGACAACAGTGTCAGCCCGACGACACGAAATCGACGTAGCTGGTCGACCCACGGCTGATTATGTTGTTTTAATGTTTAAACAGATACTGTGAACAATAATCCACTAAGGTCGCATATTTTACCTATTCATTTAACTGGTCGCACATACAAACTAATCCTATACGAGGTCTTACCTGTACTTTTAGAAGATGTTGCACTAGCTGTTAGCTGACGAATGTATTTCCAGCACGATGGGGCCTCACTGCACTACAGTCGAAAATTCAGGGATCACCTGGACGCTGTCTTATGTCAGCAATGTCTTTGGCTGGGTGGATCAGTTCACTGGCCACCCTGTTCATCTGGTTTAACCTGAGTGGATTTCTTACTTTGGGGTAGTTGTCCACGTGTCTGCGCCTGCTGGACATAAGGCCAATGGGAAAGACTGGCCGTATCGCGTACATCACGTCACTTCACCAGAGAGGGTTTGAGACAAAGCGATCGCTAGCTGACTGGCTGGACAATGGGGCACGGCCCGCTGTATTCATGCAACGTAGCTGTGAATCTTGTATCTCTGTTGGTGGCCGCTCTTTCTAGCACCTCTTGCAACCGGCACACAATTTTAATCTGCCAGGAAGTTTCATATCAGCGCAAACTCCGCTGCAGAGTGAAAGTTTCATTCTGGAAACATCCCCTAGGCTGTGGCTAAGCCATGTCTCCACCATATCCTTTCTTCCAGGAGTGCTAGTCTTGCAAGTTTCGCAGGACAACTTCTGTGAAGTTTGGAAAGTAGGAGGCGAGGTACTGGCGGAAGTAAAGTTGTGAGGCGGCATCGTGAGTCGTGTCGGGGTAGCTCAGTGGTAGAGCGCTTGCCCGCGAAAGGCAAAGGTCCCAGGTTCGAGTCCCGGTTCCGGCACACAATTTTAATCTGCCAGGAAGTTTCAGGAAAGTAGTTACTAGACAGAAGACGTCAGCTAAGAAAGGTAGGGCCGATAGTTCTGCTGATATGAGGTCATAAACAATGAAAACTTCCCTGTCTTGCGGCACGTGATAGTGTGTTTTTATCAGTCCACTATTTGAGCAGAAGAGCACTTAGCGACTTGTAACAAACTTTAATCATAATTTCAAACCTTTAGGAAACTTTTTCTCACTGACAACCCCAGCAAAATGATGAAAGGAAAAAATGTTTGTCGCTTACTACTTTTTCGGCGTTCATGCAGTAAAATTAAGTCAGTTGCCATGATGTTACCATTTATTACTCGTACACTATTAATTGCATTCACGAAAAATGTTTCAGCCAGTATACGCATATAACACTGAGCGTACGTTCGAAATTTTATCATAGTACGTCACACGGTTTGTGGGATATGGACTCATAAACAATTAGGTTAATGAAACACCATCTCATCACGCATGACGTTTTGATTTGTTACGTATTTCCTGCTAACTCTATTCGCGACGTATTTTGCAGACATTTTACATATACCGCACTGGATGTATCTTCGAAATAATATCGTATTACGACATATAATTCAGGTGCTATGACGTTAAAGACTATGAAATGCATGAAAATTCGCCCTAATAAGCATGAGGTTGTAACTACGTCCTTACTACCTACTCCATTTACAACACATTTCGCAGGCAGTTTCCTAATATTCCACTCTACGAACATGGTAAATAATGTTTTTTTGTAGAATACATAGATCACGAGATATGACATCATAAACAATGAGATGCGCGAAAAACTGCTGCATAAGCGACAATGCTGCCCATTTTCAACCTCATCTTGTATACATATTCCTTACCGTGAGCTAACAATTGCTGAAATGGTAAGAACCACAAACAACACATGGTTCAGGAGATTTGACATCATAAACAATAGAAATCACAAGAAACTCCTACATCGTGTGATGAGACTTTACTCATACACTGTATGAAGATGAGAGTACTTAGCGACTTACAGCACACACTAAACATAATTTCAAACCCTTATTACTCTTTTTTTCGCTGACAACCACAGTAATGTGATGAAAGGAAAAAATCTCGCTTACTACTTTTCCGCTGTTCATGGACTAAAACTACGTCATTCGGTACGACGTTACAATTTATAATTTCTACGTTACAAATTGTAGGAGCAGAAAATTTTACAGACAGTATGCATACATATAGCTGAGTGGCCGAGAGCATTTAGGCGAGGCCGATCCCCGTCGGGGGTTCGAATGTTTGTGCTGTCTGTAGTATAAGTTAGTGCATAAGTAGTTTGTAAGTTTAGGGAGTGATGGCTCCGCACTTAAGTCCCATAAGTTTAACAAACATTTGAACATTTTATTCGAATAAATCACAGGGCAACCTATTAAACTCTGCAGAGTGTTTTCGACATCTGCATGTTTCTCATACGGATAACTACATGTCGCTTACTCAGGGATGGGCTCCCCAAGGCATTTATACATATTAGACTTTGGAAAAGTAACGATAAATATAGTTTATAATAAAATTTTGAATTAAATGAATGTATTAACGTTACATATCATTTGCATCTTGACTTTTACCTTTCTTTATTTGGATACTGCAGTTATTATTTTGTACATTATGCAAGACAGCCTTATTTCTTGAATACTCTGCCATAAAGAAGACGAAGTGAACACTTCAATATTCAGTCAAACAACAGCTGTCAGCATGCGAGACTTAGAAGAAGATGTTCCTGGAGTGGTAAAACAACTTAAGTCACTAAACAAAAATAAATCTTCGGGCCTGATTGTATACCAACTAGATTCCTCTCAGAGTATGCTGATGCAATAGCTCCGTACTTAGCTATCATTTACAACCGATCACTCAGCGAAAGATCCGTACCCAAAGACTGGAAAGTTGCACAAGTTACTCCAATATTCAAGAAAGGCAATAGGAGTGATCCCCAAAATTACAGGCCTATCTCATTGACGTCAATTTGCAGTAGTATTTTGGAACATATACTTTGTTCGAATATTATGAGCTACCTCGAAGAGAACGACCTATTAACCAGTAGTCAAAACGGATTCAGAAAGTATCACTCTTGCGAAACACAGCTTGCCCTTTATTCACATGAAGTGTTAAGTGCCATCGACAAGGGATCTCAAATCGATTCCATATATCTGGATTTCAGGAAGGCTTTTGACACTGTATCCCACAAGCGGCTTCTTATGAAATTGCGTGCTTATGGAATATCTCCCCAATTGTGCGATTGGATTCACGATTTCCTATCAGAAAGAACACAGTTCGTTGTAATTGACGGTAAATCATCGAGTAAAACAGAAGTGATATCTGGCGTTCCACAGGGAAGCGTTATAGGTCCATTACTCTTCCTCGTGTTTATAAACGATTTAGGAGACTGTTCGCGAATGATGCTGTCGTTTATCGGTTAGTGAAGTCAACAGAGGATCAAAGGCAACTGCAAAGCGATGTAGATAAAATTTCTGCATGGTGCGAAAATTGGCAATTGACACTAAATAAAGAAAAGTGTGAAGAACTACACATGACCACTAAAAGAAATCCGCTGAACTTTAATTACGCGATAAATCAGTCAAACCTTGAGGTCGTAGATTCTACCAAATACCTAGGAGTTACAATTACGAACAACTTTGACTGGAAAGAACACATAGAAAATATTGTGGGGACGGCGAACCAAAGGTTACGTTTCATCAGAAGAACGCTTCGAAGATGCACCAGCTCCACCAATGAGACTGCCTACATCACACTTGTGCGTCCTCTCCTGGAGTACTGTTGCCCCTTATGGGACCCTCACCAGGTGGGACTGACGGAAGACATTGAGAAGGTTCAGAGAAGGGCAGCTCGTTTTATTTTATCACGTAACATGGAGGAAAGCGTCACGAAACTGTTGCAAGAATTGGGGTGGAAATCATTAAAAGAAAGACGTTATTCATTGTGGCGTGATCTGTTTGCGAAGTTTCAATCACCGACTTTTAGTTCTGAATGTGAAAATATTTTGCTAGCACCCACCTACTTAGGGAGACATGACCATCCCAATAAAATAAAAGAAATCAGATCGAAAACGAAACGATTTAGGTGTTCTTTCTTCCCACGCGCTACTAGAGAATGGAATGGTAGAGAAAAGTTTTGAATGTGGTTAATGATACCTCTGCCAGGCACTTTAATGTGATTTGCAGAGTATCTATGTAGATGTAGATGTAGATGAAATATGACCTGTTATTAAGAAAAGGAGATGGACAGAGTGAGAAGGAATATCAGAAGTACTAACTCAAAACTTGAATAAATAAATAAATACCCGGGCATCGCCGGGTTTTCAGCTAGTTATTTCATATTCACATCGACTGTGTTGTCAATCACATGGTATTAGTACAATTTGTTGTCCCCCAATTTCTGCTGTAATACCTTTGATTCCTCGTATTGTTGCATTTTCGATGGCCATCCCCGTAATTAGTAAAACCCCGCAGAGGACTTCAGGATGGGCAGCTGGTACTGGAATTAGCGTCGCACTTAAACATCAGCCAGCGGCGTCCACTCGCCTAACGAGAACCGCGGAACGAAGTGGAGCGCGAATTCCCCGCGGCTGGCGCGCTCGCCTGTCGGCGCCACTGGCTGCGTCCGCTTTAAGAGGCGCGTGGCGGAGGGTGTTTGCCGCGCTGGGCGCTGGGCGCTGCGCGGCCATCTGTATTAATGAGGTCTGGCCTGGGCGGCTGGCCGCTTTTATTACGGATTCCTGTCCCCGCGCTGCCGGCACAAAGCGCTCTCACACAGGAGAGTCACCGCTGTCACCGCTCGGCCACTCACAGCCCGCTGTGCGCTCTGCGCTCTCTGCAATTTTCCAACCGTCACTCTACTCACACGTAACGCGCCCTCTCCCGACAGGTCATACCGACTCCGTAGTTAATTCATCGGACCATAACCCCTACCTACCATCATCATTAGTCGCTTTACTAATTTCTGAGTGTAATGACTTCATTTCCTGATTCTTTCTTACAAAGTTGAAACTTCAATCAGATGTCTCCATCCACAGATATCTCCGACGTTTCTAAATATTGGCCCACTTTAGGTTACGGTAGTAACACTAAAAGTGGGCCTTTCCGATCGTCTTTTGACAGTTCGAAATTTAAATGAAAATAACGGCTTAACTATTCATCTGACACGAAAATTGAATAACCGAATTTTTAGAGGAGAAAATTCTCTATAACTTTTCTCTCTTATGTTTTTTCATGTCTCGTATCGTTTCAAAGATATTTGCAAAAAAAACGGCGATTTTGGGATGTATGTCTGTCTGTCTGTCCGTAACGCGTTCCCTGTTTTTAAGACGAACCGTTCAACCGATCAGCACCAAATTTTAGAGACATGATTGTAGGCGGCCAGATACCAGAACCTCCTTTTTTCGAATTTCTAGGACAAAAAATACGGTAGTAATGCAAAAAAGCTGTTTGTAATGTAATTGTAATTGCAAACGAACAGTTCATCTGACACAAAAATTGAGTAACCTAATTGGCGGAAGAGAAAATTGTCTATAACTTAGCTCTCTTATGGTTTTTTTTTTCATATCTCGTATCGTTTGAGACATATTTGCAAAAATAACGAAGATTTGACACCCTCCATTGAATTAACGAAAACCAGCCGTTCGGAGATGTCACGTGACATTCCTCGCCCAGAACTCTCTCTGGCATACCCCATCTTGCGTTCCGAATTTGATGATTTTCTTATTGTAACTTGCACGTTGTCATTTTAAAGCAATGACGCACTGGAGAATTTAAAAAAAAAAAAAAAAAAAAAAGTTTTTCGTACGATAAAAGATAATCTAGTGTCTACAAATGCCATATTAGCATCAGTTAACAACTGTCATCGATAGTATAAGATTAAGGGACTCATCTTTTGATTGATAGCCGTAGCGTAGTGGGCAAGGCGTTGGACTATGGCGCTGAAGGGCGGTGGTTCCTAAAAGGGTTTCAGACGCTCTTATTAATTAATTTTTTATTATTTAGATTATTATTTTGGTCCAAAATGTTTGCTAAAACTTAGAAAACTATAAATCTAAAGTGGACCGTAAAACACGTCAGTTCGATTTTTTTTTATTAAGTAGACAACATGTGTAGTCAGTGGCGGACTGAGGCTGTCGGAGACCGGGGGCGGCAGCAAAACAAAATGAAACCCCTCTGTCCAGTTGAAAATACAAATACATATAACGTCTGAGATTTGGTGGCCCCCTAGGATAGGAGGCATAGAAAAAGACTTCTTTGGACATATTAGGAGATTCCCCAGACGACAGGCCCGGGGTGGTCCGCCAATTCCAGCCCCCTCTCCACTTCCTGCAATATGCTGACGACATCGCCTTGCTAGCCCTTGCCCGCTCCGAGCACTTGCTCCAATCCCACCTGACCGAGTTCGCCACATGGTGTAACTGGAGGATCTTTCCGTGAATCCTGATAAATCAAGGCAATTATCACAGGTCGCACCACCCCTTCCTCCCACATCCATGACTTTTACTTTACCCTCCATGATCGCCCTATCCGTCACACCCCCATCCCCAAATACCGTGGCCTCACCCTCGATCGATCCCTCTCCTGGACCCCTCATCTCCGCCAAAAAGCCCCCTCCCGACTCAACCTCGTAAAGATCCTGTCCGGCTGGACATAGGGACTCAAATCCTCCACCTTCCTCCATACCTATCGTTCAGTCATGCGCCCTGTCCTATGCAGTTTGCACCCCACCTGCATTTCTGCCCCTCCTGCCTACTACAAATCCCTCCAGAACCTCTAACGCTACACCCTCCGCCTCGCCTACCTCATCCGCCTCCCTTACCCCACATGGATCTTCTATGACCTAATTCCTTTCCCTCACCTTCTACAGTTCCTTGAACATATATGTATGCTGTACACTTCCTGTAAAATAGATTCCCGCAACTCTCTGGTCTACCCATCCTCACCAATCCTTGGCCTTGGCCACGCCTACACCACTGTATCCCTCCTGCCCTCCACCTCTAAACACTCCACATCCTCTCCCAGGGTTACTTCCGCCAACTTCCAGTATCGGATGACGCCCTCCGTCCCGTGATCTACTCATCCTACCAACCCTAATTCTTCCTGCTCCTCCTCTTCGTAGATCCAACGCCCCCTCTTCCCCACCCCCTCTTTTTGCCTTTCCCTGCTTGGTCTACCCCTCTCTCCCATTCATGGAGACCTTACGCACCTACTTCCCCTACTTTTATCTCCCCATCCCCTCCACCGCGCTTCCTCCCCCCTTTCCATCCCTCCTGCAGGATTCACAAAGCTACAGTTTTAATTTGTGCTATGTCATAAGTGTTGTGCCCCACGTCTGCTCATTGTGTTTAAACTCCTTGTGACCTCTGCTTGAAGTACAAGTGTCACCAGTGTATTTTATTGATTGTCTCCATTTTCTTCGTCGATACCAGTGCTCGTGTCCAACAATGTGATTTTATGCCACATTGGCCAACATTTAAAGACTGCATGTCTTTTGTACCTATGTGTATCTTTTAATCTTCACATTTTTCACTGTGTCTATTTTAATATTCTCTGTTTTACTCTCTATTTTTAAGCATCTCCACATTCATTGTACAATTTCTGTAGGCTGAAGAGCGGCGTAGAATGCTGCTGCTAGCCTGCCCAGTATGGGCATAAAATAACAACAAAGAAAAAAAACACTCTGTGAGTTACAATCAGTTTGCTACACCTACGTATGCTTGGCGAAAGTCATGGTATAACACATTCCATCATGATCATTGGAAAATGTAATTAGTGTTGCTTTTGATATTGGACTGCGTATATGCGAATGTGACTTCCGGATGTGATAATATCGCTTCAGTAAGATGCGTACTTTGTTCTCTTTCATTTTGTTTCAACCACTTCATCGAAATCCGGTATCGGCACTTTGAGGACTAATATTAGCATTTTAAGGTGTGCGTTACTGCTGTATGTGTATATATACATGTGGCTGTATGTGTATGTTTTGCGCTATTATAAATACTTTAAGCAGAGAGTTGTTGGCGCTGATAATCGAATACCTAATGATACACTGACGGCATTAAATTACTTGTAATTTCCTTCCTGTGGTACTGTTATCTTGTAACTCGGTTTCTCTCTGCTTAAATGTCACTTGAGGTACAATGCAAGGTTTTGCATAGAAATGGCGCACACCACTGACTTGCTTACGCTTTCCTGATATTCCAAGAAATTTTCTTGTGGTTCCGAATGTTCCAGGTCGAAGGTGTCCCTTGTTAGTCAGTTTGACTCTTGTGGCTAGGCCAAGATCGATTCGACGTCTTATCTCTTCATCACACTTTGCTGTACAATTGATCAGAGAGCCCAGATCCTGTAAGTTGGTCTTGATCGATGCCTTGACGATTTATAACCATTAGTTTAGCCAAAATTTAAATACCTTTCACGCTTGAGAGAAGATCAGCAAGTCCTTTCTCAGGTCCTGCGAAACGTAAATCGTTGATGTTCCTGCCGCTATTTGAAATCCCACTGTCCCAGCCATCCAGCGCTTTTCTGATTACATACTATACATAGCTGTTGTAAAGCTGACATGACAGTATACAACCTTGTCTATCGCCATTTGTCACATTGAAAAACTCCAAGTAATCATAATCTACTTTTATAGTTGCGGTATGGCTACTATAAAGAACTTTTAGTAAGGATACCAGGTGTTTTTGAACCCCATAACCGTTGAGCACATGCCAGACTTGGCCCAGATGAGACCATCATAAATGTCAAATATTTGTTAAGCTTATGGGACTTCACTTACAAACTACTTATAAACTAACTTATACTAAATGCAGCACAAACATCCATGTCCTTGCGAGGATTCGAATCCCCGACGGGGAACGGCCTAGCGCATAGGAGCATAGAGCCTCAATGCGCTCGGCCACTTTGCCGCGGCCATGACACCATCAAAAACCTTTTTATAATATAGGGCACAGATGAAGGTAGGCATGATTTTCCAGTTATCTGCCTCTCGAGTACCATTACCTGACACAAAACTTGTTTGTCCTGCGGGAATTTGAGAATGACGGAAATTTTTGTGTGTTACTTCAGTATATGTAGGAGGATTTTACTTGCATGTGATATTAATGCTATGGTTCTATAGAGGGAGCAATTCCTAACTACACCTACCTATACACTCTGTAAATCCTATGTACAGAGTATGCTTTAACAGATGAAACCATTATTATACAAATATTATCAGTTTATATCCTATTGAATTCACCAGAGGAAAATGGCAATGTACATCAATATGTACATGACGTATTCTCTCTTATTCTCACTGTCCCTACATATTTTCACCGAAGGGACAAAAATAGTAGAAACATTCTAAGCCTAAAGAAGGTGTATCAACTCTACAGATTGATTGATGAGAGGATACGAAACAAAAGAGGCCTAATGATCTTACGTCTGACAATGCTTGATTTCAATGCTAGAGACCATTTATTCTTTCATATTTCGTTACAGCAACTGCAGTAACGAAATAAGAGGAACGGTTCTTTATATATTATGCTGTAGCACTCTCTCCCGGCATAGTATTTCGTAATGTTGTCACCGACTCATTTCTGTTTCTCACTCACCTTGTAGTGGGTGGGATACAGTATTGTACACAATGATTCAGTATTCGAATCGAGAGCTTGCCGACATGGAGTTTACTAACGAAAATAAAATGGCAATGGGTGGCGGACAGCAAGGTTGTATCGGAAACCTATCCCTGCCGACAATAACCACAGCATTGAATGTTTGTGACAGAGGATCGCTCTCTGAGACAGGGTCCTTTAAGGAAGTACGTAATTTTGAAGAATGTGTCCTAAATGTTAGGACATCAGGAATAAACTGAACACTGTGGAAGGCGAACGCCGAGTCAGTACCAGGCAGTTGGTGAGGTATTACAGGGTAAGCCAGACGACTGTGTGGAATATTCACAATGGCAATTTTACTCCCTTACCACTAACATGTTGTGTAGGGCTTACTAGCGATGCCTTCTCAAATTGGGAGCAATTTTGTCACTAATGTATTCAGTGGCGGACTAAGGCTGTCAGAGGCCCGAGACGGCGGAAATATCTAAATGAGGCCCCCACCCGACCACTTGTAAATACATGTATTACTATAAAACATTAACTCTTGCGTTTTGGAAGCCCTCCCAGAACGAGAGGTACGGGCCAGTATACAAAATATAGATTTCGAGAATCCGAGGCCGCAGAACGAAAGGCGAAGGTAGCTAAAAAAAAAGCGTTCATTTGGGGTATTTGGAGGCCCCCCAACACGAGAGGCTCGGAGTGGACATATCCCCCCCCCCCCTCACCCGACCCCTTGGTCCTCCACTGAGTGTATTTTAGATGGCCTGCATATTGGGTATTATGCTCGCTAGTACTCGGACGAGTGCGCTGCGCTCGGTCTTGGTTGGCTCGAGTATGTATGCTCGGAGCATGGCCGTGCTCGGTCACCAGAAGGGCAGGACCTCTACCACACAGCTTGGCACGCTCGCCGACCTGCTGTTGTGGCCGACACAGCAGCTCCGTGTGTCAGAGGACTGATGCTGATTCTGATACACCTTATTTCCACCAGCTGACGGAACTATACTCACATCCATTTTGCTTTACCATACACGAATATTCAGGTATATTGTACAAATAAAAATAAAGTAATGGAACCAGCTGAAACTATTTATTCAAACCTCCACGCCAGTGCACTTTTGCATTCGATTTTAGGCAAAATAAATTCAATATGAAATTTCTGTAGGCATGATTTCACATGCATTCATGCAGTATTACCTGCAGGAAGAAAGTAAGAAATGAAACGAAATAAATATAATAAGGGAGATTACACCACTCAGAAATAAAACTGTATAGTCACTGGAGTACACAAACATTTAACGTAGCATGATCGAGGTAACAGGCATTTAGGAAGCCTTAAAAGCGTCACAGAAAATTGTAAAGCGGTTAGGTGTATCTCTTTTTGCAACTTCATAAACAATACTTAAGAATTAATTTTTCATATGATAATGTATAAGGTAGAGCTAACGTAAGCATATGATTCTCCGCTGCAGTCGGTCGTCAACGATGAAAACACTGGACCGTTAAAATCATACGAGGTTCCAATATAATGTCCTGCACTAATAGTAATTCGTTTTAGTCTTCTCTATGACAATGTAATCTAGAGTCGCTCCAATTCCTTTGGCATGCGAGCTTCACATTGACACCACAGTATAAAACGCATTTACTTACGAAAACTACAGATACGAGTGCAGTACCATTTAAAAAACTCTTTTATAGTTATAGCCACATTTCACTTGTAGTAATGCATAACTCAAATTGTAGCGATCAGTAAGCTACACACTGTCCGACTTTTAAATGTAAGAGCTTTTGCTAGAAAAGTTAGTCATTTCACAAAGACTGTTACGGATTATAGATAGGCAAGTGATTTGTTGAAACGCTAGTACTTCACACTAAATTGTGAAAGAAGAATTCGAGCCTTTAACGCTTACGTTCTACAAAATCGACTGAAAATCATTGCTGAACTAAAAACAGTTACGAGAAATGAAAGCTAATAATTTTCTTTTTCTACGAAAGTGCAACACTTTGTTATAGGAAAGCACGTTTACGAAACGACGTGGCTTAGTCTTATACACATTCCAATTTTTTTAAAGCATGAGAATTGGAAGATTCATACTGGAACATGCCAAGTCCGAGCGCGGCCCAAACGACCGACTACAAGCGAGCATATCTTTCACAGAGTAGACGGTCGAGCATGGCATGCTCGAACGACCATTAGGAAATGCACTTGACCGTTGTATGCCAAGCAACTACAGTGACATCTGACTGTCAGCTCACTACGTGCCTCTAGAGTTCGAGGAAGCCAGATGCAGATCTCTATAGCGTACTCATCACACAACCACGATTCTGGAATATGAGTTATCCATCATATTCACAGATGAGGCCAATGTCATGCAGAGTGGTATCGTGAACATTCATAATAGTCATCCGTGGGATACTGTGCAGAACCCCCATCAAATAGTGACAGCGAATCACCAGCACCAGTAAAACTTGAATATGTTGACCGGGATAATTGATAACCGTATTTTCAGGCTAGTCTTCTCTGACTCCCATTCGTTTTACCCCTCCGCCGGGGTGTCCCAGGGCTCCGTCCTATCATCTCTCCTCTACTTCATATATTCGGCAGACAACTGCAACCCCAGCCTCTTGTCCACCGCCTGCAGCATGCTGAAAACAGCGCCTTCCTTGCCCTTGCCTCGCCCACTCATCACACCTCCTTCTATCCCATCTCTCTGAATTATCCACCTAGTGTAACCAGTGGCTCCTCACCATTAACCCCACCATAACCCAGATAATCATCATAGGTCACACCAGCCCATCCTTCCATCACCACAACCTCTACCTTACACTCCATGACTGCCCCATCCCACAAACCAAAACCCTCAAATACCTAGGCCTTACCCTCAACTGCTGTCCTGGAAACGCTACCTTCAAACAGACCCTCTCCCACCTCAACCTCCTCAAACTCCTTTCCAGCCAGACATGGGGCCTCAACTCTTCCACCATCCTCCTCACCTACTCTTCCATCATGCGTCCTATCCTATGCTGCTTCCACCCCACCTGGGTTTCCACTCCCCCTGCCCACTACCACTCCCTCCAGGTCCTTGAACGCCATGCCTCCGCCTCGCTTACCGCAGCCGTCTCTGCTCACCCACACGGATCATTCATGATCTTATTCCTTTCCCACACCTGCTCAAGTTCCTCGAACACTGACGCCTCCGATATGTAACCATCCCGCAAACTTGACTCCCAGCACCCAATTGAACCCCATCTGTTTCTGCACCTTGGGCCTCTGCCGCGCCGATATCTTGTTATCCCTCCCTCCCTTCATCTCCACCCTCTCCACATCCTCTCTGAGGATAACTTCCGTCTCCTACCCCTCCCGGATGATGTCCTCCGTCCCGACATTTACCCATCCTATCAGCCTTAATCCTTCCCCATATTTGCACGCCCCTCTCCCTTCCCTCTCCCCTCCTCTTCCCTCCACGTCTTGGCTTTCCCCTCCCTTCCCTTTCCTGGGAGTCCTTGCGTCATCCCATCCCCCTTCACCACCCATCCCTCCTCCTCCGTGCCTCCCCTCCCATCCTTACCCTCTGCGGGGAATCTGTTCCATCAGTGTTAATCAGTGCTCCGTCAATGTTCATGTGTCAGTGTCAGTGCCAGTGTTTTGTGTTCGGTGTTTCAGGCTGAATATTCGAGTTTCCATGTGATTTTAAGTGTTTGCTGTCGTTATTGTCGTACTTCCTCAAATGCATGTGTTTTAATCTCCATGAGTTTTTAACGCCGCATTTATATGTATCCTTGTAACTACCGTGGCCAATTTCAGTTCTGAATGTATGTTTTTACTGCTCTATATCTCATTGTCTATCTCCTTCAATTGTCTAAATTCTGAGTTATTTTCTCTCCTGTATATATTTTAACTCTTCTTGTCGAATTCTGCTGTACTAATGGCTGAAGAACAGGACTGAATTGGCTGCCAGCCTGTCCCCTTCCAGTGGCTTCTTCATTTTTTTCCTTTTCTTTCTTTTTTTTTTTTTAAGCTTCCATGTGTTCCTTTAAACAGATCTGCTACGGGCCCCAAATACTTGAGAAATACTCAAGACGTGGTGGTATTAGCGCTTTATACGCTGTCTCCTTTAAAGACGAAGAACATTTTCCCAAAATTCTCCCAATAAACCGAAGTCGACTGTCCGCTTTACAACTGTCCTTACATGTTCATTCCATTTCATTTCGCTCTACAACGTTACGCCAAGATTTTTGAACTTTGTTGCTACAGCGATCCATGTACTTTGCTCCACATCAACTTCATTTTCAAAAGCGAAAAGTTTTTCTAGAAAACTGTATAAATATTTCCAAGATCTTCTCTTAAAAGTCCACTGCAGGTATAATCAATGAAATCTCAACTTCCCTTCGAGACAGATTAAGAGCGTCGATTAGTACAGTACATTATTCTTGATAACATTGTGGGATACTTAATATTGAGTACAGCACTTCATGTATAAGAAGAAAGTCAGTATTGTGTAACTTGGACATGGATAACGAGAAGCCAGGAAACAAGTAGGGCCTAAGAGGCAACGAGGTCTGTGTGTGTTGGTCGTGCATGTTCCCAGTGTAACAGTACGCGAAGGCATAATAAACTACTAATAATGAAAATTGCAATATCAAGGCGATGTGCAAAATGTACGAAATATAAAGATTAAAATTTTCATGGGCTATCAAAATGAGTTACACAAGAAGAGCAATCAGTGCAAAGAAAATATCAAGCAGAATGCGATAAAAGATCTAAGAAAACATTCACTACTGGTCTCGTTTTAACACATTGGCAGCCGTGTATAACATATAGAAACAGGCTGTATGTGTAACACGTCTAAACAGTAATGATCATTTTGAATGGTTATATAGTTGCCGTTGCCTCCTGGAGAGGCTGCGTGCAGTTGCTTCATTAATAGACAGCGTGACAGTTGGATTTTGTATTTCGACTTGCAGTCAGTTATTTCCTTGAGTCCTTGAGTGTGCGACCTCTAGTTACACTCGATATAACTCATACTACTACTACTATTACTGATAATTTGTCTGAAGTTATGTTTCCTTGATGATATGACATGGTTTTATTGTGTTTGTGAAAATGTCGGACAGGAGACAGTTCTGGGTCAGTTGTATATATTCTTGAATTCATTATTGGATCATTATAACTGTTATTGTTAATAATTGTGTCCAGTTGACCCCAACGTTATCTTTGACAAGTTTGTCGAGCTGACACTAAAACGGATGCAGTTTCCCTTGAGAAAAAGCTGCAACAAGACCATTTACAAATATCAAGAACAGACTCTTCAAACCAGCGGCGTAGACCACAGAACACACTGTTTACCACATGGACAACCCTACGTAATAAACGAATTCGCGTTTTCGCGAAGATAGATACTGATTAAAGTTTCTCAGGTTTTTTTGATGCGTAAAGTGGTTTAAAATCCACGATTTTTCGGCCGAATTCTCTTCTGCCATTGTCAATCAGTATATTTATTCCTTAATGAAATTTGTCATAAATAATATATCCATTATCCCAACAAACAGCTCAGTTCATACATACAATACTAGGAACAAAAATGATCTACACAAGGACTTAATAGCACTCACTTTAATTCAAACAGTGGTCCACTACCGAGGAACACATATTTCCAATAATTTACCAGCAACCATAAAAATTTAGCTACAAATAAAGACCAGTTTAAGAGGAGCCTGAAAGACTTTCTAGTGGCAAACTATTAGTACTCCACCGACGAATTTTTAAACATAACCAAATGATGCATGTATTCATACCATTGGTATTATTAAATTATCAGTTTGTAAAAAAAGTGTATATCTGTATTAGTATTCGTATTATTGTATTATCAGGTTGAAAAAAAATGACATGATCCACGACGATTTCCTCAACACGGGTCTATGGAACGAATAACTAATCAAATGTAATCTAAGTCAGCAACTTGGATACAGCATATCAAGGACAAGGAGTTTTAGTGACAGGTGGGAGTTTTTTACCGTTTTACACGTGTTGCTGGGCGCGATCTCCTTTTGTGTGGAACCTTGTTACTGTTTCGCCATGATCGCTTTTTATCTACCACAATGACCAGTTTAGACATATCTAGCAGTCATCGTCAGATCTATAAAAAGAGAAGATAAATCAACAACGTACCTGTCACTTACTACCCATGAACGCTAAAAATCATAGCTTATACATTTTCCATTTCTCTCACCAAGAAGAAGTTCCAGTATGTTTCTTATGTTCTTGCAGGTGGGTGATCCACCCGGACGAATTCACGAGCTAAAGATACACTCCTGCCATTAAAATAGATGACATGTTACAGACGCGACATTTAACCAACAGGAAGAAGTTTCCAACTGATTTCTCATACACAAACAGCAGTTGACCGGCGTTGCCTGGTGAAACGTTGTTGTTATGCCTCGTGTAAGGAGGAGAAATGCGTACCATCACGTTTCCTACTTTGATAAAGGTCGGATTGTAGCCTATCGCGATTGCGATTTATCGTATCGCGACATTGGTGCTTGCGTTGAACCCCATCCAATAACTGTTAGCAGAATATGGAATCGGTGGGCTCAGGAGGGGAATACGGAACGCCGTGCTGGATCCCAACGGCCTCATATCACCAGCAGTCGAGATGACAGACATCCGTATGGCTGTAACGGATCGTGCAGCCACGTCTCGATCCCTGAGTCAACAGATGGGGGCTTGACACACAACAACCAACTGCACGAATAATTCGACGACGTTTGCAGCAGCATGGACTATCAGCTCGGAGACCGTGGCTGCGGTTACCCTTGACGCTGCATCACAGACAGGAGCGCCTGCGATGGTATACGCAACGACGAACCTGGGTGCAGGAATGGCAAAACGTCACTTTTTCGGATGAATGTTGGTTCTGTTTACAGCAACATGATGGTCGCATCCGTGTCATCGTCATCGCCATACTGGCGTATCACCCGGCGTGATGATATTGGGTGCCTTTGGTTACACGTCTCGGTCACCTCTTGTTGGCATCACGGCACTTTAATAACAGTGGCCGTTACCCTTTCAGATGTGTTACGACCCGTGGCTCTACCTTTCATTCGATCCCTGCGAAACACTACATTTCAGCAGGATAATGCACGACAGCATGTTGCAGGTCCTTTACGGGCCTTTCTGGATACGGAAAATGTTCGACTTCTGCCCTGGCCGGCAATTTCTGCAGATCTCTCACCCATTTGAAAACGTCTGGTCAATGGTGGCCAAACAACTGGCTTGTCACAATACGCCAGTCACTACTCTTGATAAACTGTAGTATCGTGTTGATGCTGCATGGTACGCATCGTTCTGCATCCACGTTCTATTTGACTCAATGCCCAGGAGGCTTATCAAGGCCGTTATTACGGCCAGAGGTGGTTGTTCTGGGAACTGATTTCTCAGGATCTGTTCACTCAAATTGCGTGAAAATGTAATCACATGTCAGTTATAGTATAATATATTTGTCCAATTCATTCATTCATCTCCGTGTCCAGATCAAGTTTTGTTTTTCCAATAGTTAGCCCCCGTCACGGCTTTGTCATTGCCGTGTAGCAGGTCACTGAAACTGCGGGGCTCCGGCAATAGTCGGCACTTAAGCAGATGTGCCTCGTCCTGAACTTCTCCTCATTCACAAAGAGCATCGTCATCGTTAGTCAGCAGGCCCCACCTACGTAGATTAGTTTTACATCTGGGTACACCAGCCCTCATCCTGTTTCGTGTTCTCCAAACTGTATAGGGAAGGTTGTTTCCAGATGTCATTTCCTCTTTTGGCGCTATTGGCAGTCCGGTTTGTTCATTCTTCCATTTACAGACTCTGTTTTCTTCCTGCGAACCGTCAAGGATCTTAGTTCTTGCGATGAAGCTGTTTCTAGATTTGAGTCTCCAAGACTGAGTGACGTGCCCATTCAATGGGCACTCTCTTCTGTGTTCTCTCAGCGTCTGCTGCCACCTGCCTTCTTATCCTGGGTGGGACAATTCCAGCAACGAGGTACATATTATATGTTGGTGTGAGTCTGAGACAGCCTGTAACAATGCGCATACTCTCGTTGACACTTACATCGACCTGTTTAGCGTGTGCGGATGCATCCCATACTGGTACTGCAAATTCTGCTGCTGAGACACATAGAGCAAGTGCTGATATTCTCAGTACTGATGGTTGAGCTCCCCATTCATAGTTTGTCAGCCTGCGGATGATGTTATTTCTGGAGGAAACTTTGGCCTTCGTATTTCGGCAATGTTGTTTGAAGGAGAGCGTTCTGGCAGGAGTAACCCCAAGATATTTAGGTGTTGGACATTGGGATGCAAACGATACATCGATGTTTTGAAAACATCGATGTTTTGTCCATAAACATCGATGTTAACATCGATGATTTGAACAGCGATATATCGCCGATGCATCTATGACAGAAGTCCAAAACTATCGACATCGTTCAACAATTGATTGGTCACTTCATTATTACCTTATTAGTTGCCCAGCCAGCGTCAGCTCAAGTGTGGTACTGCTGCTATCGTCGCTCGTCGCTGTTTTCATACTTTTGAAATAGTAGGTAAGTGAAATATGAAACTATCTGATGATTAATCTGATGTTTGTCCAGCACGGGCTGCTGGAATTGCTGAAATTTCACTCTCCAACATCAGTGGAATCGAATCTTTGACAATGTTACCCAGTCAGACTGATATCGTACTGTCAAAACGTCAGTTAAACCATTAAACAAAAGTCAACGAAAAATCCGAGACAAAAGCCAACAAGCCAAGTATAACATAGATTTTCATTTCAGCGAGGTACATGATTTTATAAACGTCATTGATGAATATTGATTTTAAAAATATATTATTAAGTAATAACTGAAAGATGCATAATGTTTAATTTTGTCCATGTCGACAGCGAAGAAAAATGCAATACGTCAACAAAACAAGTTATTTCGTATGTAATAAAGAGCGTATAAAATGAACATTAACAAGAGCAAAACAAAAATAATGGAATGCGGATTTAGAAAATCAGGCGATGCTGAAGGAATTAGATTAGGTAACGAAACAATGAAGGTGGTAGATCATTTTTGTTACTTGGGTAGTAAAATAACATGCGGTGGTCGCAGTACAGAGGATATAAAATGCAGAATGGCAATGGGAAGTAGAGGTCTGCAAATCGCCGGTTTCGCTCGCTCGTACTCGGTCAAGTCCGCAACGCTCGGCGGTGGCGCGGCGAGTGTGTTACGCTCGCAGCGAGCGTGTTGACACTCGAACGAGGCTGCGTGGGGCGGGGCGGGCACAGGCCGCACAGCGTAGTGCTGCCGCTGTACTCACAACGAAACCTACCCAACCCACTCTCCGATTTTTATGATATTTGCATATGTTATAATACATGAAAAACTATGGGACACGTATTTTTTTTAGCTGCTGAAAAACATATTTAAGGGGTGAAACGGTCTCTCCAAAATTGGGGCTAAAATAAAAAAAATAGCGATAACTTAGAGATTAGTGAAGCTATTGTAATGACTTTTGGTATGAATGTATCTTTTGTTAAAAGACAAATTTCATAGATTCAACTGCGATTAAATCAAAACAATTTTTTGAGCACAAAAAATTGGTCACTTTATGGGTAGCTGTCCCCCTAATTGTCATTCCCCCTGCAATGTACCTAGGCCCAAAACATGCAATTCATTCTTTTGGGTGGTGCAACCGGGTGACATACTTCAGACTCCCTAAATAAATATAATACAGATATAATTGAAACAGCAGGAGCACCATATATTCGTACAGCTGTATAAACAATTGGAATAAGAGGATTTAAAACAGGTACAGGATATATGAGCATTAGACCGGCATATGACCCTGACGACGGATCCTATATATTGCACAAAAGCTTGCATGAGTTCTTTATTATGTAGATAAGAAAGTCGACTGTGACATTGGGGATATATGAATGTTGCAATTGGAAAAATTCCCGTTCAGGACTCACTCGGAAAAAGCAGAGGCGCAGCAACACGCACAGTGCCAAAATGCTACGGGAATATATATTAACGGGGTGCAACAGAGAGAGATGCACAATCCTAACCTAACGGGTGTTCATCAATATCGTGTATTTAATATCAATATAAAAGACGGACAAAGTATTCCAGGACTTGAGAGTGATAAGAGGAATGGATATAAAATACAATCATTTCCTCGTTAAGACGGCCAGTAGCACCTACCACTAAACAGGAACTAACAGTCCACAAAATGGGAACAAGAAAGAAAGAATGATCATAGATAACGCATTTAGTAAACGATCTTAGCATATAAACTTTATATTAATCACCTATAATAACTTGTGTTACAAATTTCGCAGTCATGATTTATTCTCTAGCGTCTTGTTTGCTCCCGACACTCGCCATGTACTCGAGTGGCTCTGCGGTGGGCGACCGAGTGGCGAGCGGGCAGTGTGGACGGTCGGGCCAGTCGAGCGTTTCCCGCTCGAACGAGCGTGGAGGAAGTCGAGCGCAGCCACACGCCTTGCCCCAAGCTGCAGTACCGACACCTGTCGGACTGTCAAAGAACGACATGTATCACACGATTCGAGCGACCAACCGAGCGAGGTGCAGATTTCTAATGGGAAGAAAAGCATTTTTGAAAAAGAGAAATTTGCTAACATCGAATATTAATTTAAGTGTAAGGAAGTCTTTTCTGAATGCATTTGTGTGGAGTGTTGCCTTGTAAGGGAGTGAAACATGGACGATAAGCAGTGCGGACAGGAAGAGAATAGAGGATTTTGAAATGTGGTGTTACAGAAGAATGCTTAAGATTAGGTGGGTAGATCGCATAACTAATGAAGAAGTACTGAACAGAATTGGTGAGAAAAGGAATTTTTGGCAGACCCTGACTAAAAGAAGGGATCGCTTGGTAGGACACATTCTTAGACATCGGGGAATCTTAAATTTAGCATTGGAGGGAAGTGTGTGGGGTAAAAATCGCAGAGGGAGACCAAGAGACGCGTATAGTAAGCAGATTCAAGTGAATGTGCGTTGTCGTTCTTATGAGGAGATGAAAAGGCTTACTCAGGATAGAGTAGGTTGGAGAGCTGCATCAAACTAGTCTCCGGACTAAAGACCATAACAACAAAGAAATCGATGTAAATCTCAAGTAAAATCAGCGCAATAGCCATTTCGCTGTGTATTCGTAGCCTAGTGAAAGAAATTAGGCAGATACTTTCTGGCTACACAGCTTCATTTCATTGTGTTTTTCCTAATATTTCTTAAACGTATGGGAACATTGGAAAAAGATCGATGTATCGTTTTTCAGAGCGATGTTTTTTTTTAACATCGATATTGTTTCCGCAGGAACATCGATGTTTTTATCAACGATGTTGCATCCCTAGTTGGACAGTGTCCAATTAATACCCGTTTATCATCTGCATTTCTTCTTGGTGTAAGATTTGTAATGGCTAGTAGTGTAGTTTAGGAAATAAAAGGAAGCTGGAGTTTTGGAGTGGCGAGTTTATTACTGACAGGTGGACTGCGACGTTGGGACTACAATTTGGTGGCCGGTGGGCGGGGCGCGGCGCGGCGTCGCCTCACTCCTCGGGCGGCGGCGGCTGGCAGCCGTTGCCGGCGCTGGCGCCAGTCGCGAGTTCGCCAGCGGCGGCGGTGGCGGCGGCGTTGACGGCGGCGGTGGCGCTGGCGGCGGCGGGCGCGGGCGCGGGCTCGCAGCGCGCATGCGCAGTGGCGGGCAGGCCGGTGGGCGCGCTGCTCGTGGCGTGCGGCCTCTGGCGCAGGCGCTGCACGGCCGCGGGTCTGCGCCGCCGCGGCTGCTGCTGCTGCTGCTGCTGCATGGCGGAGGGCAGCTTGTGGCGCGCCTGCTGCTGCTCGCGCTCCTGCTGCTCCTGCAGGTCCCGCAGGCGCAGACGCTCCTGTCGGCGTGCCGAGCCAACAACACACTCAGAATCGGCAACTTTTTAAATAAAATGATAAATCAGTGTCCAGAGACATTATCTCTCAATATATACCGGGTAATCAAAAAGTCAGTATAAATTGATAACTTAATAAATCACGGAATAATGTAGATACAGAGGTAAAAATTGACACACGTTTCGAATGACATAGGATTTTATTAGAAATATATATATATATATATATATATATATATATATATATATATACAGTGTTAAAAAAATGGCCGACAGATGGCGCTTCATCTGATGAGCGAAGCAATAATTAGCGCGTGCGGGGGCAAGAAAACCCATTTACTGACTTCGTCATGGTGATTCGAGGAGTACCGTCTGGGGGACTAGAGGTCACGGAACTTTAATTTAGCCGACGTGTTCCAGTATCTGTTTTCTAAAGAAACATTTGTAGCCTAATAGTGCACAGAGTGAAAATTAAGGCCGACCGCGGTGGCCGAGGGGACTGAGACGCTTCAGTCACGGTCTGCACGGCCTCTACAGTCGGGGGTTCGAATCCCCCCTCGGGCATGGATATTTGTGCCGTCCTTAGGATAAGCTAGTTGTTAAGTAGTTTGTAAGTTTAGGGACTGATAACCCCGTAGTTAAGTCCCATAAGCTTAACAAACGTTTTTTTTTAATGAAAATTAGGACGAAAGGAGAAGACAGAAACCCCCATGTTGATACACCATTGACAATCTCTTTTAACATGAACGTCAGCTCTTGCAGTTGTTTACATTCCTTATGCAAGCCAAAGATCTTCATTGATGCGAGCTTACTTTATCACATGATTTCAGAAATACACGTTCCTGTGAAGTATAGTTTATCACACGACTTCGGTTATACACGTCGATGTAATGACGAAAATTACACAAATAATTTAATTTAGCACAACAGCTCTTTCAGTTCTTTAGATTCTTTACGCAAGCGTAGTTTATCACGACATTTCCGTTTCACATGTCGATGCACAATAGCTGTTGGAGTTTTTCACTTTGTTGAAGCAAGCGTTGTGTACTGCGCGAATGAACTGAATTACCTCAACGTTCATCATCGCAGGTAAGACAGTTTACTATCATCATCATCGTTAGAAACTGATTATGCCTTTCAGCGTTCAGTCTGGAGCATAGTACTTCTAATAAAAATCCTCCATGATCCCCTATTCAGTGCTAACATTGATGCCTCGTACGCCTTTTACTTCAAAATCATTCTGTACCGAATCTACTTTCTTCTTGGTCTACCTCGACTCCTTTTACCCTCCACTGACGGGCTCATGAGTCCCTTAGGTAACCTTGCTTCTCCAATGAGTGTAACATGACCCCACCATCTCAGTCTATTCGCTCTAACTGCTTCATATATGGTGTTCATTCCCAGTTTTTCTTTGATTTCCTCATTATGGACACCCTCCTGCCATTTTCCCATCTATTAGTGCCTCCAATCATTCTTGCTGCTTTCATATCTGTAACCTCTACCTTATGAATAAGGTAACCTGCATCCACCCAAATTTCACTCCCATACAACAAAGTTGGCCGAAAGATACAGCGGTGCACTGCTAACTTAGTCTTGGTACTGACTTACCTCTTGCAGAAGAGAGTAGATCTTGGCTGAGCACTCACTGCATTAGCTTTGCTGCACCTCGATTCCAGTTCTTTCACTAGGTTGCCATCCTGTGAGAAAATACATCCCAGGTACTTGAAACTGTCTACCTGTTCTAACTTTGTTCCTCCTCTTTGAATCTCTTTCCCACAGACATTACTTTCGTTTTGGAGATGCTGATCTTCATATCATAATCCTTCCTTCTCTGATCGAGCTCTGAAATATTAGTTTGCAAACTTTCAATCGAATCGGCCATTACAACTAAGTCATCCGCATATGCGAGACTGCTTATTTCGTTTTCACCTACTTTAATCCCGCCCTGCCAGTCTACTGTTTTCAACATATGATCCATGAATAGTATGAACAACAGTGGTGACAGGTTACAGCCTTCTCTTACCCCTGAAACTACCCTGAACCATGAGCTTAATTTGCCATCTACTCTAACTGCTGCCTGACAGTCTACGTAAAGCCCTTTAATTGCCTCCTATACCATAATCTTGAAGAATGCCAGTAGCTTCCTCCTAGGAACACGGTCATAAGCCTTTTCCATATCTATGAAACATAGATACAATTCCCTCTTCCACTTATAACAATAATTAGCATAACAAATGAATCATCATTTTCTTGATTTGCAGCTCTTATTCTTGCCGTGTTTGCAGTAAAAATTTTCGGGTATTAGTTCCGCCTGATGTGCAAAACACTGTTTTATTATAAGCCCACACTAGTTTCAGGACCTCTGTGCCATCATCAGTGGTTTTTTTTTTTTTTTTTTTTTTTTTTTTTTTTTTTTTTTTTTTTTTTTTTTTTTTTTACAGCACTAAATATATTGAAAAACCCACTGATAAATGCACAGAGGTGCTGAAATTAGTTTGGGCATATAAGAAAACAGTGTTTTGCATTTCAGGCGCACCTCAAACCCGAAAGAAAAAAAAAAAAAAAAAAACAAGAAACAAATTAAGACAAAGCAAAGATGACGTTCTTTGCAGGAAATGCTCAGTATGTTCAGCATCATTTCTCAACAAAAGCTGTAGTCGAAGAATAATGTTGTGAACAGTACTGTAAAGCATGTCCGGAGGTATGGTGAGGCATTAACGTCGGATGTTTTCTATCAACATCCCTAGAGATGTCGGTCGATCACGATATACTTGCGACTTCAGGTAACCCCAAAGCCAATAATCGCCCGGACTGAGATCTGGGGACCTGCGAGGCCAAGCATGACGAAAGTAGTGGCTGAGCACACGATCATCACCAAAAGACGCGCGCAAGAGATGTTACACGCGTCTAGCAATACTTCTTATGTTTATTAAAACCCCATGTCATTCCAAGCATGTGTATCACTTTTTACCTCTCTATCAACATTAATCAGAGATTTATTAAGTTTTCAAAGGTATACTGACTTTTTGATCACCCGGTATATCAAAGATATTAAACTGAAGTGGAGGCATTTGATTACTAGGAGCGTTTGACAACATCTGGGAAAGTCCGAGAGATGGCAACACCGGCGAGTATCAAGAAGCATCTTTGGAAAGATCGCACACCCAGTTTCAGCCCACAGACTTACATTACTAGACTGTGAAACGTGCCTCTGTGAGTGAAGCCTGACACTGCAATCTTGCATCACCTCACGTCACAAAGTTTCCGTATGATATTACTATGATCTTCTACCGCGAGATGATCTTGTAAGCTTCCAAGTTGGTTTAAACATGCTCTACATTTGACCTAATACTTCCGTATTTAACACATTTATCGTAAAATCGTGTTATGACACGTACAGGTTACATACAGTTGAAGCGGACTGTAGTTAACGTAAAAAGTGTGTGTGTTGTTGTTGTTTTGAGGGGACTAAACATCTAGGTCATCAGTCCCCTGTGTGTGTGTGTGTGCGCCTGTGTGTGTGTGTGTGTGTGTGTGTGTGTGTGTGTGTGTGTGCGCGCGCGCCTGTGTGTGTGTGTGTGTGTGTGTGTGTGTGTGTGTGTGTAAGTTCAAAATGTTCAAATGTTTGTAAGTCTATCGGACCAGACTGCGTGGTCATCAGTCTGTAGCTTAGAAACTACTTAAACTAAGGTAAACTAACCTAAGGACAAACACACACACCATGCCCCAGGGAGGACTCGAACCTCCGACGGCGAGTGTGTGTGAGTAAGGGAATTATTGTTTTATATATGTGGTCATGAAATGTGGTGGGTTTTGGATGGCGGTGGGGTTGTGTTTTATTAACTATGTGTTTTATTACTTTGAATGCCGATTTTTACTTGGTCATGTATTAGGTGTTTCTTTTCTATTGTTGCTTTTTGAAGTTGGAAGTTCTCTTGGAGCGTTAGGAGATCATTCTTATCATTAAATCTATTTTTATGTCTGTTTCTATGGTGGTAGGATAGTGGTTTTCTTGCCTATGGTGTTCTGAAAATGTTGAGTGGCTGTTGTCATATTTCCATGGTCGTTCGTGTTCTTTAAATCGTGTTTCAAATGTCCTGCTGGTCTCTCGTAAGTATAGAACATCGCAATTGTTACATGGAGCGGCTAATTACAGAATTTTTGGTAGATGTCAGTGCTGTCTGTTTTCGTTAAGGATTTCAATAATGCGTTACGGCTTTGGTATACTATTTTCAATCCTTGTTTCTTGGAGATATTACCATTTTTGTGTGTCTCTTCATTTCCATAAGTCAAAGTGTACCAGTTTGTTTGTTGAGTTTCAGTGTTCTGTCCTTCTTTTGTCTTGTAGTTGTCGAAACAGAAACTTAGGACTCGTAACACAACTAACACACAAAGCAACTACAACTAGACAAAAGAAGGACATAAAATAGAAACCCAAAACAGCAGACGGATACACACTCACTTATGGAAATAAACTGACACATTAGAAATAACCTCAAAAAACAAGGAATAAAAATAGTATATCAAAGCCATAACTCTTTCCAGAAACGCCTAAAAACTTTTAGCACTGATATCTACAAAAAAATCCGGTATTTACCAGCTCCAATGTAACAGTTACCATAACTACACTTACGAACGACCATCAGACATTTGAAACACAATATAAAGAAGACAAACTATCATGGAAATATGGCAGCAGCCAGTCAACATTTCCATAAAACCTTAGGCAAGAAAACCACTATCCTACCACCACAGAAGCAGACATGAAAATAGTCTGATTTAACAATATGAATCATCTCATTACCTTCTAAGAGGACTTCCAAATTCAAAAAGGCAATAACAGAAAAAAACACCTATTAAATGAACAACTGAACTTCGGCAATCAAACACAATTTAAACTAATGAAACACATAGTAGACAAAGACAAACCTCCATCCTCAAACCTACTATCACACCCTTTTACAAACACACACACACACACACACACACACACACACACACACACAATACAGTCAGAACACTACACACTGATTGCTAGCTGAAGCCTATTTTGACAGAAACAACACATGAACACATCTCAGAATGCGAACCAAAGGAGCAAGTTAACACTTATACAAACTATGAATAAAAACGAAACTAAAGACAAACGCTTCTTTGGTTACAGAAACGGCGTGGTTTTGGCAAGTTTCGTAAAAAAAGGAACAAAGGATACAGGTTTAGTTGAAAAAAGAGTGGCGGCAAAAGTGGGATAGTGAGCGCTACAAAAGACATATGAAGAAAGCAGCATAATAACATGATAATGTCAGTAGTTAAGTTTATTCAGAATAACACAAACCCATTGCATGGTAACTGTTCATTAACGAATTCAGATACAAAACTGTAAAACAAAGAAGATATGCTCTACAGTTGACCACTGAAGAGGCTTTGAAATATAGCAAAACGCGGCTGAGCCAAAATAGACTAATTTTTAAAGCTATAAAAGTAGGTTATCTAATCTATGCAAACTGAAAAGGATTATATATATAATTTTTTCCTTGAGGGAGACAACCTGCTACGCATGGAAGAATCGGGAACAAACAGTTTGTTTTCTGAACATCAATTTAGAGAGAGCCTCTGATAATGTCAGTCACCAATTCTTAAGGAATGTGTTACAGCATTTCCAATTTCCACAGTCAATATTTAACTTACGTTACCTACACGATACCCAATGTTTTCCAAAGAGAAAGTCAACGGACATTTTACGGAACCATTCCAAATCCAATGTTCTGTTAGACCGAATTGTCCGTTAGTAATGATTTTGTTCGTCACGTCCTTGGAGCATCTCTCTATCAGGGTTGGATCAACGATTTATCCTGAGTACCTATGCTGATGATGTTACAGAACCCCACGCCACTGTAAAATTTGCAGCAATAATAAATGGTAAAAAGAAAGCGCCAGGGGCAAAGATAAACCACATTAAAACACATCTCTGTGGTTAAATGAAGGTGTTCAACTGGTAGCATATCCTTTCACCGAATGTGTTGAAACGGACGTGCTAGGACTAAAATTCCATAAGAACATAAATGAATTCATTGCCAATTCTGTATCTTAAACCAATATTGCTACAGTCCCCCCCCCCTCTCTCTCTCTCTCTCTCTCTCTCCATCAGTCATTAGACTCTTATCACTTTCCACAACGAAACCCTGTCACGTAATTTCGTAGAGAATCCCAAGAAATTCTGAGCGTGTGTAAAGTATGCCGGCTGTAAAACACAATCAGTACCTTCACTATGCGATAGTAATGGTGATGTCACTGATGACGGATCTGCTAAAGCAGAAATGCTCATCACAGCCTCCCGAAATTACTTCGCGAAAGAAGACGAAGCAAATACTCCAATAATCGTAAAACGAACAGCTGCCAGCATGCATAATTTAGAAGTTGACACCCCTGGTGTATTAAAGCAACTGAAATAACTTAACAAAAGTAATTCTCACAGTCGCCATTGTACACCAATTAATTTATTGTCACAGTATGCTGATACAATAGATCCGTACCTAGTTTCTTTTACAACAACAAGCTCAGCGAACGTTCAGTATTCAAAAACTGGAAACTTGCACAGGTTACGCCACTGACGTTGGTATGCAGCAGGATTTTAGAACATATACGATCTATTGATCCACAGCCATCAAAGGTTTAGAAAGTATTATTCTTGTGAAACACTAAAGGAAACCCGTTAAATTTGATTTACACGATAAATCAGTCAAAACTAGATGCTGTAATTTCAACTCAATACCTAGTAGAAACAATTACAGAAAACTTAAATTGCAAAAACACGTAGAAAACATTGCAGGGAAAGCGGACACAAGACTACGTTTCGTTGGTAGAACACCCAGAAGATGCAATAGTTATACTAAGGAAACTGCCTACACTACCCTTGTGCGTCCTATTTTGGAGAACTGTTGCATATTGTGGAATCCCCACAACGTGGGACTGACAGACGATTTCGAGAAAGTTCACAGAAGGGCATCTCGTTTTATATGATCGCGGTGTAGGGGAGAGAATGTAACGGAAATGATGCTCGAGTTATGGAGGAAATCATTAAAACAAAGGCTTTATTCGTTGTGACGAGATTTAGGAAAGATTTAGGTGTTCCTTTTTCCCATGAGCTATTAGAGAATGGAACTGTAGAGAAATATCAAAAAGCGGTTCGATGAACCCACTGCCATGCACTTCAATAAGACTTGCAGAGTATGTCTGGCTCTGCCGCATGTCTTTGACCTGTGAACCTACAAATTCTTTACTGCGATTTACTTAAATTCAACCATAAACTGACCTTAATTTGCGTGATGCAAAGACACCTCATTTTCTAGTCTCTCTCTAAATATATAAAAAAAAAAAAAAAAAAAAAAAAAAACAGTTCTCGCAAGAGCAATTAAGTATAGTAGCTTACATCACGCCTTTTCCTTTGAGATACATTCCAACTAGCGCAGTCACTTCCACGACTGTGAAAAACGTCAATATCACAGAATGGGTAGGGTAAATAAGGAGAAACAGAGAGCCGCTCCTTTGTTCCTTCTGCAGCAGTGTTGGGCGAACGCCATGTTGAAACTGAGTAAAAGCCAAACTATAGCTGCTTACCACTATTGATCATAATCAACAAATTTGCTAAAGGCATCATTTAGTTTCTTTTATTATTTCAATCAAATGTTTGTTAAGCTTATGGGACTTAACTACGGGGTCATTAGTCCCTAAACTTACAAACTACTTATGAACTAGCTTATACTAAGGACGGCACAAATATCCATGCCCGAGGGGGGATTCGAACCCCCCGACCGTAGTGGCCGTGCAGACCGTGACTGGAGCGCCTCAGTCCTCTCCGCCACCGCGGCCGGCTTTTATTATTTCTGTTCGGTAAAAATGTCAAGCTACAGCCACAGTGGTGAGCTGCTATTGTTAGGCTTTCACTCGGTTTCAATATGGCGTCGAGAGCAATGCTTGACTGCATACAGATCAATGAGGAGCCTTCGGGTTTCCTTTCTATATCCTCTCTTTTTTGTAGGTAAGTTCAACAGCTAAAGAGCACAATTACCAAAATAATCAAAACATATTCAGTCACATTCCGCTTCAAACACCGCCTTACTTAATTTCTCCGAGAAGTATTAGCCACGTGGTCTAATGCGTCATGTTACCGACTGGGCCGCCGCTCCCACTGGAGTTCCGAGTCCTTCGTCAAGCAAGAATGTGTGTGTTGTCCTTAGTGTAAGCAACTTTAAGCAGTTTCTAAGTCTAGGGACTGATGACCTTGGTAGTTTGGTCAGGACACTGTTGTAAAAGCAACGGAAAAAGCATGCTAAATTTAAACGAACAAGAAGTCTCCAGGAAAGGCGACCCTACACAGAAGCTCGGAAGTTAGTGAGGACTTCAATGCAAGATGCCTAAAATACTTTTCACAGCGAAATTCTTTCTCAAAATTGACTGAAAACCCAAAGAGATTTTGGTCATATGTTAAATGTAAAAGGAGAAAAACACAAACAATACCCTCACTACATGATAGTACTGGCGATCATACAGATGATGGTGCTACTAAAGCAGAATTACTAAACACAGCTTTTAGAAACTCATTCATAAATGAAGACGAAGCCAATATTCCATATTTAGAATTACAGAGGCCAGAATGAGTAATGTTGAAGTAGATATCCTTGGAGTAGTGAAACAACTTAAATCACTTAACAAGAACCTGTCTTTTGATTCGGAATGTATACCCATTAGATATCTATCTCATTATGCTGAAGCGATAACTCCTTACTTAACAGCCACATACAACCGCTCTCTCGAAAAGGATCTGTACCAAAGATTGGAAAGTTGCACAGATCACACTTAGATTCAAGAAAGGCAGTAGGAGTAACACACTAAACCAAAGGCCTATTTCATTGACGTCAATTTGCAGCAGGGTCTTGGAACATACCCTGTACTCAAATATTATGTATTATCTCGAACGTAATGATCTATTGACCCAAGGTCAACACGGATTTAGGAAATATCGTTCATGCAAAACACAACTAGGTCTTTACTCACTCGAAGTGATCAGTGCTATCGACAAGGGTTCTCAAATTGATTCCATATTTCAAACTTTTATTGAGATGTGGTTCAACATGCATGCACATTGAGGAAATGCATACTGTAAACCATAAGTTGTTTATTATTTTTTAAACTTCTACCGGTTTCGGTTATAAACCATCTTCACGGAAGAGAACTAGACAGACTGATTAAACAGGTGCATTATATGCCTTCTTATGCATACTGGCATGCATGTCACACAATAAAAATAAATAAGACGTCACTAGACGTCTTGATTAAAAACGTAAAAGCATTGCCAGTCTGTGTGATGGTGAACCAAGGTCTATTACTAGAGAACCTAACAAAACTATTGCACGGATCAGTCAATGAGCAACTCTCTTCACAGGAGTTGTTTTTATGAAGTTCGTGCCTTTCTTTGTAACAACTGGCCCTGTAATCTTCATTATAATTTCAAAATTTAACGGCGACATCTTGGTGAAGTTACAAAAAGGAAAAATGACTTCGAAATTCAGCTCGCACAGCCTGTCGGTCAAATTCAATTGTTTCTAACCTTGCGGACCAAACTGCGGTGGTCATCAGTTCGTAGACTTACAAACTACATAAACTAACTTACACTAAGGACAAAACACGCATACACACACACAAATGTCCGAGGGAGGAGTTGACCCCCGGGCCTTAGCATGTTGCCTTAGGCCACACAGCCACTCCCTTCACATCTTCTATAGTCTGTATTTTACCCTCCTCCGATAACTACGTCTTCTTCCTCCCACATCACTAATTCTTCCTCTTCACCTGTCATAGCGTAGCTCTCGATGCGAATACGCAGTTTGAAATGTTTGCTCATTGCTGCCATTTCAGCGTAACAGACGCTGTCAATATATGGCTTACTTGACTTATTTCCTGTATCTCCTAAGTTGAGCATAGAACATCAACGAACTTCCGCCATCGTACTCGGTTCTGCGCCACCGTCTTGATTTCAGTCCAGGCCTTCCCTCCTTTCTCGGTGCATTCTGCTACTACACTCCTTTCTCCATGTATTCCTTGATCTGCATCTTCTCCTGCTGCCTTGTGGATTCCATTCTAGGTCTTGTCTTGCCACGTTGTCTTTGCCAAACCTTAATATATGCCCAATCCACTTCCATTTCCTACGTCGTATCTCAATAACAATGGGTGTTCGATGAGTTCTTCTACATAGATCTTCGTTGGAGATTACTTGTGGTCACCATATCCTCAAGATTTCCTCAATCTTCACGAATATTTGAAGCTTGTTGGTTTTCCATGATTCACACCCATAGAGTAGTACCGACTTGACATTTGTATTGAATATGCGTAGTTTTGTATAATTGTTAAGTCCCCTTGATTTCCAGCTGTAAATATATAATAGACAACAAATTCGGCAGTTTTCACGGAGAAGCGAACAAGGAACAAGATGAAACGTTAACTTTTAGGACAGGGAAAGTTTGAAAAACTACTTTTGGAGAAAATGAACAAACATTGAAACTGACAAGCAAGTGAGATAGAGATTCATTAATTATGTATTATTATTTAATTATGTATGAATTCATGTATTTAATTATTGTCTGAATTAATGATTGTTTTCTTTATACACGAGTTAGTTTTATTACGCATTTACAAATGAGTTACAATGCCAATTTTTAAAAGTAACTGTAGAAATAACTATAAAGTTACTTTTGATGTGTAGTAACTATAACTGCACCTAAATTACCTTTCAGGAAAGTAACTTTAACTGTAACTTGCAAGGAAAGTATTTGGGCTCGAACAAACACATATAAACCAGAATCGTATGAGAGATAATGTAAAGATCTCTTATTGCACTAGTGATACTCCCGCATCTGCAAAACTCTGTAGTCGTCCGTTAGAGGCCTCTGCGTGTGCCATGCCGCATTGCACTTTGACCTGTCGATTCGCCAGTAGGGACGGTGCAGTGTGCCTCCGAAGTTGCGTTTTGGGATGTTATTTGTGTGGTGAAGCGTCAGATAGGGCGGCGATTGCTAATCAATACTGCTAATGTATTGCGATTAGTTGAGATGAAGTAACGAAGAACCCTTCTACGTGAAGATGGTATTAGTGTAGAAGATGAATCATTTGCTTGCTTTCTCGTATCTGTTATGGTACAGAAATATGAGCATAAGTTAGATACTGTTGTTACAAACTCATAATAATGATAATAGGGATGATAATGACGAACAACTCATTGCAAGCGGTAGTGCTACGGTAAGTGCGGGAAGAGGCGATGGGAGCAGTGCCAGTGAATACCAACAGTCTTTCGGAAAGAAGGTTAAAGTTGCAACTATCATCACAGCTTTTGGTGACAATTCGCTAGAGAACATGTACGATGATTACGATGATTGTTACATAAGTTATAGTTAAAATACAGTATCTGCATTACGTATGGCGTCTACAATTACATCTATAGTGCTATCTAAAGCATGGTTGCAGAGATTTGCAGAAAAACTAAACCCACCAGCACATTGATGTGTACGTAGAGATCCTGTAACCAAACGTTCATACAGATATGTTTGTTCGAGCCCTTGTACTTTCCTTGTCAGTTACTTTGAAAAAGTAACGTTCCCAACCCAGTTTTTGTTTTACACATAATAAATCAAATGAATATATCGCCCCCCCACTACCCTCAGAACGACTATCTTCTGTTGAAACGACCATTGACTGTAACGCATTGACAGGTCCTGTTCTCTTCACGCCATTCGTATCCCATCCCTCTTGTAACAGTTTTAAGGGGATAGTGAGCTCCATAAAGCTAGTGGATGGAACAAGTTTCCCTGCCCTCTGGCGTGGAAATAATGACTTTCCAATATCTCAATGGACTAGTTGACACGCGGAACCTAGCAGCTGTTTCCCGCAGCTCCTCCCAGGCAGCTGAATTAGTCTCCGTCTGGGCCGGATGAACGTCTTGCACAGTACTGCGACCCTCTGTCCGGAATATTAATCTTCCCCGGGCAGGCAGGGTGTTGGACGCGCCTACTGCGCACGCCACATAAATTACCCGCACGCACCTACGCACCTGCTAATCCGTCTCCCGTGGCACTTCAGCTGCGGACAATGGGCCGTTCTCCTCCCCTTACGGAACGGTCTATCTCTCACTTTTACTTGCCTTGGTTTTCCCAACAGTTTGCAAATTGAGATCGTACTTTTTTTAGTGCTTAGGTCAGCGTAAAGCGCCGATAGAAGTGTTCAAACGTTTGTCAAGCTTAAGGGACATGATTGCGGGGTCATCAGACCCTAAACTTACAAACTACTGATGAACTACCCAGAGGGGGATTCCAATCCCCGACGGGGAACGGCCTCGCGCATCGGAGCATTGTGCTTCAACACGCTTGGCCACTCCGCCGAAAGTGCCGATATTTAGAGGCAATATGTTGAGTCCGTAACTTACATTTTCCGTGCAGCATTTAATTGACTTTGATTCCCGTAATGTTAAACGACTCACATTACTAACAGTAGATCACACGTGTGTATGACTACAAATCGGACGTTAGCAAGTTACAAAATACCGCATTTCTATCTCTAATACTCCTTTGGATAGTAGTGATTCATTTAAATTTAGTTTATTTATTCCCGGTATAACTTAATTACATGTCGCTGTTGGTGAAAATAAGCGCCTCCTAATTTGTACTTTACATAATCCAACTGATGTTAAATTCTATGTATTGTGGTAAAATTTCACGCATCTTTATGTCTAGTCAGCTATGTAGATTGTTCTCATGATTCCGTATCGACACAAATGCTTTGCGTGCACGTGTTGCGTTCGATTCCAGAACCAGAACAAGATATGATTTTTTAGTTTCTCCCGGCGTATTTGATAATCAAAATATCCACGGGTGTACTGTCGGTTTATAGTGTCCAACGGGCACAATATTTCGGCGATCATACATATCGCCATCATCAGGTGAACTGACGGACTGACCTCCTGGAGGGGTCGCTCCACGGGCCGAGGGTATTTAAATCGCCCGCTACCGAGCTAGAGCCCAGTTCCCTTCGAGCCGCCGTAGCGTGCGGATCTCCGTGCCGGCGCGTTTCCAGGAGCTCAGTCCGTCAGTTCACCTGATATGGCGACATGTATGATCGCCGAAATATTGTGCCCGTTGGACACTATAGACCGACAGTACACCGGTGGATATTTTGATTATCAGAACAAGATACTTCGTCATATCATTCCAAATTCAAAAATGAGTGCAAATATTTGTTCAGTCGTGGTGTAGATAAATTGTGGGTGATACACAACTAATATTGAAGTTTGGAAAGTGCGAGGCGGTGGCTGGCAGAATTAAAATTGTGAGGACGGTTCGTTAGTCATGTCGGGATAACTCATTGGTAGAACGTTTACCCGCGAAAGGCAAAGAAAATAGTATAGTAGTATCAAATAATTTCCTGTGTGATAGGGATTACGATAGTCCCTTTTTACCAGAAACAAACATCACGGAACAGTGTTCGATAAAGCTGAACAAGTCAGTCTTGTTAAGAGACATTACCTGCAATTAGAATAGTGTGAAATTCTGGTCTCTGCAATATGAGAAAATTCGTTCGAACCATAGGCTTTTGTTTTTTGGTTGTACTTGCCAATACGTTTTTGTTCTCAGAAATTTCATATGGGTCAGTTTTGTCTATTGATAATGACAGACTCTTGATACGTTTCAGTACATCTTCGTTATAGTTTTATCAAAGATGTTACTTCGAAATAGGTAATCCTCTGTGGTAGCAGTAGCTTGAAAAACTTCGTCGCACAATGATGTAAAAACAGAAGGCTTCTCACACTTGTTTCCGTAGTGTTGCTTAGGTTTGTGTCTACACTATTGAAATTTCTGCCCGTTTTTGCCATTTTAAATACTTACAAACATTTTTTGGAGTATTACGTTCCAAACTGGACGTACTAGTACAATCAGGCTATGAGAATACTTCTTTGTAACAGCATGCCCGAAGCTTTCCAGTATGCCAGAAGCTTTCCAGTATTATTTTGTCTACTTCTTTTGTCACAGAAGTACGAAAATCGTAATAATGCCTGTTATTTTTACTCATAGACAAAAATCTAAAAAATCGTACTGATGAGTTGTGTGTAGTACGGTAATTTCCAATGGCTCTGGAGAAGCTGTTTTGTTCCATTATGTGGGCATCGGAGACCTCAAATGGGTTGAGATTATTTTGACACATAAATGAATGACTTTAAGGGGAAAATGCCATAAAGCAGAATAATGCATAAAAACGAATCAAAAATGTTCAAAAAATATTGGAAATTTGTGACCAGAAATGAAGCACAAAAACCTTTGATCGGTATCTTGGTAAAAACAAGACAATGGAGAATGAATTTGAAAGGTGCAGTTTAGGAGAGAAATTTATCTAAACCATTAAGTACTGGGATCAGTTCAGAAAACGCTACTACAACAAAATATTCTCCTCTATTAGACATTTAGATATATTAAAATGAAGAAATACTTTCTCCTGTGGAATAGTTGTATCTAACATGAAATACATTCCCTCCAGTTTCCCTAAGAAAAAATTTAACTTTCAGGGGCTCGAATCATATTTGTTATTAAGTTTCCAACCTCTCTGGGGACACCACCTTGACAAAGCGCTGCCCGAGTGGGTGGAGAGGATTGCATATCCTCTGGAAGGTGAGGGCTATGCCGAAGATAGAGGACCAATGGCGGAAGGCCTCTGCCGATGGATCGAACTAAGGGTTTCCCACAAAGTAACGTCTTACTTATCCACACCTAGTCCTTTCCCAAGTTCCTTCCCGAACCCAAGGTGTGATGTCATCCATGCCGAGGGGTGTGTGGCACATAGGAAGATGTTCGCAAACGGAGCCTCAGGAATACTGGGCGACCTCCCTCAGTAAGCAGCCTTACACCGCGGGGTTATCGTGGTGTGGATTGAATATATCCCCAAATCTATGGACATCACTGAAAAAATTAATTTACAAGAAACTGAGGGGCAAACTGAGACCTCAGACACTCAAACATGGGGATCAGGGCCGATGTAATGCACACCCACTGCTGAATCAAGATTTATACCTAAGTAAAATGTGTGAACTGTAACTTGGAAGTTGGACCAGATCAGGATTTAAGGCTTGTCTGGGGCCCAATGAAGGAAATTTCTCAGGTGACAGACGCAAACGGAAGGAATAAAATAGCTTCCTAAACAAAAATGGAAGTAATTAAAAGGGCTTGAGCTTAAGAGACTCTAGAAGAAACTGAGTTTGAAGGGTATACGCAGACCGCCTCGACGTCAAAGAGAGGTGGCAAGAGAATAATGGAGGAATCTAAGACTCCCTCCCCTCAGGATAAGGATGATCATAAAAACCCGAGACAATAAATAATAGTACTCTAGTCTCGGTCTTTAGGATGGCAGTTATTCAAGAAGGCTATCTACTGGTAAGCTTCACCTAACATTAGGAGGAGCTCTTTGAAAAGAGTGGGAGGGAAGGGGTTCTGCTCCAGGACCCAAATTCAGGAGGGTCTATCTAGATTACGGTGCCCTCATTTTTGTCTGTGATGGGGTGCATAACGCGGAATGGCTCAAGGACAAGGTGCCCATGATATCTCCGTGGGATGATGCGAAACTGCTGATCCAGACAGCAGCTGAGCTTCTTAATACCACAAAGGTATCAATATGGGTACCTTAAGGAAGTCTCTCCAAAGACTCTGTTCAAGAAAATAAAGAGTCGAGAACGAAACGTCTCAACATAGGATTGTACAGTAATCAACCAGAAGAAAGTTCCTAAAGGACGAACCCTGATGGTGGAGGTCGGAAAGAAGTCCCTGAACGTAATGCGGAAGCCAGGGCTGAAATTGTTTTTAGGGTTCTCGCAGGTAGCCGTCAGGGTAATCAAAGACTTTAAAGGCAATTATGGCAGCCAGATAGAGACTTGAGGTGATGCAGATTAATCTGCACAACAGTCAAGGGGCCACTGCTGCCCAGGGAGACAGAAGTGCACATGGCCCTGATACAAGAAGCATATTTATATAAATGTGGTGTATCGGGCGTCGGTGGTACTAGAGGTAAGTTGATTCAAGCTATAAATCTAAGTATATTATAAATGGAATGAGAAAGGTATCACGAAGGAAATTGTTTTGGCCGCAGCATATTTTCGTTACAAAGACAGTTCTCCTTCTTTGGAAGTGAGGAGACTGACAGAAGCCTGCCATAGGCAGAGCGACCAACTGTTGGTTAGATGCAATGCCAACGCCCACAATCCAGTGTGGGGCAGCAAGGATACCAACAGTAGACGTGAATGCCATCTTCAAATTCTCTTGTCCAACAAATTCGAGGTCCTGAAGGGGTGACATACCTACATTCTGGAATATTAGAAGGGAATAACAACTTCGAAACGCAAAGAAGACAGGTACGAAAACAGCTTTAACCTTGTGAAACGCAATGGTCTGTATGCAAAATATCGTGAGACCCTTGTCAACTACAACCTTGCAATCAGATGAGCAGAGGAGGCATCATCGAAGTCTTTAGATTCCAAGAGTAAGAGTCTGCGAGTAAGTGGAGTGCACGGCAACTCAAGCCAGACTTCACAAAATCCTCACTAGAGTACCGACTAATCCAAGAAGAACGCTGAGAAAGGAGGATGGGGAATAAAGACAAGACATGAGACGCTGGAGTTGCTCCTCAAAACACACTTCGCCCAATTCACTCTACCAGATAACAGACCAGAATGCTATCCCTGAGAGGCAACGGTTCTCATGCATTAGAAGGGAGGACTGAAAATTGACCAAGGAATGCATCGATTTCAGTGAAGTCCAATGGGCGGAGGGAATATTTCAACCATTCAAGTCATCTGTACCTCCCCTGCAAAAAACAGGAGAGAATCTTATAAGAGTCCTATGCAGGTTATTCAGGGTTAGTCTAGCAGTAGGAATAATTTCCAATTCCTGGAGGGCAGTGAAGGTTGGTTTCATTCTAAAGCCAAGAAGAGGTGATCATACCAAGGCCAAGGATGTGAGACCAATTAGTCTGTCCTCCCTTATTCTTAAAACATTGCAAAAACTGGTTTATGTACATGTTGGAGAGAGGAGGTTAATTATGGCTCCTCTAAATTCAAACCAACATGCATATCAGCCAGGTAAATCATGAGATGCACCTCTCCACCAACTCGATGGGAAAGTATTACACTTTCAGTAAATAGCCCTCTGCATCTTCCTGGACATCGAGGGGGCTTTTAGCAATGCGACCTTTGATTCCATGCTTAGGGCATGTAGGTGGACTAGGGCCATGCTCAGTGGAAGGAAGGTAGAAGCTACCATGATGAATGAAAACATGGTAATTAACACCACTAGAGGTTGTCCACAATGAGTAGTTCTATCGCCTTTATTGTGGAATCTAGTGGTGAACGAACTGATTGAAGATGTAAACTCTTGACAGTACTTTTACCAAGGATACGCAGATCTCCTTGTCATATTAATATTTGACAAATTTGCTGACACAGGAATGTGGCACAAGGTTCATTGGACATTGTGCAAGACTGTTGCACAAAACAGGATCTGGAGGTTAGTATTAAGAAGACTGTTGTTGTACAATTTACAAAGAAGCGTATCCAACATTCAAGTTGGAATCTAAACTCTACCTGTGAAAGTAGAACAGCAGGTTGCAGCTAAGGAGCATGGTAAGTTTGAGATTGCCCTGCTTAGCCATAACATGCAGAACTAGCAACACTTCAACTGTTGGGATGGTAACCATGCTGGATATACCCCCATTACACCTTTGGTTCAAGATAGAGGCTGTAGGTGGTGTATACAGGCTTAGATCTGATAGAAACTAGATCTCGATGAGATATCCAGAATCACACACTAAACTAGTGAGTGAAGTAAATATAGGGACGGGTGGAGAAATGTCCACCGACTATATTGTAATTCCAAACTGCTTCAACGAGCCTAACAACATAACTGGAAGCAGCGTGCAGTGGGAGAAAAGAGTTAGACATCGTATGAGGGCACACTGTCTGGTTCACTGAAAAATCAAACCAAGGCGTTAGGGCAGGGATATACGGGTTGCTACCAAGACCGGAGAGCGAATCTTTCTAAGGAAAATGGCACCAGTTCTCCATGCTGTTATCACTGACACCAGGAGGAGAATTTGCGTAGGTGGTACAAGGACCGGAGTACCGAGCCACCGTGGCACAAGAGCCGAATCAGAAAACTGCTACGGAAGCAAAGCGAACTTCACTGCAAACATAAAAACCGCCAAAGTCTTGTAGACAAACAAAATTTACACGAAGCTAAATGTAGCGTGAGGAGAGCTATGCTAGAGGCGTTCAACGAATTCGAAGGTAAAGTTCTGACTTGGCAGAATATCCTAAGAAATTTTGGTCTTCTGTCAACGCGGTAGGTGGATCAAAACAAAATGTCTAGTCACTCTGTGACGAAAATGGTATTGAAACACAGGATGACACTCTAAAGGCTGAATTACTAAATGTATTTTTCTAAAGCTGTTTCACAGAGGAAGATTGCACTGTTGTTCTTTCTCTAGATTGCCGCACAGATTACAAAATGGCAGGTATGGAATAATTGACAGAGGGATATAAAAACTAAATGACTCAAAAGAGGAAAGGCCGCACGACCTGATGGGTTACAAGTTCGATTTTACCTAGAGTACGCGAAGAAACTTCGCCCCCCCCCTCCCTTCTTGCAGTTGTGTACCGTAAGTCTCTAGAAGAGCGTAGAGTTCCAAAATATTGGAAAATGGCGCAGGTCATCCCCGTTTTCAAGAAGGGACGTCGAACAGATTTGCGGAAGTATGTGCCTATATCCTTAACGTGGGTCAGATGTATAATTTTGGAGCATGTATTATGTTCAAGAATAGTGACATTTCTGGACACTAGAAATCTGCTCTGTAGGAATCAGCATGGGTTTCGAAAAAGGCGATCGTGTGAAACCCAGCTCGCACTATTCGTCCACAAGACTCAGAGGGCCATAGGCATGGGTTCCCAGGTAGATGCCGTGTTTCTTGACTTCCACAAGACGTTTTATACAGTTCCCCACAGTCGTTTAATGAACAAAGTAAGATCATATGGTCTATCAGAGCAATTGTGTGATTGGGTTGAAGAGTTACTAGATAACAGAATGCAGATTGACATTCTCAGTGGAGAGAAGTCTTCCGAAGTAAGAGTGATGTCAGGTGTGCCACAGGGGAGTGTCGTGGGTCCGTTGCTATTCACAATATATATAAATGACCTTGTGGATAACAACGGAAGTTCACTGAGGCTTTTTGTGGATGATGGTGTGCTATATAGAGAGGTTGTAACAATGGAAAATTGTATTGAAATGCAGGAGGATCTGCATCGAATTGGCGCATGGTGCAGGGAATGGCAGTTGAATCTCAATGTTAAACTAGATATACAGGGAGCGATACGGCACATTGAACTCGGTTTCGGTGCGGGAAGTGGCGCGTTAGACCAAACCTGTTTCAGCTTCCCTGTTTAAATCAAATCAAATCGTGTTTCGAAAGAAAACAATTTCAGTAGTTATCTCAAATAATAGACAAGTTACAGAAATTGAAGAATTTTTCTGAGCATGTTGTACTGCAGTCCGTGGGGGATGCCAGTACTGCTTCTTGCCGTCATTGCAAAGAACTGAGCAAAAACTTGCAATTTTTTTAGATCCAGTTGAGATCACAATAGCACAAATTCCACAAAGGAAATATCAGTAAAAGGAAGTTTAATACAGCTCTCATCGTCGCCAATGCCGTAATATCCTCTACTGGTTACATTCCGAAACAGGCAATGGTAAGCCTACGAGACATAAATTGTTTTCATTCTCACACTTATCACTGCAGAATGCTGCTGTATTTATACCCTATAGAACAGTACATAGAGTTCTTGGACTTCATATTGTTTGTAGTCACTTTTTACTTAAATGATTACCATTAAATAAATACATGAGTACGGTTACTAAGTAAATACTAATAATAATGATTAGAATAATAATATTAGAATAACTCACCGGTAGCAATGAGCGTTCTGCCGACGCGACCGTTTTGAGCAGCGTTTTCGCCTCATCTTTTAGACGGTCGATCTGAAATTCACAAATAATACTCCATGTACAAAAGTTGCTCTTTCTGAACAGTATTTGGTTCCGGGAAACGCTATAGTTCAACACACTAGAAATGAGAAAAGAACTGTTAGTGCCTGCCTAAATAACTATTGGGTTTTAATTAAACATCCTTACATCCTTATTCAGTTTATCTTCGTTACTAATTGCGCGCTCTCCCTTCCTTCACACACACACACACACACACACACACACACACACACAGGAGTGAGAGTAGGTACAGTAATGTCTAGAATGGTCTTTCAATATTCTTTCTTCACATTTTATCAAATGTTTATAAATCTATAGGACTCAAATGCTTGGTTATTAGTCTGTAGCTTACAAACTACTTAAGCTAAGGTAAACTAACCGAAGTACTACACAAACACCCATACCCGAGGAGGGACGCGAGCTCTCGACGGCGAACGGCAGCGCACACCACAGCACGGCGTCCCAGTGCGCACGGCTAATTCGCTACGGCCTACAGTTTATCGACTTCACCTCTTGCCTAGTAGATACAATATCAAATAGCAGTGCAGTAGGCACGTCACAATGTACTCTTTGCTGCTCTCACTTCTTTAACGACGGTTAGGGACTCAGATAAATATTTTACGTAATTATATATGTTAATATCGAGCAATGAATAGGAGACGTTACCTTCTCCCATACCAGTGTACAGGTATCTCCGGTAGTAACAAACGCACCAACTGTATATCTTATTTAAAAATTTAAACAATTTTCATGTCCCTAACTACTTTTTGACCAACTACACTATGAGTCAATAAATTATACCTAGGTGTACAATGATACAGTCGTGTCATGAGTCAAGTACTGCACGCATTTGCCATGGGATTAGAATATTGTGAGAAAGCCTAGAAAATGTGCCTGTCCACAACGGAATGACCACTTAATTCACTACATGCATGTGCTATCAGTTAGGTTAGTTGACAAATGATCTACTTTATGACCCAAAAATCAGGTGGATAAACGAAAATATAAAGTGAAGTAGTAAGAGACTGGATAAACCTGTGGCTAATGCAGAAGCGACTACCGTTACCATGGCCCGTAAATATCAATTTCAAAGACGCAATACTACCTATCAAACAAAAGCAGGGTGCTCTTTTTCATCACAGTACAGATTTATACTTTCTCGAGTTAACAGCGTGTTTGGTGCTAAGAGGCATGTTGAAAGCTGATAGCATTGACGCAAGAGTAACTCCGTTATATGGTCTCGAACCAGAAGCTAGGAGCATTCATCTTATCATAGAGGGCTTTAGCTGACACCACGTACACAGACCACGATGGCGTGATCTACCGGCATATTCCGTGCAAGTTCCTCTCCCGCAGACGAACCGAAACCCGGACAAGTGACACTGTAGTCCGATGAAGCAACATCGACCACTGTCCTAGTTGTTGTTGTGGTCTTCAGTCCGCAGACTGGTTTGATGCAGCTCTCCACGCTACCCTGTCCTGTGCAAGCCTCTTCATCTGAGAATATGTACGGCAACCTACATCCTTTTGAATCTGCTTACTGTATTCGTCCCTCAGTCTTCCTCTATGATTTTTACCCCACATGCTTCCTTCTAATGCTAAGTTGACAATTCCTCGATGTCTCAGAATGTGTCCAACCAATCTATTCCTTCTATTAGTCAGGATATGCCAGAAACTCCTTTTCTCCCCGATTCGGTTAAGCACCTCCTCATTAGTTACGTGATCTACCCATCTTATTTTCATCATTCGTCTGTAGCACCACATTTCAAAAGCTTCTATAATATTTTTATCTGAACTCCCTATCGTCCACGTTTCACTCCCATACAATGCTACACTCCAGACAAACGCTTTCAGAAAGGACTTCCTAACATTTAAATTAATACTGGATGTTAATAAGTTTTGCTTCTTTAGAAACGCTTTCCTTCCCATAGCCATTCTGCATTTTATATCTTCTTTACTTCGGCCATCGGAAGTTATTTTGCTACCCAAATAACAAAATTCATCTACTACTTTTATTGTCTCATTATTTAATCTAATTCCTTCAGCATCGCCTGATTTTCTGACATTGCATTCCATCACCTTCGTTTTACTCTTGTTAATGTTCATCTTATATCTTCCTGTCCTAGTATCGTTTATTAATAATTTGCGAATTTCTTGTTGGCGGTACTTGTGCACAGCTAGCAGAAAGTCGTAGGAAGACAGTGTGTTAATTGTGCTGTGTATGTCCCCTCCAGAAGTGGGAATGTACGCCATGGGAACAACCCTGGCAACCAGTATGTGGGCCATACCAGTCTATGTTTTTGTTAATATATACAAACAAAGAACACAAAAAAAGAAAAAGAACATCTTAAAAAATCGGACCACCCCGAGGAATGTTACTGTGGATTGGTTTACTATCCTGGACATGAAATCATACCCAAGCTCCAAGCACAACACCGTTTTTTTGTTGGGACATACATCCCATGCATTATTGAACTGCATTTGACAGATGGTGTCCAATTCATGCCCTACATGTGGCACGCTCACCAAAAGTTGAAGCCTCATGGCGGCTATCAGACTGATTTTGCGAATTTTTTGTCAGCGTTATTAATGCACGGATACCAAAAGTCACAGGAAGATAATTGTAAATCTGTGTTGTGATTTTGTTTTCCTCCAGCAGTTGGAAATTGAATTGTTTGTGGGTTTATTTGAGAGGGATGAAATATAGTGAAAACAATTCCTTTTCCCTTTTATTGAGGTTTTCTTAATTTTAAGATGCGTGTAAAGTTATTTTTCCTTACGTCCCTGTGGTCCACAGGGTGCCATAAATCTTGGCCACATTATTTTATCTCCACTCGCATGTTGTGAGGGTTTCATTTATTCTTTTATGTTCCTTAATGTGATATGCACTGGAGAATCTCGAACTTTTACAAAATAACCTTGTTATTCCTTATTGCAGTGGAGAGTGTTTTACTTTTAAATCCTATTTTAAACTCTCTTTTCAGGACGGAATAGTCTCTTACTTTCATAATAATCTTCGGAGGTATTTAATATGTTTTATTTACAAAAGGTTCTGTTTTGTTCATAAAAGCAATGACCCGCAATTTGTTATGTATTGGCGGAGGAGCCACTTTGTTTCACCAGAAATCTGTTTTGTTTCAATTTGCATTGGTGTGAGTTAGGAAGGGTTGTAGGGGAGCTAAGGAGAACCAGGAAGAGGAAAGAAAGTTTGTAAAAAAATACGTACCGCAGTACTTACTCCATCTTACCAGAAACTGATGAGAGGGAATGACAGTGATGTTTAAGGCATCATACTACGCATTAGGCGGCGGTCAGACTCTAAGTCAGCAGCTTTTATTGAACACAAGAAGGGACTGTAAAAATTCCAATTAATCCCTCATATTAATTTGGCAATACTGCCCCCAAGTAACAGGGCAGCAGAAAAACTTATGCATATATGAGAATCTATTTTTGTCTGGGACAAGGTCCTGGAAAAAAAGAATTAAATTGGTCCCAATGCCCCGGTTCGACCAGGTTTCCAGGAGGTTTTCCTTGGTTGTAAGGCGTATGCCGGAACTGGTAAGCCCGCCCCACTTATTCCCAATTGGTATCTCCTCTTGCACTCTCAGCGAGCCAACATGAGATGGACTTCTGGCTGTAAACACAGCTCGTCACCTTCTAGTCAATGGGCTAGCATCACCAGGGGAGGACCTTCTGTCAGTAAAAACACTTCATCATCTTGTCATCAACGGGCTAGCGTTTCGACAGACGTGTGGCAAGTCTCGCTGTGACCTTCAAGTTCAAGTCATCAAAGAGACAAACATGCCAAATAGACACATTTTTTCGACCTGTTTATTGTAAACATAGAACAGTACATTTACACTGTATGCGAAGGCTTTAAATTCAGACCTTATAAGTTGAAGAAAATTCGTGACGATGCCTCGTAGGCCACCATGACCGCATACCAGCATTGGATTGCATTTGACTTTTTTTGTAGACAGACCGAACAACTCATTTTACAAGCTATATTTTTAATCCAGTGGACGAAAATGTTGGGTTTATAGCGTTGGATTTTCAATATTGATCTAGTCTTCTCGTTTACAAACAGATAACTTTCCATGTTGGTTTTCTAAATCTATAGGAAGAAGACGGTAAAAAGCACACTTGGTTCTTTGCTTGTAACTCCAGTACAGTATCAGCATAATACATCTACATATTTACTCTGCAAATCACATTTACGTGCCTGGCAGAGGGTTTATCGAACCGCTTTTATAATATTTATTTACCGTTACATTTTGTAGTAGCGCGTGCGAAAAAGGAACACATACATCTTACAGTTTTCGATGTGATTGCTCTTATTTTATTGTGATGATCATGTCTCCCTATGTACGTGGGTGCTAACAAAATATGTTCCCATTCGGAGGAGAACGTTATTGTAAGAAAGTGTTGTATTTCACATCAGTTTGTGAACTTCGTAATACATTGAAGTTGCGGATTAGTTAATTAGTATTGCACAAATATCATCAAATTTGTCTAGTACCCTATAGAATTTTACTCACGGCAGTCGTGGCGTACTGTGATGAAGTTGGCAGCGACTGACAAGTGAGACACTTCAGATACCAGTCACGTAGAATTAGGGGCATGATCTATCGTGTTGAGTATCAAGTAAATAATTAATTCTGTTCCTGCTCTGTATTTCACAGATTTTTGCACGTATCCCTCATAAAGCGAACATTGTGTCACCAACATCTGCACACTAGCCACCTCCGTAAGTAAAATTTAGCCTTTACATCAAAACTCTAAATGTTGTAAAATTTTATCAGTTTATCCCTATTTATTACGACTGCTATATCCGTATACAAATATTTGTTGCTACATTGATTACAGTGACAGGAAGACCAATAATATTTTATTCGGTAGTGCCAGTCTAGAAATGTGTGTCTGTGTTCCTGCCGAAGAGTGTTTGTTTCGGCACCGAAATTACTGATATTTCCGGACGTTTTCCTTTCGATGCTCATCGTACATCGATTTCTTTGAATTGAAAATTGATGGTTCCATCGATGTTTTTCTAATATCGATCATCCCGAGGGCAGTTGTTGGTAGCTATAGCTTTGGAAACATCTACACCGTTTTACCACTCTCAACGGCTGTCACCTGGATAAATTGAGAATTTCACAGGGAGGCTTCGGCAACAATTTACAGGAACGAGGAAAACAACACACAGAAGACGAATGGCTACCTCACCGAAATGAAATAGTCAAGGAAGCACAGGACAAAATAGGTAGAGTGGCAGTATCTACAAAACATCCTTTGATATAGCAGGAAACTAAAATTAATTAATGAAATTACGAGATATAAAAATGGAGTAAAGGAAACAGGCAACACAGAGTAGAAACAACTAAGAAATGAAATTGACAGGGAGCGAAAAATGGCTAAAGAATAAAGGCTAGAGGAAAAATGCAAGAGTGTAGAAGAATGTGTAACTAGGGGAAAAATAGATACCGTCTTCAGGAAAAGCAGCTGAGCGAATATCAAGAACTCAGTTGGAAAACCAGTTCTGAGCAAAGAAGGTAAAGCTGAAAGGTTGAGTGAATATATAAAGAAGCTCTACACAAGAAATGAACTTAGAGACGACATTGTAGGAAGGGAAGGGTAGGTAGATGAGAATGAATTAATAGATACTATACTGAGTGAAAAATTTCACAGAACTCTGAAATACCTAAGTTGAAACAAGGCGCCGTGGGGTAACGACACTCCCTCAGAGCTACTGAATCCCTGGGTTATACAGGCATGACAGAGAAAGTCCAAATTTGAGGGAAAGAGAAACGGATATAGACAATGGATGACAGACAGCGAGAGTTGCAGAGAAAAACTCAAATGTTAAAGAACAGCGAGAGAAGGGGATGGCACCTCGTGGATATACGTTCCAGTATTTTACCTGTTGTGTAATATGTATGAGACAGGGCGAAATACCATCAAACTTTAAGAAAAAATGGTATAGTTACCATCCCAAAGAAAGTAGGTGTGAAACTTACAGAACCATCAGTTTATAAGATAAAGTTGCAAAATTTTAACACGATATATTTACAGAAGAATGGAAAATCTTGTAGGCGCTGACCTGGGGGAAGATCAATTTGGATTCAGCAGAAATATAGAAACACGGGAGGCAAAACTCACCTTACGACTTATCTCAGAAAATAGATTAAGGAAAAGCAAACTTAGATATCTATATTTTGTAGATTTAGAGAACGCTTGTGACAGTTTTGATAGAATTACAGTTTTTCAAACTGTGAAGTCAGCAGGGTAACATATAGGTAATGGGAGGTAATTGAAAACTTGTACAAAAACCAGACAGCAGTTATAATAGTCGAAGGGTATGAATAGTCGCCAACATTCTCCTCCGAATGCGAAAATATATTGTTGACTCCCACTTACATAGGTAGAAATATCATCAGAATAAAATATGGGAAATCAGAGCCCGAACGGAGAGATACAGGTTTTCTTTCTTCACGCGCGCTATTCGAGAATGGAATGGGAGATAAATAGAATAAAGGTGGTTCGATGAATCCTCTGATAGGCACTTAATTGTGATTTGTTGAGTACCCCATGTAGATGCAGAAAGGGACGCAGTGGTTGAGAAGGGAGTAATACAGGTTTGTAGCCTTTTTAGAGTGTTATTAAATTTGTATATTGAGCAAGCTTTAAGCAAGGAGAAATTTTAAATAGTAATTAAAGATTACGATGAAGAAATAAAAACATTGCGTTTTGCGGATGAAATTGTAATTATGTCAGGACAGCAAAGGACTTTGAAGAACAGTTGATCGGAATGTACAGTATTTTAAAGAAGAATATGAGATGATAATTAATAAAAGCGAAAAAGGGTAATGGAATGTAGTCAAAGAAAATCGGGCAGTTCTGAAGGAATTAGATTAGGTAACGAAACAATCGAGGCAGTAGAAGAGTTTTGTTACTTGGGCAGTAAAATAACATATGATGCTGGCAGTGCAGTGCAGAGTGGCAATTGGAAGAAAAGAGTATTTGGAAAAGAGAAATTTTTTGACATCGAATATTAATTAAAATGTTAGGTAGTCTTTTCTCTACGTGTTTTTGTGAAGTGGGTTCTTGTACGGGAGTGAAACCTTGTCGATAAATAGTTTAGGCGGAAAGAGCATAGAGGCTTTTGAGACGTGGTGCTGCAGAAGAATGCTAAAGATTTGGTGGGCAGATCGTGTATTAATAAGGAAGTCCTGAATAGAATTGGAGAGAAACGGAATTCCTGGCATAACTTGACGAAAAGAAAGGCTCTATTGTAGGACACATTCTTAGAATCAAGAAATCGCGGATTTAGCGTTGGAGGGAAATTTGTGTGGTACAAATTGTAGTGGGAAGCATAGAGACGCATAAAGTAAGGAGATTCAAATGGATGTGTGTTTACGTTTTTACGAGGAAATGAAGTGACTTGCTTGAGATAAAGTAAGGTGGATAGCTGGATCAAACCAGTCTCCGGTTAGAAGGCCACGAAAACAACAGCAGCAATAACAACAGCAATAACAACAATAAAGCAATCAAAAATCACTCCATGTTGGAATTTAAAAAAAAAAATCCTTCGTTTCAATAAATTTCTGTCAATACTGCAACGTTCCACGATATCCTATCCAAGGCAATATTCCTCTTTCTAACAATATTCGTATACCTACATATAAAAGGTATCCAACGGCTCACCTCTTCATCCAGAAGTCCAAACATGTGCACCTGGTGGTTCATCTGGAAATAAACCAAAAGCTGCGTGTTGACACTTCCGGACAGTGATGGAAAGTAGGATTTTAATTCTTACATGTGTATAATTGTTCACCTTTGTAAATTACTAGGGATGATCCAGAAACATGTGCTGATACATCTAGTAGTGAATCATACTTGATCAAAGATTCTGTATTCTCACACACACCCTGAAGAACTGTAAAGTACAGGAAAGGGATGTTCACTTTATTTACTACTTAGGTCTGGTGTAAGAGGAAACGTTTGTTAAAATGCATGATTAGGCTGTCGATTTTGAATCAAGAAGTAATGCCGAAGTTTAGTTGGGAGTTACGACAAACATCAAAAATGTACAAGTAATCTAGCCATGTCAAAGTTATAATTATTATGTCATTGTTTCCACTGATTCGCAGAGGTCGGATGAAAGTAATGACAATAATGTACACTTTCAGTATAACCGCCCCGTTACTCACGAGCTTTTGGTAAGAATCCAGAAGGCGTCGGACATCATCTGGTGTGTATATTTATTGACGACACTGTAGAGTGCATCAGGTCATACATGTTCCGGTCATATCTGTTCCGGATACCTCGTAGTGGTCCCTACACTTTCACAAAGAAATATTATCAATACGACTGATTTCGGGGGAGCGCCATACCGCTGGTAGCGTTCAGAATCACTTCCGACTTGAGCGGCGATGCAATTTGTGACATGGAGCCTTGACCGCGCGGCCATTACTTTGTGAACAAATTGACCAAATGGGTTGGTTTTTATTGTAGCTTTTGGCGTGGCTTTCAGTCCGCACACTGGTTTGATGACGCACTCCACGCTACCCTGTCCTGTACAAGCCTCTTCATCTAAGAACGGCCTGTCTTTACCATTTTTCCTCCACACGTTTCCCTCTAATACTAAGTTGACGATACCTTGATGTATAAGAATGTGTCCCACCGACCTGTTAGTCAGGATATGCCAGAAACCACTTTTCTCCCAAATTCTGTTGAGCACTTCATCATTAGTTACGTAATCTTCATCATTCGTCTGCAGCAGCACATTTCAAATGCTTATATCATCCTTTTCTCTAAACTCCTTATCGTCCTTGTTTAATTCCCACAAAATGGTATACTCCACACAAATACTTTCATAAAGGGATTTCTAACATTTATATTAATAGTAGATGTCAACAAATTTCGCTTCTTCAAAAAAGCTTTTCTTCCCAAAACCAATCTGCATTTTATATCTGTTTTACTTCAGCAGTCTGAAGTTATTTTGATACCCAAATAATAAAACGCATCCACTACATTTATTCACTCATTACATGATCTAATTACTTTGCATCGACTGATTTTCTGACACTACACTCCATTACTCCTTTTAATGTTCATCTTTTACTCTCCTTTCAAGAAATTGTCCAATCCGTTCAGGTGCTCATGCGGGTTCGTTGCTGCCTCTAACTGAAATACTACGTCACCGGCAAACCAAAAACAAATTGTTTCTATTCAGTTGTAAAAGCACGTGTTGGAAGCTGGTGAATTGGTGTTAGCGTATTATAGAGACCAACAGTAAAAAATCGAGTGATTTGGTACTGTCATCTAATCACAAGGAAACACGTAAAATGGAAATTAATTATTAAAAGCCGGCCATACAGTCGGTAGCCTGCATCCAATAACACGCTTAAAGTGAGTCTGAAACAGTTCCAAAACCGGTTAATGGAATGAAACACTATCATTTCAAATTAAAGTGACTGGTTATATTTTTCTTAAATCATACACACAGATTTTATTTCTTCTCCCTGAACTTTAATCCCCTCTCCAAATTTCTTCTTCTATTCCTTCACAGAATGAACAACATTGGAGAAACGTTACAACCCTGTCTTACTCCCTTCCCAACAACTGCGCCCCTTTTTTTACCTTCGATTCTTAATAACTGCTGTCTGGTGTCTGTGCAAGTTGAGTATAACTCTTCACTCCCTATATTTTACCCCTGCAACTTCAGAATTTGAAAGAGTGTATTCTAGTCGACATTGTCAAACGACCTCTCCTAATCTACAATTGCTAAAATCGTAGGTTGTCCGATTGTTAATTATGTGGGCGAGGATCTTTCCCACTGCTTAGAGGAGGGAGATGCCCTGTGAGAACTGCAGTTGGAAATGGAGGTACCTTTCCAATCTTGTGGAATTTATTCATACTTCCAAATCTTAAATCTGGAAGTTTCATATGGAAAAATAGATCGTTACCTTTGTGCTAGTTCAGAATGTTTGAGAAAAGTGTATGTTCTAAAATCCTGCTCCAAAGTGGCGTCAGTGCATAGGCCTGTAATTTTGCGGATCACTCTTATTGCTTTTTTTAAATATTGGAGTGACCAGTGCAACTTTCCAATCTTTGGGTACGGACCTTTCACAGAGCGAGTGGTTGTATATGATACGGCAGCTACTGTGTCTGCATACTCTTCAAGGAACCTAATTGGTATACAATTTGGATCGGAAGTCTTGCTTTTTTTGAGTGATTTAAGGTGCTTTACTACTCCACGAGTATCTTACTTCTAAATTACGCATTCTGACAGCTGTCATTGATTCGAATTCTAGAGTGTGTCGTCTTCTTCGGTGAAGGAATATCGGAAACCTGTGTTTAGCAGTTCTACTTTAGCTGCAATGTCAACAGTAGCATCACAGTTTCTATCATTTAGTGACGGTATTGATTTGGTTTTGCAGCTTGAGTACATGTAGTCAGCCATTTTTGTCAAGCAATCTGTACAATATCCTTTGTTCTAAGAGTGCTAGTCCTAACGGTTCTTGCAGTAGAACTGCTGTGAAGTTTGCAAGTTATAAGTCGAGGCTCTGGCGGAATTACAGCTGTGGAGACTGGCCGTGTGTCGTATACAGGCAGCTCAGTCAATACTGACAAAAGACAAATGTCCCGATTTCGAATCACGGCAGCGCGCACAGTTTTAATCTCCTAGGATGATTCATATCTGCGCAGACTCCTCTCCAGAGTGAAAATTTCTTTCGGAATTTTCATCTTCTTTGCTAAAACTTACCAACACTGCAGACGGAACGGCTAATGCTTCTTTGTTTCCTATTTCACCGAAACAAGGGGTCAGACAGACCAACTGAAAATAATTTCATTTCATTTGGGCCTGCAGCATAGTGTATGTCTTTTAAGGACATACTGTTAATTTAAGTAATACCAAAATGCTGCTTTACTTATTAGATGTTAAATATTGTTTATTAATATAGCAATAGGCCTATTTCGGCACTGTGGCCATCATCAGGCTATCTGCGGACAAATATGTAAAGTTAAAATAAGTAAAATAGATACTTACAATTTTGATACATTTTTCGTGACATATTATTCCAGACTTACTTCCATATGGCAACGTGGAGGTATAATTTATTATAATAACTGCATATAATTACAGTATAAATGCTCTTTAGATGGTATATATATTATTTTATACTTATCAGGAATTAATTCATTACTGCTATTCTGTCAGTTTGACACATCCTCCAGCGATGCTTTATGGTTACAGTTTGTTCATTACTGCATATAGTAGGATCTTTGGGCCGCGGTGAAGTAGCCGAGCGGTCTAAAGCGTCTCGCTGCGGAGCGCGCGATTGCTCGCCATGGAGGTTCGAGTCCTCCCTGGGACATGGGTGTGTGTGTTTGTCCTTAGGTTAGTTTACCTAGGCTTAAATATTTTGTAAGCTACGGACTGATGACCACGTAGTTTGGTCCGATAGATTTACAAACATTTGAATTTTTTTTTATTATTATTTTCTTTTTTTTTTCTTTTTTTTTATTTTTATTTTTTTATTTTTTTTTTTTTGAGGATCTTTGGTAGGGTGGTGTGATCTTTATTATGTTATGGTATTCCGATGTATATCTTGGTTTTAATTCGATTCGAAAATTTTAATAAAATTCTCTAGATATGTTTGTGTTTTAGTTCGGTTTGTTAATTTAAAATTCTTTAACCACTTGAAAACGGAAAATCACGAAAGCGATCGAATTACAGACCCAAAGAAAATATTACACATCACACCAAAAGGTTATCATTTGAACATCATGGAAGAGATTGAAATTTATACACATTTGAAGTAAAGCCGTAACGAAATTTTAAATGAACAAACCGAACTAAATCACAAACATTATCTAGACAACGTTATTAAAATTTTCAAATTGAGTTAAAACGAAGATATACTTCGGAATACCATAACATAATAAAGATCACACCCTACCAAAGATCCCACTTTATGCAGTCATAAACAAACTAACCATATATACAGGGTGTTTCTCTAAGTGTCTTTGCCTCTGTAACTTATAAAATAATAGGTGACGGGAAATTTTAATGCGGTAGGTCAACACAAGAAATGTTACTCTTTCTGCGGAGCCATGAACATCATTTTCCAAACAGTTACAGCAAAAAGATATATATTTTTTTTAAATGGAACAATAGTTTTTACTATCGTTCATTGGATTCGTTGAAACCAGCTGCGTCCAAATCAATTTAAACTACATTCCTATCACTGTTAGTTTGGGAGCTACAACCCTTCAAAGTTTCAGGGGCAGATACCACACGCTGTACATAATACATGGCCGTGTGGTGGGTGATGGATGTTATGGCAGTGGGAAGTTGATCCATCTGACGGCGCATTGCATTATGCATTGAGCAACATGGACACACATTTGAACATCTCATGTAAATCAAATTCTCACCGCCATATATATATATATATATATATATATATATATATATATATATATATATATATATATAAAGAGCATTTATACGCAGTTATTATAATAAATTATACCTCCACGTTCCCATATATAAGTAGGTCACAAAAAATGTATCAAAATTGTATCTTTATCTTACTCATTTAAACCTTACATATTTGTCCGCAGATAGTTGATGAAGGCCACTGTGCCGAAATAGGCCTATTTCTATATTAATAAACAATATTTAACATCTAATAAGTAAAGCAGCATTTTGATATTACTTAGATTAACAATAACTGAAAAAACTTTGCTGTGGGCGACTCCGTATACAAAGGGAAGATACATTGTGAGATTTTTGAAACCACCCACCTGCGTCCGCACGCGCTGGTGCTGGTCGGTGAGGTCGCTGAACTGCTTCATCGTCACCAGCCTGTCCAGGTTCTCCTCCAGTCGGTGGCGCGTCGCTCTGTTCCAGCGGACCAGTCGGAACACCGTCTGTGTGCGAGAAAATACCATCCTGTGACAGCCGTTACCTCTCTAGTCTATAAATTACCAGCCACTTCAATGATAAAGTTATAATTTTTCAGTTTCGCTGACAAGGTCCCAAACAACACCATAAGCAGATGTCTTCCTTTTTGTGTCCCAGCCTCGCCGCCGCGTTTGTGTCTCGTTTCCGTCGTGGGTGTCGGTGGCCGAGTAGAAAGTGACCGACTCAATAATAAAGGATGCACGCTTGTACAGGTAGGAGGTGACCATCCAGTTGGACAGCAGAAACTAGAAACACTAGAGTAAATTACAACGAGATCTATATTTCTTAGAGACTTAGTAATACTTAACTTTTACATAGGTCAGTACTGCAGAATGCTGATACATAGTTGAGCTAGAGGCCTGTCTAGTGCCTATCCGAAAGCCAAGTCTTCACTGGTGCCTATCTGATTCCGAAGTGTTAACTGGTTCCTATCTCAGTCCCAACTAAACGATGTTGTTCAGTGGTGGCCACGAGCGGAGTTGTAGCAGGAGGCGCTCGTGGCTGACGTAATAACGTCGCGCCGTGCGTGCACGGCGGCGCGCGGCGAAAGTAGGTGGCGCGCACTTTAGACTTGTGCGACACCACATTCCTAGCTGTGAAGTGATGACCCAAAGCATTAGTACCACAGGCCGCCATCCAGACTGAATGCTTCCTACTATCATTGGCACCCCAATTTCTGTCGTCCGATTTTCCAGAAATCTGGCTGGATGGAAGCCTGTTTGACACAGTCTTCTGCCTCGGGTAATGTATATACAATTAACCATTTCCTAGAACAGGATGTTCAAAGTTTTCTGTCGCGGCGTAGCGGCCGAGCGCATTGAGGCGCTATGCTATGATGCGCGAGGCCGTTCCCCATCGTGGGTTCGAATCCCCCGTCGGGCATTGAAGTCTGAGCCGTCTTTAATATAAGCTAATTCATAATTTGCTTGTAAGTTTAGAAACTGATGACCCCGCAGTTACGTCCCATAATCTTTACCAACATTCGAACATCAAAGATTTCTCCGTAATTCCGGTACCTGTACGTTTTTTTTTCTGAGTATCACGATTTCACTCCAGGCAAATACCGGGATAGTTCTTCAAAGGTCACGACCGATTTCCTTCCCCATTCTTATCCAAACAACCCGAGTGTGAGCTCCGCCTCTAATGACCACATGCTGTCGACGGGGCATTAAAATCTAATCTTCCTTCCTTGCATGACGATTTATCAAGAGACCGGTGGTACAGTCGCTACCGCCGCGGTGGAGTAGCCGAGCGGTCTAAAGCGTCTCGCTGCGGAGCTCGCGGTTGGTCGCCGTGGAGGTTCGAGTCCTCCCTGGGGCATGGGTGTGTGTGTTGTCCTTAGATTAGTTTACCCAGGTTTAAGTAGTTTGTAAGCTATGGACTGATGACCACGCAGTTTGGTCCGATAGATTTACAAACAAACAAACAAAAACAGTCGCTACCGTCGAGATCTTATCAGTTGTGGATTCTGTTTTCGAAATGCAATAATTTTTTCTTTTTTTTTCTATTTTGTTTCTCGTTTATCTACCCAAGTCAGCTATACGTTGTTTGCCGCGATATTATTAACATCACGTAAAAACTTAAGGAAAGTTTGACGTTCTGTCACGGAGTGATAGGAACATTAAGAAATGGAACTTTCTCCGCGATGCTCAATGTGTTCTGAATGTTTATGTTTCGAATTTTTCTACGATTGATATCATTCAGTGGAATGCCAAATTTCTCGTAAGAATAAACGTAAGAGTAAAATATTAGTATTAATGTAGTAAGAAAATGTATTGAAGTTGACAATACTGTTCGTGTGGCGTGAGTGAGGTGCTGCAGTCTGCTGTATACGGCTGACTGTGATAAGTAAGGAGAAATACCTTACTCAAATATCTTTTTGTCCTGTCAGCTCACGCAAGTAAACAATATATGTTGCACAGGGAGGGACTCTGTTCAGAATATTGTTTGATAGATTAGGATTATTATATTTCCGTGTATTCTTGGACATTCTACCTTGGCGTCGTGGCAGTTTCCCTCTCCCATCCACGTGCCATTATGAGGAAATGCTTATCTGGTCCCCTTGCAGAGAGGGGAGTGACGGGGGCAGACGAACATTTCTTCGTGGGTGCAAACGAACAAATTAATTTCAATAAAATAATTATGTTTTTTTTTTCAAATATCAATAACTGATTACTAATTTTAATTTTATAAGTGTGATTGGATGTGACTGAATACTGTATTTACCTCACGTTTTTAGCTATTTTTGCTAAAGTATGGAACTATGTGGCTACAGCCGAGAATAATAAAGACCCTCAATTGTTGAGAAATTCATCCCTTCAACCTGAATTCCGTGGTTGGGCAAGTGTTTGTACAAGTTATTGTGAGTGAAGACCACACTTATTCCACAGTATAAAGTGCTCAAGATGTAAACAGCAAACCCACAAGTAATAACCCTCCCAGAAAATGATCGAGTGAAGGAACTGCAGGGACAACCAACAATAGAGAATTACCGGAGGCACACCGAAAGGGAGAAGAAGTTTCAATTACGTCAGTCCTCTACCGTCAGCTTCAGGATCTGTGAAAAACAAACGGAAGATAGGCCCATCATTGATTTTTGCAGATCTCTCTTTTGCTGCTGATCTGAAAGAGAAAAAGGCAAGGGTGGCCAAACGAAGGTAGCGAGAAAATGAGATATTCCATCCGTAACAATAATATATATGAATTGTGAAAAAATCTACAGTCCTGGCCATTAAAATTGCTACACCACGAAGATGACACAAAGTTGGCGCCGGTGGCGACACCTACAACGTGCTGACATGAGGAAAGTTTTCAACCGGTTTCTCATACACAAACAGCAGTTTACCGGCGTTACCTGATGAAACGTTGTTGTGATGCGTCGTGTAAGGAGGAGAAATGCGTACCATCACGTTCCCGAATTCGATAAATGCCGTATTGAAGCCTGTCGCGATTGCGGTTTATCGTATTGCGACATTGCTGCTCACGTTGGATGCGATCCAATGACTGAATTTTGAATCGGTGGGTTCAGGAAGGCAATACGGAACGCCGTGCTGGATCCCAACGGCCTCGTATCACTAGCAGTCGAGATGACTGTAACGGATCGTGCAGCCACGTCAAGATTCCTGAGTCAACAGATGGTGATGTTTGCAAGACAACAACCATCTGCACGAACGGTTGGACGTCGTTTGCAGCAGCATGGACTCTCTGCTCGGAGACCATTGGTGCGGTTACCCTTGATGCTGCATCACAGACAGGAGTACCTGCGATGGTGTACGCAACGACGAACCTGGCTGAATGAATGGGACCACGTGATTTTCTCGGATAAATCCAGGTTCTGTTTACAGCATCATGATGGTCCTATCCGTGGCGACATCGCAGTGAACGCACATTGGAAGCGTGTATTCGTCATCGTCATACTGGCGTATCACCCGGCGTGATGGTATGGGGTGCCCTTGGTTACACGTCTTGGTCACCTCTTGTTCGCATCGACGGCACTTTGAACAGTGACCGTTACATTTAAGATATTTTACAACCCGTGGCTCTACCCATAAAAAATGTTCAAATTTTTGTAGAGCTTATGGAACTTAACTACGGGGTCATCAGTCCCTAAACTTGTAAACTACTTATGAACTACCTTATACTAAAGACGGCACAAATATTCATGCCCGAGGGGGCATTCGAACCCCCGACCGTAGTGGCCGTGCAGACCGTGACTGGCGCGCCGCAGTCTCCTCGGCCACCGCGGCCGGCGCTCTACCCATCATTCGGTCCCTTCGAAACCCTACATTTCAGCAGGATAATACACGACCACATGTTGAAGGTCCTGTACGGGCCTTTCTGGATACGGAAAATGTTCGACTGCTGCCCTGGCCTATACATTCTCCAGATCTCTCACCAACTGCAAACGTCTGGTCAATGGTGGCCGAGCAACAACACCGATGGCACCTTCCAAGCTACATAAATGTCAGTTCCCCAGGACAGATTAATTCTACAACACTGACCTTACGTTGATGCTCTGATCGTAAAATTCGTGTCATCGGAGCCTGGTTGATCACAATTGAGACGCTATCGGTTTTAAGCTCACCAAGCGCAAACTAAAGGACCATAGGTTTGGCGAAATGTGTGGCCTACCCGTACAAATCCTGTGCCACTTTAAAGAGTGCCTTCAGCTTGATATGTGATACCTCACCATATTTGTGACATTGTCTAATAATTGACGTCATTAGCAAGCCTAGATACAATATTGCATTATAGACTGGCGACAACTGATAAAACTCACTAATTTCTTACTCGTCAACCAACAGCACTGTAATAAATCGATTTACAGTATTCAGCCGTAACCATTTATTTCGTATTGCTAATATTTCGCCTGTAGATGGATCAGCTATCATCTAAGCAATATTTAAGGCAACTACACAGTCGGCAGAGTTTTCCCGTCCACCTTCTTCACTGTGCAAGCGTAGAAAACCGACGGCAAAAATCAGCTCGGTTCTGCTGCATTGGTTAAAGAGCTTTCCTACAGTTTGTTGACTACGAGACAGTCACAATTTTTTACATGCAGTACTTTCTTTATATACTGGCATATAACTCAATTTTCTGAGACGGTACAGATAAGAGGAATCTAGTTTTCCTTTTACAACAGCGTGTTATAAGAATTTTGTGTAAACCAGAAAACCCAAAAGTCTCATGAAACACTTTTCATGGACCTTTTTTCACGTACGTGTCAGTATTTCACTCATTAGTGAAGAGGAATAATAACCAACTTATAATGAACACGTAAATTTAAGATGACAGTAATAAAAGTAAAAATAATTTTCGTTCAGTCTGTATATGCCGTAGTTTTACATTCGAAGTAAAAGCCTACAGCAGATTCCTGTCAGCCTAAGACAAGAAACTGGAAATCCTCTGATATTTCAAACCCATCGTTAAGAGAACATTATTAGTCTCACGTTCTATGATTTATTGCATTTATACAGTATAGCTAATAAAAGCAAGTTTAGTGTATCTATCAATAAACGTGTTTAATGTGTGTGAATAATTTAGTCTAAGTATCAGTTTGACCAAACTCGTACCATATAGAAAAACTGTTTCCTTTCTACATCTACATGGGATACTCTGCAAATCACATTTAAGTGCCTGGCAGAGGGTTCATCGAACCACAATAACACTATTTATCTCCCATTCCATTCTCGAATAGCGCGCGGGAAGAAAGAACACCTGAATCTCTCTGTTCGAGCTCTGATTTCTCGTATTTTATTCTGATGATCCTTTCTACCTATGTAAGTGGGAGTCAACAATATATTTTCGCATTCGGAGGAGAATGTTGGCGATTGGAGTTTCGCAAGTAGCCCACGCCGCAGCGATAAGCGCCGTTGTCTAATGATTCCCATCCCACATCCTGTATCATTTCCGTAACGCTGTCTCCCCTGTAACGTGACAATACGAAACGAGCTGCCCTTCTTTGGACTCTTTCGATGTCCTCCGTCAAACCCACCTGATAAGGATCCCACACTGGACTGCAATACTCCAAAAATGGGCGGACAAGCGTAGTGTACGCCGTTACTTTTGTAGTTCTGTTGCATGTTTCAAGGGTTCTGCCAATAAAACGCAGTCTCTTGTTCGCCTTTCTCACGACATTATATACGTGTTCTTTCCGATTTAAGTCTGAAGTAATAGTTATTCCTAGGTATTTTGTGGAGTTTACGGCCTTCACATTTGATTGATTTATCTTGTTAACTAAGTTTAACGGATTTCTTTTCGTACTCATGTGGACGACTTCACACTTCTCATTATTTAGAGTCAATTGCCAATTTTTACACCATACTGATATCTTATTCAGATCGTTCTGCAGTTGGTTTTGATCTTCAGATGATTTTACTAGACGGTAAATGACGGCGTCATCTGCAAACAACCTAAGAGAGCTACTTAGATTTTTCCTTTAATCGTTTATGTAAATAAGGAATAGCAGAGGACCAATAACACTACCCTGTGGAACGCCCGATATCACCTCTGTTTTAGTCGATGCCTTACCATCGATTACTACGAACTGTGTCCTCTCTGACAAGAAATCCCCTATCCAATCGCAAATTTGGGGCGATATACCATAACCACGCAATTTGATTAAAAGCCGTTTGTGAGGTACGGTGTCAAAAGCTTTCAGCAAATCAAGAAATACGGAATCGATTTGCGAACCCTTGTCGATAGCACCCATCACTTCGTGTGAATAAAGAGCTAGTTGTGTTTCGCATGAACGATATTTTCTAAATTCGTGTTGACCTTGGGTCAATAGATCGTTCTGTCACTTCCATAAGCGTTGAGGGTGTCGACGAGAGTCAATGATCGAAACTTTCCTGTCGAGTGTCAACACGAACACCCTCTTTGGGAGGAGATGGAGGTTTTTAAACATTTACAATCTAGAGATGGTAATAAATTAAATGATCAGCTCCATCTCGCGTGCAGACACTTTTTAAAGGCTTTAAACCAATATTATCAAAAAATTTTAACAGTCAACGGTAACCTCTGCGGTGTCATTTCCTCAAAATTGTGTTTTATTTCATTTTGAGCTTCTGTAAGTTTCCTATTTTATAATTTGTTATTAACATGTATTGACTATTGATGCTGTATCATCGTCACTAGGCGCATGCGTCACGTATCATGTTTACCTGGCGTCCAAGACTTGCTCAGACGGTCAGTTGGCGGTTAGCACGCCACGCAATGTTACACAACATATGTTATCATTTTATATGTTTGACGTACCTTTGTCCAAAGGGCTAAATTATGTGTACAAAGATACGCCCCTAACTTTTCCACAGTAATAATGTAATGTAAGTACTTGTTTCCTGTAGACTAAAATTTGTTGTAATTGTATAGAGCAATCTATGATTGTAATACGGCTGTACACAGCTTGATTGTTACTTTCTTAATTACTATAGGTCCATGTATTTTCTGAAGAAGACTGATTTATATCAATTGAAACCACGCTAAAGTTTGTTAAACTTTAATTTGAAACTGATTGGCTGTTACTTTTACTGCTGACTTATTAAACTGATGGTTCTGTAATTTCCATACCAGTCGGTGCCAGTTTTCTTTGCGGATGTGTATGTAAATATTTCATTTGCCCTTAAATCGTTCCTTATGCTCGACTCGGCAACGATATAGAAAAGAAAACGTCTAAAAAACAATGACATTTTCGGAAGAAAGACTAAATTGGTAACCCTACACAATATGGCTTTCTCGAGTTATGAGTGTGTGCCTGCTTCAAATTAGACGGCAAATTCTGTTTCAAAACGACGTCCCGATATTGGCGGCAACTTCGATATTCGTTCGTCGTTGTTTAACATATGTAACAGAATATGCATAGTTTTCCTGTCTCTCCCAGGTTGATAATAAATTGAACAGGGACGACTGCTGAAGCACCGAAACAAGTCCCTATTTGCTAAGTGAATGTTTAGGGCATACGAGATATAAAAACAGAAGTGTAGCGTTCTATAATATAATACAGGATTATTTTCTGGGGTTTCTCATCAGGTCAAGTGAAACTTTCCGAGCTCAAAACGTGCTATACAAATCATTTTCGCTGTCCAGAACATACTGCAGAGAGTTATTTAAGGAATTAGGGATATTAACTACTAGTTCCCAATACATTTATTCTCTGTCGGAATTTATCCTTAAAATATATCTTTATTTTTTTCAAAGCTACGGCTCAGTTCAATACTAGAAACAATAATAACTTTCGCAAAGATTTGAAGTTTATTACTTTGGTTCAGAAAGGTGTCCATTACTCAGAAATACACATTTTCAGTAACATGCCAGAAGCCATAATAACTATAACTCACAATAAAGTTCAGTTTGTAAAGTGTCTAAAGCAGGGCTTCCCAACCTTTTCAGCTGACAGATCCCTTCTTCAGTCGAAAATCCACGGCGGACCCCTAGTCAGTGAAGAGCAGTGGCGAATAAAGGATATATTCGGGAGGGGGGGGGGCAAGACTAAAAATATTGTGGCATCGTACCTCAAACTGATGCCTAAAAGGTAAAAGTTGTCGTATGTTCCGATCCACGCTAGGTTATGTCGTTTTTAGAAGTGTCATTGAGTTATTGATTCGAAATCTAAAAAAATATCTTTTTTCTATACATTCATCATTTCGTCATTCCGGTGGGGGGGCCTCGCCCCCCCCCCTCCCGCCCTCATTTACGCCACTGGTCAAGAGCACAGTAACTTCAAATTTCAGAGGGAAACCCGTGGGAACTGAAAGCTTCTTAATGCAAGTGCCATGTTCCCAATGACCCCCCCCCCCCGAATTATGCATAGTCTTTGGTTTAGAAATGAATGAAAACAACTTGAAATTAATGATCCAATTTAAATTCCCACTGTATAAACGGATTTCGTAAGCCGATGTCCAAGTTCCGCTTTTGGTTGGTCAGGTAAACACTTCAAAATCGATTCTGGAAATTTGCTTTGATAAAGCCGTTTTCCAGTTCCACAATCGACTTTCGTGCCCATGTAAACAGCTCAGAAAGTCTAGTTATTTTTACGTCTTTGCGTATCTACTGAACGGCAGCTGTCAGTCCATAGCCGGCAGCTAGCAGGCGGCGTTGCAGCAGTGTACTGTCAGTTGGTAGCTGGCCACAGTTTAGCCACAGCTCACAACTTCAACTACTACTTGGCAGTCAGCCTCGACTGTAAACAAATTAGGAAAACAAACAGACACTCTTATTTCTATTTAAGAGGACAAAGCACTTCACAGAATGTAATACTTTTTTCCTCAAAGGAAACAATTCTGACAGAGGAGGTTTACCTTTTACAAGGTGACAAGTGAAAAGTCCTCATTTGTTTACGCTTGCAGCCAGGTGCCACAATATAGTGTCAGAGTAATAGGAAGTAATTGTAATTGACGTATAGGCAGGCCATATTTTTAACTGAGAGGACGGAATATATTATAAAGAAAAGAAATTAGCTTTAGAGATCATTTTAATTTTCGTAACATAATCATCAATGCCAACAGAATTCAATTAATTGTAAATGATAGAAGACAGAAACAAAATCCCTACAGAGGTATAGTTCAGGTACGTTCACTGAGCTTCTACGAAGAAAAATGCTTTCTTCTTTAATGTAATCCTGACGTGATTGTTGAGGTAGTTTCTGCAGACACAATTTTGAAAAGTTGGATTCAGTTGTTGACAACCGGAGACCGATCTCTGGTTCCGCATCTAGACAGCTTAAGTGCTTTTTTTATGGGCAGCATAGATCGAGAATCCAGATTCACACATGTATGTTGTGGCAAACGGAAGAAGTACACGTTTTGCCTTTTCAACAAGGGGGTTGTATTTCTTGTTATCCAAACGGATCCAAAAGTGCGAGTAACCGACAATATCAAAACTTTATTTCAAGGTAGGGTCTGTGGCAATTTCTATCAACAACTCGTATTCATTTGATGATAGAATGTTCGGCTTTTTGGATACAATGAATGGGTTGACCAACCATTCGTATTTCTGCAGCTTCTCATCTTCAGCTGTTGGGAAATAATGCTCCAACAATGACATCAAGCTTCGGAGATGTTCCAGGATTTGATGAAACAAATTATTCCCAAGCATCAATGTTTTGTTTCTTAAAAACTCCTTGAGAAGGGGAAAACACTCGACCTCCCCACCTCAACAGTCTCTGCCCAAAAATTGATTTTCCTCTCGAATGCTCGAACTCTGTCGATAGCAGTGACCTTTGAATCACTTTGCCCTTGGAGTGAAATATTCATTTCGTACATTTTGGAGAAAATATCTGACAAATAGGCAAGTATACAGTGCCAATTTTCGTCATTAATAAGGTCTGCTAATTTCGTGTTATGCTCCAAAAGGAAAGCTAAGACTTTCAATCTTAATTCGTGCAACCGAGAGAGTGCATTCACACGTGAGAGCCACCTCACTTCTGTGTGGAGAAGCAGGGAACGATGAAATCTTCCCATATCTTCACATAGTATTGCAAAAAGTCTTGATTTCAACGGCCTTGATTTTATGTAGTTAATGATTTGAATGGATTCGTCTAAGACTATCTTGAACGAAAAAGGCATTTGTTTCGTAGCTAAAGTGTATCTATGGAGAGCACAATGACTACTGCTGCAATTCTTGGCGTTTTCTTTTGTTTTCGTTATTGCTCCGAATATAGCTTTTGCACCATCTGTGCACACATCTATGCAATTACACCATGAAACTTCATTAGTCCTTAAAAAAAATCATCCAATAGACGGAATATTTCAGCACCCGTGGTGTTGGCAAGTAGTGGACTGCACAATAAGAGATCCTCCTCAAAACATCCAGAATGTTCATAACGGACAAAAAGCCAATAAAATCGCTCCTGCAACATCAGTGGATACGTCTATCTGCGGAGAAAATGAATTGTGTTGGATGCGAGAAACAAGAGCGTCTTTCACATCATTTGACACGTCAACAATGCGTCTCTTGACAGTATTGTTTGATAATGGCAGCGAAGATGCAAGCTTTACTGCGTTTTCATCTAGCATGCAAGAAACAAAATCATTAAAACACGGCTTTATGTGATATTCTGCAATGGTATGAGCTTTGCCTGTTTTTGCCACTCGATAACTAACCAAGTAAGAAGCTTTTAATGAATTTCCATTAATTGTTTTTGCATGATTTTTTCATGCAATGCTGAGAAGCAGCTAGTCCAGCACTCTTCCTTTCGAAAAAATCGATGTCTTTAGGTTGGAAATCCGGGTGAGTACCTTCAAAATGACAGAGCAATTTAACTGGAAACCATTGAACTCTTCGGATGGACTCGCCCACAAATTACACACTGAGCTTTACCCTCCTTTGTCTCCATAAAGCCCATTTCTAAGTAGCTTTCGTTGTACTTACGCATCTTGGTTATTCCATTTCCACAGGATATTGCAACCAATGTAGTACTTGCAGCGTTTTCACATAATAAATCCGGCTGTGGAGCTTCTTGTGATTGTTCTTCCGTTGGTCATCCTCCCTCCTCATTCACTTCAACTGGTAGCTTCCCTTGTTGTGAAGGCGATGGAGATGACATCTTGCGAGCCATGGACGAGGGGCAAAAGGCGGATTGTGTTTTTCTCGACTTCAAAAAGGCGTTCGACGCGGTGCCACACTGCAGACTGCTAACGAAGATACGAGCTTATGGAATAGGTTCACAGATTTGTGACTGGCTGGAAGACAGCGAGTGTTCATCAGAGACGAGTGTATCGTCGGGCGTGCCCCAGGGGAGTGTGATAGGACCGCTATTATTTTCTATCTATATAAATGATCTGATGGACAGAGTAAGTTGTAATATGCAGCTGTTTTCTGATGATGCTGTGGTGTATGGGACGGTGTCGTCTGTAACTGACTGTAATAGCATACACGATAACTTAGACAAAATTTCTAGTTGGTGCGAAGATTGGCAGCTAGCTCTCAATGTGGAAAAATGTAAGGTGACGCGCATGAGTAGAAAAAACAATCCCATAATGTTCGAATACAGCATTAGTAGTGAGCTTCTTGATGCTGTCGCGTCGTTCAAATATCTAGGCGTAACATTGCAGAGCGATATGAAATGGAACGAGCATGTAAGGACAGTTGTGAGTAGGGCGGACAGCCGATTTCGGATTATTGGGAGAATTTTGGGAAGATGTACTTCACCTGTAAAGGAGACCTCGTATAAGACGCTTGTACGACCACGTCTTGAGTATTGCTCAAGTGTTTGGGACCCGCAGAGATCAGTTTAAAGTAAGACACAGAGGCGGTTCAGAGACGAGCAGCTAGATTTGTTACCGGTAGGTTCGACCAATGCGCGAGTGTTACGGAAATGCTCCGGCAACTCAATTGGGGATCGCTGGAAGAAAGACGACGTTCTTTTCGTGAATTTCTGTTGAGTAAATTTAGAGGGCCGGAATTTGAAGCTGAGTGTAGTACGATCTTGCTGCCGCCTACTTACATTTCGCGTAAATATCACAAAGACAAGATAAGAGAAATTAGGGCTCGTACGGAGGCATATAGGCATTCTTTTTTTCCTCGTTCAATTTGGGAGTGGAATAGGAAAGGAAATGCCTAGTAGTGGTACAGTGTACCCTCCGCCACGTACCTTACGGTGAATTGTGGAGAATGCATGTAGATGTAGAGATACTGCAGCCTTCTTCAATGATCCTGACTTCAGCCACCAATCCATGTTAGATGTAATAAACTGGTCAAAGTCGACTTATTAAAGAGGTAGTGCAATGACAAAGAAAGTTTAATATTTAATGATGCCTGGGGCAGCATACGTGCCAGCGAGCGCTGTGATTGGTCGACAAAGCTCGCTCTATGCATGCGTAAAAGGTTTCAAGCGCATCTAGTGCCGTGAGTCGGCGCACAAACGACCCCCGTATTGTTGGGAAACAGTCGATCTGAGAAGCCGCATTCTTCGTCACTAAACTGTGTTATACACACACACACACACACACACACATACACATGTCCGAGAGAGGGGTTGATCCCCGGTGGGAGTGACCGCCCGGACCTTAGCATGTTGCCTTAGGCCACGCGGCCTCACATCTCCTGTAGTATGTATTTTACCCTCCTCGGACAACTACGTATTCTTCCTCTTCTTATTTCGTCGAGTAGACTACTATTAATGCAGCGCCCCATATCACTAATTCTTCTAAAAAAATGTTCAAATGTTTGTAATTATATCGGACCAAACTACATGGTCATCAGTCCGTAGCTTACAAACTACTTAAACCTAGATAAACTAACCTACGGACAAACACACACACCCATGCCCCAGGGAGGACTCGAGCCTCCACGGCGAGGAACCGCGCGCTCCGCAGCGAGACGATTTAGACCGCTCGGCTACCACACCGCGCCACTAAACTGTGTATGCGGTCTCACGTAGGAACCGCAAAGAATGCTTGGTAATACGAGCTGAAGTAAAAGTACACATGTTTTTAACACGAAAAAAATAGTGATGAATTTTCACATTTTTATTCAATAATTTTACTCATTATTTTACACGATTTGGTGAAAGGCTGCCGCCATCCCCCTAGAAAGAGCCGGCGGACCCCTAAGGGGTTTGTGTATGTTATTCAAAACAATATTTATAAATATAACCATTGTGTTCAATCTGCCTCCAGTATTCATCTTGTACAGTAATCATTGTAAATAAGTGTTTTAAAAATACAAAACCCTACGATGTATCATATGCACCTAGTATGTTCAGCACATAAAATGTATTGACAAATTTTATCTAGTTTAAAATGTAAACAATGATTTTCTTTTTGTGATCGATTGCACATCCACAAGGGAAACTACATGTGCGATCAGTTGAAGGTACATTAACACATCTATTCTCATTTTGTAACTATTAATTTGAGTATCCTGTTTTCTGACATGTTCTACATCCAAGAGAATCTCCTCATATATACATGTGGCGTCTGTTCCGAAAGGACAGACGTCACTTGTGATCCTGCAGCTGTTATTATTTAATATTCATAGAATATATGACATTAACTGCGATTGGGCAAAGCTGAAAATGTGTACCCAGCCGGGATTCGAACCCGGGTGTCCTGCTTTCTAGGCAGTTGCGCTGACCCCTACACCACTGGGGACACAGTGAATATTAAATAATAACAGCTGCAGGATCACAAGTGACGTCTGTCCTTTCGGAACAGACGCCACATGCCGGTGACGGGCAACGATCCTATCGTTAGTGGGGAGGGGTGGGCAAGTTTGAACCCCTTACTCTTACGGGAATTAGTTAAACTACGAGTTTGAGTACTATGGGCAGGGCGAAGCTGGGAATTTGTATCTGACGGGAGGCGTGCATGAGTAGTCCTTGCAGGTGCGGTGATCACTGTGTCCCCAGTGGTGTACGGGTCAGCGCAACTGCCTAGAAAGCAGGACACCCAGGTTCGAATCCCGGCTGGGTACACATTTTCAGCTTTGCCCAATCGCAGTTGATGTCATATATTCTATGAATATAGAATCTCCTCAGTTAGGATGAACTGGGACAATACGTACGTCTAATTGTATTCGCCGTCTAGCTGCCGTCGAGTGAAGACCTGCCTGCTAGTGCTGCGCGTAACTTAGCTTCTCGTGTGTGTTTGTTTACGTTCCGTTAATTGTTCTTTCTGTGAGTGTATACATCTGACATTTGTGGAAGTGCGTCTCTACGCTTGCCGTACGTCCACGTTTCGCCTATTGGCGGGATCTCGGTTTTCACCGAAATCTATACGCTACTGAAACGTCATGGCTGATTCCCTGAGGAAGAACACACTGATCTTCTCGTTCCAGAAAGAAACACGGCATGTTCAACCAACTGCACTCGAAATCCTGTATTGGCTGTATGAGGTAATGGGCATTGATAATGATCTTGCACATACCACTCAGTTAGATGCTGATGAATATTGTCTTTTTATTAAGTTTTTTAGTTCTGTGACAATTGATAAAATTTTGGGAAAGTGGGGTAGCTCTGTTGAGTTTGAACACAGAGATGGTTCCAAAAGCAAGGTTTCAATTAGGAAAGCTGATACCAAGTATATAAAAGTGAGAGTCTTAAATTTACCGATTGAGATGGATAATATTTTAATTAAGGAGGCACTTTCCAAATATGGTGACGTGCTCTCGATAGAAAATGAAAGGTGGTCAAAACACTACAAATTACAGTGTTACAATGGTATACGTGCTGTAGAAATGGATGTAAAGACGAATATTCCGTCATATATGACAGTGCATGGATACAAAGCACACATTGTGTATTCAGGACAAGAACCAACTTGTCAGATATGCAATGAATCTGGGCATTTTAGGTTAGACTGTCCACGCCGGTTCACGGTACTGAAAAGTAATTATGTAAAGCGGCAACGACTCACCCTTGGTGAGGTGATGCCTCCTACTGCGATACCCTCCTCTGTTAACGACGTCACGGAAAGTATCACGGATATGACCAATGTTGATAAAGAATTTCCACCTTTAAAGACACCTGCAAGTTATAGTCTATCTGTCCGAGAAAATGATCAGCAACCCAAGAAAAGACCGCTAGAAACAACTGAAGATCGTTCTGATGATGATTCCTCTTGCACTCTTCCCGTTCGCAAACAAAAGCAGTGCGAAGCGGGAGAAGAAGAGCCCACAGTAAACACTGCTATGGAAGTGGAAACTGCAGTGAAGGAATCAAAGGCATTGGATGAGGAAGAAAAAGGTGCAGTAGTAGACGAACCTGTCACGATTGTGCCTAGCGCGGAGGAGAAGGAAGTAAACTCTGACGAGCCGGTAGAATCAGGGGAAACAGAGGAAGCAGGAAAACAGCAACAAGACGCCGCGGCCGCAGTGATACCCGCCGCGCATGAGCGCGAACAGCAGGGCGGCAGTTGTCGCCAGTCCCCGCCTGAGCGTCCCTCGCGACCGGCGAACGAGACCACGGAAACTGTGAAGGAGGTGCCGGCGACTCAGGATGGCCGCCGCCGCCGAATAAAGCCGCAACCAAATCTGAAAGTGGCTCGTAATCAAGGAAACCAACAACCTGCCATGGGCGCTCCGAAGCCGCGTAATATAAAATACGAAATAGTCACTGCAGATGCCTCGAAAGAAAACAGAAAAAATGATTCCTTACCAGTTACTCCACACAAGGATCAAAGAGATAAATCCCAAGCACCGGAGTCTAGAGAAAATACTTAAGTGTAGATCAAACAGTGTGCCAATGATCATGAACTGTTATTTCTTTTTTCGTTCTTCTGTAAATCTTCAGGTTTTCTATATCAGTCAAGTTTTCGTTATAAATTCTATGATTTCAATTACTGTCAGCACAGTAGTGTCTTAAAACAGTTTATTATTTGTTACCATTATTCCTTGAGGGTAACTTAAATATTTAGTTAATTACTTTCCCTCTCGCTTACCTAATGATGCAAGCGTATACTGTAGCTACTATGAATATCAATGAGATTGACTCATAGTGACTAAAATTTAAATGTTAGAATGGCTACAAGTAATATTACAATGGCGCAATCTTATACGATCACTACAGTAAACATAAATAAAATAACATCAGAATTAAAACTGGCGGCGCTTAAAGAATTTCTATACGACTCTGGAACCGATATTGCCTTGCTACAGGAAGTTTTAATGCCCGATCTTAGTATACCAGGATTTATTTCTTACATTAACGTCTCACTTGAAACAAGTGTAGGAACGGCTGTATTAATACGACATGGCATTCCAGTAACAGATGTGGAACGATTGAAATCCGGAAGAGGGATAGGGTTAAAGATCTACGATGTGACAATAATCAACTTGTACGCTCCTTCCGGGTCTTCACATCGATCTGACAGATCAAAGTTTTTTAAAGAAGACATTATATACCTATTACGAAGAAATCCAAGCCAACTCATAATTGTTGGTGATTTTAATTGTGTTTTAAATCGTAAAGATCAGATCCCCAATTTTAATTTTTGTAATGAATTAAAACATCTAGTTACAAACCTGAATTTAAAAGATGCGTGGGAAATCAAGTATCCTACTGCTGTCGAATTTACTTTCGTCACATCAAATTCATGTAGCAGAATTGACAGGGTATATGTTGCTCAAGATCTTACATCCTCCGTAACAAAAGTAGAAACTATTCCTACGTACTTTTCTGACCATTTCAGTTTGTTGATCTGCATAAATTTACGACCACAGACTATACATCAGTTCAGGAGTAACTGGAATTTAAACGTCTCGTTGTTGCAAGACAGTGATTTAGAAGACACACTAAAGGAAGCCTGGACAGTGTGCCTGCGTGCACTTCACAGATATGCAACCACTATCGATTGGTGGACAAAAAGAGCGAAGCCGAAGCTGAGGAAGGTTTTAATGCAATATAGTAGTCAGAGGGCAAGATGTATTAAGAATAATATAGAGTTTTGTTATTCAATCTTAAGAGAGTTATATAGCCAGACATCTGCGTCGACCCTTCCCCTGGAAGACATTAAAAAAGTCAAAGCGAAATTGCTCACTATTAAAAGGAAGCAATTAGAAGGATTAAAAATAAAATCAAAAGAGAAATCAGTTACAGAGGTTGAAATGACTTCACTCTATCATTTACTAAAGCATGCTAAGAACAGGAAGAGATCGTTTATTGATGAAATCAGAACAAAACATGGCATTACTCTAAAAACCCAGAAGGATATTGTTAATGAAGTGCATCGTTATCATAATGAATTGTATTCTGGAAATGCAGGAGGGGTTGAAAATTATGATAATTTCTTTAACATTATAGTCCCACAGCTGACGGAAAGTGACAATCAGGAATTCCTTTCTGAGGTTAATGAAGAGGACGTTTATGAGTCTCTCTGCAGTTCACCATTAAAAAAATCCCCAGGACCCGATGGTTTGCCAGTGGAATTTTACGTTCGTTACTGGCCAATTGTCGGTGAGAAAATTACTGAGATGGTGAATGAGGTTATTAAGGCAAAAATGATACCACCAGAATTTAAAGAAAGCAAAATTGTACTCGTCCCTAAAAATAAAGGGAACAAAGACCTAAATAACTTTCGCCCAGTTTCGTTGCTGAATTCAGACTATAAAATTGTTGCTAGAGTTGTAAATAAAAAGTTTTCATCATTAACACACAAAATCATTAGTCAACATCAAAATTGTGCCGCGGGGAGAAATATATTTCATACTTTAGCTGATTTTAGAGATGTCATTGCAATCACCTCTGTAACGAACATAAAATGTGCGTTGACTTTTTTGGACTTCCATAAAGCCTTCGATGTGGTAAACCATGAATACCTGCTGCAGACTTTAAAGCGTCTGGGATTCAATGAACAGGCCTTGTCTCTGATCCGAAACATTGCCACAGGAATAAATGCAAGAATAGCTGGCAACGGCCAAACAACAAAACTGCTACAAGTCAGACGAGGTGTTCCTCAGGGAAGTCCCCTTTCAATGACCCTATTCGCCATCTCACTGGACCCGTTTCTCAGACATGTTCATGACAAATTAACAGGCATCACACTAGGAGGACATAAAACTGTTATAAGAGCTTATGCTGACGATGTAGGAATCATCATAAGAAATACGGAAGATATAGACACATTAGAAACAGTAACGAGAACTTACTGTAGTTTGTCTGGAGCAAACGCAAATGAAAAGAAAAGCAAAATCTTAAATCTTAGAGGTTTTGACAAAATAAACATGGAATGGGCAAAAGTGGTGAAGCAGCATAAAAGCCTAGGAATAACCCTAACAACAAACGCCATGAAAATGGCTGCAATGAACTGGAAAGACACCTCCGAAACACTTCGAGGTGCTATAATAGAGAACTTATCACGTTCCTTAAATCAGTTTCAGAGGGTTAAGTACATAAACTTATGTATCCTGTCCAAAGCATACTATACAGCCCAAGTATTTCCAATACCAAGGATGATAGTCCGGAACATTATGTCCAGAATTACAAACTTCCTGTGGAAAGGAGAAATATTTCGAACAGCAGTCAAGGTAGCCACCTTAGATCCGAGACATGGCGGTTTAGGTCTAACTGACATCACAAGCAAAGCTTCGGCACTTTTCGTCAAGAGGCAAATGAATGTAATAAGAGAATCTCAAGAAAGTATTACCAGCCAGCTCTTTGAAATCGTTAAACCAGAAAATCTACAACCCCCTATTGATGTGCGAAAAATAAATAGTCATCTACAGCATGTGAGGACATTTTATATGGAACTAAGTTATTTGAGTACCGGACTTCGACAAGCTCAACAGATAACATCAGGAGCAATCATGAGGGAAAGGTGGAAAAGTGAAGGCAGAAATAAAATAGAAAGACAGTATCCAAATTTAGACTGGAATGCTATCTGGGAAAACATCAACTTAAAAGTCCTGACCTCCGATATAAGAACAACGTGGTACAAATCAGTGAACAACATCATTAGTACTCACGAAAGACTCTACGGAATTGGTCTCAGTGATACTATTCTGTGTCAGCGGTGCCATCTAACAGATACAATAACACATAGATATACATGCGGTGGTAATATAAATAATTGGAACTGGATTAAAGAGCAAATTGCATTTATTGCAAGGACATCACCCAATAATATAACATCAACTGTTCTTCACAGACCTCAAGAACGGTACTTTCCAGACGCAAAAAATAACGCCGTGTACTGGCTGATAGGGAATTACGTAAATTATGCCATCAACAACCTGGGACCAGACAACATCATAGACTTCCAGATGTATATACGGAACGAATACTACAAAATTAATAGGTATATGGATCACAAGAAAAAGTTCGGTAACATGTTGAAAATTGTATTTGAAAGAATGGGGATAGGATAAAATACTAAATACATGACTCAGTGACAACACGATATTTCCCTTATCCTGTTTTCTGGATGGACTTAATTTAGGAAAAAAGTGGCGGTGGCATTAGAATTGTTTTTTTTTTTTTAGGCGAGGCAATTAGATTGGGTATGATTAGTTAGGTGCCAACGGAGAAGCTCAGGGAAAAAAAGTTGGATACAAAAAATAAATAAAAAAAAAAGGGTCTTGTTTGATTATAATAAAAAAGGTCGCAAAAAAAGGAAAAAAAATAAAAAAAATTAAAAAAAAAGTTGGTTAGAGCAACAAAAAAAAAAACTTGAAATCAGATTCCCTAAAGAGGCAGTCAGTTATAAAAAAAAAAAAAAAAAAAAAAAAAAAAAAAAAAAAAAATCTGGCCCTCTCTCTTTTTCAGAAAAATTCGGTAAATTATAATCTAACAACATTATAGAAACAACAGGGAGGTACAGGAAGCTGATGACTGTGCCGTGTGCAGTGACATGTTGGTGCTTACCAGGTAGCAGGCGACGGTAAGGCAGATGAAGCAGGCCGTGGGCCAGCCTATGCCCAGCAACGGGACCCCCGACAGCAGCCACGTCTGACACACACAAACAATAGCCGGGTCAGAAGCTGCCGCATCTTCTAAAAAGTACGTTATAAACTGAAAGTAAAAGACATATCAAAAAATGTAAGGCAGTCCTGACTGAACGACGTATAATCTCATGCCATGTCTATATTAATTACATACATAACGGTAACAACTTTATTTTCCAAATGCAATTGTAGTAATTTCTGTTGCTGGTATCGTAGATCTCAAAGACACTAATTCTACAGCGTTTCGCCAAACTACATACAGTTCAGAACATGTAAGAGATGTTCATCCAGATTATGCATAAAGTATGAAGAAGAACAGATAGTAGAGGTTGACAGTATTAAATTCCTGGAATTACAACTCGATAATCAATTCAGTTGGGAAGAGCACACCGCAGAACTGCAGAAACGACTTAACAAATCTGTATTGCCAATATGAATGGTATCAGACGTTGGATACATAAAAAAAGTTTGCATACTTTGTTTACTTTCATTCCATAACGTCATATGGTGTAATATTTTTGGGTCACTCTTCCAGTGAAAGAAAAGTTTTCAGAGACGAAAAGCGTGTAATACGTATTATTTGTGGAGTTAATTCACGGACATCCTGTAGAAGACTCTTCAAAGAACTGAGAATATTAACTACTGCTAGTCATTACACTTATTCCTGAATGAAATTTGTCATAAATAATATTTCCCAACAAACAGCTCAGTTCATACATAAAGCACGAGGAACAAAAATGAACTAAACAAGGACTTAAAACCACTTACTTCAGTTAGAATATTTCGAACCAAGGATTTGTCTGTTTTGAAAATAAAGCCTACTGATGTCTTATGCGAAAGTCTGTGATTTAGTACCCAAATAAGAAATGCGTCACGGTCTAGTACAAGTATGAGGAGTGCTACATTGTTTGGAAAAAATTTGTTCACGAAGCAAGAGAAATTAGTTTCTTGTTCATAGGGCGAGGAGCATTTATGACGTCGAAATACGACGTTTTACAAAATAAGCTAAATAAGTTTCGTATCCATCCTTTGTGTGTTGTGTCAGACTTATGACCTGTCCACAACACGACTTCCTCTGGCGGTACCCAGATTGTTCTGTGATCAGAGTTTGGTCAACATGGTTCTAAATTAGACTCAGGATCATTCTCTCTAAGACTTTATATAAATGAATAGGAGTGATTTCGGTCGGAAATTTTTTGCATCTGTTGGTTGTTTCCCCGGTTTCAATAGGGGCACAACTTTGGTTTTTCTCCAGATCATTGATATTTGTAATCAAATCAAATCAAATGTTTGTAGAGCTTATGGGACTTAACTACGGGGTCATCAGTCCCTAAACTTACAAACTACTTATGAACTAACTAATACTAAGGACGGCAAAATAAGCTAAATATTATAACACAAGCAAATAAAAAGATTTGTGGCCACTTGGATTTATTTCGTGAAACAAGAGAAATACGATGTTCCATTTCTTTACGAAGAATACAGAAGAAACGTAAAGTGAACAGTTAAGTTTTACGCACAAACGTATCCTGAGAGAAAGTGTCCAAACAAGAGTGACAATTCAACAAATGTGCAAAACATTGTTATTGGAAGGCCACTGGAATACTACTCGTACGTTAAGGAGCAAGCCTCCATTGAGCGGTATGAACGAAATAGATATTCTCTCAACTGTTGCTCACAATCCTCATGTTAGTTCCAAAGAAGTTGCGAATGCCCTTGGAATAAGTCAGTATGGCGTTGTTCGAGTTTTGCGCCTTAATAGGTTCCATCCTCATCATGTGTCAGTTCACCAGCAGATCACCAGCGAGATTGCAGAAGAAGGTTGAAATTTTGTCGCTCCAATCTGATGCGACATCAGGACAATAGCTTTTTTCTTTGAAGAATTATTTTTATCGATGAATAAACATTCAAAATTCATGAAAAGCTGAATATAAGAAATATGCATTATTGGTCTGCTGAGAAGCTACACAGATTTAGACAGGTAGAACATCAAAGGCAGTGAACGTTTGGTATGGGATTATCGGAGACTAAGTAATTGGCACTTGCTTCAGTGAATGATCCATAACTCGTAACAGATATGAAAAATTTCTCACTGAAGTTTTCCACTACGGTCGGGGGTTCGAATCCCCCCTCGGGCATGGATATTTGTGTCGTCCTTAGAATTAGTTAATTCATAAGTAGTTTGTAAGTTTAGGGACTGATGACCCCGTAGTTAAGTCCCATAAGCTATACAAACATTTGACTTTGATTTGAACTGAAGTTTTCCCGACTCTTCTATAGAAACAACAACCTGAAATACGCGGATGTGCGTGTTACCATCACGATAGGTTCTCTGCGCAATACTTGCTTGTGGCTAGGAAGGCGCTTACCCAGATCTTTCCTGATCGCTGGATAGGACTTAAGGGTGTCATCAGATGGCTGTAAGTTCGCCCGATTTAACACCACTTGACTTTTTCCTGTAGGGTAAGCTCAAAGATGAAGTCTATGTGCAAGTTCCGTAGATCCAAGAGGATTTTAAACACTGCATTGTTGCAGCATGTGCTGCGATATCGAAAGAATCTCTTCGGTCTGTCCAGAAGTCCTCGCACCAGCAACTGCAAATATCTATTGCAGCAGACGATGAGCATTCAGAACACTTCATTTTCATGGACGTGGTTATGACCAATTTCTTTCTTCCTTCGTTAAATGTTTGTATAGGTTATGGGACTTAACTACGGGGTCATCAGTCCCTAAACTTACAAACTACTTATGAACTAGCAAATACTAAGGACGGCACAAATATATATGCCCGAGGGGGGATTCGAACCCCCGACCGTAACTGGCGCGCCTCAGTCCCCTCGGCCACCGCGGCCGGCCCAATTTCTTTAATTATGTTGTCGTTGCTGATTCTTTAACTCTGCAACGCACATGTGTATCTCAAAATTAAACTCATGTAAATATTTTTGTTCATCCGATGTTGTTACTTAAAAATCTTTCTACCTCAATCTCCTGTTTTACAAAGCCATTCAGTTTGTAACTTTCGCCCATCTTTCAAGACTCTGACAGAAACGAAACCAGAACTGTAGTTAATTGGTGAATCATCCGTAGACGCAACGCCCTTTGCCTTCCAGTTGATGAGTCGTCCAACCTCCCGCACGAACGCGCAAAGCCGTACCATCCTTTTCTCGAAGCCGTTCACACTTTCGAACCCTCCCCCACGCCCTTACCTTCTTTGTGGATAAAGTTAGGTGACTGAATTGTCGGTGACTTATAGTACATACCAAGACTAGCTATATTTTCAAATTTTACTATTCTACAACTTACAGTTTACCAAAAAATGGCAGTCGAAACTCGCTACTTCAGTCACTTACACACCGATCATCACATTTTAAGGTACTTGTAGCAGACATACAAACGTCAAATTTCGTATTTAGATAGTTTTTCGCCTGGTTAGCCTGCAATGGAAGGAAAAATGCAAAAATCGTAAATATCAATCCCGTCTTCGAACTATTTTCCCTTGTCCAAAGAGTATCTGGTAAATGCCAATGGAAACTACGCATTGGTATTATTCTCGTAGTAACGCGCTGGCGAACTGTGATTAGTACGTTTTAAATTAAACTTTTCTCAAGTATTCCAAATTATATTCATAATCTTAGCTGCGTAAAACTAGAGCGCCCATCATCCGGAACTGACAGTTCCTTATGGTAACAAGGACTTCCGCATAAAACAAGCTATTTGTCTGATGTTCAATATAAATAAATTCTGAGTTCTAAATATTGTAGTATCTCTGACACTGCTTATCTAATTTCGATGGGCTATATCTTTCTGTTTGGCATGTCTGGAGTTCTGCTACAGCGGATGCTGCATATTCAACAGTGGAGAAACACAAAGCAAGGGCAGATGTGCGGAGGATCTTTGGGCGTGCTCCCAAGTTGTTTCCGATCAGTTACCTAATAATGTTGTTCCTAGCACTGACTTTCATTTCTGTATCTGTACAGTGGTGTTTGAAGGTGAGGGACCGGTCCAACTTTACTCCGAGTTACTTTGGGGTATCACAGTGGGTTAGCTGTTGACAGCGCCAAGTTATTCTCAGTTTTATCCGCGCCCCTGTCCCGTAAGTGAAATACACACACCTCTATTTTCCAAGAGTTTGCCTTCATATAGTTGCTTTCGTAGTAGTCAGATAATTCCTTAAGACTTGTTCTGAGTTTTTCTTCCACTTCCTCAAAAGTTCTACTTTGCGCAGCAAATGCTGTGTCATCTGCGTAAATGAAAGATCTTGTGATTAACTGGCTGGTCATTCGTGTAAATATTAAACAACAGTGGAGCTATCACGCTCTCTTGAAGGATACCATTTCTCAGCGCCCTCCATCGGCTACTCTTGTTTTGCAGACTAGCGTCTGTTTTGTAGCAGCTATCTTATAATCTGTGTTAGGTGGAAGTCTTTCGTAATGGCATAGTTGTTAACATTTACCTGGGATTAATGGTGTCATATGAGGAAGTAATACAATCAAAGGCGACCACGATGATCCGCCCGAGTTCGTATCCATCCTTTGTGTGTTGTGTCAGACTTATTATCTGTCCACTACACGACTTCCTGGGGCGGTACCCAGATTGTTCTGTGATCAGAGTTTGGTCAACATGGTTCTAAATTCGACTCAGGATCAATCTCTCTAAAACTTTATATAAATGACATAGGAGTGATATCGGTCGGAAATTTTTTGCATCTGTCGGTTGTTTCCCCGGTTTCAGTAGGGGCACAACTTTGGTTTTTCTCCAGATCATCATCTCTAGAATCCACTTCTTGTTTGCTGGTCCAAACATTTTTATCTATTCCGTCCTCAAGTCATCTAACTCCGCAGCTCCATTGTCCTTCATTAACATATTGCGATTTCCATTTCTTCCAATGAGAACGATGTGCCATTATAGTTATTCTCTTCAGTAATTCTCTGGATCTTTGGAAGTGCCGATTTTTTATTAACTTTGTCATTCGACAGTAACTGCTCTTTAACTCTGATTCCATGGTACATTTAGCGCATACGTCTGCGACGCATACTGCATGTTTGCTCTAGTCACAGTGATCCATTAACTTTCCTTAAAGCGACAAAGAATGTCTCAAGGACACTTTGTCCGTAAGTGGTGTTGCACGGCGATATCGATGTAGAGCACTAATCATTTCTGCAGAACTTACTAGTGCACACGTCTCTTCACTACGAACTTTCTCTAGTCTACGAACTTCTCTCGTCTTTCAAGCTGTTCTGGTGCTGTTTTGCTTTTCTTCTGAACATGTGTGAATTTTCAAGTTAGCGCTGCAGAGGTGTTTTCCTTTCTTTATTTTTATTTTTATGTGCATCTCTAGCGAGAGATACATGTGTTGAAACTAAAATAGCCCACATGTTTTTGTCATAACATGTGAAGAATTACGACAGTTCAACTCTGCACCAAAGAAATCGTTGAAGTGATGCCATTCGTAGAATTAATTAAATCTCATTATTCACTTGCCCATTATATAGCATGTTGTTTGCGCATCACGTTATTTATGAAGTTATATCGCCTTACACCCACAGGGGTTTGTGTCTGGCAGTGAGGAATGTAAGTACTAAGGTTCGTTGAAATCGGTACAGAAGTTTGAGAGGAGATGTGGAACACACGTATACACACACACGCACACGCACACGCACACACATCGTATCTATAGTTTCATATTTATATAGGTTTAAGAGAAGTCAGGCTGGACAAAGAATGCCGATAGTAGTGATCTCCATGCTAATGAAAATGTAAATATTCGTTTGTGCTAAACCGTTAAATGGAAAATTTCTTGACCAGTTGCTTTGAAATATTAATATAACGTTTAACTTAATACAAAAGTGTTTTTTGTATAAATATAAATTGATACATGAGATAAAAATGATAATAAATATGTTTGTAAAAATATATGTGGATCTAAGTGCAATTTTTCGCCAAAATTTCAAAGTATTCCGTTGAGAAATTTAGGAGATATAAGATTTTCTACGTATTACTTAACAGGGCTCTACTTTAGTCATCTTTGGAAGTTGAGATGGAGGAGGAGGAAGGTAACTGACAGAGACGGGAAAAGAAGTTGTTATGGGAGAAGATGACTAGGAGATAGAAGAGGATGCTGTAGCAGATGGAGAAACATCTGCGTGAGAAATTGGGAGGGGGGAATATATAAACAAGGAGAGATGGGACGGAGGAGACACACAGAGAGATGAGGGAGATGATGATGATCGTGTGGCATTAATTAATGACCGTTAGACCCCAACTGGGGTCGAGTTCAGCCTGCCTGGTGCAAGTCTTTTTATCTGACGCCACTTCGGCGACTTGCGTGTCAATGATGATGAGGACAACACAACACCCAGTCCCCGGGTGAAGAAAATTTCCAACCCGACCGGGAATCGAACCCGGGCCCCCTGCGTGCTAACCCACCACGCTGTCCACTAGACTACAGAGGCGGACAGATGAGGGAGAAGAAGGAGATGTTCAAAGTGTACTGCTATTCTTAAACAAACAGACATCACGGCTGTTAGCAATAGTCTCCTCAGTGATGCCGTTCGATCTATGGTTCTTATGGCAATATACAGGTTTATGTATATAACTGTTATTGTAATGAGTAATTTTTACATAGTTGATACGAACTTTATTTCAATGTCAATTTATTAATTAAAAAAGGGAAAATAATATCTATGTAAAAGTGAAAATATTGGTGTTTACGATTTCATTTATTCCTACAGTATATATGTGTGAACGTTCAGCATCAGGCAAGTACTTATATATATTTTTTTATGTTTGAGAAGACGTGTCTAATATATTTCAACATGACTACGAAAATTATACATCGAAGAAACTATTTCAGCGAAGACTAAATTTCAGGAAGTGATATAATTTTACGTCTAAATTGTGCTCAAAGATATAATTATCGATACTGAGCGCTTGGCTTATTATTTACTTGCAAAGTTACATAGGCTATCGGTTTTCTTGGAAACAAAAGTTAACAGCTAGTATTTCGTAATGCAATGTATTAAAGATAGACGTTTTAAATAATAAATTATTATAATGAAATTGCTAAATGGGCGACGAGTATTATTACTACGGTGAGTGAGAAGACACGATTCAGAATCTAATGACCTCCTCCTTCTACTCCACTGAAGAATTTCTAAATAGAACCAAACGATGTATACTGGTAGTATTATCATGTTATCAGCTTGTAAACAATAAAAAATAAAAACATAATTAACTAATTAATTGACCTGTTCTACATCCACAAGGATCTCCTCAACATGGTTCTATGGAATGAACAACTAATCTAACAAGGAGATCGTATGAGTTTCAGATTTTAAAATTCTTTTATATTTACCGTACGTGAAGTACAGAACGTAAATAACAATCAGTCAAGTCATTCGACGCAACTCTCAAAAAGTCTCGAGATAATCGACTTTGAAGTTTTGCAGGTACACGTAAGTATGAATAATTAAAACAGTTGCACTATTTGTTGGTGTAGCTCATGTGGTAGCGTACTGGGCCCACAACCATAGAGGCAATGGTTCGATTCCTGCAGAAACTGATTTTTATTTTTTTCGTTGTGTCAGAATAGCTACACAATTTTAATATCTAACAGTAATTTTATGAAAAGAAGCACGTAATTTTATTTATTCGTAATTTACTATATTTTATAAAAGAATGATGGTTTCAATCAAAAAACATACGGTAGTTTTTGAAAAGTCTTCTTCATAGTTACTAATGGCTTTCGAAGCAGTTGCCCTACACAACCATCGTTTTAGGCGACGACAAGGTGTTCACCTTGTCTACACACACATAAACACTGACAACACATGGAATTGGAGATCCCTAACTGAATTCGAAAAACTACGAAAAAATGGCTCTCACAAAGACTACCATCGTCAACTCATGGTGAAGCCGATACTGGTATGTTCTTTGATTGAAATCATTATTTTATAAAATATAAAAAAGAGAATAAAAATACGTGCATTTTCCATAAAAAAAATTACCATTAGATATTAAAATAGTATAGGTATTCGTACACAAAAAAAATAAATCAATTTCTGCAGGAATCGAACCACCGCTCTATGGTTGTGAGCCAGGAACGCTACCACCATTTTTTTTTTTTTTTTTTTTTTTTTTGTAGATCCATCGTTCGCGGTCGTTCGTTTAGTTTGTCCGTGGTTGTTCGTTAAATGGTTGGCTCAGCTTGTTTATTTCAGAGAGCGTTCAGCCCCCTGACCGGGCGCGTTGAGCCACGGCGCCCGGTTTCCACCTGAGCTACACCAACGGATTGTGCCCTTGGTGTAGTTATTCGTACTTGCGTGTACCTGCAAAACTTGAAATTCGATTTCCTCGAGAATTTTTTAGAGTTGCGTCGAATGGCTTTGACTGATTGTAATTTAAGTTCTATACTTCACGTACCATAAATATAAAAAAATTCTAAAATCCGACTCCCATGTGATCTCCTTGTAAGTGATTTCATGACGCGAGTTGTTAATCACAGAAGTCTACCTCAGAGTTGAATAATTGCCGACCAATATTTTTTTTTTTTTTAATATTGATACTAACTTCAGAACTTTATTCTACCTTCATCCAATCGCATTTAGAGAAACGTCCACTAGATGAAAAAATTGGTGGTAAGGGGAGGTAGGCAATGGACACAGGGAGTTTAGGATGTGTATCAAGACCGTATTTATAGAATACTGTGAAGTAACACAGATTCGAAATGAATGCTTTCTCTTTTATTAATTTTACATTTAATCTGAAACAATAAAATCAACGTATGGCCCGGTATAGTTAGGAAGAGTTTATGTACCCAAAGGATACGAGTGCAATGTAGATAGTCCAGCGTAATTTTCATGAGTACGCTGACACTGAGGCTGAACACTGCTGTTTGTAGCATCGACTGGGTGCGGCTGCCGTGCGCGAAACCTGAACTTTGTGTTCTCTCTTTAATATCAACTTCCTGTAGGCAGCGCCAGCGTTGGCGGGTAAATGTTTACAGGAGGTATGGGATTCACTGCAGCGCCGCCCCTATGATCCCTGTTAATGTTAACTGACGACAATGCACTGTGCAAATCGACGTGTACTCCAAAAAGCGCCAGCATGGAACGTCACCTCCCACGCAGTGCTCAGTTATTGCAAGGACGTCCTCTGACGGCTTCATAGCGGTATTCCAAAATAGGGACAGTGCAAAGTCAATATGCCTGCGATATACACAGTGAGGCAGCAAATAACTCGTCACGAGATCCGTTCACCACTACAAGGTGTAACACTACATCGCAGTCATCGCATTGGAATATCCATTTCAGTAAATTTTAATTTTTATTAATTTTTTAACAGGTAGAATTTACGTATTTTTTTCAAGATTTTAAAGAAATCTGTTATATCTTTGTAAAGTCAGAATAGAGTAACCGGATCAAAACACTGCAATCACAGTTATCATTTGTCGTAAATATAGTATAAATAGTAACCGCAGTAGCAATGCTCTCTCTCTCAGTCATTGTTTTACGGTGTTTAAGGATTTTTCTGTAAGCGTCTCGCGTAATTGTCTTGCAAAATAGTCTGGAATCATGTACGGAATTATTTCGGAACTTTTTAATTCGCGTTTAAATTATTCCTACAGAAATTAAAGACCTTGATAGTTAACAATGGATGATCGAAAGGATACGCGATTGCGTAGTTACATTATCTATGGACTTTAATTCTGGATTAGGCTACGGTACGTAGAAAAATTATGCATCCCGTCGAGATCTAATATATAAAGCAGAGTGTTCGTATGTTTGTACGTGTTGCATACAAACCTACAGTTTTGTTCAAATCTTTATGAAATTTGGTACACGTAAGCTTCAATCCATGAGGACGGTCGCCGTAGGTGTAAGAATCACATACCATATACAGATCACGAGATATGACGTCATAAACAATGAGATGCGCGAAAAACTGCTGCATTTTGCGACACTGCTGCTCATTTTCTCCTAAACCACTGGACCGATTTCAACCAAATTTGGTACACACATTCCTTACCGTGAAGGAGGTAACCATTGCTACATGGTTAAGAATCACATACGGCACATGGTTCAAAAGATATTACGTCATAACCAATATAAATCGCAAAAAAATGCCATATAATGCGGCGAGACTTTCGAAATACACTGTATGAGAATGACAGTACTTAGCGACTTGCAACAAACTTTAAACATAATTTCAGACCTTTATTAAACTTTTTCTCGCTGGCAACCATAGTAAAATGATGAAAGGAAAAAAGTTTCTCGCTTACTACTTTTCCGCTGTTTATGGAGTAAAACTACGGCTCTCGGTATGACGTTACAATTTATAATTTCTACACTCCAAAATATATCCGCAGATAATTTTACATACAGTATACACACATAAATTTGAATGTACCTTTTATATTGTAACACAGTACGACACATAGTTTAGGATATATGTAAACAGTAACTTTCCGTTGTTCTTGGACTAAAACTATGACATTCGATATGACTTTACAATTTATAATTTCTACCCTACAAATTGCAGCCACAGTAAATTTTACGTACAGTATACTCACATAAATTTGAATTACATTTCAATTGTATCACAGTACGGCACACAGCTCTTGAGATATGAGCACATAAACAGTAACATTCATGGAAAACCGCCCCATCACGCACCAAGTTTTAATACATTACTTCTTTACTACTAATTGTATTCCCATGTGATTTTCAGACATACAGCCCTTATAAAAATGAATACATGCCTGAGAAATGGCAGGAATAAATAAATAAATACCCAGGCAACGCCATGTTTTCAGCTAATAGTTAATATTCAAGGGGACTTTAAAAGAAAAAACTGACAATTTCATTGAGAAAGGATAGAGTGTATTAAGGTACTTTAATTTGGGTTTGGGAGAATATTCTGAACTTTGATTGTACCAGATATATAATGAACTATCAATGTTAAGAAATATGTTTTGAGAATTGTGTCTCAAATAACGTGTGAATTTGTTCAGTGTCTGTTGTAACTGTGTGCTTTTAAAGTGAAAAGTATAACAAGAACTGTGTTTTAAAAAAGTTTCTCGAAAACCTTCTTACGTAGATAGTACCCTTTCATCAAATCGATATTTGAAAATTGCTTTTAAATAACATCCTTGACTGTGTTTGAGATAGGAAATGGAGAATAAATTTAATAAAAACATTATTTAGTAAAAAGGTTAAGGTCAATTAGCAAAATATATTTTTCACGAAAAATCAGTAATTAACTTCTTATGTGACGTACGTCTATAAAATGAACTACCGGAACAAATAAGATAAAAATTAAAAAAAAAGACTTTGAAATTTAACTAAAAGCCCTGAGAGACAGAATTCTTATGCTTAAACATCCTAAAGGTTATCTTCAGTTTGTACTTACGTTAAAAACAAAAAGCCTTAATTGAAATACTAAAAATTCACAGGCTTACCAACCTAAATTCCTGATGTATGACGCAACAAAAATTTTGAGAGCCTAGTAAACTAATACATCGAAGACGACAAAAAAAAAAAAAGATAAAAGAAAGAAGTACCCACAGTACGTCACAAAGGTAATAAATGAAAACATTGTCACTCATACGTGATGGACGTGTGGCTCATTAAAATGAGCCTTGTCCCATTTGAAAGTCGATTTCAGTCTCTTTACCTTTACGAAGCTGCTATTATTGTAACATTGCAATTCACTACGTGCCATACCAATGCAGACCATTAACTCAGTTCCCTGTAATAGAGAAGAACTTACCGCATTTAACACCCATCCATGAGTTGTTGGGACCACCTCCTCTGTTTTAGGGGCTGTAACAGAAGAGACATTGTTTGAATTCAGAGAAACTGCTGAGTTAGGCGTTAATGTTTCAGTTGTAAATAACTGAAGAGTTTTTCAAAAAATCAGTTACGTTGGTTTATGGAAAATAACTTAGAATGTGCGCAGATGGACAATTTTGAACCTTTACGCACAAATAGAGAAACAGATGTTATAACATTACGTTACAGAGAAAGAAAGATGTAGCTGGGTTCATTGAGAAGAAAATTGAAAAATTACAAATTATCAAAACTTTACCGTCATACAAACGATAGTTTCATAAGAATAGCCATGTTCAAATGTTTGTAAATCTATCGGATTTGCGGATATGCGTGGTCATCAGTCCATAGCTAACAAACTACTGAAACTAAGGTAAACTGACACACACACACACACTCAGCCATGCCCCAGGGAGAACTCGAACCTCCGACGGCGAGAAACCCAGCGCTCCGCAGCAGGGAGCCTTAGACCGCTCGGCTACTCCACCGCGACGAAAAGACTTGATTCCTTGAGGCTATATACTGGGGTTGGAACTTAAATCGTGGAAAATCTGCTGTGGCACACTGTACAATGAAATCTACTATTTTCGCTGATAGCACACGTTGTTGACATACCTACCAAACCTCAGATCAAGTGGACTCACCTCTCTCCCGTCACCGGCGAGCGCACAATCGAGGAAAACAGTCACTTGAGAGCGATCGGTCTAACGTAACGGTGTCACTATGTTTTCGAAACAGAAACAACGGAGTTGTATCAAGATTGAATGTTCCAGAGGTCGAAAAACACGACAGTATCACGAAAATCTCCAAGAGGCGTGCGGAAAATAGGCATTGCCGAACAAAACAGTGGCACGACAATGTGTGCAAGCTGTGGTTGCTCTGTTCGGTCGATGGGATTGAGAAATACTGTACTATCCACCATACTCCCCGGACGTAACTCCTTCGGACTTTGATTTGATTCCGAATATTGAGGATCCACTTCGTGACATTCGTTTCAAAACTCTTCCAGAGATTCGACAGGCTCCTTTCGCACCATCAACGGAACGTGCTCTGCTAACGGCATACTAAGCTTTCCACATCGCTGGAAACGAGTCCTACATAACGCTAGTGACTACTTTGAAGAACAGTAGCGGGTGCTAACACGTAACTCTTTCGTATCGGTTGTGATTAAATAGTTGCCACTATTTAAGTTCGAACTCTGTTCTTACAAGTTGCATACTTTACATTGTAGTAGGAACATTATTATGCAAGGAATCAATTTTTGGCTAATTGTCAAGCGATGAGATGCGAAATACTACATTACTACATGGTTACTTAATTACCACTATGATTAAATAAAAATTGATGCGCAGTGTGGTGATGCTACGCCGCTAACTTCATATCCGCCTAGCGCAGTGCCTCCAGCAGCCTAAAGTTTCCAGAGGTTCACTACTTTTATCGCATTAAGCAATTTGGCTTTCAAAATAATACAATTTTCTGTTCAAGGCGTGGTCCAATGTCACTACTAATAAGTTTGTTAGTTAGTCACAACATCTGTTTGGCTGTTTGGTATTATCAAGTGCATCTATGTTGACCTGGCGTGTTTATGCAACATCTGGTGTTACTGGCTCAGTTATATTTCATGACGGTATGATTATACTTCTATTTCCGTGCTGCTATGTTTTTATGCAGCGTGACGTCGTGTTTGATCTTACAGCTTTCACATATTTCATTCTATGTAATCTTACGGCCTTTGCATAACAGATGTTTTATATCATATAATATACCTGAGACAAAGTCACTACATGTTACATGTAAGTATCAGGGCAACGTAGAGCTGCGGCTGATTAGCGGTGCGCGCGGCCTTTCGCCGTCTGGTGTTCGTGTTCCTCCTCGGACATGGGTGTTTGTGTTGTCCTTAGGTTATTTTACCTTGGTTTAAGTGGTTTGTAAGCTATGAACTAATGACCAAGCAGTTGAGTCCGATAGATTTACAAACATTTGAATATTTTAACAACTTAGACGACAGTCGTTTTACATGTAATTTCTTTAACCCTTACAGGACCGGTGGGGGGGGGGGGCGTATTTTGTGCCAACCGTTTTTAAATGTTAACATTTATATTCGTATTTCATATTTTGAAGTTCTGATTAACTTAGTTATTATTTTTATTATTTCCTATATTAGATTTTAGAGAGATATAGATGATTTTTTTTCAGTTAAGATTAATCCGTTAATAAAACTCTAATGGTAGTCGTCTCGAAGTCTAACTCCTTAGTAGTAGCTGTCACTCGACAACGAATGTCTTACTCCATCTTATTTATAAAAATTGTGTGTTCGTATTATATGCGCGGCCGTACTGTTCAACCTATTGTGATGAAACTTTGTCAACAGATTGCTTGCACTTTCGCGATGGTCATAGCCACCATTAAGTTATTCTATGACAAACAGTTCAGAAGATATGACGTAATAAACAATGACATGCGCAGAAAACTGCTGCATCATGCGACGTCTGCTTCTATACCGGTGTACTGATTTCAACCAAATTTGGTACACACATTATTTGCATGAGGTAACAATTGACGTTGGGGTAAAAACTGCTTACGATATATAGTTCAGGAGATATGACGTTATAAACAATTATATGGTTGAAAACCTGTGGCATCATGCGACATGCGAATAAGGACACTTTATTCATCCTAAAATCTTCATGACACTTGACCTTCAAAACAAGAGAAAGGTCACTGTCACATAAAATTTTGGATGGTGCATAACGGAGGATACTTTATACATGGACTTCGTCAGATTCTACAGTTGTATTCCGATCCTGATGATTTTTTTTAGATATGATTGAACAATTCAGTTTGTTAGTGCAATATTAATATATTCACACTACCTACAATTTTTTTTTAATGTGCTTCAGTGGAAAGCAGACTTCATTCAGATTTTTAAATGACGGTTTTTTGGCTGTCAGCTTTGATGCATACCAACCGTAACGAATCATTTGGGTGAAAACCACCAGCTGAAGGAATTTGTTGTTTCCAACGTTTAGTTTCAAAGCGAATTTGAAAATAAATCTAATATATAAAATTTTATGTTTGTTTGTTGGTCTTGCTGTTCGTATTTTATTCATGCTAATACCATCCATTGCTTGCACTCGCGTGAAGGTTATAGGCACACTAAAGTTATCTTCGTAAGGTGCATGGCGGAGGGTGCTTTACAATTAGTTGATTCGCTATTTACACCTTCACTCTGAAATAGCTGGACGTAAATGAATGAAACTTGAAACAGAGGTAGCTTATAACCTGGTTAATACACGGCCTACCTTTCGTAATCCACCGTATGGTGCGTGGTGGAGGATACCTTATAATCTAAACAATAGAAATAAATGTCTGTGTGTTCGTATATTATGCGCTGCAGTACCGTTCATGCGGTTGCAATGAAACTTTCTCAACATATTGCTTGCAGTTTCCCGAAGGTTATAGGCATAATTATCTCACTGTACGGCACAGGCTTCGGGAGATACGACATCATGGACACTGAGATGCGTGAAAAACTGCCGCATTATGAATGACGTTTAAATTTATTACTTCTTTGCTACGAAATGTATTCGCAACAAATTTTGCAAACAGTATCACTTCAAGCCAATGAATGTAGCTATAAAATTATTTCATTCGACGTAAAATTTTCTTTGTTGCATTGCAGAGGGTACTACTATACCTACTAACTTCGACAAAGTCTACACTTTTACAAACAAATAAAATCTATAGTTTTAATCCGATCTTGATGAAATTTGGAATACTTACCCTTGAAAACAAGAGAAACATCACCATGTGCCTATGTTTCATACGGTGCATGGCGGAGGGTGTCTTGCAATAAGACACTACTCCATAGATGAAATTTAACTATATAATTTTTCGGAGATGGAGGAGGCAATGGGGGTTGAGGAGTTTGAAAAAGAGACGATGAGGTGATTCGCAAAGACAAGGAAAGGTGTATATAGGCAGATAGAGTAGTAGGAGAAAATGACCACAGAGAAGGCAGATGAGATCAGCAGAGGGGAGAAAAGGAGATGGACAGAGAGAGAAAGAGAAGGTGGATAGAAAGAGGAAAGGGAAGAAGAGATGCACGACGCCGGGTTTTCAGCTAAAAAATTATAACATTTCGGCAGTGTAGACCATCGGGGAATTGAATTTATCTGTATGGTTGCCAATTTGATATCAACAATGATTCATTTCACTTTGGTTTCTGATTGTTTTATATTCAATCTCATTCAGTGCCTTTTTGCCCAATTTTACAGACTTCTGAGGATGTAAATGTACCGTCGCTCTCTGATTGCGAGAGAAGTATTAACATAGACATTTTAGAAGAATCTAGAGAGTCTAAAATTGAATTGGGTGACAGTGATTAAGTGGGGAGTGAAACTGAAGAGAAATGTCTTGTGCGCGAGAATGTGGACACTGATGTTCAGTCAGACTCTTAAGACGAACTCTATGCACCTGCAACGAATGATAACGCAGTTTATGAGGTCATTGAAAATATTTTACAACCACCGGATATGTTTTTACGTCCATATCTCCTTCTGTCACAAGGCGAGTAACTCAGAACACAGTGAGCGATAAGGCATAAGAAATGAAAGTAGAGTAGGAACAATGAAACAATAATTGGAAAAAAAAAATATTTTCTCCAGAAATTGTTAACGTCATAATGCATCATACCAATGAAGAAACGTTGAGACGGAATTTACCCAAAACAGTCCTGATTTAATGATATTTATAGGGTTACTTATTATTATGAGGAATGAAAGCGATAGTAAGTTACTTATTCCATATTTATGGTCAAACACTTCAGGAAGGTACTGCAACTGTGAGTAGAACTAGATTCCTTCAGCTTACTAAAATAACATGTCATGTTCGCTGCAATACGAGAAGTATTTGGTAAAATCAGTGAATAACCGTGAATATATTATTCTACTGGAATGAACACTGTCATTGATTAAATGTTGCCGTTGTTCCGTGTCAGATGTCCCTACAGAGTCTTCATCAAAGAGGAACTTGGAAAAGTAGCTCACAGGCACTTAAACCAGGTATGTTTGCAGTATGAAGCCATAACCAGAGAAGAAAAATGATGGCCACATCAACCAAATTCAGCTGCAGCTATAGTGAAACGCCTGGTTGTTCCTACACATAATTCAAATTCCTACACATAATTCAAAGCACTAAGTCACCGCAGACAGATACTACCCTTCAGCTGATTTAGCCAAAGATTTGTAGCTGAATGAGAAAACAAATCTTGTGTGCACATTACGAACTAATAGGAAGAATATTTTTCAAGAAGAGAAATATATTCCAGTAAATTTGCTCTTAGTGATTCTAGTTCTGGAAATATCCCAATCGCAATTGTTTCTTACGGTGAGGAAATTTTCAACTAACAGGGTTACAAGAAGGTGGTCGTTATTTACCCTTGTGGAGATACAGGCGTTAAATGACTACACGAGGGGTGTTTCAAGGGAGAGGTAAGAAGCAACACTGTGGTTATAACTGAAGTGTTTATTCAAAAGAGCCCTGAGCACAACCATTTCACTGTTTAACGGCCCGAAGGATTCTTTGTTCCCGGAACTGCTGTGATTGTAACAAGAGCGAGTCCTTCATTTCGTCGTTCGAGTTGAGGCGCTTTCCTTTGAGATGTGTTTTAGTGGACAGATCAAATGGAAACCACAGGACGAATTGTTTGTACTGTAGAGTGGATTCTCAGGCTCCCCTGGCTTTTTGCTCTTGTTGGAGTCACGTAGGCTACGAATTGACTCTGGTAAACGCAACTGTTAACGGTTTTTCCGTTATCGAGGAATTCGATGAGTATCGCACCTAGAAAAAAAAGTGTGCATTACCTTGCCTTCTGAGGGTACAGCTGTGAATTTTTTTAGAGGTATGTGACAACGCAGGCTTCGCGACCCTACATGTCGCACTACGTTATCCCGAAGCAGCTATTTAATTTTAAACTGGTATGGATGTTAAGATATTTCGTACCTTTTCATTTGATGACCGGTAGTACATTGTTTCTGCTCAATTTACCTGAGCGATGGCTATTTCATCAAGAGCTGGGACTACAGCTCTTGAAACCATACATTGGAAAGAAAATATGGAAATCTTTCGCAATGGAAATCTTTTCCTGTGATGAGCTCACGCGAAATTTTATAGATTTAGCCAAATTCATTAGCCTGTTAGTAACATATAAATCCTACGTTTTAAATATATATGGATATTCACTAACTTTTTTCACCTTTTGTAAAGATAAGAAAAAGCATTTTACTTTATTTATATCACTTTTATTTTGGAAATTATGAACTGGATAACTTCGATCACCATATCTCAGTTTTAGTTGAAATAGGTCTGTATGGTACGTTGCTTGTAGTGGCCATTTGAGCAGCAGCTGAATACTATGTATATCACTGTGCTGTTTTTAAAGAAAACGGCTTTTTCTACTGCAAATGAAGGATTTTATTTTTATAATTCACCCATACGCATTTTGTCTTTGTCAAAAGGCATCATCAGTGGGTGTCCTGAAATATTTACATGTTTCTGTTTACATATAAAGGCTAGGTTTCTTACATATGTACAAAACATTTCGTTTCTGATTTAAAACAGTTCGTTGTTTGCTATAAAGTGCTGTCCTTACAGCACTTGCTACTCCATATCAGTCTCTTTCCGGCAAACAGGTTGCAAATGTTTTGTACATATGTAAGAAACCTAACCTTTATGTGTAAAGAGAAACTTGTAAATGTTTCAGGACACCCACTAATGATTCCTTGTGACAAAGGCGAAACGCGTATGGATGAATTATAAAAATAAAACCCTTTATTTGCAGTAGCAAAAGGCGGTTACTTTAAAAACAGTACAGTGATATACATAGGTTTGTATGGAAGTACAAAAAATAAGGCTGGCCCTAGACCGTGGCACTAGATCCTATAGTGCATCGTGATCTATAAAAGGGTGCCACTAGACGGTAGCCCTAGATGCCAAAAAATGAATGTTATCTTGGTACGCCTTTCTAGGTTGTCAGTAAACACCAAAGATATTCAAATACCTTGTTATTATCTATTGTTCCCGCCTTCGGCTGTACATTTCTTGTCAGTTGTCTGTGGAAGTGTAAGTATGCAGGTCCATTTTGTGAATATGTCCGCAGTGATCGCAGATACTGATTATACAGAGATATATTATGTGATGCGTCAGGCATCTCTAACATTACTTCATTGTGAAAAGACGTCACCACAAGGTATTGGTACTGTATTTATATGTAGTTTGTTGCAACCACGACTTGTAGTGTCATTGTTGTTTGATTTTTCTTGAATGAAGTTTTTTATTAGAAGTGTATGGTTCTCCTTTCAGTAAAAATGCTCAAATATTTGTAAATCCATCGCACCAAACTGCGTGGTCATCAGTCCGTAGCTTACAAAATACTTAAACTAAGGTAAACTAACCTAAGGACAAACACACACACACACACCCAAGCCCCAGGGAGGACTCGAACCTCCGACGGCGAGCAACCGCGCGCTCCGCAACGAGGCGCCTTAGACCGCTCGCCTACTCCACCACGGCTCCTTTCAGTAGCTAATACCTACACTCTCGTAGTTAGTTTGAATACTCATGCTACATGAGTAATGATTTTTGAAGTGTGATGTTATTTATGAAAAACTATAAGAAAGATAATCGTGACAGCAGTGTCCTTTTTGTGAAAGAAAATATAGCGGTACGTTGCGTAGGAAAGAAAGGTGTTGAAAGATATTACAACAGTGTAAATTTGTTTACTGCAATTCATTTGCACCAGAGTGATTTGCTGTGTTTCTTATACTCATGAAATCAAATGTTTGTAAATCTGTCGGACCAAACTGCGTGGTTATCAGTCCGTAGCTTACAAACTACTTAAACTAAGGTAAACTAACCTAACGACAACACACACACATCCATGCCTCAGGAAGGACTCGAACCTCCGACGGCGAGCAACCGCGCGCTCCGCAGCGAGGCGCCTTTGACCGCTCGGCTACTCCACCACGGCTATACTCATGATATTGAGATTAAGCAGTAGTATCAAATCCAGAGGAATAATAAAAGTGTCATTAAATCAGATCTTTTGACTTAGTGAGCTGTGACGATTACACAGCTTGCACGTTTATTTGTGCATAAAACATTTTAGGTGTATTAACGTATCTACTCAGTACTTTGAATGCATGTACATGATATTGCATTGGTTTACCTTGACAAATATATATTACGTCGTCAGAATAGTTTGACAACAGCAGTAGATTCATTTTATAAAATTTCACATTTTACAAAGTTTCATAGTTCTCATTGTGTATAGCAGCGGTAAACTTTTGAAATATTGCTGGATAGTTCAAATTTGTGCAGTACCATACATCAGAAAACTATTTGTAGGTAGGCTCAGAGGCTAAAACATGCGCAATTAATAACACAAGTAATATATATATATACAGGCGTTTCCCTTATAACACAACGCTTTACTCGATTTCGATGTGGCAGACTTCGCGCATGCGCACTAAATTTTGGCGTCCAGGTAGCAGTGGAGTTTCCTTCTGTGCACTCCCTCTGCCGTGTTGCAGGCGTTACGAGTGTTGGAGTTCTCACAAGCATCCCTAGCAATTAGCCTGCCTCTCCCCCCCCCCCCCCCTCGTACCGCTTCACGGACGTTCAGCCACGTGTGCGAGTTAGACCACGTTCGGGATGTAACTGCTAGTTTCCTGACTGTCTGCTGCAGGTAAACGTTTAATTAAAGCCGTTACACCTATCCGGTAGAAAGTTGGCTGCTCTAACTGGAGATAGTTGCGCGCATATTGATTATTTCGCCACCGGCACCCACGCATCTGGGTACAAGAGACGCATTAGATAGATACAACGAAATTAATATTCCAAATAACATCAAGTCTTGTGCTGTTAATGAATTAAATATATAAAATCGTGTCTAGGTAGCTGCTTTAAGCTTTAGCCTGCACTGCACTTATCACAGCTATTATTGGACCAAGCGTGACTATACGCCTTAACAACCTGCGTATTGGGCTATGTACAGTTCCAATTTAGAAGTTTGGCTTGACGTTATCTTAGGATTGAACCGTACATGTCTGATTTCATGCCCCCGCAACTACCTTAGTTGCAGATATTATCTTTAACCTGTGATCCTGTAGCTAATAACACTGTATGCATAGGCTGTAGTTTGCGAAACAAATAAGAAATATTACATAAAATAACTGGTTCATTAATAGAAAGGGTTTTACTCTAACGTTTGGAAATGATGTACGCAAAGTCAGAGATTTATCTGAATACGGTTTATTCAGTCAAATTGGTTTCCTTATTGGCCGCGGTCAGACGAATTATTAATCATAAATAGAAAGAAATGTTCAGCCAGTTGAATTATCTAGGATAAGAAATTGGCAGCACTTTCAAAATAAAAATGTTCAAATATTTGTAGAACGTATGGGACTTAACTACGGGGTCATCAGTCCCTAAGCTTACAAACTACTTATGAACTAGCTAAGACTAAGGACGGCACAAATATCCATGCCAGTGGGGGGATTGGAACCCCCGACCGTAGTGACCGTGCAGACCGTGACAGGAGCGCCTTCGTCCCTTCGGCCACCGAGGCCGGCGCAGCACTTTCCCCCAGCGAAGTAATAATTATTTTAAGAAACACAGAATCCTTATATATTTCGCGAGCATTCAACATGAAGTTACCAACTGTTCAAAATAGTTCAAGTTTCCCGAACACCATTTCCACACTCGTAAGTTCTTGTCTCAAAACACAAAAACATATCAGCTGCACTGGCGGACACGTATTCTCACCATATTTAGAATCTCGAGAAGCGACCGTTCGCTGCGCGAATTTTTACACTCTGCCCGATAGAATCACTACTATCATCCAGGAGAGTCATTATTCTGCCAAGGCTCGACATGCAGTTCCTTCTCCACGCACACCCTTCGCTCACCTCCCTCCACCAATCACACACACTCCCCAGGGACTGATAATTTTTGTCTTTTAGTCCCTTTCAAACTCAAACCATCCATCCATCCATCCATCCATTCCCACCAGTTCTGTCCTTAGCCCGCGTCCTTATTGGTCGGTAGTCATCGCTTCCAAAAACCTATTCATCTTTACATTATATATTTAAGTAAACACTGACCATCTGAAATCACTTCCTTACTAAATGCACAAAAAGACTGGGTGGATCCTTATATTTAAACAAGAATGTCTGACAAACTATAAATCTAAATCCAAATGACTAGAAATAAAGTATTTATATTAATATGATGAAAATAACAATTTAATTTACACCAACTGGTGATGCCTAATGCAATTAGGAGGAACATTGTTGTTTGCCCAAGCTAAAAGCTGCAAGGTAAACAGCATTCGACTAGGAACAACGGAAAATGGATGAATCTATTCACAGTACAAGTTGTTTTAGTTCTTTTCAAAATTAATTTCATTTTATCTGTCATGTTTCGTATCCGCTTATGCCTGGCCGGCGATGGCGACATAATTAAAACACGGACTAACTATGTACCAGTTGGAGCAGGTATATCTACTTATCAGAAGTTCACACACACACACACACACATACACACATACACACACACACACACACACACACACACACACACACACACACATACATACAAACATACATACATACACACACTTCATTCCATCCCGTCTGCCAATATTCCCAACGCTTTCCAAACGTCCCGCTATCCTCCAACAGTTCCATTAGACACAGGGGAAATGCAGATGCAGCGGTGCAGTGAAAGAAGTATAATAGAAATATCTATACATCTACATTTACACATACGCTCCACAATCCACCGCCGGAGTTACATACCTCAAATCACTATTAGCCATTTCTTTTTCTCTTTGAGATCATCATAGAATATCAACAATCTTAATAATCAGTTCTTACAACAGTCAGTCTAGATCTTATATACAGGGTGTTTCACTAAGTGTGTTTGCCTCTGTAACTTATAAAATAATAGGTGACGGGTAACTTTAATGCGGCAGGTCAACACAAGAAATGTTACACTTTCTGCGGAGCTATGAACAGAGTTTATTGTATCATTTTCCAGAGAGTTTCACCACAAAGATATAATTTTTTTAAATGGAACAATAGTTGTTTTTTTCGTGTATTGGATTCGTTTAAACCAGCTGCGTCCAAATCAATTTAAACTACATTCCTATCACTGTTAGTTTGGGAGCTACAACCCTTCAAAGTTCCGGGGGTGGGGGCTGCGATAGCGTAGCTAACTGGCCGGGTGGCTATCCCCTGGGGCACGGCCCACTGTCTCATGATCACCAGCCAGTCAGATACGCTGTCGTAGTCTCCGCTCCCTAAACTTTGAAGGGTTGTAGCTCCCAAACTAACAGTGATAGGAATGTAGTTTAAATTGATTTGGACGTAGCTGGTTTCAACGAATCCAATGCGCGATAAAAAAAACTATTGTTCTATTTAAAAAATTATATCTTTGTGTTGTAACTCTTTGGAAAATGATACAATAAACTATGTTCATAGCTCCGCAGAAAGTGTAACATTTCTCGTGTTGACCTACAGCATTAAAATTTCCCGTCACCTATTATTTTTTAAGTTACAGAGGTAAACACACTTAGTGAAACACTCTGTATATATATATATATATATATATATATATATATATATATATATATTGCTACTGGGTCGGCCACTTACATGGCCATCTTCTGACTACCAAACCATAGTTTTCACCACCGGTTGTACTCAGGCAGAGCTGTTTGGAAGACTGAATGTCGACTACTCCACCTGACCACCTAAGTACAACCTGTGGCCAACACTAAGGTTTTTATGGTCTGAATATGGCCATTTAATAGGCCAAAACCATTTACCAAAAGATTAAAATTTTGAGATGTATACTGACTTTTGTGTACATTTCCTTTTCTGTCCCCTTCCAAAAAGATCGAGGGAAAAGCCAAAGGTTTTATGTCTCTACCACGGGCCCCAATTTTTCTGAACTTTGTGGTCTTTACATTGCCTTCCCCCAAGCGATTACCACTGGAGTTTCCGAAGCATTCCTGCAACATTTGTGTACTGATCGATCCTACCAGTAACAAACACAGAACCCGTCTCTCATTTGCGTCTATGTCTCCTTTTACATCGATCTGTTGGGGATCCCAAAGACTTGAGAAATAGCAAATGGTTTTAAGCCAAGATCAGTGATTTTACCTAATTATGATGGCCGGTTTCGATGCTCTATTGGCATAATCATTTGATCTTAATATCTGACTTTAATACTTGTTTTACGGAGAACATGTTACGTAGGCAAATGTGATATTTCAAAATATATTAATATAAATACAAAAAAATCTTTTGATTTTCGAGTATTCCTGTTAGGACTAATTGTAACGCGCTGCCGTTTTAAATATCATGATTGATATTAGAAAATTTGTTTTTCTGCTTGCCATTTAATCTGTACAAGAAGATTAAACTAAATATTGAAAATCATATCACGATGCCAATTGAACATCGAAACCGGTCATCATAATTAAAGTAAAATCAAATAATCCTGCGTTAAAAACATTTTTCACTAAATTATTTGATCGGCCAAACTGCACCTAAGAGTGCTCTACACATACTTGGACAAAACTCAAAACTCGCGTTCCTTTATAGATGAACCACATCTTCCCAAAATTCACCCAGTAAACCAAAGTCGACCTTCCGCCTTCCCCACGACTGCATACAAGAACTTTCCCCGGCATCTTAATCAGAAACAAATAACTATTGTCACTGCTGTTCATATCATTTCTAGAAGCCTGAGACACAATTTTATTATTGACTAGCTGAAGACCCGGCGTTTCCTGGGCATTTATTTATTTCATTCTCTCGCTGACCATCTTCTCTCCAATATTCTCTCTCTCCGTCCATCTCTTCCTCTCGCATCTCTCTTTCTCTCTTACCATGTCCCACTACCCCTCTCTCAGCTCATGTCTCGCCCCCTCCACCTCTTCGTCCACTCTGTGTTCATTCCGTCCCTTCAGTTCATCTCCTCCTTTCCCCATCAATGTAACCTCACACATACCAGTTCTTTACAGGGAACCCTTTCTTTGTCATGCACCAAACGCTGACTTGCCGTTTATGATCATTTTAAACACCCTGTCCATGAAATCAATCACATTGGACTAACTATCTAGTAATTAGGAAAAGGATGTCAACGTCTGTTTAAGATACACTCTTGTTTTGACGGTCAAGAGTTCAAAATTTCATCAAGATTGGAATAAAACAGGAGGTTCGAGCCGACGTCTGTAAGGAATGTACCCTTGTACGCATACGTAATTTTACGTGGAGAACAACTTTCTACTTGTTTTGAAGACAAAGGGTACAAACTTTAATCAAAATCAGAATATAATTGTAGGTTTGTACGAATTACAAACAAACCTACAAATGGACACTCATTTTTATAAAAAAAAAAGGTAAGACTAAAACTCGATAATACAGTTTTCGTGTTCATGTATTAATATTATGATGTACCAAAGAAAATGAATAAATAACCAAAGTAGTAGCAGTATGCCCCTTTTTGCCTACAGCTGCAGATCCCAAACAGCTGTGTATGGTGAGTTGCCATTCGAGAGGAAAATATAGTCACATTTTCTGTGATTTATCAGCTGTTCTTTGAAGCCATTTCTAAGATTCACCTAGACAAGTGCATAGCTATTCTATTGTGTGCAAAGTTACTACATTGTATGAACGCAGCCTAATCCAGGTTGCTTCGCGTCTGTCTGAGTCAGACAATGAACTCCAAGTGTGGGTTATTCACCCCGCATCGCATAGTAGTCATGGTCACTATGACAGATTTTTCTGCACGGCCTCGAGACAGAAATCAAGAGTCCGACCGAAACATAATATTCGGCCGAAATCGAAACTGTAACCGAATATTCGGCTCCTCCTCTAGTTTCGCCCGGAAGGGAAACTTACGTAATTAAGTTAAAATTTCGGTAAGTTTACGTTACACCAAAAATCACAAATTTTCCAACATTTTGCACGCCCCCCCCCCCCCTCCGTATGCTAAGCATTCATTAGTGTGTGTAAGCTTAACAAGGAGACCGTAGAAGACAATGTAGGAGGCGTACTGTACAGATTTACTGGCCTAGGCTTTCCATTAGGCAGATGCGAATATTAAGCCAACCATTACTTAAGTTGGACTTGTAAGACAGTGCGCACAATTGCCTCGTAGATGTCGTTAGTGAAGCTATGTCGTTTTCCCTCGCAGTTCTTTGAATTTCTAGAGAAAATGTAAAGCAGAACTACTGAAAATACGCTAAGTTGTTGCGAGTAAGCATTCTCCTCCAAATAAAGTCCTGGATCCCAATTACGATAATTTTATATCTGACGACACTGTAATACAGAAATGACATGTTTTAACAAAATGTTCAAATGAGCTTATGGGACTTAACTGCGGGGGTCATCAGTCCCTAAACTTACAAATTGCTTATGAACTATCTTATACTAAAGACAGCACAGACATCCATGCCCTATGGGGGATTGGAACCCCTGACGGGGAACGACCTCGCGCATCACAGCATAGCGCCTCAATGCGCTCGGTCACTCCGCCGCTTTACCCTAACGTTGATATGTAAGCAAAATTGTGGAAAAAGGTTAAGCACGGCCGACTCAGATTAGGATCTGTCGCTGACGGATTACATTCGCACGTAACCAAGATCTCGCATATACTTCGTAAAATTCCGTTGGGTATCTAATCGTTAATTTTATAATTTTTCATTTGTTTATTAGTGTAATTAAGTGAGAAAAATTGTTGTTGTATAGTGTTGATGACTAATAGGCTTTGTCTGTGTCAGTAAATCAATCAGCGTCACAGAAAGTATTCCGAAAAAGAACGTTACAGTTCGGAGTATGATTGTTGTCATTGTAAAAATACACAGTATACAAATATTACTATAACATACGATTGCGTTTTATTACGATTCGCTACAAATTACAAATTTTGCACACGACAAAGATTCCTAATAGTTAAACGGCGCGCCGTCAGCTATGGTAAAGTGTTATTGTTCGCTGAACCCAACCCGTTAAGTTCACGAATGCTAGTTTTGACCAAGCAGAAGATTCGGCTGATTTGTGGCGAAAACGGAAACTGCGGCGAAACCAATATTTTGACCGAAGCTGTCTGAAGCTGTCTGAAGCTGAAACCGAATAATCGGTCGGTCCTTAACGGAGCCGCAACCCCTTCATACTGGTTCAAATCATGTCTCGCTAACAGAAAACAAAGGGTGTCAGTGCAAGGGATTAGTGTATTAAGCCCTCAGGCTTCATGTGATTGGGAAAGAATTACATGAGGCGACCTACAAGTAGCCATCATAGGGCCATCTATTTTTCTTTTGTACATTAATCACCTCTTATCAGTTACACTGCCAGAAACAGAGTTCGTTTTCTGTACAAACGATACTGGTATTGCAATAAATAGCATGTCGAGCATAGTTCTAGACAGGTCTGCTAATGACATTTTCATCAACATTAATAAATTGTTTAAAGCCAACTCACCGACATTAAACTTTCAAAAGACTCGCTACATGCAGTTCAGAACATGTAAGAGGTTTCAATCCAGCATATGCATAAAGTATGAAGAAGAGCAGATAGAAGAGGTTGACAGTATTAAATTCCTGGAATTATAACTCGATAATAAATTCAAGAGCACACCGCAGAACGATAGAAAAGACTTTAGAAATCCGTATTGCAAATACGAATGGTATCAGACGTAGGAGACATATGTTGTTCCCACAGAAGGAGAGAAAACTGTTGCTATCGTCATTGTCTGTCTCGTCAAGTACTGCTCAATTCATTTGGCAGCTGAAGTTGAAAGAATTTATTCTACAAATAACACTATACTTTGTCAGAATAAATTGAGGGGCAAACGCATTCCATATATTTTAGGTTGTCTTGATCAGTATTGTCACGTTTACACCGACATAATATTTCTTTGCTTATGCGCAGCGTTAGAGAAACAATTTGCTGTTCACCCAGTCGCTGAAATGAATGTTTTTCATCCTCAAAAATGCAACATCATACTTATCATTAGACATCGTTGGTGACAAGATGGCAAAGTTCATTATTGATTATGGCTTTGGTGCTGTTTATTTGCAAATTATGTGGAAAAAGCAAAGCATGAGAAACCTGTACAACTTTGGTTTCATTGAGCCATTCCCACTACAAAAATGGACAATGGTAACCGTAATTTTCACGTGACGTTAACAATGCGACAGGGTTATGTATAAGTAAACAAAGATATGAATTTTAATCAACGTACATATGAAAACAGTACATTAATTAAAATTTATCAGACAGCCAGTTACAATGACGTACACTGCAGAACAAGTTAAATAAAAAAGTGAGTCAGGACTGGAAAGAAGAGTGATTATTTGTAAATTATTCAGCGGTTACTGCTCACTCCTGCGTGAACGCGCGTTGATACGCCCGGGGAATCGCGTGTAAGTGAACAAAGGCGGATGGTCGCCATCGAGTCGATTGTATTGCGAGAACGACCGTTCCATGAATTTTAACACAGAGAGTAGTAGCTCACTGGGGCATTGCACATAGGTATTCGTGGTTTATCGCCCCATATGCCACTCAGTTAATTTTTAAGGTATCAATTTTCATTCATTAAAGCGAAAAATTACAATGTATGTGACAATACTATTTCTTCCGTTTTCTCTTTATTCGTTCGATGTGTTCCTTCGTACAGTTGTATGTCCATTCTCTATTACGATCATTAGCTGACTGTTATTTGTGAATCGGTTGTTTTATTCATATTCGATCTTTAATCATTTCTTCATATATACTCATTAAGTACTGTTTCTGGTCACCAAACAAATTACTAAGTAACACTACATGTTTTTATTCAGAATACAGAAAACAGAGTGGTCACGACATACATGTGTGGCACAGTAGCTGCTGCACATATACTTATTACAAAGACATGACATTTGTAGAAAGGAAGAGTATTACTGTCATTTCTAAATTAATATATATTTTCATTCCACGGACTTAATTAGAATGAAAATTGGATTTAGTTAATCACATAGTGACAATCTTATTTTAGAACATGATAGAATAATGGATAATAATGTATGTGAAAACCTGACGTGTTATTTTAACAGTGCTGATGACGTTACATTGATATTTCTTTAAATTTAATGCCATGAAAATAACTGTATTCTCATATACAGACGGTATTAAAGAATTGTTACTTTATCAGTACACAAGTGGAGAAAATTTATTTATATTAGAGTGTTAAAAGTACTTCCTGAAATTTTCAATCCAGGCTGCTCTTTAAAGATGTGGTCTGGGGAGCAGAATGAATATAGAGAAGCAAATTTTAAAATTCATATTTGTATATGGTATGTGGTATAGTATCGTAGGTAGGTAGTAGGTAGGTCTTTGTTTCTCTACTATAATTGACTTCTTTTGGAGTCAGTTCCATGTAGACTGCTGTATTCTGAACTGGTGGGTTCTGTTTGTTGTGTTTTTATCTATTATTGCAGGATTATTATTATTATTTTATTTACACTTACTTTATGTTGTTCGTCCGTGGTACGCATAGGAACGTTCTGTACACAGTGAAGCATGAGTTGTTGTTGTTGTTGTGGTGGTCTTTAGTCCGCAGACTTGTTTGATGCAGTTCTCCACGCTACTCTGTCCTGTGCAAAACCTCTTCAACTGAGAATACGTACGGCAACCTACGTCCTTTTGAATCTGCTAACTGTATTCGTCCCTCGGTCTCCTTCTAGAATATTTAACCACACACAGTTCCTTCTAATGATAAGCTGACGATTCCTTGATGTCTCATAATGTGTCCCACCAACCTATCCTTTCTCTTAGTCAGAATATGCCAGAAACTCCATTTCACTTTAATTCTGTTGAGCCACTCCTCATTACTTACGTGATCTACCCATCTAATTTTTATCATTTCGTCTGTATCACCACATTTCGAAATCTTCTATCATCTTTTTGTCTAAACTCCTTAACGTCCACGTTTCACTCCCATAAAATGCTACACTCCAGACAAATGCTTTCAGAAAGGACTTCCTAACGTTTAAACTCATATTGAACGTCAACAAATTTCGCTTATTCAAAAACACTTTAAACTTTTCTTCCCATAGCCATTCTGTACTTCTGCCATCAGAAGTTATCTTGCTACCCAAATAACAAAACTCATTTACCACTTTTATTGTCTCACTAGCTTAATTCTCGCTGTTTCGCACGCGTGAACTGGATGGTCTGCATTGGTTGTTTCTACTTCTAAATACAAATTTCCATTGATTTCGCATTAAAACCGCTTTCCTAATCAAGTATTTCGATAGAACGTGCAACCCCCTGATGCACCATTCATGGAAGAATTCAAAACAACCCAAAACTTTTTTTAAATTTTAACCATTGTTCCAAACCAAATTTTCGTATTTCTAGCATCAAAATGGTCTTAGTAGCACTCTTTAAATATTTTCCCTTATTTAACGCGCTCAGTGGTTGAATTTCAAAAAAAAAAAAAAATCGAAACAAGTGGTTTTTAAAATTCCAATCAAAAATCCAAATGCGAATTTTTCTATTTCTTGCCTCGAAATTGCCTTAATATCAACGTATTATATATAAAAAAAACGTTCATCTCCTATTTCACCCCCTTAGGGACGGCAATATCGAAAAATCGCTGATGCCTACAGTGTAAGATCAACAACGTCTACAAATTTCAAGTTTGTATCGTCTGTAGATTCACTTTTCAGCGCCGTTTTCTGTCTTTTGGAAACGGAACACGAACGGGAAATTTCTTTCTTACGCTTTGGCATCTTTCTTGGTAGTTTTACTTTTCAAGCTGTAATATGCACATATATTTTTTTATTCGTACGGTTGTTGCAGAAAAACAACTGAAGAATGTGCATTAGGTTTCGCTGTATATAACCTCTTTGCTATTACAGTGTCAAAAGTCATCGCTGGTCTTCAGTCCGAATTTTATATAAGCTGACGACTTTGAACCACTATATCTTCCTCCCTCTTATAGCTATCGGCACGGAACAGCTATCATGTACAGCGGTAGACTTTGTACTACAAGAACACAAAGAGATGGTTCGTCTCCATTGTCTAGTGTTTGATGAAGAGCAAAATATTGACACCCACACGTAGAATTTTATGTAAGTCGGTAACTTTCAACTCCCACATCTTCCATCCCCTTTATCGTTATCAACACTACCACGATAGTGCACAATGGGAGACTGATACCTACTGCCACATACAAATACTATTCGTTTGCGATGTGTAGTTTTGGCTGCAGAGTGAAATATAGGTAGAAACACCTAAATTTTCATATATATTAAGATTACCTAATCTAACTCCATCAGCATCGCCTGATTTTCTGACACTACATCCTATTACCTTTGTTTTACTCTTGTTAATGTTCGTCTTATACCTTCCTTTCAACACACTGTCCATTCCGTTTAATTGCTCTTCCAGGTCTTTTGCTGTCTCTGACAGAATTAATATGCCATCAGGAAACCGCGAAGTTTTTATTCGCTCTCCCTTGACTTTAATTGCCTCTTCAAATTTCTCCTTGACATTCTTCACAGCTTGCTCAATGTACAGATTGAACAACATTGGGCAAAATCTACAACTCTGTCTTACTCTCTTCCCAACCACTGCGACCCTTTCATGACCTTCGATTCTATTAATTGCTGCCTGGTTTTTGTTATGGTCTTCAGTCCGGAGACTGGTTTGATGCAGCTCTCCACCCTACTCTATTCTGAGCAAGCCTTTTCATCTCCTCATAAGAACGGCAACCCACATCCACTTGAACCTGCTTACTATACGCGTCTCTTGGTCTCCCTCTGCGATAATTACCCCACACACTTCCCTCCAATGCTAAATTTACGATTCCTCGATGTCTAAGAATGTGTCCTACCAAGCGATCCCTTCTTTTGGTCAGGGTATGCCAAAAATTCCTTTTCTCACCAATTCTGTTCAGTACCTCTTCATTATTTATGCGATCTACCCATCTAATTTTCAATATTCTTCTGTAGCACCACATTTCAAAAGCCTTTATTCTCTTCCTGTCCGCACTGCTTATCGTCCATGTTTCACTCCCGTACAAGGCAACACTCCACACAAATGCCTCCAAAAAAAGACTTCCTTACACTTAAATTTATATTCGATGTTAGCAAATTTCTCTTTTTCAAAAATGCTTTTCTTCCCATTGCCATTTTGCATTTTATGTCCTCTGTACTGCGACCATCGCATGTTATTTTACTACCCAAGTAACAAAATTCATCTACCACCTTCATTTTTTCGTTACCTAATCTAATTCCTTCAGCATCGCCTGATTTTCTAAGACCGCATTCCATTATTTTTGTCTTGCTCTTGTTAATGTTCATTTTATACGCTCTCTTCAACACACTGTCCATTCGATTCAACTGCTCTTCCAGGTCCTTTGCTGTCTCTGACAGAATTACAATGTCATCAGCAAAACGCAATGTTTTTATTTCTTCCCCCTGAACTTTAATCCCTATTCCAAATTTTCCCTTGCTTTCCTTCACCGCCTGCTCGATGTACAAATTGAATAACATCGGAGAAAGGCTACATCCCTGTCTTACTCCCTTCCCAACTGATGCTTTCCCTTTCATGCCCTTCGAGTCTAATAACTGCGGTCTGGCTTTTGTACAAGTTGTAAATAACTCTCCTTTCCCTGTATTTTACCCCTGCTGACTTCAGAATTTTAAAGAGTGTATTACAGTCAACATTGTCAAACGCTTTCTCCAAATCTACAAAAGCTAAAAATGTAGGTTCCCCTTTTCTTAATCTGTCTTCTAAGATAAGACGTAAAGTGAGTATTGCCTCCCGGGTTCAGCAATTACAATTAACAACAATGTAACTTGGAAAGAACACTTAGAAACTGATAATGCATTCGCTCACTCGTGACTCAACCAGCTGCGCATTTAATATCCGGTGAATCTGTGTATATTTTAACCACGCAGTACGTGGCGTGAGATGAGACTGTACTTGCTGCTTGTTAGGACGATCACCGCAGGGCGTAATCCGGCTACGAGGCAGAGAAGATAGCGGGGCAGAAAGCCCGCGGGTTCTGGCGCTACACGCCCGTCGGCAAACTCAATCAGCCGCCCACACTGCCTCCACGTGTTTACCCCGTGGCTGCGCACGACAGAAATCCGCCTGCCTCCGATACTGTGGGCGTTCCAAATATTTGCCGCGCTGTCCACGCCTATACCGGCACTTCACAGGCCATTGCGAGTGTGTGGCGGAGGGTACTTACAGCTGAGTCACTTATCAGGGCCTCTTCCGCTTTCGGTCGCGTGTCAACAACGGGCAGAATAACTGCCTGACTGCCCTCGTAATCCCGCACAATTAGTGTTACGCTCTTCGCGGTACATGAGGTACTGTGATATGTAAAGTGATTCTTATAATTATTTGGATCGGGTAACTTCTTTCTGGCATGTACAAAATCTAGTGATTGGTGGAAAAAGGAATGCGGAACAAAAACGGTCTAATGAACGGGAAATACGTGGTCTCCACGCTAGAGATCATTTATTCAATCACACTCTGTTACAAGCCTGAGGTCTATATTACCAAAACTTTTCGGGCTTTTATGCCATGGTCTTATGGATTTGCCATCTTTCCTCCCGACATTACAGATCTGTTCGAATATTGCCTCAAGTCTACTTGTCTATAAGCAAAAAAAATCGCACTGACGTGTTTTACGGCTCACTTTAGATTTGTAGTTTCATAAGCCTTAGCAAACATTGTGGACAAAAGTAATAATGTAAACAATAAGACATTAATTACTAAGAGTGTCTGAAACCCTTTTAGGAAAACAATTTTTAGGTATCGGCGGGTTTTGAACCACTGACCTTCGGCGTCACAGTCCAACGCATTACCCACTACGCTACCGCCAACGCCGAGAAGGTCATTCTTAAATTTCATACTATTCATGGCCGTTGTTAATTGATGCTAATATGGCATTTGTAGGCACTAGATTATCATGTATCATACGAAGAACGACGTGTTTTTGTTAATTCTTCAGTGCGCCATTGGTTTGAAATGAAAACGTGTAAGTTAAAATAAGAAAATCATCAAATACGCAACGCAAGATGGCTTATGCCAGAGACAGTTCTGGGCGATGAATGTCACGTGACATCTGTGAACGGCTGGTTTTCGTTAGTTCAGTGGAGGGTGTCAAAACTCTGTTATTTTTACAAATATCTCTCAAACGATACGAGATATGAAAAAAAATAAGGGGACAAAGCTGTAGAGAATCTTCTCCTCTACAAATTCGGTTATTCGATTTTAGCGTCAGATGAACGGTTTATATGCAATTAAAATTACATTACAAACGGCCTTTTCTTGGTATTACTAACGTATTTCATGTCCAAAATATTTGAAAAAGCGAGGTTCTGGTCTCTGGTAGCCAAAATTTATGTCTGTAAAATTTGGTGCCGATCGGTTGAACGGTTCGACCTAAAAAGTTGGAACACGTTACAACCAGACATACATCGTCAAATCGCCGTTATTTTTGCAAATATCTCTGCGACGATGCAAGATATGAAAAGAAACATAATAGAGCAAAGTTGTAGAGAATTTTCTCCTCTACTAATTAAGTAATTCAATTTTCGTGTCAGATGAACGGTTCGTTTGCAATTACAATTATATTACAAACGGCTTTTTTGGCGTTACTACCGTATTTTTTGTCCGAAAAATTTGAAAATGGGAGGTTCTGGTCTCTGTCGGCCTACAATTATGTCTGTAAATTTGGTGTTGTTCGGTTGAACGGTTCGTCTTAAAAACGGGGAACACGTTTCGGACAGACAGACAGAAAGACATATACAGACATACATCCCAAAAACGCCGTTATTTTTGCAAATATCTCTGAAACGATACGAGATATGAAAAAAACTTAAGAGAGAAAAGTTGTAGAGAATTTTCTCCTCTACAAATTGGGTTATTTGTGTCAGGTGAATGGTTAAGCCGTTATTTTTATTTAAATTTCGAGCTGTCAAAAAACGATCGCAAAGACCCACTTTTAGTGTTACTACCGTAACCTAAAGTGGGCACTGAAAACAGCAAACAAAACACCTGTCATTTGGTTCCATTATGTAGACGATATGTTTGTTGTGTGGAGTCATGACAGAGAGGAGCTCGATCGTTTTCTTGAACACCTCCAAGGGATTTATTCTAGTATGTAGTTTACCATGGAGAAGCAGACAGACGGAAAACTGAATTTTCTCGACGTGACAGTTTTATTATGTTTGTTGTAAATCAATCGGACTCAACTGTGTTGTCATTAGCTTACAAACTACTTAAACTAAGGTAAACTGACCTAAGGAAAACACAAACACCCATGCCCGAGGGGGGACTCGAACCCCCGACGGAAATCGGCCGCGCGCACCGCAGCACAGCGCCCCAGAGCGCACGGCTAATATGCCGCGGCGTGTTAGTTATCAAAAAGGGGAATGGCAGTTTGGGCCCCACAGATTATTGGAACCCGACACACACAGACCGTTATCTACACAGGGATTAAAACCATCACCCACAACAAAAGCGAGGCATGAGAAAGGCGTTGGTGCACAGAGCAAGGAACATCTGCGAACCGGAACTACTCGACGTGGAGTTAAAACAGCTGACTAACGCTTTACTCAAAAATGGCTGTTCGTCCCCAGAGATACGATGAGCGTTGAAACCACCACGTAGAATTCAGAACGATGAAATGTTGCTGTGAATGCTTTCTACCTTCCATTTAGGATGTCACCGAGAGCATCGGTAAAATTTTGACGAAACCGAATGTCGCCTTTATTTACAAACCTACTCGAAAGACATAGGATCAGATAAAATCGGCAAAGGATGCTGGCAAACCGCTGGAAAAGGCAGGAATTTCTAGGATTCCGTGTAGGTGTGGAGACGTATACGTGGGCACCACATTGACAGATCAGCTGTTGCTAAACATGTTTTTCAACCATAGAACCACCTTAGTCAATTAGATAATACTCAGGTTTTGACTGCCACAAATGTATATCACGAAAGACTGTACAGGGAGGTTATAGACATTGTAAAACACCCAATAATTCCAATAGAATGTAGGAGGGCGTGAAACTGAATGAAATACGGTTTCCGACCGTAGTGGCCGTGCGGACCGTGACTGGAGCGCCTCGGTCCCCTCGGCCACCGCGGCCGGCAGTTCGGCTGCAGTCAGTAACGAGCCAGGGTGAGTATCGGACGTACTAAAGAGCCACGATCCCCCTTGAGAATGTCCTCCGCAGATGAGGATGAAAGATTGGGTTTCAGTAACAAATAGGCCAGAAAATTTTAGTAATTTTGACCTTTCCGGCCATGAAAGTTTATATTTTAGAAGACTCAGATCTAATACGCTCTGTACCATACAGCCAGAGTTAGAGTATGACTAGTTTCCTCCTAAAAGACGGTACTGCTACACATAGCGTGCCACTGATGATTAGAATGGTTATGGACAGATACTTCGCCTTTAACGTCCGGACGAATCTCAAATTATTGTCTTTCCTGGTCGATGCATGGGAGTACGAACTAGGCAAAATCGCTATTCATTTCAACTATGTAACCCTTTCCGGTAAATTTAAACAACTTTCCGCATACAGATTTCGGACAGTTTGTCGTCCTTAGTGGGTATGCGGACGAGATAGGTGTTGTAACCACCAAGACGGAAAAAAACGTAAGACCTGAAGGCTTAATCGAGAGTTTTTCCCGGATTTCTGGAGCAAATATTAATTAAACTGCAAAATATTGTAAACGATTAACAGACGCACACTGAGATTACATTTCAAGAATTGGGCGGTCAGAATAAGGCAAGTTATCGAGTGATCCTGTATCTTTGTACCTCGTCCACGTTGCGACAATACCCTACACTGTATTTATCACAGATAATATTAAAGCAAGTGTAACAACCTGCGTATTGGACTATGTACGGTTCTGATTTAGAGGTTTGGCTCGATGTTATCTTTCGGTCAAACCGTACGTACCTTCTACCTTAGTTACAGATATTTTTTTCCTGTGGTCCTGTAGTTAAAATCACTCTACGCATAGGCCGTTGTTTGCGAAACAAATAAGAATTGTTACATAAATTACTGGTTCATTAATAAGAAGGATTTTATTGTAACGTTTGCAAAGGATGTTCGCAGTTAGAGATTTAGTTGAATAAGGTTTACTCAATCAAATTAGTTCCTTATTGGAAGTCGTAAGATGAAATATTAATCATAAATTGAATAAAATGGATGAACAGTTGTATTGTATGCGATAAGAAAGTGGTAGCACTTTTCCCCAACTAAGTAATCATAATTATATGAAACACAGAAACTCACTTACTATATTGTGTGATAAATCGACACACTACATTAGATACACGAGATGTTAAGCATGTTGCTTGAATTTTCAGTGTTACTGTAAATAATATGATGATCTGCTTATATTTCCATTAAACATTTATATCAAATAAAGTCAGTCGTTAAATAAATAAATATAAGTGTGACCCTTTCAATATGATAGCTGGAGACAATAAGCTACCATCTAAACAAGAGTGTTTTGAAATTATATGACGCATTCAAGATTTGGTTATTTTCAGCTTGATTTTTCAATATTTTGATATAGTAGTCACAAACATTTGTAATTTTTGAGATTTGAAATTATTTTTAGGATATGAGATATGCATGATTATTCTGATATTGTACATGTCTTAAATGTTGACGGTAAATAATTTATAGCTTTTATTATTCTGAATTATTGGGGTGTGGAACTCCTAGATGTTATCCAGACACCCTTACAAAACGCTCGGATAATAGTCCTTCCCACAATACCATTACTTATACTAATTGCGTCACTCTACTGACATTACTTCCGTAAAGACACAACGTCAAAACAACATCACTTTGCTTCACTCCGAGATATATGGTAACGAACATTACAGATACGTTCAAACTTCGGAATTAACCATCTAGTTATGGCAGGACTACAGTCAAGACAAGCGGTGTGATATCTATGGACTATATAAGGATCTTTGTTCTTCATGCAATATACATATTCAACGTCAGTGTTCATGTAACCTTGGAACTAAGGTGATGCTATACTTTATCTGTATGTCCACTTCGGAAAGATAGACTGACAGGAAGCGAGGTAGACCTTACATGGAGTGAAATATTATACACTATTGACCATCTAAAATGTAACACCTAAATGGATAGAAAATATCACAGCTTAATCTATTTGCGAAATAAAATGTACAGAGATGACATGATTGACAGTAGAGCCCTATGTGAATTGAGAAAGAAGATGAGAACAGTACTGAGTGTCCTAAGAATTATAGCTACAATCATTGACCCACAGCTTGGCATTGAATCACAGAAGCTCTGGGTGTGTTGTAAGGTATAGGAGTGTACTCTGCTTCATATATTTCCAAAGGTGTCGTTCTGTAATCTTCGCCCAGAGTTTTCGATACCTGAGAGATCGGCTCAGTAGGGCAGCAGTGCAATCTGTTGGCCAACGAAGAAGTGTTACATGTAATTCCGCATTATCATGTTGCAACATGGCCGTCAATAAGCTGTTAACGTGTAGAAAGAATAACAGACTACAACACCTCAGGGTTGTAAAGATGGCTGGCAATGCGTACCGAGCAATGCATGGTAGGTTTGTGGGAGTGGAATCTAACGCCCCACAAAACCATAGGGGACAGCGGGGCTAACTGAATACTTGGATTTGAAATAAAGTGGACTTTTGCGCATGCACCGTGACAGCAGAAACGTGGAGACGCCATTACGTCAGTCATTGTTGTACTCGGAAGTCTTGCCTATCCAATGAAGAAGTCTATTTCATGTTATGACTACACAAATTGACGCAGCATTTGTTTAAAGTGTAGGGGGTAAGTGGCTCACAATTAGTTAATGCACGATTTGTAAAACAGACATCTCAATCGCTAAGGATTTCCAGCAGTTTGTAAGATATTAAAGCCTTGAAATGAGTTGAGGCATCATATTGGGTCTTCCCTCTGCCACATTATTAACTTGTGCTGCTATATGTTTGAATACTGGGGAAGTATTTCACAAAAGCGTTAAAGCGTACTTTGTGGCTAAATGAACTAAGAACGGAGCTTTACCTGGTGGGAAACTGGATAAATGAGAAAACATTTCTGAAATTACTGTATCCATCACGTTCTTCAGAATCAGTACTGAAATTTTTCCAGGAGATTGAGATGAAAACTACGGACCTCTATGTCGTTCAGAATGGCGCTTTGTCTGCTTTGAGCTATAGAGACGAGATCCTTAATCGTTTTGTTATGCCCTACGCTGAAGCCTTAAGAAGTGGGTTCCTTCTGCTGGACGATAACGCTCGCCCACTCAGAGCTGCACAGGTGGACTACATGCTTGAAACTGAGGGAATTGAACGGATTTAGTGACCAGCTTGTTCACCGGACTTAAACCCGATTGACACTTACACTTGGTAGACACTTTTCAGGCACATCAGCACCTCCCACAACGGTTGCAGAGCTGAATATTGCACTCATGGAAGAATGGCCAAAAAACCCTCAAGAGCTGACTGATGACTTCATACTGTCTATGCCACGCAAGGTGTGCAACTGTATGGCCGTCCGAGATGATCGCACATCATATTAAAGGTCAACAAGTATGACTTTTTCAATATTATGGTTGCCTCATGGTGTCTCGCTCCAAGTAAATGCCACGTAATCTTCAAGTAAAGAGTTGAGGCAGCAAAATATCGTACTGTATCACACACAAATTACAATTGTGACCAATATCTGAATGAAATACGTTACTAAATGTATACTGTGTATGATATCTCAACTGAACTCCCAATTGGTTTCAGCAGTGTATTTCTCTGAAGGATAATCCGTAATCATTATGGGCAACTATTCGTCTTCGTTTGAATTTCGAAAAGTTCCCGAAAGACTCTCGCTGTCTTCTGTGAGACATACTGAAACTTTATGCAAAACAACACGCGAAAACACCACTAAGTCCACACGGACCTCTTTGTTTAGTGCTTCCAGATGTCACTAATGGTGTCTGTTATGTGTACCTGCGCTCAAATTCCAATAATGTCGATCTCTCGTCGTCGCAAATGCATGCTCTAGATTTTATCGGATATCCGTGCTTCACAGTGTTGTATTCTGAGTTTGCAGTGTTAAAAGTAAGTAAATACAGGGTGTCCCAGCTATCTTGTCCACCCAAAATATCTCTGGAACAGTAACAGCTATTGGAAAACGGTATCAATGTACGGCTGGGACACATGAATTTACATATTTGGAAACATTCTAAAACGAAAGCAATTGTGTTTTTTAAGACAAACTTATGTTTTTTTTTTTTTTTAATGGACACCCTATATTTTTTCTTCATCAATCCATAGTATGATAAATCACACAAACAATGCCGTTGATTGCATCGCAATATTTCAATTGCATCCAGAGATATTGCGACGAGAAGTTGACGCTTGAAAAACCCGAAATACGCTGCTAGCGCACGTGCTGAGGCTCAGGCGAGAACCCCATGCTGCTCAGGACGAGCGCTAGCCGCGCGTTTCGCCTATTTCAAGCGTCAACTTCGCGTCGCAATATTTCGGGATGTAATTGGAATATTGCGATGCAATCAACGCCATTGTTTATGTGATTTGTCATGCTATCAATTGCTGAAAAAAATATAGGGTGCCCATTTAAAAAAATTAAGCTTGTGTTAAAAAAACACATTTTCTTTCGTTTTAGAATGTTTCCAAATATATGCATTCATGGGCTCCAGCCACACATTGATACCGGTGAAAGTCGTTTTCCAATAGCTGTTATTGTTCCAGAGATATTTTGGGTGGACAAGATAGCTAGGACACCCTGTATATATTATAATATGCAGTTATTATAAAATAGTAATAATGTAGATAATCAGATTATTCCCATATTATTCATTGAGAAACACTGATAATAGAAACGTCACAGCAATAAAGATTCATAGGCCATGTGACGTACTTTTGATAAAGCATTTCCCAGTTGCAATTGTTATTCAGTCACAGGAACGTCACACGCTGCAGATTGTTCACTTGAAGTCTAAAAGCGAAGCTCCCCAGAATTCCTGCCGCTAGCCCTAGCACCGCCGTAAATGGAGATGAGAAATTTCTGTCCCTCGTTTCTGTCCCCGTCTTTCAAGATAAACTGAAAGCGCTGTACACGCTGCGCTCGCAGTGCGGGCGCAATCGAATATCCGAGGCTTTCTCGAGGCGGAGACCAGAGAAGGAAGACTCGAGAATGTAGTTTTAAAGCTGCAATCCCTGGCCTCGCCACTGAGTAGGGAATACTGTATGCAGGAGATGTGAGCCTTCAGATTATTGCGGAGTGAGACGCAGATGGCGGCAACTTATTGGGAAAAAATCCAGAGAGAGCACTCTGACGTGGGTAGCTTGTGTAAGTAGATTTCCAAGCGCTGTGTTTTGAAACATTCTATTGCACTGTCACTCCAAACGCTACGTCGTGTACAAGAGGATGTCTTTAGTAAGAACAATAATTTAGTACTATTTTTCTCAAACTAAAATTGATTCTATGCTTAATAGTCATTGAAATCAGTCCATCTGGTACAGTGAGAATCTATTCTTAATGTCGTCAGTAATAAATATCTTCAACAGTAGCTCTACTGTTAGACTGTTCGCGGATGATGCTGTCGTTTATAGGTTAGTGAAGTCAACTGAGGATCAAAAGCAACTGCAAAGCGATTTAGATAAAATTTCTACATGGTGCGAATATTGGCAATTGACACTAAATAAATAAAAGTGTGAAGTAATGCACATAATAAAAGAAATCCGCTGAACTTCAATTACGCAATAAATCAGTCAAACCTTAAGGTCGTAAATTCTACCAAATACCTAGGAGTTATAATTACGAACAACTTAGACTGGAGAGAACACAGAAAATATGGTGGAGAAGGCGAACCAAAGATTACGTTTCATGGCAGAACGCTTCAAAGATGCACCAGCTCCACCAAAGAGACTGCCTACATCACACTTGTGCGTCCTCTCCTAGAGTACGGTTGCCCATTGTGGGACCCTCACCAGGTGGGACTGACGGAAGACATGGAGAAGGTTCAGAGCAGGGCAGCTCGTTTTGTTTTATCACGTTACAGGGGGGAAAGCGTCACGAAAATGTTCAACGAATTGGGGTGGAAATCATTAGAAGAAAGACGTTATTCATTGCGGCGTGATCTGTTTGCGAAGCTTCAATCACCAACTTTTACTTCTAAATGTGAAAATATTTTGCTAGCACCCACCTACTTAGGAAGACATGACCATTCCAATAAAATAAGAGAAATCAGATCGAAAACGGAACGATTTAGGTGTTCTTTCTTCCCGTGCGCTATTAGAGAATGGAACGGTAGAGAAAAGTTATGAAGGTGGTTAATGAACCCTCTGCCAGGCACTTAAATGTCATTTGCAGAGTATCTATGTAGATGTAGATAGATGAACCATTTCCAAAGTCGTCCAATCAAGCATTTTTGTTTTGGAGCACTACATTAAGAAAGGAATGCACACACAATATTTCTAAGAATAGCTTTAACAACTATAAAGTTATTGCTCGAAAATATTCAATGTTTGTAAATCTAAGGGACTTCACTGCTGCGGTTATCAGTTCCTATAAGGCTTACAAACTAGTTGAGTCAACTTATGCTAAGGACAAAAAGGAGAAAACACACACACACACACACCACCACCACTTCGATGGAGGACTCGACCCTCCGATGGAGAGTAAACTCGCACTCTGTAGCAAGGCACCTGAGAGCGCTCGGTCACTCCGCAGCAGCGAGTTATTGCTGTCGTGGTTCGAAAAAATAAAGAGTAGTATGTAGTGTTCAAAAAAATGTTTCAATATTTGTTAAGATTAAGGGACTTAACTGTGGAGTCATCAGTCCCTAAACTTACAAACTACTCATCAACTACCTTTATACAAAAGACGACACAGACATCCATGCTCAAGGGGGGATTCGAACCCCCGATGGGGAACGGCCCGATCGCATCGGAGCATAGCGCCTCAACGCGCTTGGGCACTCCGCCGCGGCTATAGTGTTGAATGCTGTGAAGTGTGTAAGTAAATTAGTGAAATGAAATGCAGTAATAAATGTAAAGTGAATAACAAGTGGAGTAAAAGTTGAAAACTTAATTCATTTCAGAATATTCAGTCACAGGAGAGTACAACAGCAGACCTGTGGCCGCAATCCGAAAGTACATCGGTTGGCTCACACACCACATTCAGTAGGACATTGTCCCACCGAGTATTCATTGTGGCAGAACGCGTCAGGGAGTCCATTACTCAATGTTCAAATATTTGTAAGTCCATCGGACCAAACTGCGTGGTCATCAAAAATGTTCAAATGTTTGTATAGTCTGTGGGACGTAACTACGGGGTCATTAGCTCTCCTGCGAACCATGCAAGACTAGCACTCCTGGAAGAAATGTACTCTCCGCTGCAGAGTGGAAGTTTCATTCTGGAAACATCCCTTAGGCTGTGGCTAAGCCATGTCTCCACCATATCCTTTCTTACAGGAGTGCTAGTCTTGCATGGTTCGCAGGAGAGCTTCCGTGAAGTTTGGAAAGTAGGAGGCGAGGTACTAGCGGAAGTAAAGTTGTGAGGCGGCATCGTGAGTCGTGTCGGGATAGCACAGTTGGTAGTGCGCTTGCCCGCGAAAGGCAAAGGTTCCAGGTTCGAGTCCCGGTTCCGGCACACAATTTTAATCTGCCGGGAAGTTTCATATCAGCACACACTTCGCTGCAGAGTGAAAGCTTCATTCTGAAAACATCTCTTAGGCTGTGGCTAAGCCATTCTCCACCATATCCTTTCTTCCAGGAGTGCTAGTCTTGCATGGTTCGCAGGAGAGCTTCTGTGAATTTTGGAAAGCAGGAGGCGAGGTACTGGCGGAAGTAAAATTGTGAGGCGGCATCGTGAGTCGTGTCGGGATCGCACAGTCTGTAGTGTGCTTGCCCGCGAAAGGCAAAGGTCCCAGCTTCGAGTCCCGGTTCTGGTACACAATTTTAATCTTCCAGGAAGTTTCAATGTTTGATTTATTTGTTTAACAAATGTATTTTATGTAATTGCTGTTTCGTTTACGCCTCAATCCCGACCCAAGGAAAAGATCTCAAATGTTTGTGAGATTGCCTTTAAAAGTGCTATCCTAACAATAAGATGTTACTGTGTAGTTAAAACTTCTCATCGTGATAACTGGACAATGCATTTACAGTCAAGTCAGTAGTGGCCTCTTCAACTCTATCTTTTAATGTCAGCTCTAGTACAGTTGTTGTCGTAAGTGTTCATTCTTTAACAAAGCAAACAAGAATCCTATTCATTTGAAGAGAAAACTCTGTTCATTACGTAACAGAGCTCTTCAGTAGCATGGTGGTGTAATTGCAATCATATAATTAGAATCACAATTTCTCATCATCTCATAATTTTCATTTCTTTTCCTTAAGAGGCAGAGATTTAGCATTTTTCCAAAACTTAATAAATTCAAACTATATCAATGTACGTCGGAATAGTAATGTCCAGGAAATAAGAGGGTTAAAACACCTCGTATTTCGGAGATAATTTGTTAGAGTGCTATTACAAATAGTACCCACAGTTGGGTTACTCGCTCTCTCTGTGCTTAGTTCAGATCTCTCTGTAACTAGTTCGTTGTGATTAGTACCTTTCTGTAATTAGTTTCGAAGTATTAGATGGGGATCATTTCAAGAAAGGGTTTTGATAAATTATTTATTTCTTACAATAAACTTTAGTATCGAGATCACACGCTATTACATTTCAAGATCTTTGATCGGGATAGGCTAGGAAGGAAGAATTAGAAACTTCTGCTTCCCGTTAATAGACTGATTCATATTAGTGATATTTGAACTTGAACTTAGTTTGAAAGTTTAAGGAATTGACATTAAAAACCTTATTTTGAAGAATTAAAGTTAGTGGAAAATGTAATACGATCCAGAGACTTTCATGTAATGAGATTTTTACGAAATATACTCACGTATTGTGAACGTTCGAAGTAGTGTTTTTTTTTTTTTTTTTTTTTTTTTTTTTTTTTTTTTTTTTTTTTTTTTTTTTTTTTTTTTTGTGAATGTGATTTCTTATAACTGTGTTTATTTCAGAATATAGAATCAATAAAACTTTAAAAAGTGACTCGAACAGTTATTCAAGTATTTAGATCCCTGATATAGTCCATGATTAATATAAAAGTCAACTTGTGTTAATATCTTTGACTTTCGTAAGAAATCATTTAATATGTGTGTGGAAAATATTTTAACAGTTTTCGTTGGGAGACTTTGAATAAAATCTTACTAAAGAATAATTCAAGGAACAACTTGATAGGAAAAGATCAGGCATAAATAATATCTTTTGTGACTGGCTTCAGACTGTCTGAACTAGCGGTACTTATTCAAAATATCAGTTTATTAAATATCGACCCCTGAGTGACAGAATTTCACGTTCAAACATTGCAGAAAGGCTTTACGTTTCAATAGATGCACAGAAGCAATATTTACGGTGTAAAAATACGAGAAAAATATAAATCTTATTCATTACCAAACACATATCAGGTCTACCAACGTAAATTTCATACTGGGATCACAAATAGAATTTAGAACCCGTCCATTCTCTACGATCTTTGAAACACAAGCCAAAATCTACGACTTATAAACTGTCGTCTTACAAAAAAAAAGCCACAAGCAAGCCTTATAAGTCACAAACTGGTCTAGAACGTGGAAACAAGTCGTCAGAAACTGAAGCCAAATGTAATATTAACCCAAGCCAAGTTACAATGTGGAAAATGAGGTCACTACTGACGAAACAAAGTTGTGTGAAGAATGGGGATGGACGTAGGCTCCGTCCTTCTCTAATGGACCCATCGCAAAATTCCCAGGAAGTCGTTTAGGGAAACCAACAAAAACAATCAGAATCCGGATGACAAGATCTGTTGCCCCATGTGCAACATGCTATGGTTATCAGACGTCCTATTTCATCCGGACACTTCCTGTGTTTTGGACGCTAAAATAGACAGCGTATATATATATATATATATATATATATATATATATATATATATATATAAAATGAGAACATTTCCTCTTTTTCTAATTATACAACTGTTTCAGTGTAAAAGTGATCAAATACAAAACTTTGAACTCTCATAATCGCAAAATCTAAATAATTCAAACTTCCTTTCAACAATGTGAATTTTTTCCAGGCGTTTATTTTTTTCTATGTCGCTGGCGAACCAAGCTAACGATTTCACTACAATTAAGTACCTGGTGTAGTAATTAACCTGAAATACGATCCACATTACGTATGCAAGAACGGAAGAAATGTCGGTTTCGACTTCTTTTGATTTCAAATTATAACACTTTTGTAAATTTTTATATGAATTTAAATGTGTCACCATCTTTGAATAATGACATCTGATAATCCTAACCAAAGCACCATGTCGTTTTCTTTCATTTTTTCTTTTTCTTTTCTTTCTTTTATGTATGCTGAGTGAGGCACGCGTCCTTACGTTAACTATTCAGTAACACTTCACAATGGAAACAAAATTCCATTTACTCTGTCAACACACCGTAATTAAGTATTTGAGCAACACATGTCAAATTATACTTCATCAAAGACAACTGCAACATAAGTAAAACGTCTCTGGTTGCAATATTCTTTCTTATATATTAAAAGAATCTACGAAAACTAAAGTCAGTCGGCCAGACCAAACATCACGGCCGATTTCCTCCATATTTGTCTTAAGCGAAAGGTATTCATCTACATATTTGCCATCAAGTATCATAATTTACATAACTCTCGCCTTCATTTTTCTATACGCAAACGCCATTACCTTCTGTATATTTCTTATGGGGAACTCCTTGCTGTAAAGTCAGTAGGTCAGGCCGTTCTATCCGACCGATTTCCTTCATTTTTTCTTTAAATGAAAGGTATTCATTTAGAGATATGTGATTAAGTGTCAGAATTAACTGAAGACTCTCGATCATTTATTTTTATTCAAACGCGGTATCCTTCTGTCCTTTCATTGAATATTTTAATCGATTTGTTTTACGGTATATTCGGTTCTAATTAAGGTACGCAGTTCTTTTTGGCCTAACAACACTCAGCGGATCAAGCTCTTTCATTTGCGCTGTTAGACACTTGCATTGACTGATTCTGAAGAATGCTATGAATGAACATTCAACTTTACTTCCATTTCTCCCCAACTTTTTTGTTATTCCATTAATGGTGCGAAGAATTCGCATGGGTCCTCTTGTTAATATAATTTCATTAATATGTTCAAATATGATTTATCTGCTGTTATGGATCCCTAGACATACAAACTGCTTAAACTAAGTTATACTGAGGACAATGCACACACTCGCTCATGATTGAGAGAGGACGCAAATGTGCGACACGAATGGCCGTGCAACTACGTCCGCAACAGCTGCAATTTTCACTTTACTTAAAACCATGACCCATGGTCAAAAGCCATCATCTTGTGGTATCTACATAGTATCAAACAATAAAAACCAATAAATTTAGCAAATGGTAGCAATATGTATCCTACAATAATTATTCAGATACACCAAGAGTTCAGTGTTGATACTTATCGCTATCATTTGATTAATTCTGTTACATTTTGTTCGTTGATACTGTGTAGATACCATTAGATGATGGCTTTGGGAGTTGAAACCTGCATTGTTTAAATAAAAAGAAAGGTGGTACCGGTGCAGATAGTTTCTTAATTGACATTACACTCATTTCTGCAATGGACACCAAGTAGTTGAACATACTGGACAAGAATTTAAGTAGTCAATATAACCTGCCTGGTTGTTAATATTTACCTTTAAAGTTTACTTTTCCAGCCCTGGACAATGTTGCCAGGTGTCCCGATTTTAAGATGACAGTTGACACGTCGCAAGTCACTTTTGATCGGGATGCCCAAGGTTCCGATTTTGCCTCTAAGGTGGGAAACTTCTTTCAAAAGGCGGAAGAAAACCAGCTATAAGTGGCATTAGGATGCACGAGGTAATGGAAACCAATGCGTTAAAGTGATATGGTGTGTATCCAAAGGATATGTGGTTGTAAATGGAAGAAAAAGTACGACGACCTTCCCCCTAGCAAATGATCCGTGACGCGGCGGATTAGCCGTGCGCACTGAGGCGCCGTGGTGCGGTGCACGCGACCGTTCGCCGTCAGGGGTTCGAGTTCTCCCTCGGGAATGGGTGTTTGTGTTGTCCTTAGGTTAGTTTACCTTAGATTAAGTGGTTTGTAAGCTACGGTCTAATAACTCAGTAGTTGAGTCCGATAGATTTACAAACGTTCGTTTGAAATGATTCGCATTACTTCACATTCGTAGTTGCGGAAGGGTAATTCCCAGGTGTAGGTAAGCACAAGAAGACAGAATAACAAGCGAAACAGCAAGCTCTACGAGTTGCAGCACAAGATGTCGAAAGTTAATTGTTGTAGTGAAGCAAAATATTCTGCAAACAAAAGTTGTACTATAAATCTAGTTATAGATGGAATCAGTTAAGAAGGAGCGGAAAATGGAAACGGGAGTAGGATTCGTTATCTATTGCAAGGTATGTAAGACGGACTCATATTAAAGAATACTAAAACAAATGAGGTACGACATGTTTGAAAGAACGGGGAGACCCACAGTAAGACGGGTTGATTCGATTAAGAACAGTTTAGGCAGGAATATGGAATCGCACAAAACATTGACAGAAGCAGAATGGTGGGAAAACGGGGAAGAGTGGTGACGTGCTGTAAATGTCCCTATCAGCCCAGAATCTGGATTAAAGGCAATTTCACGACGACTACGACGTAGAAGTGTAAACATAAGTGTTTCTTTGGCGAAGGTACAAAAGAAAGGCGTTTGATGTACTCTACGTAAAGGTATTTTCTCTTTCAAATGCTTATAAAGCTATTGGAGCAAACTGCAGTGGTCATCAGTACGCCGGCCGCGGTGGCCGAGGGGACCGAGGCGCTCCAGTCACGGTCTGCACGGCCACTACGGTCGGGGGTTCGAATCCCCCCTCGGGCATGGATATTTGTGGTGTCCTTAGTTGTAAGTTGTTCATTAGTAGTTTGTAAGTTTAGGGACTAATGACCCCGTAGTTAAGTCCCATAGACTCTACAAACATTTGAACATTTTCATCAGTACGTATACTAGCCCGAGGTAGGACTGGAAACTCCAGTGTGGAGCAGGCGTGCACTCCGCAGCAAGGCGCATTAGAACGCACGGCCACTCACGTGCGCCGTCTTTTCTTGTACTTTATTTTTTTGTAATATAAATCCGTAGCATGTATAAATGGTTTCATGGCCTCCATTTATCGGTTGTGGTTGAAACTTCTCTATAGTTACAATCATAAAAATACGCACCAAACACAATTGACCTCTTACACGTAAAACAAGAGCGATCCTGTCTACGGATGCAACTTCAAACCATATTTCCATATCGGCAACTGTTCAGCGAGATAGGTTCACGGAAATACTCCGTACTGCAACAGATGACATCTTCCGAAGTAATGGCAGCGGGGACTAAAGCATCATTTTATGAATTGCGGGACCAGTCCCTGCGGAGGTTCGATTCCTCCGTCGGCTATAGGTGTATATGTTGCCCTTATCGTAAGTTAGCTTAAGTAGTTTGTACGTATAGGGACCGATGACCTTAGTAGTTTGGTCCCTTAAATTTACAAGCATAAGAATTTTTATGGTATCTCACGAGCTTTCAGTGACGGAATTCTTGTGGCTACGTCGGAGGTCAGTTAGGCTGCAGAACATATCTCGCCTCAGAGTTAATCCTCTTAATGGCAGTACTGATTACGACTTGAAAGTAGAGCAGAGGGCGCGGGCAATCCATTAGGCTGTTTTATCCGGACGCCTTTAGCTTGGCCGGATATCCTAACGCGTCGGCATCTACTTGTGATGTTCTCCATTACATTAAAGCAACATGCAACTCATTACTATCACAATTCGTGACCGGAGCATATCTTTCTCCTACGTAAGATCATTGAAATATATGCACCCATACTAAATTAAAAATCAAAATTATATACCCATGTTGAGTTGTTTAAGTTTACCTACTTTTGAGAGTGTGTTTGTGTTGAGAGTTCCTATGAAGTTTTTCTATTTTGATCTTAAGAGATTTTGAGGAGCTCCGACTCTTCTGCGCATGAAGTTCCTGGTCCCCCAGAAACCTGCAATACATTTGCACAAAGGACCCAAACAATTTGGCACAGTTTTCTTGTGCATAAATCAATTACAGACTGAACTAATTCTTGCAGAGTGGAAATGTGTACTAATCCATCCTCTCCACAAAAAAGGTACAAAAACTGATCCAAATAACTACAGGGGAATTTCACTGCTCCCATTAATATACAAAAATGTTTCAAAGGCCCTGTTAAGCAGACTAGAAGAACAGGCGGACCAGTTAATAGGAGAGTATCAGGCAGGGTTTCGTAAAGATCGATCTTGCGTCGAACAAATATGGAACCTAAAGAATACTTTACAAATAAGAAGGTGCAGAAACACTGTGGTGACTTTCGTAGATTTTAAAAAGGCTTATGATTCAATAGACAGGCAAACATTATTACACACATTAGAGGAATTTCGGATTGACAGGAAAACAAGGTCAACAAGCATTAACAGGAACAACCTCTAACGTCAAATTCATGGGAGTAACATCAGAAGCATTTCACATCGTTACTGGTGTCCGCCAAGGAGATGGACTCTCCACCCTTTTGTTTAACTAGGTACTGGAGAAAATTGGGCGGACATGGGAAAAAGAAATTAAGGGAATTCCACTTGGAATTAAAAAGGAGCAAAAGGAGCAGAGAATCAGGGTGAAGTGTCTGGCTTTCGCGGACGATTTTGCAATTCTAACAAGCAACAGAGATTAAGCAAGACTCGCACTGGAGAAGCTTCATGAAATCTCAAAGAAAACTGGGCTACAAATCTCTTGTGAAAAGACTCAATACATGGAAAACAAGCCTGTAGATAGTCTCCCCATCACAACTAAGTATGGAAAAGTGGCACAAGTTTCTCACTTCAGATATCTAGGAGAGATACTCCAAGCATCAGGTCTGAACTCAATAGCCAAACAAGAAAGGGTCTCAAGATTATTACAAAGAGCATATATGCTAACTTGGAACCAGTACAATAAGAAATCTATATCTGTCAATGAAAACCTAAGGCATTACAGCATAGTAGTCCTACCAGAGGCACTCTGTGCTGCAGAAACTACAGTGATTCATGATCATACGAAGATCAGAGAGATTGAAAAACAGGAAATAAAAATTTTGAGGAAAATATATGGTTCAGTGTTTCGGGAAGGAATTTGGATAAAGCGGCCAACTAGAGAGATTTACAAGGACATGGAAACAATAACTGACACCATCAGAAAGAGAAGGATGAAATTTTATGGTCATATCATCAGGATATTTGAGATAGCAAACAAGAGCAAAAACAATACGAAGTGGATCACTGAAACAGAAGAGGATATTAAAGAACTGGGAATCACACAAGACAACATAAACAATAGAGTACAGTTCAGGAACATTATAAAGAAACATAAACTTAAACAAGAACACACGGACAACAGAACAGGAAAAAAAGTGGTCAGAAGAACGCAAGAGACAACACAGTGAACGCATGAAGAGAATTTGAGAAAAGCAAAGGAAGAAGAAGAAGTCATAATTACTCAAGTTCAATCGCTCTCTTTAAAGGAATTAATCGAAAATAATAATAATAATAATAATACCCAAGTTGGCGATGCTGTAAGAAAGCAACTGAAGAAAGTTTACCGCAGTTTGATGAGATAATAAACTAACACATAGCCGTGTATCTTTGACAGTTACAGAGTTTTCCTCAAGAAAATGGGTATTTTTTTGTTTAATATAAATCGTCTTAAATGGTTAATTACGGTATTTTATGCCTAACACGCCTGTTTACCTCATGCAATTTGTTTCTCAGTTAAAAAAAATGAAGAAAGATCATCAAACCCATATCATTCCAAAGACCGCTAAAACGCTCCATTTGAATCATGTATTGCCTGTTCCGTTACGATACAGCATGCTGCTGCCACTGTCTTAAAACTCATTCAGAGCGAAATATTATTTTAGATTTAGCTTTACGAATAAATGTTCAAAATTGGTGTAAATTGCCACATTGTAGAAATACAGTAAAAAGAAAAAAAAATTAAGGTGCTTTTATTAGTGTTCGAAGAATAAGATGATGTATAAATAGTGGTTAGAACTCGATCGTGTATATGACAGTAGTCATTACGTTTGTCTACTTACTGAGGAACATTTCCATCAATGTAATCACCCGATATGACAATTATTATTCTATTAGTTCAGTAATTAGTACTATGCTCTGCAACTATAAATCTGTAATGTGTTATACATGCAGGTTAGTGCGCGTGTGTTTACATTTCCTAAACATGTGTTCACTATATCACACGCAAATGACTTGTACATAAATTAAACCGTTTCCAATGTTATTAGTGAAGGTAGGTTGGTTGTCGCCGTAATATTTTCATAACAGATGCAATTTATTGTATGACAGATACATAATCTATTTTGTCTCAGAATAGGCCTTCCTGACAGAATCTGGTGCATGCAACTATTTTGATAAAATTACAAATGCTAATTTATTTCTTTAATAACTCAATTCTATTTGACAGTTTATCATTCTTCTGTGGCAACAAAAGAGAGTAAAGACCAACATACAAATGGATTTGAAAACGTGATACAAAGTTTGTTATCTAGAGCTCTCAATGATGTGGTGAAAGTTACTTTCGGAAAAACACTCCACAAAACTTCGAATGCCTTTTTTCTTCGTGTGTAAACCAAAATTCTTTACTTCTAACAGGATATGTTTCTTTGTAACCAAATAGGGCAAGAAAGCACATAATAATATGTGAAAACTGACAAAGAGCGTAGATTAATATAAGTATAAATCGATCTGAATCAGAGCTGTAGCTGCATTGGCACGCACTTATTGTGTAACTTTTTAGCGACCATTAGGCCTGTATTAGTTTTATTTAAAAACGAAATATATTTTACAGAAAAATGAAGACTGAATTCGACTTATTTTTGATGTGCTCTTCAGTCGGAAGACTTCTCTGAAGGAGATCTCCACGCTACTCTACCTCGTTAAAGTCTCTTCATCCCTTATTAAGAACAGCAACTCGCAGAAAGATGTGAAACGGTGTACAAGACAAAATGAGGTGTTCCTGACGATCGAGGAGGAGGGGGTGGATTGGGAGGAGACACAGAGTATTTGAAACAGAATTTATTCAAGGTGAGAGAACACACAGTTCATAGTGAAGTAATTGGCTTTAAGTCGACAGTTTAAAAAAATTACTTGTTTGTTAAGCTTATGGAACTTAACTGCGGGGTCCTCAGTCTCTAAACGTACAAACTACTTATAAACTAAGTTACAGTAAAGACAACACAATCATCCATGTCCGAGGGAGGATTCGAACCCCGACGGGAATGCTCCCGCGCATCGGAGCTTATCGCCTCAATGCGCTCGGCCACTCAACCGCGGCCGGCAATTTCATTTAGCTTTCAATACCACCTGATATATAGTGAGAAAAATCATTCGTGTTCAATGTAAGAATAATCTTAAATCTTACGTAAATGGTACACTGCGTATTATTCCGTGTGCGTTTTATGGAATGTCACGAGAACAAACTGTCCTCGAGTACAGTGTAGTGCGATAATAACGATGCGTTCGTTACTCGCACTTGGCCTTAGCGACAATATTTGTCAAGTGCTGTATGAAGTAGCTGGGTAATCAACCTACACATAAGACGCAAAAGAAGACGATCAGAGAATTAATATATCTTGGAAGTCATGTAAGTCTTGAAAAGAATGAAATAGTGGGCCAAACTGAAAAATAGCATGCTCTCGTTCTTAGTCTAGGCAAATAAAAAACAATGGCGCTAAAAATTCGAAATACAAAAATATGATATTTTTCTCCTATTAACTATGGACACAGTAAAAGTTTTCTTTTCAGTTTGTGGGAAGAGGGATTTCGCCACTGATGATATTACTTAAAGCCTTCTGCTAGTCTCTGAACGTCTTCCGTAAGCCAATCCGACAGAAAAATAACATGACGTCCGTTTTTCATTAAAAAAGTGTATTAGAAATGTGTTAATAAAAAATATGTTCATTCATTTTATATTTACTACTGCAACTATCCGAATTTAGCTAACAAAACAACAAAAGAATAATTTTTGGTTTCGAATAAGTTATCTAAAGTATACCCACTCAAATGACTTAATTTAATGAAGTAGCAAATTTATCCAAGTTCGGATTTAGGGGGGAGGGGGGCTTCACAGGGGCATGTGCCACCCCCAGACACCCTGACAAAAATGAGTGAGAAATAGAGAGAGAGGGAGACAGAGAGAGAGAGAAGGGGGGAGAAAGAGGGAGGCAGTGGAAGTATCTCATCATAAGAATGATTAACTTTTACTTACAGACAGCATGTAACTGTGAGTTCAAAAGACAAAATAACATAACATAAATTGACATCTTGTGTTATGCTTCTTTTTAATTTCCTGTTGTTCCTTTTTGTCAGCAATTTGCGATAACATTAAACAAAATTGTTTATTGTTTTGCGATTGCTTGGGAGATAAATGAGATATTGTTGACAACATTTGAAATACGTAATTTAGGCTACTGATAAATCGTGACACATCCGTAGAATATTTTTTTCGGTGTCACTTAAAAGAGGTTAATAATTACCTAGTTGGTGCTTGACAGAACATGATAATATCAAAAAGGAACAAATTCCTGATGTTCTGCAAAACTTATACTCGTCACGAACAGGCTTTCTGCTTCTCAGGCCATCATCAGGTGACAACTGACTGTAGTATACATGTTTTAAAAGATGTTAAAACACGTTACGATTTACAAAGATGTTATCACAGAAAATCGACTAGTTCACAGGAAAGTACAAGTACATTTTATGAGAGTTACTAACATTTATATGGGTTCTCCACTTAGTCCCATTCTATCTGAGATCTTCATGGATCATTTTGAGTAGATTTTCTTTCAGAAGAAACCATTGAAGTGAAAACTTGGATACTGGTTCAGTTATGTAGATGACGTACTGTGTTTACGGACTGCTACCACCAGACAAAAAAAAAATTTGGAAATCTATCGTACCAAACTGCGTAGAAATCAGTCCGTGGCTTGCAAACTACTTAAGCCTAGGTAAACTAACCTCAGGACAACACACACACCCATGCCCCACGGAGGACTCGAACCTCCACGGCGAGCAAGCGCGCGCTCTACAGCGAGACGCTTTAGACCGCTCGGCTACACCACCGCGGCACCACCAGACAGTTGGATACCTTTTTACAACATTTAAATTACCAACACAAGAAAATTAAGTTCAATCTTGATCTAGAAGAATCTTCTATAACCTTTTTGGACCGTACTATTGACATCAGCACAAAGAAACACTTATTCAGTATTTTCAGAAAATCTATAGTAACAGATACAGTTATCCATGCTAGTTCTTAGCATTCTCACAGCCATAAATATGCAGCTTTCAACTCCATGGTCCAGCGCCTCATATCTGTTCCATTATCTAATTTGCATTTCAAATAGAATTACAAACAACCAAACATATAGCATCCAGTAATGGCTATAACTGTGACCTGGTTGACAGTATACTGAATTACAAGAAAATGAGAAAAATTACAACTCTTTTGTATGCTGACCAGCAAGTACAAGCTAGTAGTCTGAAAAACTGGTGTGTCATCGCAAATTTAGGAAAAATTTCAAATTACATTGGTAAAAAGTTAGTCTCGAAATTACAGGCCTGCATTTTACAACAAAGACATTTCAAAGTATTTGTTCAATAGTAACGACAAAATTCGGGCCGGTCGCAGTAGCCGATCGGTCTGCGGCGAGCCAGTCACAGTCTGCACGGCCGCTACGGTCTGGGGTTCGAATCCCACATCGGGCATGGGTATTTGTCTCGTCTTTAGTATAACGTAGTTCATAAGTAGTTTGTAGGCTTAGGGACTGATAACCCCGCAGTTGAGTCCCTTAAGCTCAGGATGCCAGTTTAGTATTAAACGAGCATATCCAGTTCCTATTTACACCTCTACTGAAATAAGTTTTAGTTTCCATCTTCCCTTTTCAACAAAAATAATCATGTCAGTTTTGATCCTTTACATATACTTATATTTTTATATAAATGTTAGTTGTTGTTGTTGTTGTCTTCAGTCCGGAGACTGGTTTGATGCAGCTCTCCACAATACCCTATCATGAGCAAGCCTCTTCATCTCCACATAAGAACGGCAACCTACATCTGTCTGAATCTGCTTACTGTATCCATCTCTTGGTCTTCCTCTGCGATTTTTACCCCACACACTTCCCTCTAATGCTAAATTCACAATACATTGATGTCTAAGAATGTGTCCCACCAATCTATCCCTTCTTTTAGTCAAGGTATGCCAGAAATTTCTTTTCTCCCCAATTCTGTTCAGTACCTCCTCATTAGTTACGCGATCCACCCACATAATCTTCAGCATTCTTCTGTAGCACCATATTTCAAAAGCCTCAATCCTCTTCCTGTCCGCACTGTTTATCGTCCATGTCTCACTCCCATACAAGGCAACACTCCATACAAATGCCCTGAGAAAGGACTTCCGTAGGCTTAAATCAATATTCGATGTTAACAAATTTCTCTTTTTCAAAAACGGTTTTCTACCCATTGCCATTCTGCATTTTATACCCTCTGTACTGCGACCATCATTTGTTATTTTACTGCCAAAGTAACAAAGCTCATCTACCTCCTTTATTGCTTCGTTTCCCAATCTAATTCCTTCAGCATCACCTGATTTTCTTACACTGCACTCCATTACCCTAGTTTTGCTCTTGTTAATGTTCATCTTATATGCACCTTTCAGCACACTGTCCATTACGTTCAATTGCTCTTCCAGGTCCTTTGCTGTATCTGACAGAATTACTATGTCGTCGGCAAAACGCAATGTTTTTAATTCTTCCCCCTGAACTTTTATTCCTTCACCAAATTTCTCCTTGCTTTCCTTTATACCTTGTTCAATGTACAAATTGAATAACATTGGAGAAAGGCTACAACCCTGTCTCACTCCCTTCCCAACCACTGCATCCCTTCCATGCCCTTCAACTCTGACAACCGCTGTCTGGTTTTTGTACAAGTTGTAAATAACCTTACGCTCCCTATATTTTACTCCTGCTTGCTTCAGAACATTAAAGAGTTTATTCCAATCAACATTGTCAAAAGACTTCTCCAAATCTACAAAAGCTAGAAATGTAGGTTTGCCTTTTCTTAATCTATCTTCTAGGATAAGCCGTAAAGTGAGTATTGCCTCCCGAGTTCCTACATTTCTCCTGAACCCAAACTGATCTTCACCGAGGTCGGCTTCTACCAGTTTTTCCATCCTTCTGTATATAATTCGTGTTAATATTTTGCAACCATGACTTATTAAACTGATGGTTCTGTAGTTTTCACACCTGTCTGCACCTGTTTTCTTTGGAATGGGGATTATAACATTTTTCTTAAAGTCTGAGGGTACTTCACCTGTCTCATACATCTTACACACCAGGTGAAACAGGTTTGTCATGGCTGGTTCTCCCAGAGACTTCAGTAGCTCTGAGGGAATATCATCTACTCCAGGGGCCTTGTTTCGACTTAGGTCTTTCAGGGTTCTGTCAAATTCTTCTCTCAGTACAGTATCTCCTATTTCATCTTCATCTACATCCTCTTCCCTTCCTACATTATTGTCTCGAAGTTCATTTCCTTTGTAGAGCCCCTGTATATACTCTTTCCACCTTTCAGCTTTCCCTTCCCACATTATTGTCTCTAAGTTCATTTCCTTTGTAGAGCCCCTCTATATACTCTTTCCACCTTTCAGCTTTCCCTTCTTTGCTGAGAACTGGTTTTCCATCCGTGTCCTTGATATTCATAGAGCTGTTTTTCTTATCTCCAAATGTTTCTTTTATTTTCCTGTAGGCTGTATCTACTTTTCCCTTATTTATACATTCTTCTACATCCTTGCATTTGGCTTGTAGCCACTCCTGCTTAGCCATTTTGCTCTTCCTGTCAATCTCATTTCTTAGTCGTCTGTACTCCATTTTGCCTGTTTCATTTACTGCATTTTTATATTTTCTCCTTTCATCGATTAAATTTAGTATCTCCTGTGATATCCAAGGATTTTTTGTAGGTCTTGCCTTCCTACCTATTTTGTCCTCTGCTACTTTCACTATTTCATCTCTCAATTTTGCCCATTCCTCCTCTACTGTTTTATTTTCCCTTGTTTCTGTCAATTGTTGCCTAAAGCTCCCTCTGAAATTCTTAAGAACCTCAGGTTCCTTCAATTTATCCAGGTCCCATCTCCTTATTTTCCTAGCTTTTTGTAGTTTCTTCAGTTTCAGCCTACAGTTCATAACCAACAAGTTATGGTCAGAGTCTATATCTGCCCCTGGGTATGTCTTACACTGTAAAACCTGGTTCCGAAATGTTAGTAACTCTCATAAAATGTACTTGTAATGTACTTTCCTGTGAACTAGTCGATTTTCTATGATAACATCTTTGGAAACCGTAACATGTTTGCAACATCTTCGAAAACATGGATACTACAGTCAGCTGTCACCTGATGATGGCCTGAGAAGTCGAAAACCGTTTGTGATCAACAAATACGTTTTTGCAGAACATCAGGAAGTTGTTCCTTTTTGATATTACATTTCTTTATCTTCTCTTCCAGTGAATTCTTCTCCAACGAAAATGCAATCTATAATTTTATTTCTGAATAACTTTCAAAATATTTCCCATTCGCCCTCTCACCCCGTCGATGTGCCTTCCATACGAAAAACTGGTTCTAACATTGATTACACTGTAGCTCGTCAAAACAAATCTCCTACTACGAGTATGTCACGATTTCCAATATCTCACTTGTAAATAATAATTTACTAGAGGAGCCGTGTGAATACTTCGCACTGTTAGTGGGATGACAAAAAAGTTGGAAAAATGTAAGTAAAACTGAATGTTCACAAATAGGTTTCTTCAGAATCAATTAATGCAAGTGTTTGAAAGCGAAAATGAAAGAGCTTGATCCGCTGAGTGTTGTTAGCTCAAAAAGAACTGCGCACCTTAATTATATCTGAATATATCGTAACACCAACCGATTAAAATATTCAATGCAAGGACAGGATACTTCGTTTGAATAAAACTAAACAATGGAGAGACTTACGTAAATTCTGATACTCGATGACAGATCTGCGAATGAATACTTTTCTCTTAAAGAAAAAATGAGGAAAATCGGTCGGATAGAACGACCTGACCGTCTGACTTTAGTTTACAGCAAGGACATCCCCATAAGAAATATACAGAAGGAAATCGCGTTTGAGTATAGAGAAAGGAAGGCGAAAGTTATGTAAAGTCTGATACTTGATGACAAATATGTGGATGAATACCTTTGGCTTAAAACAAAAGTGAAACAATAGGCCGGGTATTTTGGAATGAGCGATTGACTTTAGTTGTCGTATATTCTTTTAATATACAAGAAGTAGGCTATTTTCTACGATAGTGCGATGATTTTCACTTCAGTAGCCTATGTTGTTGTAGCCTTCAGTCCTAGTTTGACGCAACTCTCCTATATTATTTGTAAAAAAATTATTATGTCAACAACAGCGGTATTCTTTTCACTAATATATAACGATTTTGCACAAAGTTTCTTGTAAACACTAAGGTTCCTGTAAGTACAAGCTGTCGCATCCGCCATTTTGTTGGCTTTAGCTCTTAAATGTAAACATTCAGCGCTATAGGATTTGCGTCACAGCACTTTAGCACGAAATTACGGGTTGTTGTGCTGCATAAGATTTTCTACTCGTTCTAGAAGTAATTTAGAATGATTCGTTTCTCAGAAGATTCGGAGAGAAGAAAAAATTGGACTGTTAACTGTCGTCGCGAAAACTTCGAAGCCGGACGCAGCACACAGTAATGAATTGTAAGAAAATAATATTTAATATGACCTGAAGTAATACTTAACAATAAAAATCATGTTTGATATTCGAAGGTATAGATTCTACCTGTAGGGAGTTAGAAGCCCCAAAATATCATAACAGGCCAAAAAAATTCCAGAAAATACAGTATTTAGAGTACAATTTGTCTTATAGTATATTGAGAAATACAACACATCAATGAGTTTTGTACTCATATTGCACAATTTGAAAAACATTCTTCTATTACGTTATTGGGGAAGTCCCAGAAAGTATTACAATCACTAAAACTAAAAAGAATATAAGTAAAGGATACTGGATAAAACTTTACTTAGGGCGGTGGCAACCAACTACGCTGATTTTGGCAACAACCGCTGAATGCTATTTATGGTATTTCGAAGTTTTGTCATTATAACTTTCAGTAAGCAATTTGAAAGAACAAAACACATCTTCAATTCAATTTCTTTTAAGTAAACATCAATATTTTCACGGATAGACTACTAAGAGAAGTTTACTTACGGCTGAGCTGGCGCAGTGTGTTAATGGTGGTTCAAATGTTCAAATGTTTGTAGAGCTTATGGGACTTAACTACGGGGTCATCAGTCCCTAAACTTACAAACTACTTATGAAATAACTAATACTAAGGACAGCACAAATATCCATGCCCGAGGGGGGATTCGAACCCCCGACCGTAGTGGCCGTGCAGACCGTGACTGGAGCGCCTCAGTCCCATCGGCCACCGCAGCCGGCACTAGTGGTGGTAACGAAATGTTGGTTTCACAAGGATGATTAATTTACTGACTAAACAACGAACTTTAGAAAAGAAACAACATTATTTATTTATTTGACGATCAACACAAAGGATTATTTCCATTGTTCTACGAGATTGGGATTTCAAAGAGCATTCAACGGTTGTTACCAACAATAGCACTGTACACCTCCACGACCAAAAGCCAACTTATATATATATATATATATATATATATATATATATATATGTGTGTGTGTGTGGTGTGTTCGTCACAGCAGACAACAAACACTTATTGGGAACAAAACTCACAAATTGACTGTCATTACTCAAATACAAGCCGAGATCGCCTTCATTCGATTTGAAGAGCCTTGTTTGGTGAGTTTCGTATTTATACTTGGTTATTGCACAAATATGCACTTCAGATGCACCCGCATCAACTCGTACTTACAGGGGCCGTTAATTTCCAAGAAAGCTTACACTCATAGTTTTATGGCCGAAATCAAAATATATCGTTGCTTGTTCACTCGCAACAATTTAAACTTTGCTCTTAGGTTCCTGGATTTGTTTCACCTTTATTCTTTATGGCGGTTGCACCAGACTGTATTTTTAAATGTCACCAATGCTGATTTGTTTGCAAGGACTACAATGTAAAAGCGCATATTGTCTGTCTGAACATCACTCCTGTTTGGCTTCCTTCACATTCCTTCATTCATCACGCCGTGCCAACATCAACACTTCAGGAAGAAAGTAACGACACGTAATCCCTAGTTTAACCTTTGCTTACTCCCAAGCATACTTCGCGAAAACGTCATGAGGGTAAAAGTAGAGAGATTAGAACACACAAAGAGGCTTACAATAGTCGTCTCTTCAGCAAATAATTCGTGAATGTCATTGGGAAAGGAGGAAGTGACAATGAACATGAAATACTCTTCGCCACTCACGCTGAGGCGACTTGTGGACTAAAGGTGTAGATGTGCATATCACGAAAGGGAATAACGTAGATTTTAACTGTTCCATAATTATTGAATCAAATGAAAGGCAATCCAAACAAAAATATCAGCATACTATGCCGCCGCTGCCGTAAGTAAAATTTTGCTTGTCATATGCAGTTCAAAATACGAATTTCAAGAAGTAGTAGTTCAGTCCAGTGGTGATCATATGAAACAGTAGTATGTGTTAGTGCGCGTGATATGGATACATATTACTTGTGGCATCGGTAGCGTAATGTACTAATACTGACGACGAAATCTTCGCTTTACTAGACCGAGGAAAGGTACGTGCAAGGGCATGTCAACCATAGAATAGTTAAAACATTAATTATTTATTTCAGGGTCAACACGAAAAAATTATTCCATCTCATTTTATGTGATTGCATTTCCAAGAATGCTTCCAATCGGACTCAACTGATAAATATCGATTGTGCATTTCTGAATCGATTACACGGTTATTGACGCGCGAATTATGAAGTATGTTTTGTTCGTAGTCAGGGGAACATATTGAATGATGCCTATTGTCGTGAGTGACGGTGTAGTTTTTATGATTTAAGAGGCTTCAGAGCCAAGGCTACACGAAGGAAAAGTGGAACTGTCATAAACATGTAGTGACTGATTGTAGATGTACTTCTCTCAAATCGATACAAAAGATCTTCAGTAAACGACATCGAGAACCAGTCGCGATATGGATGTGACAGCTTATCCTTTACGATGGTTTGACTGCAAAGTATTTTAAATGATCGATTAATGATGGAAATTCTCCTCAGAGATGATAATTTTTTTTTCAAAAGAGATAGATTGGCTGGCCAGTACTTACCTATGTGCTGTACCGCCGATAGTAATACAAACGAAGAAATAGAGGAAAGGTACGGAAAGGACAAGCTTTCGGAACACAGTTCCTTCTTCAGGTGGGAGAGAAGGGAAGAAAAAAGGATGGAAACGGAAGGGAAAGGTAATTCACGACCTAGGTCGTGTGTGTGTTCTAATTTGCATATACAACTGATAGAGTACTTCAAGACGAACACTTCGCTGATTAATAAAGTAAGTGAAGTAACTACTTTGTTATCGGTAGATTTCTAGTAATAAAATATATTTGTGCGTTATGATACATTAATGAATATCCGAATTTAGTCACCTCGCGAGTGAAGTAACTTCTTTCGTATAGTTAAATTTCTAGTAATGAAAATGAGGTACTTTGGTAGAATCCGTGTACATGGAAGAAACTGCATTGCCATCGATAAATATAGAATGTTCGATATAGTGTTTCTGAACCGGAGATTCGGGCGCTAAGCGCCCTCATGTACTAAAATAAAACTTCTTGTTTAAACCATACCTAACCTTCTTAAAGCTACGCTACAGATCACTTTTTTAAGTCAAAGTTAGGTTAGGTATAGGTTAAACAAGAAGCTTATATTTCTTAGTACGTGAGGGCGCGTAGCGCCCGAATTTGCGGTTCAGAAACACTGTACCGAACATTCGATATATATATATATATATATATATATATATATATATATATATATATATCGATGGCATTGCCGTTTCCATCGATGTACACGGATTCTACCAAATTACATTAATTATGGTACATTAGTAAATATTAATATATACTCATTTCGCGAGTGAAGTAATATTTTCATTACCGGTAGATTTCTAGTTATAAAATGTATTTGTACTTTAAGATACATTAGTAAAATATTCGATATATATCGATTCCAACGGTACAACTTCAAGTGTAAGCTTTCTTGGAAATTACCCGCTAAATGTCCATTAAGGGTATATTACACGGAGCGAATTTGGTCGCTAGTCGCTGGCGTATTTGGACGCAGCTGCTAAATTCGCTCCGTGTAAACAGGGACAGCGAACAAAGTCGCTGCTCCGTAACGCGAGCGTCTAAAGTTGAAGGGTGGGCTACTTTAGACGCTGGTCGCTGGCGTTTTTGGTCGCTGGCGTCTTTGGTCGCCCCGTGTCATATACGAGAGCATCTAAAGTAGCCACCAGTCGAGTCAAAATGTCGAAGGAAATTGCAAATGCTGGCGTTGTGTTTCTCGCAACAGTTTTAAAAGAACAATTAATGAACCAAAAGCAAAACGGAAAAGTAGAAAAGAAAATGGATTAGAAGGTTGATTGCGAGGAGGGATAAATATGGTGCTTCTGCATATCTTTTGGGTGAATTAACGTGTGAAGATTCTTCTGCCTACAGAAATATAATGAGGATCACATAAGAAAATTTTTATAGATTACTGTAAATGGTAGAGGATTAAATAAGGAAACAGAATACCATCATGAGGATGGCGATCTCGTCAAGAATAAAATTTAAATAATCGTTATTTTTAATGTCCCATAATACTGGAAAACGTCGATAAATTTTCAGAAATTTGATTACAATTCCACTTCATATTTTGTTTGGTGGGACGCAGAACTTTTAATATACTTATTTACGTCAATGATCACAAAATTTCTTTTCGTTTTGACGACCGGTTTCGGTCAGGACGACCATTTTCAAATCAGAAAAAGAAGGATACATAAAGTATTAGACTATCTTAGAAAACAAATAATGCATTACATTCATAAATACATAGCCATATGGCATCATCACAGCATAAGTGTATCTTCATTAAGGAATGTAACATCAGGTATGATGTATAATATTTTTAACATGTTTTTTATATTGATGACTGTAATGGCTTATTTATGTTTTATAAGGTACCGTAGTCTATTACTAAATTTTTCCTGTTTCCAATTTGCTGTAGACTTGAAAATGGTCATAACTGACCGGAATCAGTCGTCAAAACGACGAGAAATTTTGTGATCGACGTAAATAAAGACATTAAAAGTAATTACAAAATGGATCACTGATATAAATTCGCGACCATGTCGCACCTTGGGAAACAGAACTGTTTGGTATCACCTAACCTCCAAAACAATGTATCATATGCTACGTCGTTTTCAATTGTTTTTACGAAGACGCTAGCGTCTGAAATCGCTGCGTGTCATTGCGTCAGCGTATTCATTCGCTATTCGCCCATTCGCCGAGCGACAACAGACGCCAGCGACTAGCGACCAAATTCGCTCCGTGTAATATACCCTTTAGAAACTGTCGCCCATGTAGTGACTATTCTCGACATACTTTTCTGAAGATATTCTGCAGCTATTTATAATACGATGAAAGTCGTTTCTATAATTTTTATTTCTTTATACAAATGAAATTATTGATCTTATCCTCACTAATCTCAGAAATATATAACGTATGGATAAGTAACTCATATTCCAAATTACATTACCATGTATATAATCAGAAACATTCAACAATTTTCTACGAAAATGTCACGATTTCCGAATATGTTGTTACGTAGTGATATACTATCGCTGCTTCAAATTTCGTCTGTGACAGTATGAGCTGCGACATTTGAACTGCAATTCGCCAAAAAATTCTACTATTTCCTATAAATGTGTCACTATTCCGCTCTAAAATAGTCATGTCAATGAAGTTTTACAGTACCACTCGTCAAGATTATTTGGATATGATTATATGTTCGTAACATTCATGTTTTGTCATCTAGTGCAACAATGCCCGCATAATCGATTTAGAGTAGCACGTTCGATGTATATCGTTTCAGGGCGACCTGTTTCGATTGCAAGCATTCTTGGAAATTACCGCACGTAATGGATTAAATAGTACGACGCTTCTCGCCGGGCTGCAGTGGTTATGTTGGCACCAATGGTAATAACGGCAACTCAGATGACCAATAAATGTATTTTTGTGACAACTTCAGTTTAAACGAAATTATTTTTTTCTCTGAACGGACGTGGGTACATACGAGAACCTGTCAACCATAGAGCAGGTACAGTATTAGTTTTGCTGCGAGTGAAACGAGCAGCAATAACATTTACTCTGTGAAAAATATTAACGCAATCCTACACTTCATTGTTCATCTGTTGCCAACATAAGCACTGGATCCCGGCGAGAAGTGTCGTAAAATTTAACCCATATAATGTGTATCACCAACAACAGCACACTACGCCACCGCTGCCGCAAGTAAAATTGTATTCGTGATATGCGCTTGAAAATACGAATTTCAACAAGTAGTAGCGACCATTCGGTGATCTATGATTTGGTAAAGCGTCATTAGTATTTGTTATTCTTCAACAGACATGTTATACCGGCCTCAGTAAAAAATAAATTATATTAGTAACACACGATCGAACATCGTATACAAATTAACCATTTTTCCGAGGAAAATTTCATAAGGTATCCAATTAGCTCAGAAATTATATCGGTTGGTGCTACGATCCTGCAGAAGCAAGTGACACTACAATGAAAACAGATGCTATGTAATTATTACACATCCCAAAATAAAAATTGGGTTAAATTGTACGACGCTTCTCGCCGGGCTGCAGTGGTTATGTTGGCACCAATGGTAATGACGGCAACTTAGATGAACAATAAATGTTTATTCGTAAAAACTTCAGTTAAAACGAAAATTATTTTTTTCTGAACGGACAAGGGTACATACAAGAACCTGTCAACCATTGAGCAGGTAGAGTATTAATTTTCTTGCGAGTGAAACGAGAAGCAATAACATTTACGAAAAATATTAGCCCGATTCTACACTTCATAGTTCCTCTGCTGCTAACATAAGCATTGGAGCCCGGTGAGTAGCGTCGTAAAATTTTACCAAAAATTCTGGTGGCAAACTGCCACCTAATTCAGGTAAACTGCTAGTGACTACAGTCAAAACGGCAAAATATCGAAGAATGACTAAACCTAACAGCTCAGTTAAGAAAAATGCTATTGAAGACAGTTCATTTTAAGAAAGTATTTTTGTCAATAAGAAACGATCACGTCCACAGAAATTTTTCTGCGTTTCATGTTAGTTATGACGTAACAGATGTAAACAAAGTTGGTCTCATGTCTATAGGATTCCGAAACATGCGAAAGACGCTAACCAGCAGCTTAAAACGAGGAAATAAGCTTTGCCTGCGTTAGCAAATGAGTACATCTGAGGCAGATTTACTCACCAAAAGATTCCCAGATGGTAGACATCGCGCCGCGCCGACTGCTCTCCGCCGCAACAAATGATATTCTGCAGACAAATGAGCGACCAAATACTCCAAGCGTAAATTTGTCTCAGAGTTCCGTTAAAAGCATTTCCGCCTACACGGCAGTCGAAAGGCGTTGATGGACGATGAACGCTAAATATTGGTGTTAATGAAATATTCTGTCATATTCACGATCCGACGCTTCGAGAATATCGATAGCTAATTCTATATCAACGACACTGCTCTGCGATCTATTATAAGAAATGACGTTATATGATTTTAGTAGTATTTCCTGCAACTGTTACGGTGTATCAGAGATTTTTTGCAGCGTTCGATAAATCTATGATAAATCCAAGATAAATCTGATATTTCTAAAACTGTGACCCGTAATAAAGCGTCAAAGATATATGACAAGTCTTTCACAAATCTGAGATGGCACTCTCAAAGTTTTAAAAGATATGACAAAAACGCTCCCGTTAAATATCAAAGTTTTTATAAAAGAATTCTATAAAAACATTATCAAAGTTGTTTTATCAAATAATGCAGGCAAAAGAAAGAATTTTCCGGAAGTATTATTTTAGCATTCCGTTGATTATTTCGTTTCTAAATGACCCCTCTAGAGTCTGCGAAAAAAAAAGAAAATTTCGTATGCGAAACAACTTATTGAAATTTTTCCTAGTGGTTTGCTACTTCGATAACACTAGTTGAGGATTATGTGCGTTTGTATTTCAATACAAGAAATCTAGTCTGGGCAGTAATGCAATGCATTACACCTACATAGCCAATTTAGCGACTTCAGTGTTATATCTTTTGGCGTATTTCCAACCTCAGAATACAAGATCCGTCGAAAAAGATTGACTTTTTGCCAAAGAAATTTTCAAAACAAAATGTAAAGTATTGATGTACCATTATATACCACAGTGTGACATTATGCCGTTACAATCACAGACATATATTACTAGACTGGCCAAGGAGACTCCTTGAGACTGGCAATGCTGCATACAGTAGAGCTTGGATTGAACATGACTCCAACTCTTCGAACAATTTACGTCACGGTTCGGGAAATCTCGGGAAATGTTCGAACTTTCGATCACGGCGCTATCTAGCAATGTGGGGAGGTACTATCTCTTCCATTTACAACGATGATATTCATAAATATTTTCTATGCTGTGCAGTATACGAAGATACGAAGATAGGGTGTCATTAATGTACTATGGGGATTAATAAGTGTGAAATTCGGACTATAGTAGCTTCTAGGGTGCAAGTCATAAGTAAAAACTGTAGCGACTATAGGCTATACGTAAACGATAGCAATCGCGATTAAAAAAAAATTTTACGCCGGCCGCGGTGGCCGAGGTGACTGAGGCGCTTCAGTCACGGTCAGCACGGCCACTACGGTCGGGGGTTCGAATCCCCCTTCGGGCATGGATATTTGTGCCGTCTTTAGTCTTAGCTAGTTCATAAGTAGTTTGTAAGCTTAGGGACTGATGACCCCGTAGTTAAGTCCCATAAGTTGTACAAACATTTGAACATTTTTGATTTGAAAAATTTTAGTGCAGCGATCTAGTGACGCCTGTTGATACTACGTACAGAGCGATTCGTGCAAAGTTTGTTTCGAGGTTGCAATTACAGTTTATTTTATATGACTTATTTCCGTTATTGGGTATTAAATTTCTAATGTTTTCCCTATTTCATCTCTTCTAATCTTCTTTTCAAGGCGATTAAAAGGTGGTAAAATTTTTATCCTTTACTGTACCGTATGAACAGGGAATGGAATGGCCATTTTCAACCTATCTCTTATAATCACATTAAATGTAATTTTTACTTATGAAGGATTCACATTTTTCCCTTTCGATGTTAGTCGTCAGTAATGAGGTACATTAGTTCTGTTCTAGTAGCAGTTTTTTGTTTATCAGTGGATCATATATTTCAGTGACACCACACAAGTCACGTATAGTATGCACTGTTTTAAACAAAATATGCAATTTTTCATAGTGTTGACCTTCTTTTACTTTACATGTACTTGTGGTTTCTATGAAATTAGTTCTGAGTAAAGCGATAGTCCGCTAACTTCAAAATTTCCCACGTATCGTTGGCAGTTTAGCAGCGCCAGTCATTTATTATCTGAGTGTTCGAACAGTTCGATACTGTATCGAGTTCTCTGATGTATCGGGAAGTCTCGAACATGTTCGAGTTTTCGAATGGTAAAATTTTACCTACCATTCCGGTGGCCTCGCATGATTATGTTGGCAACATAAACAAATTGGTAGAAAGTCTTTGCCAACATGTTAATATTCTTATAAATCCACATAGAGTGTCTTGATTATTGTTTCGTACAGACGATGAAATAACTAAATAATGCTGTTCCTGTTCTATGGTTAACAGGTTGTGGGAATCACCTTGATTGTACAGTGGTTGCAAAAGAAATTCGTTATTCTTTGTAGTAGCGCTTATGATTTTTATTTATTCTCTGCTTAATTGATGTTTATGATCTCTGATTTATTCTGTTGTTATAGTAATAGTGAATCGATAAAAGTAAAAAGTTCGAAGTGATAAATCCAAACTTTTAATTGCCATTACTTGTATGAATTTATGCCTAAAACTTTATTGTATGTAGGCCTACCCTCGTTCACTCAGTAAAAGTAATTGCACGCGTAAAACGAAGATTTCATGGCAAAACATTTGCGTTGTCACGCGATTGGCTAATGCCAAGGTCACATGATATGCAACATAATCACGAGAAGCCGCCAGGACGTTAAGTAGAATTAAGCCGAACGTAACACGTTCTTCTCATAACACGATTCGACAATGTAGGCCTATAGTCCAAGCATTAGGGAGAAGTAGTTGCAAAGATTATTACCTGAAAACAAAAAATATGAGCGTGTAGGAAATTAAATTTCAAATAGAGTTTCTATTTTATGAAACTCGATCCTAGATGGCGAAATTTTCCGAAGAAATTGGCAAAGTTCCAAAAAACGGTTTTTATTAAATGAATAAAAAACGATAACTCCGATGGGAATGTGTTAAATTAGAAAATTGTAGGCCTTAAGATTACCTATCGTTTGCTTTTTTGTATGTATCGATTGATTTGATAAATTTCGAGTTATATCGAAAAAACACTTAAAATACATTAAAAACTAGATTCCTTATAATTGGACAACATCCACGTTTACCACAAGTATGGCACGAAATAGGTCAAAAAAGACCTTTTTCGAAAAAAAAAACAAATATATTCTGTATTGTTTAAGATATATCGATTTTTTTTTAAAGAGGCTCCTAGAAAATTAGCTAGAGTTGGTCAGAGGATCGACCTAGAGTAAAGGTTCTCCATCTGTTTTCCTCGTGAAGAGTTATAATATCATACTATTAAATAATTTTTTAGATTTTGTTAATTATAAGTATCAAAGAAAGGCTTTTTTTTTTTTTTGGGCCCGTTTTCTTCAACTGACTATTTCTGTTTCTATGTTATGAAAGGAACTGTTAAAGAACTATGTTGCTGAGATTTTTTCACAGACTTTAAAACGAATAATGTTACTCTACGACCTTCTTGAGCCAAGATATATGTATTTTTCTTTTAAAAAATCCAGCGGACGTAATTTTCACTTTGCAGCGATGTGCTTCATGAAGAATCTTACATCTTATAAAATAGGCTTTATGTGTGTATGTATGTATGTATGTATGTTCCACATCTCCTCCTAAACTACTGGACCGATTTCAACCAAACTTGGTACACATGTTCCTTAATATCAGGCAACAATCCCTGTCAGGGTAAGAATCACCTACGACACATACGTAATGAGATATGACATAAACAATGAGATGCCCGAAAAACTGCTGCGTCAAACGACAATGCAGCACATTTTCTTCTAAACCACTGGACCGATTTCAACCAAATTTGGTACACATATTTCGTACGTGAGTTAACAACTGCTGTAGGAGTAAGAACCACATACGATACGTGGTTCAGGAGATTAACGTCATCAACAATAGTAATCGCAATAAACTCCTACAAATTGCTCTGAGACTTTATAAATATACTGTATGAGAATGACAGTACTTAGCGACTTGCAACAAACTTTAAACATAATTTCAAACCTCTATTAAACTTTCTCTCGCAGACACCGACATCAAAATAATGAAAGGAAAACAGTTTCTCGCTCATTACTTTTCCGCTGTTCATGGAGCAAAACTGTGGCATTCTGTATAACTTTACAATTTATAATCTGTACACTACCAATTGTACACACAGAAAATTTTGCAGACAGAATACACACTTAAAGCTGAATGTACGTTCGAAATTGTATCACAGTACGACACGTAGTTCATGAGATATGAGGATGTAAGGAGTAGCGTTCATGGAAAAGTGCCTCATCAAGCATCACGTTTTAATCTATTACTTCTTTACTACTAACCATATTCGCAACAGATTTTACCGACATACAGAACTTATACAAATCAATATATTCCTGCAAATTTTTACAATGGTGCAACATATAGGCATGATTTAATCAAAATCAGATCACATAAAAAAGATACATTGCAATCTTAAATGTTTTCAGTAACTGTCTGTTCATCTATTAGAAATACCTAATCTCCTGAACTACTTCATGTATTTGCGTGGAGCAATTTCGTTTCTTAAAAGTGGAATCAGGGAAATTGTTTTAGATGTAGGTTATGCTTAAAGTATGGATTGCATAGTACAGCAAACAAGCGATAGAGGCGCTGTAGTGCATCAAAGAACTAATAAACACCGCTGCTGCATAATAAGTATGGATTAATACAAAGAAGCGAACGTCTGTGACAGAATTAAGCAATATTATGTCTATGAATACCAACAAATATTGTTGAACATAGTATCACTGATATCGCTTTGTGTATTAAATACTTACCTATATTTCTTTGCTTATTTGGCACGTTTTACTTTTTGTATAAAAAAAATTCTGAAGATACATCATTTTGGACAATGACTTTTACTTACATTTGAGATCTTGATGAAGATACATCGTTTCGGACAATGACTTTTACTTACGTTTGACATCTTGGCTAGAACAACTGAGTTTATTGACAGAGCGATCCAATAAGGATTGTATTTTTACTGACTGAGGCCAGGAACCCTAAAAAGCCATGATACACACAGTCTCTCCTTCAACAACCGTTGCGAAGCACGGGCATGTAAGCTAGTATTGAATACTTTCACTAGTAAGTAAAAATACTTGGATACGGCAGTGGCGGCTCGTACAAAATTTGAACAGTGTGCTACAATATTACAAAAATAAACAGGAAACAAAATATACTGAAATAAAAAGTCAACCTTTGTATGATTGCCTTTAATTAAATATCAATTAATATTGTATTGACAGTAAGACCTTCAGGGGAATCTATAACAGCGCTGCCAACTGCATGTATTCACTGCAGGTAGTAAATATAACGTTTAAAAGTATTAATTTTATTTACAGAAATAAAAAAATGAGACTCAGAGGTATTTGAATACGAGCCTCACACAGGTAGGTTTGAGAGACAACGCGCAAGACGCGTGAGCCAGCGCGCTATTTGACTCTGCATGCCGCAATATTCGCCATATACTATTCTTCCGCAGCCGTTACACGCAGCGCGAAGAGAAATATTGTGCTGGTACTGCAGTCGGTCTCAGCACTCATAAGTCGCCAGGCCTGATGTCACGTCTGCGCATGCGCATTAGCGAACAGACGACTGCGCCGCCTCTCTGCGCACGTACCAGCGCGGCTGAATCCCGCTTCAGCACACAGAGACGGAGCTGGTTTCAAGCGAGACCGCTCCAAAATGCGTTTTCATCCTTATTACTAGCATTCTAATACGCATTGGAAGGGAATTGGCATAATTTTATTGTGATATCTCGCTCGTATTCCAAGAGAAAGGATGTAATTTTATAGCGATTTCTCGCTTGCATTCGAAGAGAAATGGCTTAATTTTAGTAATATATTTACAGTGTGCTGCAGCACCTTAGCACATTATCACCAGCCGCCACTGGGATACGGTGCATTGTTTTCTAATGTTTCTAATCGATTGGTAAAGTGAAGTGTGCAAACGCACAGTGCCTTGGGCCAGAGCGAGAGAGCGGCCGTTGGGAAACGGAGAGGGAGAGATGGGGGAAACCGGGAAGGACTGGCGCCTGTTCTCTCTGAGAACACTCTAAACGGCCCGCACTTAAAATGTCAAAATCGGTACAATTCGACCGCAATCAGTTTTCAAAGCTGTCATTTTTACCAACTTGCCTAAAAAGTCGGCACCAACTTTCAAATCTCATATCTTCCACCCCGTTATTGTTATCAACTCTGTACTACCATAGTGCGCAATGGGAGACTGATACCTACTACCACATACAAATACTATTCGTTTGCGATGTGTAGTTTTGGCTGCAAAGTGCAATATAGGCACAAACATCTCAATTGATATATACAACTAGCTTAAACCCGCGGCTCCGCTCGTGTGTTGGTTGATTATGATAGATAAGCTAGCTTTCAGTAGTGTGCTATTAGACTGGTTTTGAAGGATGAAATGAAATACAATAGCTTCCTTAAAAACAAACATTTTTATCAACATTCAAATAGAAAAAAAATTTGAATTGTTTAATGATTTACAATAAATAATACATACATTATTCCTTATAGCCTGTGTTGCAATATCTCAACACGTATGGTGAAAGTAATGTCCAAATTCATTTTAATTTAATTTTAGGGCATTCTGGTAAACTTACATTATTTGTAAAATTGTAGTATTGTTTGGAGCGTAAATGTATTCCTGAGGCATGTTATCTGAATATGATCTATTAAAAGTAAATGTATTGTTGTAATGTGTGTAAAGTAACGCAATGCACATTTATCTACGGAGTTTGAATAACAATTAAAGTAATGTAATTAATTTCACTCATTTTTTAGGAAACGTCGTTGATAAAGCGGAACTGGAAAATATTCCTCTCAGATTGCAGAAGTCTATGCACTTACCGTTTATCAGGAAAGTAAGTAGTGTAGATCAAATCACACGTAAAAATGCACTCGTTTCGAAGAATCCAATCACGAAATTCAACAATAATGACTGTAATAATATCACAATTCGATCACTTGATGTAGTGCGCGAAACGTCAAATCGATTTTATTAAAGAGGTGTATTAAAAGAAATTTCTTTTTTACTGCTTTATTTATTTATTTTTATGTTTCAGTATTCGTATGTTTATCCGTATAGAGAAAGTGCCGAAGACATTGTAGCTCGCATAGACCAAAGATATGGTCTGTGGCTGTATGTAACCTCCTTGCTATAGAGTCGCAAACGTCATCGCTGGCCTTCAGTCAGAATTCTTTCATAATTTGACGACTTTCAACAATCATATCTTCCACCCTCTTATATCTATCGGCATGGAACTGCAATGGTGTACAACGGGAGACTTCGGACAACAATTACACACAGACCATTCGTTTGCGTTCTGTAGTTTTCGCTGCAGAGAGAATTATTAACACACAAACACACACACTCACACAAACACACACACAGAGAGAGAGAGAGAGAATTTTATATACACTGATAACTTTCCATCCCAATATACTCCACCCTTTTATCATTATCAACTCTCAAGCAATAATGCAACCAATAAAACCATTTTCAAAGAGTAAATATAATTTTCAAAGATTAATTATTGTTCCGCGTTTCGCGTTATATTTTTCAAATTACTAAATATCTATCAGATCGCTATAAAACCGTACCTAAAACCTTCCTCAGGTATAAATTAGTAACTGTACAAATATTTAAGTCTCTGCGTCTTGTCGTTCGGCCTTGATAAGCGTACACCGAACAGACATTCACATTAATATTTATATAGATAAATAGCTATCTGATCGCCATAAAACTGTGCCTAAAGCCGTCCCCGGGTAGACATTAGTAACTGTACAAATTTTTAGCTCTTTATATCTTGTCGTTCAGACGTGATAAACGTACACCGAACAGACATTCACATTTATAGATATAGATTAATGACGGAAATTCTCCTCAGAGATGATAAATTATATTTCAAAAGAGATAGATTGGCTGCCAGTACTTACCTTTGTGCTGTACCGCCGATAGTGACACAAATGAAGTAAAAGAGAAAAGAGGGGAAAAAGGGACGTCCCTTGCGTCTTGCAACGGTAGAATGTATGAATTTTTACAATAAATATCAGCCAGACAGCTGCGTTAAAAATTTACAAAAGGAATGGTTGCGTCGCAATGCATCAGGTACATCCGAAGCATTACCGAAACGAAGTTGACGTTCGAAATACATGAATCACGCTGCTAGCTATGTCCTGAGAGTCACTTGTGAGTTTCGCTTGTGTATCGGGAATCGCTAGTTGCGCACTTCATGTATTTCAAACAACTTCGCTTCGTGAATTCTTTGAGTGTAACTGACGCTTTCCGATGTAACGAATGCAATTCTTTTTGTGATTTTATGCTATTTTTTTGGTTGCTTAAGGAATAATATGGTGTATAGAATAAAAGAAACATAAGTTTGTGTTAAAAATAATATTTGCTTACGTTTTACACTGTCTCATAGTATTTACTCGTACTTCCAGAAGCTGCTGCCATTCGTTCATGGCCATAAAAGTCATTGGAGTTCCATAAATGTTGTTGTTGTGCTCTTCAGTCCGCAGACTGGTTTGATGCTGCTCTCCGCGCTACCCTGTCCTGTGCAAGTCTCTTCATCTGAGATTACGTTCGACAACCTACATCCTTTTGAATCTGCTTACTATATTCGTCACTCGGTCTCTCTCTACGATTTTTACCCCACACGCTTCCTTCTAATGCTAAGTTGACAATTGCTTGATGTCTCAGAATATGTCCAACCAATCTATGCCTTCTCTTATTCAGCATATGCCAGAAACTCGTTTTCTCCCCGATTCGGTTAAGCACCTCCTCATTAGTTACGTGATCTACCCATCTAATTTTCATCATTCGTCTGTAGCACCACATTTCAAAGGCTTCTATCATCTTTTTATCTGAACTCATTATCGTCCACGTTTCACTCCCATACAATGCTACACTCCAGACAAATGCTTTCAGAAAGGACATCCTAACATTTAAATTAATATTGGATGTTAACTCGTTTCGCTTCTTTAGAAACGCTTTTCTTGCCATAGCCATTCTGCATTTTACATCTTCTTTACTTCGGCAATCAGAAGTTATCTTGCTACCCAAATAACAAAATTCATCTACTACTTTTATTTTATCATTACCTAATCTAATTCCTACAAAAGAAACTGCATACACTACGCTTGTCCGTCCATTTTTGGAGTATTGCTGCCCAGTATCAAATCCTTATCAGGTGGGTTTGACGGAGGGCATCGAAAGAGTCCACAGAAGAGCAGCTCGTTTCGTATTGTCACGATACAGGGGAGACAGCGTTACGGAAATGATACACGATCTGGGATGGGAATCATTACAACAACGGCGCGGCGTGGGCTACTTGCGAAACTCCAATCGCCAACATTCTCCTCCGACTGCGAAAATATATTGTTGCCTCCCACTTACATAGGTAGAAATGATCATCAGAATAAAATACGAGAAATCAGAGCTCGAATAGAGAGATTCAGTTGTTCTTTCTTCCCGCGCGCTATTCGAGAATGGAATGGGAGATAAATAGTATAATTCTGGTTCGATGAACCCTCTGCCGGGCACTTAAATGTGATTTGCAGAGTATCCCATATAGATGTAGATGATAAATCAATAATTTAAAATTTATTGATTTCTTTTTAGGAGGAGGAGCGACTTAATGACCACTTCCCCTTTCGCACCCCTTGATTTGGTAATGCGCGTTCTAGTGCATATTCGAAAGTTCTCAGGCAATATATGGGAGTCACGCGATGTTTTAAGTGAATAGCCGATAAAAACAATGCTGTGCTGCTTTCGTAAAACTGCTGTAAGTGAAATACAAAGGAGAAATAAACAACAGATGAAGGAGAAAATTAAGTGGCATCACTACTGCAACCAGAAATAAACACAATAGAATAATAGTGTAACCCACATGAGGCTAAAATATGCGATCGTGATTTCAGCAAAAATAATTACGTGCCTTATAAAACCGGGCCGCAATTGCAATTGCTGTGCTGCTTTCGCAAATCTGGAGTAAGTGAAATACAGAGAAGAAATAAACAACAGATGAAGGAGAAAATTAAGTGGCATCACTACTGCAACCAGAAATAAACACAACAGAATAATAGTGTAACCCACATGAGGCTAAAATATGCGATCGTGGTTTCAGCAAAAATAATTACGTGCCGGATAAAGCCGGGCCGTAATTGTTTAACAGTTTTATCGCGAGAGGGCGTCGGCTTTACCCCGCGGCGCAGCTGCAGCGCCGGCGCCATAAAACTCAGCTATCCGCGCTGCAACAATGGCGCAAGGCCATTATTGGACGACGTTAACCGCCGCGGGCTAGGCCGCCGGGCTGCACTTTATAACCGGTTTTTGTACCGCGTGCATAACAAACGGCGCACAGATTCTGCGCACGCGCGCGGCCAGCGTAGCCGGCTGGCTCTGTGGCCTTTGGAACGCGATGATGTTTTCGCGTTTGTTTTTCCATCTGTGGGTGCTCGGAGTCACGGTTATGCAATTAATTACAGCAGTCGCTGAACCCGCTTTATTGAATTGAGCGGGATTACAAACGGTGCTCTGCCGCAGGGACAACACGCAGTGCGCGTGTCCGCTACAAAATTGCGACTATTAGCGACTCTAAAATGCCAGCCGTGTTGTCATTCTAATTTTTTTACGAGGCAAATCCGCGACGTTACGGCTAATTCGTCGGATTTCGTTCCCGCTGCCAGGTGAACGTGGAAGTCGCCTGTGTCCAATTCAGTGGCGGTGAGTCCCAAGTGTTCACTGTTCTAATTAACATCCAGAAAAATGCTGATCGTGAAAAAAAGGAATATTTCATTTTCGTATCATATTGAAAGGCAAGGAAGGGAAGGGAGGGGAAGATAGTAGGTGAATATGGTCTAGGCCAGAGGTGGGCAATGAGCGAGCCTCACTCTCTGAGCCGCCTGCCTGAGAGGGAGCAGAGCCGCGAGCAGCTGGCGTCCATCACGTAGTTCCTGCTGAAAACACTAGATGGCGTTATGCGCAGCCAACGCGCTAACGTACCCGCAGAAGTGCACCAGGCTGAGTGCGTTATATAAATAGTGCAAACTCTTTAGTATCCTACTCTAATGAACACATTCCACTGCTAGGGGTATCTCCTGAAAAATACTATTATGTTTATAAGTAAGTAACTTATAATCATAATACTGGAAACTCTTCCCTAAAACGTCCAGCACGTGCAGTCGAGCCGGCGGCAAATATCTTATAAAGATAAGAGCGATTTTTGTTTGTTTCAGAAGACACCACTAACAGTGCCATCTGTTAGTTCGAATTTTGTACTTCAGGGTTTTCGTTATAATCTATGATATTACGTTATGGTACAGTACGCTGTGGAGTTGAAATGGCTAGTGAAATCGGCGCGGTAAAACGACGTTCTATTTTCCAGTTCAACTCTAGTTGGGAGTGTGGTTACTTGTTCACTGAAAGCGAAGGAGGAGCAAAATGTTTGGTATGTGGTAAAGTACTAGGCATAAAAAAGTACAATTTAGAACGCCACTATAGAACACATCACTTCAACCAGAAAGGAAGTTTAGAAGGTGATATGTGACTTAATCTTCTTAATAATATACGCGAGGAAGGAAGTAGAGGTGTGTATTACAATGCTGTACCTATTTACGAGATAATTTAATCACAGTGTTTTGTTTAATACTGGAGTCTCACGGAACTACGTGTGGCAGCAAGCATGCAGACCTCTAGCGGCAACGAGGATAACTACCGGCCGAGCGCGAACGCTGCTCTTTTTCCGGCCTGAGCCGGAGCGCTGCTCATTGAGCCGATTTGTGCCCACCTCTAGTCTAGGCAAAAGAAATGAAAGAGGAAGCCGCCTGTTAGAATATTGCGCGGAACATAATTCAGTTATAACAAATACCTGGTTTAAGAATCACGAAAGAAGGTTGTATACTTGGAATAGACCAGGAGACTCTGGGAGATACCAGATAGATTTTATAATGGTAAGACATAGATTTCGGATCCAGGTTTTAAACTGTAAGACATACCCAGGGGCAGATATAAACTCTGATCATAACTTACTGGTCATGAATTGTAGGCTGAAACTGAAAAAAAAAAAAACAGAAAGGTAGGAAAATAAGGAGATGGGACCTGGATAAACTAAAGGAACCTGAAGTTCTTGAGAATTTCAGAGGGTGCGTTAGGCAACGAGAGGAAATAAAACAGTAGAGGAGGAATGGGTAGCATTGAGAGATGAAATAGTGAAGGCAGCAGAGGACGATATAGGTAGGAAGGCAAGACCTACAAAAGAACCTTGGATATCAAAGGACCTACTGGATTTGATCGATGAAAGGAGAAAGTATAAAAATGCAGTAAATGAAACAGGCAGAATGGAGTACAGAAGACTAAGAAATGAGATTGACAGGAAGTGCAAAATGGCTAAGCAGGACTGGCTAGAATGCAAATGCAAGGATGTAGAAGAATGTATAAATAGGGGAAAAATAGGTACAGCTTACAGGAAAATAAAAGAGATATTTGGAGATAAGGAAAACAGCTCTGTAAATGTCAAGAACGCAGATGGAAAACCAGTTCTCAGCAAAGAAGGGAAAGCTGAAAGGTGGATAGAATACATAGAGCAGCTCTACAAAGGAAATGAACTTAGAGACAATGTTGTAGGAATGGAAGAGGAAGTAGATCAAGACGAAAAAGGAGATACTATACTGAGAGATGAATTTGACAGAGCCCTGAAAGACCTAGGTCGGAACAAGGCCCCGGGAGTAGATCATATACCCTCACAGCTACTCAAGTCTCTGGGAGAACCAGCCACGACAAAACTATTTGAACTGGTGTGGAAGATGTATCAGACTGACGAAATATCCTCAGACTTCAAGAAAAATGTAATAATCCCCATTCCAAAGAAATCAGGCGCAGACAGATGTGTAAACTACAGAACAAACAGTTTGATAAATCATGTTTGCAAAATTTTAACACGAATTATCTACAGGGGAATGGAAAAGCTGGTAGAAGCTGACCTCGGGGAAGATGAGTTTGGCTTCAGGAGGCACGTAGGAACCCGGGAGGCAATACTCACTTTACGATTTATCTTAGAAAATAGATTAAGGAAAGGCAAACCTACATTTTTTAGCTTTTGTAGATTTGGAGAAAGCTTTTGACAATGTTGATTGCAATACACTTTCAAATTCTGAAGTCAACAGGGGTAAAATACAGGGAAAGGAGAGTTATTTACAATTTGTACAAAAACCCGATTGCAGTTATTCGACTCGAAGGGCAGGAAAGGGAAGCATTAGTTGGGAAGGGAGTAAGACAGGATTGTAGCCTTTCTCCGACGTTATTTAATTTGTACATCGAGCATGCGGTGAAGGAAAGCAAGGAAAAATTTGGAATAGCGATTAAAGTTCAGAGCAGTTGAATGGAATGGACAGTGTGTTGAAGAGAACGTACAAAATGAACATTTATAAGAGCAAAACAAAAATAATTAAATGGGGTCTTAGAAAATTAGGCGATGCTGAAGGAATTAGATTAGGTAACGAAACAATGAAGGTGGTAGATGAGTTTTGCTACTTGGGTAGTGAAATAACATGCGATGGTCGCAGTACAGAGGATATAAAATGCAGAATGCCAATGGGAAGAAAAGCATTTTTGAAAAAGAGAAATTTGCTAACGTCGAATATTAATTTAAGTGTAAGTAAGTCTTTTCTGAAGGCATTTGTGCGGAGTGTTGCATTTTACGGAAGTGAAACATGGACGATAAGCAGTGCGGATAGGAAGAGAATAGAGGCTTTTGAAATGTGGTGCTACAGAAGAATGCTGAAGATTAGGTGGGTATATCGCATAACTAATGAAATGGTACTGAACATAATTGGTGAGAAAGGGAATTTTTGGCATACTCTGACTAAAAGAAGGGATCGCTCGGTAGGACATATTCTTAGACATGGAGGAATCGTAAATTTAGCATTGGAGGGAAGTGTGTGGGGTAAAAATCGCAGAGGGAGACCAAGAGACGCGTATAGTAAGCAGATTCAAGGGGATGTGGGTTGCCGTTCTTATGAGGAGATGAAAAGGCTTGCTCAGGATAGAGTAGGGTGGAGAGCTGCATCAAAGCAGTCTCCGGACTGAAGACCATAACAACAACAACGGGTTACTGATGTTTTCATTCATTTGAGTTCCACAGGGAGGCCAAGCAGTGAATCCTGTCTGTTTCTAAAGCGCTTCTGGGTGGCACCAAAGGGAGATAGAGGTGCCGAATCCACGAGAGACGGAGAGTGAGCCATCGGGGAAGTCACCCATCATTTACACAGCGAGATGGCCGATCGGCTGTGGTAGGCGGACCCCGATGCGTTAGTAGCTGCGACCGAATACTCGGGCTGGGGGAGCATGGCGCCGGTGTGACGCGCACCAAGGGGCGTCGAAATTTGCGTCGTGATCGCCCTGGAACGGCAGAGCCACATCAAGACCTACCGTTAGGTTCAGGTCAGTGGCCGACCCGCGGAGGAATACGTATCGCGAAAACGGCTGTGTGGGGCGTGTTGCGCGGGAACGGTCGACATTGGACTGCTCTGAGCGGGAGGACAGTTTTCCGAAGCTATCTTGGCGTCGTGTCCGCGTATTGGAGGAAAATTGGCGCCTAGAGTTCGAATGGCTCTTGCTGGCTAGTGATTGGGTAGCCTCCCGTTTTGCGAGCACAGTGCGGAGCAGCGCTCCAGAAAGGACTTCGTCTGAAGGTACTACACTCCTGGAAAAAGAAAAAAGAACACAATGAATTTGTCAACTCAGCAATTCTTGAGGATGTACACAACACACTATCACGCATTCTGAACCATCCGAACGTCAGTACAGTCAGCAGAGCGTGCACAATGTCGACGCCAGTATCGTGTATACCCTCCTTTGCAGCAATACAGGGTGCAACTTTCTCATGAAGGCGATTGATTGTAGAGGTGCCGAATGATGTCTTACGGTATAGCCTGCCATGCAGTTTCCATCTGATGCCTCAGTTGGACCAGATTTCGTGCCGCCCAAGGAGACGGCGCAACATGACGTTTCATCCGGCCCCAGACATGTTCAATGGGGGACGGATCTGGGGATAATGATGGACAGGGTAGTTGACGTCCACTTAAAAGAACACGTGGTGTTGTACAGGATACGGGTGGAATGCTTTGCCTTGTTCGAAAAGCACATCGCCTTGTTGGTGCATGAACTGTGGCAAGACGGGTTAAATGATGGTTTCAATGTAACGTGTACTGTTCAATTTTCACACAACGGACACCAGAGGAGTACGGTAGGTGTAGGATATGGCTCCGCACACCATGATGCCAGGTGTCGGCCCCGTCGGCCTCTGTCGCGTGTACTCCAGATTTTCGCACTCCCCTGCACGACACCACACACGAGTTCGAACATCTTTGGCTCAGAGGCAGCGACGACTCTCATCACTGAAGACGACAAGTCTGCATTCATCCCTTAATAAGCGCCTACCATGACACCATTAGAGGCGAGCTGAACGATGTTGGGGCGTGAGCGGAGGACACTCTAACGGCACACATGAACGTGCATCATTGTGAGGGGAGTGATATTCTACACTCGCCATTCACCTCTAGTGATCGTCTACAGAACACTGAACAGTGCACGGTACACTGAAACCAACTTTTAACCCGTCTTGCTATCACTCATGCAACAAGGTGATATGCTTTTCCAACAGGACAATGCAGATCCACATGTATCCCTTACCACCCAATGTGCTCTTTAAACGGTGTACGCCAACTACCCTGGCCAGCACGATCCCCAGATATCTCCCCCATTGAGCATGTTTGGGACCACATGAAACGTCATCTTGGGCGGTCTTCATGAGCGGCACGAAATCTGACCCAACTTAGGCACCAGGTAGAAATTGCATGGCAGGCCATTCCACATGACCACATTCGGAACCTCTACGATCGTTTCCATCGCATTTGGTGCAAAAGGAGTGTATACACGCTACTAACGCCAACATTGAGAGTGCTCTGGTGACTGTAGTCACTTGCGTCCGGCTCTGCCTGTGTGATCGTGTGTTGTATACAACCTCAAGAAAGAGTCAATAAAATTTCCCTCCGCTGGGTCAACGAATTCATGGTGTTCCTTTTCATTTTCCAGGAGTGTATTTCGTTGCGACTGCCGGCCGTAGCGATCGGCAATGGACGGGCAGTTGACCACTGCTCTCAGCCTTAACAGTGGACCATATGTCGCTACGACTGCTCGGCAGTCGACGGCCGTGACGTCATCGTGACTGTCGCGTCTCGACCGCTATGGTAGCAGTCTGCCAGTCGGCCGAGACTGCCGGCTCCGCGACCGCTGCATAAGCTCGGCGTCGCAGAAATGTTTACACGATAGCGACAAACAGTTAGTGCATTATGTGAGCAGGTACTCTTTTGCACACCATATGCATACAATGATGGTCGCAGTACAGACGATATAAAATGCAGAATGGCAATGGGTAGAAAAGCGTTCTTGAAAAAGTGAAATTTGTTAACCTCGAATATTGATTTAAGCCTAAGGAAGTCCTTTCTGAAGGCATTTGTATGGAGTGTTTGTGACACAACAACACAGTGACCAACGGTGCTTTCCAGTCATGTGTGCATGCATGGTGGTATATAAAACGATGCTTTATGTATTTTTCCTCATTATTTGTATTTTTTGTAATTTATTATGTATTTGTATATTTTGTTTCTGTGATATATTTGTATTGTCCTGCTCATTTCCATATATGTCAAAAATATTGTAAATGTAGTAGACACGCTGGTTAGCAATGGCTTTGCTGTTGTATAGAATCATCTTTGAGTAGGGAGTTCTTTATCGCTGGTAGCGCAGAGGCGCACAGCGAGAAAGAGTCGTTGTTGAGAAGTAGCGGCGGACAGACGCATTGTGTGCTCAATGGTGTACGGAAAAAGTACGTGAAGGAGAATGCACGTTGGATTGGCACTAGTGGAGGAGACGGCGAAGAGGCAATATTATTTATTCATACGGCCACAGCTTGAATAATTAATAAATGCATCAAGAGGAATGCTGTGGGCCCTAAATTGTAATTAACATTTGTCGCCAGAAGAGCCTGTGTTTGCCAATTGTTAAGTGCCAACAGTCTTCAATCAGCAGCACCAAGTCGCACATCAAATTCAGTAAGATCTGTCCAGTTTGTCTTAGCATGTACAGCTAACCAGCGTATTAGTGATGATTGTTCAATAGCGAACACTGTTATTTGTGAACCTGTGTTTAAAAATCATTACCCATAGTCATTGTCCAGACAGGTTCCTTCCTCATCCATTGGTTTTCCGAGAATATTCACAAAGTTATAGAAAACTAAAAATCAGAGTCATTAAAGACAATGTGACAGTCGTTAATAAAAAATGTGTTCAGAAAAGTTTTACTAAACGTAGCTTATGCCAGTGTTGCTGATCAATAGGTTTGCTAAGTTGAACGAAACTGCTAGATTAACTTTCAATTTCAAAAGATATTTCAATAACAGTGTAAAAGGTTAATTGTTTTCCACTGCGTATTATTTTGAGGTAAAGTTTGTTTTAACTTGCAAGTACTGACTAGTGAGAATAGTAATTGTTTACAAGTGTTTGAATGCTAATAATTCCTGGTTAAAGATAAAGCAAAAGTTAATCAGAAGGTTAAATGGTTCTTTTCTAAATATTCAGTGTTAGCACGACAAGTCATTAATTAATTTTTTGAGCTTGCCATTAGTATAGTTAATAGTTCAGTTACAACTTGATTATTGCTAAAGCTCATGGCATACTCACTGTAGAATAAGTTCTGGTACTTATATAAACAATTAATTATTTCAAGCTGTAAATAGTAAGTATTAAGGTGGGAGTTTTGCATGATTTGCTACATGTTGCATTTGCGCGGCTATGGCTTGCATTTCGCTGTCTTACATTGAATCCCTGTGTTAGTAAACTATTTCTCAGTAGTTAGTATATTGTCAGTGTCTTTTGTACCGGATTTGATGCACGTACTGTGATTCACGGCCCACCCAAATTTTACGTAATTTTTCACGTTTGTTAATTAATTCTGCTATTATTGACATCCCACCAAATTATTTGCTCGTACAACGAGCTGGCGACCGTAAATCAGTAATTTTTCACTTTTTCCAAATTAATCCCTGTGTTCCGTTTGTTCCGCATTCTATCATTTAAACTTTAATCTTTTTATTCCAAATTTTACTTCCCACTTTCTTTATTCCTATCGATCGTTGTTGTTTACCAAAGAGGTGCAGCAACGTTCCGGTTATAGCCTCCGCTACATCATCGGCTTCATTACCGATAGCTTTTCCACCAAATTAAGATAATTAGGCACACGGGTCACTTTTCTAATTATCTAACCGGTGGTGTAGGACGGGAAGGGTTATATGTTGCCTTGTATGGGAGTGAGACATGGGCGATAAGCAGTGCGGACAGGAAGAGGATTGAGGCTTTTGAAATGTGGTGCTACAAAAGAATGCTGGAGGTTAGGTGGGTGGATCGCGTAACTAATGAGGAGGTACTGAACAGAATTGGGGAGAAAAGACATTTCTGGCATACCTTGACTAAAAGAAGGGATAGATTGGTAGGACACATTCTTAGACATCAAGGAATTGTGAATTTAGCGTTGGAGGGAAGTGTGTGGGTTAAAAACCGCAGAGGAAGGCCAAGAGATGGATACAGTAAGCAGATTCAGACAGATGAAGGTTGCCGTCCTTATGTGGAGATGAAGAGGCTTGTTCAGGATAGGGTATTGAGAGCTGCATCAAACCAGTCTCCGGACTGAAGACCACAACAACAACATGCATACATATTTCATAAATGTGGCGGCAAATGGTGAAGTGTGGAAGAAGATAAAAAAAAGCAATCTTACAAGATTGAAGCTACATTATTTCCTTTATTTCCGCCTTACTTGTCCTCCCGATTGTTAGGTACAGAGGAAGAATTACTGCAGCTCATGAGCAGAGCCTGAACATCATATAGAGATAGACATTCGTGGGAAGTCCATTAGGAAATTTGCAACGTTGATGAAGTTTAGATTAGATTAGATTATTTGGTCCGTTCCATAGATCCGTGTTAAGGTGATCCTCGTGGATGTGGAAAATGTAATTTTTTTAAAGTAGGTAATATAATATTACTAATACATGTTATGCACTTTTTACAAGCTGATAATGTAATAATACTAATAGTATGAATACAGATACTTGCATCATTTGGTTATATTTAAGAATTCGTCAGTGGAGTAGAAGTTGGCCACTAGAAAGTCTTTTAGGCTCCTCTTAAACTGATCTTGTTTTGTAGCTAAATATTTTATGGTTGTTCGTAAATTATAGAAAATATGTGTTCCTGAGTAGTGGACCCCTTTTTGAACTAAAGAAAGTGATTTTAGTGTTGGGAAAAGGGATATATATTAGTTATGACAAAATTCATTAAGGAATAAATATACTGAGAGGCAGAAGTTAATATACTCAGTTCTTTGAAGAGGCTTCTGCAGGATGGCCGTGAATTTACACCACAAATAATACGTATTACACGCTTTTTGACTCTGAAAACTTTTGCTTGACTTAAAGAGTTAACCCAAAATATTATACCATCTGACATTATGGAATGAATGTAAGCAAAGTATGCAAGCTTTTTTTTGTGTATGTCTCCTATGTCTGATACCACTCGTATTAAAAAAATACATATTTGTTAAGTCGTTCTGCAGTCCTTTGGTATGCTCCTCCCAACTGAATTTATTATCAAGCTGTAATCCCAGGGCCGCGGTGGAGTAGCCGAGCGGTCTAAAGCGTCTCGCTGCGGAGCGCGTGGTTGCTCGCCGTGGAGGTTCGAGTCCTCCCTGGGGCATGGGTGTGTGTGTGTTTGTCCTTAGGTTAGTTTACCTAGGTTTAAGTAGTTTGTAAGCTACGGACTGATGACCACGCAGTTTGGTCCGATAGATTTACAAACTTCGAACTTTTTGTAATCCCAGGAATTTTACACTGTCAACCTCTTCTATCTGCTCTTCGTCTTACTTTATGCATATACTGGATGGGAATCTCTTACACGTTCTGAACTGAATGTAGTGAGTTTTTTCAAAGTTTAATGTCAATGAATTGGCTTTAAACCATTTATTAATGTAAATGAAAATGCCATTAGCAGATCTTACTAAAACTAATCTCGAAATGCTATTTATTGCAATACTTGTATCATTTGCCAACAAAAGGAACTCTGTTTCTGGCAGTGTAACTGATGAGAGGTCACTAATGTACACAATAAAAAGCAATAGCCCTAAGATGGATCCTTGTGGAACACCACATTTAATTTCATCCCAATCTCATGATGATTGTTGGCTTAATTCACTAGTCCCTTGCACTGACACACTTCATTTCCTGTTAGCAAGGTACGACTTGAACCATTTTGCAGCTTGAAGCAACATTTGACATTTCAAGCTAAGTTACGAGCCTCGAATGTTCTTCTGAAACCTCTTTCCCCTTACTAGCTGGCGTCAGGAGTCTTTCGAGATGTTGTTATCGAACTTCGCAACAATTTGAAGTTTAATCGGTTGGAGACAAAGGCACGTTATACTGTTACTAATTTTGAAAATAATTAGTTGTAATATTGTAAACACAATGTAAAAGTTACAACAAACTGTAGAAGCTCTGAATCATTTCCATATAAATCTGTAATCTTCACAGACGTTTATTTAAAATAAATCAAATTATCTGTATTAAGCCGATGTTGATGAACACGTAATTTTTATACAGCAACTTCATCACCGTCTTGGATTAGAGTTTGTACTGTACCGATAGCTGTACGAACTATATTTTCTTTCACCACACGTAAAATAAAGTCGAACTGAGATGGATCAATCCTCTGTACCTCTCTTCATCATTTCACAAATGACCTGTTATTATGTTAGCGTAAATAACTGCGCGGCGGAGCAGCCGAGCGCATTGAGGCGCTATGTTCCGATGCGTGAAGTGGTTCCCCGTCGAGGGTTCGAATCCCCCTTGGGGATTGGATGTTTGTGTTGTCTTTAGTGTAAGGTAGTTTATAAGTAGTTTGTAAGTTTAGGGACTGATGACCCCGCAGTTAAGTTCCACAAGTTTATCAAACATTAGAACATTTCGTAAATACCTTTACTTTTCTGTGTTTGGAAATGCAGTAAGGGCAAGATATCGTAAACAGTACCATTATTTCGTCTTTCTCTTTTTCCTCGTCCACCAGAAAACCTAGAACGGTATTAGTACATGCGCGTTCTATCAGAGAGACATGGCACTGAGTGGTGAGCAGTCGCAACGAAATACGCGGGCAGCGGCGGTCGGCAGTTACGGTTGGCAGCTACTGCCGGCCGCTACGGCGGGCAGTCGCAGACAAGTAGTACCTTTAAGGCAGTGTTGCCAACTATCAGTCAGAGAAAATGGCAAAACAGTCCAACAAAAATGGCCAGAAATGGCTAACTTATAATTTGTACGTTTTATGCATAAAAATTAAAATATGAAAAACACTCACCTAGCAAAAATAAATATCATCGTCCTCATCCTCAGTTCTTTTTTAGGATCAAGTTTCAGATTCAGCAAAAGTTGTTTTATTCCTGAAACTATACTTGCAGCGTCACATTTTTCTAGTTCAACAATGCCCAAAAATGTGGACAAAATTTCGTTCATTTATGTGCTGTAATATCGCAGCGCAACTGATAATAATATCTGTCGAATTTGTGTTCGCCTATATCTCTTACTAACAGATTAGTGAAGTGGGGTGCAAGTATATTCATAATTATTCCCTTACATTTTGTCCGATGCAGACGAAGATCACCTGGTTTATTGTCACTCAAAGGAAATGTGTTATTGCGTAACTGTGACAAATCATCAATATTCATTATTGCGGAATGTGTTGCAAAGTACAAAGTTAATCTTGCTTCGGCCTTTTTACTACTAGTGATTTCCTAAACTCGTTTAAAAGTGATTTTTGTTTGACGCCTGCTGCTAAATGGAGCACATGTTGAAATGTTTTTTAGAATTTAAATGATGCTTTAAATCATACAAATTTGCCCTTATTTCAGTTTTGCAAAACCTGCAGAATGCTTCAGTTTTGTCTGTTGGAACTGGCTGTACCCATTCCTTGTAGTCAGACATATTTTCCCATTCCTTCCTGTGAGTTTGTGTATACTGCGGTTTCGGCATGGCTAGATAATTATCACAGTCACAAAACACTGGTAAAGCACACGGTATTCTTCCAACACGCAATGTTAACGCACGTTAAAAAAGATACTTCACACTTGTACAGCGTTTCCAAGCAAGTACAAGTACATAGTGTTGGCCATTGTTTGTATGTTTCAAAACAATGAATCGATATGTGGAACTGTTTCATTGTCTCGAATCTTCCTAGTGTCACTGTTTCGATAGAGTTGTGTTTTATTTGTCGCACTTTGGAGGAACGTTAAAAATAATAAATCAATAAATACATTTCCAGTCATGATAAAAACTTCAGAGTTTTCCATTTTTGTTGTGAAAATTATGAAATAATAAAAATGGCTATAAATGGCTATATAATATCGCCAAAACGGCTAGGAATGCCAGCAGTAGCTTTTTTTTTTTTTTCAAAAAGAGTGGCGAGATACCACTTCAAAATGGCCAGATCTATCCATAAAATGGCTAAGTTGGCATCTCTGCCTTAAGGCTAGTTCACACGACGACACTACGTTTCATGGAACTGCGCTACTGGCCAGTGCGCATGCGCGGCAGGCGTTCATGCAACTCGTTGGCGAAACTAAACAGTTTCGGCTCCTTCCAACTTTGACGAAACTGATTGCGCGTGTTTTTAGGTTAGGTGATAACCAATACAGAACATAACACAACATAAAGGGGGGAAAGGAAGAAATAATTCGGTTTTTGAACATATATGCGATGCAGAGATGTTTGTGCCATTTTAACGATAAAAATTTCAGGAATAAGCAGCGGCGTATTAATGCTCTTGAAGCAATTATTCGTAAATTAAATATTGATGGGTTGACGATTAGTGAATTGCAGACTAAACTATATTCAATTCCAAATAGCTATACAAACGAACTATGGCAATTGAGTATTTGGGATCACGGTACAGGTATTGTAGAGACGAATATCTATTGACAAGAAAAGTAATGCAATTTGTAATATCAGTTCTGGTAACAATACTTCACGCATAACAGTATCTTGTTTCTTTATTGCATTGCTAACTTTGTTTAAAAGGAAAGTAAACTGCTCTGGTGACATTCTGAGTTTTTTTAAATACCTTATAGGGTCTTCGATCCCAATTTCTTTCAGCAAGGTCGCTAAGCAACCGAACTGAGGTCTTTTTCTAATCCAGTCACAAACCCAAACAAGTTCCTTATTTTTTTTATGCTTAGTCTTATGAGACGACTTCACACAGAGAAGCAATAGCTCCAGCACAACTTTTACAGCTACCAAAACGTTCATTATACGGCGACTACGGCACTTACAAAACAACGAAACTGAAGTGTATAGTATTGGCGCCGTGTCTACACACATACACGAAACCAGTTGCGCGCAACTCATTTCATGAAATGAGTGTCTCAACCTAGTGTCGTCATGTGGACTAGCCATTAGACAGCCGACGAGTACGGTCGACTGGACTTAGGTGTTTTCTTATGGAGTTTGGATTTCGTCTTAGGCAGTCGACGAGTATTGTTGGCTTGACTTCGGTGCTTACTTGTAATTTTTTTTTTTTTCAGTTATTGCGCTTTGTGGACTTGGAGTTTCAGATTCACTTTTCTGACACCGCCTGAAACTTGTGTTTGTCGACCTGAGTATCATAGAGGTGTGAATAGTCTCAGCCAGTTTGAATCAGCAGCACCGACGCGCTGATAACATTATTCCTAGCTCTGGTGTCAATTGCGCACTCGACAATCTTGTGTCTAGTACACATAGTCTGAGTTGGTGAGACATAGCCGAGCGTGCGGTTTCTTTAGATACTGTTTGCTTACCGTGCACACAAAGACTGAGAGTAGGGCATTCACGCTTCTGTATTGAGCAGTTTTTTCTTTCGATCGGACAGCGATTTGCAGCACTCCGACGTACTGCTGCCTTCGTCCAGGTTCCAGCGACACTGACTTTTATTAGTGTCATTTTGGTATTTATTCATATACTGTGTAACGATTATGTACGTTATGCACTTTCTACATGATAGTCGTCGGGTCAATTAAACTGCATGATAGTCTGTTGTTTTGTACCGTACCCTTTAAAAAATCATAGTTTGTTTATCCCGCGATCAGAAATTCTCTTGCCAACATCATAAAAATGAATGATGGGCGGTGCAAGTTGAATTTAACGTCTTTTCTTTAGTTACGCCTTTTATTTTGGATAAACAATAAAACAACATTCACAACGCTTTTAACATATTACATATATAAATTTCAATGTTATTAATTATTGTGTAATAAATTGTCGATATATTGTTCGATAAGTTGAACCAATGTACTCTTTGGGAATCACAGTTGTGACTGTGTAGGATGTTTAAGGTTTTCTCTGGACTATTGGGTGTTAGCGTTAAGACGTGGTTTCTGGCTTGTGTCTTGGATAAGACTTGTGTGTTATTGACTTGTTCCATCTAGCTATTATGTCGCTAGAATTGTATTTTTTTTTTTAAAGTTGTTAATTGGAAAAAGTGATACAGAATAAACCGCAGTTGAACTTGTAGCAGCCGGCCGCGGTGGCCGAGGGGATGGAGGCGCTTCAGTCTGCATGGCCACTACGGTCGGGGGTTCGAATCCCCCCTCTGGCATGGGTGTTTTTGCCGTCCTTAGTTGTAGGTAGTTCATAAGTAGTTTGTAAGTTTATGGACTGATGACCCCGTAGTTAAGTCCCTTAAGCTTAACAAACATTTGAACATTTGAACTTTTAGCATTTTGTTTATGTCAAAAGTTATTTATTACGAGCACCCTAGAAACAAAAATAGTTAACCATGTAGAGCGACACAACGGAACTTCTAGCTGCTGACATCACGGAGCCGAATTTAGAAGATGAGTACTAATGATTTATCTATGTTTTTTAAAACTCTCCAATTTAAGTTGTGGCCGGAGGAAATTTTGGCTGTACACGATTCTACCCAAGTTCCTGTTACATAAGGAACAAAGTATCAGTACTGCTGCCCATACCTACTGAAGGGAGAGCTTTAGAACTGTAATCTGAAATTGTTTGTCATTTTTAAATTTATGAGAGCTGTTCCTATTTTCGTGAATTAATGGATCTTATTCTGATACTAACTCTTTTGTGAAATAAATTAAGTACAATTTTAACATAACCTGGATTTGATTCATTAGTTAGATTTCCCATTTTTCATTATATTGTGGTGGGTATTTGTTTGTCAAGAGGCCAGATCTCTTTTATGCTCATTTCCTTATGCTCCCTATTTCCCACAAATCTGCACCTCTCAAGCAGCGGTGGAGTAGCCGAGCGGTCTAAAGCGTCTCGCTGCGGAGCGCGCGGTTGCCCGCCGTGGAGTTCGAGTCCTCCCTGGAGCATGGGTGTGTGTTGTCCTTAGGTTACTTTACCTAGGTTTAAGTAGTTTTTAAAGCTACGGACTGATGACCACGCAGTTTGGTCCGATAGATTTACAAACATTTGAGCACCTCTCAAATCACCCAACCCGACCTTAACCATAACGCTCGTAACTTTACAATATCATATCTGCATTAACAATTTTTACTGCATTCCCATGAGACTACTCAGTCAGCCTACTGGTGTTCCCTGAGTAGGGAGGGAATTTGCGTCCGTGAATCAAGTCGACACAATCCCGTCAGCGACCGACTGAGAACGGGGGGCAAATTGAAGAGCGCCTCGGCGGCCATTGTGGTGGCAAACATTCGCGCCAACTTTAAATGTGGTAGACCCTGATTTAATATCTATATTTTTCACTAACACAACTGCTTTCGTGGTGCCTTTGGTGACCTCAAAAATTGTTTTATATACATTCGTTTGAACTACTTGTTTCCAATTTTTTTAAATCTAAATACGAGGTATAAAAAAGCCCGACACTCATACAAAACATCTCTACTTTTATGTGAACATTTTTTTTATTTCTCAATTATAGGTAATTTTAAATAACTTTCTTTTCATTTTAGTAGTATCTCTTCTTTTCTTGGCTTCAACTATCTTGTTAATTAAGGTAAAAATTAATCGCTGAAAGGGGAAATGTAGTTTTTAATGCATAGTAAAGGAATTAGCAGCCATTAACAATAATATTAGATATTTTTCGTTCTAGAATTACTGAGCGAGTTTTGCGACATTTGAACTTGTTTTTCCCATAATAATAAATACTAGAATCATTTTCCGACATTTCTTCTTCTGAGACATCCAAATCAGGTACTGTTGTGTTTCTATTGTCAGTAGAGTTCACTTGTATCGGAATTATATTCCTGGCTTTGTTCTTACCTTGCAGATTCATTTTCTATATTATATAGTCCATTACCTCTTCTCATGTCAAAACATGTCCGTCGATACGAACAGATTCCTTAGTCTTTGTTAGATTACATGCATAACTCAGTAAATACAGTGGAATATTGAGAATTAATGTGCATGTTTAAGTACTATCCTGGAGTCAAATGTTCAAATGTTTGTAAATCAGACTTAACTGCGTTGGGTATTAGTCCCTAGGCTTACAAACTACTTAAACTAAGTCAAACTAACCTAGGGACAACACTAACACCCATGCCACACGGAGGGCTCGAACCTCTGACGGCAAGTAACTGCGCACTCCGCAGCCAGGCGCTTTAGACCGCTCGGCTCTCTGTCTCTTTAATGATCGTTTGACAAGTTGTATATGATACGTCCCTTCTCTGTCAGAAGTTGTCTCGGTCGCCTCCAACATAACAGTTTCCTGGGAAAATCTTAGGTTGACCGGAAATCACGACAAATTGTGAGGCAATTGAGCCAGTATCTGTGCGGCAGATATCCAGCGTGCTAGCTGGTAAATTTAAAATACTGGTACTTCATATAGCGTTGCAGTTGTAGGTGTATCTTCTGCTACCATTGAAATAATTAGTAATTCCAGCAGAAGTGGAAAGATGTTTTCTTAACATTTTTTTTTTTTTTTTTTTTTTTTTTTTTATGTTTCAGAGGTCTGAACGTGCGAGATTATGACGCGAGCCTTTAGTTCACCCTCTAATTTTGTTTTCTATTCTCCGGGCAATTCAATTATACCCAAGTTTCTTTTATAAAAATTGGTTCTTGCTTATCGGTATGTAATGCAACTTATTAGTCTCCGAAAACTTTCTCCTTTTCTGCCGTCTATATTTTGTAATTGCTGTTACCTGTGATGTGTTAAAAATAATGAAACCAATTTTACAATCTTATTATTATTATTTGCATAAGTTGTATAGAATGTATTTTTACAGTTACCATTCAATAAATAAACTAGATTCAGGTATCTCAGAACTTGCTTGGTTGAGAATTTCGGGTCTTCTAGCCAGACCTACATTCTATTCTTTTTCTCCATTGAGTTTAATTCCCCCTGAAACTGCTACTAAGTTTCCCGATTACGCATTCCCAACTGAGCTCAAGTTTTCTCTCTTACTTAAGACCGTGCCCCATCTCGCAAAGTTTCGCCCTACCTTCTTTTTCTTTTCCTTTAATAACACAGATTCATAAATGTGCTGCAACGCCCTTGGTTGTTCCAAGGCTTCTTTTCTTCCAGGTGCTCATTAGTGCCTTTAAGTTAATTTGCAATACATCTTGGCTAAAGTTGCCATCCCAGCCCAGTACTGAAAATTCCTGAATAAACATAACTGCATCCTTTAACACCAGATTATACAACTCTCGAAAACACCTTGGTTCATGTTTGCGCAGCAACTGAGACAAACGGCAAACAGAATTACGGAATAAATTAAGCCGAAGACCAGTGCGTAGAGAATTAACAGTAATTAACAGTTGCGGACTGCTGCTACCGGCAAGGACTCTATGGAAGCATTATTTCTCAAAAAGCACGAACTACCATATTATGTGTTCAGGTATTCTGCTTTATCTTTATTGCTCCATCCGAATTACAATCGCTAGGGAGACGTTACACCGTCGCGCGAAATGGTCGCGTAGTCTAAGAAGTCATGCTGCGGACTCGTAGGTTATAGCCGTCGGAGGTTCAAGTCTTCCCTCGGAGGCGCGCGGGTTTGTGTGTGTGTGTGTGTGTGTTTGTGTTGTCGTGGGTATAAGTCAGTTTTTGTAGTTTGTGAGTCTAGAGACTGATGACCATAGGAGTTTGGTTGAGAAAGTTTACAAGCATTTGAATATATGAGACATCATAACAAGAGAACTTCCAGTGATACAAATAGGCCTATAATTAGTTTGCATTTCGTCTGATTCGAAAAGTATTAAATGTGCGAGTTACAAAAATATTTTCGGCTGTTATGTGGCTTCGACTCGGTTCCTCGGACGAAAGTGATATCAAAAGTGAAACTTCAAAAAGATTTGGAAAACAATTTGCAAAAATATTCACAGCCTGACACAAAACTTGAAATACGTTTATCGCAGTGTAACAGAAGCAACTATTGTTGAATTACGGTGAGACTATTCTTTCAGGTAAGTTATTACGGAGTAACAAAGTGAAATACACTTTACTTAAATATTTCATGGTCGACTAAAAATAGTAGATATGCAGCAGATAATTTATGTATAAACAATTATAAATATTTCTGGACAAGAACTGAAGCCGCGTGGGAGTAACCGAGCGGTCTGGAGCGCCACGTTGCGGATCGCGCGGCCTCTCGCGGCGGAGGTTCGAATCCTCCCTCGGGCATAGATGTTTGTGTTGTCCTTAGTATAAGATAGTTCATAAGTAGTTTGTAAGTTTAGCGACTAATGACCCCGCAGTTGAGACCCATAACCTTGACAATAACTGAATATATTTGTATAAAAGCCATGATATATTAAATATTAATTGTGTAATTATATTTCGACGGCGGCAGTATATTTGAACAGTGAGACACCACGCTTAATGGCTGTCTGAGCAAAGAGCTTCAGTCTGAACCGTTTTTCAGTATTGTTAAATATATATTTGTTTCTTAAATGAAAACAACATTTGTAGGGAGGTGGTCAAAGCATTTAATTCTGCGATATTCAAATGTATGATATTTTGGAAGGGAAATTATATTTTAAAGATTAGGTGTTAGGATGAGCGGAAGGATACAATTTTGGGAGCAGGGAGAGCACGCTTTTCGAACGCTTGCGAAGGGACTCGTAACTTAGACGTGGTTGTGAAAGGTTGTGACGCTGAGCGGTCTGAAGCCGCGTAACGAACTTGTGATTTGAAAATATAAGCAGGTGTGGACTTAAAAAATTTACGGGACTGTTATTACAGAACTTAGTCCAAACTTGAAAAGCTATAAACTATGTTCGGTATTAGGGCTGTGGAACTGTGATAATTCAGCAATGGTGTACTCATGTGGTTACAAACTGTCTTTTATAATAAATACTTTAATCACGGATTAATTTGGAACTGCAATTTTCGATGGACTACACTAAGTTACGAGTGTAAATTTGTAACATTTACTCTCGAGTGCTTTTGATACCTACTGAGCCTCTCATGAACAGTAGTAGGAGAAATACTCAGTTATTTACCCATGTATAAAGTAGGAGTGAATGATTTCTTTATCTTAGAATCCATTTTGTTGGTCATTCAGAGGTTTAATTAATGTTTGTTAAATGTATTTTCACGTCATCATATGCAGATTGATAGACTGGATAAACTACAGGTTAATTATTGATCTTGTTAAACAGATTGTGTAGCTGTTTAGGGCAAAGAAGCTGACATACATAACTCGCCCCTGTGAACAGATACAACGAGCCAAAAACGTTTACTACCCAGAATTATGTACTGCCCAACTCTTATTGGTGAGTACCGATAGGAAGGTCGCATTGTCAATAATTTTCAAAGTTCCGTAAACGTTACCCACGAATCTTTGGAAGAAATCTTGCACCAGAAGAGTATGTTGAGCTAATTAGAAAATGAACAGAAAGAAGAATGAAAGCATCAACTCATCGTTGAAGGGAAACATTGGACTTATAAAAATCAGCTATTCTACAAGATTTACACTTTACGGTAATCATAAAGCCATACCAGATTCAGGTGCCAGATAAGTTGGACCACGAAATTGAAGAAGATTGCCAAATCTGCGTGTTACGGTTTGATAGAAGTGCAATAAATGAAAATCTAGTGCGTCGCGTTTAATTTATAACTGGGGTCTGAGAAAAAAGTAACCATTTGCTGAAAGAAAAGATATAGCAAAAAAGATAAAAGAAAGTAGGGCTAGTGCTGCATACGGGAAAACAGGCAACTTACGACTTGTCGCCAACCTACTGACTGATCAGTGATGAACGACCAACCCCATCAACCTTAAACGACCGGTTGTGAACGAAATATACGCAAAAGAGAATTCGTGCACCTTATACAGTAATAAGGAAAGACTATTTATATAAGGATTTTAATAATCTATGTATATAAAAATGAATGTTTGTCTGTATGTCGTCTATGTGTTCATACACCATTCAATCGATTGCAATGAAACTTTGATGAACTATTCGCCATACGCCCATTAGGGTTCCTGACCCAAAAACAAAAGAGCACGACACATAGCTCAGGAGATATGACGTCATAAATAATTAAAGGCGTGAAAATACCCAGATATATGCGTCAATTATTGGAAAATGGGAGTAGTTAGGGACCTGCAATAAATTTTTATGCAATTTCGGACGTTTATGAAGCGTTTTGTAACTGACCCGCCCCCTTCCCCCAGAAAATTATGAAACGAAAAGAATTTTACCGCTCACAATAGTTTCGCAGTAGATGCGATAAAACTGTCGCATCAGGCATCATCTTCTATCAAGTAAAATTAGCATTACAGATTTGCATGTTGCTTATTATTTATGTCTGAAAGTCTCCCTTAAGTCTCTTGCATCCAAAATTAAGCAGTCTGTTTTCTTGATCTCTATCTACATAAAAGCAAAAGGACACTTACTCACTCAATCAATGACTAAACACGAAATCTCGAAAACTACTTCACCTATGAAGTTGAAATTTGGCAGGAATGTAGTTTACAGGTAGAAAACGTCATCTAAAAAAGTATTTTGTGATAGGTGCATGGTGGAGCATACTTCTCCTGCAAACTCACGAAATCCACAGTTTCACTCCGATCTTCACGAAATTTCGTACGCTTGACCTTCAAAACAAGAGAAATGTCATCGTGTACCTTAAGTTTCATACCGTACATAGGGGAGGGTACTTTACAATATAAAAATGGACCCCTAAATACCTTGGTCGCACCATAACTTCAAAACGACTCGACCGATTTCACATATTCTTAGAACAAGGGTTTTATGAAATAAAACTGGAATATTTGAGAACAATAAAGGGCGTTTTTCAATGTGACACTGCGTTTCTATTGCATAGAAATCTATAGTTTTGTCCCGATATTGATGAAACTTTGCGCACTCTACCTTAAAAACAAAATGAATGTCACTGTCTGCATAAAATTTCGTTCGGTGCATGGTGGAGGGTACTTAACTTGCGTAATTTTACAAAATGCATAGTTTTGCTCCAATGTTTATGAATTTTTGCACACATGACCTATAAACCTAGATAAAGATCAGTGGGTAAATAAATATTTGTATGGTACATGGCAGAGGGGGCCTTGCAGAAAACTTTGCCGAGAGACGGAAAGGTGGACACGAATAGAGATGGGAGAGAAAGAGGTGGATGCAGAGAGAGCGGGGGAATAGGATGTAGACTACGAGAGTCTAGGATAAATAAACAACCGGGCAACACCGGGTTTACAGCTAGTCACGATCTAACCCTCGTTTGAATATGACTTTATGCACATTTCAAAATCTTACGTGAATAGTAATGAATTATTTAGATCTCATATTGATGACAGAAGACTTCCAGTGATATGTTGCGGTACTTATCGTTCTCATATTATTTAGTTACGCTATTTTATTCAGAAATAATAAAAAGATTAATGAACAAATTTAGTGTAAGATCTGACGCTCAACTCAGAAAATTTTAATTAGAAGTCATACGCACTAACTAATCCTTTATGCTATCTTTTGCAGCGGGAGCTAACTTCCATTTAATACTGTGTGTAATCATAATGTTTATTGGATCTATTGCTTCTATTAATTTTCGAGAGACGTCAGCCGCAACTCTCGGATCTCCTGCGTGAGGTCAACGGTCGTCAACCACCGCCCACTGCATCAAACAAATCAACCAGTGAACTGATTAAGAGATAGAAAATAGACCTTTATAGACAAAACCTACATATGGAAGGGATAAAAACTTAAAATGTGAAACACGTCCACTGAATGTGTGTTCGTGTTCCATTTTGAGTTATTCATTACTCTAAAGTGTTTCTCCACCATTATTATAATTTTTTATTTGTGCATCAATTATTTTATTCCTTTATTAATGATCAATGCCCCATTTATATAAATGTTTCCACCCGTGTGATTGAACTTATGTGTTCGTATGAATGTGGAAGGTTGCTTTTAATATTGACTGACTGCCGCGCAATGGCTTATAGTCGCCGCCTCGCGCTTTAGGCCTCGTTTACTTTAGTTAAAAACGCATGGCTTCGTATGTCGTCTGCACTGCCGTCTCTGCTGGGTGGCCAGACAAGCTTACTTGGCAAGATGGCGAGGTGGCCTGTTCTTAGTGTAGTATCAACATAATCAAGGACATAAGAGGAGACAAGAGACCTCTATGGAGCTCTAGAGGAGGGTAATATCTCCTTCAGGTAGCGAGGGTTGGTAGACAGTATGCTCTGAACGCACTCTGCATCGTTTTGAACGCGCCCTACATCCGGTCCGGAGAGGGAAAGGCTTTGCGCGTGGCCTGAGGCATCACTCTTTCCGCGACCGCCGTAGTGAGTATTTCGTCAAATCATGCTGAGGGGATAGCATGCCGTTAGAACGTTTCTTTATTGATCAGGCAGTCTTGGTTTATCAGTGATAGTTTTCTTGAGTAATTCTTTCGCTATACGAGGCGAAGTGTTTCTTAATTTACAGAACTTGAGTAATTCAGTGTAAATTTAGTATTTGCATTTTCAATCCGGTGATGATTTTGTGTCCGGTTTTCTCAAGTTAGAATACACGTGTGTGACCTTCAGCCTTTGTGTAAACTTATTATGCTTGAATTCCTTGCTGTTTTCAACTAGCGTTTTCGTGTGGTGTCTGTTTCCGCGAGCATGTTAAATTCTGTCTTGGAATTTCTCGATTGACTCCGTCTTTACTGTCTTCGTATGACCTATTGCACAAAGTGCTTTCGAACCGGTCATTTCGTCGGCCTTCAGCCATGCTTCTACTGATACTAGCTTTCTTCTATATGAATTTTCACGTGTGCTTTCCTTGCTTATTCTAAATTAATTGATTTTTGTAAATTATATGTAATTCACTGTGGTACTTAAGGATAGTATGCCGCTGCCTCCCCACACATGAATTAGTTTGTGCATAGTTTGATTTTAATTGTGCTTGAAGACACCCACCATCTTGTCAAAATGCCGCCGATGCATCGTTTTGCCGCTGCTATGAAGTTTTACCGCTTGAGTAATGGGTCGCAAACATTGTGCGCATGTCTATGAGTGAATTAGAGTGCTTTCCTTTATCCACTGTGAATTTGGAAATTTCCTCCAACACTATCTTCATATTCATAAAGAGCAGAAACAATTTTATTACAGGCAGTAACCTTATGATTTAATTCACTTTCGTATAAGGTGTGTGCTTTATTGTACTTATTTGGTCTCCCCTCATTTACTTGCTTGTTCATTTTATTGAATAGATAATAATTTAAAGTATCAAACGTCTGCTTTATAATTTCATGTTCCCCAACCTATGTTTAATTATCTATTTTTTAAATATTAATTTGTTTTTGTTAAAACGTTGGCTGCTCTCTTAAGGAGTCAGCAGTTAAATAAATTTTCGTTGGGCAAGTACTATGTCCACTCGCAAAGTAATTTAGAGCAGCAGTGAGCGTTTCAACTTGCATTTACAGATCTCTACTGCCCGAGATCTTACATAGAAAATTTAACAAGCTACTTTCAAATGGAAATAAGGTATAGTAAACTTTGTAAATAGGTATATTCATTAATACTGTTATTCATATTGTCATGTATGTATTGATGTACTAAAATACTTTCTTTTTCAGCTTCGTCCGTTCCCACTTGCCTTCCCAAAACACAAGAGGGCAAGTGAAACACTACATTCGCTTCGGCGATCAAAGAAGATGCCCACCTTTTCTTACCCTGTTCCCCGTTGGTAAGTGATAATTATTTATTAGCCGCAGTGGAATGAGGAGCGCTCTAAGAGGCCCTTCTGCTAAGCGTGGGGTTGTTCCCCGTCATAGGTTCGAGGCCTCCCATAGGCATGGGTATGTGTGTAGTCCTTAGGTCAGTGGTGGACTAATGGGCAGGGTTTGGCGGCTGGTCATCCCGGGCTTCTCGTCTAGGGGGGACTTCTAAATTTCGAAAGTTGTTTTTTTACAGTAATACATTTATTTCCAAGTGGACAGAGGGCCTATTTATTTTGCCGCCGTCACGGGCTTCTGACAGCCTTGGTGTGCCACTGCCTTAGGTTAGTTTAGATTAGGTAAGTAGTTGTAAACCTACAGACTGATAACCTCAGTAGTTAAGTCCCACGCGTTTAGAAACATTTGAATGTTTTGTAATTATTTACTACTCCTGCATTATCTGTCTGACTAGAGAGGAAGAGAATACCTGACTTTTTCATTTACTTATTTATTGATTTATTTATTTTTGACACTCTCGATTTTGATCTTCTAGCATGAAGAAGCAAGACTAATAAGCTCCGGATTTCTTCTGTATGAAATATGTGAGTCTATAATACTACTAGGCCAGTCGTCAGGTATGTTTAGGTCCAAAAAAATTGAAGGAAGCTGAATTTTTGGTATGTTGGTATGACATATTAGAGTAGTATTAAACCAAGTTTGCAGCTTCGAAATCCTTTTGCGTAACTTTTAAGAGCCAAAAAACCTCAAAATTTTCGGATTTTTTTCTAAAAGAGAGAGAAGAAAGCCTCTCCGTTTTTGGTTATTGGTCAGCCATTAAGTGATTGGGTCTTTCGTTCGTAGCGAGGCTTTTTGTTGTGCGAAGGTATCAATCCCCCTCCCGTCCCCTTACTCAGAGTCGTGACTTAGCGGGAGTTCTGTCCTCCCTCCCAAACTTTTTGTTTCCGAGGCCTTCCCCACTACATCCAGTCTGCGCATAGAAACAGCCGTATTCGGATCCGTGAAGAAAGTTTCAAACAAAAATCGTCTAAATCTTGATCTTGGTGGCGTTTTAAGTACTTTCTGTTTTACAATTTGTCGGAGCTACCCCCGTCGCATGTTTGTTTCGGGGTCGTCGGTAAGTGCTTGCAGAGGGAACAGTGAAAGTGAAAAAACGCGGAATTTAGACGCTGATAAAAATGAGTCAGAAACGTGGGCTTGAAAGGAACATGAGGTTTTTGTGCAGTTTAAACGAAGTCACCGTACATGACGCTTGCAGGAAGAGGTACACTGTGGAAAGTAATGTGTAAGCATTTGTCCAGCGAGAAGGAGATGTTTGATTTGCTCAACCATCGTTTTCGTGTGTGGAAAGACTGAAAAGTGCGTCGGATACAAGGCGTCACATCATTGGATATTATCGTTTCCTTTCTGGTGAAAAATTATCCAAGGAATATTTCGAGAAGCAGATAAACTTGTCCAAATATCTACACGATGAACTCCATCAAAGGGAAACACTGGAAGTGAAAGAATCGATTGTGGAAAAAGCTAGACAAGCTAGTGAATGGGGACAACACATTCTTCGGCGTCTTTCATGTATAAGTGAACTTGTTGCTACTGAGGGTAAGTACCACAAACATTGCTACGTAAAATTGCACTCCTTCTCGCAATCTACTAGTGCAGGAGGTGAACAAGGCCGTCCTGAAGATCCCTTTCTTATCGAAGATATGAAGCGTATATATGCATACCCTGCAGAAACCAATTTTCCATAAGTGACTTGTTTGCAGAGACCTTCACATGTGATTACAAACCAGCAGTTGCAAGTGTTCAAGCTATCTAAAAAAGCGATATGGAGGAAAAATTATTTTTGCGCGGGTTGGTCCGTATCACAGGCCAGTCTTGATGTTCATAGACATTGGACAAAACATTCTTTATGAAAAGTGGTACAATCAAAGACTTAGCAATCCTGCTGAAGAGCGGCTTAGAGTTGTCAATTCTGCAGCAGAGATTATCCTGCAAGACATTCGTTCCTAAACATTTGACACTACTCAATATCCCCCGTCAGATGCTTTTTTAAAAGACGCAGAGCCATCTTTCTCTTGAACAGTGGAAAAAGAAGTGCATAGGATTTGCTCATGCAATCATGGCTGCAACGAGGCCCAAATCTTTCCTATCCTCAATTCAAATGAGCTTTGGAACCTATTTGTATAGAAAATTTTAATCAAAGCACCTTGTTGAACTTTGCCACAGTATGGGAATTTCTTGAACATATACGGAGGCTATGCGCTTTGAAAGTTCCGCTATCCTCCTTGGAGAAGTGACCCAACCATTTGACAAAGGAGCTTTTATGCAGTTTGCGTTCGACAATGCAGATTTGATTGTTAACACAATTGATGGAGAAAATACATTCCATGAAATGGGTGGTATAATATCATGACCCCTCACTCGTCCGTTCATACAGACCAAACCATACCACGTTTGAAGTCTGTTTCTGTAGAGTCTACCAGGTTCACACACATTAAACATTCTTCTATTAGAAAGATTTCAATTAACGGAGGCATGCTCCCCCAACCGACTAAGACACTGTTTTAACATCACTTTTAGAATCCCGTTAAAGAACAAGCATTTACAGTCAGGAAACATGTTTTGTGACCTACGATCAACCACTGTACTTGAAAGCCCGAGACATTGTGGAGAGCCACCAGCATCCTCAGCTTGTCGACAAAGGGGTGAGACTTAGAGGTTTTCACCATCTCATGTTATTCATGGGGACAGTCGGTGCCATAATGGCAGGAAGTGACTCAAGGAACTTTTCTGTTCAATATTTGCGGAAAACAATGTTGAAAAAATCATTTTTATATACGATGCTTTAATAATCATCGTCAATGAGTAATTCTTCCTTTTTCTTTAACTTACACAGGTTAAGAGGACTGCAATTCGTCTGGGTCAATTTCTTGACTACTCCAATTTTTCCAAGTTTTCGTTTTTTAACGATAACTAGAAATCTATTGGGCCTATGGACTTCGTTCAGTACTTAGATTAAAGTTAAATAACTGCTTTATAACTTTTTTGTATGACTTTCCCCGTGGGATGATCATTAGAGCTAATATTCTAGCCGAAAGATGACTAAAATCGAAAATTTGAACTATCTGGAGAAATAAGTCAATATTTGAAGTCCAATATCTCGGGTATTGGACTTGCAGAGCTGCGGTTGGGCTTAAATTTTAGAATATTTTATCTACATTAATAGAGGTGTGAGTGACTTTTCGTCAAAAAAAACACCCTTCAGGAGTTATAAGCCAAAACCAGAAAAAAGTCCGAAAATTTCGAGGTTTTTTGGCTCTTAAAAGTTACGCAAAAGGATTTCGAAGCTGCAAACTTGGTTTAATACTACTCTAATACGCCCTAACAACATACCAAAAATTGAGCTTCCTGAAATTTTTTTGGACCTAAGGCCATTTGTCTACGACGACTGGCCTATACTGCCTGTTCGGATTACGGAATATTTTTTTAAAGTCTAAGACCTTGCAAAACATCGCGAATAATATTTAGAGAAAAAGTACTGAACTGTAAATAAGGCCTAAAACTGATAACTGATTAGAATTTGTTATATAATTTGAGCATGAAGGTCGTAAATGAGTCGGCGAGTAGCACTATTAAAATTAGGAATAAAGTTACCTCACGTTCCTGTAATTGCTACTGCATCATTCTGCCGTCGTTTATGCTATAAATCTAAAATCTTATTGTTGGTAACTTATTCCTAGAGTGTTCCAGACCAGTTATTAGTATGGTATCATGTACAAAGAGACTGAGTAGAATGTTCTGGCTCTGATCGTAACAATGGATTTCAGCAAAAACTATTTTCCATGAATACGTATCGGACTTCGATTAAATAAATAAATAATTTGCAACAGAAAAGAATGACTGCAGGTTCTACCAGTACTGTAAAATGAGAAATAAGGAATTGTCGCATTATTCATGAAATGCTATACGATTGAACATTATACATCTCACCATAATGGCGGCCGAATCACCATAAGACTCAATCATTAACGCCAATGTTGAAAAAAGGTGATCAAAATATTAATAATTATTTCAGAGTCAGTTTTAACTTTAATTTATTAATCTCGGAAAAAATCATACTCACATTAAAAATATAGACGTTTTAGGAGCGGGAATACACACATCCTTGCAGTACTACGGAAAGAGCAGAACAGATAATGAACGAACGTCTTTCTTTCGCAGCAAGGGAATAAAAGAAGGTCAAACAGCGAGGTATTTTTTGCGGCGAAAAGAAAGACGCTGTCTTGCGACAAAATTATAACTGTGACCTACCGGATGAATCGTGTAACACTTCAAGTCGCGCCATGGTCTTCAGCTTGTAAAATCAAAGTAATAGGGAATGTAATATTGATTTTTTTATATCCTTCTCATACCATAAGACCTCAACAATTATCTATTCACCAATGTGTACATGTGATTTGGAAGTCATTTTGTGTGTTTCGTTTTGTGCCGCCATTATTATTGAAACATCATTCCTTTTGTAATCTGTTTTCATATGGAACATTTTCACAGAACCTGCCGTCTTGTTATTTCATCGAGTCTGAGTATTTACGTGTGAGCAGTGTGACTCTCTGCGGTCACGATTTTAATTTCATGGCATCGCATGGTCAATGGCAACAAACCAAGCTGTGTTGTAATAGTGATCTGGTTTTCAGATCAGCAACTACGGTAGGATTTGTGCCTATTTTACAACATTTTTTTAGAAGCAGAACCAACGTCCGTCCACGAGAGCAAGAACTAGATGCAATTAACAATATTTACTTTCTAACCGTTTTAACGTTATCTGCCATCCTTTCCAAAATTTTCCGCTTATTTTCAGATTATTTTCAATCAGATCCCAGCATAACAATCGATGTGTCAATTAATAGTAAAATCACTAACAACTTTCAGTTCAAACCATTTTCCATTTTTATATTATGCGAGAACGTTATTAAACACACATTTTTTTCCCATTCCACTCACGTAATCAGGCAGGTAACATTGTAATACTGAGATATGTCATATTCGTTTATGGGGAGGATCAGCTGCCAACAGCAAGCGTTTGCCACAAAACGTCAACAGAGGAGCACGATATGCCAGTATCCATCATGTTTCAAATGTTTGTAAATCTATCGGACCAAACTGCGTGGTCATCAGTCCGTAGATTACAAACTACTTAAACGAACCTAACCTAAGGACAACACACACACCCATGCCCCAGGGAGGACTCGAACCTCCACGGCGAGCAACCGCGCGCTCCGCAGCGTGTCGCTTTAGACCGCTCGGCTACTCCACCGCGGCATCCATCATGGTAAAATACGTCTGACGTAGAATAGCAGAGAAGGGCCGTTTAGAAATCAGTGCTATGTATATTTGGAAAAGTTTCTATTACAGAAATGTCTCTTTAGACGTAGATTAGCTAGCATAGTGGAACCGTACGGAGTTTTAGTTGCTGAGTTACTGAGCCCATTAGGATAAAACAGAATCTACTCTGCTAATAATTTCGTCTGGGCAGGAAGTGCTAAATGCTCGTTGTCCATAGTGCTGCAGCGTCGCCATATAGTGATGCCGACGTGCATAGGGAGCGCATTCTGGAAGCGGTCCAGGTTATTCTGGCTGTGTTCCATACTGGAAGTAGGAATGAATGTACTAGGAGAGGGGGCGAACGGCCTCTCTCTGCAGCATAATTTTCTCACAGCGCTGTACGCTTTTTCGTCCATTGCAGGGATAAGCACTGGCAAAAGCTCGCAAACATCGTTTAACCAGGCCGTTCTGTCTCTGGCTTTCTGCTGGGCTCCAACAAACCACTATCAACACAAAAGAAGTATATTGTTTTGTGCTGTTTCTGCTATTAGGGAGAATTTGCGTATCTAACTGTTGAATAGAAGGACCGGGGATCACATTAGTTGCTAACAATGAACTTTTGTTGCAATACATGCAATTACGGTTGGAAACATTGTGATCTGTTTTATATTATTGATCAGAAGATATCTTTAAACTGAAAAATCTTTTAGAATTTAGTTTCAATATTTTTTAGATTTATTTTAAAAGGAAGTGGGTGTGCCTATCGGCTCTTTGTTTATTCAACAATCTCAGTTTAGACGTTATAACCGTGTTGCAACACATGGAAGTATGGAAGTTTTGAAAATTCTTATAATTCTTGATTGAAATTACACCAAACTTACTTCTGAAGAATATGATCAGTTTCTAATATGTGATTCTTCACAATCAAAAGATCAGAAACAGTAATTGAGAGTCGTTAGCCAGGGAGTAGCTCTAGAACAGATGATGATGCGATCAGTGAAGATTATTCGAGAAAGTCTTTGGTGGCGACGTAGTTACAGTCTAATCATTTTGTGATACATTCTTCGAAGCTACCGATAAAGCAGTTTTGAATCTTCTCAGAGAGAACACGCTCCAATCTCTCCTCCCCCCTCAGCTTTCCCAACGCGATTACACGCTTTCTTTTACTACTCAAAACATTTGTACAATAAAACAATGCAACATACCCTAACATTTTTTCTTACAAATATAAGTAACCAATATTAAGCTCCGTTAAGCATCGCTGCTCAATGTTACTGACGTCCACTAGATTTGTTTTCAAAGAAAAATATTTAACCCGCTCTAGAAGGTCGAAAAACAACAATTTTTTTTTTTTTTTCAAAATCTGTGAAATAATATCAGCAGTATATATCTCTAACAGTTCCTAGCATAACAAAACTAGTTAGTTGATGAAACCAGTCAAAAAATTGAAAGTTTGTAAGTAATTGTTTAATACTTATAATTAACAAAATCATAAAAATTATTTAAAAGAAAAAGGTAAAGCAGTCAACAATCCGAAGATTGGTTTGAACACCTTTACTAGGCATCGTCCTGTTTGGAGGTGGAATGCCGTTGCCTTCCTCCGACCTTGGAACTGACTTACCCAGCCAGTTATAGAGGGACCTACAGTTTAACGTGGGTTCCGAACCACGGTTCTACTTGCTATTTTTCACGTGAGCAATACTGCCAGAGGTTAAAGAAGTGGAAAGTGACAGATAAAAATCCTAGGGCCTGGCGGGGATCGAACCCGCGACCTTTAGATTTTAGTCTGGCACTCTACCACTGTGCAACCGAGGCATTTAACAAAAGAAAAAAATGAAAATATTCACGAAGGAAACAAAACAAAAACAATTACCCTCGGTCGATCACCTGAGCAACTCCAGCCAATTTTAGAGAAGACCTTGCAACACGTTTACTGAATGTGTGGTCGTGTTCTATTTTGATTTATTCATTAACCTAAAGTGTTTCGGCACAATTAATGTTATCTATCTGTGTGTTAATTATTTTATTATTTTTATTAATAATCAATGCCCCAAGATATGTGTGGTGTCGCACAAGTACAAAGTGCGCGCCACTTACTTTCGCCGCGCGCCGCCATGCACGCACGGCGCGGCGTTCTCACGACGACAGCCACGAGCGCCCTCTGCGACAACGCCGCTCGTGGCCACCACTGAAGGACATCGGCCACTTCGGACTGAGATAGCAACGAGTTAGGACCTTCGTAATCAGATAGGCACCAGTGAAGACTTTGCTATTGTACAGGCACTAGGCAGGCCTCTAACAACTATGTATCAACATTCTGCAGTACTATGTAAAAGTTAAGTATTGTTACATTCTGTGCAATATATATCTTTCTAATTTACTCTAGTGTTTATAGTCTCTGGCTGCTCCCCTCCGTACCTGCACCGGCGTGCTGTCTTTGTTACTGTGTCGGTCTCGTTCCACTCGGCCACCGACACCTACGACGAGGCTGGGACACAAAAGCGGCGACGAAGTTGGGACACAAAAGTGGCGACGAGGAGTGATAGAACCTTGGACCAGCCCGCTTGCAGCAGCCAGACAGCAGTAGTCGCAGCACGCAAAAATTGCTCCCGCCCACCCACCCTTATTATAAGATTTTTGGGGGAACATATTCTGTTACGTATTTTGTGGACTTTTTTGTTGCAGAGCGTCTTCTTTCATATTGCATTTGTGTTTTGTATTACTTTACTTGTATACGCGGCGCCTAATCGGTCAGCATGGCCACTACCCCGAACCCAAACTTAATGGAAATTATTCAGTTACAGACGGCGCAAATCTCACAACTTCTCAACGCAGTGGCGCAGTTGACGGCAACTCAACAACAGCCGTCGCATCAGCAGCCCACACCTGCCGCTGTACCGCTCCCTACGTTCCGCCAGTACAACGAACGTGAGGAAGAATGGAGCGACTACTTCGCACAGTTTCAAGAACTCGTCGCGGCTCATCAAATTACAGGTCAGAGAGTGAAGAACCTTTTCTTATCGACTGTAGGAACTCCAACATTTGTGTTACTGCAGAAACTATTCCCCAACGCATCTCCTCGTGATGTAGACTTTGAACAAATTGTAGATGCACTGAATGCTCATTACGAGAGGAAAGTTCTTGTAGCCGCTGCACGATACCGATTTTTCAGACTTAAAAAATTACCGCAGCAGTCACACCAAGAATGGATCACGGAATTGAAGGGCTTAACCCGCCAATGTAAATTTACTTGCTCTTGTGGACTTTCGTATAGTGACGTGATGTTGAGGGATGCGATTACGCAGAATATTCAGGACCCCAGAATTAGAGCAGCAATTCTGAAGCAGTCTGACCCCTCATTAGACAGTGTACTGCAGCTTATAGAAGCGCATGATACTTTTGACTTAGCAGATGTAGAAATGCAAAGCCACAGTGTAAATTCAGTGCGCCGCAACGGACGCTTTCCTAGCCGTAGTTCTCAGTATAGCACTAGTGATTCTTTAAATTCTACCGGCCGTGCTGAACAGACAGTGAACAGTAGCCAGTGTAAAAGTGCGACGCAAAGGTCGCCCCGTCGTGTTAGAAACAGTAATTTGAATAACGGGCGCCAACGCTCATTTCAGAAAAATGTACGTAAATCTTGCCCCCAGTGTGTGTCTCGCCACAAGCGTGCTCATTGCCCTAGTCGCAACGCAACCTGTTATCAATGTGGCAAATTGGGACATGTGCAGTCTGTGTGTATGCAAATTAAAAACTCAAAGAACAGTAACGTTAGAAACAGTGCTTCGCAGAGTGCGAGAACAGTTCATTCTGTAAATGTTATACGGGCTGTAGAATTGAACAGTGCTTTCCTTGGATCTCAATTGCAAGAAAGTAGTTCTGCGCCTATGGCAAAACTATATAGTGCACCACGTAGCAAGCGCCGACGAGCGCGTAAAACAGTGCAACGGAAACGGGTTCGGGACAAGCAACATGACTATGAACAGTGCATTCCTGTAGTGAAAATGGTGCCTTCTGCAACTGCTCCTTGTAATAGTGCCCAGTACTGTGTAGCTAGTGACAGTAGATTTGTTGTAGATACTGAAAGTAATTTTAGTGCAGTAGCCTCGCATTGCGCGGACGCCGATCCGGCGGTAGTGTCATCTAGTGACAGTGTGGTTAATCCGCTGTGTGCCGAGTATGCGCCGCTTCCTACCGCACGCAACCCGCGCAAGCGCAGAAAACAAACCGTAGCAGACGTTGCCCACATTCGCGCACCTGTCGAGCGCCGAAAGCAAAAACTTTTTGTGAATCTTTCCATTGACAATAAGACTGTGCAATTTCAGCTCGACACTGGTTCCGCTGTTACCTTAATTAATAAAGATACTTATGAACTTCTGGGTTCGCCAAAATTGTCGCCGTCACAGCAAGTGTTAACAGCTTATACAGGTCAAAATATTCCCGTGTTAGGAACGTGTAGCCTGCCTGCCTCTTTTCAAGGTGTAACAAAAACAGTTGCTTTTGTAGTTCTTCAGGCCAAATCGACACAGAACATTTTTGGACTAGATGCTTTTGACTTGTTTGGTTTATCAATTCAAAGAGATGTGCTTCAAATTTCGTCAATAGTGCCTCAGGATAAAATCAATGCATTGTGTGACAAATACAGTGACTTGTTTTCGCCGGAACTAGGTTGTGCAAAAGACTTCGTGGCACATGTGACTTTAAAAGAATCTGCAGTTCCAAAATTTCGTAAAGCTAGACCAGTGCCTATCGCATTGCGTGATACAGTTGCCGAAGAACTTAAACGTTGGCAAGATAGTGGGGTGATTTCTCCTGTTTCTGCGAGTCAGTGGGCCTCGCCTATAGTAATTATACCCAAGCCGTCAGGAAAACTTCGTCTCTGTGCGGACTTCAAATCAACAGTGAACAGTCAAACAATTGTAGACACTTACCCTCTGCCCAGACCTGAGGAACTTATGGACAAATTAGGACAGTCTCGCTTCTTTTCCAAGATTGATTTAGCAGAGGCATACTTACAGATTCCGCTTGATGACGAATCAAAAAAATTTTTCGTCATTAATACTCACATGGGCCTTTTTCAATTTCAACGCCTACCCTTTGGCAGTTCTTCCGCCCCTGCTATTTTTCAGCGTTTTTTGGAACAGCTGACAGTTTCGGTACCTTGTTGCTCGAACTATTTAGATGACATTGTGGTATCCGGACGTACAGTTGAAGAACATTTAGCAAACCTGGAGTGCCTTTTCAAAGTTTTGACTGCAGCAGGTCTACGTTGTAATAAAGCAAAGTGTTCGTTTTTTCAAACTGAAATAGAGTACCTAGGCCATGTGATTAATGCCCAAGGAATCCATCCGTTACAGTCACATCTTAGAGCAATCAAAGACTTGCCTCCTCCTAAGAATGTGCACGAATTGCAAGCAGTAATGGGAAAACTTAACTATTATTTCAGATTTATTCCCAATGCCTCTCAGATTGCAGCTCCACTGCATCACTTACGTAGGAAGAATGTTCCTTTTGTATGGTCTAAAGATTGTCAGGTTGCCTTTGACAAACTAAAGTCTGCACTACTCAGTGATGCGTGTTTGATTCCCTTTGACCCACAGAAGCCTGTAGTGCTAGCAGTTGACGCCTCATCGTACGGTGTGGGTGCAGTTCTGTCACATCGTATTGGATGTCATGATCGTCCTATTGCCTTTGCATCCAAGCTACTGACGCCGACGCAACAGAATTACAGTCAGATAGAAAAGGAGGCCTTAGCAATCATTTACGGCGTCACAAAGTTTCATCATTATCTCTATGGCAGAAAATTCTATTTGTTGACAGACCACAAGCCTCTCACGTCGTTGTTCTCACCCACAAAGCCAATTCCGCCACGAACGGCACAAAAGCTTCAGAGATGGTCCTTGATATTGTCAAATTATCAGTATGAGATTTTGTACCGACCTACCACTAAACATGCCAACGCGGACACACTTTCCCGACTTCCGGTTGGCCAGGATGTATCATTTGATTCTTCAGAAATGGCATGTTGTCAGATAGACTCCAGAGATGCTTCCGCTGTCGCAGACTTTCCTTTGAACTCTCGTCGGGTTGCACAGGAAACAGCTGCGGATGCAGACTTAAGTGTGGTAGCACGTTTTGTTCGCTTTGGTTGGCCTGTCAGAGCCAAAGACATTGATCGGCCTCTGGTTCGACGTTATTTTGCACAACGTCATGCATTATCTTTAAGTCAGGGTGTTCTGTTGTTGCATACCGACAACGACCATGCACGAGTGATTGTTCCTCGTTCCCTGCAACGAGAAGTGTTACGCCTCCTGCATCAAGGACATTGGGGCATTGTTAGGACAAAGCAACTGGCCAGACGTCATTGTACCTGGGTTGGTATGGACGCTCAGATAGAGGACATGACGTCACAGTGTACTGTTTGTGCGGAGCATCAGGCGGCTCCACCGCAACGTTTCTCAGACTGGCCACGCCCCAAGGGACCATGGCAACGTTTACATATTGACTTTGCCGGACCTTTCTGGAATACGCGCTGGTTAATTGTTGTAGACGCTTTCAGCAAGTTTCCTTTTGTGATTGCCATGAACTCAACGACGGCGTCTAGTACAATCAGTGCCTTAACATCAGTGTTTTGCATCGAAGGCTTGCCTGAAACTGTCGTCAGTGACAATGGACCTCAGTTTGTTAGTGCGGAATTTCAACAGTTTTGTCGTGTGAATGGCGTTCAGCATATTACCACTGCACCTTTTCACCCTCAGTCCAATGGTGAAGCAGAACGTTTCGTTCGAACATTCAAGTCTCACATGGAGAAGATGAAAGGTCAGCACTCCAGGCAGCAAGCTCTTCAAATTTTCCTGTCTACGTATCGGTGCATGCCACGTGACGGCCCGTCTCCTGCCGAGCTGCTACAAGGCCGCCGTCACCGCACTCTCCTTCACCTGCTGCAGCCTCCCACGCACCGAGTCGGTTCGTATGGCGCTACGCGTTTTCAGGTTTCTACGCCGGTGCTGTACAGGGTGTTTGCTGGAAACAAGAAGACATGGTTGCCGGGCACCATTCATCGCGTGCTCGGTAGCAATATGTATATTGTACGTTCATCCACAGGGTCGGAGCTGCGGCGCCACGCGAACCAATTACGCCTGCATAGGCCGCGCGATCCTGTCTCGGGTTTCTTGATTCCAGACCCAGTTCACCGCCAGGGAGCACAGCCACATCGTTCGTCCCCGGACTACGAGATCGTCCCCATGGAGGTCGACGCACCTCCGATGCAGTCGTCGCCACCGCTGTCGCCGCCGCAGAGGACAGCGTCACCGAGAGGGACTCCGGGACCGTGCGGGCCCCCCCAGCTTGGGCCACGCACCTCAGAAGAAGATGACCTGCTCCCTCTGGGCGGGGGCGGGCGCCCTTCCCCAGGTTTCGGCGGGTTCCCTGGAGGATCTCAAGGCGGATGCCGGGGCGCGGACGGCGTCTCGATCCCGGCCTCAGCTACGACGCCCGTCCCACCAGTAACGCCCCCGCCCAGGCCCTCCTCCCAGTGCCGTCGCCGTGGCCCTCAGCCCTTTGCCACGACGGCGCGGCGGTTTCGGGGGGGAGGGGTGTGGTGTCGCACAAGTACAAAGTGCGCGCCACTTACTTTCGCCGCGCGCCGCCATGCACGCACGGCGCGGCGTTCTCACGACGACAGCCACGAGCGCCCTCTGCGACAACTCCGCTCGTGGCCACCACTGAAGGACATCGGCCACTTCGGACTGAGATAGCAACGAGTTAGGACCTTCGTAATCAGATAGGCACCAGTGAAGACTTTGCTATTGTACAGGCACTAGGCAGGCCTCTAACAACTATGTATCAACATTCTGCAGTACTATGTAAAAGTTAAGTATTGTTACATTCTGTGCAATATATATCTTTCTAATTTACTCTAGTGTTTATAGTTTCTGGCTGCTCCCCTCCGTACCTGCACCGGCGTGCTGTCTTTGTTACTGTGTCGGTCTCGTTCCACTCGGCCACCGACACCTACGACGAGGCTGGGACACAAAAGCGGCGACGAAGTTGGGACACAAAAATATGTATTTTTGCCCCATATTTATAAATATTTCCAAAAAAATGTTCAAATATTTGTATAGTCTATGGGACTTAACTACGGGGTCATCAGTCCCTAAACTTACAAACTACTTATGAACTACTTACGAACTAGGACGGCACAAATATCCATGCCCGAGGGGGGATTCAAACCCCCCAACCGTAGTGGCCGTGACTGGAGCGCCTCAGTCTCCTCGACCACCGCGGCCGGCAATAAATGATTCCACCCGTGTGATTGAACTTGTGTGTTCATGTAAATGTGAATGTGTGTTCTTAATATTGACTGACTGCCGCGCAATGGTTTACAGCCGCCGCCTCCCGCTCTAGGCCTCGTTTTGCTGTAGTTAAGAATGCATGGCTTCGTTTGTCGTCTGCGCTGGCGTCTGCTGGTTGGCTAGAGACAAGCTTACTTGGCAAGGTGGCGAGGTGGACATGTTCTTATGGTCGTATCAACCTAATCTTGGAAGAAAGAGGTGACAGAAGAAATCTCTGGGAGCGACTGAAGAGGGAGTTGTCTTGGCCAGGTAGCAAGGGTTGGTAAACACTAGTCTCTGAACGCACTCTGCGTCGCTCTTAGCGCGCTCTACATCCGGTGTATTGCAGGGAGAGCTTTTTCTGTGGCCTTAGAGCTTTAATCTTCACTATTCATTCTGGCTCCGATGATTGTGGAAGTAAGTACTCCGCTGAATCGTGCCGAGGGGTAGGCATGTTGTTAGGACTTTGATTTCTTTGTGATCAGGCAGTCTTGGTTTTTCAGGGATAGTTCTCTGGAGTAATTATTTCGCTATGCGAGGCGAAGTGTTTCTTAAATTTTAAAACTGTAGTAAATATAGTGTAAAGTTATTATTTTCATTTTCATTCCAGTGATGATTGTGTATCCGGTTTCGCTCAAGTTATAATAAAGACCACCGTTAATTGTAAAATTAATTCTGTTAAAAGCTTAGTTATACAACTCTGGCCGTAAAACCAACTAAAGGATTCGCGTGAACTACTGGCTACTTCCTGCAACAGAATGTTGTTCCCTGGCCCAGAATTTAGAACTGACTCAAACTTTACTTTTGCTGCAGGAAGACAGAGACGGTGGCCAGCATACGTCGTAGATCACGAGAATAACACACCATCATTAATATACAAGCCACCGCGAACTAAACAATTTCATGAAGGTGGCTGAGAGAAAATTTATGGCGCAACGGAATTAAAATATGATAATTTGCATCTGAATTTGTTCTCAGCACTGGTAAAAAAACTTTAAATAAAAAGGGAAGGTACTCGTTAACTAATATTCATAATTACGATAAAATTTCACTGATAATAAATTATTTATTCACTTCAAACATGAGCAAATGGGGGAACCAATTTTGTTAAACAATAAAAATTCATCTCCTTTAAAATAAATTTTAAGTAACCTAACTGAATAACGTCGTAGGAGGGATTTACAATCAACAAGCGTTCAGTCACTCACACACGCGAAGTAAAGCGAAACTCACCCAACTCAGTGTGCTGATGCGAAGCAGAAACAGGCGCCGCAATCGTAGGCGAAATTCAGCGAACCAGGATGTACCACACAAAACAAGAAAAAATAAACTTCGTAGGTCGCTCTGTTCTGTCCTTCTTTACTTGAGATGGTACGCGATAATAGCGAGATTAAATTTTATTCAATCAAACTGTGAGCATGCAGAATTATTGAGAAACACGACACTTGTCTGCTACATTACAATTTCGCATCCCAGAGAAGGCGAAGTGCTTGAAGATCGCATTCAATTCAACAAAAACAAACGGAATCACAGATTAGAAAGCAAGAATATACAATAGGAAGGCACTAGTGTGTGAGCAGTAACAAGAACCCCATGGTTCCGAAAACCAATAAAAATATAATATTAAAATTCCGAAAAATAAAGAAAAATAGCTACGGCATGCAACCCTTAGAAATGCGTAGGATATCATGAGGAAGCTAAAGAAATACAGTTAGACGCAATTGGGAAGGTTTTACATGGATGGACGAAGACCGGCCTTCAAAATTCAGAAAAGTGGAATACATTCAGAGTCGGAGTAAATCAACTAAGAAATACGGCATGCAGCCCCTAGAAATAGGTAGTATTTCATGAGGAAGCTAATGAAGAGAGTCGTACAAGGCTGGAAGAGAATTTACTGGGGGATCTGAATGCAAACTACAAGTTTGGAAACGAAACAACAGTTTAACAATAGAAGAAGAGGACATCGCGAGGTACTGTTAGAAATCATGCATAGTTTCCTGCCTGAAGGGTATAGAAAAAGACACAGTGGTAGCTGAAGGCTTTGTTATAATAACTCACCACGTAGAATACATATCACTCGCGGAAGGAGGAAACGGAAAGGAATATTTCACATGCACTACACAGAATAAAAATATTATTCACGTTCCACAAAGCTAAAAAGAAATTAAACAGCGTTCATACACCGACAGCTAGTCTCACACAGGTTACCTATTCCCAGCCGTTATCAGACTGAATTAGTTACATATTCACAGCATTTACCTATTTACCGAAATGAAATTGAATACATTTTCGTACATAATCGGAGAAACTTATCCCGAAAAATGAACCTAAGCTCTGATGTATAACTAACCAGACAACGAATCGCTACCATTTCAAGGAAGGAAAGAAAGTCAGATTATCTTACCAGGTTGAAGCGCAGCCACAGAATGTCAAGACGGCCCACGAGCCCGCAACCAGCGGCCGGAAATCGACAAAACACACTAAAAACGAGGTGGTGGGGGAGAGCTGAACTCGTGCGTCTTGCCGAGGCTCGCTAACTGGGCATTGCCAACCCAACTTGTAACCAGAGAGTGGAAGAACCTGTTTGGTACCACCAAAAGCAGAGGTTGGTAACGCCTACCTATCGATACGAAGCCAGAGAAACACTAGTACCGAGCAGCCAGCAGCTGGCGACAATAATTCTCATACATACACACAGACTCCCATGCTAGAAGATTCTCATACATGCACATACAGAATAAAGCAAGCACACATAATCCAAGGGACAGCGGCGTCACGGAGAAACCGTTCATCTTGCCACATTCATAGACACAATGATAAATTATTGGCATAATAAAATCCCAGAAATATTACAGAAACTAACATTTAAAAATATAGACACAATGATAAATTATTAGCATAATAAAATCCCAGCAGTATTACAGAAACTAACATTTAAAAACGTGAAACGTAATGCTGTTCCGCATGCCTCCGAATGAGAGGGGTTCTCGTTTAGCAAAAGAGGCCGTCTAGTGAACTTAGATAATTTAGAAAATTAAAAACCTATGGAAGACGGCAGACAGCTTTCAGCATTTGTGTTTGAATTCCCTTGATGTTTTAACTGACTTTTTCCAGAGTTACTGTATCCGCGAGTATACTACATATTTCTCACATTTTATAATTTGATTCTATCTTTCCTGTCTTGTATAACCGATTGTAACAAGTGCTTTTGTAACGGTCACTACATCAGCCTTCAGCCATTCTTTATTAATACTAGCTTTTTGGCCCACTTTTGGTTACGGTAGTAACACTAAAAGTGGGCCTATGCAATCGCCTTTTGACAGCTCGAATTTTAAATGAAAATAACGGCTTAACCATGCGTCTGCTACGAAAATTAAATAACTGAATTTGTAGAGGAGAAAATTCTCTACAACTTTGCTCTCTTGTGATTTTTCATATCTCGTATCGTTTCAGAGATATTTGCAAAAATAACGGCGATTTTGGGATGTATGTCTCTCTGTCCGTAACGTGTTTCCTGTTTTTAAGACGAACCGTTGTTCAACCGATCAGCACCAAATTTTGCACACATAATTGTAGGTCGCCAGAGACCAGAACCTCCCTTTTCCAAATTTTTCGGACATAAAATACGGTAGTAATACCAAAAAAAGCCGTTTGTAATGTAATTTTAATTGCAAATGAACCGTTCATCTGACGCGAACATTGAATAAACGAATTTGCCGAGGAGAGAATTCTCTACAACTTTGTTCCATTATATATATATATATATATATATATATATATATATATATATATATATATATATTAAATCTCGTATCGTTTGAGAGATATTTGCAAAGATAACGGAGTTTTGACGCCCTCCATTAAATTAACGAAAACCAGCAGTTCGCAGATGTCACGTGACATTGCTCGCCCAGAACTGTCTCTGGCATACGTTATCTTGCGTTGCGTATTTGATAATTTTCTTACTGTAACTTACACGTTGTCATTTCAAAGCAATGTCACACTGAAGAATTAACAAAAAGACGTCGTTTTTCGTACGATAAATGATAATGTGTCTACAAATGCAATATTAGCATCAGTTAACAACGGCCATCAATAGTATGAGATTAAAGAACGCAATTCCTAGATGTTAGCTGTAGCGTTGTGGGCAATGTGTTGGACTGTGATGCTGAAGGTCAGTAATTCGGAACACGCCAGTACCTAATTTTTTTTCCTAGAAGGGTTTCAGACACTGTTATTAATTAATTTTTTATTATTTAGATTATTATTTTGGTCGAAAATGATTGCAAAAACTTATAAAACTACAAATCTAAAGTGTGCCGTAAAACACGTCAATGCGATTTCCTCTATACGAAATATCGCTTGTGCTGTTCTTGCTTATTCTAAATTAATTTCTGTTTGTAATTGTTATGAAATTCGGCGTGGTCGCACACCACGTGGTAGTTATGAATAGTGAGTCGCTGCCTCCCTGAACATGAGTTTCGTTAATGCACAGTTTAATTAAATTCTTAATCAAGACACCCGCCATCTCATCAAGACGCCGCCAACGCTTCGTTTCGCTGCTGCTGTCAAGTATTCCAGTTTTGTAATGTACCGCCTAGCTTTATGCGCGTGTATGTGAATGAATGAATGTGCTTTCAGCTACCCATTGTGTATTTGAAAATTTGCTTTCCACGTTACCTCCACACTCATAAAGGGCAGTAATTTTATTATTTAATTCATTACAAGGTCTGTGCTTAATTTGGTCTCCCCACATTTATTTGCTTGTTATTTCACTAGATATAGATTATGAGTTTGAAGTAACAAACCTCTGCTTTATGATTTCATGCTCCCCATGCCATGTTTAATTATCTATTCATTTATTTTTGAATGTTGATTTTTTGTTTGTTAAAATGTTGACTGTTCCTTAAGGAGTGAGCAGTTAGATAAATTTCCGTTGCGCATGTACTGGCCACTGATAAAGTAATTTAGAGCAGCAGCGAGCGATTCAACTTTCATTTCCGGAACTCAACTGCCCGACATCCTGCTAATTTTAATAACATGCTGCTTTCAACCTTATATATATATATATATATATATATATATATATATATATATATATATATATATATATATATATATCGAAAAATAATATATTTCATTTTTTTCGAACAAGTACTTTTTTGACTTCTGTTGGGCAAATGGTAAAGTATGGAAACGTGACAGTTTTGAGTTATAAAGAATCCAGTTTTTAAAGGTTTTAAAGTGTTTTTTTGATATATCTCGAAACGTATGAAACCAGTCGATATGTACAAGAAAGCAATAACTAGATACTCATAAGGCTTATAACTCTCAAAAATTAACATTTGCCCATCTGAGTTATCGATTTTTATTCATTTATTAAGACCGTTTATCGCAATTTTACTATTTGTTTGTCATATTTCATCTTGTTGCATTAAACATGAACTATATTGAAAATTTAGTGTCCTCTACGCTCATATTTTTTGTTTTCAGGGTAATAAGTTTTGCAGACACTCCTCGCTAATGCTTGGACTAAAGATTAAAAATAAAAAGACCACATCTCACAAACTGTCCATAGGTTTAACACAGAGAATTTTACTGGTAAGTCACTGATAAACTATTTCATTAAATCACAAATTATTACTGATCAAAAATGTTCAAATGTTTGTAAATCTATCGGACCAAACTGCGTGGTCATCGTTCCGTACCTTACAAACTACTTAAACTAAGGTAAACTAACCTAAGGACAACACACAACTCGAACCCCCGACGGCTAGCAACCGCGCGCTAAGCAGCGAGATGCCTTAGGTGCTCGGCTACTCCACCGCGACTAAAGTATTTCTCTGAAATGATTTTCTATTTATTTATTTATTCATGTACTTATTCTTGAGTGACGTTTAGTAAGACAAATTAGACTAATTTAATTCTTATGCTGTTTTCTTTTTCCAACAAATACGCCCTAAGTTTGCAACAAGGAGGAACAAGAACGTGACAATAATCAGTGGGAACAAATAATAGATAGATAAGGTGATCCAGGATCCCAAGAAAACGAAAGCAAGGGGAGCAAGGAGGAACAAGAATTTGAAAATAAAAACAGTGGGAACCAATAATAGAACAATGTGAGATGGATAAGGCGATCCAGGATCTTAAGGAAAGGAAAGCAATGCGTTGTGACCAAATACCGGCAGAAGCTCCGAAGGCCTTAGGGAATGGGGCTATAAGCAGAATTAGAAATCTGACACAGGTATCTGGCCTACAAATCTTCTAAAGACGATAATGCTTCCCTGATCAAATAACTGTAATGCCAAACAATGCAAATATTATAGAAGAATTAGTTTTATATGCAATGTTCCCAAAGCTGAGACCAGACTAGTCCTGAGAAGAATTGACAGGAAAACAGAGGGGAATATATGAGATTAGTTTGCATTTAGAAAAGGAAGAGAGACCAGGAATGCAATTGGGTGTCTGAAGATGTTAGGAGAAATGTTTTTAAAGAGAGAGAGATATATGTTTTTGTTGATTGAGCAAAAGCATTTGACAGAATTGACTGATGATAGCTGCTGTAGATTCTGAAAGATATTGGTATTGACTGCAAGGATAGAAGGCTGATAAAAAAAACGCTATGTGGGACAGAAAGCAGTAATTCGATTAGATGATGTTATTTTGTCAAGTAGGCTGAACCACGTAGATCATGTATAAAACACTAAAGTATGACGCGTTTCAAGGGTTAAGCCTTCATCATCAGATAAACTATACACGAATCTTAAAACTCGAGACAGTAAAAATCTAAAACGTAATAAAAGAAAACGTGGTTACTTCCCTTGTAACCGTGTCTGCGCAGAAAGCTCCTCAGCATACTGTGCTTCGTCAAGAGGTATGCTGAGGAGCTTTCTTTGGAGACGGTTACAAGGGAAGTATCCATGTTTTCTTTTATTACGTTTTAGATTTTTATTGTCTCGGGTTTTGAGATTCTTGTATAGTTTATCTGATGATGAGGGCTTGACCCTTGAAACGCGTCAGACTTTAGTGTTTTATACACGATCTATGTGGTTGAGCCTAGTTGTCAAAATAATTAAGTATACAACCGCGACCTCACATCCATTATGGATATAATTAAGATGAAGATGAAACTAAAGAGGTGGCTATTGGAAGAGGTGTGAGACGTGGTTGTTGTATGCCACCAGCACCTTCTAATATATATGCAGAAAAACTAATTAACAAGGCCTTGGAAAAATCAAAAATAACATGTAGTGGGAGGAGAAATAATAAAGGTAATGATGAAGACTATTGTAAGGCGGGAAAAGAATTCGGAAGAAAAGTGATCTTCGATAAGTCCAAAGTGATGAAAATGGGAAAAGAAGGTTGCGACCTTCCTATCGGTACTCACCAATAAGAACTGGGCAATACATAACTCAGGGCAGTAAACGTTTATGGCTCGTTGTCTCTGTTCATAGGGGTGAGTTATAGGTAAACAGCTACCAAATCTGTTTACAAAAGATCATTATTTAATCTGTAGTTTAACCAGTCTATCTGTCTGCATATGATGACGTGCAAATATATTTAAACAAAGATAAATTAAAGCTCTGAATAACTAACAAAATGGATTCTGAGATAAAGAAGTGATTCACTCAGGAAGTAATTCTTTATAAATGAAGTTTATTACGCTTTTTGGACATGAAAATGCGGAGGTGGTCCTACTTTATACATCGGTAAATAACTAAATATTTCCCCAACTATTGTTCCTGAGAGGTACAATAAGTGTCACACGCACGCCAGAGTAAAAGTTCCAAATTATCACTCGCAAATAAGTGAAGTCTATCGAACATTGCAGTTCCAAATTAATCCGCGATTAATTATAGTATTTGTTATAAAATACAGTTTGCCGTCACACGAGTACACGATTGCTGAATTATCACAGTTCCACTGCTCTACTAAGGTCCATAGTTTACCACTTTACAATGAGAGACTAAGTTCTGCAATCACAGTTCCTTAACCTTCCTAAGTCCACACATGCCAATCTTTCCAAATCACAAGTTCGTAACGCGGCTTCAAACGGTCTAGCGTCACAACCTATCTCCATCACGTCCAAGTTACAAGTCCCTTCCCGAGCGTTAGAAAGCGTGCTCTTCCTGCTCCTAAATTTGTATCCTTCCGCGCATCTTAACGCCTCATCTTTAGAATATAATTTACCTTCCAAAATATTATACATTTTAATATCACAGAATAAAATGCTTTGACCACCTCCCTACAAATATTGTTTACATTTAACAAACAAATATATATTTAACAATACTAAAAACGGTTGAGACTGAAACTCTTTGCTCAGATAGCCATTAAGCGTGGCGTCTCACTGTTCAAATATTCAACCACCGTCGAAATATAGTTACACAACTAATGTTTAATATAACATGGCTTTTCATACAAATATATTCAGTTCTTGTCCACAAATACTTATAATTGTTTATATGTAAATTATCTGCTGCATGTCTACTATTTTTAGTCGACTATGAAATATTTAAGGGGCAGTATACAACATAAAATGAACGTCACCAAGAATAATATTACATATAATAAAATACATATATAAATGCAATGCGCTTTGCTGGGTTCATGTTTTGTGTTTCTGTGGTGGAATCTGTTCTGACACAAGAATATTACTACCGAAACGAAAAGCAGAACCAGAGCGTAAAATAAAGTGTATTGAAAGAATACGGAAATAACGTGGTACGTCTTTTAAGATAGGTAGCGTGGTGCAATGCTGCCCATTTGTAAGTGATAAACGCTATATATCAGAAATTGTAAATATACGTCTTGTAATGTTATTGTTATAGTACTGAAATTTGTCGGCCTTTTATCTGTAAGGGATACTGAAATTGTAATATGACGTTTGATTCTCAGAAGTCTCCTTAATCCATTCATTTAATTATATTTGGCGTATGATCAATCCCTGATTTTATATGGACTTTTTAGAATAATATATTGTATTTAATTTCAATCTGGGAGAGCCGCCCTCGCTCAGCCATGACCGTTTCCGGTTTCCGAGCAGATTAGGAAAATCCTAACTAGCCAACCTGTATTCCATTCACTAGGTGCAAACTGTTAGCTGGCCGGCTGGGGAACCTAACCTAATGACAAAACCCGCCCTTCACATGTAATTAATCAGCTTCCCCCTGAAACCGTAATGTCACAAGGTGACACAATCAGTGTATCACTAGACGGAAGTAATCTGCAACAGATTCAATCATTTCAATACCAGCGAAGCTTGATAACTTCCACTGGAAGTTGTACAGAAGAAGTGAGACGCAGATTATATTTGGGAAAGAAAACGTTTGGGAGAGTGAAAGATTTACTGACAGCCAGGAGCATCCCCATTAATCACCGGATGAGGTTCACAAAATGTTTTGTGGGGGTCATGTTGTCTTATGGTTCTGAAATGTGGACAGCCATGAAGAAAGAACAGAAGTATTTAGAAAGCTTTGAAATGTGGCTATAAAGAAGAATGGACAAAATTAAATGGACTAACAGAATGAGAAATGAGGTGTTGAACAGTGTAAAAGAGGAAAATAGCTTCATGTAGCTGAATGTACCTTCGAAATTGTATCACAGTACGACATGTAGTTCATGAGCTATGAGCACATAAACCGAAACGTTCATGGAAAACCGCTCCCTCACGCACCAAGTTTTAATCTATTACTTCTTTACTATTAATTTATTGTATTCGAAACAGATTTGACAGATATACAACGTTTACACTAATGAATATACACCTGAAGAATTATACAATTGTAGAACACGTAACTCAATAAATATAAAATCGTAAGAATTTTATGTCATTTGTATTTTGGTAACTATCTTTCTTTGTTTGGAAATTGCACTTATAATTTTGTACATTATGCAAGACAGCCTTATTTCTTATATATTCTCCGAAAAATATAACATGGTTTTAGACCAAAATAAATGGACAGAGAGAGAAGGGATAGGAGAAGTACTAACTCAAGGCAGGAATCTTAAATCGTATAAAGTAGGCTGTATGTGCGTGTGTGTGTGTGTGTGTGTGTGTGTGTGTGTAAATGTTCCACATCTCCTTCTAAACTACTGGACTGATTTGAACCAAACTTGGTATACATGATCCTTATTATCAAGTAACAATCGTTATCGGGGTAAGAACCACCTACGACACATACGTAAGGAAATATGACGTCATAAACAATGACAGTCGTGAAAAACGGCCGCACCATGCGATAATATTCCACATCTGCTCCTAAACTAATGGAAAGATTTCAACTAAATTTGGTACAAATATTCTTTAAGGTCAGGAATAATTAGCTGCTGTTGCAAAAACCACATACGATACATAATTTATAAGATATCACGCCATAAACACTGATATCTGTCCCATCTTGCGGCGTGTGATAGCGTGACTTTATTCGTCAACTGTTTGAGATTGAGAGCACTTAGCGGCCTGCAATAAATTGTAAACATAATTTCAAATCTTAACGAAACTTTTTCTCTCTGACAACCCCAACAAAATGATGAAAGGGAAAACGTTTATCGCTTACTACTTTTCCGATGTTAGTGATGTTTGTTTACGGCATTTGGCATGACGTTGCAAGTTATTACTTATACACTGTAAATTTTATACGCCAGACAATTCCCAGACATTACACATACATACCACTCAATGTTCTTTCGACATTATATCACAGTTAGACATATAGTTCATGAGATATGAAGTCATAATCAATTTGGTTTATGAAAAACCGCATCATCATTCATGAGATTTCGATTTATTACGTCTGTACTACTACCACCATTCACGATACATTTTGCAGACATTAGGCGCATACACCACTAAATGTACCTTCGAGTTTACATCATAATATGACATATATTTCAGGAGATATGACGTCATAAACAATGAAATTTCCGAATAACTGCTACATCATGCGCTGTTTTTCCACATCTCCTAAAATAATGAACCGATTTCAATTAAACTTGGTATACATATTGCTTACTATCAGGCAACAATCATTGTGGGATTAAAAACTACCTACGACGACATAGTTCATGACATATGATGTCGTAAACGATAAACTTTACCATCACGCGACGCGTGATTTACGAGACTTCTTCCTCCATCCGCTATTTATTCGTCGCAGACAGTTTGCTAATATTACTCTCTACAAATGATCTGTATGGAAACGAAACTTAAATGGACAGATAGTAAGGTATAAGTCGTTGGACAGAAAGGAAAGAACGATATGCCCTATGATAAGGAAGGAATAAATACAACAGATTTCACAGAGGAACCTATATAAAGCATTTATACCAATGAATAAATACCTGCAAAATTACATCATTGTGCAACACAAACATCAGTAGATATGCCATAGTAAACACTGCTATAGGTAAAAACATGTCACATCATTCACCGCGTTTTAATACACTTATTTGCTACTAACAAGACGCTACTGCATTCCAGCCAGCTTGAGCATATTCCTGAAAGCTGATTGTGCTGTTGACATCTCTGAACTGTGATGCGCAAACAGCTGCAGGCGAAATCAGTAGCTTTCTATACAACTATGACGAAGTGTTGGGAAAGGCACGTTTACAAAATCGCGTTTTAGAAACGAGAGACAGAGGCGTAAAGCCAAACATAGCAGTGCGAGTTCGTTTCATATCGATTCCACAACAGTAGTGCATAATAATAAGGCAAGAAAAACAAAATGAAAATGTTCGTAACTATTTCCAACGAGGAGGTTAGAATACAGGAAGATGCCATTGAGCTGAAAAAGTGAAGCCCGTCTCCGCCATATTGCTAAGTATTGGACAAGTGTTGGTATTGAATAGCTGATGTTTCAAGTCACTCAAAACAGGAATAAAACGTCCGGAGGTTTTGCTGTGATGTACAACGTGTCAAAAGACTGAAAATTAGCTTTAAAAGTAAGTTTTTAAATAGTTTATAACGAGCATTTATTAATACTTATTCAAGAAAGTATATTGTTTAAAGGAATATACTTCGCACTGTCTGTCAATTCTATGCATTATTACTAAGAAGGTCGGCTTATCGCTTAGTTTTAACGGAGAAATAGAATTCCACGACTCGCCAATATAGCAAACTGGTTTAAAACCATCTTGATTTCACACATACTGTAGTTAATAATTGATGTTTACATGTTAGTATACAAACGAAAATGTGGTTTAAAATTTAACAAAATAAAAATGTAGGTACTGAAGTATTTCCTGACGTATTACTGCATTTTTTAGTGTAATATACGAAATGTGATCTTCTTTGTCCTTTTCCCCTTAAAACACAACTGCTGTAACTCAAATTATCTTAGTTTCGAGGTATTTACTGTTTTATTAGAATTGTAGTAAAAAAATACTGTATTTGTAAGTTTAATAGACTCAATTAATATTCCTTTCTACTCATCATCACTGTTTTCATCTGAGTTACGTAGTGGTCCAAAGTCAATGGCATTCCAACTAGAAACAAGGCTCTCGTAGTAATGGTGATGGAGTGGAGGGATGTCCGGCATAAGATCCCTCACATCATTTTTCTTTTCCTTTGAGACAGGGCGTGAACCTGTGCAGAGCTTTTCTTGGCTGACGTTATGAACACTGACAGATCGCCCTGTTTTGTACCCTGGCCAAAGGTTTAACTCGTCTTCTGAAAGAGTTTCCTTAAAATGATTGTGAATGGGTCAGTCTTTTGGTACCGAATCCACTGCATGTTCCACCATGACACAGAATTTCCTTCACTGTCCGTTTTTTTTCTTTTCCTTTTTAGCAGATTCTCAACAGAAAAAAATCATTGTTCGACTTAACAGTGACGTGAATAGAATAGTTCTTTCCTCGGTTTAGCAGTGATCTGGTACCAGTCATTAGGAGTGTAAATCTGTTGACTCTTGCTAACATTTTGGATTGAAGCAAAGTCGCGGTCATTCGGAAGATGAGAATGGCCTCTTAGCATGAACATTTGGTCAATTACTTCAATGTTGTCTTCACTAAGAACAAATTTAAGGTAATGGCTACTTTCCAGTTCCGGTTCTGACCTGTACATGACCACATGGTTTGCTGCTGATGCTCTTGTTTTAATGTGTTTCAGCAAACAGACATCACTTTCTTGTGAACCTTTAGATCCAGTCACTTCGTCCCAGCAATACATGAATCCTGCCTTTGATGACGGCTCATGGCAACCTAAATTGTACACGTATAACTTACGTTTGTAGTAACTAGCTCAGATGTCAGTTTGGGGAAAGACAGAGTTTTGCGTATCACAGGTAAACGCGTGTATGAGTTGTCGTTAGCTGGTTTTTCAGAATCTTCTTTACTTGAATCCCGAGCTTTCTCTGCCTTCCTTATGTAAAGTCTTGTTTCTTCTTCTTTATCTTTTGTGAGTTTGAACAACAAAACACCACTTTTCGTATACAGTTAACGACCCAACGTGATTACAGTTACGTGTCAAGTGGAGTACTTGCACCACTTGTTCTATTGAAATATATATTTATGTGAGTGGGTTGAAAATACAGGTAACGTAAGGGGAGAAAGGGCGGTATGCAAATGGTTTGTTCACTTGATATTAAAGGATAGGCGTGGCTGACCCACCAACGAACATTTAATTAATTTACCCTCTAGTTTCCTAGTAATAAACCCATCCAAAATTGTGGAAGGGGGGTTAACTAATTTAAATGATTTGAGTAAAGAAATTTGTTTTGACACATTTTATTCTCTGAAGTCAAATAAACTTCAGAGTTGAAAGCAAGACACACATACAGTTGAGCACAGAACAAATTATACTAATTTACAAAACAATATAAACACTCCTACAGCAAGTGACTGGTAAGTCGAGTAAAATTGTACTTGATTCTAAACACATGTGACAACCCACACTTAACAGGAAACCGTGACGTATTCGAGAGGAATATTCCGATACCAGATGTCTGTGAATTTAAATAACGTTTCCAACAGTCCGAAACTTCAATACTCCTTGAAACACTAGCAAATGCACGCGCTACTGTACCAAAAGCCTTCAGGCTGCGCCTATCTCTACTGAAACGCCAATCCACAGCTAGGCGCCAAAGTACGGCCAATCACTGCTCTGCGTTCGTGAGTCGGATAGCCGAACCTCCTTACTATAAAACAGCAGCCAATAGCCAGGTCTCCCGCGTTTCCACCGGTCAGGCCTCGCCCTTACGTCCAGCGTTCTCACGGGAGAAGCGGATGGCCTTCAGGCGCCTTCGAAAACACGGCCAGCAAGTTGTTCCCAGCAAACGGCCAACTCCGTCGCTATTGTATAATTTCTGCGCCCGCCAGCTTGGCGCCAGAGACGTACACTGTCGTAGCGAGTGCCACCCTGGCGTTCGCCATCTCGGCGCCAGACGTCTCAGCTTTCCCTTCGCAAAGCACCGTACACCGCCCCTGGAGACACTGTATTGCTCCAGACGCTTCCGCATAGACGATGCCAGCGCCTGTGTCACCAGCCAGATACTTGGAAGATTCACGCATCAGTCCTACATTCTGTGGCCTTCGGCCATAAGGCGTCTTCCGGAAACTGCTGACCCTCCGAATAACAGAGCCGCCGATCGCCTTTTAGCTCTCAAAGCGTGTTTTCCCCCCTGATACAGGCCTCGCACAACCAAGTAACAGAAAATTTATCTTTCGCCACAAGTTATTAAATCGATAACCTACGAATAATCTAATAAAATTAACAAGGTTGCGTTGTCCTTATAATGTTGGAAAGCAACCGTGGCAGTACTGATATCTCTCACTATCAACCAACAGATGGTGCCATTGACTGCAAAAACTTGAGGTGTTACCTGTGCGGTTGGCAAGTGAACTACAACTTACACCGTTTGTGCAGTTGATAGAGCGATTTTTTCTAAACAAAATCCTATCGTAACCTAAAAAACAAAGGTGGAGCTATACCACTTGTGCTCTAAGGGGCTCATATAAGAAGCGTTACAAGATGCTATTGTGTTTCTCGGGCAGTAGATATGACCGGTCGCGGTCAGGAGTCGCTTGTCTCTCTTCTGTTCTCGGCCTCTGTTCAGCCTCTTAGCTCGTTTGAGGTTGGAGGGTGGACAAGCCATCGGCTCCCTGCCCGCACTCTGCTCGCTTTCCCGGCAGCGTCGATCTGCCCACTCACTCCCCCTCCCCCCACTCTCCCTCCCCCCTCCCTCCCTCCTCAGCAACGATCTGGCCGATAGCCCGCAACAGGTCCCTGCGAGTCAGACGGCCACTCGTCGCCGGAAGCACGCCCGGATACGAGGGCGGCATGCGCTCAGGGACCTGTGCTCTAACGTGATTGCTCAACCACTCTGACACTGCGCGCGATCGATGCCTGCAGGCCAGCGGAGTAGGTGAAACCTGTGCGTTGTGTCTAATCCAAATGTGGCCCATAAGGCGATTGTGAATTTACTTTCACCGAAGTGAAACACGACAGAATTTGTGTTTTCCGTCTACGTTGTCTGACTTTTAGTTGATGACCCACTCTGGGTTCATCGTCTCCTACTTTTTATCCACTACACAACTATGAAAAAGGAAATTTAACTCTATCCCTGCTTAATCATTTTACATCTTATAAAATATGCTGTATGTATGTATGTCCCACATCTCCTCCTAAACTACTCGACCGATTTCAACAAAACGTGATACACATGTTCCTTAATATCAGCCAACAATCGCTGTCGGGGTAAGAATCACCTACGACACATATGTAAGGAGATATGACGTCATAAACAATGAGATGCGTGAAAAACTGCTGCGTCAAAAGACAACGCTGCACATTTTCTCCTAAAGCACTGGACTGCTTTCAACCACATTTGATACACACATTTCGAACGTGAAGTAACAACTGGTGTAGGCGTACGAACCATGTACGACACATGGTTCAGGAGATATAACGTCATGAACAATAGGAATCGTAAAAAAATTGCTACATAATGCGACGAGACTTTATTAATACACTATATGAGAATGAGAGTACTTGGCGACTTGCAACAAACTTTAAACATAATTTCAAACATTTATTAAACTTTTTGTCGCAGACAACCACATCAAAATAATGAAAGGAAAAACGTTTCTCGCTGACTACTTTTCCGCTGTTCATGGAGCAAAACTATGGCTTTCGGTATAACGTTACAATTTATAATTTCTACACTACCCATAATACTCGCAGGAAATTTTGCAGACAGAATAAACACTTAAAGCTGAATGTATGTTAGAAACTTTATCACAGTACTACACGTTGTTCATGAGATATGAGGACTTAAAGAGTAACAGTCATGGAAAACCGCCCATCAAGCATCACGTTTTAATCTAATACATCTTTACTACTAACCATATTCGCAACAGATTTTACCGACATACAGCACTTATACAAATCAATATATTCTTTCAAAATTTTACAATTTATACTAATAATAAATCTGTAAATGTAGGCCTGTCGCTGTTCGCTTCAATCTTCAAAACTACTGGACGAATTTTCATGCGGTTTTCACAGGAAATATGTGTGAAGATTGGTTCAGGATCTAGGCATGAAGTTATCAAAATAGAATCACGTAGTGTTTTCACAGACCGTCGTGTCTGTCTCATCATCTATTAGAAACAACTTCTCCAAAACTACTTCACGAATTCGCATGGGGTTTCATAGGAAACCTCAGCGTATCTTCGGAAAACATACAGACTTAGTTTCATAAAAATCGGGTCACAGAAAGAACATCACTATTTAACATTTTTCATCGACAACCGTTATGTCTCTCTTTCTCTTTCATCTCCAAAAGTAATAGACGAATTTTCAGAGGGTTTTCGCAGGAAACGTGAGGGTATCTTGCTTCATTTCACAAAATCGGATCAGAAAAAGTAAGATATCACAATTTAAACATTTCTCTGAAAACAATCGCATGTGTGTATTTGTTGAGAGCAATCTCCAAAAGTACCTAATGAACATTCATGGGGGGTATCACAGATAAATAGAGAATATCCTGGGGAAACATCACAATCTTAAGTGTTTTCAGTAACTTTCTGTTCATCTATTAGAAATACCTAATCTCCTAAACTACTTCACTGATTTGCATGGAGAAACTTCGTTTCATAAAAGTGGAATCAGGGAAACTGTTTTAGATGTAGGTTACGCTTGAAGTATGGATTGCGTAGTACAGCAAACAAAGCGATAGGTGCGCAGTATTGCACCAAAGAACTAATAAACACCGCTGCTGCATAATAAGTTTTGGATAGTACAACAAGGAAACGAACGTCTGTGACAGAGTTAAGCAATATTATGTCTACGAATACCAATGAACACTGAGCATAGTTCTACTGATTTCGTTTTGTGTATTAAATACTTAACGACATTTCTTTGCCTATTTTGGCACGTTTCACTTTTTGTATCAAAAACTTTATGAAGGTACATTTCGGACAATGACTTTTACTTACATTCGACATCTTGCCTAGGACAACTGAGTTTATTGACAGAGCGATTCAACTAGGATTCTGTTTTTACTGACTGAGGTCCAGAACCCTAAAAAGCCATGATACTCACAGGCCCTCCTTCAACAACCGTTGCGATGCACGGGCATATAAGCTAGTACACTATAAATAAATAAAAATTTGTTTTCCGTCTAAGTTGTCTGACGTTTTAGATTATGACCCCCGCTGGGTTGATCGCATACTACTTTCTATCCACCACACTACTGTGAAAAAGGAAGTTTAACTCCATCCCTGCTTAATATTTGCAGTTATATTTCCTCATGGGCGCTTATTGACCACAATAGTTATGCGCCCTTAAACATACGATAAAAGGACTGTACCTAACAAAAGTCTTTTATTCAAAATGCGTGCATATCAAAGATTGGATTCGTGATTTGCTGTCAGAAAAGACACCTTACACCAGACATGGCAAAACACTGCCCCACGGACACGGGCGCCGTTGCCACGCCCCTTTCCTGTGCACTGTGTGCAACGGCATGTTAATGTTAAATAATGACACATTAAATATTTGTTTCATTTGGCAATATAGTTATTTTAATTAAGATGTTAATTTAGCCATTTTCACGTCACTTGCAGTGCATACAACGTTTTGTACATAGTTATATAATTATTTGTGAAGTTTTAAGTTATTTTAATAAGTCTATATATTTACGTTTTTGACACAGTATGTGACTTGGACTTCATTATTTTCAGAAGTTTTTTTGCAGCTTTATGCTTTTTAATACTTTCAAATGTTAAGTTTCTTGAACTCTATTATTTGTACTTACTACATTTTGACAGCACAGTTCACGCCATTGTATAAAAAGTATTTGCTTTTCTTTTTTTGTATGTGTTAGCTACATCCAAAATGATCATATAATTCTACACTTCAATTCTTTTTCGCAGTGACATAATTTACGTTACGTAATATCTCTGTTGTTTTGAGCTTGAGGTGTTGAAAATTATCGTTTCTGTTTAGGGAATTCAATAAAATTTTCTAAATATGTTAAACAGCTTAATGCAAATGGTTTTGTTCTTCAAGAAAGATATGTATTTCTACAGATCACACGAATACTGCGTAATGTGCTTACTTCATTAAACAATGAAGAAGATAGCAAATATATATTAGTGCTAAAATCCCGATTATAAAAGTACTCTACGACATTACCATCTCCACTTAGTAGCCTCACTGTGTTTCAAAAAATGCCTTCCTTTGTTTCCCCCTTGCAACGTTTGGCATATCCGTCACACTCCCACTCATGCTGCAGGCCACCCTCAAATTCCTACTGCACCAATTAGGTAAGGCGAACCAAAGACCACATTTCATTGGCAGAACACTTAGAAGACACGACAGTTTTACTACAGAAACTGTCTACACAACACTTGTGCGTCCTAGTTTAGAGTATTGCTGCGCATTGTGGGAGCCACACAAGGCGGGACGATTTAGAGAAAGTTTATAGAACGGCAGCCCGTTTTGCATTATCGCGATATAGGGAAGAGTTTCACGGAATTTATGCACGAGGTGGGGTGGAAATCATTAGAAGAAAGGCGTTGTTTGTTGCAGCGAGATCTGTTTGCGAAATTTCTTTCGGCAACTTTCTCTTCCGAATTCTGATCTATATTATTAGCACCCATCTACATAGCGAGACATGATCATAATCTTTATACATATAAATCAGAGCGTCCGTTTGTTTGTGTGTAAGTATCCCATACAAATCTAAAGTTTTGTTCCAATATTTATGAAATTTTGCATATGTACGCTTCAATCCATGAGCACGGTTGCCGTTAAGTGTAAGAATCACGTAAACATTCATTGTTAACGAGATATGACGTCATAAACAAGGAGATGCACAAGAAAACTGCTGCATCTAACGACAAGGTTGCACATTTCCTCTTAAACCACTGGCCCGATTGCAACCAATTTTGGCACACACATTCCTTACCGTAAGGTAACAATGCTGTCGGAGTAATAACACATATGACAGATGGTTCAGGAGATATAACGTCATAAACAATAGCAGTTGCAAGAAACTGCCACATAATGCGATGAGAATATATTCAAACACTGTATGCGAATGACACTTAGCGACCTGTAACCAACCTTAATAATAATTTCGCATCTTTATTCGACTTTTTCTCGCTGACAACCACATCAAAATACTGACAGGAAACATTTCTCTGAGTTACTACTTTTCCGTTGTTCATTGAGCAAAACTACAGCATTCGGTATGACGTTTCAGTTTATAATGCTTACACTACAAATTGTAGTAGCAGGAAATTTTACAGACAGTATACACACATATAACCGAATGTAATTTCGAAATTTAATAACAGTACGACTCGTAGTTCATGAGATATAAGGACATAGACAGTATCGTTCGTGGAAAACCGCCCTATCACGCATCAGGTTTTAATCTATTACTTCTTTACGACTAAATCTGTTCGCAACGAATTTTAATGACACTTAGCATTTATGCAAATGAAATAAAAATGCAAAATTATAAATTGTAGAACATATAATTCAATAAATATGAGATCATATACACTGCATTGGGTAAAAACCTGTCACGTCATGCACCACATATTATTACATTTACGTATTGACCACTAAAACACTCCTGTATTCTAGTCAGCTTAAGGAAATTCCTGAAAGCTGACTGCTCTTGACAATTTTCAACCAACTCTGTACTGTGAAGAGCACACGGCTGCAGGCGAAAGTAATAGACCTCTATAGAGCTATAAGGAAATGAAGAGAATGAAACAGTGTAATCCAACGAATACCCATTATTTCCGGCAGATATCGATTTTAATTTCCAGAGACTTCAGTTTCGAGTGAGACTTGCATTTTCTGCTACGATTAATAAAGCACAGTGTAATCTATTCAATACTGAGGAGTAGGTTTGACATGTCCATGTTTCTCAAACGTACAATTTTATGTCACATTCTCAAGGGTGAGCTCAACAAAGACATTATTCATATTAGATGCTGGACGTGTCACAAGAAATATTATTCACATTAATGTTATAAATTAAATGAATGTTACATATCGTTTGTATTTTGATTACTACCTTTTTGTTTGGATACTGTACTTATAATTTTGTACATTACGCAAGACAGCCTTAATTCTTATCTATAATCTGATAAATATAACATATTATTAGAAAAAAGGAGACGTACAGAGAGAGAGAGAGAGAGAGAGAAGGGATAGGAGAAGTACTAACTCAAGGCTTTAATACATAAATAATAACCATAACCACGCTGGGTTCTCAGCTAGTAGTAAAATAAGAGAAATCATATCGGAAATAGAAAGAATTAGGTTGTTCCTCTTTGACAAGAACTATTAGAGAATGGAACTATAGAGAAATATCATAAAAGTCGTTCGACGAATCCTCTGCCATGCACTTCAGTGTGAGTTGCATAGTATCCATGTAGATGAAATCATCAATATTGACCTCTCTATCACTATCTCACACAATGTATATTAAATAACAGCGAAATCTCGTGAAACCCTCTATTTCCAGCTCTTTTCCCCTCCCCCCAACTTACAACTGCACTTCCTGCTCATCACTATTGTCCTCCGTCCCGCTTTACATCATATTACTCTATATCAAATTGTAAACCATTTAAGACTGTCCCCCCTTTCCAATTCCTGCCCCTGTCCCGAATTTTCTCTGCTCCTCTTGCCCATCACTGTTGGTACAGTGTACCCTCCGCCACGCACCTTACGGTGAATTGCGGAGTATGCATGTTGATGTAGATGTAGATCTGCACACCAATTGACCTCACAGTACTTATATAAAATAATACAAAAACAAAACTGCCGGCCGCGGTGGCCGAGGAGACTAAGGCGCTCCAGTCACGGTCTGCACGGCCACTACGGTCGGGGCTTCGAATCCCCCCTCGGGCATGGATATTTGTGCCATCCTAGTTAGTAAGTAGTTCATAAGTAGTTTGTAAGTTTAGGGACTGATGACCCCGTAGTTAAGTCCCATAAGCTATACAAGTCCCATTTAAAAAAAAAAAAAAAAAAAAAAAAAAAAAAAAAAAAAAAAAAAAAAAAAAAACCTCTTCTTTTCCAGCTGTCTTCCCCATTCCAAAAACAGTCCATCACACCACTTGGCCATCATTGTTGATATCCATCCCACTTTACTTCACTCTAATTACTACTTATCAGCACTGTTCCATCATTCACCCCCTATCCTTTCCTCCACCCCATTCCACAACCACTCAAGTCACACAGATTCCCAGTTTCATAGTTAACACTTCATCTCTTTTAAATAAAGTAGTTAAAACTCTTTTATAATAATAATTAAACATTACAAATAAATGTAAAATATAATTAAATTTTAATTAAAGAACGATAAACTAGAATATTGGTAACACTTCAAAGGACAAGCGCAGAACGTAAATAAAGTTGTAAATAGTGCAGTGGTTGAGAAGAGAGCCAAACATGTTTAGTGCTGACGTAAATGGTAAACCGAAACCAATAAGAGTAGTACAAGGTCGGCACCTCAGTATGGCAGGTGAAAATCCAGGAGAAATTTCGTAAGTAAAGGGAACAACAATTCACTGATGTCTAACAAGCTGTTTCTGATCTCCTTGTAAGTAGCACAGTACTGAATGGACTCTTCAATGTTACATAACATTTCTGCTATGGCAGATCTGACGACTCCATAACCCAGTGTATATTAGTTTGATGGAAGTACCGTTCATTCAGCAGAGTGCAGCATCGCTGAGTAATTAGTGCCCGGCGACATTGCTGCTGGTAGTACAGATTGTTAGGCTTAAGCTGGTGCCAAGTTAACCATGCTTTGAGCCTCCCAAATGTATGACTACGTAGTGTGTAAAACGAACGTTTGGGAAACGTACAGAGCAATATCGAGTCAAATACTTGGAACACTTATCTGAACACTAGCCCTTCAGCATATTCTCTCTTCCCGTTGCCCACCTGGTCTCAACCTCTGCTAAATTTAACTTCCCTCCCACCATCTTTAACATCTTTGCTTTGGTTCTATGCACAGAGCCTCTGCCTCAAGTGGCATCTCTGTCTAACTCCTTAACTTCTTTGCTTTCTACAAGCCTGTCTGCCTAGGTGTGTTTGCATCTGTGTAAATGTGTGCGTGTGTGTGTATTTGTTTACCTTCTTTTTCTTCCCCCTAGGTAAGTCTTTTCTCTCCTGGGATTGGAATGGCTCCTTACCCCCTCCCTTAAAACCCTCATCATCTCCTTTTCCCTCTCCTTCCCTTCTGCCTGAAGAAGCAACTGGGTTGCGAAAGCTTGCGTTTGTGTGTGTGTGTTTATGTGTGTATTTTATTTGTGCTTCTTTCACCACCTGTGCTCCTTCGCCTGGTGAGTAATCTTTATCTATAAAGGTTGAAGTATCTCGTCGCCCTACCTCTGAATAGTGAAACCACCATTCTGAACGTCTTAGACTGGACATTATGGACGAGAATGGTCTGTGCTACCTTCTGGAATTTGTAAATGGAGTAGCTTTGTAGTATGACCCGCAGTTATCTTTAGGGTAGCATTTCAATATCCGGAATCAATGTGGGCGGTACTAAAATGTGCAACGACGTGCAGACGGGTACACTTGCATTTTATACGTGCTATACCTGGAGTGTCTTGCGAGACCCCGTGTCCACCATCAACACCAAATGTTGTCTGCCCTAGAGTGACGTCGTAGGGCAGGTATTGTCAAGTAAATAAGTTTTTTGTGTTTTATATTATTACCCAGCGGGATTTTATGTCGGTTCTTGCGTATTGAGAGTAACAAGGCAGATGGCAGACGAACAGATACGTTGATAAGGTGCTTTCTACCCTGGCATGACTTTTAATTTTTGATATGAAAATAACTTAAAATTAAGCCGGAACTAATTGTCATAAAAACATGATGTGCGATGTTGACTATTAAAGACTTTGTATGAGATTTTAAATAATAGATCTCTTTCTCCACTATTATCATCTCAAGAATTAATAGCATTGAATCATTTATTATATGTAAGAGCATCACTTGAGAACGGCTAGACCGATTTGGATGACCTTCACTGTGTTTTGTTCTTAATTCTCGGGATGAGGTTTGCATAGGACATTTTTGAAAAATCTACTGGAAAGTCGGAAAATTTGAGAAAAACATCAATATGTTTTTAAATGAACTCACCCTATCACCGCCGATTCTTATTATGCATAGAGGGAATGCTTCTCTCTCTCTCTCTCTCTCTCTCTCTCTCTCTCTCTCTCTCTCTCTCTCTCTCTCTCTCTCTCTCTCTCTCCTTTTTTTTCCTCTCTTTATGGACCTGGAATGTACGAAAATACAAACAAAACGAAAGAAATTGTGTGCACTCTGTCATAGCTGACGATACTCTTTCTTTCTTTCTTTGACCGTTCACAATCAAATCTGACATACTTCGGTATTTTCCCATCGAGAAAGTTCTTATGCTCTGCAACCAACTGTATGGCGCATGGCGGAGGATACGTTCCAGTAGACCTGAACGCCATTTGACAGATCATTTCACTTCATCGGCGTTTTACCGATCACCATGAAACGTGGCACATGTGTATGTGTTTTCATGGAGAAATTATTTACCCTATGCAGGCCGCTGTATACTGCTTGGGGGAGGGTAACTTGCAACAGGCCTCGACATCGTTTGATCACTCACCATGAAAGTTGTCTGGTATATATAGTAGGGATGAGGAGATAAGAGATGGGTAGGAAGAAATCGGCTGGAAAACTGGGGAGGAGCAGGTGAACATAGAGAAGATTGTCTAATGCAAGATTCGAATAAATAAAAATGCAGGAAATGTTACTGTAGATTACACTTACCGTTGTTAAGTATCTGATGGAGGGGAGAAGGCGATGTATAGAAACAAGGGGGGATGGGGGAGGAAGATGAAGGCGGAGGTAGGAGAGGAGAAGGTGGACAGGGAGAGGACGGGTAATTTGTCGGATAAGAGATATATAGCAACTGTGTAACGGTACTTAGTCTTTCCACACAGTAATAATATGTAACCTGGTTTGTTTCTGTCGCCAGGTCACCATGTCGCCATATCTAGCATTACCATAATATGTTATACTACCAATCACCTTAAATCTTGTATACTCACTTTACGATGAAACTGGGTCAGAAGGGAGTGTAAGGTGTCAACCCGTGGTGGGATTTTTTAATTTAACCGTGCTTGTACCTAAGGATAAGATACCTCGCACAGGCATGTGACTTTGAACAGATGAACTAATGAAAGGTAGGAAAGCATAACGTACAAGAATTTATCAGTTTATTAAATGATATTTATACTATCGCCAGTTTAAAGAGGCATTAAAATGTTAAAGCTATTCGGCACAAGTTAACTGAACTCTGCTATCACTGTTACTTTTTTTAACTAAGTTCAGAGAAACAGGAAACGTTATCCTTATAGTAATAACAACTGCGATCTCTGTAGAAAACAATGTCAATGAAAAGACATATCAAAACACTTTGTTTACGAATATGAAGTTCTACACTTCATTGATAGTCATCAAATGGTAAAGAATAAATAAAAAAAGAAATAAAAAAACCAATATTGAGCAACTTTTCGATTAAATATTCTATGAATCGCTTAAGTACTGGATTTTCTTTTATTAATACAGCAATCAGCCTTCAACGGGTTAAACACGCATTCCACAATTTTTTTCATTACACTACTAATATTCAATGTTTTATCCATTGCGACAACTGTTTTATAGGTCTGGATAGTAAACAGACAGTTGCAAGGTTGCAGATTTATTTACAACCGGTTTCGACCAATTATTGCCCTTCTTCAGGTATCTGTACAGGAAACAGTTAAGAATAATATACCAATACAAATATTATATAAAATTCGCAGGAGAGTCATAGGATTAAACGGTCAAGAAGTACACTGTATATAAAGCTTTCTCGAAAAGTGACAAAATGTGAAATATTAATACGTTATTCTGCTGCATATTGATAAAATAAGTAACTGTACAAAGTTCATATAAACGAATAATTTGTAGGTACTTATGTAAATTGTGCACTGAAGGTTTACATAGAGTATTTTGTAATCACACTGAATTATTCATCCAAATACGTTAGGCTATTTCAACATTTTTATCGTTTTTAGTGATAGTTACTGTTGTTAAATGCATTTAAGAAAACTCTTAGGAAACTGTTCTGTACAACTGAACTTACGTAAGTCATAAAATTTTATTTCTGCAAACTTATTGATATTGAAACATTCATTCGTCAATTACATTTTAATTATATTATCTTTTCATTATTTCACTCTGAAATTATAGCAAAACATGTTGAACTAACACAGGAGCCAAAAGCAATAGTTATTCACTATTTTCAATTGTACTGCTCCAAGCATCAAACAAATTAAATTATTGATTTGCTCTAACAAATACTGTTGTTCATCAGTGCGTGAGATAAATAAGGGTGAAAACTAATTTTAGTTCGAGGTAATGATTATTCAAAATAAATTCAGTACTTTCTGACTGGTACATCCAAATTACAAATCTAAAAGTACGTATCCTTATTAAGTATCCCGTGCTGTGGACGAGAAGTTGCGTAATTGCGTAAGTTGAGGCGCAACCATCAGCATGCGTTGCTCTTGGTGTATGGCACAATATTTTCTTCTTGGCGTCGTCAGCTATTTACTTTGTGTCCGAAATTCAATACCAAGATGGAATGGTCTTCATTCCAGCTTCTGAGACTAATTTAAACACACTTGCAACAGATAACAGCGTTCACTTTTCCGTGAAATGCTGCCTCGCTCTCGCCTCGTCACAGAAACACTCACTAACTGCTTCTCAGTCATGCTGCATGTGTAGGTATCTTTACATGCGCGCAAAAACTTGGCGCCTTCCGCATCAGAAGCGGGGAAGTACAAGTGGTTTTACATTTCATGTATCTAAAGATATACCCTGCGTTTGTAACAGATACGTCTCTTACATTCAAAAAGGCTGAACAATCAAGATACGTAAGATCAATTTTTAAGTCGACAAATCATCCCATTAAGTTACAAAACAATGTTCACACATTTCACAAGAAGAATTTACAATCGATTGCTGCAAGATTTTACATGTCGATTAAACATAAAATTAAGCATCGAATAATTCGAAAAAAATTAGAGTATCTGTACATTGTTACAAGTGGAGCGAAGGTAATCGACAGAGATAGGAGGGAGGAAAAGGAGAAGAGGGGCGAATAGAGGTGGGAGAGGGGAGAAGCACGAAAATAGATATAGTGAAGGAGTAAATTAGTTTGTGTATCCAGATCCACACATATTGAGAGGGATTATGGAATTCGCTAGTTTTGTATATTTTAAAACTGTCAACAGTTAGTAACTATGGAAATTATTGTAAATCAACGTTTTCCTCATCCCGGAAGCCGTTAGATATGTCGTTTCCTGCAAGAGGTGCGTACCGTTCCTTGGGTAGTCTTTTAGTGATGTGGATTATTGGCCACGACGATGTAAGTACTACTTGCGTAATCAGTAACATGTTTTCGATGCCTATAATGGTAAAAAAAGTATCTCGTATCGCATATTTCTATAAAATTACAATCGGAAATTTTCAGAATCAGTCGTAACGGATCACGTCACACCAATTAGAATATCATTCACACTATAAATTAGAAACTATAGAGGCGTGCTGCATAAAACATAGTCGCACGGGAGATTTTAATTCTCAGACGTCCAAAAAAGAGAAACTGCGACTTACTGCGCAAAAAGTTATTTTCTGGAATTCCAAGACGTTACCAGAATTTCCGAGGGAAACATCCTGTGGGGGGAAGCTTGAAAAAATGTCACTCCATATGTTACTGACTTAGAGATCGTAAATGCGTGGCTAGCCTCTACACCTCCCGCGTGGCAGTGCCGTTGTATGAGCGAGCGCGTGCGCTTATCTGGAAATCCCGCGAGCTACATAACTGGGCAGTTTACGGTGCCATTACCTACCAGCCGCCCACTCTGCTACTAACACCATGCCGTGCGCCAGATAACGCCGTGGAAATCTGCCTGTGCCGCTGCGAATCCCTAAATACAGCCAGCATCGAGCGTTCTTCCAGCCTAACTCAAATATAGTCTGAAACGTGAATAGAGACATGGAAGAGAGGAGTTTTTAATAGTGCGACCTGCTCCTGTAATTGCGTACCACGAATGCGCAGGAGTGAATGGCCGTGTGTGTGTGTGTGTGTGTGTGTGTGTGTGTGTGTGTGTGAGAGAGAGAGAGAGAGAGAGAGAGAGAGAGAGAGAGAGTGATTGGGGGGGGGGGGGGTAAAAGCATAAAAAATGTCTGCCTAGATAATATTTTTCTATAGGACGTTCATTTATTCCAAAAACTAAAGATTTTTTTTTATAATCTACAAAGTTGCAAGTCGAAGTACCAGGCATACATTTATTCAATTCCTATTTGGAGCCTCTTCTTTTTCCCCCTTCTGACATCGCCTTTTGTCCCACTATCAATTTCACCTGCATCTGAAGGCGAATTTCGTTCTATAGTTTCGCTTTTAGGCACCTCAGTATTTATGAAGTCAAATCTCCTGAAGAATCTGTTTTACAAAAGTATAGTTTCCCAGATACGTTCAGTCAACTATTAAGCAAATTATGTTACGAATAGCGTTAATATTAGTGCACTGTATATTTAAAATGTGGTGTGTGATGGAGCACTTTATCATTCATCTGATTGTTTACAACATAATGACTCTTGAACTTTGTGAACAAGGGCATCAGAAAACTAATTGAAATCAGTACTTGGTTACATAGAAATTCGACAATTTTATGAAACAAAAGATGTCATAGTATATAGAGCAGTAATCCAGAATGACCATTAATTGTTAAAAAGCAGGTTAGACGGAAAGTTAACTGAAACAGATTTTGACGATACAGATATACAATATAAATATGTCATAAATATTATGGAGTCAAAGAAGCTTTGTATGAACATATTGGGTGTGATAATATAACATCTTTGAAATATTTTGATACAGAAGAAGAGAAAGAGGTACAAATGCAAAAAATAATTAAAATGGCGAAATATACAAACTAGAATTAACAGCACAATAAGCAAAATTTTGGAAAAGGTGTAGGAAGCAAAAAATAAGAATTGGCAGTAATACCTCAATTAACGTGGATAATGTAATTTATGGTAAGAGAAGCTCAGATACGTGAACGATGTTGAAAACACGAACAGCTAATTTTCAAACAAAATAAGCAAGACATAGTATATTACAAGGAAATGGGATAGGTCACGAAAAATCAAGATTTGAAACAGGAAGAAGGAATGGGAACCAGTAAACTCCCTGACGAGTGTAAATATCAAAGAGTCAATATCACACAATATGGCAAACAAGACATGGAAATTAATTCAAGAATCAATGCTGGGAAGTGTACTAGTAGAACAGTAAATGGTATTTTATAGGACTGAGGGAATAAAGAGGAACAAAAATGAAAATCTTCAACAAAATTATTAAAAGCGTTACGACGTATGGACCACAAGTATGGACAGTTAAATCACTATTAATAAAAAGTTTGAAGCAAACTGAAATGAACTTTGCGAGGCGATGTACATGGATATCCAGACACGAATGAACTATAAAGGAAGTCATCAGGAAGAAAAAGGTCGCTACAAATTTCATTACACAATAAAAACAACTCTTATGGTATGGACATACGGAAAGGATGTCAAAAGAGAGATTACCACAGAGAATTATGGATGGAAGCCACCAGGAAACAAGGAGAAGAATGAGACAGCCCGACAACATGGATTCAAGGGATTCAGACTTCTAGTAGAAGATGGAGAATGAAAATCAGATTTCACATATAATTTTTCGTACCGGAAAATGTAAACTGAATCACATTGTGAAATCGCGGATAAAAGAAACTGTGTCGAGGTGGTTATTACTTCCACTTCAGAGCCACCGACATTTTAAAACCAGTGTATGTACTCGTTTTATTTTGCATCACTTCTTAGGCCACAAATTTCAAAGAATGGGCCAAGAACTCGTTGGAATTTCTGATTTTTGCTTGCTAAATAGAAGAAAACCCACTCACATTTGTTGCTCTGTCAATAGTAGCAGTAGCAGTAGCTTTGCATGACACGGGAGAGAAGGGAGAGAACATCCTCTGAAATTGTTAACAGTGTTTCAGCTATGGCAGATTCCATAAATAGAAACGAAAAATAATTTACTAATTAGAAAATTCTCTCCACTGCTACATTCAGTAAATTCTACGATATTTTAATGAAATAAGACAACTGACGAATGTTACAATTTCATTACTCATATGCCTCTAAGACAGACGAAACTCTGTAATGACACCATGAATTTGGTTGTGCACCTGTACTTTGCTCTGGAATGATTAACTGAAGTTGTTAACGTGCATAGTGACGTCAGTTTAGAGACGTAGGTTTGATATCCAATTTTAAAATTTTCACAATGCACTCATTCCCATTTCATTTCGAGAAAGAGAGATTTTCTCACAACTGGCAACGAAAAGCACAAAAAGATTTTCGCGACTAAGCCAACGAACTGACCTGTGATACGGCATCTACACATGTTCCGTTTGCATATATTTCAATTTTTCAAGCACGCTTTGAAGTGGTAGTTATTTATTCCTTGAAAAAACACAAAACTCACACACTAAACAACATATTTATTATAGCAATTGGTTGCACTCCTTTTGCAGACAGTGTGTGGATGAAGCAATACATAGTTAAAAGGTCTTTCCCGAAATCACTGTACAGTTCATGTCTGTATCTATGATCTCCCCGTGTTACGTCTTCTATCTGCCCCTGGTGGTTTGCGTAAAGTCGTGTGTGATGACACTGTAAATGTTCAAAAGTAATTTGACGAAACTGCTATGGTCATCAGACCCTAGACTTAGAAAGTACTTAAAGTAATTTACACCAAGGACACCACTCACACACACTCATGCCAGAGGGAGGACTCGAAACTCCGGTAGGAAAGGCTGCCTGTCTTAGACCACGCAGCCATTCGGCGCGGCAATGACGCTATATGTTGTATGGTACTTCTTCGCATAATAAAATACTTTCACATACAAAAAAATAGTTTTCCATTCATCTCTTAACTCGTCATCATGCGGCCAGAAAACACAGAGCGGCTCCCCCTCCTTCCCCAAAATCACCGCGAAATGGGCACCAAGCCACTTCATTGGGCACTGTTGGAAGCAAGGACGTTAAAATAAGGGGAGCTGGAGCTACTATGAAACGCATATCTGTCTATTGAAGCCAATCTGCCATCTTGTGGAATCAAGGAAAATGATTCACATTAAAGCAATCTATGGTTCTTGCCCTATTAAATTTCACACATTTAAATAACTGTCATTTCCGGTACACATTTAATATAGTACACTTCTGTGAACAAATACAGACCTTCCAAATAGGTGAACTGTGATTTTGTGATTTATTAACACAAATTTATTGACTCCACAATATGGCGACACGGCGTCGCTTCTGTAGCGTTAAGGGCATCTCCCCCTATTCTAACCTCCTTGGTTGGAACAGCTAGCCGCAGAGGTCATGCTTGCGAGACTGTGATGTCAAAATATGCGGAGCACCAAGGCAGTAGTCGCCTCTACGTGGATTAGTTTCTGGCTACAAGGAATATGTGTACCAAGTTTGGATGAATTTGTCCAATAGTTCAATAGGACATGTGCAACAGATATTTAGATTTACTCTATTTGTCATTGTGAAGTAGTTGGATGTGACTCAGTGTTGTAATTGGTATGCTGTTGCTTTGTATTTACTTCGCAGTATTGATTGTGTCTGTCGTTTGTGTGTACATTATAATTTTGTAAGTTTCTATGTATTTCTCTGGGCAGGTGGTATGTGGGTGCACATCTAAAATTAGCGATAGGACGAATAGGTACATTTTCCTTGTGGACTTACAGTTGGCTGTTCAGTAAGTGTTCCTTGTTGTTCTTTCATTTATTTATTATTTTTTTATTTTGTAATTATTTTAGTTTCTAAAAACATCTGTTTGGTGTATTTTAGCAGTGTTCCTGCTATCTTTGTGTTAGTCACGTGTTAATAGTATTGTATTGTTCTGGTGTAGAAGTAGAAGTTTCATTTTTATTTTCTTCCGCTTTTATTACTATTGATGTAATGCTTTGCCCCGTTTCATAAGTAGAGCACTATTGTCCGTAAGTTTTCGGTTTATTTTATTTGATACCTTATATTCGTCTTCGTTTAGTGTGTGTGTGTGTGTGTGTGTGTGTGTGTGTGTGTGTGTGTGTGTGTGTGTGTGTGTGTGTTACTTTTTCCATTTTTTCATTAGTGTTTGTGTATTATATTTGATTGCACCCATGTCATTAAATTTAAAGATTTTGTATGATTTTCTACTTTCTGATGAATTTTGAACACTTCAATATACAGTTCTTGAGTCTTTGTATGTTAATACCTAATTTCCTGTTTTTAGGCAGGTAGTTTCATATTTATGCTTGGCTTGTTGAGCTCCAAGTGACATACTGTTTACATGAAATGCATATAGTTGGGTACAGCAATACGTTAAAGAGAGATTCCATTTTAATTTTATATTCAGAAGAGTTTTTCGTAATTTTGGTGTGGTGTTACTGAACTTCTTAAAGAGTTTGCTTTGAAATTCTTATAGAGATTGTCTGGGGAATGGCTGCCAGAATACAGAAGAAACGTAACATCAGATCCAAGTCAAGTATCAAGTCAAATATCCAACATGTCAACACGCATCTGAAAATCCTGCAGTGCACCTTTACGAACAGCATGTTGCCTTAACGTAGTGACTAATGTTTTATATAATGATGAATATATATTATTGTACTCGTGCTGTATGTAATGCAATTCCATCCCATTCCAGTTCGGCGCTGTGCCTGCTGTGCACGGTTGCCTATCAGCGTCCTCATAAGGGGCTCCGCGGTGCACACACTGAAAAGCGGAAGCCTAGGTTCATGGATGCAGACTTTTCTGTACCATAAGAAACACCTTTCTTACAGAAATGATTCAATTCTGTTACTTGTAGTATTGCTCCTTATCTACTTCACAGAGACACGGACCGTATATTGCAGGAACTAACTTGGTCAAAACAATTATGAGACCAGTTGAGATATCTAGGTTCTTTAGTACTGTCATCGGCAGTATGGCCTAAAATGGATTGACGTCTTTCAGTCAGTTCTTCGGAGTGGAGACAGCAACATTACGACAACCGAGATGGTGGTAATAAAAGAAAGTTGCTGGAGGAGTTGGTGTTGGGTTTACCGAACGAATTACACAAGCAGTTGGCTTCATATAGTGCAGTGAGCAGTTAGTGCAATGGAACAAGTCTGAGACTCATCTGAAATAATAGCATGGAGAGCCAAAGGGACATACGGAGGTGGCTGCAGCTGTTGGAGTGTCCCAAAGTGCTGTTTCCAGGACGTGCACGCGATTTCAGACAACAGGAACCGTTAAAAGAAGGCAAGGTCAAGTTCGTCCACGGGTAACGTCAGCAAGAGATGACCGTTATCTCCAGTTAACAGCCCATCGCGACTGAAGGCTTAATGCAAATTATCTGTATCGCATCCTCTAGGCAGCAATACGGCGCACAATATCAACAAAAACAGTCCAAAATCGCCTTTGGGAATATGGTCTCTACGCACGGAGGCTTGGGTGTGTGACCTGTTAAAACCACGACACCGTTTAGTCGACAGAAAATGGGCGGAAGGGTAGTAGGATTGGAACCGTAAAAATGGCGCTGGGTTCTGTTCGCAAAAGAGGCAACATTTTGTGTTCAGACAGAAAATCGTCGTTCCCTCATATGGAGAGAATATGAAATGTGGAACAATCCAGCTAATGTCCAGAAAACGTCACCACATCATGGTGGTGCACGAATGGTGTGGGCTGGAGTGAGTATTGATGGACGTAGGGATCTGTCATTCCGAATGGCGCTTTGACTGCTCTGAGGTATATAATCGAAATCCTTCTACCTTTTGTCGTCGCTTAAGTTAGTACCGAAAAACATGGGTTCCTGATGGTGGATAACGCTCATCCCAAAATAGCTGCACTGCTGAATAACATATTTGATGCTGAGAGAATTGAACGAATGAAGCTGCCAGTTTGTTCACCGGACATAGACCCATAATAATAATTTCGTGTGGCTTATTGGCCTGTTGCAAGTCATTTAATTGGACGCCACTACGGCCACTTGCGTGTCCCTACCCTACCCCAGTTATCCAACTGGGGAAAGGGGACCTACAGCTTAACGTGGAATCGGAACCACGTGTCGTTTCTGGCGACTCCTCACATCGTTGAGAGGTGAAGGGTGGGTTAAAGTACAGACTGAAAAAATCCGACGTCCGACAGGATATTGAACCGGCGACCCTTTCCAGTCGAGCACTTTACCCCAAGACCACCGGGCCCGACAGACATAATAGGCCCGATCGAGCATGTCTGGGATTCACTTGGCATACGCACAGCAACCAGTCCAGCAGATCCCACAACGGTTGCAGAGCTGGATATTGCACTGCTAGAAGAATGTCCGCAGTCGCGTTGGAGTGGCCTAGCGTTCTAAGGCGCCTTGCTGCGAAGCGCGAGGCTGGTGTCCTCGATCGGGTGTGTGGGGGGAGGGGGGTGTTTTTAGGTTAGTTTAACTTATTTTATGGGACTATTAACCAAAGAAGTTAAGTCCCATAGCTTTAAAAACATTTGAACATTTTGAATTTTGAAGAGTGGCCTAATATCCATCGACAGCTGTTTGATAACCTCATGTTGTCCATGCCACGTAGGTGTCCAATTGAACTGGTGATCACACACCATATTAAAGAACAAAGAGAATGACTTTGTCATTATGGTAGCCCCATGGTGCCTAAGTAAACGCCATGTAAAGCTTACGGCGGGGGTGAGATAGAAAAAAAGAAAATCTTTAAAACATTCAATGTTATGGTTAAATTTTATGTTATCAAGTCCACTTGTGACAGTTTCCTTGACACTTTCCTATCTTCTCTTACCTCACTCACATTACCGCGAGCAGCGTGCTAACTTGTCTAGTTGTAATAGACCAAAAATTGCACGTGAGGCTCGTAGGCGGTTGTCACTTAATATTTGACTAACCTGGTGTCTTCTCTCTCGTAGATGTCCCCAGTGCAGAAGCAGCACACAGGTCGTAGACTCGAAGTTTTCTGAGGTGAGACTGAAATTGAAAGTGGTGGATACTGTAGCTGTCTAACAACCATTAACAAAGTCGATGAATTCCTTCAAAGATGCCAGTGGCTCTTTTATTTTTACTAATCACACGAATATAGAAGCCACAAACTGCATGTTAGTTTCCTTTACAGAATTAATAAAACTAACGTTGTTACAGTCATAACGCACTTTGACATACATTGCACGCACTTTAAAATATTTTAGCCCCATTATCGACCGATTAATGCAAGGCAGGTTATCGAAAGTGCCGTTAGATGTTTACCGTGTCGGGGCTGCAGTGAACTAACTAGCAGTAGAGCTGGGCTCCACGCTAGCGCCTAGAGTTTTGGCGCCAACCGACACTTCTAGAACGCCACACTCACTCTTTTCCTAAAATACTTAATCTAATAAATCTACAAAGCTATAGTGTAATCACAAACAATTAATTAACACACATTATGGCAATAAAATTGATAACTGAATTTTTATTTATTAAGTAATTATTAAAATAGCTGGGAAGTCGTGACGCGTAAAGATATAGCAACAGCCAATCAGATCACTCTTAGAGAAAGGAGCGAAGTTTTTCCACGGTACCGTACTTAGAGTACCATTTGGCTACTATCTTGCTCATGCCACTTCCTACTATTCCATACAAGTAAATTCAATTATGAAATAAAATAAATAGCTGCTGACTTGCAAACTAGTACCGCTACAAGCTCAAGTAAAGAGTTGGGGCAGCAATATATCGTACTGTATCACACAAAATTACTTTTGTAACCACTACCTGAATAAAATACATTAACTTAGGTATATTGTGTATGATATTGGATTTGTTGATGTTTAAACATTTCAAGTGGCGTGCTTAGGAACCTTGCAGAGTAACAGTTTTCTTGTTCAAAATGTTTGTTAAGCTTATGGGACCTAACTACGGGGTCATCAGTCCCTACAAACTACTTATCAACTACCTTATACTAAGAACGGCACAAATATCAATGCCCGAGGGGGGATTCGAACCCCCGGCCGTAGTGGCCGTGCAGACCGTGACTGGAGCGCCTCAGTCCCCTCGGCCACCGCGGCCGGCCAGTTTTCTTGCACGTAAAATACAGTCCGAACTACGATCATAAAATTGGTGCCGTTAAATGAGCATTAATTGCAGCGCAGTTGACTTGTTTGCAAATTTAAGTACTCGATGCTGAAAATTTGTCTGGGTGTCAGCTTCAGTTCGCCGTTCAGACTTAGTAACGTAGCAACGGTAAGACAGATGTTCTAATGGTCATATAAATTTGCACTACTTAAATCAAAAACTTATCACCGCATGCTCCTGTCTCAAATAGGAACGTATACCACGTTTACCGAAACGAGATTTAGATTGTAAACATGCCGCGGTGCGTCACCAATGGTGAACTAAACAGTGTCAAAGCATCCGTTTCAGGTGAGAGGTTTGCCTGTGTTGTTATACGTGGTGATATTAGAAGGTCTGTAAACTTCATCTCAAAGGACCAGTTGCTGAATAGTAATGGTGTATGTAATTACATTCAGCAGTCAATGTCTTTTTGTCCATCCAATGATAAGGTTTATTCTCTTTCTCTCTCTCTCTCACACACACTTTAGTACCACATACGAGTGAACTCTTATCATCAGCAGTAAGAGGGGCAAGGTCGACATAACGATTTTGAGTCCACCAAGGAAGCGATCTTTAAAGGAACTATTAAATTATTCAGAGAAACATATGGATCTTAATGTGTATTGTATTGTATTGTTCAGAGAAGTTATGGATTTTATTATGAAAACAGCTGCATATATCGGTGTTGGTCGTTCCTCATGGTATCGTGTGGCGAGTACAATTGCTCACACTGCTTAAAGACTATCGAAAAAGGAACATCTAATATATAAGCGGCTTAAGTGTGTATCAGTTTGTCGCCGATAGAACTGCGCATGCGCAGAGCTGTTGATGAGTTCTATGAGCTACTATGCGCATGTGCAATAGAGCTGGGCAGAAATAACGATAACTGATCAAATAACCGATTATTCATAAGGAGCCGTTTTTGTGATAACAGATCACTAAATACTGGCAGTTATGGAAATAACTGTGCTTAGCGCCATCTGTTCACGGAAGTGGGTACTAATCAGTGATTCGACCGCAGTATCGACCAGAGGTCCTGTCCAAATAATTGGGAGTTCTATATTGCATGGAATTAACCGCGTGAGAATCATGTGTAATAACTGATTAAACGATTGTCCATCTGTTGGTGGAAGTGTGTACTACGTTCTCGTGGAAATCTTGTATCTAACTACATAGTGACCATTCGGAAATCTTGATACTATGATAACCGTAGACCCTTTGAGTATTGGGTACTAAAAATATCAATGGCTGTTATCAGGTTACCAGTATAATGATAACCGCCATACTCTTTACTCAGTACTGAGTATTGAAGAGAATTAACCATTGTAGTTGTCATTATTAGGAGTTCGAAATTTGATCAAACAGACGATTGTAGTCTACTGGAGTAAAAAGTCGAAATGTTTAATAGACTGCCATTTACTAATGCTTCTTGTTTTAATTTGTCGTGTTGGTGCCACAGCTAGTTTTAAATGCGTTTTTCTGACCTCAAGTGCATGTTTCATCAAGTAATATGACACATTTGGCTTCGGCACAGAATTTGATTTTGAATTTACAATACCCCACAAAACGAGTATATGACGTGAGAAATATACTTTCATAAATAATTTAAAACGTCGTGTACAATATTTGCGTCGACAGCAAATAATGCTGGAGGTTGTTTGTAAATCTCATTCGCACATTTCCATCTCATTTACTCAACATATTTAATGTTAACGATCGTAAATAAATAAATACCTACCTACCTACCTACCTACTTTCTGTTTATTAACCCATAAATATGTGTTAAGGGGAAAGAAAGGGTCATGCTAACGTTTGGCTTGTACTGTACATGTCAACAACAAGAAACATCTTGACCTATCAGAAAGGCTAAATTTTACTTGTGGAGTGGGAGGGGTAGTGTGTTGGAAATGAAGTGTTCTCTTTAGGAGGATAATTAGTTTACTGACTGGGCAAGAATACATGCAAGAACCTGTCATTTTGATGCAGCAGGTGCAGCACTAATAATTATTCACCCTAATTCTATGTGTATGAGCTTTCTTGTATAATACCGTGATGTGTTAAGAACTTCTCAGTATTACTGTGTAGTACAGTCAAGCCACAAAACCAAATTTAACACATACTTTAAAAAAAATTGTATTCCTTATTTATTTTAAGTGAGCATTTTACTTCCTTTTTTTACTGCACTCTGTTATGCTATTTCGATCGTGCCATAAACATAGAAAATCAATAATCAAGTATATTTCAGCTGATATCCGAAGGGTTATTGGTGTCTAATAAAATATTGTGTGTACTGTATAGTGGTTATCCGTTGCTATCGCAAATGTAGGCTTAATTCTCGAAGCTCCAATAAAAAGTGTATGTAGATAAATATACATTATTAAAGACGGGCTTCAATAACGTGTAAACTGAATATTCTAGTTAAATTGTTAACGGTGCTTTGATAAATGTAGGATCTTGACATTCAACACAAAAGTAGACGTAATGCTAGGCATATAGTTTCGTTTATTCCTCTGCAAGATACTCTTTTTAAGGAAACTGAAAGTTCCTTTCGAAAAACGGCTTGATTTCTACAAAATCTTCTTTAATTAACAACAGCATCATTTATGAGTGCGAGAGTATGTTCCTCCAAGCCCCCAGTGTTGTTACGTTCAGCATTTCGCTACGCAGAACGCTAGTGAATGAATAGATGATGTATAAGCTTTACAAGAGTGAAAGTTTTAAATGTAACATTTTTTAGAGTCAAATGAAGCACGCGATACCCCTCATCGGCTTTGATCCTTGACGTCAGTGTGTCGTTGTTTGACTTGAAACTTTTATCATTTTCTTTGTTGCGAAAGTTACATTATTTTTTTACAATAAAAAGTGATCAATTTACGTGAACCCATCCTCCTACCCTAACCCCACGTTTTAATAAGAAAGACACAAAACACTTGAAACATTTATCATTTATAATGGCAAATGCTTGTCAGAGGAAAATAAAGTTTTTTGTGCGTATTATAAAGTTTTATTTTATGAGTATTGTTTTGTGTTTTGGAATGTTGCTTCCCGCGTTTTTCTCCGTTGGTATGCCCGCGTAATTGGCATCAATGGTCAAAGCAGGCATTTGGTATCTAATCCTTCAATGTTGCCCAATTTATGCTAAATTCTAGAGTGGATCACAATCATATTGTTCGTAGTGGAAATGTTGGTGGCGCATCTATTAGTATGGCAGTCAAATGGTAGCAGAAAATACGAAATTTTAAAAGCTTTGTTGTGGTAATAGGCTAATCTGGACCGAATTACAAGATAGATGCTATGTTGGGAGGCAACAGTTTGTTTGTGAGCTTATGATGCCAAGGAATGAGAGTCCATAGATCCTAGTTGTTTTTTTTTTTTTTTTTTTTTTTTTTTTTTTTTGTGGTTAAGCACATTGTGTCAAAATCATGTACTTCAAAACGAGGTATTAGCAACACAAATTAGCTGTTCCTGTCATAGGTATCGATTATTGTTATGTATATATTACTTTGGAATAAATCTACTGTGAGGGTTTTATTATTCATGTGTCTTCAGTTAGTCAATGCTCAGTGCTCAATAAAGTAACAAATAAAACGAAAACAACAGGTTATGGGCCCAGTTTACCGTGCCAAAGTGGATTCGAATAGTGTTGAAAGACGTGAAGTTTAAAAGTTATGAAAACATGGTCAGCCTAAAACAAAACCTCCAACGTGTCCAAAATGTTGGGAGTAAGCATCATCATGCCTGTATTAACGGGAACAAGTTTCAGTAATTGGAAATTTAGAATTCGTTCACTTCTGGAGAAGGAGCAGCTAGACACAGTCCTGGACAGTTATCCGCCGCATGACGAGTCTAAGAAGGAGTTCCTCATCAGCCAAAACAAAAAACTTTATTTTCCTCTGACAAGCATTTGCCATTATAAATGATAAATGTTTCAAGTGTTTTGTGTCTTTCTTATTAAAATGTGGGGTTGGGGTAGGAGGATGGGTTAATGTAAATTGATCACTTTTTATTGTAAAAAAGTAATGTAACTTTCGCAACAAAGAAAATGATAAAAGTTTTAAGTCAAACAACGACACACTGACGTCAAGGATCAAAGCCGACGAGGGGTATCGCGTGCTTCATTTGACTCTAAAAAATGTTACATTTAAAACTTTCACTCTTGTAAAGCTTATACATCATCTATTCATTCACTAGCGTTCTGCGTAGCGAAATGCTGAACGTAACAACACTGGGGGCTTGGAGGAACATACTCTCTCACTCATAAATGATGCTGTCGTTAATTAAAGAAGATTTTGTAGAAATCAAGCCGTTTTTCGAAAGGAACTTTCAGTTTCCTTAAAAAGAGTATCTTGCAGAGGAATAAACGAAACTATATGCCTAGTATTACGTCTACTTTTATGTTAAATGTCAAGATCCTACATTTATCAAAGCACCGTTAACAATTTAACTAGAATATTCAGTTTACACGTTATTGAAGCCCGTCTTTAATAATGTATATTTATCTACATACACTTTTTATTGGAGCTTCGAGAATTAAGCCTACATTTGCGGTAGCAACGGATAACCTGTATTCAGTACATACAATATTTTATTAGACACCAATAACCCTTCGGATATCAGCTGAAATATACTTGATTATTGATTTTCTATGTTTATGGCACGATTCAGACGATATTCTTGCCATGACACATTGTACGCAATTTTAATTACACATGATATACTATGCCGATAGATTCCACTAAAATCGTTATTAGTACTGAGTAGAAATAACGCTAACTGCCTGTTATTTTACTACACAGTATTTCTACGTAGTATCAATAACTGTACGTTATTAGTAGTGAGTACCAATAACAATAAATGTCATTATTATTACTGAGTACGATAAATGCACAGTGATGAAACCTAGCAGAAATAATGTTCAAGTGTTTTTTAAGCTTAAGGGACTTAACTGTGAGGTCATCAGTCCCTAAATGTACAAACTACTTATGAACTACCTTATACTAAAGATGACACAAACATCCATGCTCGAGGAGGGATTCGAACCCCAGACCGTAGCGGCCGTGTAGACTGTGAATAGCGTTCTGCAGACAGCTTGCCCACTGCGGCCGGCGCATAAAAAATGGAGTACTAATAACTATGACTGCTCGATAACCGCACAGTGTCGCTACCTAGTAGAGGTAACGACAACTGCTACCTATCATCAGTATGTTGTAGCAACACCATCTGGGAGTAAGTTGAAGAAACAATGGGCAGTTATTCATTAAAATTAAGGGCCGGTTTGTCAATGTCTCGTTAAGTTCCAGTTAAGATTTTAAGTTGTTAGCGGACAACTGCGTTTGTCAATGTTTCGTTACGAATTAACCTGACGTTAAAAGATTTGCAACTTAATTCTCCATCAATTTGTCGCCGACACTCTAGCACAGTTATAATGGCAGGATTCCAAAGCGCTAAAATACCGCAATATGTTAACGTGATAAAGACCGATTTATGGAACCAAATAACAGAAACACTACATCTATGAAAAACTAGTGCGTAAAGCAGCTTTATTGGAAAATTTTATCGTCATATTTCTCGTCCCATCCATGTCAGTAGCGATTAGATGAGTTTGATATATTGCAGATACGCAACATAACTTTAAAATTATTGTTGCGATATCAAAAAACTTACGGGTAACGGCTAGTTAAGTGACAATTGTTATGATGAAAATGGCTGGAATAAGAGATTTGGTTGACAATGAAGACTATGTCAATATTTTGGACTATCTAAAGATCATTGCCCCGATAAAGCGTCCTAGACGTATTTAGGTTCGTCCAAATCATTTTGAATATTGTAATGATGCTAAATTTCTTACGCAATTTCGTCTCCGAAAAGGCACTTTTGAAATGCTGCATGAAAAACACCACAACCACCTGAATAATATATCTATTTTCTAAGTCATCTGTCGTTAGAGAAAACAGAATACAATATTAATATCTGCAAGCTTATTAGTTCAGTATTTACTTATGCTTGTTGCGCCTAGTGTAAGGCCTAAAATGTGATTCCTTCCTCCGATTTACAGGAGCAGTGAGCTTTCGCCTGTGAGCAAGTTATTGCTTGCATTGAGGTACTGTGCACTTGGCAGTATGTTCTCGTACTTGGCCCTAAGCACTTTTGCTGATCTACAAGTTCCATCCACCCCATGAACCACAGACATTGCCGAGGTGGGGTGGCTTGCGTGCCTCAACGATGCAGATAGCCGTACAGAAGGTGCAACCACAGCGGAGGGGTATGTGTGGAGAGGCCAGACAAACGTGTGGTTCCTGAAGAGGGGCAGCAGCCTTTTCAGTAGTTACAGGGGCAACAGTCTGGATGATTGACTGAGCAGGCCTTGTAACATCAGCGAATGTGGCTATGCCACACAATTACTGCGAACGGCTGAAAGCAATTGGAAACTACGGCCGTTACTTTTCCCGAGGATATGCAGCTCTACTGTATGAAAATATGATGATGGCATCTTCTCGGGTAAAATATTCCGGAGGTAAAATAGTCCCACATTCGGATCTCGGGGCGGGGACTACTCAGGAGGATGTGATCATCAGGAAAGACAACACTGGCATTCTACGGATCGGAGCGTGGAATGTTAGATCCATTAATCGGGTAGAAAAATTAGAAAATTTAAAAAGGGAAATGGATAGGTTGAAGTTAGATATAGTGGGGATTAGTGAAGTTCGGTGGCAGGATGAACAGGATTTCTGGTCAGGTGAGTACAGGATTATAAATACAAAATCAGTTGGGGGTATCACAGGAGCAGGGTTGATAATGAATAAGAAAATAGGAATACGGGTAAACTACTATAAGCAGCACAGTGATCGCATTATCATTGTCAAGATAGATACGAAGCCAACACCGACAACAGTTTATATGCCAACTAGCTCTGCCGATGATGAGGAGATCGAAGAAATACATGAGGAGCTAAAGAAAATTATTCAGACATTTAAGGGAGAGGAAAACTTAATTGTGATGGGAGACTGGAATTCGGTAGTAGGAAAAGGAATAGAAGGAAAAATAGTAGGTGAATACGGACTGGGCAGAAGGAATGAAAGAGGAAGTCGCCTGGTAGAATTTTTCACGGAACATGATTTAATTGTAAAAAACACGTGTGTGAGGGAATAGCTCCAAGTAAATAAGTACACGCACTGCTCTTGGTTACACTTCAACAACAACAGTCTTTTATTTTACACCAAAGAGAAAAAATACAATGAGTCATACAAGATATCATCTAATAATTAATGCGCTGCGACAACGTGGTTTAAGAATCACAAAAGAAGGTTGTATACTTGGAAGTGACCAGGAGACACCGGAAGTATCAGATAGAGTTTATAATGGTAAAACATAGATTCCGGAACCATGTTATAAACTGCAAGACATACCCAGGGGCAGATATAGACTCTGACCATAACTTGTTAGTCATGAACTGTAGGCTGAAACTGAAAAAACTGCAGAAAAGTAGGAAAATAAGGGGATGGGACATAGATAAATTGAAGGAACGTGAAGTTCTGGTGAATTTCAGAGGGAGATTTAGGCATCAATTGACAGAAACAGGGGGAAATAAAACAGTAGAAGAGGAATGGGTAGCAATGAGGGATAAAATAGTGAAGGCAGCAGAGGACAAAATAGGTAGAAAGGCAAGACCTACAAAAAATCCTAGGTTAACACAGGAAATACTAAATTTAATTGATGAAAGGAGAAAATATAAAAATGCAGTAAATGAAACAGGCAAAATGGAGTACAGACGACTAAGAAATGAGATTGATAGGAAGTGCAAAATTGCTAAGCAGGAGTGGCTAGAAGCCAAATGCAAATCTGTAGAAGAATGTATAAGAAGGGGAAAAGTAGATACCGCCTACAGGAAAATCAAAGAGACATTTTGGGACAAGAAAAGCAATTCTACAAACATCAAGAACTCAGATGGGAAACCAGTTCTCAGCACAGAAGGGAAAGCTGAAAGGTGGAAAGAGCACATAGAGCAGCTCTACAAAGGAAATGAGCTTAGAGACGATGTTGTAGAAAGGGAAGAGGATCGAGATGAAATAGGAGATACTGTACTGAGAGATGAATTTGACGGAGCCTTGAAAGACCTAGGTCAGAACAAGGCCCCAGGAGTAGATGACATACCCTCAGAGCAACTAAAGTCTCTGGGAGAGCCAGCCATGACAAAACTATTTGAACTGGTGTGTAGGGTGTATGAGACAGGCGAAATACCCTCAGACTTTAAGAAAAATGTAATAATCCCCATTCCAAAGAAATCAGACGCAGACAGGTGTGAAAATTACAGAACCATCAGTTTGATAAGTCATGGTTACAAAATTTTATCACGAATTATCTACAGGAGAATGGAAAAGCTGGTAGAAGCTGACCTCGGGGAAGATCAGTTTGGATTCAGGAGGAACGTAGGAACCCGGGAGGCCATACTCACTTTACGTCTTATATTAGAAGATAGATTAAGGAAAGGCAAACCTACATTTTTAGCTTTTGTAGATTTGGAGAAAGCTTTTGACAATGTTGAATAGAATACACTCTTTCAAATTCTGAAGTCAGCAGGGGTAAAATACAGGGAAAGGAGAGTTATTTACAACTTGTACAAAAGCCAGACCGCAGTTATTAGACTCGAAGGGCATAAAAAAGGGAAGCATCAGTTGGGAAGGGAGTAAGACAGGGTTGTAGCCTTTTTCCGATGTTATTAAATTTGTACATTGAGCAGGCGGTGAAGGAAAGCAAGGAAAATTTGTAATAGGGATTAAAGTTCAGGGGGAAGAAATAAAAACATTGCGTTTTCCTGATGACATTGTAATTCTGTCCGCGACAGCGAACGACCTGGAAGAGCAGTTGCATGGAATGGACAGTGTGTTGAAGAGAACGTATAAAATGAACATTAACAAGAGAAATACAAAAATAATGGAATGCGGTCTTAGAACATCAGGCGATGCTGAAGGAATTAGATTAGGTAACGAAACAATGAAGGTGGTAGATGAGTTTTGTTACTTGGGTAGTAAAATAACATGCGATGGTCGCAATACAGAGGATATAAAATTGAGAATGGCAATGGGAAGAAAAGCATTTTTGAAAAAGAGGAATTTGCTAACATCGAATATTAATTTAAGTGTAAGAAAGTCTTTTCTGAAGGTATTTGTGTGGAGTGTTGCCATGTACGGGAGTGAAACATGGACGATAAGCAGTGCGCACAGGAAGAGAATAGGGGCTTTCGAAATGTGGTGCTACAGAAGAATGCTGAAGATTAGGTGGGTAGATCACATAACTAATGAAGAGGTACTGAACAGAATTGGCGAGAAAAGGAATCTTTGGCATACCCTTACTAAAAGAAGGGATCGCTTGGTAGGACACATTCTTAGACATCGAGGAATCGTAAATTTAACATTGGAGGGAAGTGTGTGGGGTAAAAATCGCAGAGGGAGGCCAAGAGACGCGTATAGTAAACAGATTCAAGTGGATGTGGGTTGCCGTTCTTATGAGGAGATGAAAAGGCTTGCTCAGGATAGAGTAGGGTGGAAAGCTGCATCAAACCAGTCTCCGGACTGAAGACCATAACAACAACAACGTGTTCCATGGACAGCACTGAATTCATTTGCCACACACGACCGTGTCGCTTCCTTTCCTTCCATGTCATAGTTTGTTTTTTTTTACATTTTAATGTGTCCTTATATTTCTCTTGCACTCACTTCTTGTAAAATAAAAATTCTTTCACGTTTGTTTTCCCTAACACCAAATAACAACTGTCTGCTAACCTCTTCCCTGCTTGTTAAATATAGTGAACAGCTGTTTATTCGGACAGAACTTTCATTTGTTTCTATTGCCAACTTAGTCGAAATATATCGGACCTTCTCGTTTTCTCCAGGTTAGCAAACGAGAGGTGTATTTGGCAATGACAAATGCAATGCACTTAATGAACACATTTAGCTGGACGTTTACTAACGAGAAGATTAACGAGAGATGGACGAACCAGCCCTTAGTGACATAAAAATTAACGGTAACCAAAATAAATGATATCGAGGAATAACTGTTTCGCCCACCTTTAAATTGAACAGATTTGCAACATACTTCTCCATCCATTTATCGCCGACACGTATTATAAACGTTTTTCTGTAAAGTAACTGCGAGAGAGGAATGCTCTGTGCTATAGTTAATCGATATTCTTCCATTGCACTCTACTTTGAGCAATTTAGTAAGTAGAAGGGGGAAACCCCGTGGCTCAGTAAGACACCTTTGCACAGACTTTGACAAAAATGCAATACAGAGGATAACGGGTTGTCAATAATTGCAGCTGTCTCCATAATAATATTCGTGTTTGCCTGCTCTGAACATGAGGGTGTTAGAATGAAAAGGTACGGAACGTATTAACAATCAAACCGGTTAAAATTTGAATATGCCGCTTTGGGGTAACGTAGTGCGACATCTACGGAAGCAAAGCATGCTTCGTCACCTCACCTTGCAAGGCTGTGTCCTCAGCAGGCACCGTCTGTTTCTGTGTCCGAGGTCCGATACCCATAGAATTACTAGAGCACGGAAAAATCGCTAACAGTGGCGTGTACTGTGAGCGTAGCTTTCCCAAGTCCACGAAGATCCACTCACGGCGGGAATGATTCTGCTCCATGATAACGGCTTTTCAATTCGGGCAACGAATAGGACGTAATAGAGGACTCTACAGCCACTGGTTCAAAACGTTCAACCGTTTGTTAAGCTTATGGGACTTAACTGCGCGGTCATCAGTCCCTAAACTTACAAACTACTTATGAACCAACTTATACTAAAGACAGCACAAACATCCATGCCCGAGGGAGTATTCGAACCCCCGACGGGAAACGACCTCGCTCATCGGAGCATAACGCCCCAATGTGCCCGGCCACTCCTCCGCGGCACAGCCATAGGAATTGTGGGAACAATCATGATGATTAGTTTTGAATAAACGCTCCATATACGCTCAGTGTCGTTTCTTACCTTTTCAGTGGAAGATGATATAACGAGGTACCGCGGTGGTGTGGCCGAGCTGCGGAACGCGCTGTTGCTCGCCGTCGGAGGTTTCAGTCCTCCCTCGGGCATGTTTGCATGTTTGTGTGTGTGTGTGTGTGTGTGTGTGTGTGTGTGTGTGTGTGTGTGTGCTGTCTGTAGCATACGTTAAAGTATTTTATAAAGCTAGGGATTGATAACCCCACCAGTTAAGTCTGTTAGATTTACAAACATTTGAACATAACGTGCTCACTCGTGCGTGATATTAAAAAGAGAGAGAGAGGATGAATAATTTTTACCGTTGGATTATCACAGGGACAATGAATGCTGAATGTGATTATAAGCACTAATACTTACGTTACTAATTATCTACTGGTGCTTTAAGACGAAGTTAGGTTCTAATATCAGTTATAATAGTTTTTTATATAGTAGTATAATAATACTATTATACTAAAACCATTATTTCGTATACTTCACTTTGTTACCTCGGTTGCTCAGTGGTAGACGTTTTAATAGCTCGTCTGGCTTTAAATCATCATGAAAATAATAGGACGTCGGATTCTTAGGCATCTTATCGAATTAACCGAAAATATGACACGTTTCATTTTATACACATTTATTTTTCATTCTCGATGAGGCACATAAACACAAGTAATACATCTTTAAGCCTACTTGTTACTAACTATAACAAACTTATTAGTGATTAAGACGAAATTAATACTGATTGCGTTCTACATATTCACTGCTTTAAGACTCCATTATTACTGACTTAATACTGTCTCCAAAACTGCTTGTTGACTACATTATGATGACTCTTAAAACTGACTACGTTCGCGCCAAATCGCGGGTATTAATATATATTATATTTTCGAGAACATTCTAGAACACGGAAGTTACAATGTTTTATATGAAATAATCTGTTCATGAAACACAAATAAATCGTTCATCAAGAAAAGATAAGAAAAATTATGACAAGTGTAATGATATGGTTTTCGTATCAAAACAAAACAATAAATAAGATCGTAAGTAAGTAACAATTAGCGCTCTGTTCATATATGTTTACATTATTTAAAGTTGTTAAATCAAATCAACTAATCAATTCTACAGTCATCAGAGTATTACATTATGGTCAATACATTACAGAAGACCAGGTAGTGGTGTTATAAAATGCTTATATAATATACTAGCTTAAACCCGCGGCTCCGCTCGCGTGTTGGTTGATTATGATAGATAATGCGCGAAACGTCAAATCGATTTTTTTAAAGAGATGTATTAAAGGAAACTTTTTTACTCCTTTATTTATTTATTCTTATATTTTCCTATTCGTATGCTTATTCTTACAGAGAAAGAGCTGAAGGCAATGTAGCACGCATATGGACTGTGGCATCATGTTTCGCTTTATGTAACCTCCTTGCTATAGAGTCGCAAACGTCATCGCTGGCCTTCAGTCCGATTTTTTTTTTTTTTTATAATTTGACAACTTTCAACCACCAAATCTTCCATCCCCTTATAGCTATCAGCATGGAACTGCTATGGTGTACAACGGGAGACTTCGAACAACAATTACACACAGACCATTCGTTTGCGTTCTGTAATTTTCGCTGCAGACCGAAAAATTAACACACACACACACACACACACACACACACACACACACACACACACACACACGCAGAATTTTATATACACCAATAACTTCCCATCCCAATATACTCCACGCTTTTATAATTATCAACCCTCAAGCAACAATGTAACCAACAAAACCATTTTCAAAGAGTAAATACGATTTTCAAAGAATAGTTATTGTTCCGCATTTCGCCTTAGATTCTTCAAATTACTAAATATCTATCATATCGCTATAAAACCGTGCCTAAAACTTTCCTCTGGTATAAATTAGTAACTGTACAAATATTTAATTCTCTGCGTCTTGTCGTTCGGACGTGATAAGCGTACATCGAATATACATTCACATTAATATATATAGATAAATAGCTATCCGATCGCCATAAAACCGTGCCTAAAGCCTTCCCCGGGTAGATATTAGTAACTGTACAAATGTTTAGCTCTTTACGTCTTGTGGTTCAGACGTGAAAAACGTTCACCGAACAGACATTCACATTTATGGATATAGATTGAATATTAGGATATAATAATACGATCAAATGTGGTATCGTACTTTGCGTTAATACAAACAAACGAGACTTTCCAGGCCAAATACATTACAATGTGCAGTACGACAGTACACACAACGACTTTGCACTGAAACAGGTGCGCATTTACAGTCTGTCTCTCGTTTCGGTGAACGCAGTATAGCTCTAATGACATCGACATCTAGGACCAACAGTAAGCTGCCCTGTAGATGGTTTTCTCCCTTGATACAGTTTTCTAACGAGCCATGTCATCGATCTCCGAATTTCCCTGGCAGCCTATAAACGAGTCTCCCACTCGCTATATGGCCGCCGTCTGCCGGAGACTGGGGAGCCCGTAGCAGTGGGAGACGACGTAATAGCAGGGGGGCGTTATGAAACGCATACTTGCTGCAGACGGTATGTCTTTATAGGCTCCAGCATATCACCAGCTCAGCTGGAGCGAGGGGTGGGGCCGACAGTCTGCCTGTGTGACGTAACCGAGTCCATCCCTTCTGGAGTTCACGGAGAGCGCGAATTGATCCGTCTGGCAGGGACGGACCGCTGAAAAACGCCCTCTTCGTTATCGCTAATTAAGGCCAGCGACTGGAAACGACTCCAGGCGGCGCGGCGGTCGCAATTAGACGGCGCTTCAAGTGGAGGAGATCAGGCCACGATCTGCAGACCTGCCTAAGCCGCCCTGGCAAGCCCCTCCCCAAGAGGATTTAACGCCGATTTCATTAGCAGCGGCGATTTTCGAGGGAACCGTCTAACAGCGGCATTTGTCGCAGCGTTAAGTACTTCTTATAACCGTATTTCTTTATAATGGTCATTTCCAGTCCGTACCGTCAAATGGTGAGAGAATGTGCTTAAGAGGGGCGTGGGGGGGGGGGGTGGACGGGAGGAGATTGTGTCAACGATGAATTTCACTCTTATTAGGCCAGTCGTCGTAGACAAAAAAATGGCCTTAGGTCCAAAAAAATTGCAGGAAGCTGAATTTTTGGTATGTTGTTAGGACAAATTAGAGTAGTATTAAACCAAGTTTGCAGCTTCGAAATCCTTTTGCGTAACTTTTAAGAGCCAAAAAACCTCGAAATTTTCGGACTTTTTTCTGGTTTTGCCTTATAACTCGTGAAGGTTGGTTTTTTGACGAAAAGTCACTCACACCTCTATTAATGTAGATACAATATTCTAAAATTGAGCCCAACCGCAGCTCTGTAAGTCCAATAGTTCCCGAGATATTGGACTTCAAATATTGACTTATTTCTCCAGAAAGTTCAAATTTTCGATTTTAGTCATCTTTCGGCTAGAATATTGGCTCTAATGATCATCCCACGGGAAAAGTCATACAAAAATGTTACAGAGCAGTTATTTAACTTTAATCGAAGTACTGAACAAAGTCCATAGGCCCAATAGATTTCTAGTTATCGTTAAAAAACGAAAACTTGGAAAAATCGGAGTATTCAATAAATTGACCCAGACGAATTGCAGTCCTCTTATGCTGTGTATGTTAAAGAAAAAGGAAGAATTACTCATTGACGATGATTATTAACGACTGGTGGTTTTTCTGTGGAAGTAAGGGTCGGTGCTGGACGCTAAAGTCACTAGTGTCGACATCGGTCCCGTAAGACTGGTTGCTTCGTTTTGAAACTTATATGTTAAAATGAAATAAGGTACACGAGTACACAGTGAAGTGGTGATGCAAGGGTTTTCATCAAGACCGAAAATACCACATCCAACTGCAGACCTCACAAACATCTCCATGAAGACACACATGGAATAAAACAGAAAACCGTAAGTAGGGCCAAAAACTATATAATTAAATTAACTTTCCAAAAGCTAGTGCTACAGAAGTTGTTTCTAACCTAGTAGATCCGAACTTTAGTAATTGTAACAAGACTGTTAACTGTCATACTGTCAAAAATACCTATAATATTATGACTGTAATACAATATCATACAAAAATAACATGTATTACAGGCTACTGATGATGCTTCGTAAATAAAGAAGCCAAACGCGTATGGCACACACAAAACGCCTTTCATTTAGTTGCTAAAGACGGTAATACACCTCCACCAATGAAATAAGGTGGTTGGGATCAGAGACTGAAACTTAGGTGTGTGAGTGTGCAAGGTTTGTGTCAGATGCAACAGTACCTATCTACTACATCGGTACAGCACTGTGAATGTAAAAACGTATCTGAATGTCTGAACATCAAATAAAAATAAATATTATAATTAATCAGCCTAATAGCGACTGATTGCAATGAGTATGGCCCTGTCAGTGCGCTGAACTATCCAGAACACGAGTCTGGTTAAACAATGAATGACAAGTCCAGTTGTAGCTCAAGTTCTGATTCGTTAAATCAGACAGACAATTAATTCATTAATTAAATCAAATACTGATCAATGTTTGACACAAATTTGATATCCAAAATTAAATTTGGACATGGGTGTGGTGATAGAAAATCTCGAATAGTGACTGATAGTAGCGGAATGGCGTAATTGTATGACACAATAAAAACACTAAAGTTGACAATTATATATCTGTCAAATAATTGTAGATAAAAGTTCAGATTACTACTACACAGACTGCGCATGACATCTATTCGTAGAATGACAAATTAAACGGTAGCTGATAGCAATGAAAGGAACTTGTAGCCTACAATCTAACAGAGTAGGAACATGTTAGTCGATAAATTAGTACTATCTATTCTAGTGTGGAAAATTGTGTAATTGTGTAAATGACTAATTATTTACAATACATATCAAATTTTAGTTTATCAGATGCCAAAACGAACTAAGTATGGATTCGGCTGCGAGCTTAACAGCAATTATCGTGTGTACCTGCACCTTCTGATCTAACTCTATTAACAAGCCAATTATTGTGTTGTCAGCAAGTGGTGTAATTAATATCTGTATGAAAAGGCACGTTAAACAATAGACAAGTAATACGATGTAGTTACGTGATAAGCAAGTTGGTTATGATTTCTTCAATTGAATATGAATGACACAACCAAAGTGAACTATAAGCAAGTTGTGTAATTAGTTTGATATGTCGAATGCTTTCCATGATTGGCAATAAATATTGATAGCTACGTGATAAACTAGTTGTCTACGATTCTTGTATCAAAAAAAAATGTAAGAGCAAGACAAATCGGGCTACTAAGTATGTGCGAAATAAATTTAAATTCACTCACCTCTTATCTGTAGACAGAAGCTTCTTGCAGCACATCAGTGATGAAATGTAAATAAAATTGAAACTTGTGTCTATTCTACCGTTTAAAAGTTACAGCCTAATATAACTTGGGGATAATACGATCTATAAACAAAAGGGGGACATATACCTTTTTTAAATTAAAAAAAAAAAAACAAAGTTGCAAGTTAATATTATTCTTATTATTGTTACCTTATCAACACGACCATTACAAAAAAATAATACAAATATAAAAATCAGAATTATTAAGAATCCTAACAACTTACAACAATACTCTCGCAGTCTTAACCAGCACCTAACTTCGTCCGTCCACTTCCACTCACTGAACAGTTCTTACAATAATGTCTTTGGCCAAAAGGACAGCACAGTGCTGCCACCCTTCAGTTTATGTCGCCTTACCGCCGCTGTCCAGGTCCGGTGGTTCATATTTTTTTTAATAGTGGGTAGTGATCCAAAAGTTTCCAGCCCTCTATAATCCCCCCCCCCTCCTCTCGATCTCAGTAACCTCTAGACATAAAATTGTTCTGTTGGTTTGTGTACACCCGTTAATCTCCGAAAGGTCTTGACCGATTGCTTTGAAATTTTGACAGAACTTTGCGTTGTAATACAGGAAGGTTTCTAGGTACATATTTCTGGAGTATATTGTATAAAACTTATAAGTATATTACTTTTGCGATTTTTCGTTCCAACGTTTTCAAATTAAAAATTTATATAAACTCATATGACATTTACCGAAAAATTATGTACCGGGTGATCAAAAAGTAAGTATAAATTTCAAAACGTAATAAATAACTGAATAATGTAGATAGAGAGGTAAAAATTGACACACATGCTTGGAATGACATGGTGTTTTATTAGAAGGGAAAAAAAGTATTTTTATACGCGTGAAAGATCTCTTGCGCGAGTCGTTTGGTGATAATCGTGTGCTCAGCCGCCACTTTCGTCATGCTTGGCCTCCCAGGTCCCAAGACCTCAGTCCGTGCGATTATTGGCTTTGGGGTTACCTGAAGTCGCAAGTGTATCGTTATCGACCGACATCTCTAGGAATGCTGAAAGACAACATCCGACGCCATTGCCTCACCGTAACTCCCGACATGCTTTACAGTGCTGTTCACAACATTATTCCTCGACTACAGCTATTTTTCAGGAATGATGGTGAACATATTGAGCATTTCCTGTAAAGAACATCATCTTTGCTTTGTCTTAATTAATGCTAATTATTGCTTTTCTGATCAGATGAAGTGCCATTTGTCGGACATTTTTCGAACTTGTCTGTGTAATACATTACGAACATACAACGTGTAATACCGATATTAATGTTAAAACAATAAAGATTATTGCTAGAACATAATTGTAACAATAATAAAAAGATAACTAAAACAATCAATAATAATTATTATTATTATGTATATGTATAGGTACTAAGCACATTTTATATTATGAACGTTAGTCCTATTAAAATTTGAGAATTTCCTCATTAATTATTCTTGTACGTGTGATTAATTCACAACGACCAGAGACGTAAGACGAGAGAAAGGGGTGAAAGAGAGATAGAGGAAGAGAAATAGAATGATAAGATTCAAAGCTATGACGGAAAGAAGACAGAAAGAAACAAGAGGAACATAACAATGGAGGCTTTGACATTGTTAATATATAAATTTTTAATTTCCTCTTAAAGTTCGAGTGGTTTTGGAAAAGACACAGATCACACGGCAGTGTGTTACATATTGTTTTTAGAAATTCGCCTTATGTAAGACACCTTCTTTTATTTATATTATCTAGATATGTTTCGACTCTTTCTCTGCCATCTTCAGTGGATTTTTGCCTTTCATTTTCTAAAATAACATGTTACAGATTTCTCATTATACAGTAATTTGGATGTGTGTTTGCTTTGACTATTATGTTGTATGTATTAGGCCTAATTTTGTTTATGATTCTTACATTGTGTCATTCGGAGTATTTACATGTTGCTTTAATTCAGAAATGACGAGTTTTCGTAGCTTGTCATCTACAAACAACAAAAGTTTTTATTTCGAAAACTAATTGACTTATTATACTTTCGCCTGGATGTTAGGCTGAAATATAGTTCTATATGGCTGTTTAGTCGGCTTACTTACTTTCACCCTGGGTGTTTCAGCTTCTTGTTTATAGTGTGTGATTATGTTTAGTTGTGTTTCTTTCTGTTACTGCACTTTTTGATACGAGCTGCCACTGTTTACATCGCCATTTGTCTTGTTGTGTTGGCTGTATGTGTCGATTTGTTAACGTGACATGTCTGTGATGTGGAGCGCGATTTAGAATGGATTTGACAATGGCGATATTTGTGTGTGTGTGTTTGTGTGTGTGTGTGTGTGTGTGTGTGTGTGTGTGTGTTTGAGAGAGACAGAGATAAATATAGTGTGTTTGTCTGGAGGGATGGGGATGTCAGGTGTAATGTAGCGGTGGGATTTATTTGTTGTTGTTGTTGTGGTCTTCAGTCCGCAGACTGGTTTGATGCAGCTCTCCACGCTACCCTGTCCTGTGCAAGTCTCTTCATCTGAGAATATGTTCGACGACCTACATCATTTTGAATCTGCTTACTATATTCGTCCCTCGGACTCCCTCTGCGATTTTTACCCCACACGCTTCCATCTAATGCTAAGGTGACAATTCCTTGTTGTCTCAGAATGTATCCCACCATTCCATCCCTTCTCTTAGTCAGGATCTGCCAGAAACTCCTTTTCTCCCCGATTCGGTTAAGCACCTCATTATTAGTTACGTGATCTACCCATCTAGTTTTTATCATTTGTCTGTAGCACCAAATTTCAAAAGCCTCTATCATCATTTTATCTGAACTCCTTATCGTCAACGTTTCACTCCCATACAATGCTACACTCCAGACAAATGCATTCAGAAAGGACTTCCTAACATTTAAATTAATATTGGATGTTAAGAAGTTTCGCTTCTTTTGAAACTCCTTTCTTCCCATAGCCACTCTGCATTTTATATCTTCTTTACTTCGGCCATCAGAATTAATCTTGCTACCCAAATAACAAAATTCATCTACTACTTTTATTGTCTCATTACCTAATCTAATTCCTTAAGCATCGCCTGATTTTCTGACATTGCATTCCATTATCTTCGTTTTACTCTTGTTAATATTCATCTTATACCTTTCAAGACACTGTCCATCCCATTCAATTGCTCCTCTAGATCTTTTGCGGTCTCTGACAGAATTACTATGTCATCGGCAAACCGCAAGGTTTTTATTTCTTCTCCCTGCACATTAATGCCCTCTCCAAATTTCTCTTTCCGTTCCTGTACTGCCTGCTCAAGGTGCAGATTGAACAACATTGGGGAAAGGCTACAACCCTGTCTTACTCCCTTCCCAATCTCTGCGTCCCTTTCTTGCCCTTCGACTATAATAACCGCTGTCTTGTTTTTTATAGGCTGAACATAACTCTTCGCTCCCTATATTTTACCCCTGATACCTTCAGAATATGCAAGATTGTATTCCAGTCGACACTGTCAAAAGCTTTCTCCAAATCTACAAACGCTAAAAACGTTGGTTTCCCTTTCCTTAGCCTATCTTCTAAGATACGTCGTAATGTGAGTATTGCCTTCCGTGTTCCTACATTTCTCCTAAATCCAAACTGATCTTCCTCCAGATCGGATTACACAAGTTTTTCCATTCGTCTGTAAGTAACTCGTGTTGGTATTTTGCCCCCAAGACTTATTAAACTGATAGTTCTGTAATTTTCACAGTTGTCTGCACTTGCTTCCTTTGGAATTGGATTTACAATATTCTTCTTGAAGTCGGAGGTTTTTCCCCTGTCTCATACATCTTGCATACCAGGTGATACAATTTTTTACGACTGGCTCTCCTAACGACATTAGCAGTTCACACGGAATATCATCTACTCCAGGGGCCTTTTTTCGACTCAAATCGCTCAGCGCTCTGTCGAAAGCTTCTCGCAGTATCATATCTCCTATCTCATCTTCCTCCATTTCGTCTTCCATTTCTATAATACTGCCTTCAAGTTTATTTCATTTGTATAGGCCCTCTATATATTCCTTCCACAGTTCAGCTTTCCCCTCTTTGCTTTCCGTCTGAGTTCTTGATATTCATGCAGCTGCTTTTCTTGTCTCCAGATATCTCTTTTATATTCCTGTAGGCGGTATCTATCTTTCCCTTAGTTATGCATTCTTGTACGGTTCTGCATTTTTCCTCTAGCCACTCCTGCTCAGCCAGTCTGCACTTACTGTCCATCTCATTTTTCAGATATTTGTACTCTCTTTTTCCTGTTTCCCTAGCTGAATTTTTATATTTTCTCCTCTCATCAATTAAGTTCAGTATATCCTGTGTTATCCATGGATTTCTATTAGGCCTTGTCCTTCTGCCTTTATGGTCCTCTGCAGCCTTCACTACCCTATCTCTCAGAGCTACCCATTCTTCTTCTACTGTATTACTTTCCCCCGTTTCAGCCATTCCTTGCCTAATGCTCCCTGTGAAACTCTCAACCACCTCTGGTTCCTTCAATTTGTCCAGGTTCCATATCCTAACCTTCCAACCTTTCTGCAGTCTCTTAAGCGTTAATCTGCATTTCATAACCAATAAGTTATGGTCAGAGTCTATATCTGCCCCTGGATATGTCTTACAGTTTAGAACCTGGTTTCTAAATCTATTCCTTACCATTATAAAGTCAATTTGGTACCTTCCAGTGTCTCCTGGTCTCTTCCACGTATACAGCCTTCCTTCATGTTGTTTGAACCAAGTGTTGGTGATCATTAAATTGTGCTCTGCGCAAAATTCTACCAAGCGATCTCCTCTTTCATTCCTTTTTCCTAGTCCATATTCACCTACTACATGTCCTTCTCTTCCCATTCCTACTACCAAATTCCAGTCCCCCATCACAATCAAGTTTTCGTCTCCCTTAACTTTCTGAATGATTTCTTTTATCTCCTCATACATTTTTTCGATATCCTAATCATCAGCCGTGGTACTTGGCATATAAACTTGCACTACTATGGTCGGTGTTGGCTTCGTGTCTATTTTTACTACGATAATACGTTCGCTGTGCAGTTCATAGTAAGTTACCCGCGTTCCTATTTTCGTATTTATTATCAGACATACTCCTGCGTTACCATCAACTGATTTTGTATTCATAACCCTGTACTCACCTGACCAGAAATCATGTTCATCCTGCCACCGAACTTCACTAATCCCTACCATATCTAACTTTAACCGATCCATTTCTCTTTTGAAATTTTCTAGTTTACCTACGCGATTAAGGGTTAGAATATTCCGCGCTCCGACCCGTAGAATGCCTGTTTTGTTCTCCTTGATGACATCCTCCTGAGTAGTCCTCGCCCGGAGATCTGAATGGGGGGATTTATTTACATACTTATTTTAACGAATCTAAGAGAGTTTTGTTGCATAGTGATGTATATTCGTTTGATACTTTCTCACTCTGGGCTATTGCTTTCTGGATGTGAGAATTTTCCTCTGTTGTTAGTGTTTGGAATCAGCTGCTCCTGGTTTTGAGAATTTCTAGGTCAGTTCAAAATGTTCAAATGTTTGTAAAGCTTATGGGACTCAACTACGTGGTCATCAGTCCCTAAACTTACAAACTACTTACGAACTAGGACGGCACAAATATCCATGCCCGAGGGGGGATTCGAACCCCCGACCGTAGTGGCCGTGCAGACCGTGACTGGAGTGCCTCAGTCTCCTCGGCCACCGCGGCCGGCGTAGGTCAATTCTTATGTTTTTTGGGATATGAGTCTGTTTTATTATATGTTCAGGAAATGTTGAGTAACAGCTACTACTTTTTATTGTTCTGAGGTGTTTATTTTATCTTGTTTTGAAGTTTCTGCATGTCTGAGCCACATGTAGAGATTGGCAGTTATTGCAGGTAAGCTGATATATTCCTAATTGGCTGTACTTGCCAGTTTTGGTCGAATGTTTACCTAGTCTATACCGTACTGTGTTGTTGTTCTGTATTCTATAATCAGCCCTTGTTTGTTTAGTATGTTGCCCACCCTGCGTGTGATATTGTTGTTGCAAGTTGTTATGTACCATCATTTGCTTAATGTCTGTTGGTTTTGGTGTACAGTGTTTCATCTCTGTGTGTGGACTATTCATGACTGTGTGTTACCTTTTTTTGTAATCTGCTGTGTATTCTGTCCACTTTTTTGTGTCATATCCATTTTCTTGCGCCATTTGTTTTATGGTGTTCATTTCATTTGTGTAGTTGTTTGCTCATGAGTGTTCTGATAAATCTAAGAAGTTGAGATTTCCATCTGTTTTGTGTTTCAATAGTGAACTGTATTTGTGAGTGTATGGTGTTTGTCATTGTGATTCATCTATTAGACATATCATCTACATAACTGTACCAATATTTTACCTTGAACTGTTTTGGTTTGACAATTTTGTCAAGTATTTCGTATTGTATGTGACTCTTAGATGTGTCAGCTAGAAGGCAACTGACTGGGGATCCCATAGGTAATCCTTCCTGTTGGGAGTAAAAATTTGTTTCCTATAATGTGAAATAATTTCGTTCAGTGATGAGTTTCAGTATGGTTGTATTTTTCGTATGTTTGTTGTGGTGATGTCTCCTTCTAATTGCAGGTGTCTTTCTATTATGGTGATGGTTTCTGCTGTTGGGATGTTTGTATACTGGAAATTATGTTACGTGATATTAACGTTCCTGTATTTTGTAGGTTTTCATTTCTTTAATTTTCTATTAGGTCACTTGAATTCTTTAGGGTTCTGTTTACAGTGTATTTGTATATTGTTTGTAATAGTATTATCTGACAAATGACTTTAATTAATAATGGGATTAGATTCTCAAAAGTTATAAAACAAGAGTGAGCCCTGGTATATGCTGCTTTCATTTATATTAATAAACACTGATATGGGGGAGACCATTTGTTAAAATTTACAAAAAAGACACACACTTCACAAGATTAAAATTTACCAGTAAGAAGCTGGAAGGAAAGCTTGTTGTGTGTTGACTGGGGCCCATCCACCAAAGTATAATATAACAGCAGCTGAAGCGTCTGCTTTACATTCGCTCAGAATGGATCATCTTATTGTTATATTGCCTGCGGACGAGGGAAATGCCTCAGTTTTGTTGAAAAAGGACGATTACCTTCTAAAGATGTAATGTCTACTTCTGATTTGGCATATCGTTGAATCGGTCCTTACCCTACAAAGAGTGTTGAGAGAAAAATTAATAACCTCCTGAAGAAAAGTCCCTTGTCACCGAAAACCATCAAGAGTCTTAATTCTTACTGTGCTGTACCACCTAGATTGTATGGCCTTCCTAAGACATACAAGGAGAATGTTCCTTCCAGACCCATAGTATCTATTGGTGCTCCGACATACCGTATTGTTAAACATCTTGCTAGTTTGTTGAGTCCATTAGTAGGTAGGCGTGAACCCCACGTTAAGAACTCTGATTTCGTACATCGATTGCAGGGGTTGCGTTTGAATGACTTTCATATTTTAGTGAGTTTTGCTGTGGTTTCTCTCTTCATTCGCTTTCCTCTGTTTGATTCGTTGCAGCCAAATGACATTAAGTTTGGGGTCGAGTTAACAAATCTATCTCAACATGTGCTGATTTCCACTTACTTTTTATTCAATAGTCAACTGATAGAGTTACAATGAGAAGCCCGTTGTCACCTATTGTGGACAATTCGTTTATGGAGGATTTCGAGGAATATGCTTTGGAGTCAGCGATCTTGAAACTGCGTGTTTTTCAGATATGTAGACCATATTTTTTGTCGTTTGACCTCATGGTAGTGAGAATTTAAACGGCTTTTTGAAACAACTAAATTCAATCCATCCGAATATCCACTATGGAGGTGGAAAGGAATGGTTGCTTTCCCTTCCTTGATGTGTTGTTCAGAAGGAAGATTGATGGTACGGTGGGACATGCTGTTTATAGAAAGCCTACTCACATTGCTTTGTATCTGCGAGTTGATAGTTGGCACCATCCAGCTCAGCGTGAAGGAGTTCTTCGTACCTTGGTTCACAGGGCCCATGCCGTTTCAGACCCTGGAAGATTGTCAGCAAATTTTTCTCATTTAGAGATCACCTTTCATCAGAATGGTTATAATGTTGTACATTACTGAAGCTCTGTGAGGACAAACATTATCGTCCCCTAGAATGAACATTTTTTCAGTGGCATCAGCGTAGTTCGAACAAAAGTTCGAAGGATCTCTGAGCTGTCAAAGTGCCATTCTGAATGATATAGAGGTCCGTACATCCGCCAATACTGACTGCTACACACAATATTCTTCCACCACCAATGAAACGGCGATGTTTCCTGCAAATAATCAGGATTGTTAAAGATCTATCCAGACGAGGAAACGACGATTGTCCGGCAGAACACAAAACCTTGACCTTGGCCTTCCCTTCTTTCTGTTGTCTAAAAACATGCCCAGGTTCTGGAAATTACACTCTGCGACACTCCAATAGCTGCCTCCGAAGGCTCTCCATGCCATAGCGTCGAGTGAGTAACGTTGTTGTTGCATAGCACTATCTGCTCACTACACTATCTGATCCAAGTTGCTCGCGTAATTAGTAAACACAAGTCAACATCAACCCATTTGGAGCAATTTTTTGTTATTATCACTATCTCGGGTGCCGTAATGCTGTCTACACTCCAAAGAACCGACAGGAAGGCATCGACCCATTTTCATTTATTCTACCGAAGACAATGCCTCAGATCCTAGAAAGTTTAACTGATTCCCTGTTTCTTTCGTCCAGTGTAACTTGGAATATCCGTTTACTAGTGTCATGTGGGTTCTCCATACGCGCCAATCACGGTCAGCACGGCCACTACGCTCGGGGGTCCGAATCCCCCAACGGGCATGGATATTTGTGCCGTCCTAGTTCATAAGTAGTTCATAAGTAGTTTGTAAGTTTAGGGACTGATGGCCCTGTATTTGAAACATTTGAACTAAATCAGTTCAATACGACTGAAACACAACACGCACAAAGGCTCACAACTGCTCACTGACCCAACGCACGATTTCACTCGCTACATTTACAGCTGTTGACTCTGTGCTACATTACATAGCTGTCATCTACCAGAAAACCCCAACAACTCCTGCAGAATGGATCACCATTATTCTTTACAACACAGCATTTCAGTAACTTGTATTCACACTCCTCTTCACATTCAGTAAAGTATGCGCTCAGTATTTAACCAAGTAATGTTATTTAGACAATCGAAAATAGGATACTCATTCATAGGACGTTTTCTTTTTATTCTCACAAGTAGGTATGTGTGTGTGTTTATGTACACAAGGTGGACGATGGTCGGCCAGGTCAACTCGAGGGCACGATTCATGTAACAGAAATTAGTAGCACCACTCTTAAACACATTTATTTTGTATGAACACGACAATACAAAAGATAAATACAACTTAATTTTCTTTGCTCGTAGTTTCTGAGCAAGCAATGTCCAATGGCTCGAAGCAATCTTCTGTAAATACAATACTGTCTCCATTCCATAGTCCACAAACCTACGGCAATATATCTGTAGCTTGTCTGCAGGTTACTGAGACATGCGTAAAGATATCCCGACAGGAATACTGTTTCTGAATGTCACTTCTTAATACTGACTGCCCCATACAGACGTGGATAACGGACACGGACTAACTATCGAGGACGTGCGAAGACTGTCTGGTTTACGGGCACGCTGAGACTCCGACTTCCGACTGTAGACTCCGTAGACTCACAGTCTTTCACAGACAGTCGCGAAACTCACTAGGAAAAAAAATTGCAGTCGAAGCGATACTAGCGGTCCAAGCGGCCAGTAGGGAATAACAGTGGAATGACATGATGCAAACTGAGAAGTTCCCGTTTTTTAATGCAGTTACTTTCATACTTCCTCGTCACTGAACGTTGCAGTGAACTTTCTAATACAAATAATAAAACATCACTGAAGTAATATCACGGCTTCTGTTAATGGCAGTCTATAATTTAACAAACTGTCAGTGCAGTGAAATTGATACACTTCACAATGCGCAAGTCATATTAATATCGTCAAAAACTTTTTGAATTGCAACCTGGTGTGCTGAAGTATATAAAAGAAACGGATTATGATTATGTTCGCGTGCTCATTGCGTATTGACATGTTGCACAGTTTTGTTTTAGCGAATTTCGAACATTGTAATATTTTTAAAATTACACACGTTTTTACATTCTTGGGCACTAAATTCCACATCGTCGTTTAAACCCTCTTTCCACTTTTCCTTGCTTCTGTGCCTTTCATAATTTGTTTGCTACTTGGCAGGTATCAAATTGAATATCTTCTAGAATGTGACATGCTAACATTAACAGTTTATGTATATCATTTACTTGTAGCTACGTATTCACTTTATTAAACTAGTAGGTAATCGCCAAAATATGTTAGTACACAGGGTTATTATTTTTGTGAATGTGAGGTACGAACCTAAGCAGGCATTCAGACTTTACTTTTATTCAGCAGTAATATTACGAAATAGTGGTCAAGTATTTGCAATTCTGCTTAAGAGCAGAAGTTTGAGCGTGAATGAATTGTTAAAGATTTACGTCTATGCCTAAAAGTGTAACTGACGACCGTAAACGAACACTTGTTATTCGTAACATTATTCCGTTACTTCTGAGCATCCTTTGCAAATGAGAGATTTCCGAATTATATTCTTCATTGTTGCTACAATTTATAGCTCCACAAAAGCTCGTAAATACGAAGTTATTTTGAAAATGCTGCTTCAGTTTCGTGGTGTGTTTTTACGACCCAGCCGCTTGCAGCGCTGCAGTCGCGAAGTTGCAGAAAATCACTGAGTGTTTCGCGACTCTTATGTTCGACTCTGGTAGACTCCTGGCGTCGGATTGGCGCTCGCCTACATCGCGGGCGGCGGAGGGATCTCACATCGATCGTTGGATGCGCGGAATCAGATTGTCCTCGTCTTGATTGGCTGCCTCGCGCAGAAGCATAAAGTGGTGTGGCGGCAGTGGCAGCCTCTGTTGGTGCCCGTTGCACCCGCGTCGCTGCATTGCCCAGCGAGCGTTCTCTAGCGGGGACGCGCACTCTTCGAGGACGGACACAACTGTGTGTGTGTGTGTGTGTGCGTGCGTGTTTGCCAGTCGCAGACGACCCACAAAGCCAGTGCTGCCGCCGTTACGGAGTAATGAAGGCTCGTCTGGTCTCGTTAACGCGCGGAAGTGGGACAACGTTGCCTGGCAACGACGCAGTAACCGCCGTGTAGTAGCCGGTCCGCCCACTAAACGACGTGCTAATTGGGATGATCGTAGACTGCTACCTTAAACGTGCACTTCGTATTTTATGGTGCTTCTAACGTTATACCATTTCTTTCTGATGGTGGGACAGACATCAAGTTCGGAGTTTCCAGTCCCGAAAACAAAGATGTTGCTAGATATTTGAAGAAGTTGTAATAGCGGTGTATGGGAAAAAAAAAAAAAAAAAAAAAAAAAAAAAAAAAAAAAAAATAAGAAGACGTAAGTTTCCGTTTTCTTTGCAGATTCAGAGCAACGCCATCTTTAGATTGATAATTTAAAGTTTTAATAGTGAATTTAATTTTTATATTTTTCTTCCAGCGAAAGGCAAAGGTCTCTGATTCATGATTTCGGCACATAATTTTAATCTCACAGGAAGTCCCATATCAGCGTACATTCCGCTGTAGAGTGCAAACATCATTCTGGAAACATCCCCTAGGCTGTAGCTGAGCCATGTCTCCACCATATGCTTTCATCCAGGAGTGCTAGTATTGCAAGTTTTGCAGGAGAACTTTTGTGATGTTGGGAAAGTAGCAGGCGAGATACTGGCGGAAGTATAGTTGTGAGGACGGGCTATGAAGCATGCCGGGATAGCTCCGTCGGTAGAGCGCTTGCCCACGAAAGACAAATGGCCCAGGTTCGAATCCCGCTTCTTGCACATACTTTTAATCTGTCAGGAAGTGTCGCAGGGGATTAGCCATGCGCACTGGGGTGCTGTGCTGCAGTGCGCGCGGCCATTCGCCGTCGGGAGTTCGATTCCCCCCTCGGGCTTGGGTATTTGTGTTGTCCTATGGTTAGTATTGCACTACCTGCTCACTACACTATCTGATCCCAGTTGCTTGCGTAATTCGTTTAGAAGAGTAAACACAACTCAACATCAACTCACTTGGAGCAATTTTTTGTTATTAGCACTATCTCGGGTCCGGTAATGCTGTCTCCACTCCGAAGAACCGACAGGAAGGCATCGAACTAATGCCTCAGAACCTATATAGCTTAACTGATTTAAGTAGTTTGTAAGCTACGGACTAATAACCTCGCAGATGAGTCCGATAGATTTAGAAACAAAAAGTCTGGAAGTTTCCGATTGATACTTATTCGATAGGTCATGAATAGAAGATTTCGTAATAATTTGAAACGCGTCAGTTTAGTAACATTACATGGAATACAATTTTTAGTTACTGATCTCTACTGAAAGACTAATCTAGTGAATAGATACAGAAATTCTTTCAATATGTTTTAAAATGTTTGTTGGCTGTGTATCAGACATTTGATATTAACTGGTAAAACAAAAGACTTTATGGCAGCGTAATTCACTCCCTTCTGTGCCAAAGTTAGATTTAACCTTGAATAACATAGATCCTCTCTCCTAGTGTTGTAGCTATGCACATTGCAGTTACTTTAGAATTGGATTGCGTAATTAATTACAAGTTTCATAACTGAATTATCTTGTGGGTCGCTCCGCAAATTATTCTACTTACACGCTCTTCTGCAATGAATTAATAAGAACAACCTCATAAATTCATGAACCATACATGCCATCAGGGGATTGTTCAAGCTGGTGGATGGTCTGTAACGATGTGAGGCATTTGCAGTTGGAGTGAAATGGGAACTTTCATAGGTGAGATATGACTCCGGCAGGTGAGACGTGCCAATGCAGCCTGGATGATCACCTGCATCAATTCATGTCCACTGTGCATAGGAAATTCCAGTAGGACAATACTACATCCCACAGTCCAGAATTGCTACAGAGAAGCTCCAGCAACACTCTCCTTATACATCTCCACTGGTGACAAAATTCCTCTGATATGAATATTATTGAACGTATCCGGGATGCCTTGCAATGGGCTGTTCAGAAGAGATCTGCGCCCCCGGCCCTGAGCTCTTGCGGATTTATGGACAGCCCTCCAAGATGCATGGTGTCAGTTCTCTTCAGCACTATTTCAGGAGTCAGTAATGGTCGAAGTTGGCAGTTGGCAGTTTCACAATTTCTGGATTTCCATCAGAGGATGCACAAGTTATATGCTGACGTACGTGTATTTTCATTTGCTAAACTGTAGTTATGTGGCCGGCTCAATACAGAGTGCAGGAGCTTGTATTGTACCAACAGCATGTGCATCCATTCAGAAAAGTGTGCATCCCTTTGCCAAACGGTGTCCTCACCATATCTCGTCATCTTAGTGCCTCACGACTAGTTTACTGATTGAGACAAATTATCATGGACTGTTATGGGAAGATGAAATATTTAATCCGATGAGTATCTTTCGTCGTCTACATTTTCTTCTTGTTCCGTCATGGATTAGGCTTTCCCTCAGCCTGTTGCAGCTACATTTGGTCGTTCCACCGTTTTCCACGTCTTCCAAAGAATATTTTCCCTTGCGGATTGTAACGCCAAAAAGGTAGTGGTAATCTTGATTCGTTCATTCGTAGCAGATAGGATATTAATTTTTGGCGGTATTCGTCAATCTTACTATTTACATCGAAACTATTTACTTCCTTCCTGATATTTGTATTTCTTTTAGTCTATTTTTATGTATCCTGCTATGTACCCGAGGAATATCATTTCATTGGGTTGTAATCTTATTTTATCTTTCTTTTTCATTTCCCAAGATTTACTTCCATATAGTAATCTTGGTAGATAATGACATAACTTTATAACATTTTAGATATGAAGACACCAGGGGAAAAGGGGGGAATGTCACAAAAACTAGATTTTGAGAGAACGGAGAATTAGTGTTTTTAAACGCTTCCAAAATAAATATTTTACAGTTTTTTATACATATCTATAAAAACCATTTAAACAACTCTTTGGAAAAAGTAATCAAGCAATAAAAGCCACATATTGGAATAAACAATAATTTAATTTAGTCATTTATACACAGAAATAGGTTTCAGCACGTTAAAAAGGGGGAATGTCCATAATCGACTTACTAATTTAAAACAAACGGAAGTTAATATTACATAGAGAAATAAGGTCCTTTAAGGAATAAGGCCTACTTAAAAGTTAATGAGTTCTTGTACATATTAAGACATTTATTTGAAGCATTAGCAGTAGGCCTATCTTGAAAAAAAGACCGATTATTCATCACATTTAAGACTGTCCAAACATGCTCTCCCTTCTGGTCCACAAAGAGATTTAGGATCCTGAAGATCCTTGTACTTGGCTTTAGATATTTTCAATGGTTGATCGCTTGATTCCTTTGAAAGTAAAAGCTCTTCACAGCGAAAGGATTTTGCTAAAGATTTATATGCAGCAAATTTTTCTTTCCTTTCCTTCTTGATAGCTTCTCTTACAGCAGCTTTGTTGTTTTTGTTTGCCGGAGTTTTCTTCTTTCGTTTGCCCGCCGATCTGCTTTTGCCAGCAACAACAGCAGCCAAAACCAATCTCCGTTGTAAGTTGTTCGGTACTCAATGTCTCTGTTTGAAGTTACTCCTTTATTGGCCTGACCGCAACAGGACACTTTACACTGTAGAGTGGAGAAAGAAAATCTGTCCAATCTCGAAACACGAGTCTCTGTTGGTGTGTTTTGGTTTACCAAAGCGATGTCCGTGTCACTTTGCACGTATGAGTGCTCTCTAACGGGGAATGTGACTCTAACTGAATCGAATCGCCTCATTTCACGAACAGCAAAGTATAAAAATCTAATCCCTGTACAATGGACATTCCTCCTTTATACCCTGTACGTCTATATTTAACACTGCTGTATCTCTAGACATTACACTTTCTTTCCTAGATCAGTTTACAGCACATATGGAGCCTCTCACAGAGCATACGAAACCGCCAATAACTAAAATAAACATTTTTTTCGGACATTCCCCTTTTACCCCTAGGGTCTTCGTAGGTTTCTGCTCTTACTTTACGTTGTAGGGCTCTTCGGGTAGTGCCTTTTAAGGAGTTGAATTTCTCAGTTTTTCGTTTTTGATCTAGATCTCCCCTGTGCGATAAGATAGGAATTGGAATCTGTCTACTTGCTCTATAATATTGTTGTCTATAACTATTTTTCTTCTTACTGGATTTTTTCCACAGAAAGCCATGGCTTTTTTTGTATCTATATTGACATATTTCTTATCTGCATTATTTTTAATTAACACTTTTCATCTGCGAATAACAAAATCAGACCTTAATCTTTTTGTTTAAAGTTACATGTATACTTCTTCAGTTTCATTTTCCATTGCTGTATAATGTCGTCAGTGTATGTATTAAAAACAGTGGAGAGTTGCTGCAACTTTGTTGAATTCCTAAATTAATAAGCTCTGTTGTAAAGATCTTTTGAATTACCTGTACAATGTGTATTGGTATAGCTCTTCTTATTAAAATTTCCCACAAGTCTGTTTACTTTATCCAAAGCCTTTACACAATTAACGAAAATGATGTGTATTTCTTTATCGTTATCGTTTGTTTGTAATAAATTCCATACATGTCTGATGGTGTAGGATTATCCTGTTAAAGTGTACCTTGTCGTTATACCATCCTTGTAAAATGAACTTAATAACAACGTTTACTTCCTTACTGCGTTACATCCACTTCTCCATAATATTGATGACTGACACATTGTGTGAGTTCCATGTTATTACAAGAAACTAAAGCTATAGTACGTAGTATTATTTATTAAGACACGACATTATAGAGTTACAATTTATATATGTATACTTCAACATCACTTTTAGAACATTATCTCTAAATGTTATGTTGATTCACAGCTCTTTGCATGTAAGTAATATGTAGAATCACGTCTTGTTTTCCTTTGTATGTAAGTAATATGTAGACTCACGCCTTTTTTCAATCAGGAGGTAATTCAATGCAGACATTGTAAGAAACGAAAATTATTGTCGAATAGTAAACTGTTTCCAACGTAAGTTCATTCATAATTTATTTTTCCACTGTTTTCTCACAATGTTTATGAATCAAAATTTACGATTTACTCCATACTGACATCTAATATATAGGCGGCTTACGCAGTGTCTTAAACAACTTAATTTGTGTAAGTTTATTTAATAATCTTGGACTTTGTGGTAATGTAAACCTTTTTGAGGTAATGATCACTCTCGATCTGACAGCGTTTAATTATGGCAACTGTGACAGAATTTGTAAATTATACCACATTTTAATTGATGTTCCTAACTTTTTGTTATACACAGATTATTTTGAACCTTATTGATAATATCAATAAATAACTTTATCTACCTTTTCTCAGTCAAAAATACTTTACACTCAGTTCACAAGCAACACCTTCATTACTGACGGTTTGAAGAAGACTAACTGAACACAGAGTATTTGTACACTGTGATACAATAAGTTTTGAACTTATATTCAGCTTGGCCATACAGGCATATGGAGCTCCTTACACAGAGGAAGCACTATCGAATTGACGAAAGTTGCTTGACTATTTTCTTAAAAAATAAATAAATAAATAAAAATAAATATAAAATATTCAAATATTGAGTGTCATGTAATATTATGTATAGACACATTTCATTTAACTTACACGTTCCACATCATTACGAAGTGTCGTATTCATGATCTATGGAACAAGTATTAATCTAATCTAGGTTGCATAAGACTAACCTCTCTAAAGCACAGGCTACTGTCCAACTTGGTCGAAAAACAACTGTTGGCCACAATGATACCTACAGGATCATATTTTTTAACTTATTTTATACTTCTGTCTTAACTTTGTATTTTTATAAACCTTCCTTATTGTGGAGCACTTAAGAGTGACGGCATAGTTCGTCGAAACTGGTTTTGCATTACATATGAAGTATTAAAAGAGGGAAAATATATTTTAACAAGCAACTCTGGTTTGGAATACATATGTATTCCCTATCACATAGAAAAATGCTGTGTGCCAGTTTGGTATCCCAACTCTGGTCCTTTTCATTTCACGTGCAAGGGAGTTGGAAAGGTAGGAGTCGACGGACTAGCGGATCTAAAGCTGTGGAAACGGCACATGAGGCGCATTTTTAGGGTAGTTTACGCAGTTGAGTAATTACTCGCAAAGGGCAGTGTTCCCGGGTTCACCTTCCGGTCAGGCTCCCGTCTTTCAAATATTCAAATGTTTCTAAATCTTGCTGTTGAATCTTTTGTATGGTTGTGGTCGAAGTAACATTTCTGCTCCTGAAGTTTCGTCCACAGCTGCGCTGGACGTCATCAGAAGTGCTTCTCGTAGTGGTGAGTCTTGCCGACTACCGCCGACTACCAGAAGCATGCAGAAGAATGCCCAGCGCAACTCTGGACGAAACGTCAGGTGCAGAAATGTTTCTTTGACCACGACCGTACAACACGGAAGATTCAACGGAAGATTTCAGCCGGTCGTGAAAGCCTTCACTTACAAGGGGAGGCCGCCAATTGTGAAATTCAGATTCGATTCATACTGCCCTTAATAAAAGCTCATGGCCAGAGGTGTAATTTGGCAAAGCACCAAGATGCACTTCTCAGCCGTTGTCGCGAAAATCGACAATTAAAAAAAAAAAACGTTGCGGTGAAATACTCTCTACAATGAATAATTTTCTACAGCGGCGTGGCGCAGCGGTAAGCGCTCGGGTTCGTAGTTCGAAGGTCGCCGGATTGAATCTCGCGGCATGCAACTTATATATGTATATATATATATATATGTTACACAAAAAATAAATAAATAAATGAAGTTGCATGCCGCGAGATTCGATCCGGCGACCTTCGGATTACGAACCCGAGCGCTTACCGCTGCACCATGCCGCTGTAGAAAATTATTAATCGTAGAGAGTATTTCACCGCAAAGGTTTTTTTTAATTGTCATTTTCTCGACAACGGCTGAAAAGTGCATCTTCGTTCTTTGCCAAATTACACCTCTGGCCATGAACTTTTATTATGCGCAGTATGAATCGAATCTGAATTTCACAATTGGCGGCCTCTCCTTGTTAAGTAACCAAACTTTGAGGTCATTGGTCCGTAAGTCATGGTAAAAACGATGCACATAGCAATGTCTGAAGGACGACTCGAACCTCTCACGGGAGCTGCCACTCAATCCGTAACATGGCGCGTTGGACCGCGCGACCATTCCCGCACAGCACGGTTTGAATCTGGCAGGAAGTTTTACATCAGTATACACTCCTCTGCAGTGGCGTATTTAAGGTAAGGGGGTTCCCCACCCGAAACACCTAGACTTAAGAAGTACATTGTATGATACTACAATATACCAACGACAGGTAGTTTCCGAACGAATTTCAGCACAAAAGAGACTTGTCCATAATTGGCGTGGTTCTATGTTGTGATTAGTAAAGATTTTTTTTTTTTTTTTTTTTTACTTGTTCTCAGTTTTCCTTTAGTCAGATCTGTCAAATTATCATCAGTGATGAATTAAACACACGATTACGAACTCAATCTCAGCATATTGGCACATTACAGTGGTGGTGGTGGACACAATGTCGTAACATGCGCTGACCTGTACTTCAATCGCCGAATCGAGACAATCCGCGTAAACAATGCCACGCGCTTGGCTGTCCGCAGAACCGCAGCGCATAGCATGACCACGTGTTCACTGAGGACGAACAACAGAAGGGGAAGTGTCTCGACAGCAAAGCGGTTAGCATTAGAGCTGCGCGAGCAACGTAAAGATGCATATATGTATGTATCAGTTACTAAAAGTAACAATACTCGTTATAAACGTATCGTTACTCGTTACCAGTGCCACCCAGAAATTCGGGCGCTACACTATCTTTGGAACTACGAAAAAAATTAAACTGTTAGTATCACTTTAACATTTAAATTTGCCACGTAGATAATGTGTGCCTTCTTTTTAAGGCAATTATACTCCTGAGGAAAGGATCAGTACAGTCCTTTTCCCTTGAGATAATTGTCATACAAATTGATCAAAATTAACGAGACCTCCATTTTAAGTACTATTCTCGCACTCTGCTTAGAAGCTTTGAGTGTCAGAATCAGTCGGAATATTTCGTGACGAATGCCAGTGTGACCGATCATAGTAGTAGCAGGTTGATTGTTGCACTATATTCTGTGACCAATATCCATTCATAAGGAGTCCAAAGTAATCGGTGGGTCGTGGATCCCGAGAACTCGAAATGGCTCCATTGCCAGTGTGGATAACCCTGCTACAAAAGCTGTCTATGGAACCGTTCAAATTGCAGCTAGCGCAGAAGCTCAATGACGACGACAAAGATAAGCGTTTTGACTTTTGTTCGCAGTTGCAACAATTGAGTGAGTATTGGTATGGCATTGTTGGTCGCTTAATTATTAGCGACGAAGCAATTTTTCTTGAAAATTTCAAATGTTTGTAAATCTTTCGGGCTCAACTGCTGGGTTATTAATCGGTAGCTTACAAACTATTTAATTTTAAATTAAACTAAGGACCACACAGACACTCATGTTCGAAAGGGGGGGGGGGGGGGACTTGAACCCCCAACGAACGGCCGCGCGCACCGCAGCACAACCTTTTATCCGACACAGCGAAATGAATGAAAATCTTATATTACTGCAACAACGGTAGTAACAGCCGCCGCTTTGCAGGAAGGCAAAAAGAAAAGCGCAGAGGCAGGAAGAGAAGCTTTTGGATGCGATCGTGATTGCAAAGACGAGAAGAAGGAAGCGGGATGTACTGGATGCTGGTGAACGAATTGCTACCTGAAGACCCAGATGCATTTAGGAACTTCCTACAAATGAACAAGTCGTGTTTCGACAAGTCCATGACTTCAAACCACCACACTTTAGGAGAGTAAACCTCTGCTGCAGTACACCTACTGTTTTCGCTCTGGAGATTTTTTTTAACTTCGCGCCATAATGTGATCGCACAATGCCAAATTTAGTTTTACAATCTTCAGTTGTATTTCTCGGGTAAACTACTGATACTTTGTGTGCCACTTCTTTGAACTTTTATTTCCGTGCGTTCTAGAAAATATATGATGTTCAAATGTTTGTTAAGCTTAAGGGACTTAACTACGGGGTTATCAGTCCCTAAACTTACAAACTACTTATGAACTACCTACAACTAAGGACGGCACAAATATCCATGCCCGAGGGGGGATTCGAACCCCCGACCGTAGTGCCCGTGCAGACCGTGACTGAAGCGCCTCAGTCTCCTCGGCCACTGCGGCCGGCGAAAATATATGATGTTTTCAACGAGTATCTGCAGGCACCGTAACACACAAAGATCAGAAATAATACCAGAGGCGGTTAAAATTACCTTATTGTGATATAAATGATGTTGTGTACCTACGAGGGCTCTCTCCTCTTCATAAGCCGAAATAAGACCCTAACGCTTTCTTTCGTACACTCCGTTTCTACAAAAAAGAAAAAAAAAAGTAATCCACAATCATCATGCTTTGTATTATTTCGATGGAAAACGTGAAGTAAAAATGCCAGTGATAGCTCACTAGATTTTTATTCCATACTATACTACTTACCAGGTGCCTTCGTTGTTTACGAAGTACATCGCGTCTTCTGCTGGGCAATTCAGCCGCTGCTTCTGCGCATGCGCAGTGTTCACCGCACTCGAAAATTTAGAACTCCACACACGGCACAATCGAAAGATTATTGACGCCACTCGCGCTATTGTTGGCTTCTGATTTACACGACGTCAGAAAAGCCTTCCACGCTTCGAGTACTCGATTTTCGCAAAAAAGTGGCTCGTGTAATAGGAGCTTTCGTGTGTTTCACGGTACACGAGTGTGACATGAGTGTTGCCTGTAGACAGGGGTCACCCAAGGCCAGTACTGCAGCTGAACTCGCTATATTTGCGACTAGCGCTGACTAACGGCAAATTACCAAAGTAGCTTGAAACATTCCCGCCTAATCCTGTTAAATATTGCTGCTACCGTCAGAACTGATAAATAAAATATGATTGACCGTGTTAGATAAGGTGATCAGTATTTTGCGGAAGCTGTTTCTGTCGTAGATACAGTAAATTAGGCTACACAATAATGGCACATTCACGTGACAGTTTGAGGCTGTGGACAATTAGCACACAAATATTGCACTGGTAAAAACATGAATGTGAGCTGTTCATGGCTTTTGTCGTACATTTGTAGATACGGTAGTATTTTCACAATATTTTCTGAAGTCACTGGTCGTAGTTATTATCCAATTAATTCATTGTTGGTGTAGTCAAAATTGAAGACGCAATACCGGCGCGGTTGTCGCGATTCGCGGTAGGCGTAACACTGTACACATTTACGAACGATAATGGGGTCCACTGTGACAGTACAACAGAAAAATGTCTACAGGGGTCATCTTAACCGGTCCTTTAGTTGTAGTTACTCCCCACTGCACTGTGTGAAGAGTAGATACTCTAAAAGTTTCCCAACCTGACGTCTTCTATTGATGTCGTCCCCACGATAGCACGTAGGTCAGAGTTCTTTATTGATGCTGAAATTATTATACTATTGGCAGTAACTCATCTAGTTACTGAATAAAACTGAAATCCTCGGGAATCGGGATGTCAACTGATTTAAATGTAAAATGTATGTACAGCTAATGGGACTTAACTATGGAGTCATCAGTCCCTAAACTTACAAACTACTTATGAACTAACTAATCCTAATGACGGCACAAATATCCATGCCCGAGGGGGGATTCGAACCCCCGACCGTAGTGGCCGTGCAGACCGTGACTGGAGCGCCTCAGTCCCCTCGGCCACCGCGGCCGGCTCAACTGATTTATTTAAAGTAAGCAGAAAACCAGTAAACTGCATAATAACATCCACTTGACACAGATTGTTTTAAATGAAATGAAATATAAAGTCATTTACCTTACTCTAAGATGATTAAACATTGTCTTACGACCGCCTACGTATGAATGTTTCTCCACCGAGTGCTTGTTCTAGATTCACATGTTACTCCTCCGAGAGCGCGTACTGATGTGGTGGCGGCTCGATGCAAGACTGCCTTCGCTCCGCGATATAGCGCGCAAACATGGCTGCCCTGCATCGTCCGTCTTTAATTAATTATTCTGTTTATTGAAGTAACATTTGCTAAAATGTTGTACCTACTCAGGGTATAGCTTAGCTTTGAGGGGTTTTGAAACTTGTGTTTTACACTGAATAAATAATTAATAAATATTAACAAAAATATGATTCCCTTTTGGCGCGTGACCGCCAGTGCTACAGCCAATCGGCGTCCAGTGCCTGCCACTCGGGGACTTCCCTAGAATTCGGGGAGACTTGCCAGTGCTATTTCCCATGAGAACCAGACCTATTGTACCACCTGTCATGGTTCTCAACAGCTTTTACCATCTGTCGCCTACTGGTCCTAACCGGCTGCACTGAAGCAATACTTCGATCTTAATATGGTGGCCTTAAGCCAGAAATATTACAATGGTCAGGGAAATACACACCAATCGGAAAAATATTTCATCATTCCGCCATCAGGGTCTGGACACAACATTCGTGACTTCACTTTCGGAGTCCCGTCATGAACTGTCCTGCTCACTCGCAGGTGGCGCGCTCGGCGCATAAACAATCGGCATACTGCATTCGCACTATCGAAGGTAAGAGGTACCTACGTAAAGTGGCAATGTTCCCTTACAAGCTGTAAGTAAAAATTTTTGTTTTTTGTTTTTTTAATAATCATGATTTCTCTTCGAAATGATATATGTGTGATATCTGTACAATGTTTGGTAATAAATATTTTGAATTGTTCCCGGACTTTATGTACACCCTACGTGCACTAAAAATCGTCCGAATATTTTTGAACCATCCCCCCTGTTCCACCCCATCCTTATCAACCCTGGGCCTTTGCCACGTCTCTACCGCGTTATACCCCCTTCCCTTCATCTCCACACCCTCCATGTCCTCTCCCTCCCCTTCCCTGATGCCTGATGACCGTTCCGACATATACCCGTCCTACCAGCTCTGATTCCCCCCCCCCCCGTAGATAAAGAGCCCCCTCACCCCCCCTCCCCTTCCCCTCCCCCGCTTGGCTATTCCCTCCCTGCCCTGGAGTCCCTACGGCTCCTCCCTACCGCCTCCTACCCCGCTGTTTTTCCTCTTCCCCGCGCTTCCCTCCTCCCGCTTGTTTTATCTCCTGTTACGTATTTTAATTCTCCACTGAGATATGTATTTTAATTACTCTCGTCTGAAGAGCAGCCTATAGTGCTGCTGCCAGCCTGCCAGTGTAGTGCTGGTATAAAACACAACAAAGGAAAAAAAATTGAACCATCCTTCCAGCGACAGTGCAGGTGCCACCAGCAGGCGGCCAGCCCTGGGCTGCGTCGCGGCTGTAGTCCTCCTCGACCGCCGTCGCCGCTGGACCGGAGGACGGAAGCAGGCCTGCGGAGCTGTCTCCGGCCAGCCCGGAGCCGGCTCTTTGGCTGGAGAGGCGCCAGGTCCCCTTTTAGGCCTCTACTAATTACCGTCGGCGGTGACGTCAGCAGCGGGTGTCGCGTGCCCGCCTACCACCGGAGCCGCGGGCGTCCCCGCGCGCAGGGCGGCCAACCCACCCCACCGCAGGGCGGCCAACCCACCGCACCGCAGGGCGGCCAACCCCACCCACTCCGACGGCGTCTTTCCGCCGTGCAGTCATTAGGGCGTCGTTTGTGTCGGGCTTGTTTGTCGGCCGCGGGGGCCATTACGGCGGGCGAGGCGCCGCGACGCGGGGCGAGTTTTTAATAACGGCGGCCGCCAAGTCAGTCCAAAGGCGACGGACCTGTTGTTTGCTCAGTGGCGGAACAGGTGGCGCCCTTCTGCGGACTTCAAAAACCGGGGAGCTGACTGGCTCTGCACCTCTCACTCCTCTTTCTGTTACTTTTGTTACTACAGTTCTCTCATGGTGATTCCTAACCAGGGAACACCGCTTCCTGTGCCGCCGGGTGTCCCCAGTGTGGAACCTCGTCCACGGTATGGTGGCGCTCATCAATGGGACGAAGCCCAATATGGTGACTGTGGAATGGTTCGCCGAACAGAAAGCCCTGGCCACTTACCAGGTACGAATCCACTGGTTGGCTGATTGAATATACTAGTTTTGCCATCGTTGACCTGAAGCTCACAGAGTAGAGTATATGGCCTACCTTTGTGTGGTCCATGAAAAGATCCAGTTCCACCGAAGCTATCAGGAGCTAGTTACCTATCGGTGGCTCTCGTCCATGGATATCAGATGGCTGTATCTCCCTAACAGTCAGCGCCTCGACAATTGCATTTGTTCATGGCAGCCGTATATCGCTGAGATGCTACTCCCTGTCATCTGGGGGTAGGTCTCTGTCCTCTCACTTTATTATTTTATAACCCTGCCTATTGGTGTTTTATAATGTGACCACTTGGAGTCCCTGTTCTGTTTTAGTTTTGGTTCTTGTGCCTAGTTGCCTCGTCACGAGGAGCACCTTGACAGCCTAGGAGGAGGGCGCTAACTACCAATCACGGGTTTTCTGTTTCTCTTACATTGCTTTGCAAATATTGTCTTTGGTGCAGGGCTATGATTTATATTGTTTGTTTTGTGAAGACACTTTCTTTCTTTAGGAGATTCTGTTTCGTTCCCTGTCGTCCTGGTGTGTGTATGGGTGGGTTGAAGGTGTGGTAGGAGACCCAACAAAAAAAAAGTGAGTAACTCGGAAAAATAAAGTAAAAAACCTGTGCTGGAATGAAATATTGGGCCGTATGAATAAGAAAGAGCACATGCTCTGAAACATGTTTCTACAAATTCATTAATATTGTTTCGCCTGTCTTGTATCGATATTTGTAGGTAAAATGTTATATGAACTTCTTTGAATAACTATGTCTATGGTTTACTCTGTTGTGTAACATCTCTGTCAAAGACTATGTATGTGAGTAGTAACTGAACAGAAAGAGGCGTCAGTGTGTAGCTCTGGTATTGAACGGACGTGCTTTGGTTGGCTGCTGAGGCAGCAAGTCTTGTACGAGCTGATGGAATAATTTTGAAATCTGATTTTCACTGACACTGATCTGTCTTTATAAGATTTTGTATCATTCATATATGTGTCAGACTGAGGAAATTTTTGTTGTTCTCCAATCAAAAGGTAATTAATCACTATTCTTAATAATAATTGAGAAAGTTAAACTTCTTTTCCTATTTCAAATTTCTAGTTACAAAGCTAACACTATTCCTTTCATTGAAAATTATTTACTATTAAAATCAAAGCATAATATTGACTAAGCTGAGTTTCATAAACATATTTCTTTATTGTTGTGTCGTTTAATAATAATAGTGATTGCTGTGCAATACTGCACAGATGAACAAGATACTAAGTTTCTGCTATCAGTCAGTTAGCGAAATAAATGCTTGCAGTTGCATTATTAGAAAGTGGCTTGTGTTTTTCCAGATTTCTCCCGCAGTCAAATTTATACTGTAGTCAGTGATCTTTATACAGACTACGTATTGTTCTTGTAGTGTTCAAAATTTCCGTAGCGCTTCCAATCAGTTGAAACCCACTGTTTCCTAATTAACTGTGCAGGTATTATTAATATTAGAGCCATAACTAAACAGAATAATAGTGTTAATGAATAAAAATGAGTTCAACTAATCTTTAATGAGCGTGATTGGAAAGTTAGTTATCGTGAATGTTAACTACCACATGATGTTAATTATTAGTGTTGCATTTAACATCAGATCAGTTTTGAATGAGTAGCTTTAAAGCAGACCTCTTTTAGCTGGTTCACAATTGCCAAATCCTTGTAGCGACCCTGTTTTTCCAATTTATAGAACAGGCTTACCTTTATTCCAAAAACAACATATCAGTTTTAGCTCCAGAGAAGACTCTCAGAACAAAAGAAGATTATCTGAGTAAGTTCTCAATTTCGTCGGAATAGAAACTTCGGAGCCTATGCTCTAATCAGGAAGTACATTCTGGCTTGCTCCCCTCCTTCTTGAGTATGTTCTCCGTGCGTCCAGCACAGAACAGCTGTTCAATCGTATATTTTTTTAAACTAGCTCAACCAGACAAATTATTCAGTGTACAAATATGGAGTAGGCATCTACGTGTTCAGGAATAACGCAGTATGTTTAGATATTAGTTTATAGTGCAGTAACACTTTATTAAGACTAAATATGGACTTTTTACGAAAATGTATTCTTCTATGTTACAAAATTTTCGTCACGTGAGAAACTACAGCTATAGTCACGAAACTAAATCAGTTTTAAAAGATCTGTAGTAAAGCAGTGCCTCCCAACCTTTATTAGAGCAGGGCCACTTTGAATTCTTTGTGCTGAGTACGGACCACAAGATTCAAGAAAAATAAACTGGGTCTATCAGAAAAATAAACTTTAGAACGAACTTCTATCATTCGTAAAACTGAAAAGTGATATCTGCTGACGGTACTGTTATAACAGGAACGTTTACTAGACTAATAAATTCTGTTTGCTCCAATGTGATTTCGAAGCTTTCATCTTACTTTCAAGTTCGGTAATCGTAAGTGTAATACTGTTCGTACGAGCTACGCGGGTAACATTTTCATGGAAGTATGGTGTATTCCATACAACCCCTTTATTGTCTTGAAATGCACCTTGTAAATTGCACCTACGTGATCGGTTTTTAGATTTTGTGGAGAATGATTTATACCTGTCTGTAAAAGATGTTCAAACACATGTGCAATCTCCTAAGTTCTTCTCTCACTGGTAGGTCGAACGCAAACTTGGAATATCTTATCTATCACTATTAGAATGTACTTTAAACCTTTATCGTAGCCTGCATGGCTACATTTTGCGTGCGGGCTTATGGAGCTCATTAACAACTATCGCCATACTTATTCAGTGATATGTTTTTCTCGAAGTTCTGAAATAAATGACACAATTTCATTCGTGTGAACCGTATTACCCACCACTGATGAATCCACATTGTTGTTGTTGTGTTCTTCAGTCCGGAGACTGGTTTGATGCAGCTCTCCACAAAACCCTACCCTGAGCAAGCCTCTTCATCTCCACATAAGAACGGCAACCTACATCTGTCTGAATCTGCTTACTGTATCCATCTCTTGGTCTTCCTCTGCGGTTTTTACCCCACACACTTCCCTCCAACGCTAAATTCACAATTCCTTGATGTATAAGAATGTGTCCTACCCACCTACCCCTTCTTTTAGTCAAGGTATTCCAGAAACTTCTTTTCTCCCCAATTCTGTTCACTACCTCTTCATTAGTTACGTTATCTACCCACCTAATCCTCAGCATTCTTCTGTAGCACCACGTTTCAAAAGCCTCAATCCTCTTCCTGTTCGCAATGTTTATCGTCCATGTTTCACTTCCATACAAATGCCTTCAGAAAGGTTTTCCTTAGGCATAAATCAATATTCGATGTTAACAAATTTCTCTTTTTCAAGAACGCTTTTCTACCCATTGCCATTCTACATATTCTACATTTTATATCCTCTGTACTGCGACCATCATTTGTTATTTTACTGCCCAAGTAACAAAAGTAACAAAACTCATATACCTCCTTTATTGCTTCGTTACCTAATCTAATTCCTTCAGCATCACCTGATTTTCTTAGATTGCACTCCATTACCCTAGTTTTCCTCTTGTTAATGTTCATCTTATATGCGTCTTTCAGCACACTGTCCATTCCCTTCAATTGCTCTTCCAGATACTTTGCTGTATCTGATAGAATTACTATGTCGTCGGCAAAACGCAGTGTTTTTAATTCTTCCCCCTGAATTGTTTCCTTCTCAATGTACAAATTGAATAACTTTGGAGAAAGGCTACAACCCTGTCTTACTCCCTTTCCAACCACTGCATCCCTTCCTGCTCTTCAACTGTGACAACCGCTGTCTGGTTTTTGAACAAGTTGTAAACTTACGCTCCCTATATTTTACTCCTGCTTGCTTCAGAACTTGAAAGAATTTATTCCAATCAACATTGTCAAAAGCCTTCTCCAAATCTACAAAAGCTAGAAATGTAGGTTTGCCTTTTCTTAATCTATCTTCTAGGATAAGCCGTAAAGTGAGTACTGCCTCCCGTGTTCCTACATTTCTCCTGAACCCAAACTGATCTTCCCCGAGGTCGGCTTCTACCAGCTTTTCCATCCTTCTGTAAGTAATTCGTGTTAATATTTTGCAACCATGATTTATTAAACTGATGGTTTTGTAGTTTTCACACCTGTCTGCACCTGCTTTCTTTAGAATGGGGATAATAACTTTTTTCTTAAAGTCTGAGGGTACTTCGCCTTTCTCATACATCTAACACATCAGGCGAAACAGTCTTGTCATGGCTGTTTTTCCCAGAGACTTCAGTAGCTGTGAGGAAATATCATCTACTCCAGGGGCCTTGTTTCGACTTAGGTCTTTCAGTGCTCTGTCAAATTCATCTCTCATTATAGTATCTCCTGTTTTATCCTCATCTACTTCTTCTTCCCTTTCTACAATACTGCCGCTAAGTTTATTTCCTTCATAGAGCCTTTATATACTCTTTCCACCTTTCAGATTTCCCTTCTTTGCTAGGAACTGGTTTTCCATCAGTGTCCTTGATATTCATAGAGCTGTTTTTCTTATCTCCAAATGTTTCTTTTATTTTCCTGTAGGCTGTATCTATTTTTACCCTATTTATACATTCTTCTACATTCTTGCATTTGCCTTCTAGCCACTCCTGCTTAGCCATTTTGCACTTCCTGTCAATCTCATTTCTTAGTCGTCTGTACTCCATTTTGCCTGTTTCATTTACTGCATGTATATATTTTCTCCTTTCATCGATTAAATTTAGTATACCCTGTGATATCCAAGGAATTTTTGTAGGTCTTGCCTTCCTACCTATTTTGTCCTCTGCTGCCTTCACTATTTCACCTCTCATTGCTACCCATTACTCCTCTACTGTTTTATTTTCCCCCGTTTCTGTCAATTGTTGCCTATAACTTCCTCAGAAATTCTGAAGAACATCAGGTTTCTTCATTTTATCCAAGTCCCATCTCTTTATTTTCCTACCTTTTTGTAGTTTCTTCAATTTCAGCCGACAGTTCATGACCAACAAGTTATGGTCAGAGTCTATAACTGCCCCTAGCTATGTCTTACAGTTTAAAACCTGTTTCTGAAATCTATGTCTTACCATTATAAAATCTATCTGGTATCTCCCAGTGTCTCCTGGTCTCTTCCACGTATACAACCTTCTTTTGTGATTCTTAAACCAGGTGTTTGTTATAACTAAATTATGTTCCGTGCAAAATTCTACCAGGCGGCTTCCTCTTTCATTCCTTTTGGCAAACCACATTCACCTACTATCTTCCCTTCCTTGTCCTACTACCGGGTTCCAGTCTCCTATATCCAGTCTCCTATAACAATTAAGTTTTCGTCTCCCTTAATTGTCTGAATAATTTCCTTTAGCTTCTCATATATTTCTTCGATCTCCTCATCATCGGCAGAGCTATAAACCTGTACTACTGTTGTCAGTGTTGGCTTCGTATCTATCTTGACTACGACAATGCGATCACTATGTTGCTCATAGTAGTTTACCCGCATTCGTATTTTCTTATTCATTATCAGACCTACTCCTGTAATACACCCAACTGATTTTGTATTTATAATCCTGTACTCTCCTGACCAGAAATCCTGTTCCTCTTTCCACCGAACTTTACTGATCCCCACTATATCCAACTTCAACCTATCCATTTCTCTTTTTAAATTTACTAGCTTTCCTACCCGATTAAGGGATCTAACATTCCACGCTCCGATCCGTAGAATGCCAGTGTTATCTTTCCTGATGATCACATCCTCCTGAGTAGTCCCCGCCCGGAGATCCGAATGGGGGACTATTTTAGCTCCGGAATATTTGACCCGAGAGGGTGCCATCATCATATGTTCATATAGATGAATCCATAAGAAGTCGTAAACATTCCATTAGTTTGTATAGAGCAGTTTTTTTAACCTTTTTCAACTTACGACCCCCAGGCTTGTAATAAAACTATGTCGGTGATTCCAAGACACAGTATTTAATTTTATTTCTTAGATGTATCTAAAGTCTGTGCAGCCATTTACGTCTGGTGAAAGCAGTAGTAGGGGAAGCGACCAAAAATGAAAAAGACCTTATGACTAGAAGTATTTGCCGTAAGGTTTTACTGTGGCGAATAATCAATTTCGGTGTGTAACATGTGGTGACGTTTTGTCATTTGTGAATATGAAACCATCAAAGCTGATGCACCACTTAATATATGAAGGATGCTCAAAACCCTTGGATTTGTTCGAATGAAAACTGAAAACTCTCAACCAGTATCAAACTACTACGATTCAATAATAAAATGGTATTGTTCTTAATTGATTAAAAACAATATGCTACAAACTACTATGATACAGTCTATAAATGTATTATGTATTAATTGAAAATGTTAGTTAGTGATTGTTTTCCTGACATAACAATATTGCGACCATTGTAACTAAAATTATACAGATGGATGTAAATACCAACAGCTGTATGTAAAGTCTTTATTAAATTCTGCGGTTTCGGTGCTACATTACACCATCTTCAGGCTCCTGTTATGTGATTATTGTTAAAAGCACATTTGGATTGGGTAGCCATTAAAACCAGTAGCCGTAAATTTCTTGCTTTGTTCATGCCACACTCTCAACACTGTTTAGAGTGTGGAATGAACAGAGTTTTGATACCTTAAATCATTATCTATTCAATAAAATTAACAAGCAAATAAATGTGGGTAGACATATTAAGCACAATAAAGCACACACCTTTTACAAAAGTTAATGAAATCATGAAGTTACTGCACATAATAAAATTATTTCTTACCTTTATGAATATAGAGGTAATGTGGAAGGAAATTTCCAAATACACAGTGGATAATGGAAAGCATATCCTTACACTCACAGGCATGTGCATAATGCTTACGACACATTACTCACATGGCAATGCTGGATAGTAGAAGCGAAATGAAAGGTGGCAGCGATTTGGCGAGATGGTGGTTGTCTTCAAATAGCAAATAATACTCTGCACCAAACGAACTCATGTGCAGGGAGGCAGTGGCATTCTATTCGTTAGTATCACATGGTGTGTGTCCATAGTGAATAAAATGGTATTTACAAAAAGAAATTAATTTAAATAATTCAAATGTTCAAATGTTTGTAGAGCTTATGGGACTTAACTATGGGGTCATCAGTCCCTAAACCTACAAACTACTTATGAACTAGCTAATACTAAGGGCGGCACAAATATCCATGCCCGAGGGGGATTCGAACCCCCAATCATAGTGACCATGCAGATCAGTCTCCTCGGCCACCGCGGCCGGCGTTAATTTAGAATAAGCAAGTGAGAATTAATATAGAAGAAAGCTAGTACTAGGGAAAGCATGGCTGAAGGCCAAAGTAAAGACCGTTAATAAAGCATGTGAAGCAATCGGTCATACCAAGGCAGGAAAGATGGAATCAAACCAGAAAATCTGAGAAATATTTAGCATACTCGTGGATAAGACATGATGCAAAAACGTTAGTCAACAAAAAAGCAAGGAAATTCAATCACAATAAGTTTGCACAAGGGCTGAAGGCTACACATGTGTATTCCAACTTGAAAAAAAAACCGGACACACAATTATCACTGAAATGAGAATGCTAATACTAAATTTAAACTGAATTACTGACTTCTGTAAATGAAGAAACACTTCACCTCACATAGCGAAAGAATTACTTTAAAAAACTATCACTGATAAACCGAGACTGCCTGATCACAAGAAATCAAAGCTTGCCATCCCCTCAGCATGACTCAATGACGTAGGTACTTTGGCGGACTCAGCAAGAATGAAACCTAAGGCCACGCCAAAAGCCTTCCCCACCACACATCGGATGTAGAGCGCAATAAAAGCGACCAGAGCGCGTTCAGAGCGTAGTGTCTACCAACCCTCGCTACCTGGACAAGATAATACCCTCTTCTAGAGCTCCAGAGAGGTCTGTTTTGTCACATCTTTCGACCATGATTATGTTGGTACTATACTAAGAACAGGCCACCTCGCCACCTTGCCAACTAAGCTTGTCTCAGGCCACCCAGCAGAGCCAATGCAGACGACTTACGAAGGGATGCGTTTTTAAACTAAAGTAAACGAGGCCTAAAGCGCGAGGCGGCGACTGTAAGCCACTGCGCGGTAGTCAGTCAGTATTAAAAACAACCTTTCACATTCACATGAACACACAAGTTCAATCACACCGGTGTAAACATATATAAACGTGGGGCACTGATCTTTAATAAAAGAATAAAATAATTTACATACAAATAGACAATATGAATGGCGGAGAAACACTTATGAGTAATGAATAACTCTAAATGGAACATGACCGTACATTCAGTGGACGTGTTTCAAGTTTAGGACTGATGACCCTGCAGTTAAGTGCTATAAGCTTAGCAAACATTTGAACAGTTTCGGATTAGGTCGTAACGCCGACTAACTGCCGTGGCGCGCAGGCAAGACCTACTATAAACTACATACATCTTCCGAAAAATTCGTAAATATTCTTTAAAGGCGTTGTAATTCATTAATTTATCAATTTGAACATTACTAAATAAAATGAGATGAACAGCGCCTACATCTGCTGACCCCTAGTCTGCGCCTAAGGTCTGTATGCCACCAAGATATTGTCAAATAAAAAATATTGATAAATTAAATATGTTAAATTCGCGCCATATTCTTCGTGGTTCCCTAGCTTAGTGGCGCGGTGGTGATCCCACGGATACTGTGTTGTGGAGCTTTCGCTACCCCATCTCCTCGGCTGACGGATATCTCGACCGTGAGAACTATAACAGCTCTTACTGTCGGAAGGCTGCCTAGCCGTTCCTTATTCAAATGTATCTGCCACCGGCTTGCGCACAAAATCTGCTAATGGAAGGAAGGAAGGAAGCTTGGAGTTTAACGTCCCATCGACTGCGTGGTCACTAGAGACGGAGTTTACGCTCGGAATGTTTGGGTGAGGATATGGAAGGAAATCGGCCGTGCCCTTTGAAAGGAACCATCCCGGCATCTGCCTGGAATGATTTAGGGAAATCAAGGAAAACCTAAATCAGGATGGCCGGAGATGGATTTGAACCACCATCGTTCCGAATGCGAATCTGCTAATGAACTTTAAAACAAAATAAAATAAAAATTCTAACTGCATATAAAGCGTTTTCAACGTTACCCTTGCTTTCATATGATGACATTAGTTGTTAAAATTGATTCGCCGCGGTGGAGTAGCCGAGCGGTCTAAGAGGCCTCGCTGCGGAGCGCGCGGTTGCTCGCCGTCGGAGGTTCGAGTCCTCCCTGGGGCATGGGTGTGTCTTGTCCTTAGGTTAGCTTACCTAGGTTTAAATAGTTTGTAAGCTACGGCCTGATGACCAGGCAGTTTGGTCCGATAAATTTACAAACATTTGATTTTGAAAGTTGATTCCTTGATTGTAATTTGGACAAAGGATTAGTTGTATCAGAATTTTGAATTTGGAATAATTTAGTTAAAACACAGCACAAATTAACATTTATAAACATTAAGCCAAGTACACCGCGGTTTGAATGCTGAAGTCGGGCACCACACAAAGCAACGGCACGTTATAAGACTTACGGAAAGCATCTAGCTGAATCCTATGCTTTATACTGCAGTAGCTGAAAATGTTAATCTTTTCTTATTTATCTTATTTAAATCTATCGGACCAAACTGCCTGGTCATCAGGCCGTAGCTTACAAACTATTTAAACCTAGGTAAGCTAACCTAAGGACAGAGGGCCCCAATTTGAAGCCTGTGAGGGGGCTGACATGGAGCCATTTATTTCGCATCTCAATGTATTGCGTGTTAAAGAAGTTTTCTCGGTTGGAGAACTGTGTGAAATAGAAAGGGTGTGAGAGAGAGAGACAGTAGATGAGCTTGTATCACGTGGGGAAGCTCCTCCCCTATTGCAAGTTGAGATCTGATTGGCTACCGCCTATACTAGTTGTCCGCCAAAACTTTAAGTTTCTTTTATTAATATTTAACTTTCCTATGTCTATTAAAAATTATCTGTATACTTTCTGTAATGCTTTTGTGCTAAGCTATATTCCGGTTAATTCAAAGATTTAATTATTTGTGTATTTTGCAATAAGTTGAACAATGTTAGTCTAGAAGTTTAGCTTGGCGCCAAAACGGTGGCTTGTGGCGCGCAGCGAGAGTACGGCGGCAGTCAGTCGAGCGCCGACCGCGATACCTTGCACATTCATGTCAGTACAGTGCGGGCCAGGGACAGTTTATAAGTTATGTAATGTTTATATCTGTAACATTACTCAGTCTGTATATTTGTGCTTGGATATACACTCGCATTTCTTCAATAAAAACAAGCACTGGCATCCTACAAAAGCTAAAGTTAATCGTAGTGCAGTATTTTCTAGCCACATTTCAAAACCTCTTTAAGCATCACTTCAGTTACAACGGATGCGCGACCTGTGTGCTTCACCTGCGCAATGGGACATCAACTACGACAGAAGACAGGTTAGTAAAAGAGTGATTTTAGATATGCACTGAAGTTGCATATCGACACGGCACCTGGCGTACAGTGCCGCCCCGTTTACAAACCAGGGGGCACTGGCACGAAGTGCGTTGGTAACATCGTCGAGGGAAGGCATGAAAGAGGGGAGGTGTTTAGGAACTTTGTCAACTATTTTTTTTTTAAAGAAGCCCCGCCGTAAGCCGAGTGTAGTACGATCTTGGTGCCGCCTACTTACATTGCGCGGAGTGACCACAAAGACAAGATAAGAGAAATTAGGGCTCGTACGGAGGCATATAGGCATTCTTTTTTGGGAGTGGAATAGGAAAGGAAATGCCTAGTGATGGTACAGTGTACCCTCCGCCACGCACCTTACGGTGGATTGCGGAATATGTATGTAGATTTAGTGTTGCCTCGAATACAGTTTTATTCGTTATGCTAAAGAGTGTTAAATATTCCGAATCGTCCTCAATTTCGCACAGAAAACGGCGAAAGAGAGGCAAGAAAGTAGATAAAGAGAGACGAGTGGGGGTGTCGCCGGCGTGCTGCGCCTTGGCAAGTGTCCCACCAGAGCTGTTCTCCAGCGAGGTGGGGGCCGGATTTATCTGGCGGCCGTAAAAGCGCTGTCCGTGCGACGGACTAACGAGGGGCGGCGAGCCACTGCCCAGGCAGACTCCAGCGCTGGAGCCGGCTGGAGAGCTCGTGGCGGCAGCTGTCGATAACAGTGCTCCAAGCGGCCACTGTCCGGAGGCCGCTCCACGCTCCAGTGGCTCGATAGTCAGCTGTTCCAGCGGCCGCTGCTGACACTCCAGCTGCGGGGCGTGCGGCGGGCCGGTTCTGTGTAGAGGGGGCCGAGAGTAGCGCAGTGGGACTTCTACACCCATCCCCACAATACGAAATTTTCTTTCTATTAAACTAACTTTTAAATAACCGTTTAACTTACAGAAACATAGCTTAACATAGGGTAACTATATTCTACAAACAGATATATTTAAATTAACTGCAGTATATTAAATTTTAATAGAAGTGCTGGAGAGTTTTGGCGGACTGAGGCTACTAGTAAAAAGTTTTTAATGATTTTAAGAGGAAATATGGGCGGAGTTTCCTACGAGATGGTTCTTTACCGGACAATTTTCTCATGCTTTACTCACGCTACATATTACCTAATGTTGTTCCGAACGTAGTAAAAGGTGTCTTACACAATAAAAATATGAAAGATCAAATAAATGGATACAGATCAGCCCAGATCAGGGACAAACAGATGGAAGTTCAAATGTTTGTACAGCTTATGGGACTTAACTACGGGGTCATCAGTCCCTAAATTTACAAACTACTTGTCAACTACCTTATACTAAAGACGGCACAAATATCCATGCCCGAGGGGGGAATCGAACCCCCGACCTAGTTGCTGTGCTGACCGTGACTGGAGTGCCTCAGTCACCTCGGCCACCTTTTTTTTTTTTTTTTTTTTTTTTTTTTTTTTTTTTTTTTTTTTTTTTGTTCATCAGGTAGATCTATGCTTTGCGGTCGTTTTCATTGTTCGTTCCTTGTCGTTCGTTGATCATTTGGCTCAGCTTTTTTATTACAGAGGACGTTCAGCCCTCTGACCGGGCGCGCTGAGCCACGGCGCCCGGCTCCACCTCGGCCGGCACAGATGGAAGTCACAGCGCGACATGTACGGCGGATGCTCAAGCTGCTCCCACTTGAAGTTGGCCAGTACTCTTAGTTTAACCCTGGAGACGTGTGGACACACGTTATCATGGAGCAGAATCACTCCCTCCGCGAGCAGTCCAGGGTCCAAGCCGTTTGCTCTCGATGGACTTGCGTAGGCTACGCAGTGCCTCACAGTACACGTCACTGTTAATGGTTTTTGCGTGCTTCGGGAATTCCATGAGTATGGGACCCCGTACGTCGATAAAGACGGTGAGTATCACCTTGTCTTTGAGGACACAGCCTTGAACGTTTTAGGGGGAGTTGAAGACACATGCTTCACGTCCCTAGATGTCGCACTACGTTATCACAAAGCGGCATACTCAAATTTCAACCGGTATGGATGTCAAGACGTTCCGTACTTTTTCATTTGAATACCCCTCGTAAATCGGTCGGAGAATATGATAAGTCAAATATTTACAGGTCCATCATATTTCGGGCTTGCAGACGGATCATGTTGACGTATTCCAACGATATTTCGGCTGACAAACATGCAGCTATTTTCAGGTGAGTATGAGACAGAAGATTACTGGTGTGTGTCGTTCTATATATACCGAAGATTGGCGCAGCGGCGCCTGCGCAGTGAGGAGGTACTAGCGCACCCCCTATCGAATTTGGCGCGCTCTGCGGAAGAAGCGGGCCGCGTCTGCTGAATAGTGTACTTACATTCGCGCCCGCTTCTACCGCAGAGCGCACCAAATTCGATACGGGCCCGCTAGTACCATACACACTGCGCAGGCGCCGCCGCGCCAGTCTTCGGTATATATAGAACGACGCACACCGGTAATCTTCTGTCTCGTACTCACCTGAAGATGGCTGCATGTTTGTCAGCCCAAATATCATTGGAAGACGTCAACATGAACCGGCTGCAAGCCCGAAATATGATGGACCAGTCAATACTCCGGGAAAACTTCAAGTTATATTATTGAATGGCATTCGGGAGGACGTAGGTTAAATTTTGCAGCTGACCATCCAGATTTAGTTTATCTCTCATTTCCGTAAACCGTCCCAGACAGTTTCAGGGATGGTTCCTTGAAGGACCACCCGATTCTCTTATTCATCACTATCAATACAACCGAATATTGTGCTCCGTCTCTAATGACCAATCTTCCTTCCTTCCTTTCTTTATTAAGTTACAAGTCCACAGAATTTGTCTTTTATAAGCAGCACATTCTGCTGTCGCAAAGGAAAAGAAGGTAGCCGCATAATAATGCTCCTATCAGAGCACAAAAAATGCAAGAAAGTTCCCATTTAAAAGACTGAAAAAATAATAGGGAACCAGCTGCCAAAGTTCTCATTTCATATCCATCATTAAAAATTTTGTTTTACGAACATAGTAGCACTATTTGTACTGAAGGCGAATACCTGACTGTGACAGTGAAAGAAAGAAAAAACAGTGAGAGGGAGAGAGAGAAAGAAAGAGAGAAGGAATAGGCACAGACATGTTGAGAGACACAGTGGCATTAAAAAATATGTATGGACCAAAAGCAACAGAAAATGTGATGCTGAAGTAATTAATTAGGTAATGACTCAATAAAAGTAATAGATTAGTTTTTTTTTATTTGGATAGAAAAGTAAGTTCTGATCGGCGAAGTAAAGAAGATATAAAATACAGAATGGCTATGTGATGAAGAGTTTTTCCAAAGAAGCGAAATTTGTTGACATCCAGTCTTAATTTAAATATTATGAAATCCTTTCAGAAAGCATTTGTCTAGATTGTAGCATTGTATGGGAGTTGTACATCGACAATGAGTAGTTCAGACAAAAAGATGTAGAAGTTTTCGAAATGTTGTGGTAAGACGAATGGTGAAGATTAAATGTGTAGATAATATAATTAATGATGAGGTGCTGAAGAGAATTGAGGAGAAAAGTATTTTCTGCCAAATACTGACCAAGAAAAGGGATAGATTAGTGAGACGCATTCTGAGACATCAAGGAATCATCAATTTATTAGCATTATAAAGAAATATTTGGGGTAAAAATCGTAGAGGGAGGCTGGGAGATGAATACAGTAAGCAGATTCAAAAGGATGTAGGTTGTGCCGTTTTTATTTGCAGATATAAAAGCTTTCACAGTACATGGTGGCTTGGAGAGGTGCATCAAACCAGTCTGCGGAAAGAAGACCATAACAACAACAACCACTGTGATCCTGCACACAACTACTACAGGAGGATCTCTGAGTCCTCTGACTTATACTGTTCACTTCGTGGACACAGAAATATGTTACTAACACAGATATTACAAATGGACTCAAAGAGGAACACCTTTTAATGAGGATGCTGTATATGTATAGGGGTGTGTAGTACACAGTGAAACACGGTAGACAGTGAAACATTCCATCTCAATTGTATTTTTTTTCTACTTGTTGGTTTCCTTGTATGTTTATTATGATAAGATACATCTTTGACTGTAATGGTGGACAGTTTGCTTGATTATTCTTGTTTCTATACGTTATTATTGGTTTCCGGTGGTCAGAACGTACAGTAACCATCTCTTTGCAAGTTTAATATTTTCGGTATAACATACACTTAAAAGAAATATTATGTTTTGTGATAATATACACATCTTTAGCTATATATTGACCAGTTTTAAATTTGGAAGATACGTAGAGTAAGACTTGTGACTAACTTTTCAGTTTATGGTGACTTTGGTACACAGTGAAACACTTGTATTATGTGGTACACAGTGAAACAGGACCATTGGCCTATGACTCCTCCTAACACCAGAGCGAGCAGCTGTTGAAGAAAGGACTGAGAAAAAGGACAGAGCTGGAAGAAAAGGAGAAAAGAAGTATGAAGAGAGTCAACAATCAAAAAAATAAGTGGTGTGTAAGTGAAACAGTTTCAAGTGAAAGTGATGAAGAAAGTGACAAAGTTGAAGGCCATCCTGTGAAACAGAGATAAGTGTATCATTACATCTTTTTAACTTCAAGGGGACATTATGATTCGTGACTACATTTTAGTGAAATTCCAAAACAATGTATATTTTGTAGCTAAAGTCTTGAAATCAGTCGTTTGTTGCACTGAGTATGAAATCTCATACCTTCCAAAAAGGGGGAAAAATATATATACTGGTTTTGTATTCCCAGTTGCGGAAGACAGTCTGTGTTTCACATAAGGACATTTCAATGATTTTGGCACTTGCGATGCCTATGGTTATGAAGAGACTCTCCAACTACCGGTATATTCGTTTTCCAATCAATTTTGGTGGACTTAATATTCACTGAACTAAATTTAGTATATGTGAATGTTTATACATACATTTAACAAAGACATTTATGTTTTATAAGTCAGTCAGCAAGTAATAAATATAAAAAATGGCAGCTGTTTCACTGTGTACTATACTCGGTACACAGTGAAACATATGCGGAGGTTGTTTAAAATTGTTATTTGACTTACTAATTAGTAGCAAAATTATTATTTTTTTGTTCCAAAATATTGACAAAGTATTGTTCTTTCAAGTAAATTAGGAAAATGTTTTTGAGTAGCATTTTATACGAAATAATCCAAAGGGTAATTTTTGTTTCACTATGTACTACTCTCCCCTACTTCATTACAGGGAGTGAGAGGGTGAAAGTATATCTGCGTTGAAACAGCGTGATTATGTACAGACACCAAAATATTTGCTCAGGACTGAGGGAAATGGTCCTTCACCTTACCGTCACTCTTTAAAATGGAAACACTTGCCATTCTGTGATCCGACAGGAGAGTTTTTCAGCTGTTAGTAAAACTGACTTGTTGTTGTTGTTGTTGTGATCTTTAGTCCGGAGACTGGTTTGATGCAGCTCTCCACAATACCCTATCCTGAGCACGCCTCTTCATCTCCACATAAGAACGGCAACCTACATCTGTCTGAATCTGCTTGCTGTATCCATCTCTTGGTCTTCCTCTGCGATTTTTACCCCACATACTTCTCTCCGATGGTAATTCACAATTCCTTGATGTCTAAGAATGTGTCCTACTAATCGTTCGTTTCTTTTAGTCAAGGTATGCCAGAAATTCCTTTTCTCCCCAATTCTGTTCAGTAGTTCCACATTAATTACGCGATCAACCCGCCTAATCTTCAGCATTTTTCTGTAGCACCATATTTCAAAAGCCTCTATCCTCTTCCTGTCCGCACTGTTTATCGTCCATGTTTCACTCCCATACAAAGCAACATTCCACACAAATGCCTTCAGAAAGGACTTCCTTAAGCTTAAATCAATATTCGATGTTAACAAATTTCTCTTTTTCAAGAACGCTTTTCTACCCATTTCCATTCTTCATTTTATATCCTCTGTTCTGCGACCATCATTTCTTATTTTACTGCCCAAGTAACAAAACTCATCTACCTCCTTAATTATTTCGTTACCTAATCTAATTCCTTCAGCATCGCCTGATTTTCTTAGGCTGCACTCCACTACCCTTGTTTTGCTCTTGTTAATGTTCATCTTATATGCACCTTTCAGCACACTGTTCACTCCGTTCAATTGCTCTTCCAGGTACTTTCCTGTATCTGACAGAATTACTATGTCGTCGGCAAAACGCAATGTTTTTAAAACTTCCCCCTGAACTTTAATTTCTTCTCCAAATTTCTCCTTGCTTTCCTTTATAGCTTGCTCAATGTGCAAATTGAATAACATTGGAGAAACGCTACAACCCTGTCTTACTCCCTTTCCAAGCACTGCATCCCTTTCATGCTGTTCAACTCTGACAACCGCTGTCTGGTTTTGGTACAAGTTGTAAATCACCTTACGCTCCCTATATTTTACTCCTCTTTGCTTCAGAACTTGAAAGAGTTTATTCCAATCAACATTGTCAAAAGCCCTCTCCAAATCTACAAACGCTAGATATGTAGGTTTGCCTACTATCTATCTTCTAGGATAAACCGTAAAGTGAGTATTGCCTCCCGTGTTCCTACATTTCTCCTGAACCCAAACTGATGTTCCCCGAGGTCGGCATCTACCAGCTTTTCCATCCTTCTGTAAATAATACTGACTTGATAGTGAGCAAATTGTTGGCGTTAGCAAGGCAGTTGGGCAAGGATGCTAGTGTGTAGAACAGTGGGCAGGCAGCCAGGCAGGTAACCACTACTAACCAGTGATGGCCAGCGCGTGGGCGTGCAGGACGTCCGGCACGGCCAGCCAGTCCATTCAGCTGCCGGCCGGTGATTTATGTGGGCGGGGGAGGGGCGGCCGTGTGTTGACCCCACACACCGAGGGGTGGGGAGGGGTATGAGCCGGCGGGGGGGGGGGGGGGGGCAACTGTCAAGACCTGTCGCTGCCTCTGGCCGTTTATTTACTTCACCCTCTAAGCCGTGCTCGAAGCGGTCAGTACGAGTCGTTTGGAGAACATGCAGCTCATTGTTTTCAGAAGTCATTGTTTTAAAATATTGACAGGGAGACGCTGATGGCAGAAGGAAAAGCTCACATTTCGGTGGTCCAAGTTGAGTTTATCTGCAGGTCGCTTAAACGAACACAAAATCTGCAGAATTGGCGATCTTACACAGAAGCTCGAAATTTAGCCAATACTTCAATGCGAGATGCTTACAGTACTTTCCGCAACGAAACTCTTTCCCGAAATTTGACTGAGAACACAAACAGATTTTGAAATAAATCGCAATTTGCGATCAGTTATGGCTTCGCTGTACTAGGTTTGGATGGAATACCAAAGTGCGGCGAATGAAAATTTGAAAGCGGCCGGGATTCGAACCCGGGATCTTGTGCTTACTAGGCAGACGCGTTGACCACTCCGCCACCGAGGACATAGTGACCAGCCCGACTGCAGAGGACTCTTCCCAGCACGTCTCCCGCCACACCCAAATCTCCATTCGCCACGCTGTCTCTTTCCTATTACCACAGAACATATAGACGTTTCGGTCAACTTAACAGTCGCCTTCTTCTGGGTATAATGATTTTAGATGGTTGTTACTCGTCACTATATTTTGTCATTACTGTCAACTGATACATTACTTCATAATTTTAAAATCATCGATGTCGATTTTACAATTATGTAGTAATGGCACAGTCGGCAGTAATAAAATTAATATATTGACGCGGAACTGTTATCATGTGGGATGTGATACAAAACATAGATATGGGAAAATATTTTTTCAGACATTGGTTACAATTGTAATTTTTGTGTGATACGGTATGATTTTTGTTGTCAGAACACTTCACTTGAGTTTTAAATAGTGTTTAGTTAGAGCGAGCCGGCCGCGGTGGCCGAGGGGACTGAGGCGCTCCAGTCACGGTCTGCACGGCCACTACGGCCGGTGGTTCGAATACCCCCTCGAGCATTGATATTTGTGACGTCCTTAGTGTTAGCTAGTTCATAAGTAGTTTGCAAGTTTAGGGACTGATGACCCCGTAGTTAAGTCCCATAAGCTATACAAAAACATTTGAACATTTTTGAAGTTAGAGCGAGGCACCATAGTAGTAAAAAAGTCATGCTCGTTGCACTCCGATAGAGTGTGTGATGACTTCGGACTGCCAGTAAAGTCGCACACCTGCGTGGCGTCGACAATATGAGGTTATCAATCTGCTCTTGAGGGATATTTATCCATTGTACCATGAGTGCAATATCCAGCTCTGCAACCGTTGTGGTAGGTGCTGATCTCGCTGCAATGCGTTTGCAGTGCATCCAAGACGTGATTACTCAGGTTTATGTCCGAAGAACAATCTGGCCATTCCATTAATTCAATTCCCTCAGCTTCATGCATTTTGTTCAACAGTGCAGCTCTGTGGGGACGAGCGTTATCTTATCGTCCACTAGAAGGAACCCATCTTCTATGGCACCAGCATAGGGCACAAGAAAACGTAGAAGGATGTCGTCTCTATACCTCTAAATGACATAGAGGTCCGTACGTCCGCCAATACTGACTCCTGCCCACAGCATTCGTCTACCACCACGGTTAGGTGATGTTTCCAGCACATTAGCAAGATTGTTCCGTGTACTACGCGCTCTCCAAATGAGGGAACGACGATTGTCAGGCTGAACACAATATCTTGAACCCGGCGCCATTCCTTACTATTCCAACACAGATGTTCTTCCGCCCAGTTTATGTGGGCTAAATATTGTCGTGGTTTTAATTTACACACACAGTACGCCTACTTGCGTAGAGCGCACATTTCGGAAGGCGATATGTTTATGTTGTTATGTTGTTATTGCGCGTCCTGTGCAGCATGGAGGATACGTCGCAGCTGAATTTCATTCAGCCTCTTGTCTGGACGGGCAGATTATCAGAGATAACAGTCATCTCTTCCTGACGTTACCATGAACGATCTAAGATTGCCTTTTTTTTTTAACGGTTCCGATCGTCTAAAATCGCGTCCAGGCTATGGAAATTAGACGTTGCGCCACTTCAATAGCTGCAGCCAAATCCCCCTGTTCCGCTTCTAACTTTCCTATAGCGCCCAGCCGTAGCTTCGGGCGAGTTACATTGTTGTTGTATTGCAGTACCTGCTCTCTGCACTATTCAAACCCCACTGCATGTGTAATTCGTTTTGCTACACAAGTCAACACCAACTGCTTTGTAGCAACTTTCTGTTATTATCACTATCTCGGTTACCGTGATGTTGTTGTACGTTGAACCGACAGTATCACGGAGGACAACCTCCGACAACAGTCTCGGAATGTTATTTTCTAAAATCACCTATAGGAGACAAGGTTCTGTTTAATTCACCTGCTGTATTCAGGCAGTAATTATTAAATACTGTATATGTATCTGACATTATGCACTGACTTTATATCCTCAACAGTGTGCTGTTGACCAGATACTTCCTTCACGACTGACCATATAGTTTTTATTTTATCCTGAGAATTATCTACTCTTTCTTCTTACCCATACTTCTTGCCTTCTTAATGATATTTCTCAGAACATTACAATACTGTTTGTAATGCGCTACTGCTGCTTGATTCTGACTGCTTTTAACATTTTGATATAATTGTCGCATTGTTCTACGCGATATTCTTTTTCCTTCTGTCAGCCATCCAGGATGCCTATTAGTAGCTTGTTTTGAGCGTTCTAATGGAAAACAGCGTTAGAAGAGCGTGAGAAACATGTTAAGGAAATCATATTTATTGTCTATTATCAGCGCTACATAAACCGTGCCATTCTTGTTCCTTAATTAGTTTTCAAAACCTCTCTATTTCAATTGGTTTAGCTTTTCTAAGTAGTTTACTATTATATTTTTAATAGATGCTTGAGCACAAAACCCATTTAAAGTTACAATTTTTGTATCGTGTCCTGAAAGGCCATTTCACTATTCCGTTAAGAGAGTGGTCTTGTTAATAATAAAGAATGAACAAAAATGTTGTCTACGGTTTTCTGTTCCCTTTTACTCTAGTTGGAAAGAATATTGTTTGCATTAGGTGATAGGAATTGAAGAGATTTTCTTTGGTTAACCACACATATAATGCTGAAATTCGAGTGTTGACTGGTTCTCGATGTGCTTTTTGGATAGACCATCCGGCTGAAGTTTTGCAATATTACTAGTAGACATTAATTATGGCCACAACACTGAACTGTTTCGAAACCTAAAAATGTAAAGTCAGTTGCACCAGCCTCTACCGCAAGTCAAGCAGCAACAGCTGCAGACTATGTGTAACGTGAACGCACGTTTCCTCTGAAGTTTTCAGATGTGTTACTTTAAGAAAAATAACTTTACCAAGCATTATTTGCCAAAGTAAATAGAACTACATCTCAATTTTGTTGATCTGCGAAAGGATTTTGACTTTGCCCCACTACGGAGCATTTTAAAGAAATAGGTAATCAGTAAAATATACTTACTGGAACAACAAGCACGTACGGAGATGATAAGGCCATACTTTTCAGATCGGAATTTGCACCTGTGCACCATTTATAACATTATATAAAATTCTATCTGGTTTCAGCCAACTTACCGTCCCTAGTGCTATGTGGGCATTGTGACCGTTTATAACGAGAGCAGTTCTGGGACCAGATAGACAGTGGAAATCCCATGTTCGGGATCTTGTTCTAAAACTAAATTCTCCTTTATTTACCTTTAGAACAATATCTGAAATATGTGCCTTTTCAACACGAAAAATTGTCTACTATGCTTACTGGAACAACAAGCACGTATGGAGATGATAAGGCCATACTTTTCAGATCGGAATTTGCACCTGTGCACCATTTATAACATTATATAAAATTCTATCTGGTTTCAGCCAACTTACCGTCCCTAGTGCTATGTGGGCATTGTGACCGTTTATAACGAGAGCAGTTCTGGGACCAGATAGACAGTGGAAATCCCATGTTCGGGATCTTGTTCCAAAACTAAATTCTCCTTTATTTACCTTTAGAACAATATCTGAAATATGTGACTTTTCAACACGAAAAATTGTCTACTATGCTTTCTTTCATTCACTTATGACGTACGGCGTTAGGGGTAACTCGACTGATACAAAAAGGATATTTCTAGCTCAGAAATGGGAGGTACGAGCTATATATGGTGTAAGTTCACAAACGTCATGTTGTTTGTTGTAAATAATATCAGCTTATTCACACGAGTTAGGAGCTTTCACTCGGTGAATACTAGACAGAAGTCGAATCTAGATTTGCATTACACCACCTTGACACTTGTGCAGCATACATTTTCAGTTAGCGACCACAAGAATTCAAGAATCTTAGTACCAAACCACACGCTTTCAAAATTAGATATAAGAGTTACCTCATGGCTCACACCTTTTATTCCGTCGAGGAACTCCTATAATATTCAATCAATTAAGCTAATTGCCTTTTTTCTTATTGCTTCTTATCACTTAATCTTAAGATTTTCGTGTGCATCTACTTAAAGTTTTTCTATTACTTTTCTTGTGTTAAACTTCATGTATTGACTTGATCCATGATCATGGAGTCTTACTCTTGAATTAGGTCCTGCGGAACAGAAAACCATATTATTATTATTATTGTTATACTTGACTATGGTACTGGAAAATCGGCTTGGAAAATACATACCGATGCCGGAAATAGGCATTACATACTGTTCCCATTGTAGAAGACGAAATAGTAAATCCGTAAGCAGGATATGACTTATACGCTTGAAAAGTAACTTGAAGAATATCGGCCGCGGCTGAATAGTCATGAGCACGTAGGCGCCTGGCAGTGCTGCGCGTGGCCGTTTTCTGTCGGAGGTTCGAGTCCTCCCTACGGCATGGACGTGTGTGCTGTTCTTAGGATAAGTTAGTTTATGTAGTTTGTAAGTTTAGAAACCTATGACCACTGCAATTAAGTCCCATAACTTTACGAACATTTGAACATTTTTTGAAGAATTTTGTAATTGGTGTTTGGAAATTAATACTGAGAAAGCAAAGTATATAGTAATGAGAGATAAAGGACAAAACAGAACTAAAGAGAGGGAAGTTGAAAAATGTGAGTGATTATGAATATATAGGAGTTATCTTTGGTGAATACGGGATGAGAGGGGCACAAGGAAGAAGATAGGGTAAGTGAGAACATTATTAAGACTCTACATCCCATATTGTGGAATAACAGCTTGTCTATTGCGACAAATAATAAATACTTAAGGCATTAATAGAACTGTCACGGCGTGTGAGTCGGAAGTGTGGCTCATATATAAAAAATAACAACCGAAACTACTTTCTGCAGATAATTCATACAGAAGAAAATGACATTCATTACGTTTGAAATAAAATAATTAGTGGACGTATGACAGCCACAGAAACAGACACAATTAATGACAAAAATTGGATTGGTATGGACATCTGTACAGAACACTAAAGGATGGTAATGTAAGCATGGATCCCACCAGAAAGAAATTAGCGAAATAGTCCACGTAAGTAGTAGAGAAATAGTATTTACGAGACAATGGAGGAACGAGGATTGGAAGATGGCGATAGGATAGACAAGAACCGATGCCACTGAACAAGCAAGAAGCACCAATGGTATTGCAAACACTCGCAATATTAATAAAACTCTGTACATGACATCGTAAATTCGTTTATGCATTGTGGGCTCCCCACCAAGTGAAACCGACTTAGAGGAAGTTCAAAGAAGGACAGCTCGTTTTGTATTATCGAGTGTCGAATACCTCGGTAAACAATTTCCGTCTTTTGTGACACTGTAAACTGCAACAATAAAACTGTGAAAACCGCTTACAACACCGCGCAGAAGGTTTTGCGTGGTGCAGATACAAACAGTAATCCTGAAAATAATTGCCTTGCCTCCCATTACTGTTGTAAAGATCATTAATCTTCCTTAAATACCTCCTATACAGATATATCGGCCAGTTACACTTTAGTACATGTACAGACAAGTGAAGGGCTTCTTATTACATTTTGTAGAGTAACTTAGGTAATGGGTAGACACTGGTGCGTAAACATATAGCTACACGAACAGTGTCACACAACTATTCTTACATGCACGATCACTTTTCCTGCTCCCAATATACAAACGTCCATTAAATGGGCAGTAAAACCCGCTAATTAAACACGTAAATCTCGCTTGTGTTTTTTACGGCTTCTGCCGCCGGAGGGAGCCAATTGCATTTCTGGCGGCCACGTGGTGGTCCTGAGTGGCGTTAACGTCCCTGAGAGGGCTCCAACGTCGCACTTTGGGCAGATTGGGGTTTGAAAAATGGCGGGATTAGCACCCGCTGCCACGCCCAAGCAGCGATAAAAACAAAGTAGAAGCTATTAAACGGGAAGGACAAAGACAGTAGTTTAACCGATAATGACACTAGATGGTTTCTTTCTGGGACATTCCGTTACAGGCAAAGAGCGGTGAATACATTAAAGAATCATCAGTTATGACGTATATAAATTACTACCACATTTTCTCTCTCTGCTGATTTCCTACAATTAAAATTATTACAGTAATCAGTTTTACTTTCATTTCCTATAAACAGCCATGCACTTTTATGGAGTTTAGTAATTCGTTTCTAGAGAAAATCAATTGATTTGTTATGTATTTAGCTGGTAGATAAGCAACTACTCAGGAAATTTAGAATTTGTATTGATTGTTTTACAACCAGTAAACCCCCTGCTTCCATAAATAATCGATCCCCCAAGTACAGAACTGCGTTACATATCTGATTACCACACAAATGAATTAATATTGTCTATTGGCATGTAACAGAGATACAACTTAGAATGGATTAAATTGTGCTTAAAGCTGTGCTAAAGTCACTAAGTACTCTCATTATCAATCACTGGAATAATATACGGTAATTCTCACTCCTTATTAGGCAAAAGTAACTGTTTTACGTATCTCTGTGTTTCTCATACATCTCGTAAACTGTGTGTCGTACTTTGACAAAATTTCACCGGTAACACTAAAGACAGAATAAAATAAAAGAACTTAATCAAGCACAAAGGATATGAAGTTTGGAACATAAATAGTAGCAACTACTTATTTACAAACGATATAAGAGCGTTACATGTTTTCACTTGTTACTGTCCCTCAAAGTAGTCACTAGCATTGTGTATAATCCGTTGCCAGCGATGTGGAAAGTGTAGTTTACCGTTAGCAGAATCTGTTCTGTTGATGGTGCGAATGGAGCTTTCTACTGCCTGTCGAATCTCTGGAACAGTTCTGACGCGAATGCTACGAACAGGGCCGGCGCAAGGCACGTGCGAAACGTGCGGCCGCACGGGGCGACACTTCCCGAGGGGCGGCAAATCTGCCGCCCCCTTTTTTACTTTATTTTATTATTATTATTATTACATTTATATTTTTAAAACAAACAACATTCATGCCCAAGAGGGGATTCGAAACCAAACCTCGGAGAGAGCGGCTTCGGAAACTGTTGCATGGCGCCTCGACTACCTGCTGGCCGCCCCTCTTGAACAAGGGGACGGAGCTTAAGGAACTTAACTGCGGGGCCATCAGACCCTAAAATTACAAACTACTTATGAACAAGCTTATACTAAAGACGACACAAACGTCCATGCCCGAGTGGGGATTCGAACCCCGAGCCGGACGGCCGCGCGCACCACAACACGGCGCTCCAGTACGCGCGGCTGATCCGCCGCGGTCTGTGGCAGCACCATCGTGTTTACTCCGGACGAAAGGAGAGGGGGAAGCAGTCTGGCGTACACGCCAGTATTCTAATTAGTGGAGCGCTGTTAAGCGCAATTAATTTTGCAGAAGACGACATCTAATTTGTAAATTCGAATGCAGTGTTCGATACTGCGGTTACATGTTAAGCCTGAAGGGTTAAAGACATTGGTAGTAAGCCTGGCACAATTTGGTTTTCGACGTATTTTTGGAAATTTTTTCTATCTGTTTCTGAGTGATAGTCGGACGTTTTGGTTTTTGAGCCATGAAACTCCTGTCTCCGCCTGAATGAACAACAATTAAACTGACAGGCAGTTTTGTTAGACAATATTACTCGCACACTATCACTTTGCCAACATTTATTTACTGTCTAATGCGTGTGAATCCATGTTTCATCTAAACAAACTACTGGTCGCTTTGATTCCGATGAAAACCCGAGATAGTATGGTCTTTCAGCAACATGCCCTCTCGTCCTGCCGTGGCGGAGTGGCGGAGAGCATTGAGGCGCTATGCTCCGATGCGCGAGGCCGTTCTCCGTCGGGGGTTCGAATCCTCCCTCGGACATGGATGTTTGTGCTGACTTTAGTATGAGGTAGTTTATATGTAGTTTGCAAGTTTAGGGACTGATGACCCCGCAATTAAGTCCCATAAACTTAACAAACATTTGAACATCTCGTCCGCCAAAACAATGGAGCCGTTTATGATGCACTGGTTCAGATATCAGAAAAAAAGTTCAAATGTTTGTTACGCTTACGGGACTTAACTGCAGGGCCATCACTCCCTAAACTTACAAACTACTTATGAACTACTTTATATTAAAAACAACACAAACATCCATGCCCGAGGGAGGACTCGAACCTCCGACACGGTAGGTCGCGCGATCTGCAACATGGCGCTCTAGACCGCTCGGCTACTCCCGCGCAGCATACCAGAAGAATTCGATGGCATGACCGCCCCCGACCGTAGCGGCCGTGCAGACCGTGATTGGCGCGCCGCAGTCCCCTCGGTTACCGCGGCCGGCATTTACTCCACCTTATTCAGTGCAATCAAATGTCATCCGTCCGTAGAATTGCGTCTGAGCCTTATTTGAAGCGTTCCAGCACGCAGAAAATACTGAGAGAGAGCCTACACATGTTTCCATTGAAAATTCAAACGCACCAGGCCATATACGTACGAGCTGTGTAACAAAGGGTTGCCTTTGCTAATCAGATGCTCACAATGACTGATAGTGAATGATTTGATGTTGGCTGCATCTGGTTTACAGATGGAGCACACTTCCACCTGAATGGATAAGTGAATAAGCAGAACTGGCGAAAAGCCATACTGTGGTGTGAAGCGAAACCCCTGTGTTCTCCTAAAGTTACTGTGTGGGCTAAGGTATGCAGCAGAGGCATTATTGATCCTTTTTCATTCTAAACGGTCACTGTTGCCCGTTACGTTGCAATTTTGGAACAACTTGTCGCCTCACAGCAAGCGTTAGACGATCGATCAGGTACTGAATGGTTTATGCAAGATGGAGCCCGACTACATCGAACCGAACAAGTGTTTCGCTCTCTTGAGGAATACTTCGGGAATCGAGTCATTGCTTTGGAATATCCCAAATTTACTGGCAGGTATGGATTGGCCTCCATATTCGCCGGAGTTGACTCCCTGTGACTTTTTTTCTGGGGCACAGTGAAAGATGTGGTCTACCCAGAGCATCCCGCCACGCTGGACGAGCTTGAATCGGCGATCTCTGTGGTATGTGAATCCATTCGGTTGAGACACTACGAAATGTGATGGCGAATTTCATTCTTCGTTTGCGCCACCTCTGTAGAGCCAATGGTGAACATTTTGAAAACATTGTGATGTGATTGTTTGCAAAAAGTGTTTTCATGCGATTATTTCACTTATGTGTGCTGACATGAGGTGTACAGCGTACAGCGCCATCTGTTAGCAGCTTTGGTAAGTATTATTTCAAACTGCTGTATAAACTTCTTACAGCTTTCACAATAAACATACCGTTTACTGCACTCCTCCATCGATCTTTGTTTTCGAGATATTTAATTCTGAAATCAGGGAGCCCTTTTCTGGACACCCTGTAAAATGTTTGAAATACATATACCTTCGGAATGAAATAATTTCTAAGCGGTTTTCTGACAAAGGACAACAATCTGTACCTTAAGCATGAGACATGGATTGCTTGTTACATCCACTTCAAAACTGTACTAATTATCCTACTTTTGTTCAGTTATGTTTACTTCATTGCTTCAGTGTATAAAGATATCGAATATATAGCCAAATTTTACATTGGGATTCTATTTAAAGCCTCGGTGGAGTGGCCGAGCGTCCGAAGGCGCCTAGCTGCGGAGCGCACCGCTGCTGGCCGTCGGAGGTTCGAGTCCTCCCTCGGACATGGGTGTATTTATTGTCCTTAGCATAAGTTACTTTAAGTAGTTTGTAAGCGTATGGGCTGATGACCAGAGTAGTTAAGTCCCACAGATTTACAAACAATTGAACGTATTTAAAGTAGATCTTCCTATTCAGTGCATAAAGGGGATTTGTTGACAGTTTGTTAAGTCATTTTTATCACTGTCACACTTTCTCAAGGTGAAACATTTCTTCTACATATTTTAATAATTACATACAGACCCAGAATGTAAAAACCAAATGTATAATTTTTGCAGGTTATGAACGTTTGGTTGTATCTCCCAAGTCAATGGTCGAATTACATCCGTAGTAGATTTATAAGAGCGTTATTAAATGAGACCATGGAATTCCACATTTATTTGTTTATTATGAAAAAAGACAGCAGATAGTTATTATATTTAAGATCAAGTACACGAGTTAATTGAAATTTTCCTCAGACAGAAATACGAACGATATCGGTCACTGCGCATCAGTAATTTAAATACGAAATTGCCGTGTGTAGGCTTGAATTCTTTATTAATTAAGATCTTTATGTAATATGAAAGAACTTTCATGACACACAACATTCGTGTAGGGAAATAAACATCAAATTGGTACTCTTCTGCAATATACGTAACGGCAAGGTTTTCCTGGTAATGGTGCCGAGTAACACGTGACGTACAACTGACCAATGGTAAGGCACCATTGTCGGCAATCCACACATAAAAGGTTGTCGCTACTTACTGTATGCAGGGCCTTAAGCAGAACATTCCGGCTCAGAAGTGTTTTCGTTCTTGCACACGATTTAATGAGTGAGTGCTGTTGAAAAGAAATCAAATAAAAACAAGTAAATAAAAATAATGATTAGAGATATTGCTGAAGTTGTGTGATGTGTTTCATACTGTAATGGCAGTGCGATCGGTTTTGGCAGGCCAGATGTTTGAGAAACGATCAGTGTGAATTGAGCGGTAGCTCTGATGGTGGTGGTGTTAGCGAGTTGGCTGCACTGTTGCTCCCGGTACAGTTATCAGTGGAGAGCGTAAGACGGGTGAGTGACGCCCTGTTATATTGTACCGAGTCCATAGACCGAATTCAAGGGACGCTAGTTCTCCATGCCGCGCCCAAGTGCACCGTTTGTAGGTGCAAATCACGCTTTTTATCAGTAAAATTGGTGATCTAGTTAACGTTTGTGTCGGACTCTGCTCAAAAGGTTAAGGCATTGTAGAATCTTACTTGGAAGTGATTAGGATTGGGTGAGGTGGAGTTTGAGACTTGGAGGGAAGAGATAGTTTAATCTGCCGAGTGACTTACCTGTCACTACGTTCCGACATGAGATGGGCAATAGACGTTGTTCAGCCGAACGTACGAATCCATTAGTATTCGCGTTTCGTAAAGCAGACTGAATCCTCTTCTGTGGAGTCTATCGTCGAAACGATTAAATTTTTGTGATTCTCTGTTGTATTAGAAAAGATTGCGGTGTGTTAAAGGTGCTTCCGCAGGTGATTTACTAATGCTTTCTTCTAGGAAAAACATTTTTACATGTTGCTCCAAAGCTGCTTTTTGATTGAAATGCTGACTCGTTTCGGCCTTCGCCCATTTTCTTGCGCCACATTCTTTTATATTTGGACACTGTGTAGGTGTCACGCTCATTATTTCAAAATACGACGGCAGAACTTAAATAGTGGAAACTACACTACTGGCCATTAAAATTACTACACCAAGAAGCAGATGATAAACGGGTATTCATTCGCCAAATATATTATACTATAACTGACAAGTGATTACATTTTCACGCAATTTGGGTACATAGGTCCTGAGACATCAGTACACAGAACAACCACCTCTGGCTGTAATAACAACTTTGATACACCTGGGCATTGAGTCAAACAGAGCTTGGATGGCGTGTACAGGTACAGATGGCCATGCAACTTCATCACGATACCACAGTTCATCAAGAGTACTGACTGACGAATTGTGACGAGCCAGTTGCTTCCCAACCATTGACCAGACGTTTTCAGTTGGTGAGAGATCTGGACACTGTGCTGGCCAGGTCAGCAGTCGAACATTTTCCGTATCCAGAAAGGCCCGTACAGGACCTGCAACATGCGCTCTTGCATTATCCTGCTGAAATGTAGGGTTTCGCAATGAGAGAATGAAGCGTAGAGCCACGGGTCGTAACACATCTGAAATGTAACGGCCACTGTTCAAAGTGCCGTCGATGCGAACAAGTGATGACCGAAACGTGTAACCAATGGCACCCCATATCGTCACGCCGGGTGATACGCCAGTATGGCGATTACGAATACACACTTCCAATGTGCGTTCACCGCGATGTCGCCAAACACGGATGCTGTAAACTGATCCTAGATTCATCCGAAAACAAGACGTTTTGCCATTCGTGAAACCAGGTACGTCGTTACGGACACCATCGTAGCCGCTCCTGTCTGTGATACAACGTCAAGGGTAATCGCAGCCATGGTCTCCGAGCTGATAGTCCATGCTGCTGCAAACGTCGTCGAACTGTTCGTGCTGATGGTTGTTGTCTTGCACGATCCGTTACAGCTATGCGGATATGGCCTGTCATCTCGACTGCTAGTGTTACGAGGTCGTTGGGATCCAGACGGTGTTCCGTATTGCCCTCCTGAACCCACCGATTCCATATTCTGCTAACAGTCATTGGATCGCGACCAACGCGAGCAGCAATGTCGCGATACGATAAGCTACAATACGACCTTTATCAAAATCGGAATCGTGATGGTACGCATTTATCCTCCTCACAACACGAGGCATCACATCAACGTTTCACCAGGCAACGCCGGTCAACTGCTGTTTGTATATGAGAAATCGGTTGGAAACTTTCCTCATTTCAGCACGTTGTAGGTGTTGCCACTGGCGCCAACCTTGTGTTAATGTTCTGAAAAGCTAATCATTTGAATATCACAGTATATTCTTTATGTCGGTTAAATTTCGCCACCTTCGTGGTGTAACAATTTTAATGGGCAGGGGTTTATTTATTCACAACCGGTACAAAAGCGTTACATGTGATCACCTGTTTCTGTCCTTCAAAAATTTTACCAGCGTTGTGGAGAACTCGTGCCAGCGATGTGGAAGGCGTAGTATACTGTTAGCAGAGCCTGTTCTGTTGATGCTGCAAATAGAGCGGTCTACTGTATGTCGAATCTCTGGAACAGTTGTGAAGCGAGTGCCACGAAGTGGTTCCTTCATCTTCGTAATCAAATCAAAGTCACAAAGACGTAAGTTCTGGGAGTATGACGAATGATAGAGTACTTTCGAGTCCCATCGACCGAGCAGAGCAGCCACAGCTTGCACCGTATGCGCCAGCGCATTGTCGTGCAAATGATGGGTAGTGTCCGCAAAATGTGTTGCCGCTATTTCGCAATGCTAGGGATGCTCCAAAAACGAACAGTAATTCTGTACATTGACGGTCTGCTGTGGAGGAACGTAATGCTTCAGGATACATACGTTAGATCCCTCGCTGACGACTGTGTACCCCTCGATGTGCGCACGTCGGTGAGGTGGGACGGGCGAGTCCATTTACTCGGAGTTAAGTCAACAACGTGTGCTACCAGCGACAATAGTAGATTCCATCGTACATTGTCTCCACAGTCTCCTAAGTTCCAACTATCATAGAAAAGTCTTTCCTAGAATATAAGAGCTGCAAAACACGGCATATTAAAATTTTTTGAATGATATTTCTGTTATCACATGGTTCCCTAGCTGACTTTATTGTAACTAGCAGTAGTAGCTCAACTGAACTGCGTTGTAAGATCTTAGAACAGAGAATTACTGAAGGGTTGCAATGTAATAAATCAGAATGCGTTTCGAGTGCAGTGACAGAAAGTAGTTTGTGGTGTCTACAATATATAGATTCAAACGATTGTTAAGGCGTTGGAAATTGATACCTTAGGTAAACTGATTTTTTTCTGGTTGTGTATTTTGGCATTACATTGAAAAGTTCTGCTCCTCATGGTCTCAAAATCCCCCGGAGGACTTCGAGATTTACGAAGTTAATGGCGAATCGATAAAGATAAAAATCTGTACGCAGCCGGGATTCGAACCTGGGTCTCCCACTTTTTAGACACTATTCCACAGGGGACACATCCGTCATCAGAAATGCATGGACTAATCAAGCACGCCTCCCGCCAGATACGAGTTCTCAACTTTCCTCTGCTAAATATTACTCAAACTCGTGGTATTTGTTACCTATTCCCTTAGGAGTAAGGGCCTAGGTGTGGCTCCGCAGTGAAGAAACGACCATTGCCCGTCTTCGGTAATCATATAAGTCCGAAAGAAAACACACACACGTGTATATATATATATATGATTTAAAATAGATTTAGAAACCAGGTTGTAAACTGTAAGACATATCCAGGGGCAGATATAGACTCTGACCATAACTTATTGGTTATGAACTGCAGATTAAAACCACCAGAGGTGGTTGAGAGTATCAGAGGGAGCATTAGGAAAGGATTGGCTGAAACGGGGCAAAGTAATATAGTAGAAGAAGAATGGGTATCACTGAGAGATAGGGTAGTGAAGGCTGCAGAGGACCATATAGGCAGAAGGACAAGGCCTAATAGAAATCCCTGGATAACACAGGATATACTGAACTTAATTGATGAGAGGAGAAAATATAAAAAATCAGCAAATGAGACAGGGAAAAGGGAGTACAAACGTCTGAAAAATGAGATTGACAGGAAGTGCAGACTGGCTAAGCAGGAGTGGCTAGAGGACAAATGCAGAACCATAGAAGAATGCATAACTAGGGGAAAGATAGGCACCGCCTACAGGAAAATAAAAGAGATTTTTGGAGGCATAAAAGCAGCTGTATGAATATCAAGACTCAGACGGAAAAGCAGTACTAAGCAAAGAGGGAAAAGCTAAACTTTCGAAGGAATATATAAAGGGCCTATACAAAGGAAATAAATTTGAAGGCAGTATTCTAGAAAAGGAAGACGAAGTGGAGGAAGATGAGATAGGAGATATGATACTGCGAGAAGAATTTGACAGAGCTCTGAAGGACACGAGTCGAAACAAGGCCCCTGGAGTGGATGATATTCCGTCTGAACGACTGATGTCGGTAGGAGAGCCAGTCGTGAAAACCTTGTATCACCTGGTATGCAAGATGTATGAGACAGGGAAAATACCTTCCGACTTCAAGAAGAATATTGTAATACCAATTCCAAAGAAAGCAAATGCAGACAAATGTGAAAATTGCAGAACTATCAGTTTAATAAGTCATGGTTGCAAAATACTAACGCGAATTATTTACAGACGAATGGAAAAACTTGTGGAATCCGACCTCGGGAAAGATCAGTTTGGATTTAGGAGAAATGTAGGAACACGGAAGGCAATACTCACATTACGACTTATCTTAGGCTAAGGAAAGGGAAACCTACGTTTTTAGCGTTTGTCGATTTGGAGAAATCTTTTGACAATGTCGACTGGAATACACTCTTCCAATTTCTGAAAGTATCAGGGGTAAAATATAGGGAGCGAAGAGTTATATTCAACATCTACAGATACCAGATAGCGGTTATTAGAGTCGAAGGGCAAGAAAGGGACGCAGAGGTTGGGAAGGGAGTAAGACAAGGTTGTAGCCTTTCCCCAATGTTGTGCAATCTGTACATTGAGCAGGCAGTAAAGGAATGGAAGGAGAAATTTGGAGAGGGTATTAAAGTGCAGGGAGAACAAATAAAAACATTGCGGTTTGTGGATGACATAGTAATTTTGTCAGAAATCGCAAAAGATCTGGAACAGCAATTGAATGGGATGGACAGTGTCTTGAAAGGAAGATATAAGATGAACATTAACAAGAGTAAAACGATGGTAATGGAATGCAATGTCAGAAAATCAGGCGATTCTGGAGGAATTAGATTAGGTAATGAGACAATAAAACGTGGACGATAAGGAGTTCAGATAAAAAGATGATAGAAGCTTTTGAAATGTGGTGCTACAGACGAATGATAAAAATTAGATGGGTAGATCACGTAACTAATGAGGAGGTGCTTAACCGAATCGGGGAGAATAGGAGTTTCTGGAATATCCTGACTAAGAGAAGGGATAGATTGGTTGGACACATTCTGAGCTCTCAAGGAATTGTCAACTTAGCATTAGAAGGAAGGGTGTGGGGTAAAAATCGTAGAGGGAGACCGAGGGACGAATATAGTAATCAGATTCAAAAGGATGTAGGTTGCCGAACGTATTCTCAGATGAAGAGACTTGTACAGGACAGGGTTGCATATATATATATATATATACTTCTTTTGTACAACTTTGTTTTATCATGAAAGTGAAATAACTAAGTAGTAAATTATTACCACGTGCCCATGTGCCATGCAAAATCAACACCGGTCATTGGAGTGATTACGTAATAGTTGCACGTACTGCTATATCAAATGTAGCATTATATTCGAAGGTCGTAAGTAAAAAGCAGTACCATCGTCCATTAGCTTCTCTTTGCTGACTAAATGACCCTAACTGATATTTTCCTAAACAGCAGACAATTGCACAGTCTGGTATAAAAACTAAGTAAATGTAGAGAACATTAAAGTATTAGATCAATTACAAACATGGCATGTAAAGTACTCCAATAACTGCCGTTTACTCTTAAAGCCTAATAAGGGTTTGACTAATCGTTCGTCATTCCGTACTGAATCAAAGATTCAACAGTTGTAATAAACACACTGCTTTCTATAACACTTGTGCCTCCTATTTTGGAGTATTGCTGTTCATTGTGGGATCACCACCAAGTGGGGCTGACGGTGGATTTAGAGAAAGTGCAGAGAAGAGAAGCTCGTTTTGTATCATCGCGAATTATTCGGGAGACTGTCATGGAAATGACGCACGAGTTCGGTTGGAAATGATTATAAGAAAGGCGTTGTTTGTTGCTGCGAGATTTATTTGCGAAAGTTATTTCACCAACTTTCTCTTCCGTATGCGAACATATTTTGTTACCACCCACCTGCATAAGGAGACAATATTATCAATATAAATGAAGAGAAATCAAATCGAAACGGAATGATTTAGATGTTCCTTTTTCCCGGCACGCTGTTAGAGAATGAAACTATAGAGAAATATAAAAGCGGTTCGATGAACCCTCTGCAATGCACTTCAATGTTACTTGCAAGATATTTATGTAGATATAGAAATAAATTGTTGCCGATATCAAGCTGAAATAGTATGAAATACTGGGGCGACACTACCACGTAGAAGCGCAACTCCAGTTTCTGACGCATGGTAATTGATGAGGCTACGTGAGGCGTGATAAACCGGTTCACAGTTTCAGTTTAATCAAGACTCCAGAGCTTAATTGTTAATATCTCGTCGACCACGTGCCGCGCAACACCTAATTGAAGCCGTATCTCAGGAAGTCCGTAACAGGAGCAGATTTAGACAGAAATAGCTTTCAAGGGGTTCTTATTTTTAAAGACTGCTGCTCCGATGAAGAAATGACAGCTACCAAACAAATAGTAAAAGGAGACCAAAAACACAAAGAAGAATTACGTATAGTAAACTCTGTTACACCTCTACTGGGTATTCAGCAGAAATGTCGACACGATTAACATACTGGTCTCGTTTGCAGGTAATCCAAATTTGATAGTTTCGTAGAACTAACGGGATTTTAGCAATTTGGTTCAGATACGAGGGTTAGTCGCAAATTGAGGTAGCCACGGCAGTATTGCGCTTACAAGCCTGAAAATTGCTTTACTTTTCAGCTGACTCGTCTCATCGTTCGAGAAGGTTTTAAAAGCCTGGAGCTTAGAATTTTCGTGGCAGCGTTTGCATTCTGTAAGTGACGCTCTTGAGCTGTAACTTCATTTGGTTCCTTAAACTGCTACAACCCACTCTCCAGGCAGCAACAGGGCACGCTATATCAACACAAACAGTCAGAAATCATCTTCTGGACACAGAGGCTATGGTGAGTGTCCCAATGATATCACGACACAGTTTAGCCAGCATAAACTGTGCGGAGTAACATCAGGATTGGAGTCGAAACGAATGGCGTCGGATTCTGTTCACAGATGAGTCAAGACTTTGTGTTCAGCCGGATAACGCTTTCTCGTGGAACAATCCTGCTTATGTGCAGCAGAGCTGCACTGGTGGAAAACATGCTTCAGGCCGAGGGAATTAAACGAATGAAGTGGCCAGCTTATTCACCAGATTTAAACCTGATTATGTCAGGGTTGCACTTGGTAGACGCATTGCAGCCAGACCAGTATCTTCTACAACGGTTGCAGAAATGGTTATTGCACCTATGGGAGAATGACTATATTAGAGAGCACGAGAATGAATTTTTCACTATTATGGTAGCCACATTGGTGCCTCGCTCCAAGTAAATGACATGTAAACCTCAATTAAAGAATTGATACAACAAAATATCGTACTCTATCACATGTTGTTGTTGATGTCTTCAGTCCACAAAATTGTTTGATGCAGCTCTCCACGCTACCCTGTCCTATGCAACCCTCTTAATTTGAGAATAAGAACGATAACGTACTACATTTTGAATCTGCTTATTGTATTCGTCTTTCAGTCTCCCTCTACGATTTTTACCCCACATACATCCTTCTATTGCTAAGTTGACGATTCCTTGGTGTCTCACCAACCTATCCCTCGTCTTAATCAGGATTTTCCAGAAACTTCTTTTCTCCCCAATTCTGTTGAGGATCACCTCATTAGTTATAGGACCTAACCAATTAATCTTCATCATTCGTCTGTAGCACCACATTTTAAAAGCTTCTATCGTCTTTGCGTGTTAACTCCTTATTGTCCCAGTTTCTCTATCATACAATGCTACCTTCCAAAGAAATACTTTCGGGAAGGATTTACTAACATTTAAACTAGTAGTGGATGTCAACAAATTTCGCTTTTTCATAAACGCTTTTCTTCCCATTGCCATTCTGCATTTCATATCATTTTTACTTCGGCCAGCAGAAGTTATTTTGCTACCAAAATAACAAAACCATCTACTACTTTTATTTCCTCATTACCTAATCTAATTCCTTTAGAATCGCCTGATTTTCTGACACTACATTCCATTACCCTTGTTTTACTCTTGTTAAAGTTCATCTGATAGATTCGTTTAAAGTCACTGCCCATACCGCTTATTACTCTTCTAGGTCCTTAGTTGTCTCAGACAAAATTACTATGTCATCAGCAAACTTCAAAGTTTTTATTTCTTCTCCCTGAACTTTAATTCCTTCTCCAAATTTCTCCTTGCATTCCTTCACAGCTTGCTCAAAATACATATTGAACAAAATTGGGGAAAGGCTACATCTCTTACTCCCTTCCCAACCACTGCATCCCTTTCATGCCCTTCGATTTTAATAACTGCTGTCTGGTTTTAGTACAAGTTGGATATAGCACTTCGCACCCTATATTTCATTCTCCTACTTATAAAATTTGAAAGAGCGTACTTCAGTCAACATTATAAAAAGCTTTCTCCAGATGTATTTTTCAAGACTATTGCTCCGATAAAGAAATGACAGCTACAAACGAAGGTTTGCTTTTATTTAAGCTATCTCCTAAGGTAAGTCGTTATGTTAGTCTTGCCTCGCGTGTTCCTACATTCCTCCTAAATCCAAATTGATCTTCCACAAGGTCGGATTTTACCAGTTTTACCATTCGTCTACAAATAAAATAATTCGTGATAGTAATTTGCAACCATGACTTGTCAAACCGATAGGTCTTTAATTTTCACATTTGTCTGCACTTTTCTTCAGAATTGGAATTACTATATTGTTATTTACATCGCAGAATGTATCCCCTGTCTAATACATCTTTCACACCAGGTAGAACAAATTCTTCATGACTGGCTCTCCTAACGATATCAGCAGTTCAGACGAAATATGACTTACTCCGGGGGCCTTTTTTCTACAGAAATCTTCTAGTGCTCTGTCAAATTCGTCTCACAGTATCGTATATCCTATACCATCTTCCTCTACTTCGTCTACAATTTCTAGAATACTGCCTTCAAGTTTAATTCCTTTGTATAGGCCCTCAACATATCGCTTCCGCTTTTCAGCTTTCCTTTCTTTGCTTAGTACTGGTTTTCCGTCCGAGTTCTTGATATTCATACCACTGCTTGTTTTGTCTCTTAGCCAGTCGGCACTTCTTGTCAACCTCATTTTCAGGCGTCTGTATACCCTTTTGCTCTCTTCACTTGCTGCAGTTTTATTTCCCCTTTCATCAATTAAGTTCAGTATTTCCCGTGTTATCCAGCGATTTCATTGGGCCTTGTCCTTCTGCCGATATGATCCTCTGCTGCTTTCACTGATCTGTCTCTCAGAGCTACCTATACTAGTTTTACTGCATTACTTTCCCCCGTTTCACACAATCCTTGTCTAATGCTCCCTCTGAAAACCTCAACTACCTTTGGTTCCTTCAGTTTGTCCAGGTTCCATCTCCACAATTTGCAACCTTGTTGCAGTCTCTTACGTTTTAATTTACAGTTCATAAACAGAAAGTTATCGTCGAGTCTATATCTGCAGCTGGATATATCTTACTGTTTTAAACCTCATTGCTAATCCTTTGCCTTACCATTATAAAGTTAATTTGGTACCTCCCAATGTCTCCTCGTCTCTTCCACGTATGTAACCTTCTTCTTGATGATTAAACCAAGTGGTTGTGATTATTAGATTGTGCTCCTCACAATATTCAACCAGTCGACCTCCACTTTCATTCCTTTTTCCCTGTTCATATTCACCTACTACATTTCCTTCTCTTCCCTTTCTTTTCCCACTTTCGAGTTCCATTCTCCCACCACTATAACGTTATCTTCTCCGTTAACTGTCTAAGTTATTTATTTCCTCATTTACTTCTTCGATATCGTCATCGGCAGAGCTAGTTAGCATATAAACGTGTACTACTGTGGTTGATGTTGGTTTCATGTCTACTTTTGCTACGATATTGCGTTCCCGTTGCCGTTTATAGTAACGTACCCACACTCTAATTTTGTTATTAATTATGAGATCCACTCCTGCATTACCACCAACTGGTTTGGTATTTATAACTCTGTACTCACCTGACCAGAAATTCTGTTCATCCTGCTACCGAATTTCACTAATCATCGTATCTAGCTTTATCGTATCCTTTCCTCTTTTCAAATTTTTTAATTTACCTTCCCTATTAAGGGATTGAAAATTCTACTCTCTGATCCGTAGAATGCCTGTTTTGTTTTCCTTGATGACGACATCCTTCTGAGTAGTCCCCGCCTTAGAGCTACATGTCTTCGGAAAAGATAACGACTGTAGTTTCCCCTTGCTTTCAGTCGTTCGCAGTAACTGTATGGCAAAGCCATGTTAGCTGATATAAGGCCAGCTCAGTCAGTCATCCAGACTGTTGCCCCTTTAACTACTGAAAAGGCTGCTGCCCCTCTTCAGGAACCACACGTTTGTCTGGCCTCCCCACAGATACCCCTCCGCTGTGGTTGCACCTACAGTACGGCTATCTGTATCCTTCAGGCACGGAAGCCACCACACCTCGGCAATGTCTGTGGTTCTGAGGGTGGACTAACACATCAACTGAATACAATAGACGTTTTTGTTGACAGATTCAGCCAATGGAGTTCTGGCTTCTTAAAGCCAAGATGTTATAGTGTGTTGGGTACCAGTCACTGGTGGATATTTGTGAAGGTGCCACGTAGCTCTATCATATTGCTCGCGAATGTGTAAATAAGGGATAATATGTGGAAGAACTGCTTTGTGATGATAAATAGCTAGCCGCAGTACCTCTGGTTAACTGTATGTTTTGAGTGTGGAAATATTCGGCTGAATTTGGTAAATTGTGCATTCCATAGTTTTTTGGTAACTATCCGAGAATATTCGACTGAATAAATTTGAGAATGAAGTTGATTCTGATAATTTGATTTGATATATAAAAATATCTCAACTAGATATGCTATGAGCTCTTGGCTTCATATTCAGTAGCCACCCTGATAAGAATAAAGAAACGTGTTGGTATAACTGCCTTTATTCCGAGTAGGTAGATTTCCGCAATGTGCCATATACTACCAATACGCACTGTGGACTGCACATCCTTAGAATCCGCGGGAGAGGACTTTCCAATGGTAAAGTAGGTAAGCTATACTGAACAGTGTTGATGAATGATTAAGTCGGAGAGGGCACACGCTACAGTGAGTTGGAAAGCATTAGTGACATTGATACTTGTTTGTGTGTGTTAGCAATACAGCGAAACGTATATTTAGGTCCAAATGTTTGTTAAGCTTAAGGGAGTTAACTGCGGGATGGGGCGCAATGAAGGAGTGACAGCAAGATAAAAAACAAAAACCGCAATCGGGCGCACCCCGGGCAACGTTGATACATCAGCGGCTAATCCTTCAACAACCGGAACGGACTTCTGAGAATATGAAGATCAATAACACCCCACCCAAACGGCCTATTCCAAGGCCAATTGTGACGATATCGATAAATATTGAAGGAATATCGAGAGACAAAGAAGTTTTATTATCTAACTTGTGTAAAGAATACCAATGTGACTTCCTCCTGATTCAAGAAACTCATCGGGGCATTACAAGACCTTCACCCAAAATAGACGGAATGAAAATGTTCCTGGAGAGACCACATGAACAGTACGGTAGTGATATGGATGACGTTGGAATATTAACTGTTCGAACTCAGCAGTACAGCGTTACCTCTGTGTACAAGCCTCCAGACTCTACTTTTGTCTTCACTGAGCCTGCTAACTTCAGTTACCAAGACATTAATTTTATATTGGGCGATTTCAACTGTCAGAGTACTGCATGGGATTATAAAGAAACCAACAGCAGTGGAGCGGAACTAGAGAAATGTGCTGAGGTACACGACCTACTACTCATACACGACCCGAAACTGCCAAGCTCCTTTAATAGTGGCAGATGGAAGAAAGGATACAATCCTGATAACATCTTTGTCAGCAAGAAACTCGCAGCTCAGTCTGAAATATTGACTGGGGAGCCAATTCCCCATACGCAACATCGACCCATAATTTGCACGGTCAGTGCAGTTGTTAAGCCTGAACAAGTTCCTTTCAAAAGAAGATTTAACTTTAAAAAGGCTAACTGGAAGAAATTCAGGGTGATTATTGATTTAGAAGTAACAAAAATCCCTCCACAACCTGAGATGTATGACTCTTTTGTCAGTCTAGTTCAGAATGTGCCTAGGAAGACAATACCGCGAGGATGCAGAACACAGTGTATAGCTGGACTCTCTGAGGATGCAAAACCATTACTGGAAAGATACCAGAAGCTCTTCGATAATGACCCATTTGATGATGAGACTCTTTTAGCAGGCAATGAACTCATGTGAGTCATTGCAGAGAACCACAAAGCCAAATGGCGTGACCTTATGGAGAACCTGGACATGAAAGTGAACAGTAGGAGGGTTTGGAAACTGCTAAAGAACCTCAACGGTGACGCCACAAAGTCAAACGATAAATTTACTAACGTCACTGCAGACCAAGTCACCACCACACTCCTTCTGAATGGCAAACCCCACGGCAGAAAATATCACGAACCGTTAACGCGTGTTCTAGCAGAGGAAAATCACCACCTCAAGGCACCATTCACAATGTCAGAACTTACAGCAGCTATTTCCAGCCTGAAGACTAACAGAGCGCCTGGTATCGATGAACAGAGTCGAGCAAATTAAAAACATCGGCAGTAATACCCTACAGTGGCCGTTAGGCCTGATGAATGCATGCTTAGAAAGGCTTCACATCCCAAAGATGTGGAGGAAAGCCCACGTGGTTGCTCTTCTGAAACCGGGAAAGGACCCTAATGATCCAAAAAACTTCCGACCTGTGTCTCTTTTATGCCACTGTTTTAAGATCTTGGAATGCCTGTCGTTAAGTCGCATAGAAAACGTCTTAGAACAACAGATCATCCCACAGCAGGCAGGTTTCCGACAAGGCAAATCATGCTGCGGTCAAGTCCTGAACCTGACCCAACATATCGAAGACGGTTTTGAGAGAAAAGAGATCACGGGAGTGGCATTCATAGACCTTACAGCTGCATACGATACTGTAAACCATCGGAAGCTCCTCAGGAAAGAATATGATGTAACAAAAGACTATCATTTAACATCACTGATTGCTACTTTCCTGCAAAATAGGAGATTTTTTGTCTGTCTCCAGGGTAAGAAGAGCAGGTGGAGAAATCAGAGGAATGGCCTGCCTCAGGGAAGCGTCCTCGCTCCAGCTCTGTATAATATATACACAAATGACCAACCAGTGCCAAACACCACGCGCCAATTTATATATGCCGATGACACTGCATTTGCAGCACAAGGTACGAATTTTCTGGATGTAGAGGAGATATTATCCAGTACCTTGGAATCCTTCTCCCAGTATTATGAGGCAAACCACCTATGGCCGAACCCTTCCAAGACGCAGATCTGTGCTTTCCATTTAAAGAACGCGGAGGCAAATAGGGAATTGAATATTACATGGAGAGGTGAACGACTCGCGCATTGTCCGACGACCAAATATCTCGGTGTCACACTGGACCGCACTCTGACCTATAAACATCATTGCAATGCCACAAGGGAGAAAATCTCAGCGAGAAACAACATCATCAGGAAATTAACTAACGGATCCTGGGGTGCAAACCCAAAAGTCCTGAGAACCTCAGCCCTTGCGCTTAGTGTGTCAGCTGCGGAATACGCCGCTCCAGTATGGAGTTCGTCAACACATGCGAGAAAAGTTGACATCGCGGTGAATGAAATGGCACGGATTGTGACTGGGTGCCTGAAACCAACACCAGTACACAAGATGTACTTAATTATGGGGATCGCAACGCCCAACATACGACGTGACATTGCTGCCGAAGCTGAAAAAATGAAGCAAGAAAAGGACATGCGTCACCCTCTATATGGACACAAGCTTGCTGACCGACGGCTTCGTTCGAGGAAGAGCTTCCTATCACGTACCCGAGCACTGGAAGGGTCGGCCGTAGAGAACCGTATTGCAAGGTGGGAAATGGATTTGAGAAGCCCACATAAAGCAGCAAAAGAAGAACTGGCACCTGGTAGAGACCTGACATACACAATCTGGAGAACCCTGAACCGTATGAGGGTAGAAGTGCCAAAGTGCAAGACAAACATGCAGCGATGGGGCTTCCTAAAATATAATGAGAACACTCTGTGTCTTTGTAGTGCTGTACAGGATCCTGAAAACCTGCTTATCTGTCCACATTTAGAAAAGCCCTGTACAATGGAAGACTTATGGGAGGCTAACGACAAAGCCACATCGGCTGCTAATTTTTGGAAGTTATTAGTCTAGTTCCGGACACGCAAAGTAAGTAAGTACTGCGGGGTCATCAGTTCCTAAACTTACAAACTACTTATACTAAAACATCCTGGCAGATTAAAATTGTGTGTCGGAACCGGGACTCTAACCTGGGACCTTTGCTTTTCGCGGGCAAGCGCACTACCGACTGTGCTATCCTGACACGACTCACGATGCCGCCAGTACCTCGCCTCCTACTTTCCAAACTTCACAGAAGCTCTCCTGCGAACCATGCAAGACTAGCACTCCTGGAAGAAAGGATATGGTGGAGACATGGCTTAGCACCGCCTAAGGGATGTTTCCAGAATGAAACTTTCACTCTTCAGCGGAGTGTGCGCTGATATGGTCCTAGGTTCGAGTCCCGGTTCCGGCACGCAATTTTAATCTGCCAGGAAGTTTCATATCAGCGCACACTCCGCTGCAGAGTGAAAGTTTCATTACTTATACTAAAGACGACACAAACATCCATGCCCGAGGGGGGATTCGAACCCCCGACCGTAGCGGTCGTGCAGACTGTGACTGGCGCGCCGCAGACCGCTCGTCGACTGCGGCCGGCCATTTAGGTAATATGCGTTGCAGGTACAGGTGGTATCCCTTTATTAAATTGACATTATTAGCAGGTCATAAAGTGGGACTCCAAAATTAAGTAAAAGACGTTGCAACCCCACTTCAATGACAGCCGCCCTTTCGTTATAATAGTCAATAATCAAAATTTATTTATTTGTTTTATTTTGCCCTTTTGTTATTTAAATGGGCGAAACTTCGTACCCAGAATGTATCTACACCTTTGTATCACGTCTGTGGAAGCGTCCAGACTGGAGCTAAGCTGCAACAAGCCGAGCCGTCCGGCGGCCTGAGAGGAAGTTCCTGAGGAGGTGTCCCCCGAGCAGGGAGGAAACGTCGCCTGGAGCAGTGCTCTGCTTATCGGAAACTCCGGCGGTTTCCGTCGGCTCAGCAATCTGTGGGCAGAGCAGCATCAGGCAGGAGACCGCGGAATGCCGACGAAACTTGCCACGCTGAGCTGACTGCCTGCATGCCCACAACCACGCAGCCGCCCGCTGAAAATTCCCGATGGCGTGCAGCTTTTCAGTTACACGGAATTCCGAAGGATAGAGGGGCGGGGTAGCTACACACACACACACACACACACACACACACACACACACACACACACATGCTTGATGGCATCGAGCCGGCCGCGGGGACTGAGGCGCTCCAGTCACGGTCCGCACGGCCACTACGGTCGGGGGTTCGAATCCCCACTCGGGCACCGATATTTGTGCCGTCCTTAGTATTAGTTAGTTCAAAAGTAGTTTGTAAGTTTAGGGACTGATGACCCCGTAATTAAGTGCCATAAGCTCTATAAACAGTTGAACATTTTTATTTATTTATTTTTTATGGCTTCGACGAGTATGAAGCAATATTGGCGTCCCTCTGGTATAACCATACATGTTACAGTCATGTGGTTCCAACATTTTTCTGTGATGGAAGACATTGTGTTTACCTGGGTTTTCACCATACCCCTCACATTTTAGACAGGTAAATAATCTTATTATCTAGTGTGCCAGGTAAGAGACCGTAATGTTGTGGCACCAAGGAGCCACGTGTCCGTGCAGCAACTTGCGATCGTACTTTGTATTGCTGAAAATGCTGTCTGGGGTGTCGTGAGGAAAGAGTATTGTTACGGGGAAAATATTATGACAGAGAAAAATCGCCAGCCAAGCTAGGAGAAACAGGTGATCGGCCCTGTCGTAAAATACGACGCCAGTTTTTCGTGACGGCAGCAGACGCTGCGTCGGCGAGTTGAAAGCCTACAGTCAGCAGTATGTTGAGCGCGACAGACGACCAGCAGAGAGAGAGAGGGTCACTCTGTCACAAACCATAGTTCGGTCCAAACTGGACTATGGAAGCATCGTCTACTTTTCGGCTCGACCGTCCATAATGCGCCGCCTCAACACAATCCACCACCAAAGGATCCGTCTGGCGACGGGAGCGTTTTACACTAGCCCCGTTGAGAGCCTCTATGCCGAGGCCGCCGAACTACCTCTTTCTTATCGTCGGTAACTACTGCTTAGTCGTTACGCTAGCCGTTTGTCATCCATGCGAGGACACCCAAAGTATGCTGTTTTCTTTAATGACTCACTTGGCGGTCTCTTTGCCGTGTGCCCCCGTCTGCTCTGCTACCACCGGGAATTCGCTTGCGTTCGTTACTTGGCCAGCTCGGCGTTACACTACCTGCTACTTTCTCGACTGGAGAGAGCACCTCTCCACCGTGGCTAAGCCCCGAAGTTAACTTGGACCTTCATTCTCTTTCAAAGGGCTGCACACCTAGTTTAGTTTACCCTAGAGAATTTCTCGCACTCCGGTTCAAATTTGATGACAATTTGTTCATCTACACTGGTGGCTCAAAGACAGATCAGGGTGTTGGGTGTGCCTTTGTGCTTGGCAACGCCTCGATTAAATGTCTTCCTGAGTGGAGTTCCAATTTTACAGCTGAGCTGTATGCATTATATCAAGCCACCCAATACGTCCGGTGAAACTCGCTCAATAAGAGTCTCATTTGCTCGGACTGTCTGAGTGCTCTTTTGAGTCTCCGCACGGTATATCCTGTCCAACCCCTGGTACAAAGCATCCGCAATTGTCTTACTTCTGTTTCAGCAAGCGGAACTACTGTGACGTTTCTGAGGGTCCCTGGCCACGTGGGAGTGTTGGGGAATGAGTCTGCGGATACGGCTGCCAAGGAGCCAGTTCTCCTCCCTCGGCTGTCTACCTTTTCTACTATCTCTGATGACCTTCGTGCTGACGTCTCCCGGCGTATCATCTCACGTTGGTTTTTACATTGGTCATCCCTGTCAGGGAACAAATTGCGAGCCATTAAACCTATGCCTGATCTTTGGTCAACGTTATCTCGACCCTCTCGCCGAGAGGTGATTGTCCTGGCCCGGCTTCGTATTGGCCACTGCCGTTATAGCCACCAGTATTTACTTCGTGATGATCCTGCTCCCTTATGTGAGCACTGTAACGAACCTTTTACTGCGTACCGAGTTTTAGTGCAATGGCCATTTTTAATCGTCTCCATCACGATCTATGTTTACCATTTGAAATGTCTGATATTTTAGCTGACGATCCGCATTCTGCTGACCGAGTTTTACTTTTTATACATCGTGCAAATATGGCGAAAGCCATTTAAGTTCTAATAATTTTACTATGGGCAGTGTTGGGCGCTAATGACCTAAGTAGTTTTGCGACCTAAAACATAAAAAAACTGAAACCAAAAAAAAAAGCTCTGTCACAATGGTGAGTAAGACCGAAGACACGTCAGCAGTTAAAGGGCTCATTTAGTGAATGCTGCACTCACAAGTAGGACACGTTCATTATGAACCGTCCTGTTCGTCGTAGCTTCAGACGATTTCTGCATATATACTACGACTTTTAGAAGAGTAGTATTTTGGTCTTTGGAGTCGAAAATGCTGAGTAGTCGCCGATCCAATGATCTATGTATTCACCTCGTGTCTCAGATAAAGCAGTACAGACTATTAGCCACTAGTCGCAGCTAGGAGATCGCGTCCGAAGAGAACGACTATGCTTCGAACTGACCATAATCCGGGGAGACGGTGAACCGCTCTCTATTGTCTTCACGGCGCTGAATTTGGCTGCTGCCTGAGGACAGCACAGTCTTCATCGGTTGGTTTCCTAAAAGTCAATCATCCTGCCGACGCGCTAGCACTCTGGTGCTAACCCTGCCAGCGGTATCGAGAGGTCAGCTGTCTACCACGACATCGGACTACAGTGGTTCCAAGCCTGGACTCACAAGCAGCTGCCTAGACAGGAGGAATGAAAGAGCGCTGCACCTGGTAGTCTTCGCTTCAACACCCAGACGTCGCGGCGCGAGCTCCTCCGCCCGATTAAAATAGCAGCCGACCCGTAGAAGACGCGGCGAGACGGTGAGCAAACGCGGCCTGAAATGTTGCAGCGTGTAAGCCGAACACTTCAAGCAAACAGAACTGTAAGCACTCACAAAAAGTCAATTGTTAAAAAATGTTTTTAAATCGGGATAAACCTACCAGGTTCTTCTACCCATACTGCATTCATAAATGTTCTTTAGAAGACGACATTTATGTAAACTCCAATAGTACATAAATCAAAATTATCTTCTTTTTTTTTCTTGGATCCACATTGCAATTTTAAATTGCTTCATTTCAAGCAGATATTACATCCGTACGAAGTCCAGAATAGTTTTCATATTGAATATTGACATCAAGTGACCGCTCACAGCATTGGCCCGTCAGCCATTTGTCTAACGTAAAATTTTCCTTGAGCGGCCGCAGTGGCCGAGCGGTCTGCTGCGCGCCAGTCACAGTCTGCACGGCCGCTACCGTCGGGGGTTCGAATCCCCCTTCGGGCATGAATGTTTGGGTCGTCTTTATTATAAGGTAGTTCATAAGTAGTTTGTAAGTATAGGGACCGATGACCCCGCAGTTAAGTCCTTTAAGCTTAACAAACATTTGAACATATTAAAATATTCCTTACTAGTTTAGCTCACGTGTACTGATGAAATACATCTCCCGCTGATCTACTGATTCTATCAGTTCAGCATGTAAACTTTATAACAAAGACAATGTTCTCACATTTTTAAAAAACGCAGTCTCGATCTCAAGAGAATTTTTATTGTTCTTAGGCAACCGGTTTCAGTCTGCTTGTGAGATCATCTTCAGGCCGACCATGACAGCCGATTGTGGGGGGTGGGGGGTGGGGTGGGGGGGGAGGGGGTTTGGTCGGAAACCGTTGGCTGAGGAAATATAATTTCATTAACGATCGCTGTTTCTCCAGAAATGTATTCTAAAATTATGAAGACAATGCTCATTGTAACAGTGTACCTATATAGGCCTATAATATAGATTGTCATAATTACGTCACGTCATGTGACACACAAATCTCAGGGTTTCAGCATATTACGCTTCATATTAGCTATATATAATTATTTGTGTTACATTGAGTCATTGCAAGTATTTTGTGAATACAATATTACTCTTAATCATAAAAAATTGTTAATATAATTATAAATTGACAATCGGCAAACATATGAACGTCAATAATCACTTCTTCTTAAGAATCTTTGAAATACATCGGCCGCGGTGAAGTAGCCGAGCGGTCTAAGGCGCCTCGCTGCGGAGCGCACGGTAGCTCGCCGTCAGAGGTTCGCGTCCTCCCTGGGGCATGGGTATATGTGTTGTCTTTAGGTTAGTTTACCTTAATTTAAGTAGTTTGTAAGCTACGGATTGATGACCATGCAGTTTGGTCCGACAGATTTACAAACATTTAAACATTTTTTTAATACATCGACTGTAATAGTAATCAAAATACAACATGGTCCGATTCCGACCTTAAGTAGAATTTTAAACTAAATTTCATGACACATTCAACTTCAAATATATCTCAATAACAGTAATTTGCTGATCTGGAGTATATTCCGCTCCTTAACTACAAACCAAATGCTTAGTTAAAATTTTCTAAACAATTATGTATCGTCAGAGGTCGTAGGTGACGACAGCTGCTGATCTACCTCCTGCCGAGCTAGCTGCTGCACCACGGAATGTTGTATTCACTTGAATACACTTGAAAATTCTAATACTGTTTTCTAGCGTCGTCCTCTGGCGCTCCACCACGTATTACGCGTCATCCTGACGTAAATCTGGGACTTACCGCTTGGCCCCAGCGGTATGGCTACAGCAAACACGATGTCATTCAAGTAGTTGTACTGCTCACAGTGCCCTGGATACCCATGAAGTGTGATTTGTGGTTGTCGTAGCCAATAGCACTTCACATCGTGCAGCCCAGAGTGGAATTGTTTGTCCTGAGCGAATTCAGACAATGAGATCCGCTCCCCCTGTATGCGGCCATCATTTTCAAACAAGCAATTTTTCCGAAAACACCGTCTGGTGCAATTCCTGTCCCCAGCGACGTCGTTAAAGGAGCGCAGAGACGCGCGCGCACACACACACACACACACACACAAACAAACATACACAAACACACACACACACACACACATGCACGCAAAAACGCGCACGCACGCCTCACTGCCTTAACATTTCGTCTCACACAAGCGGACTTTTACCGGATGGCTGCATCACGTTCTCTCATGCCAACAGTTCGGCCTCTTTCAAAATCATTGATTTAAATGTAAGGCCCGGCGGTTGAAGTGGGCACCGCGGTAGCTGTGCCCACTCAACTAATTGAGAATGGGTAAAACGCGCACTCTTCATTTGGAGGAATATTTATTTACATTGAATTGCGTGGGGATGGCCACTCCGTGGCGGACCGAGCTGCGAAAAAGGGGAAAACCACTTTTGCGATTTTCACGCTGTAAAAACTGTTGACGGTATGTAGGACCACCCCACATAGTTTTATTAACGTATTTTCACCTTGCATATTTTCCATTACTTATGAAAATCGAAAATGCCTAATTTTCATTCTGCGTGATGTGAGATAACCGCCCATTAGAAATATTGGTAATTAATAGCATTTGTAATTAAACAGTATGAAGTTCACTGCAAACATTGACCATGCCAATGCACCAAATTTACACAATTGTAATCTTAATAATTATGGTAGCAATGTATGTACGCAGTTGGGTGACAACATTTATAGTTAGGCCATAGGCAGAAATTCTCCAAGTTGAGATTTGCTGTGTGCTTGTAGCTGAGGGGAGGCGGCGAGCAGGCCGACGTTGGTGGCTTGTTCCAGCTTAGGATTTTCCAGGCTAGTTTCCGGTGAGGGGAGAGAGGGACAATGGCGAGTGCCAGGCGCAGTGCAGTGCACAGCGTGAAATAAAATATTCTAATACTACTTGCATTTGAAGAAATATGATGCAGTTAGGAACCTTTAAGGCCCTCATTACAAAATAGCCTGTTGACAAATAAACAATACATTAGCTGATATAGTCACATCTGGCGTAATACGTTTAATTGACAATGAAAAGTGATAAATTACCAATGAATGCAAGACAGTTACACAACTAGCATGGCAATGTTTGTTTATAAAAATAATATATTAACTATTTCTCGTTTCATTTTCAATTAATCTTGTGTATTTTATGTTGAAGTATTCAGTTAAATCACTTATCTGTGATATAAGAAATTGCACGATTATAATAAATAGTACAAAGCATGTTTATACCAGTATAAAAAACTAAGAAGACATTTGTTTAATGTGTAGTGTAATTATTTTGATTTTAAGTAAAGTTTTAGAAATGTATTGGCTGAGCGCTGTACGTTGGCAAGTCGGTTAGAACAGCTCACATGGGGAAGTTGATGATGTAGGGAAAAAACCCGGGAGTTGGGCTTTTGGCGCGCGCGCACGTGCGGGGGGCCCAGGAAGTGAGGAGTCGGGAGCACGTGGGGTAGCTGGCCGGGCGGCGTCGCTCTGGACGGTCGGCGTGTGGATCTCCAGGTGGAGACTATAGATTTTTGTGTGGCAATTGCCAAGTGTGGTTGCTCGTCGTAGACTGCACCAAGTTGTATCGAGTGCTACTGTGTGTTGTGAATATTTAGCTGGTGGAACAAGGTGTGCATCGCACTAAATTAAAGTGACTGTGTTTTGTTAATGTAACACGTGTTGTCGCATAGGCATGAACATAAACGGTGTTTGAGACAGGCACATGCTGTGAAAACTATTTGCGACAAATATTCATTTTGTCTGGGGGCTCACGAGCTATAACTTTATTTGATAAATGTGTCAACGTACAGACGTATCAGCCACAGGGTTTTAATATGGTGTAATAAACAACATAAAGTGAACTTCCACGTGTTTTCAAAGATAGTAGTTAGTACACCCTTTTCTCTCATGAACTTGATTTTATTATGAATTTGTTTTGTTAATCATATGCAGGGAAGTTGTGAGTTTTAAAAATTAAACTTTCCCTATTTTAAACTCTCACTCCGACCTTCACCCTCGCAGTGAGTTTTTAGTTTCACGACGCATCTCAATTTTGAAGAAACCACACGGTTTAAAGAAATGATTTTTTTACACGTGGTAGTACAGCATCTCAGCTTTCTAATAAAACATTAAAAGTGGACCACTGTACGGAATAAAAACTTAATTCTCGTAGGAGGTACCCAGATACGTTTACCGTTATAAAAAAAGAATTTTAGCAGTAAAATTAGTAAAAGGTCCATGCGAACTATCAGCTACTCCCTGCTGCAAAACCTTGTTACCTGGCCCAAATTGAGAACTGACTTGGTTCAAGTTACTCTAATAACATGAAGTAAACGATACAGTGGCAAATATACGTAGCAACTCACACGAAATTACCCACAGGCATTAATAATCAAGCCACCATAAAGTTATTTCATAAAGGTGGCTAAAGAAAAACATTTATGGCGCAACGGAACTTAAACATAAAAATATTACACCTGAGCTTGTTCTCAGCACTGGTGAAAAACAATATTAAATAAAAGGGGGAAGGTGCTCGAAAACCACAATTTATAGGCAAGTCAAAATTATACTGAACTTAATTGGTTTATTCAGATAGAACGCAAGCAAAATGTGGAACCAATTTTGATAATACAATAAAAGTGCATTCCATTTACATTATCTAATACTGACGATGCTCAGCTTTGAATTTAACATAAATTACACACAACTTAACGCTACTGGGGGGGGGACGATTTACAAACAACACTCACTCGCTCTCACACACACACAAACAATGCAACAGGGAAACTCACCAAAATCAGCGTGGTTAAACAAGGCAGAAGCAGGCGCCGCTATCTTAGGAGAAACTCAACAAACCCAGAGGTACGACACAACACAATATACATTCAAACTCCGAAGATGGCTCTGGTCCGTCGTGCCTGATTTGAGATGGTTCGTGACTATAGCAAAGTTAAGTTGCATTTAGATTAGACGGCGAGCAAACAGGCTAACGGCGACACACAGCTACGTTACATGATCGCACTCCACTGAAGGTGAAGTGGTTAAAAATCGGATTCCTTACACAAAATAATTGCGGGCTCTTAAGTTGCAATCTGAGAGTAAACTATCTAGGCACTCGTTTTATGAGAAGTTGCATGAATTCAGGTGACTAGCTGCAAACCCCTGAAATCGAAGTTCGGACCTATGTGGTTCCGAAAACCGATAAAAATGTATAAATTCAATTTTCGAAAAATAAAGAAAATTAACTACGGCATGAAACCCCTAGAACTGCGTAGAATTTCATAAGGAAGCTACTGAAATACAGCAACATGCGATTGGGAGCGTTCTCAGAGACGAAGTCTAGTCTCAAAAACCAGAAAAGTAAAATAATTACGAAGACGGAAAAGTAAGAATAAAAGCTACGGTATGCAACCCTTAGAAATACATAGAATTTCATAAGCAAGCTATTGAAGGAAATTGTACAAGGCTCGGTGAGAATTACTGACAAAGACTGAGTGCATACTACAAGTTCGGAGAAGAAACAGCAAAATTAAAATAGGCGGGGAGAGGAGATGTATATCTACATAGATACTCTGCAAATCACGTTTAAGTGCCTGGCAGAGGGTTCAGTAACCACTTTCATAAATTTTCTCTACCGTTCCATTATCTAATAGCGCGGGAAGAAAGAACACCTAAATCGTTCCGTTTTCGATCTGATTTCTCTTATTTTATTGGGATGGTCATGTCTCCCTAAGTAGGTGGGTGGTAGTGAAATGTTAGTGGAAATCAGGAGACATGCATAGTTACTTGCCTGATGGGCATGGAACAAACAATAGTGGAAGCTGAAGGCTTTGTTCTAAGAACCACCCATGTGGAACACATATCACTCACAGAAGGAAACCATGAGATTTTACATGCACTGAACAAAACTGAACATACCGTCTGTTAGAAATCGGGCCCCTCAAAGCTAGAAAGAATTTACAGAGTTTTTACACCGCCACATAATTACAAAAAGGTTTGATTATACCAGGCGGTTATCAAACTGCAACTAGTAACACATAAACCGCGTTTATCTGTTAGAAATCAGGGTTTTGAATAACTAGAACACATTTGCGCGCATGATCGGAGGAAATGTTCCGAAAAATGAATCTAAGTTAAACATGCTACAAAATGAATCGCTACCATCTCCGCAGATACAAGAGCAGAACGAACCTTACCTCACCACGATCCGAGCACAAAGTGAAGAGCGAGCGGGCAGGAGGCGCGAAGCTGGCAAAACCCACTAACTCGCCCTGGAGAGGGCTCGTCGATTGGCTTGTAACCGAATGGTGTAGAAATCTCTGTCATAGCACAAGCAGCAGAGATTGGTAACAAATAACTATCGACTCCGAGCCAGAGAGAACCATGCAAAGCGAGCTATTACTACCCACATTCAGACAGCCATTAAATTCTCGCACATCCACTTAAAAGTAAAACAAGTACACATTCTCACAGGGACAATAATAAATTATTAAAATAACAAAATCCTAGCAATATTAACTAACATTTCAGAAACTAATATTTTAAAACATGAAATAAAAATGCTATTCCTCTTGCCTCGAAAAGAGTGGGGTTCTAGTTTTAAGAAAATGCTAATCTAGTGACATTAAATAAATTACAATTTTATAAAAACATATATGGAACACGACAGACTGTCGTCTTGCAACATTAAACTTTCCATAATTCGTAACAGTCGCTTTAAAAATTACACTCCTTGTCAAGTGAGTGTATGTAATTTATTCAAAAAGTTCGATAGTGGGTAGCTTACTGTTCGATGCATTTTAGACCATACATTTCAGCTACTGAAATAGAACTATGAGTACAGAAAAGTTTTCGAAACTATTGTCGCACTGAACGTCTGTCTTTTAACGAGTATTTGCGTGTTAATATCCATCTCATCATCACTCTCTACCTGTTCGTCCCCTTTCCTCCCTCTCTACATCAATTTTATCCGCCTCCTCTGGCTCGTTTTACAACTATATCTATCCTAAAACCATGTCCAGTGTTACGTTCAAAATCTTATATCTCCGAAAGTTCTTGACCGAATATTTTGAAATTGTAACACAACATTCTACTGGAAATTGCGCATGTTTGATATACATAATTTTTTTAGTTTATGTCTTATATGAATTTATATAAATTTTATAACTGGCAAACGTTGATACGAAAAATCGTTAAAATAATATACATATAGGTATTATACAATATATTCAAGAGTACGTAAAAATGTACGTAAAAATTTTCCTGTATAACAGTGCAACGTGGTGTCAAAATTTCAAAGCAGTCGGTCAAGAACTTTCGGTGATTAACGGCTATACATTAACCAACAGCACATTTTTATGTGTAGAGATTAGATCACAGATAGCGTGGATTAGACGTTTTGATAACTACCCACTATTAAAAAATATGATCCGTCAGGCCTGGTCACACTGATGCATTATTATCTGCCGGCTGCGGTGGCCGAGGCGACTGAGGCGCTCCAGTCACGGTCTGCACGGCCACTACGGTCGGGGGTTCGAATCCCCCCTCGGGCATGGATATTTGTACCGTCCTTAGTCTTAGCTAGTTCGTAAGTAGTTTCTAAGCTTAGGAACTGATGACCACGTACTTACGTCCCATAAGTTCTACAAACATTTGAACATTTGAACATTATTATCTTCGGTTTACAGCGACAACCAGAGCTGCAGGAACATATTAGCGGTATGTGGTGATCCGACGCGATGCGGATGTTGATCTTGGACCCTCAGGCAGAAGTGCTGGTACTGCAGATCACTCCTGCAGAACACACTGCTGTATATGTCCTGTCAATATAAGCTTTCTCTGTGTGGTCTAGCCGGTCTCCTGTTTTTTTTTTTTCTGAATATGACGATATTTTGTTTGTTAATAATCATTCCGTTGTTTAAACATTAATTGCAGGTCTTTTTAAATAAGTACAGTGGAAATTGTAATGTTGTTGATACGCTGAAACAGGGGGAGAACAACACTCAATAGTGGAAAGGCAGGCAGAGGTTTATATGAATAAACTTCTATTTAGTAGAACACTTACTTATTACACCTTGATCAAATTCAGATAATCAACAGTAGCTTTAATAAGGAACGTTTTAAAAGACAACAATTAAGGAACGGGACAATAAACCCATTCAAGACACAACACTTCGTAGTCAAATTAAAGAAAAGTTTGAAATAAATCCTTACATGACAGTTAAAAGTGCAACAAATTTGCGAATATTGCCTGCTTGCCTAAAGGTACAGTTTGATTGTATTCCAATAATCAATACAAGATACAATTCCTCTTATTTGAAGAACACTTTGAAAGACATGAATCTTTCACTCTGCTGCGGAGGGTGCGCTGATATGAAACTTCCTGGCAGATTAAAATTGTGTGCCGGAACAGAGACTCGAACCTGGGACCTATGCCTTTCGCGGGCAAGCGCTCTACCGACTGAGCTGTCCCTATACGACTCACGATGCTGCCCCACAACTTTGGAAAGTTTGGAAAGTAGGAGACGAGGTACTGGCGGAATTAAAGGTGTGGGGCGACATCGTGAGTCGTGTCGGGATAGTTCAGTCGGTAGAGCGGTTGACCGCGAAAGGCAAAGGTCCCAGGTTCGAGTCCCGGTTCCGCCATAGAGTTTTAATCTGCCAGGAAGTTTGAAAGACATGTTTACATGAGAGTTAAGAGTACCACAAACTTGAAAATATTGCCGTGTGGCTTAAAGGTATATCTTTTACAAGGCTGTTAACAAAATACAATCTATAAGGCATTAAGTTTGGAGTAATGCTAAGAAGGTCAATTATGACCAAATCTACCCCCCTTTATAAAAATGACAGTCAGATGAGGTTACAGTGCTGAGTCCTAAACTAAGGCAGTTTTCGGAAGTGGCTCTAGATCACTAAAACCAGGTAGTTAGAAACAGATACGCCTGATGCCCAAAGGGGTCTTAAAAATAACAACACACATGAACTATTTGGGAACGTTTGCTTAAGCTGAAACTTTCTTGATTGATCATAAATATATCGCAATCAAACAAGGAACAGGTGGAATATACTCTAGAAATCTTCTGGTGGAGAGGATGAATGCACAGCGATGCCCTTAGTAACTAAATCAGAGAACAAGGTCTTAAATCTCTATCTATATAAAAGCGAAAGGACACTCATTCACTCACTCACTGACTAAACACGAAATCTCGAAATGTAATTCACCTATGAAGCTGAAATTTGGTAGGAATGTAGTTTACAGGAAGAAGACATCAGCCAAGAAATTATTTTGCGATAGGGCCTATAGTTTCGGAGATCAGACGTCATAAACAACGAAAACTTTCCCGTCTTGCGGCACGTGATAGTGTGACTTTACCTGTCCACTATTTGAGGAGGAGAGCACTTAGCGACTTGCAACAAACTTTAAAATCATTTCAAACCCTTAGGGAACTTTTTCTCGCTGACAAACCCAGCAAAATAATGAAAGGAAAAAAGTTTGTCGCTTACTACTTCTTCGGCGTTCTTGCAGTAAAATTAAGGCATTTGGTATGACGTTACAATTTATTACTCGTACACTATTAATTGTATTCGCGAGAAAAGTTACAGTCAGTATACACACATACCGCTGAACGTATGTACGAAGTTTTATCATACTACGACATACAGTTCACGAGATATGACGTCATAAACAATGAGATGTGACACGCAAATATGTTGCACATTTCCTCATAACCGCTGAACCGATTTCAACCAAATTTGATACACAAATTCTTTACCGTGAGGTAACAGTTCCTGCAGGGTTAAGAATCACATACGACACATGGTTAAGTAGATATGTCGTAAAAAATAGGAATCGCAAAAACTGCCACATAATGCGACGCGACTTTATTCATAAACTGTATGGGAATGAGAGTACTTAGCGGCTTGCAACAAACTTTATTAAATTTTTCTGTCTGCTAACCACAGTAAAATGATGAAAAGAAAAAAGTTTCTCGATTACTACTTTTCCGCTTTCGATGCACTAAAACTACGGCATTCGGTATGATGCTACAATTTATAATTTATACACTACAAATTGTAGCCGCAGGAAATTTTAAGGCAGTATACATACTCATAGTTGAATGTAACCTCAAAAATTGTATCACAATACGACACGTAGTTCATGAGTTATGAGCACATAAATAGTAACGGCCGTGGTGGAGTAGCCGAGCGGTCTAAACCGTCTCGCTGCGGAGCGCGCGGTTGCTCGCCGTGGAGGTTCGAGTCCTCCCTGGGCCATGGGTGTGTGTGTTTGTCCTTATGTTAATTTATCTAGGTTTAAGTAGTTTGTAAGCTACGGACTGATGACCACGTAGTTTGGTCCGATAGATTTACAAACATTTGAATTTTTTTTTTTTTTTTTTTTTTAATAGTAACGTTCATTGAAAACCACCCCATCACGCACCAAGTTTTAATATATTCTTTACTACTAATTGTATTCGCAACGGATTTTACAGACATATAGCACTTATACAAATGGATATATACCTTAAAAATTATATATTTTAATTACTATCCTTCTTTGTTTGAATTCTGCACTTATAATTTTGTACATTATGCAAGAGAGCCTTATTTCTCATAATATTCTCACATAAAAATAACATGCTTTTAGAAGTAGAAAGAGAGTAGATTAGATTAGATTAATACTTGTTCCATAGATCATGAATACGACACCTCGTAATGATGTGGAACGTGTCAGTTAAATGAAATGTGTCTATACATAATATTACATGACAATCAATATTTGAATTTTTAAAATTTTTTTAATTATTTTTATTGTTTTTTATTTATTTATTTTAATTTTTTCCTAAAGTACTAACTTTTATCTAGAAATTCATCTAATGTGTAGAAGGAATTGCCATTCAGAAATTCTCTTAGTTTATTTTTAAATGCTAGTTGGCTATCTGTCAGAATTTTGATACTACTTGGTAAGTGACCAAAGACTTTTGTGGCAGTATAATTAACTCCTTTCTGTGACAGAGCTAAATTTAACCTTGAATAGTGTAGGCACCCTTTCTCCTAGTGTTGTAGCTATGCACACTGCTATTACATTTTAATTCAGTTGGATTGTTCATAACAAATTTCATAAGTGAATATACATATTGTGAAGCTACTGTGAAGATTCCTAGATCCTTAAATAAATGTCTGCAGGATGATCTTGGGTGGGCTCTAGCAATTATTCTGATGACCCGCTTTTGGGCAATGAATACTTTCTTACTAAATGATGAATTGCCCCAGAATATGATGTCATAAGAAGTGACATACAGAGAGAAGGGGTAAGAAAAGTACTAACTCAAGGCTAGAGTAAATAAATACCAGGGCACCGGCAGGTTTTCCGCTAGTAGAGTACATGCCTAAGGGCTAATTGCCACTCGGTAGAGACGCCTGGCTTACAGTGAAAATAACGACAGACACCATGGTACTATTCGGAATATGGGGAGAAAGGTAGAGATAGAAGCCATTTTTGGTTCACTTAAGTTACGCGGCGCCACATCCCCAGTAGGTGGCGAATCAGATAAAAACACGTTTCACACGGTACGGAGCAATAACAGTAGCTGGAAATTACGACCACGTCCAGTGCTCCACGAAGGAGGACATGTAAGGAAAAGGGCCGTACCAACTCCTCCGTCTGGGACTCGAGCGGGCAACAAACCCACAGACGGGTTCTGACCTCATAGATGTAGACAAAGGAAGTACTAACTCGGGGAGAAGGGTCACACGAAGTTTAACATCAAACACGGGATGAATCGCACTGGAAAATTACATCCACTCGCCGGCATTATCGGTCGAGGGAAGGAAAAATGCACTGCCTACTCACACACCCGCGGCGAAGGCAGGCGACAGACACGCGAGCGGCTACAAAGCACAAAAAACCGCCGGTTGCACATACAACAGGATATCGTCGCTTTAAAAAACAACAACGCGTATGTGATGTTTGCAAAACTGAGCTATTATTACTACCACAATATACTTCACGCTCGGCATTCACTGACAACGTATTTCACGTCAAATTCAACAAACGTCGATGATATTGCCATTTGAAAAACACCCCTTAAGTCCGACAATACGAAACAGTTCCAATTTACATCAGTGTAACCATAGACTTAATAGAATGTAATGTATTCCTTTGTTTACATCAATTTATTTCGGAGTTTACGTATTATCAGTGAACGTGTTTGTAGAACTTATGGGACTTAACTACGGGGTTATTTGTCCCTAAGCTTACAAACTACTTATGAACTAGCTAAGACTAAGGACGGCACAAATATCCATGCCTGGGGGGGGGGGAATTCGAACCCCCGACCGTAGTGGCCGTGCAGACCGTGACTGAAGCGCCTCAATCCCCTCGGGCACCGCAGCCGGCGTGTTTTCATTGAGAAGTATACTGTATTTACCTATATAATACTGTAATTATTGTATATTTTATGTTTAATTTCATTAAATTCAAACTGAAACGTAAGAAATTATCCTTCAAGTGTGTACTTAGGCAGTGTTATTCAAGACTCGATATTTTTTGCGGATACTGGCGGAGTTCTACATTCAGACAAGCAGTGAAACGTGTTCCTTGTGTGATGCAGGGGCAATGTACTACACGACTTAGTTGGATGTATATAATTTCACTATTTACAACCAACCATGCAAGTCATAATGTCATAAAGGGCAGCTGGCATAAACACCGGGTGACTAAAAAGAGCCCTCAGATATGAAGGTAGTTATTCTGTGGTCAGATGATAGTGAGTACCAAAGTAGAAACCATGTACTGTCTAATGCTCTTCTACATTGATCAATGAAAAAGGCGTAGCAATGGAACAATAGTTTCTAGTAAAGGTGCACATGCACATAGAGTGCGATAGAGTATATTCTACAATCGACACAAGTCTGAAACCAAAAACAAGAACAAAACACAAGAAGACATTCAGAGAAATCTTCCTGGCAAGTCAATACGCTCATCTGATAAAAGAAGCCAAAGTTCCTTTCCCCTACAGAGCAAGGGTTTCTGAACTATACCATTTTCATGTTTAACTGATATGTGTCGAATGTAATAACTAGTTTCGATATATCTGAAACTGATCGCGAACTATTATATGTTAAATCTCGCATAAAACTTTTAATAATTGCATTAAATGACTAACTTCATACACGGTTTTAGCTCCTTTATATTAAATACGAGGGAACTAAATAAACATGAGAGAAAAAACTGACTTTAACACTGCCGAAATTTTTTTCTTATATGGCTACAGAGAGAATATACCCTTGGCATATATTCATCTTCCATGCTGGTACCCCCGTAATTACTTTGACCTATATTATATTCAAAATAAATTTCAAATTTTGTAATCCCTGTTATGAAAATTAAATCTTTATCGCCAAAAGATTTTAAGAATATCAATTAAAACATAAACGAGGGTCTGTAGTTCCCAATCTGCATTGTCATAACTAATTATTATTTCGGTCGAGTTCTTACTGTAAATAAATAAAGTTAGCTCAAATTGAAATCTGGGTGATTCGTAGTAAAGACTGCTTATCTCCTCTAAATTGCACTGCAAACAGTAACAACTCATCTGATGTCACATAAAAATATAGTTTCACCTAGTAAATTTGTAATACAATACATTAAAATCATCAACAAAGAAACCCTACTGAAAACTTTTATAGATATCACATAGGCGGTATTGTTTCTGAAGCGACGATGTGAAAGTTTCGAATAGAAAACTTGAAATGTTAAGGCTTCACATAAAACTCGACAAACGGCTCCAGGTACACACATACACACCGCAAAAGAAAATGTAATCCACAACGACGGCTAAGGCGAACACCTCTATCACAGGAAAACTTCTGGCAAAAGGAGCAATGTAATGTTTGTTTTTAATTCTATGGGACTAAACTACGTTGATCATCAGTCGGCAAAATCAGCAGGTGATGTGGATAGCCGGCCGCGGTGGCCGAGGAGACTGCGACGCGTCAGTCACGGTCTGCACGGCCACCACGGTCGGGGGTTCGAATCCCCCCTCGGGCATGGATATTTGTGCCGTCCTTAGTGTTAGATAGTTCATTAATAGTTTGTAAGTTTGGGGACTGATGACCCCGTAGTTAAGTCCCATAAGCTATACAAACATTTGAACATTTTTGATGTGGCTACTTTGTGACAGAACTGCCCCGAAAAATGGCCCGTTGCTGCAAGACCCATCAACGTGCAGACGGACAGGCATACTGGACACAACACGCCCCAGCTGTCCGATGCGGTGTCCACATACGGCCCATGCGCTGACGTCCTCCTATCTCGCCAATCAACAGCCAAATCGCCGGTCAACGGCAAACTATCTCTGTCCAAATGTTCAAATGCTTTTCAAGCCTAAGCGACTTAACTGCGGGGTCATCAGCCCCTAAACCTACAAACTAATTATGAGCTACCTTACACTAAAGACGAAACAAACAGCCATGCCCGAGGGGGCATTCGAACCCCGGACGGGGAACGGCCTCGCGCATCGGAGCATGGCGCCTCAATGCGCTCGGCCGCTCCGCCGCGGTTAACTCTTTCCGCCTAGACAACGGCTATGCGGCCAAGACCTTGTATTTTTTTTAATTTATTTATTAACTTCGGTTTTACACCATTTAGTCACTTCTATGTATTGACACATAAAGCTCTTCCTTTTTTCATACTAATACTTTTATAACCCATTATTTACAGTATATTTTTATATCCTGATATTCCCTGTACAAAGAAATTCAATTAATTTGCTGTATGCTCTCAAGTCATTATCATGACATAATATGTGGTTCACATCTCCAGGAGTACTTCCATCTCAGTCACAAGCCTGTGTTTGGCTTATTTGTATTCTATATAGGTGATCTGGAAATGATAGAAGATTTAATATTAATCTACTTATCGTAGAGGTTGCTTGCCGTTGTCCACTAATAATTTCAAATCATGGTCTTTTTGGAATTTTCAGTAGTATTTTTGCATATGCGCCCCACCCCCCACCCCTCCCGTGCTGCGAGTTCAGAGTCCATTCATCTCGTCATGATTCATACGCTCTTTTGCACATGTTGTGTCGATATTCCGTAAAAGGAAGCTTTATTTCCAGTGGAGTTCCAATATGTGCAGCTTGCTTTGCAAGTTCATCTGCTTTTTCATTTCCTCTTATTCCCAAGTGGGCTTTCATCCACATAAATATAACCTGTTTTCGCCTTCTTAAGCATTCGTAGTACCACACCGAGCTTGAAATATGGAGTTGTTGCTAATTTTTGATCATGTAACGTTAGATACTGCATGTAGTAAACTTTTAGAGTCTGAAAGTATGGCAAAATACGGGTGTTTCTGATCCAGACAACATTGTATTGCCTTTATCACTGCTATGGTTTCAGCTAGGTATGTATAGTTGGCGGTAACTTAAATTTCTGTGCTATCTGTAATTCAGGACAAAATATAGCGCATCTTGTGCTGTTTTTATCTGTCATTTTTTATCCGTCTGTGTATATCTGAATTACACAATTTTCTGTTCTTTGAGTTTGCATTGTTATGGTTATCTCCATGAGTTCTCTTTGGTCCTCTATTATTTGAAACGGAATGTGATCTCTCAGGAAGAGGTACTTGTAACCGTAGACAGGCAACCGTATTCTCGAATCAATGTACAGTATTTGTACCTATCTGCAACTTTTTTGTATGTCAAGACAAATCGATAAAGTTTTTTATCTCGATTTCCTAAAGGTGTGTGGAAGGATCGCAGAATCTGATGTATTGGATGTTGTGAAAAGGATAGTTTCTCTACTATGAACCGTTCTAAGAGCATATTCCTTCAAATGTTCACATGTTTGTAGAGCTTATGGGACTTAACTACGGGGTCATCAGTCCCTAAACTTACAAACTACTTATGAAATAGCTTATACTAAAGACGGTACAAACGTCAAAGCACGAGGGGGGATTCGAAACCCCGACCGCAGTGGCCGTGCAGATCTTGACTGACACGCGCAGACCGCTCGGCCACCGCGGCCGGCAGCATATTCCTCCTTATATGAAGGTGCATCTCATATGCTGCCACCAGTAGTGCATCTGTTGGTGTAGACTTCATCGCTCCTACGCAGAAACGTATGCATCGTTATTGGAATCTATTTCCTCTAACAGCTTGTATAGTGACCGAAGACCGGACTGGGTCGGGAGCGACTAGCGACGACCGACCGACCAAGCGTCGCCGCTAACGAGAAACACTCCACGAAACCACAGGGACGACAATAACAACAACTAATCGAAAACCAGATCAAAAACGCAAGCCAAATCGGAACCGGGACAGAGCAGAGTACGAAGCCAGATAACCACTAAATATCGAAGGTAAACGGAGCGCAGTCAACACAAGACTGAGGAGCGAGCTGTGGCTCCGGCCCTATATAGTGCGGCTCTCTGCGCAGATGACCGGCGCGGTAGGTGCGCCACGGCGTGCAGCGCTCTAGTGGCGACGGCAGCGCTAGAAGGTTGTGCGCGCCGCCTAACGGCTTCTGTCGTAGTCCATGTGGTCTGGCGGGCTGTCAAACATATCGTTCCGGGATACCAGATCCCTCCCCCCTGAAATGGGCGCGTAGGGACGGAAGCGCCCAGGACGGTGCTTTGGAAGGTGGACCGATGGCACAAGTGGTGTCACGGGTGGAGATCCTGCTAAGTCAAGGTACGGATGAGGGGCCTCCGTAGAGGTACAAGGATGCGGTGGTGTGGAAGGCGATTGCCGAGAGGGTGAATGTGGAGGTGAGGTCTCTACTTCCATGCCCGTGTCATCTGGGGTTGCCGATGCCGCCCCGAGGTGCATATGGGGGCCCCGGTGGTTGAGGTGTGTCGGAGGGTGATCTGCCCTGTGAGCACCGTTGCGGCCGAGAGTGTGCCATCTCTGTGTATGCATCGACTGGAACCGTGGACAATGCCTGAGAGCACAGATTGTAGCCGTGTGATCGGGGAATTGGTGATAGCAGGGGCTCTGAGTCTGGGTGTGCTACTGGTTGGGATGATGCGGGGAAACGAGGGCGAAGTTGGTTAGTATGTCGGCACTCCAAACCCCTCGGAGTGTTGACAGAGAGGAGACGTCGTCCGTGATTGGTCACTACGGTAGCCGGCACCCATGGGGGCTTCGTACCATAGGAACGGGCCCACACAGTGGAACCTGGTGCATATTGCCCAGTGTACCGGGTCCTTGGTTCTGAGGGCTGTGGGGCCAAAAGATGGAGAAGGGTGTGTGGCTGGCGGCCATGGAGGACTTCTCCTGGGCTACGATCATGGATAGGGGTAGTCCTGTAGGTACTCAGGAATAATGTGAGGGCTGCCGTGGTGGTGGAGTTGCCCACAGATTTCAGCATTTGTTGTTTAAACGTCCGCACCATCCGCTCAGCAGCACCATTGGAGGCTGGCGGACTAAACAGGTGTTTGATGCCATTTGCATGACAAAACTGCTCAAAGGCTGTCGCTGTAAACTGGGGCCCATTGTCAGAGACGATGGTACGGGGAAGACCCTCGAGAGCAAGAATTTGTGTGAGGGCATTGAGTGTGGCTGTCGTGGTCGTGGACGCCATGCTGACTACATAGGGGTAGTGGGAATAGGCATCAATGACAATTAGCCACATAGATCCCAGAAAGGGGCCCGCAAAGTCAAGATGCATTCGGTCCCAAGGGCGACGTGGAGCAGGCCAGGGAGAGAAAGATTGGGCCGGAGCAGCCTGGTGCTTAGCACAAGTGGAGCAATTGCGGACGATGTCCTCAACATCTTTGTTCAGACCTGGCCAATAAACGTGTCTCCTGGCCAGGGATTTCATACGTGACATACCCCAATGTCCCCGATGGAGAAGATCCAGAACCTGAGGGCGTAAAGCAGGTGGGATAACCACCCGGTGGATATCGCCCTCAGCATCGAGGAGGAGAACACCATCAATGACAGACAATCGACGAGAGAGATGGGACCAGGCACGTAGCTGGGAGGCTGTCGACTTCGGGAAGTAAGTGGGCCACCCATGAAGTACATGATGGATGACCCGTCGTAAGAGGGGGTCCTGGCGTGTGTCTGCAGCAATACGGGTGGCTGTGATAGGGAACCCATCTAAGGTATTTTGCCGTTCCAGTTCAATGTGGAAACAGGAGACTTCATGTCGGTCAAATGCTGGATCAGGTCCTGAAGGCAGACGAGAAGGAGCGTCTGCATTTGCGTGTTGTGTAGTAGGCTTGTACTTAATGGTGTTATTGTAGGAACTAAGAAATAGAGCCCAACGCTGGAGTCTTTGTGCTGTACGTTCTGGGAGCCGAGAGTGTGGCCCACATAGAGCGACCAATGGTTTGTGGTCAGTAATGAGGTGCCCCAAAAAGATACACATGGAATTTCTTAACCGCATAGATGATCGCCAACGCCTCCTTTTCTATCTGAGAGTAGTTCTTTTGAGCAGGCGTCAGGGTCTTGGATGCATAGGCTATCGGTTGTTCGGTACCATCATCATTGCAGTGTGCCAACACTGCTCCAATGCCATATGGAGATGCGTCCGCTGCCAAAACAAGGGAACGTGATGGAGAAAAGGGTGTAAGGCAGGGTGCCGAAGGCAACAGACGCTTTAGCCGTTGAAAGGAATGCTCACAAGCATCAGACCACCGGAATTGCACACCTTTCTTCCGGAGACAGTTGAGGGGGTGCATAATGTGGGCCGCTTGTGGGAGGAACTTTGCATAATAGTTCACCTTTCCCAAAAACGCCTGCAACTCCTGTAGGTTTTGAGGGCGTGGTAGAGCATCGACCGCCGCTACATTGCGATCTGTGGGCTGGATACCGCCTTTGGAGAGCAAGTAGTCAAGGTATTCGACCTGTTCCTGGAAAAACTGGCATTTATGGAGGCGGCACCTGAGCCTGGCGTCCCGCAATGGGGTGAAGAGAGTGCGGAGGTTATGCAAGTGCTCCTGGCGTGTAGCCCCAGTAACGATGACATCATCAAGATAGTTGGCACAACCGGGTATAGGCATGGTTAATTGTTCGAGATACCTCTGGAAGATGGCTGGAGCCGCAGAAATTCCAAAAGGTAAACGTTTGTATTTGTAAAGACCAAAAGGGGTATTGATGACCACGATTCGTTGAGATTCCTCATCGAGCGGGATTTGCAAATATGCGTCAGCCAGGTCTATCTTAGAAAATTATTCGCCGCCAACAAGCTTCGTGAGGAGGTCCTCTTGCCGTGGAATTGGGTAGGTTTCGACCTGTGCCTGGGCATTGATGGTGGATTTAAAATCGCCACAAAGGCGGACGGCGCCATTGGGCTTAAGGACCACTACCAGTGGTGTGGCCCAGACACTCGTTTTGACAGGTTCGATGACACCTGCGGCGTGCAGACGGTCGAGTTCCAGTTTTACCGCCATCCGTAGGGAGACCGGAAGAGGGCATGCATGGCAGAATCGGGGCACCGCATCCGGGCGTAAAGTAATATGTGCCTCAAAATTGGTTGCACACCCTGTACCCGGTTCGAACAGAGACGCAAAAGAGGCACAAAGGTCGTCGAGTTCCTGGAAAGGAGCTGTGTCAGAAATGACCTGCACCTCATCGGAGATGGAGAACCCAAACAGTGAGAACGCATCAAGGCTGAAAATGTTTCCAGCTGAGTGGATATTGACCACAAAGAGGGTTACAGGACGTGTAACCGTTTTGTAAGTTGCCAAAGTGGTAAACTGACCTTTCAGAGGGATCGCACTGTCACCATATGCTACCAACCTGCGGGAGGGCGGGTCCAATGCTGGGTAGCCGAGACGGGCATATGTCAAGAGGTTCACCAGGGAGACTGTCGCCCCCGTGTCCACCTGGAAGCGGACGTCATGGTTAGCTATTCTGAGATCAATAAACAATTTGGTAGCGGGAGAATCACCCTGGGGAACAGTAGCCTGCAGTTCATGAACTGTCCCCTGACGCCAATAGGAAGTCGGGGAAGACTGTCCTGCCGTTTGTCGACAAACCGAATGGAGATGCCCGTCTTTTCCACAACGACTACAGTGGGCCCAGCGGTCTGGACAGTCCGCCCGTTGGTGCGCCATAAAACAGTCGGGACAGGACGGTAAACCACGGTGCCTACGCCGACGAGAAGTGACCGGTCGTTCAGAGGCCATGGACACGTCAGAGAGGGAAGGATCATGACGCTGCCGGCGGGGCAAGACCTTCCGAACGTTACGTCCCCTTTTGCGGCGCTTGTACAGTTGCTACCTGAGGACGAGCCATGAGGCGCTCATTCGCCGCCTGTGCAATCTCGAAAGAATGTGCAATCTTCAGGATGTCCTCCAGAGAGGGGTCGTCCAGCTTGAGGGCCGCCGTCCGCACTTCTGGATCTGGAGCCAACTGAACGACAACATCACGGATGAGAGAGTCAGCATAGAAGGTTTTACAAGACGGGTTGGAGCACGTGAATTCGCAACGCCGACTCAGTCCTTGCAAATCTGTCACCCATGACCGATATGACTGACCTGGCTGTTTGTGATACTGATGGAATTCGAGGTGCCATGTGACAACGTGAAATCGTTGGGAATAATAATTCGAAAGCAATGCGCACATCTCCTCGAACGTCAGTGCCACCGGATTGGAGAGGGGGGGGGGCAACTTCTTGAGTAAGAAAAACGTCTCGGGGGAAGCCCAAGAAAGAAAAAGCGACTGTTGGAGAGCGTCATCAGAGATCTGAAAGGCGGTAAAGTGCTGTTTCAGCCGCTGTAAGTAAGTATCCCAATCCTCTTTGGCGTCGTTAAAGGGCGGAAACGCAGGGGAGCGGAAATCCGTCGACGACGTGACAACCGCTTGGATGGGTTGGGAACCCTGAACCTGTAAGCGTTCTGCCAACAGTTGAATTTCCTGTCGTAACAAATCAGTTTGCTGTTGCTGTAGGAACAGCTGTTGTTGTTGCTGCTCCACGAGCTGCACAAGTCGTTCGTCCATGAAACGTGATGGAACCTTTTACCTCGTCGCCAATCATAGTGACCGAAGACCGGACTGGGTCGGGAGCGACTAGCGACGACCGACCGATCAAGCGTCGCCGCTAACGAGAAACACTCCATGAAACCACAGGGACGACAATAACAACAACTAATCGAAAACCAAAGATCAAAACGCAAGCCAAATCGGAACCGTGACAGAGCAGAGTACGAAGCCAGATAACCACTAAATATCGAAGGTAAACGGAGCACTGTCAACACAAGACTGAGGAGCGAGCTATGGCTCCGGGCCCTATGTAGTACGGCTCTCTGCGCAGATGACCGGCGCGGTAGGTGCGCCACGGCGTGCAGCGCTCTAGTGGCGATGGCAGCGCTAGAAGGTTGTGCGCGCCGCCTAACGGCTGCTGTCATAGTCCATGTGGTCTGGCGGGCTGTGAAATATATCGTTCCGGGATACCAGAGCTTGGTAGTCATGTGGCTATAGAACATACATCCATAATCTAGTCTAGAGCGAATGAGGGAGCTATATAGGAGCAATAGCACTGAAGGATGCCCCCCGCCTGCCCCATGTAGTTTCACTGATCTGATTATATTTAGCATTTGCTTGCTGTTTCCAATTACGATGTTGATATGTGCTGTCCAAGCTAGCTTATTGTCGAATATAATTCCCAAAAACGAATATTCGCCTTCATCTGTATTCTTTTGACATATACATGTATGTAACAATCTCTTGGTATGCCGATAACATCTTTTCTAGTAAATATGACTACAGAGTGCGGTCCCGTAGCACAGTGGTAGAGTGTCAGACTACAAATCCAAAGGTCCTGGATTCGATCCCCACTAGGTTCTAGGATTTTTATCTGTCACTTTCTAGTTCTTTCATCTCTGGCAGTTTGCTGATGTGAAAAATACCGAGTAGCAGCGTGGTTCGGAACCCACGTTAAACTGTGGGTCCCCCTATAACTGGCCGGGTAAGTCAGGTCGGAGGAAGGCAACGGCATACCACCTCCAAACAGGACCATGCCTAGTAAAGCACTGTGGTGTTCAAATCAATCTTCGGATTGTTGACTGCTTTACCTTTTTATGACTACAGAGGATTTATCTGGTGCCATTTCCAGGCCATTAAGTTTTTGATAGATGAGGTAAGTTTGTTTATCGCCTCCTGCAGAACTGCACTAGACGTGAACACACATATATCATCTACAAACTGAATTATATTCACTGAATGACTTAACAAGCTTTTGATGTCATAAACTACGTAAAAGAGTGGCGTTCCTCTCACCCGTCACGGTAGCAGTCACTGACGTTTTGCTGTCTAACGTTATCTGTCGGACGTTTTTGAACTTTTTGTTTTTTGTTTTAATAAAACCCTATGTCATTCAAAGCATATGTATCAATTTTTACCTCTCTATCTTCACTATTCCGTGATTTATTAAGTTTTCAAATTTATACTGACTTTTTGATCATTGCAACTCACTACCGTAAACAGTCATATAAATATAACACACACACACATACACACACACACACACAACTTATAGCCGCTTTAACCCATCCTTCGCCTCTCAACGATGTGAAGAGTCGCCAGAAACGACACGAGGGTCGGATTCCACGTTAAGCTGTAGATCCCCTTTCCCCGGTTGGATAATTGGGGTAGGATAGGGACACGCAAGTCACCGAAGTGGCGTCCAATTGAAAGACTTTCACCAGGCCTACGAGCCACACGAAATTATTATTATTATTATTATTATTAAGTGAAATGTAGCTAAAACTACACAAGAATATTCGACTGAGAAACGTTGCTGAACTAAAAAGAAAAAAAGCGAGATGAAAACAAAGAATTCTCTTTTTTTCGCATTGAAAGTAAAACATTAGAAAAAATACGGTCATAAAACGATTTAGTGTAGTCCCACATTTTTAAGTGATTAATGTATGGAAGTTCAAAATGTAGATTTGTGCTTTTTCTTGGAGTAGACGGTCAGGCATTTAAAACATGGCATGCAAGAACAGTCATCAGGAAAACTGAATGCAGTGTTCGAAGCATGCTAAGCGACTATATTATCATCTACCAGACTGTCACGAAACATCGTGCATCTTCCAGGTCGTGCGGAAATGGACGCCAGATGCAAACCTCTATTTGGGTCATGTTTTGTATTGCGTATTCACACACACCACTGGATGTGTCTACAAAATTATTCTACGATACGTAGTTGGGAATAGATGGCGCTATAACCACGGAGATATATGAACAAGTACCACATCTCGCATTTGGGTGTAATATATTAATACTTCACTACTATTCGGAACAAAATTTCAGAGTGTGTCGGGAATGAACCTGTAATAATGTAAAAGCTCATCAGATATTTCGTCATAAACGTTGACATGCATCAAAATGAATCTGCAGAGCGAAATTCGCTATCGGTTCACAGGAAGCGTTATAGGTCCCTTACTCTTTCTCGTGTTTATAAACGATTTAGGAGATAATCTGAATAGCTCCCTTAGACTGTTTGCGGATGATGCTGTCGTTTATCGGTCAGTGAAATCAACAGAGGATCAAAAGCAACTGCAAATCGATTTAGACAAAATTTCTACTTGGTGCGAAAATTGGCACTAAATAAAGAAAAGTGTGAAGTAATACACATGACCACTAAAATAAATCCGCTGAACTTCAATTACGCGATAAATCAGTCAAACCTTAAGGTCGTAAATTCTACCAAATACCTAGGAGTTACAATTACGAACAACTTTGACTGGAGAGAAAACATAGAAAATATTGTGGGGAAGGCGAACCAAAGGTTACGTTTCATTGGCAGAACGCTTCGAAGATGCACCAGCTCCACCAAAGAGACTGCCTACATTACACATGTGCGTCCTCTCTTGGAGTACTGTTGCCCCTTGTGGGCCCCTCACCAGGTGGGACTGACGGAAGATATTGAGAAGTTTCAGAGAAGGGCAGCTCGTTTTGTTTTATCACGTTACGGGGGGGGGGGAAGCGTCACGGAAATGTTGCACGAATTGGGGTGGAAATCATTAAAAGAAAGACGTTATTCATTGCAGCGTGATCTGTTTGCGAAGTTTCAATCACCGACTTTTAGTTCTGAATGTGAAAATATTTTGCTAGCACCCACCTACTTAGGGAGACATGACCATCCCAATAAAATAAGAGAAATCAGATCGAAAACGGAACGATTTAGGTGTTCTTTCTTCCCGCGCGCTATTAGAGAATGGAACGGTAGAGAAAAGTTATGAAAGTGGTTAATGAATCCTCTGCCAGGCACTTAAATGTGATTTGCAGAGTATCTATGTAGATGTAGATGTAGATGAATGAATATCACAGATACATTTCATATGTTATCTCGAGTCGCTCGGTGTAAACCAGTGTAAAAACAAACATATTAATGCGTAGTAGGCTATATGTGATATACGCGTGTATTCAATGTCTCCTCATAAGTCGGTTGTGATTTCTGTCAAACTTGGTATGCTCATCATTGAGCGATTCTTAGAACACAGAGTTGTTGGGAAAGGTGGAGAAAATACAATGGAGAGCAGGGAACGTTCGTCTCATCTCTCTCTCTCTCTCTCTCTCTCTCTCTCTCTCTCTCTCTCTCTCTCTCTTGGTTCTGACTCTTCGTGATCCCATGAACCAAAGCACACCAACTTTCTCTGTCCTGTACTTTCTCCTGTGTATCTTCCAGGATGGGAACACATTGCTTCTGTGATCAATTTTCCATGTCATCTTCTAACGTCCTCTTCTTTTGGTGCCTTCGATCCTACCCAGCAATAATAATTTTCAGTGAGGCATGTCTTTGCATTGTCCCTTCAAAATACCTTAGCTTTCAATATTAGGTCTTCCAGGGAGCAGTCTGGTTTTATTTGCTCTAATCTGTTTGTTGTTTTCGTCATCCACGGAACTCTGAGCATTTTCCTCCAGCATCATAATTCAAAGGAGTCAATTCTTCGCCATTCAGACTTTCTAATGGTCCAGGCCTCGCATCCATACAACCTAGAAGACCGTACCCTCCCAATTCGTTGTTGCTAAAATTATATCTTTGAATCATCTAACCATATCATGGTTTGACATCGCCTTTCTACGTTGCGAAAAGCGTCTCCTGATATACACAGTGGTAGCACACTGGACTCACATTTGGGAGGACGGTCGTTCACATACACTTCCGGTCATCCAGATGTAGGTTTTCTGTGATTTCCCTAAATCACTCCAGGCAAATGCCGGGGTGGTCCTTTGAAAGGTCACGGCCGACTTCCTTACTTCACCTTACCCAAAAATCCGAGCCTGAACTCCGTCTTTAATGATCACAATGTCGATGGGACGTTAAACCCTAAGATTCCATCCTTCCTTCACCTGATATCGTCTTCGTCAGAAAAATATGTTCAAATGTTTGTCAATGTAAGGGTCTTAACTACGTTTGTCACAAACCTCTAGGCTTTACTTAAACTAACTTATGCTAAAGACAACACAAACACGCATGCTCGAGGGAAGACTCGAACCTCTGACGGCGAGCAACGACGCGCTCTGCAGAAAAGGGAGTTAGAGCGCTCAGCCACTCCATCGCGGATCTTCATCTACCGACTGAGATAACTGAACGTGGACACTGCGTCCATGGATTCTGCTCCTATATCACATTAATTTTAGTGTTCTTCACACTCAGCCTGAGACTGGCTTTTTAGCTTTCGTCTTGTATCTTCTGTTAACAGTATGGTATCATCTGCGTATTTGAGATTGTTTACGTTTAATCCGGCTATTATAATTCCCTCCTCTTCTTAATCTACTATGAAATTCATTATTAAGTTGTTTAGTAAGCTTTCGCGGGCATCAAGAGCAAATGCCAGTAGCAGACGGCGCATGGCAGACGTTCTATATCGCAGAAAAGTCTTCTGTCAAAGATGCGACAGCATACGTTTCATAAAGAATCCCACGAAAAGATCACGAGGATAACTGTAGAGTAGAACCCACACAGAGCATTCCGGCAGGCGTTTGTTTTTTGTGAATCATAGACGACTGAAATAGAAAGACGTACATGACAGAGCCTAAACTACTGGCGACAGACTTGTTCTAGATTGAACGTAGTATTTCTATTTTTGCTCAGCGCAATCGATATTTTCTTCGTTAAAAATTTCACCCATGCGAAACAGTGCCGGGTTGTTAGTTTTCATATATATATTTTGTACAGGTGTTTCAAGAGGAATAGTGAGTATTTTATGCAGTGGTAGCAGAGACGAATTGCAATAAAACATGTGACAAATTGATATTGAATACAGAGGAGCAATTATCAGTATGTAACCTACAACGTCTTAGAGCAAAGGGAAATAGAAGAATTAGGCCCATTCTTCTTTCGTTTGTTGATAGAACAAAGTGAAGAACGAGTGGCCAGGAGGCGCGAAGCTTACCGGAAACTGGAAAACTGAAGAAAACAGCGGTGGTGGCAAGAGAAGATCGCGAGACTCGCCCTAAGGAGGGCTCGTCGACTGGCTTGTAACAAAAGGGTGTAGAAATCTTTTTATTCACACCAGCAGCAGCCAGAGAAAATCACGCAAAACGAGTTATTACTACCTACATTCAGACGGCCATTAGATTCTCGCATATCCACATAAAAGTAAACAAGTACACATTTTCACAGGGACAGTGGCGTAGCGGAGAAGCCGTACTTATTGCCACATTGATAACCATAATAATAAATTATTAAAATAACAAAATCCTAGCAATATTAACTAACATTTCAGACTCTAATATTTTAAAACATGAAATAAAAATGCTATTCCTCATGCCTCGAAAAGAGTGGGGTTCTAGTTTTAACAAAATGCTAATCTAGGGACATGAAATAAATTACAATTTTATAAAGAAATATATGGAAGACGACAGACGGTCGTCTTTCAATGTACATCTAAATATCGGTCATTTATGGGCTAAATAGGTAACCCTTGAGATACGCACTTTTGGACACTAGCAGCACTTCTGTAGCTACCACGATTAGTCGATTTTTGTCCATTTTATATTATTTATTTTTCATCTCTCCATTTACCGATGACAATTCGAACTAGACTCTACCGCATAATTTCTAGGGGTGCTATTTGGCCGCATTCAAACACCTGACCAATAATAAAAACTGCAGCAACGTGGTCTCCAGGCACGCAGCGCGCCACAGCCCCCTTCATACCGTACAGCAGCAGCAGGTTAGGTTACGGGTGTCCGCACAGTGCTCGAGCAGCCGCCCTCATCTGTATGCGAGGCGTGCCCTGCCCTCCCGCTCACCTGCTCCACCGTCGCCTAGCCATTTTTCTGCCCTCTGCACACACCCACACACACGCGCGCTGCCTGCACATGACGCAGCCACCGCTCTTGCTGTTCCACCCCTACAGGCCAGCCATTTAGCCTAACGACCCCCCCCCCCAGACCTTCGGCGCTCTCCACAAGTTGTAATATACTGCCAGGCCGTGCCCCGGCTCCGCGATCAGACTGCTCTCTCGCCTTTCGATGGAGTCGTTCCAGGGGCGACGACCCGCGCCTTCGTGACGCTATGCCAATGGTGGGCGAGGCTCGAGAAACGAGAAGAGCCGCTCAGTGGCGAATCCGGTGGGGAGGGGGGGAGGGGGAGGGGGAGGGGGAGGAGGGAAGGATTATGTGGCTGTAGCTCCCCCCAGAACATGAGGGCGACCTTGTAATATGTTCAGACTGTTCCTCCTCCTTTCAAACGGCGTTTGCAAATATGCCTTTCAGTCCACGGCTAACATTTTAAATACATGTTAAAATAAAGAATAAAGTTTCCAGAATGAAACTTTCACTCTGCATTCTGGAAACATCCCTTAGGCTGAGGCTAAGCCATGTCTCCACCATATCCTTTCTTCCAGTAGTGCTAGTCTTGCATGGTTCGCAGGAGAGCTTCTGTGAAGTTTGGAAAGTAGGAAGCGAGGTAATGGCGGAAGTAAAGTTGTGAGGCGACATCGTGGTGGGATAGCACAGTCTGTAGTGCGCTTGCCCGCGGAAGGCAAAGGTCCCAGGTTAAAGTCCCGGTTCCGGCACACAATTTTAATCTGCCGGGAAGTTTCAAAAATAAAGTAGTTTATGTAAGATAGACCTTAAGGTATGTGCTTTGGATGGTTACCAAAGTCTCGTTTATTACAGTTACGTGTGTATGTAATTACAATTCAATGCCAAATAAGTCGACAGTGTCTATTTTAGTAAAAATAAAGTTCTTACAAAATATCAGTTTGGTTTTCAAAAAAGCTTTTCAACTGAAAATTCTATATATATATCTTCACTGATTAAATATTTAATGCTTTGAATAACTGGACATCAACAGTTGGAATTTTTTTAGATCTCTCAAAGGCCTTTGATTGTGTAAATCATAGGATTCTTCTAGATGACCTTAAGTATTGTGGTATGAGTGGGACAGTGCACAAATGGTTTAAAATCATACTTAAGCGAAAGAGTGCAGAAAGTTGAAATAAGCAGTTCACATGATATAGATGAAACAATTAATTCCTCTATCTGGGGCGTTATCAAAACTGGGGTCCCACAGGGTTCGGTCTTGGGTCCCTCGCTGTTCTTAATATATATTAATGACTTGCCATTCTACTTTCACGAAGATGCGAAGCTAGTACTTCTTGCTGATGATACAGGTATAGCTATCACACCCGACAAACATGAATTAACTGATGAAATTGTAAATGATATCCTTCAGGAAGTTATTAAGGGGTCTCTACAAATGGACTCTCATTAAACTTTGATAAAACCCAGTATATACAGTTTCATACAGTAAATGGTATGACACCTTAAATACATTTAGACTTTGAACATAAATATCTAGCTAAGGTGGCATATTCACAGTTTTTAGGTGTTTGCATTGACGAGGGACTGAATTGGAAGAAACATATTGAAGATCTCCTGAAACGTTTGAGTTCAGCTACTTATGCTATCAGAGTCATTGTAAAATTTGGTGATATACATATCAGTAAATTAGCTTACTACGCCTATTTTCATTCATTGCTTTCATATGGGATCATATTCTGGGGCAATTAAACATTGGGTAAAAAGTATTCATTGCACAAAACCGTGTAATCAGAATAATTGCTGGAGCCCACCCAAGAGCATCCTGCAGACACTTATTTAGCGATCTAGGGATCTTCACTGTAGCCTCACAATACATATATTCACTCATGAAATTTTTTATTAACAATCCGACCCAGTTAAAAAGTAATAGCAGTGAGCGTAGCTACACCACTAGGAGAAAGGATGATATTCACTATTCAAGGTTAAATCTAACTTTGGCTCAGAAAGGGGTGAATTATGCACCCACAAAAGTCTTTGGTCACTTACCAAGTAGCATCAAAAGTCGGACAGATAGCCAACTAGTATTTAAAAAGAAATTAAAGCAATTTCTGAATGGCAACTCCTTCTACAATGTAGATGAATTTTTAGATAAAACTTAAAAAAATAAAAAAACAACAGAAAATGTAATATAAAATTCTTAAAATATTGATTGTCAAGTGTAGAGAACATTTACGAGACTGACACGTTCCACATCATTACGAAATGTCGTATATATGATCTGTGGAACAATTATTCATCTAATCTCTAATCTAATCTAATCTAATTGCAATTAGCTGATAACTCGGTAATACACACAACATGAAACGACGTTTCGTTAAGAGGAATATTTATTTTGCGGTGTACAAATGGTCACCAAATTATTGTAATAACATGTTCAGTCCAATTAAACTGACCCAAATGATATAATTTAGAGCAATGTAGCTATCAAAATAGCTGTCAAACAAGAAAGTCATTACTTTAAAAATTATTAAAAAAACGACTTTCTAAGAAAGTACCTATTAAAATCATATAGAGGTACAGATGAAGTGTGTATATTAGCAACAAATAGAAAACCACTTGACAATGCCAAATACGGCGAAACAGCTGTAGTGGACAATTAAATAAAGCTAATAAGCAGCGGTAACGATTGTTACACTTATTAAGAATGTCATATTACGATATATTCACTGCTGCAAGCCCATTTATGAAAAAAATACGAAGTAGTTTTTCTAATCCCTTTTGCAATACGGTACGTTCTAGTCTATGCCATATGTCCACATACAACATTCGTTGGTGAATCTGCATTCACTGTAGGTCTTAAATCGGTTCAAAGGGAAACAAAGATATATTACGATCGCACAGGATTACTAAACGATACACAGTAAGGCAGACCCGGGACACCTGCTTGGTGGTGTTTACACCGCGCCCTCAAATTCTCGGACTTTTCGAATATTTCACGACAGGTTTCAACGCAACATAAAAAACGCTACATCGCAGTAATTGTCTTCTCAAGAGCTATCGAATGCAAATCCAGAAGTAATCTGTTCCATAAAAAAACGCACTAGCTTCAATACATCGTTTGATACTCGTGTTAAAATCGTTCACCATACATGTGCCCCTCGACGCTCTAGCATGTATCGAAAACCGCGTTGCGATATGTGTAAATGTTCACGAAATCTGCCGGAGGTTCTTCCAGTACGATCTTCTCACCTCTTTATGAAAAATCATATAATTCTGTCAACTTTCATGGTGATAAGTGAAACAGTATGAAGTTTGCTGTATCTTTGCCTCTGTCATGTAACATATTGTAGTTGCGGATTTTACAACCCTTCTACATGCTAATAAACATAATCAAAGTTCTGTTATAACTGGTAATACGAACTGTTGCAAGGTACTCTTTGCTAAGAACCTTACTAACTATTTTCTAGACAGTGATCTTCCTTTTATTTTGAAAGTCAAGTGTTCAAAATTTTATCAAGATCGGACTGCAACCTACAATGTAACATAGACCGATGCCCTGTAAGTACCTATATATTTACTTGTACATTATATGTGCAGTACCACTGCCAGTGGAACGCCCGGTGTTCGATAAGATTCCGGTTTTTGCACCGATGTTTACGGGTGGCGCGCGAAATAGTAGTAGTAGTAGTAGTAGTAGTAGTAGCGAGAAGGTGTTGCGAGATCGGTATTTTTAATAACTTGATAAATCCGTCAAATACTGTAATATTAGAGATCAACTTTAAGCAATGTTCACATCAGGTAGATAGAGATAAGCCAAAATTTAAATGTAATTCAATCAAGTGTGTAGAAATGGTAGGAGTGTACGATAGTTCATCCTAGCCACCATAAATATTCTACCGAGTGAAATCAGTTTATCTTTTTAGACCCTTTTCAGTATATTTCAAGACGTTCAGAAGAGATACAAGGACACCCAAGAGGTAGCACACCAGTATCATAGATTCTATAATGAATGCTGAGGTACAAGTGATGTTCAAATGAAAAGGTACGAAATGACACTGTGGGTATAACTGAAGTCTTAATCAAAAGGCCTGAGCACAACTATTCCTGTTCGCAGAATTCCTGTGGTTGTGACAAGATCCAGTTCTCTACCGTGTATTTCAGTTCGTCGTCAGAGTTGAAGTGCTTCATTTTCAGACGTTTGTTTAGCGGACCAAACAGACAGAAGTCACAGGGAGACATGTAAGGCGGGTGCTCAAGCTGCTCCCACTGTGACTTGGCCTGGAGACGTGTGGGCGTGCGTTATCTCGGAGCAGAACCACTCCCTCCGTGAGCAGGTCAGGCCGTTTGCTCTCGATGGACTTGTGAAGGCTGCGGAGTGACTCACTGTAAACGTCACTGTTAATGGTTTTTCAGAGGAATTCGATGAGTATCGGATCGCGGACGTAAAAATGGTGACCATCACCTTGCCTGATGAGGGCACAGCCCTCAACATTTTTAGGGGAAGTTGAAGACGCATGCATTGCGTCCTTAGAAGTAGCACTACGTTATCCCAGAGCGGCATATTCAAATTTCATCCCGTTTGATTGTTAAGATGTTTCGTACCTTTTCATCTGAACACCCGTCGTCATGTTCCCTTGGAACTAGCATGCCTACTCTGGACAGAGTAGTATTAACTTTGGTCCAATAACCGTTATAAACTAGATTAACCGGAGGATGCACTTACAAATTACACACATACATTCCTATACTAAAGATTTAGAAGTAAGTAGAGTGGGTAAGTATTATACAAATTTTTGAACACTGCCCCCATCAAATTCGATAGATTTTTTTCTTTTAAAACGATCATCTTATTCATAATTGTATTGTTACTGTCAGGCAAAAGATAGTCACCGTCCAAAATTTATCAACTAGCAGGCTAGTTTGAAGGGGAGGAAATGTATGAAGGGAATACAGCTGAGAGGGCTGTTCGTGAGTTGTACTCAGATGGCTGGAGGGTGAGCAGTGGCAGCCGAAGGACATTGGTTCGAGTCTCAGTCTGAGACACATATTTAATTTTCCAGGATGTTTCCTCTCTCTTTCTCTCTCTCTCTCTCTCTCTCTCTCTCTCTCTCTCTCTCTCTCTCTCTCTCTCTCTCTCTCTCTCTTCTGTAGAGTCAAAAATTATTCTGTAAACATCTAAGCAAGGTCTTATGAGTTTAAAGTCTAGAGCGAAATATAATTCATGAATATTTTGCTGTTGATAAATTATAGCTGCCATCTCTTATTGACAACCACATTAAAGCAAGCATTTTCGCCAAGTATTTGAATAGAATGCGGTACACGCTGAAGCTCTAAGCTTTCTGCGATGCCAGCCGATGTTAAGCCACTCCGGGGTTGGCATCGATTCGCACTGCCAGCGTACCCGAGGCACCAGCTGCCAATACACACGCATTGTACCTGTCAGTGGCTAATTCTGAATAATTGCACGCCGTACCTAGAAGTCCTACTGTTCTGTGCTCTTATGAAGACAGGAAGAGTCGAATACTTTTGTTTCAGCATGCATAAAGTTTGCATGAAGTGTATATTGTGAGCTACAAGACAGAATAAATATATATAACACTAAATATGGGAGTTGAAGGTCTAGCAGAAACACCTAATACTTTGGCATTTTCACCATTACTCAATTCCATTTTATTGGTAAAAGATAACCCCATACAGAAACTTCGTATGGTATTTATATTAATAATAACACAGTGACTTAATTTAGAATCATTCATTTAAGAAATTTCTGTTGCAATTGAATATATAATAATGAAAGGACTTAGGTCGGGCACAACACCCACACAATACAAACGCAGGATAAAATATATTAATTAAAAAGCTTAATTAACAAGAAATACCTAGAATTGACCAAGTATTTGAAAAACACGATATATAGTCTTAATAGCCACCCCCACTCATTTATCTTAAGGCTCTAAAATATTTTAACAGGAAGGTATATTTTGCTGCGAGATTAACAATTACATGAATAATTACAAAGATAGTTTCCCATAGGCAGTCCGCCAGCTTCCATATTTATAGTCAACTTCAGTACACAAGTTGTTAGATCACCTCTCGCTACCATGTCTATTACGCCGGTATTCACCTTAATACAAATAAAAAATAATAGGAGAGACCAACGTGACAGGCGACCAGCGCCGGGAAGTTCAATAAAATCTGAAAGGGCAGGTAACAATTTATTCCACCGTTACAATCATTCACAATGTTGAGGCCCGCTATGCCTTTGGCAACACACCATACACCAGGTCATGTTCAAACAACACCAGAGACTTAAAAAAAATTGCATAAAACCCATTGGCAGTTCAGAAACAAGGTGATTATGGTAGGGAGAGAGGTAATTCGGCAGAAGCTTCCTACTCCTCACGTAGCGTGTGTACGTGCACACCAACAGTCCTTGACGTCATACAGCAACGCCGCAAAGACAGAATAACACTGGTGTTACGATCCACCCAATGAATGAACTTACCACGAAAATGTTCAAATGTCTGTAAATCTATCGGACCAAACTGCGTGGTCATCAGTCCGTAGCTTACAAACTACTTAAACCTAGGTAAACTAAACTACAGACAAACACACACACCCATGCGCCAGGGAGGATTCGAAACTCCACGGCGAGCAACCGCGCGCTCCGCAGCGAGGAGCTTTAGGCCGCACGGCTACTCCAGCGCGGCGAACTTATCATCATATGGCAATAATAAAAGTAATCGAACTAAGAACAAGTGTCCCTCGCGGATCTCCCGACGCAAACCGCACAGTGATGGTGGTGGTAGGGAGGGGGGGGAGTAGGTCGTAAGGGGAGGAAAAGAAAAGAAAGAAGAAAAAAACAAAAAGGCTTCTCTTAGAATACGCCCACAAAGCGAGGTAGCTACGGCAGCCTCGACGGCCACGAGGCAGAAGAAACCGCTTGTGTACTTGAATGCCCAAAGGGCCAGCAAATGTACGCAATTAGCACTAAAGACTGCAAAATCTTCACGAGTAAAAACCTAGAATTTAAGGTGCCGAATACGTGACAAGCCACTACCTAACCCATTCAGAGCAGTACGTGCAACTCTGAAAAATCACAATGCCTGTGGAAAGCACCGCCGCCTGAGAACTGTGCACCTCTCGCGAGACCATTAGGGGCAATATGTTAACTCTGGTATTGGTGCCGACCCAGACAGCTTCCTCCCCCCCTCCACGCCTCCTTCCGGGCAGGTACTCCGGTCCAAGGCAATGACACTTCCGTTGCAGACATGTGTTCGTTTTAGTTCATTTTTCAGTTCTTAATTGCTCCTTTCTTTTTTTTTCTGTTACAGAGAACATTTAACCCTCTCACCGAACGCGCTGAGCCAACATCACCTAGAAGACAAGACCGCACAACTGGCCGTGAGTACGTTACACCGGGAGGCCGCGAACGTTAGCTGACAGGCCGGCCGATACAAGGCTTTGGACGTGCCCCAGCGGCCAGCCAGCTGGCGGCCACGGCCTCTCGGTGTGACATGGCACGGCCAGTTGTGAGGCCTTGTCTCCTAGAAGGTGCTGGCTGAGCCACCGCGCGCGGCGGCATTAAACCAGGTCATGCTGCGACCGTCACCACAGGTATCAATGCGATGCAGCACTCCAATCAACAGCGCTCGGTGCTGTTTTAGAACTTTCTCAGCTCGCAGCTCAGGCAAGCATCTACAACTACATCCATACTCTGCAAGCCACCCAACGTTGTGGGGTGGAGGGTACCTTGAGTACCACTATCGGTTCTCCCTCCTATTCTAGTCACGTATTCCTCTGTGTGGGCTCTAATCTCTCTGGTTTTATCTTCATGATCTCTTCGCGAGATATACATAGGAGGGAGCAATATACTGCTAGACTCCTCGGTAAAGGTATGTTCGCGAAACTTCGACAAAAGCCCGTACCGAGCAACAGAGCATCTCTCCTGCAGAGTCTTCCACTGGAGTTTATCGATCATCTGCCCAACGCTTTCACGATCACCAAATGATCCTGTAACGAAGCGCGCTGCTCCCGGTTGGATCTTTTCTACCTTCTCTATAAACCCCACCTGGTACGGATCCCCAACCAGTGAGCAGTATTCAAACTGTGGGCGAACGATTGTGTATGTATGTTAGTGTGTATGTTGTTGAAACTTCGACAATCGAGTGACAGAGCGTCTCTCCTGCAGAGTCTCCCACTGGAGTTTATCGATCATCTCCGCAACGCTTTCACGATCACCAAATGATCCTGTAACGAAGCGCGCTGCTCTCCGTTGGATCTTTTCTACTTTCTCTATCAACCCCACCTGGTACGGATCACACACCGGTGAGCAGTATTCTAGCTGTGGGCGAACAAGTGTACTGTAACCTACTTCCTTTGTTTTCTGACTGCATTTCCTTAGGATTCTTCCAATGAATGTAAGTCTGGCATCTACTTTACCGACGATTGAATTTATTTGGTAGTTCCATTTTAAATCACTCCTAATGCCTATTCCCAGATAATTTATGGAATTAACTGCTTCCAGTTGATGACCTGCTATAGTGTAGCTAAATGATAAATGATCTTCTTTCTTTGTATTCGCAGCACATTACACGTGTCTACATTGAGGTTCAATTGCCATTCCTTGCACCATGCGTCAATTCGATGCAAATCCTCCTGTATTTCAATATAATTTTCCAATGTTACAACCTCTCTATATACTACAGCATCATCCGCAAACAGCCTCAGTGAACTTCCGATGTCATCCGCAAGGTCATTTATATATATCGTGAACAGCAACGGACCCACGCACTCCCCTGTGGCATCACTCTTATTTCGGAAGACTTCTCTCCATTCTGAAGGACATGCTGCATCCTGTTATCTAGGAACTCCTCAATACAATTAGACAATTGGTCTGATAGACCATATGCTGTTACTTTGATCTCTGTCAGAGTCTATGGCCCTCTGAGTCTCGTGGACGAATAGCGCGAGCTGGGTTTCACACGATTGCCTTTTTCGAAAACCATGCTGATTCCGATAGAGCAGATTTCTAGTCTCCAGAAAAGTCATTATACTAGAATTCTGCAGAGTATCCTGTTTCGTGCATAAAATACGCTAATCGCCACTGGTTACTCACCGGGCTCTCAGACGGCATAGCTCGTACACCAGCACGCCACAACACGTACTGCCCTTCCGCACCACGCCCCGACACTCATCCCGGCGCGTTCACTGTCGATACATCGATGAATCCTAACGGCACTGATGTCGAAAGCGGCAACTAAATATCGAAACTGCAAAACAATGCCTGGGAGGCAAATAAATTACTAACAAGGAAAGATATCAGGGAGCCAGCACGGCTCACATGTATACTGTAGCTTGGTTTATTTGATAGTAACACAGTACAGCCGCAGAAATATATTTTCTGTTGTGCTTCTTAACTTGAGATTAGTAGATTTATAACTTTGAACAACGAGGTAATTGATAGTAGTGAAATTTTCAGAAATGATGGAGAAGGGTGTATGTAAACAGTTTGATTTCCAGGCAGAGACCTATGTACGAACTGCGCCTATTTATGAATGGAAAGTGAAGATCACTCACCCCCTGTGCCGATCTTGAGCCACAGTTGACACTAATGGCTTTAGCTGCAGCAACATGGGCACTATTTCCGGAATGGTTTTCACTGACAGCTTTAATTATGGATGACTGTCAGTGCACTCTAGGAACAACCTCCCCTTCCCCCCACCCACCCCATTCTCCAGTTCTTCTCCAACCCACGTCCTTAGTCACCGTAGACACAATTTTCATATCTAATTTGACTGATTTTAATCAATTTCCTGTTTCCCACATGCCTTTTTTCCAGCCCATGCTGTGGTAACCTTTGGGCGACCAGGGCGAGGAAAGTACTGACAGTTCAGAATCTCTGAACCTCTTCCACGTTCAAACGATATCGCTTTGGTTAACTCGGAGACGTCTGAAAACTTCTTGATGAGAGTCCGACCTGACAGAAAGTAATGTTGACGATACAACTGATTTTCGGTAGTGGCAGAACTAATGTGAAGCAATGTACCGGGTGATCAAAAAGTCAGTACAAATTTGAAAACTTAATAAATCACGTAATAATATAAATAGAGAGTTAAAAGTTTGACACACATGCTTGGAGTGACATGGGGTTTTATTAGAACTAAAAAAGTTCAAAAAATGTCCGACATATGGCGATTCATTTGACCAGAAAACCAATAATTAGCATAACAAAATAAGACGAAGCAAAGATGATGTTCTTTACAGGAAGTGCTCAATATTTCACCATCATTCCTCAACAATAGCTGTAGTCGAAGAATAATGTTGTGAACAGCACTGTAAACATGTCCGGAGTTATGCTGAGGCATTGGAGTAGGATGTTGTCTTTCAGCATCCCTAGAAATGTCGGTCGATCACAATACACTTCCGACTTCAGGTAACCCCAAAGCCAATAATCGCACGGACTGACGTCTGGGGACCTGGGAGGCCAAGCATGACGAAAGTGGCGGCTGAGCACATGATCATCACCAAACGACGCGCGCAAGAGATCTTTCACGCGTCTAGCAATTATTATTGTTATTATTATTATTATTATTATTGGTTCTAATAAAACCCCATGTCATTCCTAGCATGTGTGTCATTTTTTACCTCTCTATGTACATTATTCTGTCATTTATTAAGTTTTCAAATTTATACAGACTTTTTGATCACTCGGTACTTCGTTATGGCGTTATGAACGGAACTGATTGGCCGTCTTACCCACTGTTCTTGTTTACATCTATGTGCAGGTTGAGTGGCATGTATGGACAATTATTGTTGACGCAATATACACATCCAACGCCAGCGTTCAGGAGACCTTGGAACCAAGATAACGCGACTCCCACGGTCCATATACACGAAAGACAAGATCATGATAACAGATTAAGAGACAACGGAAAGATTTCGGTGTCCCTTTCTCCTGCCTGCTACCAGAGAACGGAATGGCTGTCTGTACGGCACTTAAATTTGAATTTGTGTGTAAATATGTAGATACAGTTGTAATACGACAGGCTTCTCCTCTTCCATTTTGAGGGTGTGAAGAGTATCAGTTGCCAATGTAATCCTGTTACTGGACACAAAGAATTCTTTTAAAACGTCTATCAACAGTTTCATCCATTTCCTACGATTGTCCTGAAAGTAAAAAGCAAAACAAAACACTTCAGGTCGCGATAATTGGCCCACTTTAGGTTACGGTAGTGACACTAAAAGTGGGCCTTTGCGATCGTCTTTTGACAGCTCGAAATTTAAATGAAAATAACGGCTTAACTATTCATCTGACACGAATATTGGATAACATCATTTGTAGAGGAGAACATTCTCTACAACTTTGCTCTCTTATGTTTTTTTTTTTTTCATATCTCGTAGCGTTTCAAAGATATTTCCAAAAATAACGGCGATTTTGGGATGTATGTCTGTCCGTATCGTGTTCCCTGTTTTTAAACGAACCATTCAACCGATCAGCACCAAATTGCACAGCACACATAATTGTAGGCCTCCATAGACCAGAACCTCCCTTTTTCAAATTTTTCGGACAAAAAATGAGGTAGTAAAACCGAAAAAAGCCGTTTATAATTGTAATTGCAAACGAACCGTTCATCTGACAGGAAAATTGAATAACCTAATTGGCAGAGGAGAAAATTCTCTACAACTTATCGCCCTTATGTTTTTTCATATCTCGTGTCGTTTGAGACATATTTGCAAAAATAACGGAGCTTTGACACCCTCCATTGAATGAACGAAAACGAGCCGTTCGAAAATGTCACGTGACATTCGACGTGTATTTGATTATTTTTCTTATTGTTACTTACACGTTGTCATTTCAAAGCAACGGCACACTGAGGAAGTAGCAAAAACACATCGTTCTTCGTACAATAAATGACAATCTAATGTCTACAAATGCCATATTAACATCAGTTAACAACGGCCATCAATAGTATGAGATTTAAGAAGTCCTGTTTCGATTTATAGTCGTAGCGTAGTGGGCAAGGTGCTGGACTGTGACGCGAAAGGTCGGTCGTTAGAAACCCGCCACTACCTAAATATTTTTTTTCCTAAAAGGGTTTCAGACACCCTTATTAATTAATTTGTTATTATTTAGATAATTATTTTCGTCCAAAATGTTTGCAAAAACTTATAAAACTACAAATCTAAAGTGGGCCGTACAACACGTCAGTGCGATTTTTTTTTCTCAATACAATCGGTTCTCTTTATGTACCACCTCACGAACTGACCAACGTGTCAGTGTAGGTAACACGTATCTAGGTTGTGACTATCAGTTGACAATGTAAAAGAAACTTACTTCCAATCGATTTTAGAAGAATAGACTAAAGACATCCAAAAGTTACAACAAATACTGGGACCTAAAATGCACAGTAATTCCCTCGATGTACAAAGAAAGGCTCGCTTTGGACTGCAGCCCTGCGATGGGCCGGGAGACCCGCATACCTTTCGCAGTGGAACCGCTGCTCCTGCCGGCCCCTTGTAAATACCACCCCTCCCCTGCCTCACGACGTACAGCCCTGCTCTCCAGCATGCCAGCGGCGAGAATGGCTTTCCGATACGAGACGCGCTCTGCAGGCCTGTTGGTCAAGCCAGCCCGTAATACTCGACGCGCCTCTTCTCACCCCTGTAAAGTCAAGCACAGGCAGCCCTGTGATCTGTGGTCGGCTTGGTACCGACGCAGAGCGCACAGTGACGAGTACTCCTGCTTGTCGTTATGTCCGTCTATGCTAGCTAGACAGGCATCGCGACCATTCCTATTAATTCTTGAATCATATGAGAGATCGAAATTATAAATAATGCTTGACTTTTAGAGATGCTAATTACTTTATTATTAATGCAACATTTGTTTTGCCTTACGCCATTTTCAAGTAATCTGTGAACGAACATATATACAAAATTATGGATTTAATTATTTTGTTACATCAAATCGAGAGATAAATATAATAAAATGTTTCGATCCTACATGCAGTATTTACCTGTCATAAGCCTATTGATCTTTTTGCTACGCTAATTGTACGTACAAACGTACTTATTGCGTGTAGCTATGACGTATTTTTTATTGAATTATTATTATGTTGGTATGCACTGTTATGACAGTTTCCTCTGAATGCTGCATCTTTAGAAAGATATTGCTCTTCGTCCATGTTATATATATTTTATTTTTATTTTTTATTTATTTATTTTTTTTTTTTTTCAACGCTTTATCCCTTTGACTATACCATCTATGGTTGAAGTTTTTAGAATTTCGCTAAGGAATGCTTTTGAGTGGATGTATATTTCTAATTCTTCCAGGATATTCATATAAGTGCGTTTGGGAATTTTATGTAATATTTTCAGGGCTTTTTCAATGTATGTGGTGGTGTGTTTTTCGTTCTTTAGGTGCTGGTAGAAAGTGGATTCATTGTTATCTGTTATTCTGGTATGTTCCGTGAATCTAATCATGACGTTACGTCCTGTCTGGTGGAAACAGCTGTTGCATTAATAATAAATTAATTAGCAGTATTCAAAGTCGAACATTATTTATAATGTCGTTTTAGGATGTATATTTTGCTGCGGACCCAATATTGAAGAAAAGATCGATTTAGTTTATTACTGGGTATCTAATAGCTGACTACCCGCGATAATACTAATCAGCGAATTAGAAGTAGTTCACCAATATGAAACTTTTAAATCACTTTTAAACTCTGCCATATTGCGCACAAGATATTTAATGCGCTTTATGATTTTTTAACCTCTGGTAATATTTATCTCTGATTCCTTTCGCACTAAAGGTAACGAAAATTCGTTTGTCCAATCTTTCATGAATACATTGGTCAAAACAATCACAGGATCAGTTGAAACGTTTAGGTTCTGAACTATTGTCATCGAAATAATGAACTACAGTTGTTTGATGTCTTTCTGTCGGTTCTACGGAGAGGAGATTACAACATGGCGGCAACCGAGATAGAGGTAATAGCAAATAGTAGTTGCAGAGGGGGTTGGTGTTGAATTGTGTTTACACTTCCAAACGAATTACAAAATGTTCAAATGTGTGTAGAGCTTATGGGACTTAACTACGAGATCATTAGTCCCTAAACTTACAAACTACTTATGAACGAGCTTATACTAAAGACGAGACAAACATCCATGCCCTAGGGGGGATTCCAACCCCGACGGGGAACGGCCTCGCACATCGTAGCACAGCGCCTCAATGCGCTCGGCCGCTCCACCACGGCAACGAATTACACAATCAGTTGGCTTCAGATAGTGTAGTGAGTAGGTAGGGCAATGCAACAACAATGTGACTTACGCGAAGCTGTGGCATAGAGAGCAGTAGAAAAGTTGTAAGCGCGACACCCACAGAGGAAGGTGGCTGCAGCTATTGGACTGTCTCAAAATGTAATTTCCAGGACGTGGGCGCCTTTTAAGATAACAGGAATCTTGAAAATAAGGAGAAAACAAGGTTGTGCACGGGTAACATCAGCAAGAGATCACTTATCTCCGGTTAATAGCCTGTCGAAACAGGAGGTTGAATACAACTCAGCTGTAACGCACCGTCCAGGCAGCTACAAGGCGGGCAATATCAACAGAAAGAGCCAGAAATCGCTTTCTGGAATGTGTCCTCTACGCCCGGAGGCCTATGGTGTGTGTCCCATTAAAACCACGACACCGTTTATCCCGCAGAAACTGCGCGGCGGAACGTCAGGATTGGAGTTGCAACGTATGGCGCCGGCTTCTGTTCACTGATGAGTCAAGATTCTGTGTTCAGTCGGGCAATCGTCTTTCCCTCATCTGGACAAAATGCGGAACTCGGAAGAATCATAATTATATGCAGGAAACGTCACCATATCATGGTGTTGGGCGATTGGTGTGGGCAGGAGTCAGTATTGGTGGATGTACGGACATCTCTGTCGTTCATTCTTGGCTCTGCACTGGTGCCATAGGAGATGGGCTGCCGGCCGCGGTGGCCGAGGGGACTGAGGCGCTCCAGTCACGGTCTGCACGGCCACTACGGTCGGGGGTTCGATCCCCCCTCGGGCATGGATATTTGTGCCGTCCTTAGTTGTAAGTAGTTCATAAGTAGTTTGTAAGTTTAGGGACTGATGACCCCGTAGTTAAGTCCATAGACTCTACAAACATTTGAACAACATTTGAACATTAGATGGGCTCCTTCTGGTGGACGACAAAGCTTTGTAGATGAGGGAATTGAAGGAATGGAGTGAACAGCTGGTTCATCGGACTTAAACCTAATTGCGTATGTCTGGAATGCAGTTGACAGTCACATTGCAGCCATATGAGCACTTCCCACAACGACTGCACTGTTGGATATTGCTCTCATAGAGCAACGGCCAAATATCCCTCAAGAGCTGATTGATAACCTCATGCTGTCCATGCCACCATACTAGAGGACAATGAGAGTGATTTTTTTTTCAACTATTATGGCAGCCCCGTGGCACCTCGCTTTAAGTAATCGCCATGTAATCCTGGGTTAAAATGCTGAGACTGCAAAATTTCGCTCTGTATCACACTCACAAATTACTCTAGTAATCAATCATCATCATTAGTCGTTTTGCTCACTGCTGAGTGTCGTGACCTCATTTCCTCACACATTATTAGATAGTTGAACCTTCAGTCAGATGTCTCCATCCATCACCTTCTGGTGTGTGTAGTTCTTCTATTATTGAAGCATTTGTTCTTGTTTCTGTCCATGGTACACGCAGCATCTTCCGCCAACACCGCATTGATGCGGCTCTTATCACTACCTCTCACGGTTTAGGTCTCGCATTCGTATAGGAAAACAGGAAACACCAACGTTTTCATCAAGCGCATTTATATATATATATATATATATATATATATATATATATATATATATATATATATATATATTGCCCTATTCTGCCAGATCTGCGTGAGTTTGACCATTGCAGCTCGCCCAAGAATGATTCGTCGTCTTATCTCTTTGTCACACACTTCCCTGTGCAGTTGATCAAAGAGCCTAGATATACATAGTCACTTGCTATTTCTAGATCCTTTAAACATCCTGTAAGTTGGTGTTGATCCAAGCCTTGGTGATTTATAACCATCAGTTTAGTTTTCTTCAAGTTTATCTCCAGACCAAAATTTAGATTGATGCCTTTCACTTTTGAGAGCAGTTCTTCCTGACTTCGTGCTATGAGTGGAGTATCATCTTCAAAGCGTAAATTATTAATCTTCCTGCCGCCAATTGAAATCCCACCGTTCCAGGCATCCATCAGTAACCAATATCTAAGTAAAATACGTTACCATATGTATATTGTGTATGCTATCTTACCTAATCTCCCAGTTGTTTTGAGCAATGCATTTGTCAAAATGTTCAAATGTTTGTAGAGCTTATGGGACTCAACTACGGGGTCATCAGTCCCCAAACTTACAAACTACTTATCAACTACCTTATACTAAGGTCGACACAAACATCCATGCCCCAGGGGGATTTGATCCCCTGACGGCGAACTGCCGCGCGCACCACAATACGGCGCTCCAGTACGCACGGCTAATCCGCCGCGGCAGTGTATTTGTAGACACTTTTTTTTTTCCTAGAACGAAACTTTCACTCTGCATCGGAGTGTGCACTGATGTGAAACTTCCTGGTTGATTAAAACTGTGTGTCGGGCCGGGATTCGAAAGTGGCATCTTTGCCTCTCGCGGGTAAACATTCTACAGGCTGAGCTATCCTATCACACTTTACGGCCCGTCGTCACAGCGTTAGAACCACAAGTAGCTCGCTTCCTATCTTGCAAGCTGCAGACATTCTCCTATACTGTGGCTAAGCTGTGTCTTCACAATATCCTGTCTTCCAGTGGTTCTAGACCTGCAAGGTTCGTAGGATAAACTATAATGTTCCAGCCTGGCTATTAATTTTTGAGATTAACAAATTTACAGAAGGAAGTGGTTTGAAGTTAGAAGCTATGAAAGATCCCAATCAGTAAATTACGGGGAAAATTTTTACATGAATTTAAAAGAAATGGTAAGCTAATTAACGGTGGAGTGTTGTGCAGGCAGAACATTACAAAAAGAATCGATGAGCAGTTACCCTTAACAACAGATCCATCGGTGGTTGAAATTTGGCTGTAAATGAAATTTTAATATGATAACCACTCGCCGAACAGTGGATGGCAGTTCGTCAAGATTAAACTACGACTCGTGTAGCAAACAGTAAAGTAAGATAAGTGACATGATATAAATCGGATAAAATATTACGTAAGTCAAACACATCGGACTTCTAAAAATTTACAAGAAAATCGACTGCAGGTTCTATTGCCAGTAAATGATAATATTATGGAATAAATTTTGAAATAAGACTGGCAGGCTACACGAAATATCACCATTCAATATTAACTAAAAACTATGCCATCCATTGTTGCGGTGATTCAACAAGGCTGAAAAAGACATTATGGGCGGAGGGAGGATAGGGCAAAATTATTAATAAAAATTCATAAGTGCGAATTTAAGTGAGAGGTGGGGGTTTATTTATAAATTTAAGATACGCGCACATCACATATATTTACCTGAATGTACATAATAGCGGCCACATAAAAATAATAAAGTACAGCTCCAGTCTGCAAGATGCTATCGCTACGAAGTACAAAGCAAGAGTGCCTTCTTTCTTACAAAAAAATTGAAAGTGTTGTTCCTAAATTTTCTTTCTCTGACTTTCATAGATAACTATTTTAACATGCCGAAATAATATAAAAATACAAAAATGTTCTCTGATAATATCGGGGAAAGGAAAACGTGTCATTATACGGCCCCCTTTGGCACGGCTGAGGTATGATACAGAATCCGATAGCCGTGACAAACAAGCATTGTGTCAAGGCTAGTTTCATAGAACACAAATACATCGAAAATTACATAAGATAATAATGTAAATTACATATAATCCACATAACATAAGTACAACATGGGTCAGTCTTTTGGAATATTCGTTTTTCAGAATTGTTTTCTCAATAACATATCATGTTTCGTCGTATTACAGTCTATTTACTTCGATGGATGTCTATACAGTACAGAAAGTTGCATCAAATTTCATTTTATTGATTATGAAGTTGATTTTTAGTACTGTCTGTAGGTTGAATTTCAGTAACGGCGGCGACGGTTCGAGGTTGTTGCGTTGGTACTGGAGGCGGGAGCGGCGGCAACGCCGGCGGCAGCGAGCAGCTTCCATAGCTCGCACCGTCTCATTGCAATTTTTGCTCATGAAAAGAACAAAAAGATTGGAGTTAGCAATGTCTACTGCACTAGGATAAATATTAATTTTTTCCTGCAAAGAATGCACACTTGATTAGTTTCCTTCATTCACACGTTGTCTGGTGCATGAGTGTTTTTTGTGCATTCGCAAAAGCTATTACGTGATTGAATTGTGATTAGGCATATATATGTGTGTGTGTGCGCTCTTGTGGGTAAAGGATAAAATGAACAAACTGACATGAACGTACGCCAGATATTATTATTATAGCATCTAATACAAATGACGTATGTCCATGACTCTGATACTAGCAGGTTATTTGCCTAATATTTATCTTACTTTCCTATTTACATATACATCTTGGTGCTATATACATGACTGTTTACAGAATGCCTATCATGAATACTAGTCATTGGTCAGAATCATTATTTATGTTGATCGTACATGCGATCTTTCAAGGCAAAAATGTTAGATGTTTCATAATTTACTATCTATCATACATATAAATACATGGGGTCACAAGAAATAAATTATCTGGAATATCTTACATACTATGGCATCTGATTTAAATTTATGCTAACATTTTAAAGTATCTGATTTGATTCTATATTAATATTTTTGTTATCGCTGAATAGATTCAGTCCCTATTAATGCTAACGCAGCTTGCTGCGAGTCCATACATTTTTTTCACATTTTTATTTGATTAATATTGTCCGTTAGACGGTGTTGTGAGAGCTTTGTTTGCATAGCGCTGTCAACAATCAGTAATGACGTCACATCGCGCCACTGGTTCAGCTTCTGTCTGTGCCTACTAGAGTTGGGCAACACGATTCTTTTTTAGGAATCGATTCTTGCGATTCAATCGCACATTGTGAATCGATTCCTACGATTCGTTCACGATTCTTTCGCGATTCTTTAGTCTGCATTGGCGCGATTCTTAGTTCTACATCTTGCTCATAGATGGCAATACATGTCTGTCATGGATGCTGGAATCTTAACCTTTTGCATCTGCTCCTACGATTCGTTCACGATTCTTTCTGGTCTGAGACGGCACGATTCTTACAAAATGCCGAAAAGGTGACAATATGGGTATCGGATTTTTTAATATTTATGGTGCATCAAGTTCAGTCTTAAAATAATAATGAGGCAAAGCCATTCGATTCAGCTCTCAAGAATTCTCGAGAAAATAGTCTGAAGTTTTGCGAGCGGTTATAAATACATATTACACTGCCAACTATTTCTGCTGTCATCATAGCTCATTTAGTAGTGTTGTAGGTTTAGTGAACGTAGGTCACTTATTTCGAATCCTGCTGTAACCTTATTTTTTTTTTTTCGTTCTCTTTGAATACTTCGACCATTTAATTATAAATTTAATTAAAGCTCTGGTAATTAACACACATATAATCATTATAAAATAATTATTATGTAAAATCAGTTAGTTTAATGAAACACGTCTATATAAATAAACATTAAAAATAAAACTTCGTCTCTTCGGCACGATTCGGCAGTCGCCTTCGAATCGTGAATCGTTGGATCTTGGAATCGTCACGAGACAGACGATTCTTTTGAACGACGATTCGTCCGGATCACGATTCGATTCTTACGATCCTTTATTTGTATTCGTTCAAATGAACGACTCATTGACGAATCGCCACAACTCTAGTGCCTACGTTGCATCGTGGCAGGATCGTGCGGTATGACTTCCGCAATTTTAATCGTACTGTTACAAACTGCAACACATTTGGGATTACAGTGTGGTGTGTTTTAAGGAAGGAGTGTGCAGTTTGCACTCGTCGAGGTCCACACTTCACACCGGTGGGTGAGTACCACATTACGTTTTTTTGTCTGTTTGCAGCAGGCGAGGTTCGTACGTGTCGTGGAATTCACATCACCTAGCAGTGTCTCTGAATTATCACACGGCACTGTTCTCTTGTTCATATGCGTACGTTTATTAATTGATTCACTGTATGTAAGCACGTGCGTCAATTAAACGTCCTGCGTGCGCATTATACATCTTTTTATTTTTATGATTGATTCCCGTGAGCGTTTATGGTGGCGTTAGAATGCGTCTTTATTCACTATCACGCACTGTTCAAACTAATTTATACTTTAATTTATTTATCGGTCCTCGTAGGCCTGTCTTATAGTTTTTTTTTAATTGTTCTAAACACTTTAAATTCACTGGACAGCGTCTTTTCGCGGGGTGATAAAGTTTGAAATTTGCACTTTCTGTAGCGTGAAAGTCGTTGAACGTCTCTTAAGAATAATAAAATCACTTGTTGGCGTCTTTCACTGCACTTAACACATCTGTGCTTATTGCTGTTTCACACGGTCTCCTAATCCACATGTCCTATTCAAATAACTAGCGTCACTGTTCTTTCCCAATAGTTTCGATTTAATAAGACATTGACTTACGGACTGTCTCTCATTAACATGCAAATCACATAAAATCATATCTCTTTTACAAAATTCATTTCATTAGCTATTTAACAGATATAAAAATCCTTACAATTTACGAAATACATAAGCATGCTTTGATATTGAACATAACATTGACCATATGTGGTTTGCCTATGCTCATGTCAGTTTGTTTTGTGATAATGCTGTTTTCAGCCTTGTTTATCCGATACACTCTGCACGTCCCTTCTATGCAGTATTACATGTCTAAATGTGTTTCATTTCAGACTTAATTGTCGCTATGCAATACTAGTTTTGATTTCTTTTTTTAAAGTGTCACCTATCGTTACGTTTTAAAGTCCGTAATCCGTGTTGTGTTACCCTGGTGTTCATCAATATAAGTAATCCAGACACACATAAAATATTGGCAATAAACATTCATACACACAAAAAAAATATATACAAGTCAAGGAAAGACAAGATCGGGCGCGGCCGTCGTGTTAGATGCAAGGTAGATTTCGCGCTATTTGTGCGGCAGAAGTACAGTTAAAGAAGGAAGACTGAGGACAGAGTAGTTAGAGGAATCTCGCTAATTCTACTTGCAGAATATCAATTTTATCAGTCTACAATCGTTATAGCAAAGATCACTCCTAACGTCAATTCGCGAGCAAACAACATAAAGCATCAATCATCGATCCTAGCATCGGAAAGTCCTCATCTTGTCACACCATCCGTATTTCTCGAACATTCGCGACCGTACCTAATCCTGCTCTTACGTGCGTATTTTAAATCTGTGCAAAGATAGGTAATTATAAATAAAATTATTGCACTCAGATATGCGTGTGTATTCTTGTATGTGTGTCCCTGCGTCGTTCTGTGTTCATGTCAAAAGTTAGTAAAGCTATCATTTAAAATGCACCTCCTGAGTTAGTTGTTAAAGTAAATAATTCCAGCGGTGGCTGCCACACATACTCGTCGTTTCTTCTTGCTGAAATAAAAGTTCTCATATCTAGGCTTAAGTCTACGGTGTTTGAGTAGTAAATATTCCATACCATGCTATGTTGTGAAATTTTATGTGTTTCTCGCAATGTGTGGTTTGTCAAACAAAACAATTGCATAACCTAAGCAAATAATAAGTTTTCCTACCAGCTGCATTACTCAAGTAAATCTTAAAAATTTTACATCAATGAAGTGTGATAAAGGAAATAAAATATCTTTAAGTGATCTGATAAAGAATTATCTCTGTTAAGTGTCAAACAGCGCTTTATATAGCAATTAAATAGTGTGTTCCCTGCATCTTAAATTCTTTGCATAGTCTGCATTTGTTGCTTACGACATCGATTAAGCGGAGAAAATTTAAGTTTGTTCATACTTATGCAGATGGTATGCGTGCAAGCTTGTATTGTCATGCAACATGATTCTACGTGTTTTGTTTATTTGTCAGCTGATCATTCGCATAAAAGTTAGCAAAATCTCTATAGCTTGGTGTATCCTTCCCTGGTAGCATAAATAGTTATAGCAAAAATTATTTTTAGTGGGCAAACGAGATTTCATATTCTCCTCTCTCCTATGACCACAAACTACATTACTTGTCCCCATAAGTGACTATCCAAGATTTGGTCGGGTAATAATGCATATAAGTGGTACGTGTGCTTGTACACTCCACGTCCAATGAATAAATAAAGCTTCCCGATCACAAACCAGAATAAATCACCTACTTCTTCCAAGCAACACATATATAAATATACACGCAAATATAAAATATTACTCCTACACAAAATATTACCCACGTCAAAATATAACTGCCCATAACTGTGTAAGTGTGGTAACTTACATCTGTTTACTTATTATCCATTGAATGATTGGGCCAGCTGACAATAAATATTTGGCACTTACCTGCGATCTTGCTCGTGACAAAATCAAGTGTTTGTAAATCTTATGGGACTTAACTACGGGGTCATCAGTCCCTAAACTTACAAACTACTTATGAACTACTTACGAACTAGGACGGCACAAATATCCATGCCCGAGGGGGGATTCGAACCCCCGACCGTAGTGGCCGTGCAGACCGTGACTGAAGCGCCTCAGTCCCCTCGGCCACTGCGGCCGGCTCACTCGGTGAAGTTCTGACGCATGACATGCTTGATGCTTACACAAATAAATATAAATAATGCCGCTTAATGCACACAGATGTTCATATTAGGCGTGAAATCTTTCTTTAATCTTTCCAGTATTTATGGGTGCTAAAAGATAACTGCCTCGGTGTGGAATCTGTACAATTCTGTACCGTCCGCTATACATATGCTGCCACTTCTTATTCCGCTTATGTATAACTGATGCTTTAGGATGTGTGCGAATTAAAACAAATACCACCAACCACAATGACAACGTTTGCTTGTAAGACTTCTGATAGATTCCTTCTACAAGTTGTGTGTTCTTGCATCAATTCATCTTTAATGTCTACACCATCATTAAACCTCAGCATTTGAACTATTGAGTATCGTGTGCCCCCACTGGATTCACCTCTCAAACTCGGAGGGCGTAAGAAGAGCGATTTCAGTTTGCTTGGGTACCTGATGCGGTTTGGGCAGGTTCCGTAACTTCAGTTATTGTCGCGGTAGATTGTGGTGGTCCACAAGTCGTTTGTTGTCCGCAGTCAGTCGTTATCCGTGCCACCGGCACGTAGTCTGTCTGTCGATTGTCACTGGGTGGGGGATGGTTCGCATATTGTCTACATTTGTACGTGTTTTGTTGTGTATTCCCCATGTTAAAATTCCTGCCCCCGTTTCGATTATTGTTCCAGTTGTTTCCTCTATTACTATACCCTGGATGGTACCTATTGTCTGTTCTTTGCCTTGTTACATTGCCCCCGCTGTTAGAATTTCTACCGCCCCCGTTGTATGTTTGTCTTTGAGCCTGTGAGTTTGTGTCATAGCTGTTAACGTGTGGTGCCTGAGTATTTGTGTGCGACTGTTGGCTGGCCTGCGTCGTCGGTGGCGGCATCAGCTGATTTATTCCATTACTGTTGGCGTACCGACTGGCGTTGCCATAAGTATTGTTGTGGTTACCACGTCCGTTCCTAGCTCGGTCATCTTCGTAAATTAAATCAATCGAATCGACTGTCGACAAGAAGTCTTCCAGATTATATATAGGAATATGTACCAGTTGCAATCTGAGGTATGTCGGCAGTCGTCCTATCAGTACTCTAAGTACTTCTCGATGCGACATTGGTTCGTCAAAGAAGCGTGCTTTGTTTAGATATTTTTCAAAGTATTGTCTTAAACTGCCATTTCGCTCATTAAAGGGTGGAGGGTTGTATATTTCATTTTTCACACGCTCCTGAATTCCCACCGACCAGTACTTGCTAAGAAATGCATTTTCGAACTCTTTGAGAGTGGCACAGTAGCGGTATACGCCTGAAGCCCAGATATTCCCTTCACCTTGAATATATCCCATTACAAACCTTATCTTCCTACGCTCACTCCAGGTGTCAGGAAGCAATTCTCGAAAGGAATGTATAAAAATGACAGGATGCACGGATTTATTTTCAGGTATAAAAGTGGGAAACTGGTGATGTTTGGGGAGACTTTCTTCCAACAGGATTGAGGTAACACTAGGACGGGGAGATTGTGAGCGTTGCATAACTGTGCGTCTGTCACTGTCAAACCACTCGTCGTCTATGTGAGTCTGTTTTGCGTCACGGTCTCGGTTATGGTACCTATCTGGAGATGACGTCACCGGTGATGCGTGTCTCCTACGTGTGTCAGAAGTTGCATTCTGTGTCCGGGATTCCCTTCGTACACTAGCCTTTACATTCGACAATTCCTCCTGCAATGACTTTACAGCGGTGCTGTGCTCCTCATATACTTTTGCAGCAACGTTTTGAATGACAGAGTTTAAATCACGTACTAGTTTATCATTAATTTGTACCTCGGTCTGCTCCAAAAAGGTTTGAACTCTTACCTGATTCTCACTGACTATGGCTTCTGCCTGAGAGGTTATGTGCGTTACGGTAGTTTTTAAATTTTCCTGTTCAATTCTGAGTGCTGACAAGTCCTGTGTAATATCTTCAATGGCTGTCGGAAGGGCTTTGGTTGCTTGCGAAACGTTATCAAGCTGTGAAGTAATGTTGGAGACCTTTTCATCAACTATGTTCAAAATATTACTGTTAACTTTGCCTTCTACATCTGCTACCTGTTGTTCAAGATTGCCTATCTGTGTAATTAATTGTCTGCTCACCTCGTCAGAAATGAGAGCTGGTAGGTTTTTCTGTGCTTCCTCGAGTTGCTTAAATCTGTTCTCGATTTCTTCCCTCGTTACCATTTGATCCGCGATTTCCTTTTGTTGCTGTTCTAGGCTTGTTAAGACATTCTGTTGAGCTTGGAATTTATTATGTAAGTCCTGTTTTGTGGATTGATAGTGTTCATCAAGTTTGTCAAATTCCTGCTTTTGTGTCAATTGAAGATTTACTAACTCTTGTTTTGTGCATTGGTAATGTTTATCAAGCTTGTCGTTAAGTTCCTGCTTTGTCGTCATTTGTTGGCTAATCATGGAGACTTGCTGCGTTAGATTTTGAAATACTGACTCGAATTTTGAAAACCATGAGGTAGGTAGATCACTATCTGAGTGCACAGCTACAGTAGACGTACCTCCGTCTGCTACGGACGTGTCACTTACGTCCGTAGCAGACGAAATATTTTCTATCCGCCTGTCTTCCATAACGTTTTCTAATTCCTGCTCAGATTGTCCTACAATGTTACTCGGTTGCATACTATCCATATCGATAGCTTGTCTTCGCGTCCTAACCATGTCAAAACATGCCTACAGTGAATGTAAATACGGATGTCGTGAGCCAACACTGTTTGTTTACCTGTAACCAAAGATGCTAGTAACACGGCACTGCAGCTCGCAAAACACAGATAATGTAAAAAAGATGAGGATCGCGGCTACAAGATGGGTTCGGCAGCCATCTTGTGTAATTCTAGAAAGCTCTATTGTTGACGCGGTAACTAATAATGAAAAACTTAGGAAAAATTTGCAAAATACGGAAAAGCTGAAATTAATATTCTGCAAGCAAATAATAGTAAAAGAAGGTCAAAAGCGTCTACAGAAACGGTGCAGGCCTGATCTTACCTTGTCTTTCGTCCGGATGCTGTGGTCCGTCAGTGCATTGCATTAAAATATCCGTCAACATGAGTAGTCACTTTTTCTCCAACAATTATTTCCAAAATGATCAATCTCACTTTCGTGGATGTAGATACATGAAATCAGAAAGACAACTATTAATACGTTGACAATGGAGTAACACAACGATATAGTGCTAAGATCTATTTTAATAAACTAAGTGCAAATTCGGAATCTTACGGTACTTGTACCACAATGAAAGTCAAGTGAACGGTCGCCAAATCTTTTTATAATGTTCCAGGGTGGCTATTAATTTATGATATTAACAAATTTACAGAAGGAAGTGGTTTGAAGTTAGAAGCTATGAAAGATCCCAATCAGTAAATTACGGGGAAAATTATTACATACATTTAAATGAAATGGTAAGCTAATTAACGGTGGAGTGTTGTGCAGGCAGAACATTACAAAAAGAATCGTCGAGCAGTTACCTTTAACAATAGATCCATCGGTGGTTGAAATTTGGCTGTAAATGAAATTTTAATAATATGATAACCACTCGCCGAACAGTGGATGGCAGTTCGTCAAGATTAAACTACGACTCGTGTAGCAAACAGTAAAGTAAGATAAGTGACATGATATAAATCGGATAAAATATTACGTAAGTCAAACACATCGGACTTCTAAAAAATTACAAGAAAATCGACTGCAGGTTCTATTGCCAATAAATGATAATATTATGGAATAAATTTTGAAATAAGACTGGCAGGCTACACGAAACATCACCATTCAATATTAACTAAAAACTATGCCATCCATTGTTGCGGTGATTCAACAAGGCTGAAAAAGACATTATGGGCGGAGGGAGGATAGGGCAAAATTATTAATAAAAATTCATAAGTGCGAATTTAAGTGAGAGGTGGGGGTTTATTTATAAATTTAAGATACGCGCACATCACATATATTTACCTGAATGTACATAATAGCGGCCACATAAAAATAATAAAGTACAGCTCCAGTCTGCAAGATGCTATCGCTACGAAATACAAAGCAAGAGTGTCTTCTTTCTTACAAAAAAAAATTGAAAGTGTTGTTCCTAAATTTTCTTTCTCTGACTTTCATAGATAACTATTTTAACATGCCGAAATAATATAAAAATACAAAAATGTTCTCTGATAATATCGGGGAAAGGAAAACGTGTCATTATAAAACTCTGTGAAGTTTTAAAGAAAGAAGGCGAGGTACTAGTAGACATAAAGCTGTGAGGACGGACCGCAAAGCGTGCCCAGATAGCTCAGATGGTAGAGCGCTTTTCCGCGATTCCATTCCCGGTCGGGGACATAGTTTTAATGTGCCAGGAAGTTTCATTTATTTGTTGCTTACATTATTTTAAAGGAGTGTTCGGTATTTCCCCTGTTTTCACTATTCATGACATTTACTTCCGACGTTTCGTAAATAAATTCTTACCACATGATTTAGATTGTATAGTCAATTTGTAAGATCCCTAGGGTCACTATATAATTCATTTTCTGTAATGTATCAGTTGTATAGGCTACGTTATCTGTAAGCCGCAATGGTGCTCACGCTGTATTTATAAAGTTAAGTAAATTTCTCCGTTAATTTATATTATTTCTGATTACTGATCATGTTTGTCATTCTGAATTACAGTAAATGTATACAATATAGTTCATTTCGTGAACTGGCCACAGATATACATTGTAAGTGGCGCAGTAATCTTTGGAAGTTCGATTGTAGAGTAAGCGCTCTGACTACAAGAGGGCAGCTGCGAGTAGTACAGCTGGGCTTGAACATGACTCGAACTGTTCGAACAGTTTACGTCACAGTTCGGGAAATCTCGGGAAATGTTCGAACATTCGATCACGACGCTATCTAGCAATGTCAGGAGGTACTACTCGACGGCTTACAACGATGATATTCATGAATCTTTTCTGTGCTGTGCAGTATACGATTTATAACGAAGATAGAGTGTCATTAATGTACCATGGGGACTAATAAGTGTGAAATTCCGACTATAGTAGCTTCTAGGGTGCAGGGTATAAGTAAAAACAGTAACGAATATAGGCTATAAGTAAACGATACCAATCGCGATTTAAAATTCTAGTGCCGCGATCTAGCGACGCCTTTTCATACTACGTACGCATCAGCTCGTCCACCGCTTTTTGCGAGGTCGCAATTACAGTTTATTTTTATATGACTTATTTGCCTTATTGGATTTTAAATTTCTAATGTTTTCCCTATTTCAAATCTTTTAATGTCTTTTTCAAGGCGATTAAAAGGTGGTAATATTTTTATCTGTTACTGTGCCGTATGAACAGGGAATGGAATGATCATCTGCAACCTATCTCTTATAATCACATTAAATGTAATTTCTACTTATGAAGGATTCACAATTTTTCCCTTGAAAGTTAGCCGTTCGTAATGTGATGCATTCGTTCTCTTATAGTATCAGATATTTTGTATCGTATCTTGCAGTGACACCAGACAGGTCACGTATGCACTGTTGTAAACAAAATATACAGTTTTACATAATGTTTTTTTTTCCGTATCGTTTGGAGATACGCAGCGAGAGTCATTTATTATCTGAGTGTTCGAACAGTTCGATACTGTATCGAGTTCTCTGCTGTATCGGGAAATCCCGAGCATGTTCGAACGCGAGTATCATTTGCCCAGCCCTGGCGAGTAGTATTGCCAGAGATAGTAGCGGTGAGAAGCTGCTGGTGAGGGCAGTTATGAAGTATATGTTGCGCCACGTCATCATTGTAATGCATGATGTGATTTTCATTTCCCGTAATGTTTTTCCCGCCCTGCATTTCTTTCATAATATACAATTTCTGATCTTAAATATGCTTTCCGCGTCCTCATTTTTGTAGTTAGTTTTCCCTCTCTTTCTTCTTCATTTGTGATTATTGCTTAACTTCGTTATTACCTATCAATCACTTTTGAATATTTTAATACTATGATCGATCAAGTCATAACCTGCGTTATCCGAGCTGTTTCCTGTTTCCAGTTTTGTAATAAGAATGTACGAGGTAAGGTTTTTTTGTAGCAGTCAGATTGCCTGCCCCTTTCATTATTCAAGTTAACCAGATTCACTATACTCTTCGGGAGTACTTTCGACAGGGCCATGATTTGTCAGTTTGTTTCCCCTTTCCCTGGTCGTTTCCGTTGCGCATATTAATTAATGTTATTAGGCTTACATCGATGGTCGGAGTCAGCACAATGTTTGGTTGTAGAAGCTCAATGTTACACTTACTCAGTATTTATTATTAGTCAGTCAGATTTTCAGGATACCTTGCACATGAAATATATTTGGGATACCTTGCAAATTATATTCTATACTGATTTTATCAATGTATATTATTAAATTACGGAGACTACAGAAAGAGAACATATCGACTAAACGGACAGTTGATGATTTTGTAACCAAAAAGGAAGAAAAAATCAGGGCAAAGATTTGACAACTGATCCTTCGCAATGTAACACCATTACCACACGACTTCAACATTCTATGTGTCACATCCTTAGATCGGATCGAGGCAGAACATCGTTGACATCGCAAAACATGGAACCGCGATATTGCACAGAGTCAAGCTGCGTATTTCATGTCTTCTCGCAGTATTGCGTACTAACCTGCAAGAAAACTTAGGAACTTCTGAAAACACAATGTTTGAGGTATGGTTCAGAGCTACGACCCAATTACCATATATTAAAAATCGGTAGCTATGGTATTATTCATCATAATCATAAATAATTTTAAATACAGCACTTCTATAACTTTCGAATATGAAAGGGGGGGGGGTAAGATATGTTGCCCTACCTGTAGCTTCGTTCACAGCATCACCGACTGCCCATAGCTCAGTTGCCATAGTAGCGATTTCGCGACCGGTGTCTTCTAAACGCTATTTTGCTTCTTTTTGTTTTATAAATTATTCTGAATCGTTATGAGAAATTTTTATTGTTCTTATTGTGGTTTTCATTCAAAAGACTACTTATGTGATAATTTCCACGCTAGCCCTTGCCGTGCAAGACTCTTTATAAGAGTGAGTGGAAAAATTTTTTTTTCTTTTTTTCCTTTATTATCATTATTTCGCCTTATGAAACACTGTAGTGTGGAAAATTTGCTTATTTTCGTTAGAAGAAATACGAGATTAAAATCGGTTAATGTGTTCCATTCGCACATTATCTTTAAGATAATGTAAAATAGAAAAAACACTTTGTTTGGAATTTTTAAAATTTGTTTAAGCTTTCAAAATAAACTCGCCTTCGTCTTTTATGCTATTTGAATGGTTGAAATAAGTTAAATAAAATGAAATCAGGATAATAATATAATATTTTCAATGCGTGGACTGTCTTAGAAAGAACGTAAATGGAGCAATATTTGTAATTTTTGCTGTATAACTGTTTGCTTCTTTTGCTTCAATAATATTGCGAAACGCTGCACCCCTCTCTTACTTCCATAGCTACAAATTCGATCGTTTCATGCCCTTCGTCTCATAAATGGTTTTAGAAAAAGATGTATATAACTTTTCGCTCCCTCTATGTTACTCTCGCTACCTTCAAATTTTAAAGAGTGCAATTCAGTCAACAAAGAAATATTCTCTAATGTGCAGAAGTTTTAAAAGCGGATTTGTCATTCCTTAACCTATCTTTGAAGACACGTTGTAAGGTGAATATTGCCCCAGGTTTTCCTATATTACTCCCACATCGAAACAGATCATACCATTATAAATTCTGAATTGAGTCTATCAACGTTATTGTTCTGATATGTTGTAATTTTCTTGTATTGCTGCAATACTTTACTGAAACCACAAAATTACAGTAATGTAACTCCAAGTAAATGTTTGATAATAAGAGACGAAGGCTACTGCATATTGCGATAGTGCAGTACGTAATAATATCGTCACTACCCAATAGAGTAAAAACGCAGGATGGTGAATATACATTCACTCTTGAGCACGCGATTTTTCGGTGTAAGGTAATACGTGGAATCAATAACCGATTTCCAGGTACGATATTTACTGGCGTTAATTCCAGTATCTCGAAACGCGAGCGCATAGTCAGTCGCCCTAATCCTGATGCTGGCCGAGCACAAAAGAGACAATCCCCCTCCCCCTTAAATGCCAAGAACAATGCCTGCTCATAGCTCAATAGTGGTAGCGCGCATTCAAAGAGGTGAATGAACTACACCTGAAAACCGACTGCGCGCTTTCCAACTAGCCTTTCTTTGTGTTAATTAGAGGAAGGAAGGATATATTTCTCAAAGGTTTTGGTTTCCCTTTATTGAATGCGAAATGAATTTATTTAATCTAATGAGAATTCAGTTAGGCTCCTGGTAATTATTCTCATCATGATGAGTAAATTCTTCAATATTTCCAAGATTACTATAATAGTTATTCGAAAAACATTCATCTTTCTGATAACAATTTGTTTCTGAAATCAGATAGGTATTAAATAATTAACTTAACTGAGGTCTGATGGTTTGCCGGTTGTTTCAAAAAAATTATGAGTTCAGAGTCTACAAAGGTGTTCGTGAACTAATATGTACTATAGTATAAATTGAATGGCATCATTACAAAGTTCATTTCTGTTACATTATTTTGAACTGTAGCTGCCCACTCCCCAGAGTAGATATCTGAAACAGTTTCAGCTTCAAGGATATTTCCTATTTGTGTGGTGCGTTTCTGGTACCACCTACTTTGCACATTGACTTTTGAACGCCTTATGCGTTCATATTCATGTAGCTAGACACTGTTAGGAAAAATTACGTATATTGCAATTACTTCTTTCGTAAAATAATTTTTAGGTATTACTACTGTTTCTCAAACTACAGTGTATCCGTAAAGTCGAGGGGTAGATTCAACCGATTACAGAAAAGCAAAGAAATAATGTATGAATATGAAACCTCCAATAAATGAAAGAAGAAAATTCTACAATATCTAAACGAGGTTCTAGTTCATTCCACGCACGTTTAAGAACGCGAGGTAAATACGGAGGAAAGACAACTTCTTACAATAAAGTTCGGTGAATAGTCCTGTAACATTAACGTAGATGAACTATGAACTTAGTTGCCTTACTATTCTTCGAAATAGTCACCCGCAAAAATTTTACACTGCTGAGTTCTGCGATACATGTTCTGGAAACTTCGCACAACGTCGTCCTTTGGAATGGTGTTCAAAAACCACGTCACGTTTCGTTAGGCGTCATGAATATCGTCATATCTCTTTCCTTTCAAAGCGATTTTGAGTAGTTCTGGGACACATGTACAGTACATACCGATTTCTTGGGGTTCCTTAAGTAGGTGTCCCATCTACGATTCCTCAGTTTCCTGACTAATCGAAAGGCTACTGTAACTTTTTTGGTCCAACAAACTGTCGGTTTCCTGCAACTGCTGATATCACCATCCACTATCATTTTCATGAAGCTGGTTTTCATTATACACACGAATTTTTTCACGCAGGACACGAGTGACGGTTTCAAATTTCTCAAGCCACACAACACGCTGAAATTTCCTATGCAGCGTCAACATCTTGTCTGAAATAATACGGTTTCCTTCAGATACGTAATTAGCTTAATTTAATTTCTTAGGTGATTACTTACGCGCACGCCCACAACAATGAAACTTACGTGCCATACACATGGAGAGTTTTTATTTCACCTGATGACGGTTTCAAGTTTGTTTCTCTGGCCGGTTAAAGTTGCACCATAACTTTGTGATACACTTTCCAAAGTAAAAGCGTATACTAATATTGATCCACTAGCTTAAACCCGCGGCTGCTCCGCTCGCGTGTTGTTTGATTATATATCCTTATTCGTATGCTTACCCTTACAGAGAAACAGCTGAAGACATTGTAGCACCATTGATCTCTATACACTCTGGATGTTGAAGTTAAGCTGTTTTAGCGTGCCGGGCAAAGATATTCATATTTAGTTTCTTGCCAAATTCAAACATGGCTGCTAAGCAGCACTTCAAGAAAAAGAAATGATAATATGTTTCGATTTCGTTCGCATATCAAGCTACAACATCGAATAATTAATTAAATTCCAAATCAAGAGGTAAGCAAGCAATTCTTTGTCACGTAATAACTAATGGAAACTCGTTTGCCAAATTTAAACATGGCGGACAACGCAAAATCGTGTGCAAAACATATGAATGTGCAGGCACGCTGCAATTCTATGTTCAAACACCAGAGTTATACATCCAGTTTGTATTGAGATCATTGTGTAGCACGCATAGACCAAAGATATGGTTTGTGGCATCACGTTTCTCTGTATGTAACGTCCTTGCTATAGAGTCGCAAACGTCATCGCTGGCCTTCAGTCACAACTTTTTATAATTTGACGACTTTCAACCACCATTTCTTCCATCGCCTTATAGCTATCGGCATGGAACTGCTATGGTGTACAACGGGAGACTTCGGACAACAATTACAAACAGACCATTCGTTTGCGTTCTGTAGTTTTCGCTGCATAGCGAAATATTAACAAACACACACGTAGAACTTTATATACACCCATAACTTTACATCCCAATATACTCCCCCATTTTATCATTATCAACCCTCAAGCAACAATGCAACAAATAATACTATTTTCAAAGAGTAAATATAATTTTCAAAAAAATAATTAATGTTCCGCATTTCGCGTTATATTCTACAAATTACTAAATATCTATTAGATCGCTATAAAACCGTGCCTAAAACCTTCCTCAGGTATAAATTAGTAAATGTACAAATATTTAAGTCTCTGCGTCTTGTCGTTCGGACGTGATAAGCGTACAAATGTTCAAATGTTTGTAGCACTTATGGGACTTAACTACGGGGTCATCAGTCCCTAAGCTTACAAACTACTTATGTACTAGCTAAGACTAAGGACGGCACAAATATCCATGCCCGAGTGGGGATTCGAACCCCCGACCGTAGTGGCCGTGCAGACCGTGACTGGAGCGCCTCAGTCCCCTCGGCCACCGCGGCCGGCATAAGCGTACACCGAAGGGACATGCACATTAATATATATAGACAAATAGCTATCCGATCGCCATAAAACCGTGTCTAAAGCCTTCCCCGGGTAGACATTAGTAACTGTACAAATTTTTAGATCTTTATGTCTTATGGTTCAGACGTGATAAACGTACACCGAACAGACATTCACATTTATAGATATAGATAAGACACCTACAGCCGTATGTCTGTGAAGGAATAAAGGCTGCAGAAATGGAGGAAGAGACTTGGTGAAGGCACGTCCGCGGACGCAACATGGCGGTGCTCCTCAGAGGTTCAGCAGTAGCGTCGAGGAATTCGCTGGTGCCGAGTTACAGACGGATGCCGCAGATGCCGCTGCCCGCCGTGGAGGATGTGTCCGCGTGCCTCCAACAACAGGTGTGCTGCCGGCTGTCGACAGTGCTCTGAATGCAGCCACCAGCAAGCACGGTATTATACCTGTCGCTGTTGCACTCTATACACTTCCGTCGTGACCCTTAGTCGACATTTGAATCATCACAATTGCCCTACAAGAGGAACCATAAATGAGTTTTCTATAAAATCAGGTAAGCTGTCTGAAATGGCCTTACTTTTATATTATTACAAACATGACAGTATTTCGAATAAGTAAGAAACTAAGTATCCATACGGGCAAATCCATTGTTTTCGATTTTCTGATATCGATTTGTGGTTAAATCTGCTTCATGCAAGACACCTTGTTTTGTTTTACTCGCAAACTTGTTTTGGCACTTGTTGTGCCATCTTCCGTGGGTTCTTGTCTTTTATTTTCTAGAATAAAATGTTACAGATTTTGTTTATGAAGTAATTTGAACGAGTTGTTTGATTTGACAACTTTGTTGGATCTATTACGCCTGAATCGAGGGATTTACAGTTAATTAAAATCCTGCGAAGGACATAATGTAAGTCGTAAATAAATTAGGCCTAATATGTCCAAGAAAATTGACAAATCAAACAACTCGTCCAAATTGCTGAATAAACGAAATCAGTAACATATCATTCTAGAACATAAAAAGCGAAAACCCACGGAAGATGGTACAATAAGGGCCGAAACAAGTTTGGGTATTAAAACAAGGTGTCTTGCTTAAGGCGCAAATCTAATACAGCAAGAACGGGAGATTCAAGAGCTGCACCATCACAAGATGTTCTTGTGATATAAATATTTTCCAATAGTACTTTCTGCGTCGACTAGGATGGTCACTCGCGGCGTCTCAAAATGAAATAAACTGATTTAACTTCGTTTGTGTGCCCATGATGTCCGAAGTTGCTTTCAAAATTATGAATAGCAGTGTTTGTCCGTCTTTGCAACTACAATAAAAGTGCGATTTTCTCACCAGACGTGTTTCGTTTTAATGACAGTAAAACATTTTCGTGGTCTGTAATGATAGAAATATACAGTTTGTTTTGTTTTTAGATCGAAAACAGTTAGTTAACGAAACATGAAAAGTAGGCCAAATGTTTTGTTACATACGAAAATTTTGCTTTCGCCTCACATCATGAAATGCCGGTCTGTTTCATGCAGTACCGCCGATTCTTCATGCTGTATCATTGTTCTTTCCACTATTTTCACTGGCAGTTTTGCACTGCCTATAATTGTTTTTCACAGATCAGACGTGTTTGTTTTTGTTTTGACTGAGTCTGAACAGTGTGTTATTGGTGTTACCAACAGCACGAATGTAGTCCATTTTCTATGTTTTATAATAAATGGTTTTATTGTATTTAGTTTAGATGTAAGCGGAATAGAATAGTGGCAAAATTATATATATATATATATATATATATATATATATATATATATATATATATATATATATATATTGTCGACAGCTTTTTCCGCTAATGAAATACACAGGTTGAAAGTCATAGTACTATAGAACGATAACTCAGAACCGAGTTTTACCCGCTTTTATAAAAAGAGCAACAAATATCTGAATAAATAATAATATAATGTGCCTCAAATTATAACTGTATACTCGTTCGAAATTTATCTAGAAGCCGCGGCGGAGTGACCGAGCGTATTGAGGTCGCTTCCCGTCGGGGGTTATAATGCCACCTCGGGGATGGATGTTTGTGCTGTCTGTAGTATAAGTTAGTTTGTAAGTTTAGGGACTGATGACCCCGTAGTGAAGTCCCATAAGCTAATCAAACATTTGAACACTTTGTAAGAGTACACCTGTTGGTGTATCTTACAGTTTGATTTAAAGTAATGTATATATTGTCTTAAATTTGTTTATTTCATGTATTTTTCATTTGTTGTATGCTAGATATATTTCTTATGTAACGTCATTTTCTATATTCACTCATTTAGTGTAAGCCCGCATGAATGCAAGGACATTCTTATGTCGTAAGTTAGCAATGCGCCAGAGACAATGTTGAACCTGTATCAAAGACTGTCTTTGGCACAGAAGTAGTAGCTGTGAGTGTCGCGCTGCTGAAGCAGTCGCGGTGCGGACTCGCCAAAGTAAAGACATAAATGCAGTCGCGGAGCGGACTCGCTATAGTAAACACGTAGATGTTTTGTTGATGGTGCAGAGGCACGGTAGGCGCAGTGTGGCGCGAGTTTTATGCAATTGCAATTAGCCTGAGAGGCGTACTGTTTAATGTATTGAACGAAGTGCGAAATAAGTTTATTTATACTCGATCAGTGTAATCTTTTTTCATGTGTGCAAGAAAAGTAATTGTTTGGTATCAAGTCTATTGTCACCGAGTGTGATCGTTGTTGTAGTAAGAGTACCTACTGTAATCATATCTGTCCTGTATGGACTTCACGACGAAGACGACGAAAGCAGATGAGTGCTTTTGTAACATTTTATTTTGTATGCATGTAAATGTAGTGTCAACCCAATCAGAACTTTGGTTCAATTATACATGACTTATTTTTAAACCAGTCTTAATTTTGTAAGTAGTTATAGTCACCCCATTATCACCATTATTAGATTATGTTGATTATGCAAGCCTGTACATTGACCAACAAGATCAATCATTTTTCAAAGTAATTACGATCAGTTTTAAAGAAATTGCTAGATGAGTTAAAGAATTGCTAAACGTGTTACAACCACAGAGACTAGTAATTAAAGTGCGAGAGAGTTTGCAAGTAAAGTAAAGTTGATTTCATTTATGTAGAAAGTAAACAGACTTGACTGAAGTAATTTTTTTATGAAATACGTTAAATGCCAAACTTTGCTCAGCTAGTTACACGCGTACGCTACCCAGGCCATGGAACCAATTACAAATATATATATATATATATATATATATATATATATATATATATATATATATATATATATATATATATATATATATATATATTCATTATTCGTCACCCTTATTTTTTAGAACACAAAAAAAAGTATTGCATTAAAGACTTCGCAGAGGTTGCGTAGACTTTACAAGTGGCCCTTTTTTGTTTATGCATAGAAGGGAACTGAATTCAGAGGACATATCGAGTTTTTTAAATGACAGCCCAATAATATTGCGTCCTCGATAGATACTTCCATATCGAGCGAGAAAACCCGCGTTTTGCCCATTGCTCGGCAGCGGAGGGTAAGAGGAGGTAGACTAAGAAGAAAGTACTTAGATTCGGTGCAGAATGATTTTGAAGTAAAAGGCATGACATCAGACGAGGCATCAATGTTAGCATTGAATAGGGGATCATGGAGAAATTTTATTAGAGGTACTATGTTCCAGACTGAACGCTGAAAGGCATGATCAGTATCTAATGATGATGATGATGATGACAACCGCATGACGTTGACCACCAGACGCGTTATTCAGGCTGAGAAACGTTCAGCCATCTTCAGGTGAGTGATATTTTGAACGACTGACAGCCGGAATATCGTAGCAAGAGCTCGACGTTATCCAGATGCATTCCCGAAACTTCATCGAATAGAACGTATTTTGTTCGCAAAATTTTAAAATTACTGCGTCTATTGGCTTTAAATGTTGCTACCCTTATCCCCGAAGAGATGAAAATAAAGAAACTTTTATCGTGTATTCTACATCTACATCTACATACATATTCTGCAGTTCACCGTAAGGTGCGTGGCGGAGGGTACACTGTACCACTACTAGGCATTTCCTTTCCTATTCCACTCCCAAATTGAACGAGGAAAAAAAGAATGCATATATGCCTCCGTACGAGTCCTAATTTCTCTTATTTTGTCTTTTTGATCACTATGGGAAATGTAAGTAGGTGGCAGCAAGATCGTGCTACACTTAGCTTCAAATTCCAACCCTCTTAAATTCCTCAATAGAATTTCACGAAAAGAACGTCTTTCCTCCAACGATCCCCAATTGAGTTGCCGGAGCATTTCCGTGACACTCGCGCATTGGTCGAACCTACCGGTAACAAATCTAGCTGCTCGCCTCTGAACCGCCTGTATGTCTTCCTTTAAACTGATCTGCTGCGGGTGCCAAACCTTGAGCAATACTCAAGACGTGGTCGTACAGGCGTTTTATACGCGGTCTCCTTTACAGGTGAAGTACATCTTCCCAAAATTCTCCCAATAAACCGAAGTCGACTGTCTGCCTTACTCACAACTGTCCTTACATGTTCGTTCCATTTCATGTCGCTCTGCAATGATACGCCTAGATATTTGAACGAAGCGACAGCATCAAGAAGCTCACTACTAATGCTGTATTCGAACACTATGGGATTCTTTTTTCTACTCATGCGCATCACCTTACATTTTTCTACATTGAGAGCTAGCTGTCATTCTTCGTGTTTTTGTTCGTGTTACGTAACTGCCGAATGAAGCAGACCCTGGGGTGGTTTTATTTCATTACGTAGATGTACCAAAGCCACGGACGCCTGTCCGGTCGAGGTTCGACGGCCGCAGTGACTGAACTTCGGCGCTAGTCAAGCAGAAGTGACACCTGACGGCTAACGCTTGCCGTCAGCGCCGTGGTGTGGCGACGCGTCCAGCTCAGACAGCGATGGAGATCAGCAGCGGCCGCTGAATGGCAGATTAGTCTCGGCTGACCGGTCGATAGGCAGCACGCGGACTGGCCACTGTGGAATGCGTTGGCGGGGGGGGGGGGGGGAGTGGGTAGAGGATGGCCTGGGGTGGACGGACGGACGAGGGCAGCGGGAGGCCGCTGACACCGGCGCAGGGCGGGCACCGTCCTCTACTGGCGCAGACACCTGCACCGTAGGTAAGTGATTGACTTAGCTCGGTGGTATATCATTTGCTTCACCTGTCGCTTCAACTGCCGTTCTCTCTGCGATAAGCGATGCGATACGAGATGCGACATGCAATACGATTAAAAGCAACTCACATTGGGGAAGTGATCAGTCGCGGTGGAATGGCAGAGCGCTCTAACTCGTCTTGCTGCAGAGCGTGTGGCTGCTCCCCATCGGGGTTTCGAGTCCTCTCTCCGGCATAGTTAACTGCAGTGACGGCGCGTCCTATGTGCTCACTGGTTCAGTGAACCCCTGCAGAAAAGCTCGTCTCGGAAAAGAGTAAATAAATAAGTGATTTTTAACTATCGTTCTTCGTTTCGTTCTTCTATCACATCATTCCACTTGCACAATAAAAGTATTTCAATCCCATGAGAAACGTTTTACGTATACGAATCGTGGCGCGGTCGCCTAATATAGGCGGTAGTGGCCGCGGCGTTAAAATGCGCATGCGCGGCTGAGGTTCAAATTCTCTTCTGAACCCCCATAAGGCAGCATATGGGCGCTCCAGCGGCAGGAAGGGGCAAGGGGAAACGCCGCTTTTAACATTGGCGTTGGAGCTGGTAGAGAAGCCAACTTCTGGCTACTAGAGCTACAAAGACAATGGAGCTACGGCCCACATCGCTTTTCGCATGGGCTAATCCCCCATGAAGAAAACATCCGCCCTTCACATTTGTATTTGTAAAATGACATATTGACCACAACTGTGGCCAATATGTCATTTTACAAATATTTAAAAGCTGTTAAACCCCACTTTTCACTTTCCTAAATCATCATATTTGTATTTGGCGCATTGAAGATTTATCAAAAACACTTCTTATTTGGAAAAGTATTCTTATAAGCATCAGTTAAAGACGAGACAGCCGCAGTGGCCGAGCGGTCTGCGGCGTGTCAGTCACGGTCTGCACGGCCTCTGCAGTCGGGGGTTCGATTCCCCCCGCGGGCATGGATGTTTATGCCGTCTTTTGTATCAGCTAGTTCATAAGTAGTTTGTAAGTTTAGGGACTGATGACCCTGTAGTTAAGTCCCATAAGGTATACAAACATTTCAACATTCAAATTTGCGTTAAAGACGCATCAACTGTGACAGCCTTCAGAAGATCATATCAGTAATAATAATGATGTCACTACTCTCCACCTAGTAAGAATAGTCGTGTGGTTAGTGGCATCGCTGCTGCAGTGCCAAAGGTAATAGATTGGAGTGTGACTGAAAGCAAATTTTTCTAAACGCTACCGTCTGTTTAACAGATACGTGAACAACACAATTTTGTATTGTTACTTGCTACATATCTTCGGACGTTTTTGCGAATGTCTCGCGATTTTGAATGTAAACAACATTTATATTCATCGTTGCAACAAATATTTAACTGTCTCAAAAGAGGTGGGGAAGAGCAGCCATTGCGCGTGCGTAAGGTTAGCAGGGGCGCCACAACCAATTTTCAGCTCCAGTTCGAAAATATCGTAGATCCGGCACTGAAAGAAGAGAACCCCCATCATCTGAAGCACGAACCGCCACCGCCTGTGTGGTCCTTAGCTTAGTTGCGGTTAATTTAAGTACATTACTCGCCATTAATATTGCTACAATGAGAAAAAATGCAGATGGAGAAATATATTATACTAGAACTGACATGTGATTACATTTTCACGCAATTTATGTACATAGATCCTAAGAAATCAGTGCCCAGAACAACCACACGGCCTTGATACGCCTGGGCATTGAGTCAAACAGAGCTTGGATGTCGTCTACAGGTACAGATGCCCATGCAGCTACAACACGATACCATAGTTCATCAATAGTAGTGACTGGCGTACTGTGACGAGCCAGTTGCTCGGCCACCATTGACCAGACGTTTTCAATTGGAGAGAGATCTGGAGAATGTGCTTGCCAGGGCAGCAGTCGAATATTTTCCGCATCCAGAAAGGCCCGTACAGGACCTGCAACATGCGGTCGTGCATTATCCTGCTGAAGTGTAGGGTTTCGTAGGGATCGAATAGAGGGTAGAGCCACGGGTCGTAAAACATCTGAAATGTAACGGCCACTGTTCAAAGTGCCGTCGATGCGAACAAGAGGTGACCGAGACGTGTAACCAATGGCACCCCATACCATCACGCCGGGTGATACGCCAGTATGGTGATGACGAATACACGCTTCCAGTGTGCGTTCACCGCGATGTCGCCCAACACGGATGCGACCATCACGATGCTGTAAACAGAACCTGGATTCATCCGAAAACAATGACGTTTTGCCATTCGTGCACCCAGGTTCGTCGTCGCGTACACCATCGCAGGCGCTCCTGTCTGTGATGCAGCGTCAAGGGTAACGATTTCATAGTGTCTCCACAGCAGTGTTGCCACTGTTTAAGTTCCAACCCTCGTATAAGTTAACATGTTAGTGATACACCCAATGGATTGATCCCCGTTGTTACGTACGGCAGGTGTCGCCTTCAATAGTTGCGTCAGAGGGTTACGTCGGGGCGGTCGCGTACTAAAGAGACGCCGTTATTCAAATGTTCCTCCCGTGCCAATAACTGGTACCCACTCCTTACCTTTTCTGCCTGCTTCAAACTCACTACGAATATCCCGCTTACTTGTCTGAAAATTCAGACAATGTCCTAAAGACGCGCTATACACGGTGGCTTATATGGATGCTTGTCACGAACAATCCTTTTTTGTTTTCATTTTTTTTAATTATATACGTAGAAAACACTTAACAGTTTTCAGTTTTACTTATGCTCCAGATGCGATCTCGTTATACTGAAACACATATCGACAGTACCTAAAACCTCTAACAATAACCTTCGGTAAATAATCCTGTAACATAAACCGAGATGATCTACAGTTAGTTTACTGTCCTTAGAAATAGTCACCTCCCATAACAGTGCACCGCTGAGCTCTCCGACACAAGTCCTGAAAATGTTGCGCAAGGTCTTCCTTTAGGATGGTGTTCAATAGCCCCGCAGAAATTTAAGAATATCGTCAAATCTGTTTCCTTTATATGTAATGAGAAGAAGTCTGGAGGACTGAGACCCGACAACGCCCGTCGACACTTGGCCAATATCGTCAAACGGTTCCTCGTAAGAAAGAGGGTGGTCCAACTTGAACGTCTATATGATTTTAATTAACCTTTCATTGATTGAGAATGTCAAAATGCTAACATTTCCACAGAATTTTAATGACGTAAGCTACCTGCTAATGTCTTTCAACATTCTTAAAAAAATACCGTTTTTCCGAAAACTATTATGTCATAACTATGTTTACAATGGTACATTTGATATTTTCATATAAATCAGTGTGCATTCCAGTCAGCAAAATTTTCGAATGATTAGTTAGTACATTATGGTTTTTTGGTTTTTAACACGTGGCGTATTATTCTAATAACTGAAAACGAGGCGTTGACCACGTATTTATTTATTTGTTCAAGGTTTGAGTAATTATCTCTCCTCTCCCTCCTCTCTGTGACCTCTCTTTTTCTTTGAAAGCATGCAATATTTATGGTGGAATATATAAGAATTAACACTGCCTTGCATGAAGAAATAATCAAAATACAAATGATGTATAACATTCATACATTGATTTAATTCTAAACTTGACTATAAACAATATTTGTTGTTACTTGTCCAGGAGCTATTATGAATAAATACTTAGATGAGCCCGTCCTTGAGTAAACAACATAAAAATTTCATTGTTGGAAACATGGAAACGTGAAATGCACTCTGCTCTATTTAATACATTGCCTATGATTATTAATCGTAATAGAAAATGAAATTTTACTGAAAACTACACTCTCGTGAAGTTAAACGGTATATCTGTCGGAAATAATGGGTATTCACTGGTTGTACACTGTTTCATCCTTTATTATTTATTATTTAGCATGCCCCAATACATAGTAATATTACATGTTTGATGGTTTGATTCAGGCGGTTACATAAAATATTTTTGCAAACACAAGTTAGTACATAATTTGACAGGGTTTACAAAGGAACAAACAATTTGATACATTAGGAAATCTTATTGAATTACAAAAATTGTAAAAGTCTGTAGTGTATTTATGTAGTAAGTCATATTTACTGACGGGCCATCATCCTCCTTTGGCAGCTATTTTTTTCCTGAGATGGTCCCTCTCTTTCAATAAACTGCAGCAGTCAAAAAGCACGTGGTCAATAGTTTGGACAGCACTGTTACATGTGCACGTTCCGTCGTTTTTCCCTGTTGCTCTATAGAAGTCTATTGCTTTTGCCTGCAGCCACGTGCGCTTCACAGTACAGATTTGGTTTAAAGTTATCAACAACACTGTCAGCTTTCAGGAATATCCTTAACCTGACTGGATTACAGAAGTGTCAAAGTAGTAAATAAGGATGTATTAAAACGTGGTGCATGATGTGATAGGTTTTTAACCATTCCAGCATAAATGATCTCATATTTATTGAAACATGTGTTTTAAAACTGTATAATTTTGCAACTACATGTTCATTTGTATAAATGCTGTATGCCTGTAAAATATGTTGCGAATATAGTTGGTAGTAAAGAAGTAATAGATCAAAACCTGATAAGTGACGCGGTGGTTTTCTATGAAAGTTACAGTTTATGTTCTCATATCTCTTGGACTGCGTCTCGTACTGTGATACAAGGTCGAAGGTACATTCAGCTGTATGTGTGTATATTGTCTGTCAGATTTCCTGCGAGTACAATTATAAATTGTAACGCCATGCAGAATGCCGTAGTTCTACTCCACGAAGAGTATAATAAGAGTTACAAATTATGTTTAAAGTTTTTGCAACTCGCTAAGTACTCTCATTTTCACACAGTGTATGATTAAAGTCTCGTCACATAATGTGGTTGTTTTCTTGCGACTCCTATTGGTTATTACCTTATATCTCCTGAACCACGTGACTTATATGGCTCTTACCCCCTACGGGAATTATCTCACGGTAACTAGTACTCCAAATTTGGATCAAATCGGTCCATAACCTTAGGAGGAAATCTGTAACACTTTCGCGTGAAGCAGCAGTTTTTTGTGCAATTCATTGCTGATGACGTCATATCTGCTGAACTGTGTTGTTCATGATCCCTACAGCGACAGAGACCGTCCTCTCGGTTTCAAATATAAAGAACACGTAGAAGATATTAAAGGGAAAACGAAGCAAAGAGTACGTTTCATGGCGTAGAAAATAGAGCAGTGCTACTGAAAAACAGCCTACACAAAACTTACGCGTCCAATTTTGGAGTATTGCTGTGCATTGTGGCAACCCCGCGAGGAGGGACTGATGGACGATTAAAAGAAAGTTCAGAGAAGGGCAGTTCGCTTCCCCACAAGTTGTACTAAATGGTGAGTCGAAATTTCCTTTCTCGCCACTTCTGTCAGCAAAACCTGACCAGGCCAAGTAACTCCCACTCCTACTATCTTGCCTCATGTCCCTACTACAGATCTGTAACCTAATTACTTCGTATTATCACAAAAGTTTAGATAGTTGCTTGAATCAAGTGTAATTTATTATTTTGTTAGTAATATTGGACATGTTAACCAGTAACTATAATTTAATTTAACCATTTAAAATTTTAACCTATACATTTACAGATATTTCACTCAGTTTATTGTCACCCTTCTATGTGGCAAATATTTGATCTGTTAACCATAAGGCAATTTGTTCAGGCAATAATTATTATTCAATTTGTTTTCTCTATATCTTGTGCCATATTTTATCAATGTTCACTAATTGTCACACCAGTCTTCTTTGAAAATTAATGTAGCTTTATTATCTACACTGCAAATTTAGATCATTGAACTTAATAGTTCCAAACTGCTGTTTGTAAAATCAATAAATTTGTAGAATATTACTCTCTTATCTTTTATTCAAAAAATAAAATAGTCTGTCAAGAACCGACGGAACAGTCAATGATTTGAACATCTTATTTTGTTCAGATGAAAAATGCGATACCATGAATTGTAGAACATTACCGAGAGATGTTATCTTGAATTTCGGGCATCCGCAGCCAAATGTGCCAGTGTACAGTCACCCCCACCCTTGACGCCTTGTTTAGAAACGGTAAGGTTTCCAGCGACGCTAGCGCCGTCCTGGTGACATCGCCCGCATGATTCAATGGCCAGTACTGCCTCGGCCAGTGCCGCGCCAACACCGATTCCACATGGCACGGTAAGGTACCTTATCCCTTCACTGAAAGTACAAACGGTTTTCGCGTCGCGTACGATGTAAATCCAATACACTTTAGTAAAAATATCGCATTTTCTTATAGGTTTCACCTGCTCTCCATCCCCAAAATATTTTAAAAAAGATGGATAACGGAACAGCGTGCAAGTTTTATATTTTTTTTAATGAGGACGTAAAGTTAAGCTTTTAATTGTTTTAAGTTTTACGTGAACGCTGGGGAAGGCTAAATGGGAGACATGTTTTTCTAAGGAATGTTAGTGAGTACTTTTCTACGGTTTATTTAATTTTATTTTACAGTCAGAAATTTCATTGTATATTTTCTTTTAACTTCAAAAGACACTCTTGTAAGTCTCTTTCATTTATGTACATTGCAGAGCACCTAATGATGCGTCTACAGGACGCGAAGGCATTTGTATGGAGTGTTGCCTTGTATGGGAGTGAAACATGGACGATAAACAGTGCGGACAGGAAGAGGATTGAGGATTTTGAAATATGGTGCTACAGAAGAATGCTGAAGATTAGGTGGGTGGGTCGCGTAACTAATGAGGAGGTACTGAACAGAATTGGGGAGAAAAGAAATTTCTGGCATACCTTGACTAAAAGAAGGGATAGATTGGTAGGGCACATTCTTAGACATCAAGGAATTGTGAATTTAGCGTTGGAGGGAAGTGTGTGGGGTAAAAACCGCAGAGGAAGACCAAGAGATGGATACAGTAAGCAGATTCAGACAGATGTAGGTTGCCGTTCTTATGTGGAGATGAAGAGGTTTGCTCAGGATAGGGTATTGTGGAGAGCTGCATCAAACCAGTCTCCGGACTGAAGACCACAACAACAACAACAACAACAAGCTACGGACTGATGACCACGCAGTTTGCTCCGATAGATTTACAGACATTTGAACTTTTTTTTTTTTTCTTAAATAAAAGTTAATTGCAGCCGAAGCGGATCTGGTATCCAAATGATTACCGAGAGAACCTAGTCGGTTTTGTTGCATTATAATGCGGATGGAAAGTTGGAGAAGCGTTGCGAAGGGAAATCAGACGGCCTGTAGCCGGGGGTCGGGGATGAGGCTTGTGGGGGCAGTAGATAGGTCAGGGGTGGAGGGCAAGGTCGGAGGCGGCAGGCGGCAGACGGGAGGACCCAGGGGAGGCACCGGGGGCGGCTGGAGGGTGGCGTCACCTCCGCTTCGCCTGGCCTCGCACTCAGCCGGGCTGAATAATGCAACGAGTTTGTGCTGGCGGAGGCGACAACAGCCCCAGCGGAGGGGCGGGGACAGCGGATAGCGCTGCACAGTAGGGGCAGGGGGAGGGGGAGGGGGAGGCGCCAGCGAAAGGGTGGGGGAGGGGAGGGGTTGCCGGCGATCGCTGCTGGCGCACCCACGCGCCATTACAGGGCGAAATCTGCGCCGTTTCATCGTAACAAAATACTGAATGCTGTCCCAGAAGACGTAATCTATTATTAAATAATACTATAATGAAAACTGAAATAAAAATGAATGTTGATCCTTGATATGATTTTTTTTAATTCATTGTTTATATTTAAATTTAATTTATTTCATATAATAGTAATTCGTGATGGTATTAGTCAAAATATTGATGGAATTAATAATAGTCCTAAGACTGGTCTAGTTCAGTTTGAAACGTGTCCATAGAAAAATGTATATTGCTGAATTTGTAAGAAAAGTCTAAGATTGTGCCTGCTGTTTTGTGTCGAGTAACTTGCTTGCACGAAAATGTATAATATTGCTTCTACTTTGTGTATCGATATGTGTACACAAATCTATGAAGTTTCATCTTTCGCAAAGATTATGTATCGCATAGCATTGTAAAATGTTCAAATGTTTGTATAGTCTATGGGACTTAACTACGGGGTCATCAGTCCCTAAACTTTCAAACTACTTATGAACTACTTACGAACTAGGACGACACAAATATCCATGCCCGAGGGGGGATTCGAACCCCCGACCGTAGTGGCCGGCATAGCATTGTAGCTCGTGCAGAGAGACAGAAAGTCAGACATATGGTTTAGCTCGCTTAAATGCAGTTGTATATATGGCTCCGATGTAAAGCAGAGGCTGCAGTGCCAGCAAATATATATATTGCATTTCATATAATTGTGAAAAAGGTTGTACCACCCCTCGAACGAAGGTAATAGCATTTCATATAATTATGAAAAGGTTATATCATTTAGATAATGTAATGGTGATTATTAATAATAAGTAACAAAGTTGACCTTTCTTTCCTGTTTCATTTACGTAGTTAGAAGATTAAGCTACTTGCTTTATTTGATAATTAGTTATTTGCGAATTTAAAGTGCAGTATTGATTTTGATAATCTTGTTGAACAGATTTCTTTATTGGTAGCGTAGTAAATGATTGTTATGCAGCACTGCAGTTAATTGTGTATGATACTGAGTTTTGATAGTCAGGTATTGATCTGCATAAAATTCTCGTAGTCCAACTTTAAGAAAGTGGTTTGTGTTTTTAATATCTTTCTCGCAGTCAATTTTTTTTAGTATAGTCAGAGTGTGTGTGTGTGTGTGTTTTATGCAGGTTACATGTCACAGTTGTTTTGGTAAAAGATCCGTTGCGCACATAATCAGTTTACTGCACTGTTTCTCATATAACAGTATATTCATCAATATCAGGTCATAATTAAACCAAATTACTGTGTTAATGAACAATGTATGTGTTCAGTTAAATTTTGATGAAGTTATCTGATGACTTAGTGATCTTGACTGTTAAACATCAAAATAATACAATTTTTTGGACTGGAGCTAATACCAGATCAAGTTTTGAATGAGTAACTTTAAAATAAACTACTTTTGTTGTCTGATTAAACGATAGATTCAACATTAAACATCATGAACAACTTTTAAGTTAAGTGATATAGTGAATACATTAGTTGATGGATGAGGTGTTGAGAAAAAATTTGTTATCATATTCAATTGATTTTTAAATTCTGAGTAATTTTTTTTGTTTAGTTTATAAGAGAAAAAGTTTAATTGATTAAATAAGATACAATTTTTTTTAAGAGATCATTACTTACTTTCAGTCATCTGATGCGTCAAGGTGTACTAATTACAGTTATTTTAGATTGACATTCTAATGTTATATTTTAACTAACTCCTTACACAGGTTGATCAATCCTCAGTGCAACCGCATTTGTGATATGTGACTTGCCGGCGATGGCAGCTGCGGTTTTCGCTTAGCGGACCACCCGACGTCCGCACTAAATTTAATACGGGTTGGCGCTCAAGTTATTTCTGACATAAATTACGCAAACACGTGGAAAGAAAAGTTTATTACTCACCTGTATTACGCAAGTAGGTGCTGGAACTGCCTCCCTTCGTTGTTCGAGCATTTCTCACACCTTCTGAGGAAGTTGCTCATTACACTCTGAAGTTCCCTCTCAGAAATTGCAGTGATTTTATGACGAATGTTTGGTTTTAGTTCACCTAAAGTATGGGGATTTGATTTATACACTTTCTCTTTTAATGCTCCCCACAGAGAAATATCGCACGTGGTTAAATCGGGAGTTCACGAGCACTCGCTGCACATAAAAAAAAAAAAATAAAAAAAAAAAAAAAAAAAAAAAACCCATGAGTTTGGTGCGCTTTTTGCGGCGAGAGAATAAATGCCCTATATTTTTTTCAGTAAACAATTAATTGTGCCAAGTATGTTTTGCGGCCTATTGTTTGCACAATTAACTGAGAGAGAAAGTCCTTTCTCAACATTTCAGGAAGACTATGCGACGGCACATACAGCCAACTTATCATTACAGATAATTAGTAATGTCTTCAGAGAAAGAATTATCACTAAGAACATTTGGCTCCCTCGTTCTCCCGATTTAAACCCGTGCGATTTTTATCTGTGGGGAGCATTAAAAAAGAAAGTGTACAAATGAAATTCCCACACTTCAGATGAACTAAAAACAGACATTCGTCATAAAATCACTGCAATTTCTGAGAGGGAACCAGAGTATAATGAGCAACTTCCTCATCAGGTGTCAGAAATGCTTGAACAACGAAGGGAGGGAGGTTCTAACACCTTCTTTCGTAATACAGGTGAGTTATAAACTTTTCTTTCTACGTTTTTGTGTTATGTAGTCTGAAATAACTTGCGAGCCAACCCATATTAAATTTAGTGCGGACGTCTAGCGGCACGCTAAGCGGGCACGGAAGCTGCCATCGGCGGCAAGACGCTTGCCGCAAACGCGGTTGCGCTGAGGATTGATCACACTGTATTATTTTAGATAGTCATTTAATAAATAGCTTTAGTGAGGTTCTTTCGATTACAATTGGTATAAATCTATGATTTGCTCAGCAAATTTCTGAACATTGTCCAGAGAATAGTCCAGGACGATTAATTATGAATATTCCTTGATTTAATCGTCCAGGTGTTCCATCGATTTTTATTCCTAGGGCTGGGATTGCTCATGAATGTAATACATCGGATGCTCTAGTTAATACTCGTACTTCTGTATTTATTGGTAGAGTTCTTCAGTTATCTCCTTCTAGTAATAAAAATTCTGTTTTTAATTCAGTTTCAGGAGTTACACCATCTTACAGACTCTGGATCAAATAATTAAGTAAAACTCGCACCAGTTGTCAGCTGCATAAAATTATTTGTCAATAAGACAGTCTAACACGACACTCCCGCAGATTTATGTTATACACGGTGACAGCAGCGCTCCAAGCGGCCGGCAAGGTGCATTTCTGAATACGATATTGAATAAGTAAGAATATTATCGTTTATATTGATTTCAACACACTTTTTACATTAGGAAACGTACTTAGTGTCATAAAATAGGTATAACTAAAGGAATAGCTCCATCTTTGCCTTTCTTATGTTTCCTAATATCCCCGACAAGGTACGAAACAATACATTGCAGCACAGTTTATTTACAATTATCTTGTAACCTACATTATTTTACTGAATAATTTCATTTACTATTAAAAGTAGAAAAAGTCTAGGAAACACCAGAAGACCTGAGATTTGGAAGGAAAAAAAAAAAGCAATCAAACTGTTTTCAACAAAGAAGAACCCAATTCCACAATTGTTGCTACAGCTGAACCACAAACGGCAAGAATCTTCAAGACATTGTCTTCTTAAACTAATCATGCTCAAAAGAATATGCGCGTATAAGAAAGACGAGTGAAGCCTAAAAATGTGCGAATCATTAGACTATACCGAATTGATACGTATCAAAAAACTGCCTATCATAGTAAGAACAGGCCATAGTAGAAATTTATGTTTCTTTTATATTTATGTTCTACTTACTTTTAGCAGAATAAGCTGCAAATACACACAGATTCGTAAGTATTGCTTCATGACGAAGTTCTTCATTATACCACTGAATCAGTAACATTCGGCTGGTTGTACTAATGCTTGTAACGCAAAAATTATGTTAATTATTTCGTTAATTACTACAGAAATAATTATAAACAAACATCAGTCTTTCGGGGCTTACCCACCACTAGGAGCGCTAGTGTCGTTGCAACTGTCAGTTGGTAACAACGTTAACAGCAGTGAGTGTCTCTACTGTAAATGTTAGATTGTGGTAGTACCGTATCCCAATTTGAGGTACTGAAAAACAAGTACATGAAACGTCGTGGCATATTAAAACTGTAGTGACGGTCTGGGATTCGAATGCGGGACCTTTTCCATTCGCGGGCAAGTGCTCTACCGGCTGAGCTACCTTGGCCAATCCTCACAGCTTTAGATACGCCAGTATCTCACCTTTTACCACAGTCTAACATATACAGTCACGACACTCACTGCTGTAAAAGTTGTTACCAACTGACAGCTGCTGCGACACTAGCGTCCCTAGCGGTGGGCAAGCTGCCGAAATAGTGATGTTAGTTTATAATCGCTTTTGTACCTAATTATCCAAATACTTACTATAATTTTTGCGTTACAAGAATTATTAAAATATGGAGAGACAAACATAATAAGGAAATGGAAATAAAAACAGCCTCATTTAAATGATTCAGTGGTATAAAGAACAACTCTGTCATGAACAAATACTTACGAATATGTGTATATTTGCAGCTTATTCCGCTGAAAGTGAGTTGCATATAAACATAATGGTATAATAAATTTATATTATGGTCTGTTCTTTCTATGACAACCAGTTTTTGACTTGTATAAATTCGGTATGAAGTCTAATGATTCTCACATTTTTACACCGCACTCGTCTTTCTTATACGTGCATATTCTTTTAAGTGTAATTACTTTAGCTTTAAAAAAACCAATGTTTTGATGGTTCTTGCCGTTTGTGGTTCAGATGTACCAACAATTGTGGAATTGGGTTCTTCTCTGTTGGAAAACAGTTTAGTTGCTTTTATCGTTATATTGCCATGTCTGTGACTGTTTTTCCTTCAGCTACAGCTGTGATGGTTGATTTGGTACGTTAAGTACCGTATTTATTGCATTCTATATACGTTTCCTATGTTCCAACCTCACCGATTTTACTGGAATTGTAATGAAGAATACTTAACGTTCCTGTGTAGAAATTGACGTCTCTCTGCTAAAGGGCATATCTCCTGGTGTTTCCTAGGCATTTTTATTTTTAATAGAAAATGAAATTACTCTTTTATAGCCTGTATGTTACAGGATGATTGTAAATTAACTGTCCTGTAATGTACCGTTTCGTACCTTATCAGGAATCTTATGAAACCTAAGAAAGACGTTCTCCTGCTAAACTTGCGGAACTAGCACTCCTCGAAGAAGGGATATTGAATAGACCTGCCTTAAACCCAAACCTTAAGATGTCACTCAGATCGGTATCAAACGTTGTATATCGATAGAGTATCAACCGAAACTTCTATATACTTCGTGCTATGTGCTGCCGTCCAGGAGAACGTGTGTAAACTATAATAATAACTAACACCTAACCTACAGAATAGATGAGAAGCATAACTGTGAGAAATTATCACGTTGCGCTACCGCGGGCTAGTTGGCAGAGCGTTAGTTCATCGAACAGAGGGTTCGTGAGTTCAAGCCCAACCTACAGCCTTATTTTTTCTTCCTTAAAACTGCAGTACGTTGGAAATTGTTAAAAGAGAATGTCTATAACGTTCCAAGGGTTCATTTCGCAAAACAGCAGTGTCAGCTGCAGCAGTAGTGTAGTAATATATATATGAAATTTTTTTTATCAAAATAACTTGTGCGAAGTCGCTGACTTCCACCCTCCCTCTGCCAGGGTATCGATAAACATTTGATATTTGTTACATTCAACTATTTTGTAACAAGCTGAAGGGAGAGAGCGGAACTGCTCGGGACTTATTAGTTTCTCGTCGATGTATTAAGACGTGTACCAGCCATGGACTTAGCCTAACCATTGTAAGTGTGAGCTCAGTTCTTTTTTTACTGATTTCAGTAAGCCCCACAGATAATTTGAAAGATCTTACTTATTTACAATCTCTTCCCCATTCTCACTAATTTTAAAGTTATTTATTTTCAACAAACCCAGTACTTCATAAAGTGATGCTTGGGTATTGTTGCAGTTCGCTTCGCGATTGTGCTAAAACATTCTATGTGCAACTTTAATTTATTTCGTGACTATGAATGGTTTATTGCATTTCAATGCCTGAAGGAAAATCTTCGCGATGTTTATGAGGTCCGATAATATTGCAATTTTTGGCGACTATCATGATTAATTTTCAACACGGTGATAGAACAATAGCAAACGAAACGAACAATCCCAGCATCAATTTATCGAAGTAATATTCCAGTTATCTCTTCCATAATCACAGCATAATATGGCAGAAATATTACTCAAAGGTTTCAATAAGGTAAAATTTAGATTCCGGCGACTTCTTCCGTAATGTTGCTTTCTGGTGTAATTGCTACCAATATCACGACCGCTACCATTTAATGGCGGAATCCAATGATTTTGTTTAAATTGTCCCTTCCTTTTCAAAATTCCCTTTGAAAATCTCACTGTCTTATAAAATTTCATTAGCGGTCCCCAACCTCAACTTTAATACGCAACACCCGTTTTCATACGAAAGCAGTATTACAGCAGCAGTAGCGTGCGGACTGGACAGCAACGTCAGCCCCACTTGGTGTGGGCAAACACACGTCACTCTAGCGACAACACGCACATCCGCTGAACGGCTTTCAAATAAAACGAAGCAGAAGCAAATGCCGATAACACAGTGCTATAAAATCCGAACGGTCCCTTTACTTTTACATTTCAGGAACATGTTGTCCCATGTAACACTCGGTGTACGTTTGTCGGCTTACAACAATTTGCGTCATACAGAAACAAAAATATAACTGCGCCACCAGAGCTTGAACCGAGGAACTTGTAACGACACACATTCGTTCTATCCACTACCGAATGGAAATTCAGCGCAGCAGACTTCCACAGATACGCTTTTCCTGTGCTCTGTAGGACAGGTGTTACATATTATTTCCCGTATATCACGTTCTTCTGGACGGTGTGGTGGTACCAGTATTAATGAACTCTGATTTCATTAACAAACCCCTATGGAAAACCTAAGAATAACACTCTAGATCATTCGTTATCCGTTATTCGTCAGTCTTTCTATTGTCCGTCAATTTCCTTAATACGGCACAATGAACGTAGTTATTTAATATGAAGTATAAAGGTCTCAACTTGATCAACATTGTACAACCGTTTAATAATTCCTGTAGACTTCTTCTTGAAATACTAAAGCCTTTGGATGTGGGATCTTGTGGACCACATTAGAAACTTCTTATAAGAAGAACGGTTTGCATTCTTTATCTTATTTAGAACTTCTTTAATATAATATGGTAGTCTACTGATTAGCACTCTAATTAAATGATTTACATTCATAGGTGAATCTGTTAGCTTTATTCTATTAAGATACCACTTAAAGTATTTACGATAAGCTCTCCTACATTTAAAATTCAAACGAGGATCCAATATTTATAAAGCCATTCGTTGATGTTCTGCTTTCGACCAATATTTATCTTTAAAGTGCTGTATGAAGTCCTCCCAATCTTTAAATTCTCTCGTATTTAAAATAACACACTCGGTATCATCGCCTACGAGTTGCCCTATTACAAATTGTATACGTTTATTACTATTCAAGTTGGTAGGAAATACAGTAATAAATTATTTCATGAAAATTATTGGGTGAAGTTCCCCATTTGGTTTAAATACCGGAAATCTATTTCCCACATTAGTATTAGCCGACACTTTAAATTCTTCGCACCCATCGGCTGATAAGGTTTTACGCATTATCAACTATTGCATAGATGAAGTCGAATCGCCTTTGTTTGTTGTCGTATTAATTTCATTATTGTCAGCATCTCCACAAACAAAAACGGTTCGACCATCATTCTTATTAGTTTTCAAATTATCGTCACACCTAATATCATTAGAAAAACCTTCTTTATTATTATTTGCAAAAGTCGATAATCGCCGCGGTGTAGTAGCCGGGCGGTCTAAAGCGTCTCGCTGTAGAGCGCGCGGTTGCTCGCCGTGGAGGTTCGAGTCCTCCCTGGGGCATGGGTGTGTGTGTTAGTTTACCTAAGTTAGTTTACCTAGGTTTACGTAGTTTATAAGCTACGGACTGATGACCACGCAGTCTGGTCCGATAGATTTACAAACATTTGAACATTTTGAAAAGTCAATAATCGATCCGTAATCCGTTCCGTATTTGAAATTCTATCCGTCAGAGAAGTTTATTTATTTATTTCGCAATGTAATTCCTCTGCTCGATCAGCTGATTTGTGCTTTATATCTTCTAACACAGTATACATGTCATAAAGAGCAACTTGTAAGGTATCTCTTTCTACTTAACCTTCGTCTAACCTTTTTGTAATATTCTCTACATCATCTTTATTAATTTGAGGAGAACCAGCTAAATTAAAAGACACTTCTTGAAGATGTTCTAACATTTCGTTGCGAACTACCTCAACTCGTGTAGTCATTACCTCTTGGATTTTATCATTGTTTTTCTGTATTTCTTCATTAATAACAACATTAATATTGTCGAACCTTTTAGTAATATCCATAATGTCCTGTTTCATTAGCTGTTCCTCCTGTCTAGAACTTTTTATATGTTCTTCTAGCCTAGCATTTAGACCACAGTCTAACAAATACAGTCACGACACTTTCGCGGATTTTTGTTATACACTGCGACAGCAGCGCTCCAAGCGGAGGGCAAGCTACTTTTATGAATACGATAGTGGATGCGTGCGAATAGTATCGTTTATATCGATTTTAACACATTTTTTTTTACATTATAGAACGTATGTAGTATCATAAAATAGATAATAACTTAAAAATAGCTCCACCTTTGTCTTCCTTACGTCTCCTAAGATCACTGACAAGGTTGGAAACGGTACATTACGGCACAGTTTATTTACTGTTATCTTGTAACCCACAGGGTTATACTAAATAATTTAAATTACTATTAAAATAGAAAAATGACTAGGAAACTCCGAATACCCGCCCTTTGGCAGAAAGACGTGTTTTTTCTTCTGAAGAACGTTAACGTTTCTCCACTCCAATTCCAGCGAAATCGGTGAGCGTGGAACGTAGGAAACGAATGTAGAACGCAATAACGACGGTATTTAACATACCAAATCAGCCACCACAACTGTAGCTGAAGGAAAACATCAGAAACGTGACAAGAAAACTGAAAAAGCAACCAAACTGTATTCAACAAAGAAAAACCCAATTCCACAATTGTTGCTACAGCTGAACCACAAACGGCAAGAATCTTCAAGACAATGTCTTCTTAAGCTACAGTAATCACACTCAAAAGAATATGCGCTTATAATAAAGACGAGTGAAGCCTAAACATGTGCCAATCATTAGACCCCCCATACCACAACGATACGTGTCAAAAAACTCTTTGTCATAGTAAGAACACACCAAAATAGAAATTTATGTTTATATTATGTTTATATTCCACTTACTTTCAGCGGAATAAGCTGCAAATATACACATATTCGTAAGTATTGGTTCATGACGAAGTTCTTCGTTATACCACTGAATCAGTAAGTTCGACTGTTTTTACATTAATTTCCGTGTTATGTATGCCTCTTGATATATTACTGATGCTTGTAACACAAAAATTATATTAACTATTTCATTAATTACGCACACAAATAATTACAAACAAACGTCACTCTTTCGGTGGCTTACCCACCGCTAGGAGCGCTAGTGTCGTTGCTGCTGTCAGTTGGTAACAACTTTTACAGCAGTGAGTGTCGCGACTGTATATGTTAGACTGTGTTTAGACTACCTAATTCATCGCGGGTTTCCCTTTGAAAAGCTTCAATACTGTTATTTGTTAAATCTATTTTTTCATTTAGCTCTGTTCTGCTAGCTTCTAATTGATCTTTTATATCAAAACCTATTTATCCGTAACATCTGTCCTACTAATACAGCTTTTGATAGAGACGTATCAGAACTCATTTTATCTTTAGAATCGTCTATCTTTCCTAACAATTCAGATTTTAATTGTGATATTCTCTCATTTCCTTAAATTGCAGTTATAAATCCTGCAATAATCTTGTCTGTAGAGGTATATCCTCTTCGAACACTTCGTTATCAGACATGAATAGATAATAGTTAACACCAAAACAAACTAAAAATAACAACATACAGTTTATGAGTTCACACAGTTATCACTTCTCACCTTTTTGCAAATAACTCACCAGATTTATTTTCTATATCAATAAATGCGAATGTCTCTTCGGTGTACGTTTATCACGTCTGAACCACAAGACATAAAGAGCTAAAAATTTGTACAGTTACTAATATCTACTCGGGGAAGGGTTTAGGCACCGTTTTATGGCGATCGGATAGTTATTTATCTATATATATTAATGTGAATGTCTGTTCGGTGTACGCTTATCACGTCCGAACGACAAGACGCAGAGAGGTAAATATTTGTACAGTTACTAATTTATACCTCAGGAAGGTTTTATTTACGGTTTTTTCGCGATCTGATAGATATTCCGTAATTTGAAGAATAAAAGGCGAAATGCGGAACAATAATTACTCTTTGAAAATTATATTTACTCTTTTGCTTAAGGATTGATAATGATAAAAGGGTGGAGTGTATTGGGATGAAAAGTTATCAGTGTACATAAAATTCTACGTGTGTGTGTATGTGTGTGTATGTTAATGTTTCGCTCTTCAGAGAAAACTACAGCACGCAAACGAATGGTCTGTAATTGTTGTCCGAAGTCTACCATTGTACATCATAGCAGTTCCATGCCGATTGCTATAAGGGGGTGGAAGATATGGCGGTTGAAAGTCGTCAAATTATATATTAAAAAAAAAAAATCGGACTGAAGGCCAGCGATGACGTTTGTGACTGTATATCAAGGAGGTTACATACAGCGAAACGTGATGCCACAGAACATATCTTTGGTCTATGGGTGCTACAATGTCTTCAGCTCTTTCTCTGAAAGGATAAGCATACAAATAAGGAAATATAAGAATAAATAAATAAAGCAGTAAAACAGAAATGTCTTTTAATACATCTCTTTAAAAAAAAAGACGATTTGCGTTTCACGCATTACATCAAGTGGTCGATCTGTGATATTATTACAATCATTATTGTTGTATTTCGTGTTTGGATTCTTCGAAACGAGTGCATTTTTACGTGTGATTTGATCTACACTACTTACTATTCAGTCTCATAGCACACTACTGACAGATAGGTTTTGTATTATAATCAACCAACACGCGAGCAGAGCCGCGGGTTTAAGCTTGTAAATTTAGATAATCAGTAGTTTCGTTGAAACTTCCTGGCAGATTAGAATTGTGTGCCGGAACCGGGACTCGAACCTGGGACTTTTGCCTTTCGCGGGCAAGCGCACTACCGACTGTGCTATCCCGACACGACTCATGATGCCGCCTCACAACTTTACTTCCGCCAGTACCTCGCCTCCTACTTTCCAAACGTTACAGAAGTTCTCCTGCGAAACTTGCAAGACTAGCACTCCTGGAAGAAAGGATATGGTGGAGACATGGCTTAGCCACAGCCTAAGGAATGTTTCAAGAATGAAACTTTCACTCTGCAGCGGAGTGTGCGCTGATATGAAACTTCCTGGCAGATTGAAATTGTGTGCCGGAACCGGGACTCGAACCTGGGACCTTTGCCTTTCGCGGGCAAGCACACTACCGACTGTGCTATCCCGACACGACTCACGATGCCGCCTCACAACTTTCCAAGTACTTTGCAAGTTTCGCAGGAGAACTTCTGTAAAGTTTGGAAAGTAGGAGGTAAGGTACTGGCGGAAGCAAAGTTGTGAGGCGGCATCGTGAGTTGTGTCGGGATAGCACAGTCGGTAGTGCGCTTGCCCGCAAAAGGCAAAGGTCCCAGGTTCGAGTCCCGGTTCCGGCACACAATTTCAATCTGCCAGGAAGTTTCATATCAGCTCACACTCCGCTGCAAAGTGAAAGTTTCATTCTGGAGTAGTTTCGTTGTTTGTAGTTCAACAGCAATTATTTGCTGTTGCTGCTGCGGCTGGCAAATTTGGGATTGGCTTCGAGGCGGCACTGTGGTGATACTGCGTCACACGGCTCGGGCAGCTCCATGGTGGATGGGTTGTGCCGGGATCTGTCGGCTGCCCGACGCCCGGCTGCAGCTCCGGCCCTACGGTCGGGGTTTCGAATCCCCCCTAGGGCATGGATACTTGTGCCGTCCATAGTATAAGGTAGTTCATAAGTAGTTTGTAAGTTTAGGGACTGATGACCCCGTAGTTAAGTCCCATAAGCTATACAAAAATTGGATTTTGCAACGCCGGAAACTCGTACGACCGTCTCCAACGTTAACATCTCGTCTCGTACGCCCAGCAGCCACTCCGCGGAAGTACAAGGCCTGTTTTGTAAAGGAAAGAAATTTCTCGGGAACAACAATCTGCTGTTCCGCCCGACAGTATGTAATCTCGTGGAAAAAACTGCGAGTCCGCTACACTCCACCAGACACCCGCGTCGTTGACAGACTCTGAGTACGTCGATAGCTATCGTAGCCTCAGCAGCAATCTTCTTACGAGGTGCATTCAAGTTCTAAGGCCTCCGATTTTTTTTCTCCGGTCTGGAAAGAGATAGAAACATGCGCATTGTTTTAAAATGAGGCCGTGTTCATCGTCAATACGTCCCAGGGATGGCAGCACCGTACGGCAGATGGAATTTTACCGCCAGCGTCGAGAATGAGAACTGTTTTAGATACTTAAAATGGCGACTTTTCCGTACTTGAACAGCGTGCAATCATTCGTTTTCTGAATTTGCGTGGTGTGACACCAATGAAAATTCATCGACAGTTGAAGGAGACATGTTATGATGGAGCTATGGATGTATCGAAAGTGCGTTCGTGGGTGCGACAGCTTAATGAAGGCAGATCATCGTGTGATAACAAACCGAAACAACCTCGGGCTCGCACAAGCCGGTCTGACCACATGATCGAGAAGAGAGAATTGTTTTGGGGGATCGCCGAATGAATGTTGAACAGATCGCCTCCAGAGTTGGCATTTCTGTGGGTTCTGTGCACACAATCCTGCATGACGACCTAAAAATGCGAAAAGTGTCATCCAGGTGGGTGCCACAAATGCTGACGGACGACCACAAGGCTGCCCGTGTGGCATGTTGCCAAGCAATGTTGACGCGCAACGACAGCATGAATGGGACTTTCTTTTCGTCAGTTGTGACAATGGGTGAGACGTGTATGCCATTCTTCAATCCAGAAACAAAGCGCCGGTCAGCTCAATGGAAGCACACAGATTCACCGCCACCAAAACAATTTCGGGTAACCGCAAGTGCTGAAAAAATGATGGTGTCCATGTTCTGGGACAGCGAGGGCATAATCCTTACCCCTTGCGTTCCAAAGGCCAATACGGTAACAGGTGCATCCTACGAAAATGTTTTGAAGAACAAATTCCTTCCTGTACTGCAACAAAACGTCCGGGAAGGGCTACGCGTGTGCTGTTTCACCAAGACAACGCACCCGCACATCTAGCTAAAGTTACGCAACAGTTTCTTCGTGATAACAGCTTTGAAGTGATTCGTCATGCTCCCTACTCACGTGACCTGGCTTCTAGTGACTTTTGGCTTTTTCCATCAATGAAAGACACTCTCCATGCCCGCACATTCACCAGCCGTGCTGCTATTGTCTCAGCGATTTTCCAGTGGTCAAAATAGACTTCTAAAGTAGCCTTCGCCGCTGCCATAGAATCATGGCGTCAGTGTTGTGAAAAATGTGTACGTCTGCAGAGCGATTACGTCAAGAAGTAACGCCAGTTTCAAGGATTTCTGGTGAGTAGTTAATTAGAAAAAAAAATCGGAGGCCTTAGAACTTGAATGCACCTCGTATTTCATCAATTTTCTTCCAAAGAAGTCCGTGGTGACTGGAGAATTTTACGTTCCAGGTGCGCCCTGTCACGTTATAGCCACGTTGTGGTGATACCAGTCTTAATGAACTCTGATTTCATTAACAAACAACTCTTTAAATGATCGTGGCTTCGTGTCCGATGTTAACTAGTACCAACCCACAATAATAAACACTGACAATAATTTTAGCTTCCAAATCATTCATAATAAATTTCTTGACTTGAATATTTAAAATATTTCAGTATTGCTTTCTACAATCTGATTCTATAAGTTCGTAAAAACTGAGTAAAATTTTAGTTGAGGCTACAAGAGAGGGTTTTCTTTTCTTTCTTTCTTTCTTTCCCTTTTTTTCATTTTTTGTTTTTTTTTTTTTTTGTTTTTTTTTTTTTATTTTTTTTTCACACTACTCTTATATATCTGCATTAGATAAAACTAAATCAAGTTTCGTGCAACTTTAGAGACATAGCATTATTGTGTAAGTCTTTCAAACCACATTCAAACTTCACTTCGGATAAAATCATTTACATATCTTTTTTTAGGAATCGTAGATTCTCATATATGCCGTAATTCATTACACACAATTTAATATTACAAATCAAGATTGCAAAGATACTTCCTCTCAATATGGAATACAGAAAAAAACGATTAACTCCTTTTTCATTTACATTTATCTTCGTATTCATTGTCAAAATTTAAAAAAATTTAAACCTTGGGCTAATCAACGATAGCGACTAGCTTTTTTCTCGCTGACGTCGGCGGAGAACTCGTCAATGCGTACTGCTGCAGCACCGTCGTTACACTTACTTCAAACCAAAGCAAATAAAATTCACACAAGTATATGTTCTCAAACATTAATAACTTTCAAAACAACATATTCCGTAAGTACTGAACAACTGTGAAATTGAGCTTTATGAAGAAAATAGTGTACAGTTAAATACATGTCCCATTCCAACGGCAGCACACAGCACGAATTATATAGATGTTCCGATTGATACTCTATCGATATACAACGTTTGGTACCGATCTGAGTGTCTGACATCTGACAACCAGAATGATAATTTCACTCTGATCTGAAACATCCTGGCAGATTAAAACTGTGAGCTGGGCTGGGATTCCAAACCGGGACCACAGCCTTTCTGTACCGACTGAGCTACATTGACATTCTTCACGCCCGGCTCACAACTTTATTTCCGTCATTACCTCACCTCCTACTCTCCAAACTTCACGGAGGTTCATCTGCCAAAATTGCAAGACTAGCACTCGCAAGAAAGCATATTGAGGAGACATGGCTCAGCTACAGCCTAGGGACCATTCCCATAAAGAAATTTTAAGTCTGCAGCGGATTGTGCACAGATATGAAACTTTCCAGCAGCCCACGTCTTTCGCACGCCATTGCTTTCCCAACTTAGGTATCTGTACACACCTCAAGCCCCGTCCTCAGTTAATTCCATGACTGCTACACCTGAGAGGTAACAAGTTGATGTTCTGTGAAGTTTGGAACTAGGAGGCGAGGTATTGGCGGAAGTCAATGGAGCGTACCAGGGTAGCTCAGACGTTAGAGCGTTTGCCTAGGAAAGGCAGAGGTCCCAGAATAAATCCCAGATTGGCCAGGTAGTTTCATTTCAGCTTACACTCCGCTGCAGCCTGAAAATATTATTCAACGAAGTACATATTAAAATACGACAAACGAATTGAAATCAAACGTTCAAATGTTTGTAAATATAAGGGACATATTGCCGCGGTTATCAGTTCCTAGACTTACAAAACAATTAATACATTTCTGCCTAGCGTTACACAAATATCACGTAACTGTCTGCCATTGTTTCCTCTCGATTGCCACAATGCATACATTTGGAGTTATTATTATTGTGAGGTTCTACGCTAAGAAAGCTGTGATGTTCATATTTAGGCTGGTTTCTGCCGGTAGAAAGTAGGAATAAGTCAGTTTCTGGTGCTTCAATCATCGGGGTACGATTATGTCTTGGCGTAAGAAGTAAGCACTTCAGGTTTGTTTCTACCATTTCCTTCCCGAAAATATTAATTGTGTCTGACTCTCAAAGTGTCTTTAAAGCCCTAGAACACCGGAGATGCGGAAAAAACCAACAGCTATATTCTGGATGTGATTTCGGCATATATTCGCTGTACAAATACGGGACGGACAGTTAATTTACTGTGGGTGCCTTATCACGCTGGTATCTGCTATAATGAGGAAGTTGATGCATTGGCTAAACAAGCGGCATCCTTAGACACTGTCTTGGACCTACAACTACCATACACGGACTTCTTATCTGCGTCAAGGAATACGCTAAACAACAGTGGCAACAGATGTGGAACGTTTCCCTAAAAGCAAAAGGTGCTTCCTACGCTGTGCTGCAACCTCGGATTTCTTCGCAGCCGTGGTTTATGAGGACTCATCTGGACCGATCCGCGATTGCTACCATTATTCGTCTTCGCTTCAATCACGCCTCTTATCCAAAACATCTACATCGGATCAACGTCTACGATTCGGCGGCATGTGAGTGTGATCCTGAAACGGAAGCTGATGTGAACCACATCCTGTTCAGGTGCCCCAAATTTGACCGAGAACGTTTGAACTCCCTGCTGACATTGGTGAAGATGGGATATCCCCTTCCCCAGTCAGCTTCTTCCCTTTTGTTTACAAAAGACATTCGTGTATATAAAATCATAGTTAAGTTTATTAAGATCACTGTACACAATCTATAAGCATAAAGTGTGTTGGTAATATAAGGTTTTCCTTGTGATAATGTGAAAATGTTCCAACAGTATTTAAATTGTAATGTAATGCAGTTTTCGCTTTGCTTCCACTTTCCACTGCGTGTTGTAGGTGGCCATATTGAATTAACACTCAGAAGGCCAAATCATAATAATAATAATAATAAAGTATTTTTCTGCTACAATATCCAGTGCAATTTGTAATACTTTGGCTTCTTCTTAAGGTTTAAGGAGATGAAATTCGTGGTATAAGCTATTCACGAAATGAAGTTCACTGTTATGGTTTCTAATCCAGTTTTTACGTTTCTGTTGCATATATGTCACGCTAGGCAGAACAATTTGTACAACGATTCCGCTTTTTTCAGACGCCTGTCTGTGCATGAAATATTAGCCATTCTCGAGGAGGAAGAAGAAGGCACAACTGATATATTTACGGATCCTCCTGAAGCTAATGTGGAGTCGCATGAAGATTCTGGCGAAGAAGTTGGCGGTGGGCCCAGGCAACTGCATTCTGGTGCAGAAGCTGTGTTGACCAAAAAGCCAGGTTAGGTGGAGAACGTGACACTGATTGGTCTCACGATTAGTACCCTGAAAATATCCATTCAGATGAAGCGGGAACACTACAGATCTTGAAAACTGTTATCAGAGATTGGAGAAAGGAGGACCTGAAAAGTGTTAACATTGCATTTCCTGAGAGTGATCATAGTCAATACAGAAGCTTGTCTCCAGTTGAGTGTTTCGAACAGTTTTGGAATGATGAATTAAGTAATTTTCTCATCACGGAATCAACAAAATATGCTTTGTTCAAGAACTGCGCGGAACCAAATATAACATATGAAGATATGAAAGGTTTTCTAGGAATACTGATTCTCTCGGGCTATAATCCTCTACCCAGCATAAGATGTTCCTGGGATTCAGGCTTGAACATGAGAAATGAAATTGTGCACGTGATGAGGAGAGACAGATTTGAATCCATTATGAGATTCATTCTCTCGTGTTATAACACACAAATCAATGTAAATGATAAAATGTGAATAATTTGTCCACTAATAGATAAGCTAAGAAAACAGTTTTCTCTTCTCTTTCAACCTGAGAAAGATTTAGATTACGATGAGAGCATGATAAAGTATTTTGGCAGGCACGAATGCAAGCAATTTCTGAAATGTAAACCCATTAGATTTGGGTAGAAAGCGTGGTGTCTAAACAAAAACATGGTATATCTAGTGGATTTCCAAATGGAACTGATCGACAAAGGAACGAAATATACGAGGAAGCTTTTGAAAAATTGGCTGCTCCTTTGGTCCAAATGATAGATGCACTTCCTGAAAAAAGTAAAAATCTGCCTTACAGGTTTTATTTTGACAACCTAATTACATCACAAACATTGCTGATTCACCTAAGAGAACGAGGTTATGGCGCGACTGAAGACTATTGGTGAGAATCGTCTGACTAATGAATGTCAACTTATTCCCCGTAAAACAACGTCCAAAAGGAATAATAGAGGAGATTTTGATTATAAGAGCAGCAAGGAAAGTGGAATCATTATTATTAGATGGCTAGATAATTCTGTAGTAACAATTGCTTCGACGAACAATGGCATTGATCCAGTGACCTCTGTGGGCCATACTCCAGACAAGAGAAGAAGATAATTCTTGTTCCTCGACCACATGTTATTGGAGAATACAACAAAAATATGTGTGGAACTGACCTATAGCGTTGTATAGAGTGAGCATCAGAGGAAAGAAATGGTGATGGCCAATTTTTACGTGACTCTTGGGAGTGTCTGTACATAATGCGTGGCTTCTGTACAGAAAGACAGGTATGAATGTGCCACAATTGCAGTTTCGGCGTTACACTGTGAAATGGTACCTGACTTCCAATGCTGCAATTCCTAGAGGTCCCGGTCACCCTACAGATAACGGCCATCAGGGTAGTGTTTCATGACGTCAGATATGATGAGAAAAATCATCTGGTAGCCATGGTGAGGCGGAAAAAAAGAAGCTGAACTGCAGAAAACTGCAAAGGAGCACCAAGAACAATGTGCTGCAAATATGATGTTGCTTTGTGTGTAGAGTAACATATCACTGAAAATGAGTCCTGATATATAAATAATATATATGACTCAGCAGTGTATTATTTTCTTTACTTTCATGTACATCATTAAAAGTGTATGTTCTGCTTAGCGTGACATATATCTTCCACCCTCTTTTGCAGAAATTACTAATTACTTTTTAGTTTAGAGTGTTGTAATGTTTGTATGATAAAAATCAACAAATAAACATGTAATATAAAAAATTCAAAAGTTACAAATTAATTCTTGTTAAAGACAACACACACACACACACACACACACACACACACACACACACGGCCGAGGGAGGGCTCGAACCTCTGACGGCGAGCAACGGCGGATCCGCAGCAAGGTACCTCAGAACGCGGTCATACGGAATTCGACCATTCACGAACCAATATGCATTTCACAAAATAACAACCTGTTAGGCATGAGCATGAGTAAGATACACGCAGATTAATGCTTCGTGTCCGTAATACCCCTCGTGTAAAATTAAAAATATTGTTACTATAATTCATAGTTGTCGACTAAAGGGTGAAACTTCGGTACTCGGCGGAGCATTAAAGTGAAAGCTTCCTATTTTAATGTATAACGGCATGGAAGTTAGATGAAAGTTAATCGTTAATTGTAGGTAGTTAATAATTGTTCAAATGTTTGTAAAGCTTATGGGATTTAACTACGGGGTCAGCAGTTCCTAAACTTACCAACTACTTATGAACTACCTTCCCTTAAAGACAGCACATCCATGCCCGAGAGGGGATTCGAACCCCCGACGGCGGACGACCTCGCGCACCGCAAGACCTCTCCAGTACGCGCGGCTTATCCGCCGCGGCGGTAGTTAATACTGGTAATTATTAATACTGGTAAGAATATTGCAGAAAAACTGAGTAAACTACCTCTACTAAATCTTACTCCAGAAGGGAGTGTTCATTCTGACCGAGTTCGCAACGGAATATTTGAATGAGGCACTCCACGGAGCTGAAAGGAATTCTCATCTGACTCATACAACAAAATAAGAGTGAAAAAGTGGGGAGGGAATTTTGCGCGTTAATAACAAAAGGTGGCTTTTTAAATAAAGTGGCATTTGTTATAAAGAGCCGGCCGCGGTGGCCGAGGAGACTGAGGCGCTTCAGTCACGGTCTGCACGGCCACTACGGTCGGGGGTTCGAATCCCCCCTCGGGCATGGATATTTGTGCTGTCCTAGTTCGTAAGTAGTTCATAAGTAGTTTGTAAGTTTAGGGACTGATGACCCCGTAGTTAAGTCCCATAGACTATACAAACATTTGAACATTTGTTATAAAGAAAAAACGTATGTAACGTAGGAGACCGATTTCTTAATACAATGCAACGACATACCACTGGTTGTATTTAATTACTAACATTGAAACTTACATGTTTACACACGGCCCTAAACATTACCCACATAAAGTGCTTGCCCTGTTTGTAATATAATCTTTAACTGGGTTCTCGGGGGGATAAAAAGGACACATTCACACACTCATTCACATATACACACATAAGCGAAGCCGCGCATTTACCCACCGCACTACGCTGATAAGAAACAAACACAGAAAACCGAAGTAATACATTTACTTCGCTGGAACATGTGGTTTCTGCCCCAGTTCCCAGAGTACTCGGCTTTGTCCAGAGGTTGTCCATAGAGAAAATGTAAATCTTCTACCAAAAGAGAGAGGATTCTCTCTGGTGACGCAGCACGTGACGCAAATAAAATGCAAACTGTCGCGTATTTCATCTTCGCTGTCATTTCAGTTTATGAACGCGCGGCGATAAAATGGCGTTAGGGTTTCCGGGGGAAGATTTACAGCGGCGACTGTGCGCTCCTGAAGTCATTGCAGGAATTACACCTCTGAGCTCTCCAACTGAAAACATGACCACCGCAACCGTAGTGTGATGGGAAGAGGAAAAATCCAAGATGGCGTCGCGCGTACTAACAATCACCATCACATCTCTGCTAGTTACTGCTTTGATTGTCAGCGTAGTAGACAGTCTCTGCATATTCACGAGATTCAGTATGGTTTTACTTATATCTACATCTACATTATTACTGTGCAAATCACAGTGAAGTGCATTACAAAGGTTTTATCGAACCACTTTCATACTATGTTTCTACCGTTCCATTCTCTAATAGCGCGCACGATAAAAGAACACGTATGTACATGTTTCTGTTTTCAGTCTGATCTCTCTTATTAGAAATAGATCTGGCCTCAAATGCGATAGCGTATCTGACTGGACGAGTGGCTATCCCCTGGGGCACGGCCCACTGTCTCATGACCACCAGCCAGTCAGCTACGCTGTCGTAGCCTCCGCCCCCTAAACTTTGAAGGGTTGTAGCTCCCAAACTAACAGTGATAGGAATGTACTTTAAATTGATTTGGACGCAGCTGGTTTCAACGAATCCAATGCACGACAGAAAAAACTATTGTTAGATTAAAAAAAAACTATATCTTTGTGCTGTAACTCTTTGGAAAATGATACAAAAAGCTATGTTCATAGCTCCGCAGAAAGTGTAACATTTCTTGTGTTGACCTACCGCATTGAAATTTCCCGTCACCTATTATTTTATAAGTTACAGAGGCAAACACACTTAGTGAAACACCCTGTATAAAGCGGAGTGTCCGTATGTTTGTACCTGTTGCATACAAATCTACAGTTTGGTTCCAATCCTTATGTAATTTTGTACACGTAAGCTTGAATTCATGAGGACGGTCGCCGTAAGTGTAAGTCACATACGATATATAGTGCACGGAATATGACGTCATAAACAATGAGATGCGCGAAAACTGCTGCATTTTGCGACAATGCTCCTCATTTTCTCCTAAACCATTGGACCGATTTCAACCAGATTTGGTACACACATTCCTTACAGTGAGGTAACAATTGCTGCATGGTTAAGAATCACATACCATAACCAATAGAAATCGCAGAAAATGCCATATAATGCGGCGAGATTTTCGAAATACACTGTATGAGAATGGCAATACTTAGCGACTTGCAACAAACTTTAAACATAATTTCAAACCTTTATTAAACTTTTTCTCGCTGGCAACCATAGTACAATGGTGAAAGGATAAAAGTTTCTCGCTTACTACTTTCCGTTGTTTATGGAGTAAAACTACCGCTCTCGGTATGACGTTACAATTTATAATTTCGACACTACGAATTGTAGCAGCAGGAAATTTTAGAGATAGTATACACACATATATTTGAGTGTACCTTCTAAATTGTATCACAGTATGACACACAGTTTTTTTTTATGGGACTTAACTACGGGGTCATCAGTCCCTAAACTTACAAAATACTTATGAACTACTTACAACTAAGGACGGCACAAATATCCACGCCCGAGGGGGGATTCGAACCCCCGACCGTAGTGGCCGTGCAGACCGTGACTGGAGCGCCTCAGTCTCCTCGGCCACCGCGGCCGGCGACACACAGTTCATGAGATATGAGCACATAAACAATGGCGTTCATGGAAAACCACCCCATCACGCACCAAGTTTTTATCTATTGCTTCTTTACTACCAATTGTATTCCCAAGAGATTTTACACACATACAGCTCTTACACAAATGAATATATATCTGAAAACGGCAGGAATAAATACATAAATACCCGGGCAACGCCGGGTTTTCAGCTAGTATTAGATAAGATGTACAAATAGTGTGAAAGTGCAACATCCTAGACTTTGACTACCCTATAAGGAGGGTCTGTTTGCGGCGAGTGAATCGGAAGCAGTTTTACGACACTAGACACCGTCATGGCCGCCGCCACGTCACACGTCCTGAACACCGAAAACGTGTCACCTCGTCGCAGACCAGAATACAGGACGCGATGCTTTAGTGCTGCTCATTTCGAGCGCCATTTCCCTGCCGCCCTTCCCCTGGAAAGACGATTGCTGTGTATCACGTGGAGCCAATCTCCGCCCCCGCGCTTAGCCGGCCAGGATGGGGTGGTTTACGCCCCCGCTGGCTGCGCACTGCGGCACTGCCTGGGTGGCCGCTAAGTTGTCGCATTTTTACGGCCTTCGCTTCCCGTGGGCCCATTTATTAGCAGCGTCGATTTATAACGGCGTCGAGTGAGCTACGACCGGCGATATGAGTGCGATACACATAAACAAACACACACATACACACACACACATGAGCGGGCTAAGCCCTCTCCTCCCACGAGAGTGGACGTTAACATGCAATCGCGTGTCGCATCACAAAACAGACCAGTGTCAACCAATACCCTCAAATCGTGTCGTCGACACACGTACGGTCACGTTACCACGTCTGGCTGATAGACACCGCATTTATACTCACAAAAACCGTATTTTCCTACGATCCGACAACGTTTAACAATTAAACTTCCTATATCTCCAAATATTACAGCTATGTTAACAAAAAAATGTTCAAATGTTTGTATAGTCTATGGGACTTAACTACGGGGTCATCAGTCTACATCTACATCTACACACATACTCCGCAATTCACCGTAAGGTGCGTGGCGGAGGGTACACTGTACCACTACTAGGCATTTCTTTTTCTATTCCACTCCCAAATTGAACGAAGAAAAAAAGAGTGCCTATATGCCTCCGTACGAGCCCTAATTTCTCTTATCTCGTCTCTGTGATCTTTACGTGAAATGTAAGTAGGCGGCAGAAAGATCTTACTACACTCGGCTTCAAATTCCGGCCTTCTAAATTTACTCAACAGAAATTCACGAAAAGAACGTCGTCTTTCTTCCAGCGATCCCCAATTGAGTTGCCGGAGCATTTCCGTGACACTGGTCGACATTGGTCGTACCTGCCGGTAAAAATCTAGCTGCTCGCCTCTGAACCGCCTCTATGTCTTCCTTTAAACTGATCTGCTGCGTGTCCCAAACACTCGAGCAATACTCAAGACGTGGTCGTACAAGCGTTTTATACGCGGTCTCCTTTACAGGTGAAGTACATCTTCCCTAAACTTACAAACTACTTATGAACTACTTATGAACTAGGACGGCACAAATATCCATGCCCGAGGGGGGATTCAAACCCCCGACCGTAGTGGCCGTGCAGACCGTGACTGAAGCGCCTCAGTCCCCGCGGCCACCGCGGCCGGCCTATGTTAACAGGTCATGGGAAACTGAAAGCCTATTATCAGCGGTTCAAAATAATTGAAGACGGAACGTGCATATGTAAAAGTGCTGTCTAAACTATAGACCACGTGCTTTTCGACTGCTGCAATTTATTGAAAGAGAGGGACCAGCTCAGGAAAAAAATAGCTACCAAAGGACGATGATGGCCCGTCAGTAAATATTATTTGCTACATAAATTCACTGCACACTTTTACAATTTTTGTAATTCAATAAGATTTCCTGATGTATAAAATCGTTTGTTCCTTTGTAAACCCTGTCAACGCATGTACTGTACTTGTGTTTTGCAAAAATACCTGACGTAACCGCCTGAATCTAACCATCAAACATGTAATACTACTATGTAATGGGGCATGTTAAATAATAAAAAATAATAAATAAAATCACCTCATCGAATGTACCCGGACACCATTACAAAGTACTGTAGTTAACCCTGTAATCCATAGTGTAGCTGATCAGCTACACACCTTATTTTTCCGATTATCTCTTAAACTGGTCAATATTTTACCTCAAATTCATTTGTAGCTGCTTCTATACATAGTGTTACACATGCAAGTAGCTCGTCCCAGCAATTATAAATTGCAGAGTTTTTTCGACAGCTGCATTGAGATATTCCTAACATGTGCGTTTGTTTACTTTACTATTCCTCCTTTACCATCTAACAAGAAAAGTACTTGGGCTAGAACAAACACATATACACCAAAATCGTATAAGAGATAATGTAAAGGTCCCTTATTGCACTAGTGATACTCCCGCATCTGCAAAACTCTGGAGTCGTCAGTTAGATGCCTCTGCGTGTGCCTTGCCACATTGCACTTTGACCTGTCGGTTCGCCAGTAGGGACGGTGCAGTGTGCCTCCGAAGTTGCGTTTTGTGATGTTATTTGTGTGGTGAAGCGTCAGATGGAGCGGCGATTGATAATCAATCCTGCTAATGTATTGCGATTGGGTGAGATGAAGTTACGAAGAACCATTCTTCGTGAAGATGGTGTTAGTGTAGAAGATGAATCATCATTCGCATGCTTTCTCGTATCTGTACTTCCCAGACGCACCTTGTATTTGAATTAGAAATAACGCAAACCATGGAACGTATAAGTGTCCAGGATGTGGTTAGTGGTAACTCCGAAGTGTGATTATTCATATGCTGAACAAGCTCAAAATGGGTTAAAATGCGACATTTTAATTAATTAATGTTAATTTCAGTAAAAATAAGTACTTGTTTCGTGTTTCAAATATGTGGCGTTAGCCGGCCGCGGTGGCCGAGGGGACTATGGCGCGTCAGTCACGGTCTGCACGGCCACTACGGTCGGGAGTGCGAATCCCCCCGCGGGCATGGATATTTGTGCCGTCCTAGTTCGTAAGTAGTTTGTAAGTTTAGGGACTGATGACCCCGTAGTTAAGTCCCATAAGCTTAACAAACATTTGAACTACCTACTACTAAGGACGGCACAAACATCCATGCCCGAGGGAGGATTCGAACCCCCGACCGTAGTAGCCGTGCAGACCGTGACTGACGCGCCATAGTCCCCTCGGCCACCGCGGCCGGCTAACGCCACATATTTGAAACACGAAACAAGTACTTATTTTTACTGAAATTAACATTAATTAATTAAAATGTCGCATTTTAACCCATTTTGAGCTTGTTCAGCATATGAATAATCACACTTCGGAGTTACCACTAACCACATCCTGGACACTTATACGTTCCATGGTTTGCGTTATTTCTAATTCAAATACAAGGTGCGTCTGGGAAGTACTGTGAATGGTCTCACTAAATATAGGAAACAAGAGTTACAAACAAAATATAATTACTGGCCTTAGAAGTAATCGTCGTTGGCTACAATACGCATATGAGATCGGTTGTACAGCTGTTGGAAACTGTTGGTAAAGACTTCTCGTGAAACCGCTCGAAGCACTGAGGTTACGCGTTGTTTGTAGTGTCCGTGTGTGTATGCTGTGCATGTGTGTGTTTTTTTATCTGTTGCTTGTATTAGTGCATCAGAATAAAACTGTTTTAGTGGTGTAGAAGTATTACTGTACTTGACGTGTACCTGCTCAAATATAAATTCGTAAAGGTCTACAGTATTTGATTAAACTATTTTGACTTAAAAGCAGAGCATCGAATGATCACTGATAGTTAACTGTGACAAGTAACTAAAAATTGACCACCGAAATCCAATTTAAACACTGTTCATGGAATATGGAGACTAAATTCGCGTAATAAATATCTGGATTCTTTCCTTTCAATGGCTAGCTCTGAAATATAATCTGGGCTCTGAGACTCTTTAGTAATTGTACAGTCTTCGACCTACACACAACTAGTTCGAACACCACAGAAAGTTTCAAGAATAGGTCTGTCATAAATGTGAGAAGCGATTTCTTTTGAAATTTTGACACTTTCTGTCATATGGACAATTTCACTACTCACTGGAGATCTTATCAACACACCCATACTTACGCAACTTATCAAGGCAGTAATAACTTGAAATTGGTATAGAAAATAATTTTCATATCAGTTTTTGTTTCTCATTTCTTCTCTTTACTGTAATTATTGTCAGAACTGTTTTGTTTTGTCCGTCGTTGGTTCGAATAATAATGACGGCAGCCTCCCGCCAACAATGGATTTTAAACAGCGGTACCAAATATACTGAAAATGCTCAAAATCTGGGATTAATTCTAAATACTTGAATTAAATACATAGGGTAAGATGGTACAAATACGATATAGGTACAATTCCGATCAACATAAGTTTTCGCGGCATTTGTCAGTCTCGTAGATTCTCGTAGTATGGCGTTGTAGTGTAGCAGGTTTCTATAGCTCCTCCTGTCTTTTCCAAGAATACACGACTTTGTGCTAAAAAGATATAATTTTTTCCTATTAAGAGGTAAGTGAAGCTACTTAGTTTAACGCGCTATTATAAACTTTTTAGTTACGGGTGATTGGATTCGCTGCGAAAAATGCAATGTTTCGTGCTACGAATTATACTTTGGTGCCTAACGGAAAAAGTGCTTTTTATGTGGAAGCTGCCCGTAATCAAAATTGTACCAGAAAGTGACCACAATTGTACCTAGTATGGTACATTTTCGATCGATTTTTCTCAATTCTGTAACTTTTTCTTGTGTTAATACCAACAATTGTGTTTGTCTAATATTTGTGTTACATATTCATTAAACATCCAAGAACAAGTTCCATGTCTAAAATTATTTCTTTTCTCGATATATTTCCAGTTACAATCACTTTTGTCCGAAATGATGGAAATTGTACCACGTTACCCTAATAATTTTTATGTCACTGTATTTTCAAATAATAAAACAAAATCAATCATCGTTACAGACCTAAACCTAATGGGTGCTGAATAACAAACTTTTTTTATCTGTTCCTCATATATTACGTGTTAAAAGTTCAACGACTTATTACAAAGAGACCAAATCAAAAGTTACGTATGGATTACAATCTATACTGCTGCAACGGCATATCACCTCCAAACAGGACCATGCCTAGTAAAGCACTGTGGTGTTCAAACCAATCTTCGGATTGTTGACTGCTTTATCTTTTTTTACTGCTGTATGTCCATCATGCATATCTAATATGGTAAAAGAATAATTATGTGATTCGACATTCCGTGAAACAACTTAGTGGCAACGTGTAAACATCCGTGTACACACAACTGTAGTGGCGTCAGTGGTAGATGTCATTTTACGTTCAGGTGGGACTTTACATATTGGATCCCCGCAATCGTTGCGAAGCGTGGTACAAATATTCCACTTCCCCAAATGTTCGTGAAAATAGTGCTTACGCTGTCTGGAATGAACTCGAATGCTGTCATTCTTAAAGACAGCCGCCGATCACCCGCAAGCATCCGTCGCGCCCGTTCATTGTTGTCCGGGATTGTGATTGTGGATGGCCCACCCACACTTTTTACTCGCTGCTTCAACACCAAACTGTTTCAATAACATCCCATGGGACTAGGGTTGCCAGACTGAACTCGAGGCAGGCCCGGAGACCAGACGTGCCCCACTCCCCCTTGGCCAATGACTCCCCCCCCAACTGCGAGCAACTCCCCCCCCCCAACCAGGATTACACGTGAATTATAAAAGAAAAGAAAAACTAATCATATCCTCCCTTCCAGCAAGTATCTCCCCTCCCCCCTCCCCCGGTGGAACATTGCTAGGTGGCCTTCACATGCCGCAGCTGACCGGCTAGGCCGCCAGTTGCTGTGGATCAACAATCGACACACTTCAGTCGGCGTGGTGGCAGAAGTGGCGGCAGCATCAAAGCTGCTCACATCAACAGCTGCGCCTTCCAAGAGTTGCCGCTTGCGGCTCCGCGCACTGTGAAGGATCGCGTGCCACCAAGAAGAGCTTCTCACTGGCTCCATGTGAAGGGGCACAGTTACCTTCTGCTCCCTCTTACGACCACTTGCTGCCGCGTAAAGAAGTAAACTTGAGGGCATAAAATGATTAAACGTAATAGTGCTGTCCTTTCTATGAGAGATAAATACGAGATTATTACTGTACTAAAAGAGATGCCTGTTGTTATAAATACATTTACTGTAAAGTACTTATTGGCAAATGAAACTGTACAGTTCGATTATTCGAATAAACCATTTTTCCGAACACCCACGTTCCCCAGTTAGTTCGGATAATCGACGTTCTAATGTAATATCAATTAAACATTATACACCAAAGTACAGGATATCAACAACGATCGCTAATTGTATAATGAATTGATCCACAGTGCTATACTAAGTACTGCGAGAGTTGAGCTCTGGCAGCTAGCAGCGCAGTTGCCAGGTACGACAGGGAAGTGCAGTGGCCAGTGACTGGTGCTTCGTTCTCCATTATGATGTACTTACGCGAAAATTACTTCACTGTCGTGACATAAGTAAATAACAGTGCACTGCGGGAGATTTGGACAATGACATGGTATCTTAAGAACCTGTCGTTACTTATTACAATACAAATTGATCCATTTACGTTCACGCATCCACCTACTGTGCCCAATGTGTAATTAAAAATACTTCATACATTTTGGTGAGGCGATCCTCGGCAGCAATAAATTTTGAAAAATGCATATTTGTACACTTTGCTGATCAAATTTGTTCCGCTTACTAGTTTCGGTGATTACACCATTTTCAAAGCGTAAAATATGGGGCAAGTTACATTATATACATTTTCGTAGCTCCAGCTGCACAAAACAATCTAATTTCTAGCGTAGTGCAGGGCAGTGTGTTTTAACGGTGTCTTAATTTTTATTAGGTATTTGAGTCAATTTGATAAGATTAGATGTTTTTTACAGCCTGAGTTACCGAAATGTATGTAATGTAACTTGCCCCATATTTTATGCTTTGAAAATGGTGTAATAACCGAAACTAGTTAGCGGAACAAATTTGGTCAGCAAAGACGTGCCTGACCTCGGCCGCCTTCGTTCACCGCAGGCAGTATAGCCATCCACAAGACACTCAAACAGTTGATTTTTTTTCTGATTGTACATTTTACTAATTGGGGGCAGACTTCGTCAAACAGATCTTTGTGTATCATTACGGTCACAAGTTTTACAAACACAACAAAATTAACTTCTATATATGATCACCAATCACTTACTAAAGCCGCCATTACTAGTTTACCACTAGTCGAACCTACACCGAAGCAAATGGAAATAACAGTAGTGAAATATTACAGTTATAGGCACATACCTTATTATTCATATTTTGCTGATGATCTCGTCTTGTTTTTAAGAGCCACGTTGTAGAAATCTTCACATCTCATTTTCAAATTCATCTGAACACATATCTCGGCTTTCACAAGTTCAACGGACATTCTGTTTCTAGCATCCGACCATAATGCACTCATTACACTAAACACTCGTTCAACGTGCGCGTTACTGACAGGAATTGTGAGGACGTGCTGCATTATATTGAACAAGTTTGGCGCATCTGCTTTTTCAAAAAACTCGCTCCACACTTTACAACAATTAGTTTCCTTCCTATCAAGATTTCATACTACAGACGTCAAAACAGAAAACTCCTGATACAGTTCGTTTCCATCAAAACTAATTTTCAATTTCTTTCCCACTTTGGCCAAGTCTTTAAATGAAAATAGTTTTGGTTGACATAAGTCTAGCACTGATACAACTTCATACACATTGTCATTCCCACTAAAGCTGTACCATTTACCAAGATAGTTTAATAACCTGTCGTAAACAAGTGTGCACTCTTTTACTACAATATTCTTTTCTTCTTCTGTAAGGTGTTCTAAAGACATATTAACTTCAAATCCATAAAACTTATCCTCCTTACGACCCTCTATTTGTTTTTTCACTTCCAACATAATCTCGTGAACATCTGTGGAAAGTGTGTCCTCATTTTCTAAAAGTCTGATTGCTTTACAAAAAAACTGGCAAAGTTGCTTTTAAAAAATACAGAAAGCACTCTGGTAGTGTTTGTGTATACTCGTTTATTTCGTCTTGTTGTGAACTAATAAACTTCCAAATTAGGGGATGTGTTTTTTCCTCACCACGTGCTACATAACTCATCTTTAAAACTCGCCACATCTTAACAAGACGGTCCACAGCTGACTCCAAAGACAACCATCGCACTACAGTGTGTCGCAGTATTTCGCTGTAATCATGCTGAGCAAACTCGGAAAATGGTTTTAGTTCCTCCGAATTTTTTGATGATGAAGAAAAGTCTGAATATATTTTAAGAACTAGAGTTTCTACATCGTATTTTAGAAGCTTGAAACCAAACTTAGCACAGTTATGTAAAATATGACAACAGCAATTGGCTTTAAGTTTTCATTTTCTTCTATCAATTTAGTGAAGACATAATTGTGTTTCTCGAAATTAACTGATGCATTGTCAGCTGAATACGAAACTACATTATTTAGTGTCAAACCATTTCCCAATAAAATGAATTTTAGTTTGTTTGAGATGGCTTCTGCAGATTCGTTAACATCTTCGTAGAAATCAAGAACTTTATTAAATTTTCCCTTCTCTTTGGAGAAGTATGTTACAACTATCGGATAATGTTTTTTATTGCCCTTGTTTGAAGCGTCTGAACCTAATGAAAACGGAACATTTTGCTTTAATTCGCTTAGTAGCTTCTCTTTAGCATAAGGCAGAAGCACATTTTTTACTAATGCCACGCTTTTTGTTCGGCCGCATCTTACTTTCGTTGCCACTAAGGAATCTCTAAAAACATAAGGATATAGCTTATTACCACAATCTTGAGAATTGTAAGAATGGTGGTGTTTCACACCAAAAATCGAAAAATAAATTGATAGGGAAAATTACCGAAATAAATTTCTTAGGAAATTTTGGTCGTTGCTCATAGCAACCGCAAAATATACCGTAAAATACTAACTAGTGAGAGGTAACAACATTAAAAAGGTTACTTCTGTTACGAAGAAGAATTAAAAAACATCAAGAGAGGACGTCAGATTGGAAAGGGCCATAACTTCACAACGAACCAGGATGGACGACGGATCGACGCGAAAAGAGTTACGCCTATGCAACTAGCCGCTGTCGCCGAGCCGTACTGACCGTTTAAAAAAATGTGATAATTTATGCCAAGTACTAGATTAATGTGTTCAAAAATGTCAGTAGTTGAACGAGGAGATAGTGAGGCAGTGCTCTCCTGCGTGTTTAAAAATCGATTTAGTTACTTAAAAAAAATCAATCTGAAAATCTTAAGCAAATGTCTTTAGATATTAACAATAAGTTTGTCGATCAATCAAACTGACTAGACTCTTTAACAGAACAATTGGAGGCTCATGTACAGGAATGTAAGAAGAATAATGTACGTTTGGAAAGCGAATTTATTAGCACTAAACAATTATTATTAACGAGGGAAGATTACAATTAATAGCTAAGCAGGCTGCTAATGACGTTTTGGAATCTGAAAAAAGTAACTAACAGAAGAAATATATACAAAATTTTCTAGGAAGGAAGTTGAAATATCTGATAAATTCCAGTCCTTAGATTCAGAATTGTCAAAAACTAATGAAATATTAGAAATTCTTGAATCCACCTCCGAGTCTGAATTTTCTCAGGTATCTAAAAGAACAACTGGTACTGTTAACAAAACAAATTTAATTGAAAGTAATCAGAATATTTTTGAACATAACCTGTCAGATGTTGAAGTAGACAACTGAAAACAAAGAGTAGGGGATATCGTGGAAAGGAAGTTTAAGGAGAGGATTGAGGAATATCACGAAAGGAAGGAAAGGGATTTAGACTCAGAGACGAATAATTAGCAGTTTGATAAGTTGTGGAAAGAATTATAAAAAACAAAGGCTGAACTAAATGCCAAAAGAGTAGGATCGAGTAGTGTAGTTCAGATGATTAGTAACGGGGAAGATTCGATTTTTTCATCGGGTGTAAACTTATCCAAACAATTCCAAAAATGTAAGCCTGATGGGGAAGTCCATCCAAATCATTTTTGAGAATTTTTTCAAGAACACTTCCTAGTACATGGTATGATACAAAAAACATCAATTTGACATAGTGTTATTTAAAGGGCGAGGCTGTGGAATGGGAAAATGCGCACGCAGATGAGTTCCACTCTTGGGCCGATTTTAAAGATAAATTCAAAGAACGTTATTGGTCTGATAATACACAGGAAAAACTAAAAGTAGAATTATGTGACCCTCCATACTACTCTAGACAGATGGGGAGCACTAAGCAGAACATCCAAACACATCTAACTAAAGCTAAATTACTGTACAAGCCCATTGAGGAATATTTAGCAAATGTACGTCTCCCTTATTACGCCCAAAGAGAAATCTGGTGTAGGGGATGGAAGGATATAAAAGAACTGTTAACTGCAGCTGAAGGGGTAGATACATTAAGCAGAACTAGAAATGAAGAGAAAAAAAATTATGCAAATAATAATAAAGAAACATCTAAGGATGTGTATCTTTGCGAAGTGCATAGAAAAGAGGAACAGATAAAGAAAGTCAGGAAACCATTTAATGGTAATAGAAAGTTTTATAAGAATAAAAATTCGCGAAATAATGTTAAGTATAGCAATAACTTAGTTAAAATGTCTACCCAGACTTAGTATAACAATTCAAGTAATCAGGAAAACTAATTGTGTCTTGGGAAGGGAACCCATTCCCGAGATGTAATTCGACTGATTGGGATCCATCAAACTCTTTAGTAGTCAATTATTTACATTTAATCCCTACAAAACAATGGCTTTTATAAGAAGAAAGTAAAGAAACGGTGATAATGGGTAAACCATTAATTAAAGGTCACATACATAACTTACCCGTTAAAGTTTTAATAGACAGTGTCAGTGAAGTGTCAATTATTTCACAAAGAGCTATATGAAGTCTAGAAAATTGTCATACTATGGCTATACTTCCAGTTACTGGAATAAGGAGCAGTTATTTCTTTTTATATATTTAGCAAGGAGAAGAAGTCATTACACACTCCAGAAGAGGACATCAAAGTATGGAGGAACAGCGTAGCTGATCCTCTGATAAATGAACTATTGTCTTGCAAGTATATCTAAAGAATTCTAAAGAAATTATGTGGTGGGTCTCAAGGTAATCAGGGAAACAGAGTCAAATCACGAATTACAGGTCAAGTGTCAAAAAAAAAAAAAAAAAAAAAAAAAAAAACACCAAGATCGAGGCAAACCTATAAATTTTGCCAAAGTTCACAAGTAAAGTACGCTCTGCCATGCACTGTTCGAAATTTTATGTCGACAGCGAGTTTGTTCTTAATTTCAAGAGCGAGTGTGCAATTTTTAAAGCTCGGGAAAACACTACAGATGTTAATGCAGTAGAAACATACGGACATATTGAAAAACGACATTTCAAACTTTCTCAAATTTTCCATTTTTTTACGGTAGACTTTCCAAATATTTCATTTGATGCAAACCTCGTCCTGAGTATTACGAACACAACCAAAAAAGACCGGCCAAATCGGTCGAGCCGTTCTCAAGTTACGGAGTGATCAAGGGATATAGAGGTCATTTTTATATAGCAGTATAAAAATTCAACAAGTTAGAGTTACAGGGCTGTGGCTGTACACTTTAATCGCTCCCAGCGGATACAAATTTACTGCGTTTATCAGTTTTCTGTTTTATATCATTTGGTACGATATTTTTCAACATACTTTGCGTCGTGGTCTCTTTTTGCGTGGGACAGCGTTGCGCGGTGGGCGTGTCGCTACTTTTACTTTTTGTCGCTCGCGCGATATTCCCGGCCATAAATATCTCGGATTACGGCTGACGCAGGCAGGAGCGGGCCGGCCGCTGTTCCGACTGTACAGGGTACAGAGGGCGGTGTACAGAGTGCAGTGTACAGTGTACAGTGTGCAGCCCACTCTGCCACTGCGCGTCACCAGAGTGCAGATTGCGTGGCGCCTCCAAATTCCCTATAACAGCCCTTTCAGCCTCTGCGGCAGAAACCTTTCTGTATACTTTCAAAACGAATAATACTAGGGATAATTATACATTTTAATTCACACCACCGAAAAATTAATTTGTACAATTCATGTTTATCAAATAACTAGCTATACACCCGGCGTTGCCCGGGTATTTATTTATTCCTGCCTTGAGTTAGTACTTCCCTTATCCCTTCTCTCTGTCCAACTCTCTTTTTTTAACCATATTATATTTATCGGGGTATAATTCAAAATGTTCAAATGTTTGTATAGCTTATGGGACTTAACTATGAGGTCATCAGTCCGTAAACTTACAAACTACTTATGAACTAGCTAATACTAAGGACATCACCAATACCCATGCCAGAGGGGGGATTCGAAACTCCGACCGTAGTGGCCGTGCAGACCGTGACTGGAGCGCCTCAGTCCCCTCGGCCACCGCGGCCGGCACCGGAGAATATATAAGAAATAACGCTATTTTGCATAATATACAAAATCATACATGCAGTATCCAAACAAAGATAGCAATCAAAATTCAAATGGCAAAAACATTTCACACAATCTTATATTTATTGAGTTGTACGTTGTAAAACTGAATAATTTTACAGGTATATATTTGTATAAGTGCTATATGTCTGAAAAACTCTGTTGCGAATATAATTAGAACCAAGAAGTAATAGATTAAAACTTAGTGCGTGTTAGGGCGGGCCGGCCGCGGTGGCCGAGGAGACTGAGGCGCTCCAGTCACGGTCTGCACGGCCACCACGGTCGGAGGTTCGAATCCCCCCTCGGGCATGGATATTTGTGCCGTCCTAGTTTGTAAGTAGTTCATAAGTAGTTTGTAAGTTTAGGGACTGATGACCCCGTAGTTAAGTCCCATAAACTATACAAACATTTGAACATTTTTTTTGTTAGGGCGGTTTTCTATGAACGTTATTGTTTATGTCTTCATATCTTATGAACTACGTGTCGTACTGGGATACGATTTCGAAGGTACATTCAGATATATGTATGTATACTGTCTGTAAAATTTCCTATGGCTACAATTTGTAGTGTAGAAAATATAAATTGTAACGTCATACCGAATGCCGTAGTTTTAGTCCAAGAAGAGCGAGAAATTTTTTACCTTCATAAATTTGCTATGGTTTCCAGCGAGAAAAAGTCCAATAGATGTTTGAAATTACGTTTAAAGTTGGTTGCAAGTCGCTAAGTACTTTCATTCTCTCGCGCGGCCTCTCGCGTCGGAGGTTCGAATCCTCCCTCGGGCATGGTTGTATATGTTGTCTTTAGCTTAAGTTACTTCGTAAGTAGTTTGTAAGTTTAGGGAATAAAATGTTCAGATGTTTGTACAGCTTATGGGACTTAACTATGGGGGTCATCAGTCCCTAAACTTACGAACTACTTATGAACTAGCTTAAACTAAAGACGGCACAAAGATCCATACCCGAAGAGGAATTCGAACACCCGACGGGGAACGGCCTCGCACATCGTAGCATAGCGCCTCAATGCGCTCGGCTGTTCCGCCGTGGCTAGCAAGACCGCCACAGGAGCTGCGCGTGTCTGCAGTGTGACGCTGCGTCTGAAACACCGCATTGCCACCAGCCGTTGGAACTGTACTCACGTCATATTCATGATTGTAGTGACGAATTCTCTAGGTAAATAAAAAATAAAAAGATAAAAAATGGAACTATTTGAAAATTTCACAGATGGCGACATTTGTTAAGTAAAAGTATGGAGGTAAGGATAAAGGGAGGTGGCGCTACGTATCCCAGCCGTACTACGCTTTGAAGCCATGGCCGCCATGACACTCCAACCAAAACACTGACCGTGTGTTACAGCTGTGTCTGTATTTACAGTCGCTAATTGCATCATATACGCATGTACGTCCTTAAACCGATTGTTTCAAGTTTATGTTTAAAATAAAATCTCGTAAAACGAAAAAAAAAAAAAAAAAACGCGTTTATTCTGCTTAAAAATAGTTGTTACTACAATATTACGAATCACAATCGTGGGTTCTTTCTTTAGCTAATATGACGATCGTCAGATAAAATAATTCGATTGAGCGAACCAATGCCAGATTTGCGAGCACAGTGATGATATCTGTTCTTTGTGTAGTAAGTTTCATTAATATTGAAACTAGGTTTTTGCCTTCGTAATCATTGACTTAATAAAAATGAAATTTATATTTTATTTATTCATACGTAAACAGCATGTTAAGTGGGGGAAATAACTTTCATCTTTAGTAAATCGAAAATCATAAGAGAAAGATAGGCTACATTACAAGTAAGGATGTTGAATAGGTTCGTTCACAATAAAAGTGGTAAAATCACATGTTAACGAAGCAATTTACATATTAAATAGCAATTCCTACGGTTTCGCTTCACAATCAGAACGATTCGTACACAAACATCACACAAGTCACTATAACAGTGCAAAATCCTTTCAAAAACGAGCGACAAGCAAACAAACGAGAGAAATTCAGTAGTTTTTTGGTCGGATTAAGATGGCTACCCTTGGCTTCACAGTTGTGGCGTCTGAGCGCCTCCGTTTCTTCTTACCTCATGAGTAAAAGCTGGACGCCATTCTCTGAGGCCTACGATTTTAGGCAACTTTAATATCAAACACTTCCAAACTTTTGCAGACACACATTCATGCGATACAACCTGCAGGGAGAAAAGAAGAAATGGAATGGAACAAATATAATATGGGGTAATTCGATTAGTCAGAAATAAAGCTATATAATCACTTAAGTACACTAAAATATATAACATGTCATGATCGATGTTACAGGCATTTAGGAACCCTGCAATTTGACTAATAGAAAAAAAAGTCATAACAATTTTTGGCGATTAGAAGGAGCTCTTTTCGCAACGTCGAAAGAAATGACTAAGAATTAATTGTTTCTATGATATCAGAAAATGCTACCATAAGGAGATACTTCTCCATCGCAATCGGTCGTGGCTGATGGATTAATTTGTATGTGTTTATAGAGTTTTCATAACGTAAAAATGAACTTCTGATATCATAGCAAGGACTGATACCTAGTAATTCGCATTAGTCTCCTTCAGTGTTCGACAGTAAAAGCTATAATTGCGGTAATTTTGTACGCTTGCAAATGCGACAATAACACCAGTGAATAACACATATTATTTGTGAAAACGACAGAGATGTATTCAGCATAATTTCCAAAACTCTTCTATAGTTTTAACCAGTGACGTATCCAGGGATCGTGGTCTGGTGGCGGCTGAGGTCATTGCGAGCTAAAGGTCGCCGTACAGGAAAAGTATTGCGCATTTACTCCCCTTTGTATTTGCTTTCCCCTCTCTCACTATGCATAGTCTGGTAATTCGGGGGGGGGGGGGGGGATTGTAGCATGGTCTAGGGAGGGGGGCGGGTTTGAGGAGGGTCTGGAGGGGGCTACAGCATGGTCTGGGGAGGTTTGAGGAGGGTCTGGGGGGAGGGGCTGCAGCCCGACAGACCCACCCCCTTGATACACCACTGGTTTTAACTAGATTTCATCTGAGTCTTGTATAACGTAAATCGTAGCTCTCAGCAAGGTACACGCTGTCACACTTTCTTTAGTTCCGGATTTGATAATCAAGGATATGTGTAAGACAGACTGCGGCACTTAACGACTAAAACAGCTAGAATTTTTTATCGCTTACTTCCTACAAAATAGAGTAAATAACATTGTTGCAAGAAAAAGAAAACAAAAAAAAAAAAGGAAAAAGCAGCACACACGCACACACACGAATATAGGAAATGAAACGAAATCAGTGGCATAGCCACAGTGGGGAAGAGTGGGTGGGGAGTGCTGTTGGGGCTAAAGGAACTTCCCAAACATTTTGTTAATTTTATTTTTTACTGTTTTCATTTATTATTTTTTAAACAAGTCAGCAACTATAATTTGCCAAGCAAAAGTGAACGTGACAATGGGTCGTCAACATGATGCCGCCACTGAGAACGTGTGCTGCTGTTACTGTGACCGGTTTTAATGCTGCCGCGACCAGCTTTGATGCTGCCGCTATTGTTCCTGCTATGCTGAAGCACAGAGTAACATATGCACAGAAGCACTGTCCTACACTCCCCTCGTAGTTCTGTAAGATGCTAGCAGGTGTCAGGCGGTTCCCTGGCTTACTACCAGTAGACCACACTAGAGGCGCTACTGAGGGTGCCTCTCGCATGTCAGAGGGTAGTGTGGAGGAGAGGCTGAGGGGAGAGGTCATGCCGCCTGCACAGACAAATATATACAGATGAGAAACCTCCGTAAGGGCCCGGTCCTACACTCAGGGGTGCGGGGAGGCAGGGTTTCCAGCAGTTCCGTAAGATGTCCTATGATGGCGCTGCGGTCAGAAGCAGCCCTTTCAACTGGCCAGGGCATGTGGCAGGTAACAGCTGCCCCCACCACCACCTCCCCTCAAACGCCGGCACGCCGGACACAGCCGTGTCCTCGTGGCAGGCGGCACCAGCTCTCCCCTAACCCTCCCCTCCACGCTACCCTCTGACGTGCGAGATGCACCCTAAGCCAGGGAACGGCCTGACACCTGCTAGCATCTTACGGAACTACGAGGGGAGCGTAGGACAGTGGTTTAGAGGGGCTTCTCCTCTTTATATGTTACTATATGTTACTCTGTGCCGCCTGCCACGAGGCCACGGCTGTGTCCGGCGTGCCGGCGTTTGAGGGGAGGTGGTGGTGGGGACAGCCGCTACCTTCCGCCTGCTCTGGCTACTTTAAAGGGCTGCTTCTGACCGCAGCGCCATCATGGGACATCTTACGTAACTGTTTCAGTACCCCCGCCGCGCACCCCTGAGCGGGCCCTTACAGAGGTTTCTCGTCTGTATATATTTGTATGTGGCTGAAGTTACGAGCCGATTGTCCACATATGGCAACACGCTACTAAACAGGTTAGCGATGCCGCCGAGTGAAATCTTATGAACAACGATAGTGTTATTTTAGTTTTATTTTTACACATACTCATGTTAATTTAGCTGTAAAGACCTTTCTCTTTTGCTAGTAATACAGAAGCTTTTGTTATTTTAGGAGCTGGTTATATACATTCCATTTTCACCACGTTGCTCCTCTTCCACTTTCAAATTAATGTGAGCCTACTCATTCCATTTCTTGTGCAGTTGTTTTTGTAGTATAATTGCTTAAATTATAAAAAATGTAAAAATAAGTGCTAGATTAATAAATCCAGTAGACTTTATTTTTAAAAAATTATCCCCCCCCCCCCCACCCAGAACCAAATCATGGCTGCACCACTGAATGTAACCATTTCCTTTTTTCTCAACGAAAGTGAAACTTTTTTTTAAATACTATGTGGCATACTGTTATATACCTCCAAGTCTTTTTAAAGCGCGAAAATCGGAGAATCAGCTTTACCCTTTTCTGAGAGTACACGTTCGGGTATTTCGAGTATAGCATGCTCCAACAAGCACGACGAAAATCGAATCCATTTGATCGCAGCATGCTAAGGGACGACATTAACATCTACCGGACCGCCATGGAACTCCGTGCATTCTCAAGTTCGATCGAGCATAGACACCAGAAGCAGACCTCTAGATGGCAGCACCTACTGGGTAACTTTCTAGGGAACTGAGGAGTGTCCACAGACGTAGATGCTTACAGTACATACGCCACGAAATTAGAAAACTTGTGCGTAGGGAATGTTGGATGAAGCTGTAGCTGTGGCTGAATGAAGAAAAGATGGGAAAATCACCCTGCAAAGAGTCTCCTACTATCATTGTACCCTGCCAGGCAACTCACCTGCAGATCTTCTGTCCCAGGCGGTCGGACTTCGTCTCTTACAGCAGGGTTTTCAGCGCCTGGTAAAAGGTTTACAAAAAGGAACAGTAAGGGAAGCTACAGAAAAATGGAAGTCGGGGTAGCCAGTCGAAATATATATTAACAACAAAGCACATAAAGGCGAGGTAGCCCTGTCAAAAATTTACATAAATCCTCATCCACTGAATGCAGCCATTGTGCGTGTAATAGACTTGCTGTAGGCCAAGTCGCAAAATACATGCAAGAGTAAGAATGTAAATAAGAACTAGTCCTCAGAGAGAGTTTAAGACGAAAGGTAAGAAACAAGCCATGAATACGCGCACGATTACAAGAATATGGGTCGGACCTAGATATCAAACATGGTACATACCGGAATATCAGTTCCCGAAAAGACGGCACAATTGCAGAAGTAAGGCGATCGCGTCCACGGAAGATGCTAAGTAAATCGTGTCGGTGATTATGTCGACGCGGAAGTATAGGATAGGCTGCTTGCTCCCAAGGTTATGGGAAGCACGTGTCACTAAACGACGGTAACGCTGATCTCCCGATGTCGATACCTCCAGGAACTGCAACGGAATGGGGTCGGGAGTTGCTCTCCAGGCTATTTAAAGAAGTGACCAATTCATTCGTGTGCACCTCCGAGGTTGGCGAAGAGGTCCCTGTAGCCAACCTAACAGAGGAGGGAGGACTCACCGTTACCTGTCTTGTGGCGGCCGGCAGCGGCGGAGTTCCAACCGTCACATTGGGTAGCCTGAACTGGCGCGGATCGCAGAGCGCGAAAACTCGTCTCCCTCCGCCTCCACGTGCTACAGCGACGGTTTGAAATAACTGCCGAAGGGAAACTAAACAAGATTTAGCCATAATGGCCGTTTTCTGTAATAATTAAACGCACAGTGCCAAAATTATGCTGATCCATCAAACCGATGCTCCTCTATGCACACAATACATCGGTAGTGTCTGTGGGCCTGGGAAAATTAGTTTGATGCCTATACAATTGTGCGATGACATTTTACTGATTATTAATTAACGAATTAAACGGTCTGTGTGTGTAGTCAATAAACTCGGGATTTCATCAGGACTCAGAATTTATAATTAAAATTTCCTGTCAGAGAGGACACAGTTCGTAGTAATCAATGGTAAGGCATCGACTAAAATAGAGGTGATATCGGGCGTTCCACAGGGTAGTGTTATTGATCCTCTGCTGTTCCTTATTTACATAAACGATTTAGGGGAAAATCTAAGTAGCTCTCTTAGGTTGTTTGCAGATGACGCCCTCATTTACCGTCTAGGAAAATCATATGAAGTTCAAAACCAACTGCAGAACGATTTGAATAAGATATCAGTATGGTGTAAAAATTGGCAATTGACCCTAAATAATGAGAAGTGTGAAGTCGTCCACATGAGTACGAAAAGAAATACGTTAAACTTTGTTTACAAGATAAATCATTGAAAAGTGAAGGCCGTAAGCTCTACAAAATATCTGGGAATTACTATTAGTTCAGACTTAAACTGGAAAAAACACGAAGATAATGTCGTGGGAAAGGCGAACCAGAGACTGCGTTTTATTGGCAGAACCCTTAAAAGATGCAACAGAACTACAAAAGAAACTGCATACACTACGCTTGTCCGTCCATTTTTGGAGTATTGCTGCCCAGTGAGGGATCCTTATCAGGTGGGTTTACGGAGGACATCGAAAGAGTCCAAAGAAGGGCAGCTCCTTTCGTATTGTCACGATACAGGGGAGACAGCGTTACGGAAATGATACAGGATCTGGGATGGGAATCATTACACCAACGACGCTTATCGTTGCGGCGTGGGCTACTTACGAAATTCCAATCGCCAACATTCTCCTCCGAATGCGAAAATATATTGTTGACTCCCTGTTACATAGGTAGAAATGATCATCAGAATAAAATACGAGAAATCAGACCTCGAACGGAGAGATTCAGGTGTTCTTTCTTTCCGCGCGCTACTCGAGAAAGGAATAGGAGATAAATAGTATAACGGTGGTTCGATGAACTCTCTGCCAGGCACTTAAATGTGATTTGCAGAGTATCCAATGTAGATGTAGACGTATCATTTTTTATTATTTTTTTATTATTTATTTATTTATTTAATGACACTTCCGTTGCCTGAGGACTGGGCTGACAGTTTCTGTGGCTTTGCCACGTGTCTTTTAGCGTTACTGGAATTCAGTGCATTACACAAACAGGATGTGACCGTTTATTGATTACAAGTGACGTCGGCGACAACTGCCAGACACCTCTGTGAGAAGGCTTCGCGTAATCTGTAGTAGAAATGTTAATGAGGTCATGTCACCTGAATACCAACAATAAGGCGGCCAACCGTCCAGGATTCTGCGGGACAGTCCCGCATTTGGACTCGTTGTCCCCCATTTGGATAATTACTGCAAATGTCCCGCAAATGGCAAAAGAGTGCCGCATTTCCATAATTTTAAAATTGTTGGTCTAAGAGCACAAGCAGAAACTATTTGTGTACGGCACGCTATGGCCTACTGCTTGCAAGTGAACTTCACAGTACATCATATACGAATAATGACACTCTTCTTCCATTAAACACAAAAAAAAAGAAACATAAACATCATCTGACATTTAGAAAATGACAAATTAGCTAGTAGTGGAAGGTTTTTTTTTTAACTGTTTTAAATTATTAAAAAATTCTGTTTTTGGCATCTTTTCTTAGGCACGTTTCGATAAGTGGAATTGAATATTTTTCGGTGGCAAACTTGATGTAATATTATCACAGTCTGTATAAACGTATTTAAAATCTGATATGCAAATACAATATCAGCATTCGTCTCACTTCCTTCAGGAATAAAAAGGTAGTGAAATTCTGGAAATGCAACAACGAAAGTTATAATGGTTTTAAAAAGTAGTTATTATCTACTTTAATTCGAGGTTATTGCAAAACGTAATTCTTTGTGCACAGTAAGCTACTTATCAAAAGTGTGGAGCACGATTCACAAATAATAGTAGTACTGACAACGAAGGTAATCGGAAAAAAGTAACGGAGAAATAATTTGTAAAAATTATGACTCTAAAATTCAAAATAGGAGCTTGAGAAAATATTTATAAACTATAAATAAAGACTTAAAATTAAGAACAGAACGTCTCTCATTTTATATATGTTACTTAAAAAGTAAATGAGGAGGCCTAGTCTGCTCGCCTAAATTTCTTTCCCAGTTTCAGAATAACTGGCACTATGAGTCACGTGATCTTAGTCCTCCATCACAAACTCGAAATGTCCCGCATTGAATTTTGATAAAGTTGACTGCCTTAACCAACACCTAACAGACGACACTATTCACCTTTGGAGGTTTACTGAGGGATAATTTCGTTAGTGGATACCACTTTCTCTGACTGGCCCGCGAGAGCAAGAGAGTCTCTAGGGAGTCTCTTGAATACGGGCAGGTCTGGGAGAACTGGTTTGAGGGCAGGGACGGGGAGTTGGGTTAGTTCCGCTTCCTTGGCCTCCGCAGCCTTTGTACTTCTCGTGGAAGGAACGCTGCAGTCGCATCGCGGCTGCGAAGGATTGTCTCGTTTGCATTCTTACAAAGAGACGCTGTGACAGTAAAGGAATGCGTCTCTAACTAATCTATCGAAACGTTTCACAAAATTTCACGCCATTACTTCTAAATCTGCACTCTGCAAACACCGCGAAGAGTGCTTCGCCACTGCGCCAGTCAATTTGCGCTTCTTCGCACGCCATTCCTGTAAGGAGGGAGAGATGAATCACTGCTTAAAGGGCTCTATAAGCTCTCTAATTGCTCCATTTTTTACAGGATCTAAATGTGTGTTTCTTGTATTCGTTGATTCACCAGTTAAGGGCAGTCTCACGCCCAAACCATAATGCTAGTGCCAGTTAATCGATATCTTCCGTAATAATACAATTAAAAGCTGAGACGATTATTGAGAACTTAGTGCACAGTATGATGTACATTTTTTCTTTAACATTTATGATGAACATTTTCGTCTAAGGATTTCAGTTTTTTACAATATTTTCTCATAAAGGATTGAAGCTGAAACTTTACATTTGTATGAAAATCCCATAAAACGAATGCAACAGATTTCTCATTTAGGTCGTAGTTACTATGAAATTAATTTTTCAGTCCTCTAGTTTCCTCATTCATAAAGGAGCACTTTCCCCAGTGACGAGGTAACGAATAAATTCTGCATAGGGTTTTCAATATATTATTTTTAAGAACTGAGGAAAATTGCAGGAACTTGGCTTTTATAGTACACGACAAAAGTTACTGTACATTAAATGTAAAAAAAAAGTCACTTGGCGGCAAATCTCATTTACAATTTTTTCTACAGTCATTAAATGTTTGTACATACTTCGAGTCACTAATGCTGTCGACACCCATAATCATTTTCTTCTTCGCCTCCACGGAGTGTTCTCTGTTTCGATGAATTTTATAACTTTCGTGAATGCAAATGGATGAAGCCTAATCCTGGCAGACACTTAATCCGATCTATATATACTGTCTTAAACAATACACTGACATGTCATGTATCTCCAGGATATATGAGAACATAAATACTGTTTGCAGACAACATAGCCATAAAACTTGTTATCTGCAGCGCCCACGTCGTACATCGTACGCTGACTTTTAAGTCGAAATAAGCTTATAGTGTAAGAAATACGAATTAAGAATATACAGTGTTGAAATTATTTAATTCTTATTATTAGTAGCCATAAAAGATAAACCTACGTCTCATTTTTATTTTGCGTTTTCCCAGGTGCACATTTTTCAGCAGATCAGGATTGAGTAGACATATTGAGGTTGGTTTTACGACATTTAAAGCATTCACTCTCAAACAATGCTTCTTTGTGTGTGGCTTTTCACTGGATTTGCACTACGATATGTCACAGGATTATGAGGATTATCATCTGCGGAAAGCATTCGGGAGAATTTTTCTCACTCTGTATTGTTTGGACATTGGATACGTTGCCCCTGATAGCTATTCCATATCATACTTTTTATGTATTAATATGTTTGTTAACATCTCTCAATGTCAATCTTGTAATTTCTTGGAAACGATCAAGTTTAATCTATACCATTCATATTTTAATATCACGAAAAGAAAATTCTGAGATTTTAACATATTAACGTTAAGAGGAACCTTTGCTCATCCAATATGAATCTCCACTTATGATTTAGTGGATCATCAAATAATATTTCTTTTCCATTTTTGTTATGCTTCTCTATTAGTTTCTTGGAAAATACTGATAGAAAAACTGTCTGTGATTTTTTTCTCTACAGAGTGAAGAGATTGAAGCGTTACGGCAAACCACCCCCTATCCTCAGACGTGTGTCTTTCCCCTAGGAGCGTTTCTCTCCCTCGAGTTTATCTCTGAAACCCCTATCAAACTTGTTTTATCCACTCCGGACAAGTGATAGAGAGAACAGCACTCGCTGTGTGTCTTTTTACCTTTGTCCTCCAGCCGATGCAGACGTATCTGTTTCGGTGTTTCTTTCCTCTGTGCAATCAATTTGAGTACACTGTTTTATTTATTTGAATAAATTAGCCATGAGTTGTTTTAAAGTTAACAAGTGCGTGTCTTTCGTTTTTCAGTTCCGCTATACAATGACCTGAAGCAGTAATTCAAGCTGTCACTGAGTCATGGAACGGATTTGGAAGCCATTAGGGCTAATCTTTATTTCGTTCAGCCAGTGTTACCTTTTTGCGAATTTTCCTTGGAATCATTCCCTTCATGTCTTGTATTAAATGCTTATAACCAGCAATTCCATCTCATTTGCAGCTTGTTACCATTCAGAAGTTCTATATTTGCGATTTTTTTCACTTTTCCTATGGAAACTTTTATCAGAATCTTGCACACGGCAACTGCACGAAAACTAATTAGTGTAACCTCCAAATTCATCTCAAGACGGTGCTTTACCTCAATAAATGCCATTTATTACAGCTAATCTTCTGTTCCAGTCTCTGAGATCGGCAAAAATTGTCAGGTAACCTCTGTTACTTTTTAAAGCGCAGTTTGTTTGTTCCAAAATTGCTTTCCGTTTAATATTTATCCACCATTACCCATTTCCGTCTATCAAGGTCTTTTTCTGAAATTCTCTCTTTTTACTCGAACATTAAACTAAGTAATACTTCACGCTGTCATCTTAAATTTGTGTCTAAATTTCAGTTACCCCAATCATTCAGGCAGTCGACGCAGAGAATACTGTACTCAGCTCGTCGTTTCTCTAGAGAGACGCTTGTCCATTGTTATTTGGTCGAGCCGATCGCTACGAGATTACGAGAGTTTCTCGGATGTCCGCTTTTGATTATCGGTTGTGCACTCATGCTCTCCCCGTAATCCATTACTAGCCTCTGACAAGGCTCCAGAAGTAAATTAAATTGGTCCCAATCCCCCGGTTCTGACCAAGGTTTCCGAAAGCCTTCCCCTTGTTGTAAGGCGTATACCGGAACCGAAACTGGTAAGCCCCTCCCACTTATTTCCAATCGGGATTCCCCTTTGCCTCGCTATCAGCTTGTCTGATAATTGGCTGAATAAAACCGCGAGTCTTTACGGGCCGGTTCTCAAACAGCCCGCTCCACTTCTCGGGGTGGAGAATGAAAAGAATATTTATTTATAACAGTCCGTAGCGCTATTAGTCTGAAGATACAAAATCACTCACGCCCACATTCACCAAAGCCACCTCATGACCTTGCGAGTTGCCATGTTGCGAGTAACCTTGGACCTCTGTCCCTTTTCTCTTTGCACCTCCTACCTAAAGAAGGAAATATAAATTTCCAAAAGCTTTTGAGTCATTTTTGTGTGTACTATGGCGGTACCACATTATGGTAAGACTGGCCTGCCACTATGTTTCTTTTGCATATTATTTTCAAAAAGAATTTCGGTATTTAATCGACTATTAGTCTATTAGTTTCTTGAAAAATACGAATAGAAAAATATTCTGTTAATTTTTTATCTACGTTTTCAAGATGTTACTGCCTTGAAGAGTGGTGTTTCCTTCTCTGGTGCTGACAGCGAGTTCTCAAGGGGAGTCCTACCGCCCAAAATGTCAATATTTCACGATTTTACTTTTATGAAAATATGGATATTTATGCCTAATTTCGTGTTGGTTTTATTTAAATATTCAATTATTTACTATTTTAAATAAATATTTGAAAATAATCATGTACTAACATTTATGACAATTTTGTTTTTCATCATTTCGCATATTGCCATTTTTCTCTGGAACTATATAGTCTAGAACGCTGCGGTTTCTTTTGTTTTGTAGAGAACTGCCCATTTAGTAAGTTGCACACACTTGCGGTGCTGCGAAGTAAGCTCTTTCAACTGTACATTTGTTTGTGTTTGACAACAACACTTATCCACAAGCCGTGTTTTAGTTTCTGTGTTTGTTGGAAGGTCACTCTTGAACTTCGAGTTTTTGACGCTGTTATTACCAGAAGACTACAGATTTTGGAATATCTCGGAATTCATAAAGATTACGACACCAATAAAAGTGTCACGGACTTGTGAATCATGAAGGCAGAGATTGCAACAAACAATATGTCAAAACAAGCCAGATCCAAGAGGAGGAGGGCAGCACTGGGTGAAGATGAAAGAGGAGATGAGTACTACCATCCAGGAGGATTCTAACATTTTTGTTATGTATCAATTAGCTGTATATGAAATATTATTCTTTAAACTGAATTTTCTCTAAATGACATTTTTCCGTATAAATGCTCTTTTTTCTCAGAAAATTCTGAATCTACAACAGTGAATTATTTACCACATAACATAGTACAATTATGTTATATCTTGTGGTAAATCAAACCACTCCCTGCATACCCCCCACACTGCGGTAAAATTAAATAAAAATATAGTGATTAATTATGGAACTAGGCTGATCGGGAAATTGGATGCAAGGGATTAATTTGCGAACCAAACATTTTGTACAGAGGATTACCACAAGAAATTTAGTTGCATTTATTAAAAGACTAGCTGAAAACCCGGCGTTGCCCGGGTATTCATTTATTCCTGCCTTGAGTTAGTACTTCTCCTATCCCTTCTGTCTCTGTCCATCACCGTTTTTTCAATATCATTATCGGAAAATATATGAGAAATAATGACGTTTCCCTTTTCCGAGGCATGTTGTCTGAATGTGATCTATTAAAAGTAGATGTACTGTTGTGATATGTGTAATTTAACGCAATGCACATTTATCTACGAAATTTAAATAACAATTAAATTAATGTAATTAATTTCACTCATTTTTGAGGAAATGTCGCTGATAAATCGGAACCGAAAAATATTCCTATCAGATTGCCGAGGTCTATGCACTTACCATTTATCAGGAAAGTAAACTTTTATTTTTTATTTTTTTTTATTTTTTTTTTTTTTTATTTAATTCCCAGCTGTGTTTAAATACACTCTTTGGTTTGAAAGTGTTCGCTTATTGATATTTGTTCCTTGCTTTAGTCTAGTTTGTTCTCGTTTATTTAAGTGGAAGTTTGATTTTCTTAATAAAGAAAAGTGGAGATGAAGAATTCCTCTACATAATTGGTGACCTCACGACGAAAATAGTCCACGCACAATAATCACAGTCTTGTTTAGAGTGTGTTAATAGCAATGGAAGAAGCGGAGAAATCGATTCTCGCAATTCAAGAAGAGATTCTGGAAGTTTCTACGCCAAGCAATGATGAGAGCTCAGCCACAATGAATTTACCAATTCCGGCTATATCTTCTATGCCGCAAACGCATGCAAGAGTAGAAGGCCACACACAAAATATGACATTAGCGCCGTCCGCAACGCGGTTACAGTTACGAGCCCCTCAGTTTTCGCCAGCGCAACCGGAAATATGGTTCGCAATTTTAGAGAATATTTTCACACAGCAGAAAATTACAGACGACCAAGAACAGTTTACGTTAGCCGTCAGCAATTTGGATCAGAGGGCTACAGCCGTAGTCTCTGATATAATTCAACAACCTCCACGTCATCGCGCCTACCACGCTCTCAAGACAGCATTGATCACTCGTAGTACCAAGACACCTGCACAGAAGATCACACAGTTGTTATATTATGAGAGAAGAGGCGACAGAACACCATCAGAGTACTAGAGACACTTACGGTCTATGGTGGAGGTTAATGTAGTTTCAAACGAGTTGTTGCTCCACATCTGGCAACGACAGCTGCCTTTGGAAGTGCAATTAACGCTAATAGCACATGAAGGTCAGTGTTTAGATAAACTGATACGTGAAGCTGATCGCGCATACGACACTGTAGGCTCAGCAGCAGTAGCGTCTTTAACACCAACAAACACTGAGAACGCACAAAGTAACCAGGTTTTAGAGGTGACAGATAAACATACGCAACTTTACGTCGCAGGATCCAGTCGACGAACTCCAAATTTATCAGGAGCGCAACTAGATTTACAAACGACGCTGGAAAATTTGGCCGACCGATTGCAAGCATTAGAACGTCGGATGGAGCAAACAGATGGCCGCGGGCACGGCGTTCCGCTAATCTATCGACTGAGAAACACACTCACCCCGTTTACATGGGCTCCCAAAACCGGATTTCGTAAACCGATTTCCCAATTCCGCTTTTGGTTGGTCATGTAAACACTCCAAAATCGATTCTGGAAATCCGCTTCTCTAAAGCGGTTTTCCAGTTCCACAATCGATTTTCGTGCCCATGTAAACGCAACCGTTTTTGAAGCGTTCTTGGCTTGTCAGATTGTGTTTTCTTGTTAAGAATTTTCGGCACATATGGAAAGAGTGATATTTTCTAATGTGAAATAAAAGCATAAATATTAGAGTGAACATATATCTGTGTATTTAAATAAAGAAAAATAGCGATTGTGCAGAATAAATAAGGAACTGAATCAGCTGTTTTCCAGCCGCCATTTTAAGTGAGCTACCAAATCCGATTCAGGCTATGCCATGTAAACGCGACAGCGAAAAACGGTTTACGAAAATCGGTTTTCGTCTTCCGGAAGATGTGTTGCATGTAAACATAGTGACTGACGCTCAAGAGGATAATCCCGGCATCTGCTGGTACAATAGGCGGTTCGGACCACAGGCTACGAAGTGCACGAAACCGTGTAGTTACCCAAATGGCAAGGGCGGCCCACAATAGGCGCCATGGGTCGCGTCATCTTCAAAAGGCGCCGACGACGCGGGAAACATCGCTTAGCAGCTGTTGTCAGAACCCGGCACGACGGTAATGTACCCACAGTAAATGCTAAATCTTGTGATCCTCAATTTGAACGAGCGCTTGAACAGAAATGTGTTAGTAAATCGCATAGATTGTATATAACTGACAAACGGTCAGGTTTAGTCTTTCTGGTGGATACTGGTTCAGAAGTTAGCACTCTTCCGACATATTTTACACCTGACACGTCAGCAATAGAGCCCTTACAACTGCTAGCTGTCAATTATTCTAGAATCAAGACACTAGGCCACAAGGAATTGATAATCAACATTGGTTTTGAAACTGATTTCAAGTGGACTTTTGTAGTTGCAGACATTTCCACACCTATCCTAGGAGCAGATTTTCTGGCTCATTTTGCACTGTTGGTGGACGTGTCTTCAGGCCGTCTTATATGTAAAGACTATAGTAATGGAGTTAACGGAGTAGTAGGCAGTGATGCAGACAAGACAATATGTCATATCAGCAATTTGCAGCAACAGCCAATCTTACACAGTGTGAAACATAAGACACTGCATTATATACGTACAAGTACAGGACCTTCGGTTGAGAGTCGTGTCCGTAGAATTTCACCAGATAAGCTTTTGGAAATTAAGACAGTTTTCGAAGAAATGTTGAACGCTGGTATCATTCGACGATCTGGCAGTGCCTGGGCAGCTCTACTCCATTTGGTGAGGAAAAAAGATGGTTCATGGCGCCCTTGCGGGGATTATCGTGGGTTAAATGCCAGAACAATTCCTGACAAATATCCTATCCCTCATATTCATGATTTCACATATGCATTGGCAGGGGCAACAATTTTTACAGTCTTGGATTGCCGGAAAGCATATAATCAGATTCCTGTAGCACCAATGGACATACCTGAAACAGCGGTTATCACGCCGTTTGGTCTTTTCGAGTTCTTGCGGGTGCCTTTTGGGCTCAAAAATGCAGCCCAGACCTGGCAACGATTTATCGATGAAGTGCTGCAGGGATTGCCTTTCGTCTTTGCGTATCTGGAAGACATTTTAGTGTTCTCTGGCGATGCACAATCACATACCAAACATGTAGCTGAAGTGCGACAAAGATTAGAAGACGTTGGTGTGGTGCTGAATGAAGAAAAGTGCATTTTAGATAAAAGTGAAGTGGCTTTCCTCGGATATAAGGTGTCACGTGATGGAATCTCTCCCTTGCCAGAAAAATTGGCTGCATTGCAGGAACTGTCACGTCCAAAGACTTACCGACAACTTCGACGTTTGTTAGGAATGATAAATTTTTATCGTCGGCATTTACCAGGAACAGCAGCTATCCAAGCTCCGCTTACAGATTCACTCGCCGGACGCTACACAAACGGAAAAGTTTGCCAATTTACTACAGATGTGCGACATATTCGTGGTGCAGAAAACATAGTGGCTGACTATTTCTCCCGTGCATGTGAGGCAGTTACAATATTTAAGTATGAAGACCTCGCCAAAGCTCAGAAGACAGATCATCAGCTTCAAGAATTACTGAGGGATAGGTCATCAAGTCTGCAATTGCAACAAGTAGAGGTTCCAGGTGGTGGTGTTAAGTTATGGTGTGATATTTCTCAAAAGCTGCCGCGCCCCTATGTCCCACCACAATTTCGTAAGGTAGTGTTTGGCAGTGTGCACAATCTCGCACATCCAGGGGCAAACACCACAGTGAAAATGATAACAGAACGTTTTGTCTGGCCATCAATTAAGAAAGACATCCGTAGTTGGTCCCGCACTTGCCTTCACTGTCAGCGGTGTAAGGTGGGACGTCATGTACATCCTGAGGTGGGACAGTTTTCAGGCCTACCACCAAGATTCGGTCATATTCATCTCGATATCGTAGGTCCTCTACCAGTCTCTGAAGGTTTTCGATATTTACTCACATTGGTGGATAGATGCACAAGATGGTCTGAAGCCATACCACTGCCAGACATATCAGCTGAGACTGTTGCAAAGGCGTTCGTCGCACACTGGTTGTCACGTTTCGGTTGTCCCTTGCACATAACAACAGACCAAGGAAGACAATCCGAATCCACTCAGTTCAGCGAGCTGGCTAAACTGTGTGGTTTTCAGCACCACCACACTAACAGTTACCACCCTTCCAGCAATGGAATGGTGGAAAGATGACATCGAACTCTGAAGGCTTCACTTATGTGCCATCAAGAAAGTTGGACTGAAGCACTTCCGTTGGTACTATTGGGATTACGGACAGCATACAAAGCTGATATTGGCGCATCAGTAGCTGCGATGGTGTATGGAGAACCTTTAAGAATCCCATCTGAATTCCTTTCTGCTGCCCCGCTTCCAGACCAGACAGAATTACCATTATTGGTACAGAGGATTCGAGATCATGTGGCTAAGATTCGGCAAACACCAGCTATACATCATGGTTCACACCCTGTTTTTGTACACAAGGCACTGGCAGACTGCACACATGTAATGCTGCGCACTGATTCTGCACGGACACCTCTTCAACCTCCATATACAGGCCCCTACCAAGTTTTAAAACGAGGTCAACACACATTTGAGATCCTTCAGAATGGGAAGAACAGTAAAGTGTCAGTGGAAAGACTGAAACCAGCTTGGGTGATGCCAGAACCAACGTCAGATGACCAGACAAACAGCACAGAAGGACACGGACTCGAAGAAACCATAAATTATCGATCATACGAAGATACAATTGGCCTAGAAGAAGTTACTCCGGACTCGCAGGTGACCATTCCACATGACTCAACACCAACACCAATTGTTCGTACAAGGGCAGGAAGAGTGATCAAGTTTAAATACCCCTACATCCCAGGTGCTCCGCACTTTGGAAGGGGGGCTATGTGGGAATAAGTTAATTCCCAGCTGTGTTTAAATATACTCTTTGGTGTGAAAGTGTTCGCTTATTGATATTTGTTCCTTGCTTTAGTCTAGTTTGTTCTTGTTTATTTAAGTGGAAGTTTGATTTTCTTAATAAAGAAAAGTGTAGATGAAGAATTCCTCTACAGGACTAAACTGCGTGGTCATCAGTCCTTAGCTTACAAACTACTTAAACCTAGGTAAACTAACCTAAGGACAAACACACACACCCATTCCCTAGGGAGGAAGAAAGTAAGCAGTGTAGATCAATCACACCCTAAAAATGCACTCGTTTCGAAGAATCCAATAACGAACAATACAATAATGATTGTAATAATATCACAGATCGATCACTTGATGTAATGCGCGAAACGTCAAATCGATTTTTTAAAGAGATGTATTAAAAGAAATTTCTATTTTACTGCTTTATTTATTTATTCTTATATTTCCTTATTCGTTAGCTTATCCTTACAGAGAAAGAGCTGAAGACTTGTAGCACGCGTAGACCAAAGATATGGTCTGTGGCATCACGTTTCGCTGATGGTAACCTCCTTGCTATAGAGTCGCAAACGTCATCGCTGGCCTTCAGTCCGAATTTTTTTAATAATTTGACGACTTGCAACCACCATATGTTCCACCCCCTTATAGCTATTGGCATGGAACTGCTATGGTGTACAACGGGAGACATCGGACAACATTTACACACAGACCATTCGTTTGCGTTCTGTAGTTTTCGCTGCAGAGTCAAATATTAACAAATAGACATGTGGAAGTTTATATACACCGATAAATTTGCATCCCATTATGCTCCATCCTTTTCTTTAAAAACCCTCAAGCAACAATGCAACCGATAAAACCATTTTCAAAGAGTAAATATAATTTTCAAAGAGTAATTATTGTTCTACATTTCGTGTTATATACGTCATATTACTAAATATCTATCAGATCGCTATAAAGCCGTGCCTAAAACATTCCTCAAGTACAAATTAGTAACGGTACAAATATTTACGTCTCTGCGTCTTGTACACACACACACACACACACACACATGTGTATGTCTGTTCGGTGTACGCTTATATATATATATATATATATATATATGTGTGTGTGTGTGTGTGTGTGTGTGTGTGTGTGTGTGTGTGTGTATGTGAATGTCTGTTCGGTGTACGCTTATCAGGTCCGAACGACAAGACGCAGAGACGTAAATATTTGTACCGTTACTAATTTGTACCTGAGGAATGTTTTAGGCACGGTTTTATAGCGATCTGATAGATATTTAGTAATATATGTATAGCTATCCGATCGCCATAAAACCGTGCCTGAAGCCTTCCCCGGATAGACATTAGCAACATTATCTCTTTATGTCTTGTGGTTCAGACGTGATAAACGTACACCGAACAGACATTCACATTTACAGATATAGATTTGAGGACAATAATCTCTCAGTGCCGATTTGACTGGGCATGGACTCAGATATGGACGGGGAACGGGACGGTAATTTCTTCCTGTATCACCAACATTAACTTGATGTGGGCGTCAGACGATGGAGCGCGCTGCGCGGTGTGCCGGTGCGTCGGCGTTGGCGGCGGTCGCTACATCATAGCCCGCAGCTGCCCTGCTCTGCAGATGTGCGGCGCGGCCCGCGAGCGGAGGCTTCCAAGTCCCGTGTCTGCCAACGCGGCAGCTGCCTGCTCTCTTCTCGTTTCTCCAGTGTCGGGCCAAGGGTTCTCTTTGCTGCTCACTCACCAAGTCCCACTCCCTCTCCACCTACAGCTTCTCCTCGAATTTTGCGTCTCTTTGGCTCTGTGATTGGTGGATTGGTATTGCAATGTCATCCAATAGTTGATCGCCGTTTTCACGATCCCACCTCTCAGTCGCTGGTAGAAATTTTCTGTGGGCCGAGATGAGACTCGCAAGCTGGCGTCTTTTCCGCGTTTCACGCGTGTTTCTTTATCTTCTGCATTCCTTCTTCGTTCTAAAAAAAGAAGAGAAAAACAGTTCTTTGTGGCAGCTGTCTGTGTTAAGCCTGCTTGGTAAGCCATTTATCACAGTCTTTCTCCCTGGCCAGAAACGTTTTGGTAGAACCACATTATCTATACTGCAGGCCAGACTCTGTCCCACTCACGCAGGAGTCCACGATTTATCTGTGTTGCCATCGCTGTGTTTTGGAAACGACTGCGCTGGTACCTGCAGATAAAGGCTTTCTCTGCCCTATGCCCCTTGTCTACATCTACATATACATAGATACTCGGCAAATCACATTCAAGTGCCTGGCAGAGGGTTCATTAACCACTTTCATAACTTTTCTCTACCTTTCCATTCTCTAACAGCGCGCGGGAAGAGAGAACACATAAATCGTTCAGTTTCCGATCTGATTTGTCTTATTTTATTGGGATGGTCATGTCTCCCTAAGTAGGTGGGTGCTAGCAAAATATTTTCACATTCAGAAGTAAATTTCGGTGATTTAAACTTAGCAAACAGATCACGCCACAATGAATAACGTCTTTCTTTTAATGATTTCCACCCCAATTCGTGCAACATTTCCGTGACGCTTCCCCCCCCCACCCCGGTAACGTGATTAAAAAAAAAAAAAAAAAAAAAAAAAAAAAAAAAAAAAAAAAAAAAAAAAAACGAGCTGCCCTTCTCTGAATCTTCTCAATGTCTTCTGTCAGTCCCAACTGGTGAGAGCCCCACAAGGGGCAACACTACTCCACGAGAGCACGCATAAGTGTGATGTAGGCAGTCTCTTTGGTGGAGCTGGTCCATCTTAGAAGCGTTCTGATAATGAAACGTAATCTTTGGTTCGCCTTCCCCACAATATTTTTATGTGTTCTCTCCAGTTAAAGATGTTCGTAATTGTAGCTCCTAGTTATTTAGCAGAATTTACGATCATATGGTTTGACTAATTTATCGCGTAATTGAAGTTCAGCGGATTTCTTTTAGTGGTGATGTGTATTACTTCACACTTTATTTAGTGTCAATTGCCAATTTTCGCGCCATGTAGAAATTTTGCCTAAATCGATTTGCAGTTGCTTTTGATTCTCTGCGGACTTAACTAACCGATAAGCAACAGCTCCTAAATCGTTAATTAACACAAGGAAGAGTAGGGGACCTATAATGTTTCCCTGGGGAATGCCATATATCACTTCTGTTGTACTCGATGACTTACCGTCAATTACAACGAACTGTGTCCTTTCTGATAGGAAATCGTGAATCCAGTCGCACAATTGGGGAGATATTCCATAAGGACGCAATTTTATTAGAAGCCGCTTGTGGGGTTCAGTGTCAAAAGCGTTCCGGAAATCAATAAATATGGAATCGATTTGAGATCCCTTGTCGATGGCACTTATCACTTGATGTGAATAAAGGGCAAGCTGTGTTTCGCAGGAGCGATACTTTCTGAATCCGTGTTGACTATTGGTTAATAGGTCGTTCTCTTCGAGATAGTTCATAATGTTCGAACAAAGTATATGTTCCAAAATGCTACTGCAAATCTACGTCAATGCGATTGGCCTGTAATTTTGGGGATTACTTCTATTGACTTTGTTGAATGTTGGAGTAACTTGGGCAACTTTCCAGTCTTTGGGTACGGATCTGTCGCCATTTATCCGGACGCCCCTAAAGTCAGGCTGGTCTATAGTGTCCAACTGGCACAATATTTCGGCGATCATACATGTCGCCATCATCAGGTAAACTAACGGACTGAGCTCCTGGGAACGCGCCGGCACGGAGGTACGCACGCTACGGCTGCTCGAAGGGAACTGGGTTCTAGCCCAGTAGCGGGCGATTTAAGTGCCCTCGGGCCGCGGAGCGACCCCTCCGCGGTCCGCGCCCCGCGCCGCGGACGTGCAGTGGAACCGATTGCGCCGGCGTCTGAGATGACGTCGGTGTGAGGGCTCTGTCCACCGTGGTCGTCACTACGTTACGTTTGCTAGATGTCCTCTTAATTAACCCAATCGCTGGTTTGCAAGCTTTACTAAGATTATAGCCAAAGTCACGGTTTATGAGGTCGTCACTTGTGCGATTTTCAATGGCTTCTCTAACGACGCAGTACCAGTATCTCGACGTCTGTACCAGAATCCTACTGTATTCATACTCCATCGCGTGATTCTCCGACGAACAATGTGCAGCGACCGCCGACTTGCTCGGATACATCAATCGTGTGTGCCTCTGGTGTTCAACGCATCGATCGTCGACGGTACACTGACATGGAATCTGGTACACTCCTGCCTTCCTCAAGGCGAGATTATCTTTGGCGCTCCCCACCACTGCACGAATTTTATTCGGCGGACAAAAGACAGTTCCAACCTGGCGTTTCTTCAAAATGCGGACGACCTTCCCCAAGAGTGTGCCGATATATGGAATAAACGCAGTGCCTACCTCCTCCCTCGTGTTTTCATCCGTTTTAACAGGTTGTGCTGTAGTGGTTGGGCGGAGACAGTTCTCAGGTGTTCCAATTCCTGGGGTAGTCTCACTGCGTTGGGGATAGTGCGTGCCCTATGTACTAGAATTTTAAGTACTACATTCCTCTGTGAAGGGTGGTGACAGGTGACTGCGAGTAAATACAGATCAGTGTGCACACCACGACACAGGGTGCCATCAGCTCTTCTCTTGACCAAGACGTCAAGAAACGGCAATTCACCCTCCGTTTGTCTCCATGGTGAATTTGATATTGGGATGTACGGAGATCAGATGAGTAAGGAAGTCAAGGAGTTTATCCATACCATGTGGCCAGATGACGAAAGTGTCGTCCACGTAACTGAAAAAGCAAGTAGGTTTCCATTTAGATGACGCCAGCGTTTCCTCCTCGAAATTCTCCATGTACATATTTGCGACCACAGGGAAGAGTGGGCTACCCATGGCGACTCCCCCAGTTTGTTCGTAGTATTCGACATTGAAAAGAAAATACATGGAGGTCAAGACATGCCTAAAAAGTTCGATGGGTAGAACCCAGTTCCCTTCCAGCCGCCGTAACGTGCGGATCTCCGTGCCGGCGCGTTTCCAGGAGTTCAGTCCGTCAGTTCACCTGATGATGGTGACATGTATGATCGCCGAAATTTTGTGGCAGTTGGACACTATAGGGATCGCTTGGTAGGACACATTCTTAGACATCGAGGAATCGTAAATTTAGCATTGGAGGGAAGCGTGTGGGGTAAAAATCGCAGAGGGAGGCCAAGAGACGCGTATAGTAAGCAGATTCAAGTGGATGTGGGTTGTCGTTCTTATGAGGAGATGAAAAGGCTTGCTCAGGATAGAGTAGGGTGGAGAGCTGCATCAAACCAGTATCCGGACTGAAGACCATAACAACAATAACGGACACTATAGACCGGCAGTACACCCGTGGATATTTTGATTATCATAACTTTTCTTTCAGCTGTTATTTTAAAGTGATTGTAGGGCAATACAGTTACAAAACATTCGACAAAACAAGTGTTAAAAACACCACATTTACATACTCAACTGTTCCTGAGAAAACGGACTATTTATACAGCCAGTTCATTATTGTCAAGATGCGGTGGTACGACTCCCCTTAAGCCTGAGACGGCAGCCTGGGCAGGCAGACGTCGCCCGCCGGCGCCGGTTGGCCCGACAGCCGGTATTGACGATCGCTGATGGCCTATCGGCTGCACAAGTCGAGGGGAGGACAGGACGTCCGCCGGGGAGGCCGGAAAATGCAGTTTTTGCCCCGGCGTGGCCCGGCGCCCCTTCGTGAGGGATGGGTTCCGCCTTCGTGCCGGCACTTCTTACAGCACACACCCCTCCCCTCCCCTCCTATCCACTCCAGAGGAGGCATTCATTAAGAGGCGGCCCCCTAAACTACTGCGATGCTCTTCTGCATGCGTAAGATCGAAATAAGAATTTGTCAGAGCTGCTTACTTCCCAAACACTTAACTTCTTTGTAGTCATCGTGCAGTGTTGGATGTTTGTGTAGCTAGGGTCACTCTCAATTACCACACATTGCTGACAAATCTACTACTGCCCACACTGTACACCTCCTTCCTACATTAGTTATATCTGCCATATTTGATAGTGACCTATGACGCGGTGTCCAAGTCTAAATTACTGAAGCCTTCGCTATGCACCTTAGAAAATCAGTGACATTCGGGTTGTGTCAGTTAGGTGCGCAAAATTGCAGCAGTGCACCTTACAAATCATTAAGAAGACAGGGCCTTTTCTCTATTTTGAAGGTGTGGGTTTCTGTTGTCATGTCCTAGTTCATGAAATGCGGCTAACGAATGAGTGGTAAAGTACGTGCTCCTCACAGTTGGGATACCAGTTACTTTGGAATAAGGTTGGGCATCTCGTACATATTCCGAGTTGTGTCCAACTTTGTACTCAGACGGCAACGACTACAAAATCCACCGGTTAGTCCCTCAACCGTTAGGGGTAAAACCCAGTGGGTCCCTGGGCAAGTAAGGCTAGCAACCTGCTTCCCAGGCACTTCAATATCATGCCGGCAACAATCAGAGCAAAATGCTTCGGACTTTGGAGGTGATGGAGTCCCACCTCTCATTGACAGACCAGCGACTCCTCCGGTACGACTTGGCAAACGATCTGAAATGAGATGGGGAGCTATTAATATCAATGGGGAATACACTGGGAAGAAGGTAGAGCTCGCGAAGGCTTCACTTAAGATGTTTTAGCTGTTAGTGACGTTAGAGTAAGGGGAAAGAAAGAGGACGAACTCGGAGAATACAAGGTCTACCTATCAGGAGTCAAAGTAGGAAGACCACAGTCGGGTGTAGAATTTTACATCAGTAAAGCAACCGAACCCAGCATAATTGCAATAAGGTATGTAAATGAACGACTGATGTGGATAGCTTTGGCCATCTCCAGCAAGAAAATTAGGATTGTGGCAGTGTATTCACCCTGTGAAGCGACAGATCAAGATCAGATGGACAGATTTTACAACGCACTTAGTGATGTAGTTGTTAGAGTGAAGAATAAGGATAGTGTTTTAGTCATGGGTGATTTCAGTGCCAGGATAGAAGGTTATGAAAAGATTATGGGTAAGTTTGGAGAGGATATGGAGGCCAACAGGAACGGAAAACAACTCTTGGATTTCTATTCCAATATGGTCTTAGTTATAACGAACTCCTTCTTTAAGCATAAGGACATTCACCGCTATACTTGGGAAGGAAGGGGAACCAGATCTGTCATTGACTTTATAATAACGGACCAGGAATTCAGGAAGACAGTCAAGGACACACGTGTTTTCAGGGGGTTCTTTGATGATACTGATCATTATTTAATCTGCAGAGAAACTGGAGAAACATGTGAGGCCAAAAGAGCAGAAAGTCAGGTCCATGTGTAGCAGCATAAGAGTGGAGAAGCTTCAAGACAAGGAAATTGGCCCAAATACATAACAGTAATGTCGGAAAGGTATCAGTGATTTACAGTCAATGGAAGAGGAATGGTCGAGGTACAGGAACACACTACTACACTAGAGAATGTCTAGGAACAGTAGTGTGTAAGGCAGGAAGAAACAGACAGCTCGATGGAATGAAATAGTCAAGGCAGACTGTAAAAAGAAAAAGAAGGCATATCAAAAATGGCTCCGTACTAGAAATCAGGCAGACAGAGAAAGTTATGTTGAAGAAAGAAACAAAGCCAAACGGATAATTGCAAACTCAGAAATCATGGGAAGACTTTGTAAATAAGCTAGAAACTCCGGGTCAAGCCGCGAGAAAGCCATTTTGGAGCGAAATTAGCAATCTTCGAAAGGGAGGGAAGAAGGAATGAACAAGTGATTTGGACAGGTCAGGAGATCTGCAAGCCAACCAGTCCTGTGGATGCCGTGAGCAGACGGAGGTAATATTTTGAAGAATTGCTCAATGTTGGTGAAACGTTAAATGATGTGTCAGATTTTCAGGTAGAATGGGATAGGAACAACGATGGAGACAGGATCTCGTTTAAGAAAGTGGAAAAAATGGTCCGTAGATTACAGTGCAATAAAGCGGCTGGGGTGGATGAAATTAAGCTGAAACTCGTCAAATACGGTGGAATATTAGGTCTCAAATGGTTACACAGGATAATTGAGAAGGCGTGAGAATCGGGACAGGTTCCGTCTGACTGGACGAAAGCAGTAATCACGCCAATTTTCAAACATGGAAACAGAAAAGATTGTAACAACTATCGAGGTATCTCTTCAATTAGCGTTGTAGGCAAAATATTATCAGGTATTGTTGAAAGGAGAGTGCGATTACTAATAAAGGGCAAGTTAGATGACAATCAGTGTGGGTTTAGGCCTCTTAGAGGCTGTCAAGACAAGATCTTTAGCTTACGGCAGGTACTGGAAAAGTGCTATGAGTGAAACAGGGAATTGTACTTAGGTTTCATAGATCTAGAAAAGGCTTATGACCGTGTTCCTAGGAAGAAGCTACTGTCAGTTCTACAAGATTATAGTATAGGAGGCAAACTTCTGCAGGCAATTAAAATGCTTTACCTAGACTGTCAGGCAGCAGTTAGAGTAGTTGATAAATTAAGCTCATGGTTCGGTGTAGTTTCAGGGCTGTAACCTGTTACCACTGTTGTTCAGACTATTCATGGATCATATGTTGAAAACAGTTGACTCGCAGGGCGGGATTAAAATAGGTGAAAACAAAATAAACAGTCTCGCATATGCGAATGACTTAGTTGTAATGGCAGATTCGGTTGAAAGGTTGCAAACTAATATTTCAGAGCTTGATCAGAGGTGCAAGGATTATGATATGAAGATCAGCATCTCCAAAACGAAAGTAATGTCTGTGGGAAAGAGATTTAAACAGATTGAGTGCTAAATAGGAGGAACAAAGTTAGAACAGGTAGACAGTTTCAAGAACCTGGGATTTATTTTCTCACAGGATGGCAACATAGTGAAAGAAATGGAATCGAGGTGCAGCAAAGTTAATGAAGTGAGTGCTCATCTAAGATCTATTCTCTTCTGCAAGAAGTAAGTAAGTACCAAGACTAAGATAGCAGTGCACCGCTCTATCATTCGACCAACTTTGTTGTATGGGAGTGAAAGTTGGATGGATACAGGTTTCATTATTCATAAGGTAGAGATTACAGATATGAAAGTAGCAAGAATGATAGCAGGTACTGATAGATGGGAACAATGGCAGGAGGGTGTCCATAATGAGGAAATCAAAGAAAAACTGGGAATGAACACCATAGATGAAGCAGTTAGAGCGAACAGACTGAGATCGTGGGGTCATTTTACACGCATGGGAGAAGCAAGATTACCTAAGAGACTCTTGAGCTTGGCAGCGGAGTCGAGGTAGACCAAGAAGAAAGAGTACTTAGATTCGGTGCAAAATGATTTTGAAGTAAAAGTCATAACATCAGACGAGGCATCAATGTTAGCATTGAATGGGGGATCATGGAGGAATTTTATTAGAGGTACTACGCTCCAGACGGAACGCTGAAAGGCATAATAAGTCTCTAAAGATGTTGAAGACGATGATGATGTTGAAGGAACATTATGTAAAATTTTATTCCAATCGGCTGAATGGTATAGCAGTGCATAAAATACGAATCCAATCCAAAATGTCGATGCCTATACAAAATTAGCATTTCGATTGTTTCAGGTATTTCAGTCCCACATACTGGGTGGGACACACAAACACACCGATCCAGCAGTTAGCAAGTTTGGTAACATACACAAGTTTCAGTAGGTAGCAGGGGAATGATTTTTACGATTTTATTCTTTTTTTCATATAATTTTCCAATTTTTTCCCCATAAGATCCTTTTTCAAACTTCAACTGCTGCATTGGTCCAAGTGTTCTAGACTTTTGCACTTAGCGAAACATTCTCCTTTTTTCCCTATAGACTCAGCACATAAATCAGACACACCCCAGTCAAAATGGGCCACTCAGCGAACGTAGCCACTGGGCGATGCAAATTGACTTACTGTAGAGCAGAAGTTCACACTACAGTTATCTCTTCCCAATGACGACCAGTCTTGAGAGAGAACGCAAAAATAAAATCATAGAAGAAATTAGCTATGGGTTATTTATGTTAAAAACACTCTAGATCGCAGAATAGTATTATGTCGGTTTCGACCTCGTTTTAGGGCACCTTCAGAAACATCTATACAGCCTGCAAGGATAGAAAGAACTAAGTTACATGAAAGTCTAAACAGTTTTAGTACTGCAAGAGAAAATGCTGTGGCATTTAGCCATGTGGCTGGTGCTGGCTACTGCAGGACTGCCGTGCTGCACTCTGTAGCTGCAGGTTGGTCACTGCTGACACTAGTTAAACAGCGTGTACATTTCGCGCCACCTTTGAATTATGTCAGCAGCAGCCAATGGGAAAATGCTGTACGAACTGCGAGTTACCAGTGTTTTATATATATATATATATATATATATATATATATATATATATATATATATATATATATATATATATATATATATATATATGGTGTTTCACTAAGTGTGTTTGCCTCTGTAACTTATAAAATAATAGGTGACGGGAAATTTTAATGCGGTAGGTCAACACAAGAAATGTTACATTTTCTACGGAGCTTTGAACATATTTATCATTTTCCAAAGAGTTACAGCACACAGATATAATTTTTTAAATGGAACAACAAGTTTTTCTATCGTGCATTGGAATCGTTGAAACCAGCTGCGTCCAAATAAATTTAAACTACATTCCTATCACTGTTAGTTTGCGAGCTACAACTCTTCAAAGTTTCAGCGGCAGATACCACACGCTGTACATAATACATGGCTGTGTGGTGCGTGATGGATGTTATGGCGGTGGGAAGTTGATTTACATGAGATGTTCAAATGTGTGTCCATGTTACTCAATGCATAATGCAATGCGCCGTCGAAAGGATCTGTGGACGAGATGTAACATCGCCGGTGTGATGGAGCGACATGCGTCCTCGATGCGCCGTTTTAGATCATCTGGGGATGTGGTCTCAGTGACATAAACACGATCCTTTAGATATCCCCACAAAAAGAAATCTACTGGTGTTAAATCGGGCGAACTTGCGGGCCATGAATGAGGACCATGGCGCCCCAATCATCTTACTGCAAATCTGTTGTTTAGTTCTTCCACAACAGCACGCGCAGAATGGGCTGGGTGACCATCATGCTGCATCCACATATGGACTCTCGTGTGTAGACACACATGTTCAAGGAGACCACCCAAACTGTCGTCTATAAAAGCGCGATATAACTCACCTGTCAGTGTACCTGTAAAGTAGTGTGGACCGATGATTTCATCCCCAAGGATTCTACACCACACGTTAATAGTCCACCTACGTTGACGATCGAGAGGTCGAACCCACCGAGGATTGTCTGCGGCCCAGTAGTGCATGTTATGGCGGTTCACTGCACCATAATTTGTGAACGTGGACTCATCAGAGAACATAACACTTTGTAAAGACTCCAGCGTGAAATTACTCATGGCCCACTCACAGAATGTCACTCTTGCACGGAAATCGTTCCCTTGCAACTCCTGGGTCAGTGACAGACGGTACGGGTGAAACCTGTGGCCGTGTACTATACCTCACACAGATGTGAGACTGACACCAGCGACTGCAGCAACGGCTCGTAAGCTGACATGAGGATCGTGCTGTAGTGCAGCTAAAACAAACACCTCCGTCTCTTCACTTCTTGCAGGTCTTCGTCTGTTACTGCGGCGCATTACCAACCTGCCTGTTTCCCGAAGTCGTTGTTCGGCACGTAAGAACGTAATGGCTGCCGGGGCTCTTCGCCTAGGATATCTCAGGGCATACGCCGTGGCTGCTTCAGTGGTATCGTGTCGGCACTCGCCGAGCATCTGCAACATGTCAACGTACTTGTTGTTCATGTATGCCATCGTCATCCGATGTCAGTAACTGTGGTATATTGAGCCCCGGTTGTTTGTATGGCTCCAACTGTCGGGTATACGGCCGTGTGCGGTGACAGTCGGCAGTCTAACAGCGCATCGAGGAAGCTTCTCGTTCCGTGACACCGGCGAAGTTACAACTCGGCCACACCACATTTAGAAGGCGCATTGCATTATGCGCAGCGTTTGTGGTATCTTCCCCTGAAACTTTGAAGGGTTGTAGCTCCCAAACAAACAGTGATAGGAATGTAGTTTAAATTGATTTGGACGCAGCTGGTTTCAACGAATCCAATGCATGATAGAAAAAACTATTGTTCCATTTAAAAAAAAATCTGTGTGCTGTAACTCTTTGGAAAATGATACAATAAACAAGGGTTATTTTTTTTTTTGTCCAGAGACTGGTTTGATGCAGCTCTCCACAATACCCTATCCTGAGCAAGCCTCTTCATCTCCACATAGCCGGCCGCGGTGACCGAGGGGACTGCGGCGCTCCAGTCACGGTCTGCACGGCCACTACGGTCGGGGGTTCGAATCCCCCTCGGGCATGGATATTTGTGCCGTCCTTAGTATTAGTTAGTTCATAAGTAGTTTGTAAGTTTAGGGACTGATGACCCCGTAGTTAAGTCCCATAAGCTATACAAACATTTGAAACATCTCCACATAAGAACGGCAACCTACATCTGTCTGAATCTGCTTACTGTATCCATCTCTTGGTCTTCCTCTTCGATTTTTACCCCACACACTTCCCTCCAATGCCAAATTTACGATTCCCTGATGTCTAAGAATGTGTCCTACCAAGCGATCCCTTCTTTTAGTCAAGGTATGCCAGAAATTTCTTTTCCCCCCAATTCTGTTCAGTACCTCCTCATTAGTTACGCGATCCACCCACCTAATCTTCAGCATTCTTCTGTAGCACCATATTTCAGAAGCCTCAATCCTCTTCCTGTCCGCACTGTTTATCGTCCATGTCTCACTCCCATACAAGGCAACACTCCATACAAATGCCTTCAGAAAGGACTTCCTGAGGCTTAAATCAATATTCGATGTTAACAAATTTCTCTTTTTGAAGAAAGCTTTTCTACCCATTGCCATTCTGCATTTTATATCCTCTGTACTGCGACCATCATTTGTTATTTTACTGCAAAAGTAACAAAACTCATCTACCTCCGTTATTACTTCGTTACCCAATCGAATTCCTTCAGCATCACCTGATTTTCTTACACTGCACTCCATTACCCTAGTTTTGCTCTTGTTAATGTTCATCTTATATGCACCTTTCAGCACACTGTCCATTCCGTTCAATTGCTCTTCCAGGTCCTTTGCTGTATCTGACAGAATTACTATGTCGTCGGCAAAACGCAATGTTTTTAATTCTTCACCCTGAACTTTAATTCCTTCTCCAAATTTCTCCTTGCTTTCCTTTATAGCTTGCTCAATGTACAAATTTAATAACAATGGAGAAAGACTACAACCCTGTCTTACTCCCTTTCCAACCACTGCATCCCTTTCATGCCCTTCAACTCTGACAACCGCTGTCTGGTTTTTGTACAAGTTGTAAATCACCTTACGCACCCTATATTTTACTCCTGCTTGCTTCAGAACTTGAAAGAGTTTATTCCATTCAACATTATCAAAAGCCTTCTCCAAATCTACAAAAGCTAGAATGCCTTTTGCCTTTTCTTAATCTATCTTCTAGGATAAGCCGTAAAGTGAGTATTGCCTCCCGTGTTCCTATATTTCTCCTGAACCCAAACTGATCTTCCCCAAGGTCGGCTTCTACCAGCTTTTCCATCCTTCTGTAAATAATTCGTGTTAATATTTCGCAACCATGACTTATTAAACTGATGGTTCTGTAGTTTTCACACCTGTCTGCACCTGCTTTCTTTGGAATGGGGATTATAAAATTTTTCTTAAAGTCTGAGGGTACTTGGCCTGTCATATCTTACACACCAGGTGAAACAATTTTGTCATGGCTGGTTCTCCCAGAGACTTCAGTAGCTCTGAGGGAATATCATCTACTCCAGGGGCCTTGTTTCGACTTAGGTCTTTCAGGGCTCTGTCAAATTCTTCTCTCAGTACAGTATCTCCTATTTCATCTTCATCAACATCCTCTTCCCTTCCCACAATATTGTCTCGAAGTTCATTTCCTTTGTAGAGCCCCTCTATATACTCTTTCCACCTTTCAGCTTTCCCTTCTTTGCTGAGAACTGGTTTTCCATCAGTGTCCTTGATATTCATAGAGCTGTTTTTCTTATCTCCAAATGTTTCTTTTATTTTCCTGTAGGCTTTATCTATTTTTCCCCTTTATATACATTCTTCTACATCCTTGCATTTGCCTTCTAGCCACTCCTGAATAGCCATTTTGCACTTCCTGTCAATCTCATTTCTTAGTCGTCTGTACTCCATTTTGCCTGTTTCATTTACTGCAATTTTATATTTTCTCCTTTCATCAATTAAATTTAGTATCTCCTGTGGTATCCAAGGTTTTTTTGTAGGTCTTGCCTTCCTACCTATTTTGTCCTCTGCTACTTTCACTATTTCATCTCTCAATTTTACGCATTCCTCCTCTACTGTTTTATTTTCCCCTGTTTCTGTCAATTGTTGCCTAAAGCTCCCTCTGAAATTCTTAAGAAGCTCAGGTTCCTTCAATTTATCCAGGTCCCATCTCCTTATTTTCCTACCTTTTTGTAGTTTCTTCAGTTTCAGCTTACAGTTCATAACCAACAAGTTATGGTCAGAGTCTATGTTCATAGCTCCGCAGAAAGTTTAACATTTCTTGTGTTGACCTACCACATTACAATTTCCCGTCACCTATTATTTTATAAGTTACAGAGGCAAATACACTTAGTGAAATACCCTGTATATAAGAACTAAAAGATATAAATCTCTGCCAGGCACTTAAATGTGATTTGCAGAGTATCCCATGTAGATGTAGTTGTAGAATGAATAAGGAGTTGCTGTACTAATAACAGCGCATAATAAACCTAATGTACAGATCAGTGTCAACTACTAGTAATAGTGTCAACGACGAAATGAATATTTCAGTCATTTTATGTGCTATTACAGTTAAAATACACGATTATACTGTATAATTATTTCTACAGTCATAAGACCAACACTGTAGTATTGATACTGTATCAACATGCCAAGTTTTTGGGCAATGTTACTTACAAACGAGAAAATATATTTTGAAAAAAAAAAATCATATAATTCTGTTCACATGGCCCTACACATTTAATTTAAGTAACATAATGCTTTTTCTTCTCGTGATTTCTGTGTATGTCGAATAAAGAGTTAAGCTCTTTGGTCTCAACACACATGTACGGATGTAGGTGATCAGCAAGTGATCAGCGAGTCGTATCTAGACGTATTAGGGATCCCATATCACCTCGTCTACTGACGACCCACATCACTGCAGAGCCGCCACCAGTTTTAATATTCGCCTTCTGTCTAGCGCGGTCCATGGATTCCTGATGTCGTGGCTTTAACAGTACACTTCCATCCAGTCGATACATTTGAGAACGAGACTCATCACACCAGGTAATATGTTTCCAATCATCATTTTCAGACCACACAACATCAACATAGCCTTCAAAACGCAGAATAAATTGCAACACTCACTGAGACACAATGTAAACATGCTAACAGATAAACACACACCCAGGCATCTACAAAATAGTGTTCAACATCTGCAAAGCCCTATATCTAGGCGAAACAGGAAGAGAATTCAACAAAATACAATGAACATACAAATGCCTACCATACCAATGACTTTAGGAAATCAGCAGTAGCCACCTTCTGCTAAATCACAAACTTGAAAGCAAAAGTACCGATGTCTTTAAAGATTTTTCCATTGTTGACTGTATATTTTATTAAAATGTAAAATTAATAATGTAATTTTGATTGAATACTTTGTTTACATTTGTTAAAATGTAAAAAACTAATAGTGTAGAAAAATAAGTATTAAAGATAAAGGTGATGCATTGAATTAAAATTGTGATTCATCCGAGAATCTAACCCGGAGCTCCACGCTTACTAGGCAGGTGTCTTACCCAACCGACCATTTTTTTTTTTTTTTTTTTTGCCGATGGATAGTTCTGTTTGTTGCGGACGCTGATGATGATTGTTCGTCTTTGTTCGTTGTGTTCTTGGCTCAGACTTTTTTTTTTATTGCAGAGAGCGTTCAGCCCTCTGACCGGGCGCGCTGAGCCACTGCGGTCGGTACCATTAGACCATCGCACCACTAGTGATTAAGGCGCGCCGCGGTCTAAGGCGCCTCGCTGCGGAGCGCGCGGTTGCTCGCCGTCGGAGGTTCGAATCCTCAGTAGGGCATGGGTGTGTGTGTGTGTGTGTGTGTGTGTGTGTGTGTGTGTGTGTGTGTGTGTGTTTTGTCCTTAGGTTAGTTTACCTTAGTTTAAGTAGTTTTTAAGCTACGGACTGATGACCACTCGGTTTGGTCCGATAGATTTACGAACATTTGTACATTTTTTGATTAAGGCACCTCGGAATAGTGTAATTACGACTTCCCTTCACGTCATAAACTCTAATTCGACCTCCGTGTGCCTGTGAAATATTGCCACATTCATATCCCCTTAGCCTAAGGTTAAAGGCAGGAACGTTCCTACATGTCCACTGCCGAGGCGCTATTCCGCTGCATGGCGAGCCTTGGCAGATGTGGCAATATTTCAAAGCAACATAAAAGCTGAATTAGTTTTTGTGACGTGGAAGAAAGTGCTATTATGGTCAAGTGGTAAGACGTCTGCCTAGTAAGCCTGGAGGTCCACGTTCGATTATCGGCAGTATCACAAATTTTAATTTATCTTTAATGTCTTTGACATTTTCGAGACGAAAAACAGTCTCAGGGTTTATAAATTTCTATTTATCATTATAAATAGTACGTCCCTAAATCTGTTTCAACACATGCTATCTACACATGAACATTTTATAGCATATTCACTGTAAATATTGATTTAAGTAGGTTATCTTAGCTTCTAAGGATCTATGGTATAGTGTAAACATCTAACACAAAATGGCAACATGTGTTGTGTATATAACTGTGTTCTTGTACTGTGTGTGCCAGTAACAAGATTATCAACAAAACTGTAAGTAAACACAACAGTATAATAATCCAGAAGCTATAATCACAAAACACACATACTAAAACAGTTATATCTTCCTGAACAAGTTAAAATGTCCAACCATAACCTCACTAGCACCCACAACACAAAATATGAGAAAGTAATTATGAACTTGTAACTGCGAAATGCACCCGATGATAGCAGCTTGCTGCCAAAACGCATCATGCTAATTAAAATATTAGTAAAAAGTCTGGTGTTGTATAAATTATTTTTAAAAATCAGCAGTGTAACGCGTCCAGGAGATTGGTTGGTTGGTTGGTTTGATGTTTTAGGGGGACAAAACTGCGGAGGTCATCAGTCCGCCATTTTACCACAAAGCGTCCAAATAATACTGTTGGCGTAAAAGAGACAGGCACAGTTGAAGTGTAAAGTGGGAGAGGAATCCCACTGAGTCCATAAAACATCTAAAACGACAAGAAACAAAACGAAAGGAGACCATCACACAAGACAACTTATAACAAGGAAGCCGATGGCTGTGGCTGGCCGACAATAAAATTAAAATAGGAAAAGTCAACCACTCGGCAGTACAAGGTAATCTCTAGTTAGAGAGAATGATAAAAAATGCCTGCGCGAATAAAACGTAAAACGGAATCTGCCATTGTAGCATCGTTACCTAAAACTTCTGATAAAATAGCAGGGAGGTTAAAATTTCTTCTGTTCTTGCAGGAGCATTTTCCGACCGGAGATTTGACATTTTACCGGTCTCCCAAAACCCATCTCGACGCAGAGAATACCGCGCTTCCGGGTGCGGCTCCTCTAGGGAGACGCAATTTGATCGTTCTGATCTCTGTGAGTTTACCAGAGTAACTCCAGCGTCCAACTTTTTGTTGTCGGGGTTGCACTCGTGCTCTTCTAATGCTCTATTTTTGGTGTGCGACAGTGTCCCAGAAATAAGTCCAATTGGTCCCAAACCACCGGTTCTGGCCTAGATTTTCGGGAGGTTTTCCTTGGTTGTGAGGTGTATGCCGAAACTGCTAAGCCCCTCCCACTTATTCCCAATTGGGACCTTTTGTTTGTCCCACTATCAGCTCGTCTGATAATCGCCTGAATAGAACCACGAGTTCTTATGGAACGAATCCCAAACAGCCCGCTCTACTTCTCTGAGAGGAGAATTAAAACCATATTCATAGTTTTCTCGATTTGCAGCTCTTAGTATTGCCGTGTAAAACTTTCGTGGTATGAGGTCCGCCTGATATGTAAAACACTATTTTATTTTACACCCAAACTAGTTTCAGCACCTCTGTGCCATTATCAGTGGGTTTGCTATTTATTTGCTATTTATTTAATGCTGTGAAAACAAAATACATTGATTTTACTACTGTACTATGTGAAACTTTAGGCCTAAAAAGTCGTGAGCCTTATTCTGGTTTTACCTTCTTTAACATTCTGTGGCCATGTGGGATTCTACATAGTTACCTACTGGTAGCGTTGTCATCTGCAACAAAAACTGTGTCTTTGAATCTTGTGAGGATTTTAAAAAACGCAACTTATAGTGTGAAAACCTAAGTTTGGTATGCGGGGATATTTCGATCGTCCGCCTACTGTCTTATCACTTACAGTTTCTTTTAGCGTACACTTATTCTTCAGCGTTTTTGTAGATAGCATATGTGTAATACTTATATTTTGCGGACTTTTTTCTACCACGATCATTTCCCACTTTAGAAAATTCGCGTGTGTACACTTTGTTAATATGCCTATATGTTAGTCGACTTTGCTCCAGTGGAATGGCTGTCACTATGAATTTGATAATTGGCTGAATAGAACCGCGACTCATTATGTGCCGGATCTCAAACAGCCCGCTCCATTCCTCAAAGTGGAGAATGAGAAAAATAAAGTTTTTTCCCCTACTATTCACGGTGCTCTAATGAAATAGTCGTACGCGACAATGCCCATCTCATCGCTACCGCTGAGATGCTGTCTCCTAACTCTCGTGCGCCGACTGTAACACCACGTTCAAATCCAGTTACATCTACATACTTACTCCGCAATCCACCGTAACATGCGTGGCGGAGGGTACACTGTACCACTACTGGGCATTTCCTTTTCTATTCCACTCTCAAATGAAACGAGGAAGAAAAGAATGCCTATATGCCGCCGTACGAGCCCTAATTTCTCTTATCTTGTCATTGTGATCACCACGCGAAATGTAAGTAGGTGGCAGCAAGATCGTACTACACTCAGCTTCAAATTCCGGCCCTCTAAATTTACTCAGCAGAAATTCACGAAAATAACGTCGTCTTTCCTCCAGCGATCCTCAATTGAGTTGCCGGAGCATTTCTGTGACACTCGCACATTGGTCGAACCTACCAGTAACAAACCTAGCTGCTCGCCTCTGAACTCTTTCTATGCCTTCCTTTAAACTGATCTGCTGTGAGTCCCAAATAGTTGAGCAATACTCAAGACGTAGTCGTACAAGCGTTTTATTTGCGGCCTCCTTTACAGATGTAGTACTTCTTCCCAAAATTCTCCCAATAAACCGAAGTCGGTCGTCCGCCTTACTCAAACTGCCCTTACATGTTCGTTCCATTTCTTATCGCTCTGCAATGTTACGTCTAGATATTTGAACGACGCGACTGCATCAAGAAGCTCACTACGAATGTTGTATTCGAATATTATGGGACTGTTTTTTCTACTCACCTTACATTTTTCTACATTGAGGGCTAGCTGCCATTCTTCGCACCAACTAGAAATTTTGTCTAAGTCATCCTGTATGCTATTACAGTCAGTTAAAGACGACAACCTCCCATACACCACAGCATCATCAGCAAACAGCCGCAAATTACAACTTACTCTGTCCATCAGATCATTTACATACATAGAAAATAATAGCGGTCCTATCACACTCCCCTGGGGCACGCCTGACGATACACTCGTCTGTGATGTACACTCGCCGTCTAGAACAATGTTATTGCTATTGCTTAGAAATTCTTCCAGCCAGTCACAAACCTGTAAACCTATTCCATAAGCTCGTATCTCCGTTAGCAGTCTGCAGTGTGGCACCGCGTCAAACGCATTATTGGAGAAAAACACAATCCGCCTGTTGCCCTTCATCCATGGCTCGCAAGATTGTGAGAAAAGGGAATGCTGAGTTTCACATGAACGATGTTTCCTGAACCCGTGCTGGTTCGTAGAAACAAGCTTTTCCGTCCCAAGGAAATTTACTATATTCGAACTGAAAATATGCTCCAAATTCTACAGGAAACTGATGTCAACGATATTGGCCTGTAATTGTGTGGGCCAGTTCTCTTTCCTTTCTTATAAACGGGAGACACCTGCGCTTTTTTCCAATCACTAGGAACTTTGCGCTGAATGAAAGATTCGCGATAGTTGCAAGCTAAGTAAGGGGCCAATGCCGCAGAATACTCTTTGTAAAACCGAACTGGTATTCCATCCGGACCAGCAGACTTTTTCGTATTTAGCTCTCTCAGCTGCTTCTGTACACCGGAAATACCTATTACTGTGTCCTCCATTTCGGAATTAGTACGTTGATCAAATGATGGTACATTTGTGGGGTCCTTCTGCGTGAAAGATTTCTTAAAGGTTAAATTTATAACTTCAGCTTTCCGTTTGGTTTCTTATGTTACTGGCCCGGAATGATCAACGAGTGACTGGATAGTGGGCTTTCACCCACTTATCGATTTTACATAGGACCAGAATTTTTTCGGGTTCTCGGAAAGATCTTTTGATAATTATCGATCCTTTTATAGACGCACGAATGTCTACTTACTTTTGCCTGTCATTTGCGTGTTCTTTTTTGAATCGAGAGTGCAACAGCCTTTGCTTTCTCAGCAGCTTTCTAACATTATTATTATACCACAGTGAATCTTTTCCATCCTTAATCGTCTTTACTGGCACATATTTCTCTAACCCTTTATTTACAATGCACTTAAATTTAGTCCACAATTCCTCTACATCCATAGTCCCGGAATTAAATGATGCCCATTCGTTTTCTAAGTGCGATCCTAACATTTGTTTATCGGCTCTTCCCAACACAAACAATCTCCTAGCCTTCTTGATTGGTTTATGAACTTTTCGACACCATCGAAGCTATGACGGTATCATGATCACTAATTCCGGTCTCAACACACACATCGTTAATAAGGTCAGGCCTGTTCGTGGCTATAAGGTCTAAAATATTTCCATTGCGCGTGGGTTGCCGGTTTAACTGCTCAAGACAGGACACCAGGTTCAAATCCACTTAAATCTCGATAGCACAGTAATCGATATAACGCCTGCGTCAGAGATCTGTATGGACTTTTACGTCTGCATTGTCGACCTCTGAGTGTTTACATATCAGTGTATTTGCATACAAAGATGTTCAAATGTTTGTAAATCTATCGGACCAAACTGCGTGGTCATCAGTCCGTAGCTTACAAACTACTTAAACCTAGGTAAACTATCCTAAGGACAACACAGACACCCATGCCCCAGGGAGGACTCGAACCTCCACGGCGAGCAACCGCGCGCTCCGCAGTGAGGCGCTTTAGACCGTTTGGCTACTCCACCGCGGCGTATTTGCATACACACACCTACACCAGTTTCTTCGACTCGTCATTGCCTTTATTCCGCTCGTCTAGAAGTTCGTAACGAAAATGTCCACAGAGTCATTGTCATTGCCTTTATTCCGCTCGTCTGGAAGTTCGTAACGAAAATGTCCAGAGTCTCATTAGGAAACAACGTCTTGATATCTAGAACTGCGTTTTCATTGCTTGTATTGTGTGCAGTACGGTAGAGGAAGCCGTTTCGCAAGAGTGCACGTAATTGTCTTCTCGGTGTCTGTGTCGCTGCAGTCGCGATACCAAAGGCGAGACGCAAAGCCAGCCAGCGCCACGCGAGAAGCAATTACAGCGACTATCTCTGTCTGCGCTGCCCCCCCCCCCCCCTCCCCACCCTCTCCTAGAATCTTCTGTGTTTGTTCGTTAACGACCAACGCCGTCTGTTTCTCCCCTGATCCTCGTTAAAGCTGACAATCCTTACCTCAAGGGTATCCGAAACTTCGCCAAAACGAGGCCACGTTACATACAGTACTAAAGGCACAACAGTCATTATTCTATGAGGAATAACCTCAGCCGAATGTCAAAATGGCAACTAGTCTTGTGTAGTTCGCGAACAAACTAGTTCGGAAGAGCGCTCCACAGGTGAACTACGCGAACTAGTTGGCAGATCCCTCGCCTCTTAGTTCGTCCGCTCCTTTTCCGATGACTGACGGGTAACAGCGAGAATCCACGAAACAATATCTTTCATACATATGTAGTACATTCTGTACTTTTAACTTTCTTTATTATTTTCAGACTGACAATCTTTAGAAAATTACCGGAATACACTGGTAGCATATCGTTCAGTGTTTCATCATTGTATAAATTTTCGCTAGTTTGAATGATGTATTACGTGAAAAGTTTTAATACATTCATCATGGTTTCATTAATTCAGACTAATAAAAATAAACTCTTGTTGCTCTGCATAACTGATCGGAATTTTAGAGGAATACCAAAACAATAATGAGGTAGCAGATCAGCTGTTGGTCCACCGCTACACAAGAGCATCCTACTAGAATCAGGACGAAAAGCGTTTAAGCACTGCAAGCTCCAAATATATCTCACTTGCGCATGCCCAAAAATGCCTGATTTCTCGCGCTTGAAAGTAGCTTTCTGCCAACTGCTTAAACGAACCTATAGGCACTATATTAAACTTGATTGTAACGATTTATTCCGTATATTTTAGTCTACTTGGTGCAAGTTTTCATCGCTGATGGTGTTGGCATTTAACAAATTCTATCTAAGCAAGCGAGAACCATTATTTACGGGCTATAAGAAGCTCAAAGCACGTATATATGCCAACTTCAATGCTGGCCTGAAACGGCTAAGGAGCTGTTCAGACACGCGCGACCCGCCATCGTTAGTGAGTTCAACTATAGTAGCAGCATCTCTGATACCAGATAGGTGAAAGAAGTTGATTCGCTCTAAATGGGACAGCTTCCTTTTCTGGACTACCTCCCTACTTTACATACCATCAGAAAGAATGGATTACCTGAATACTGTAGTCGCCCGTCACTCAACCACACAGGAACGTTTCCGCGCCGCTAGTCCCATTCTAAAAATAACAGGGTTGTTTGTCCTCTGTCAACAATGCGAAGAGATTTTTGCGGCGCTGTTTTTCCTATTTCGTTTTCGAAAACTGCCTCGGTTCGAGAAAATACACGTAAGATGTTTGTTTTCGTTTTCTCTTTGGCTTCAGACCTCCACGGCGTGGGTAGTTCAGATATGGTAACAGCCAATAGAGACTGCGTGTTGTTGGATGCACGTGGAGTTGTTGACATACAAAGAGTGTGTGTGTGTGTATGTGTGTGTGTGTGTGTGTGTGTGTGTGTATGTGGTGGGGTGGGGTGTTTTGCCGTGAGTGGGCGCGAGGGGCGAAGGAGGGAAGGCTTAGGTAGCAGCAGGACGCAGAAAGGGTTGTAATGAAATAGCCTGGTTGGGACATATAGATATGTTTTTCACCAAAATTACCCTTAATATGCGATTTCCATCCATGTTTATCTCGACAAGTTAGGCATTAATTTATGAAACTTACGTTGCTATTTTGTTAAGGGCGGAGGTTATTTTCTAGCAACGTGCTTTAGATCAAGAAAATCTTTTGATTCGGGTTTAAGCCCGCCTCGGGCTATCGCGATTTATGAATTCGAAATATTTAAACATTTCGTAGGTTTCAGGGCGTTGAAATAAATCCAATGGCAAAGATGAAAATTTGTGTTGGATCGGGATTCGAATCCGGATATACCGCTTTGGGCCAGCAGTCGCCTTAACCAGTTAGGCTATCCAGGCAAGCTGCCCTTCCAACCCAAATTCTCACCTTGTAGCACACTACGATTGCAGTGTTCCCTGCCCATTCGATTCGTTTTACCGTGATTTCCTTAAATCACACCAAGCAGATGTTATCTTCCGCATCCTTATCCACACCATCCCAGCGTAAGCCCCGTTTCTAACGATCACGCTATCGATAGGATGTGAAACTCTAATCTTCCTTCTTCAATTTTATTTTCACTGCCGCTTATTGTGTAAACACTGTCTCTGTATTGTCCCAAAGGATGATCAATTTAACTGTACAAACACTGTAGAAATTCGCTGAGTAGTTTTAGAGGTACATTATGTAAAACGAGACCCAAAACAATTAAGTACACTAGCCTACAAAAAATTTGTTTTTGTTACAAAAATAAAAATCCTGTTTCTGAGAGTTAAGGAAGGAAGGAATCTTAAGGTTCAACGTCCCATTGACAGCGTGGTCATTAGAGACGGAGCTATCGCTCGGATTTTCGGGGTAGAATGTCAAAGGAAATCGGCCGTGCCCTTTGAAAGGAACCATCCCGCGATTTGCCTGGAGTGATTGAAGTAAATCACGGAAAACCTAAATCTGTATGGCCGGAGGTGGATTTGAACCACCATCCTCCCGAATGCTAGTCCAGTGTCTTACCACTGTGCCACTTCGCTCTGTTTTCTGAGAGTTAATTTACCTCCAAATATAGATTTGATTTCAGAATTTCTGTATCGTCTTCATTTTCCATGTGGTACTGGTTTCTGTAAATGTTGATGTCAGTTACTGTGCGGTTAACTACACAAGCAGTTGGGTTCAAATAGGGTAATAAGCAGGTACTGCACTGCAGCAACAACGTGACTTACCCGAAGTTAAGGCAGAGAGACCCATAAGAGTTTGGAAGCAGGACGAACACAGAGGGGCCGGCCGCGATGGCCGAGGGGACTAAGGCGCTCCAGTCACGGTCTGCACGGTCACTACGGTCGGGGGTTCGAATCCCCCCTCGGGCATGGATATTTGTGCCGTCCTAGTTCGTAAGTAGTTCATAAGTAGTTTGTAAGTTTAGGGACTGATGACCCCGTAGTTAAGTCCCATAGACTATACAAACATTTGAACATTTGACACAGCGGGAAGTGGCTGCCTCTATTATAGAGTCCCGAAGTGTAGTTTCCAGGACCTGGACGTCATTTCAGACAACAGGAATCGTTAAAAGAAAGCAAGGCCAAGATCGTCCACTTTGACTTTGCAGCAAGAGATGACCATTATTTCCGGTTAACAGTTGTTCGACACAGGAGGGTGAATGCAACTGTTTGTAAATCTAAGGGACTCTACTGTCACTGTTATCAGTCCGCAGGCTTACAAACTAATTAAGCTAACTAATGCAAAGGACTACATACGCACACCCATGCCCGATGGAGGACTCGAATCTCTGAGGCTCTGACAGCGAAGAACCACGCGCTCAGCAGCAAGGCGAGCTTACATGGGGTTTCGCGGGTAAATTGAGACTACAGAGGCGCTTTAGTGCACCAAAGATCTAATAGACAGCGCTGCTGCGTAATAAGTATGGTGTAGTACAGCAAGGAACCCTACGTCTGTGACAATTAAGTGACGCAATCTTGAGAATACCAAAAAAAAATTGAACATAGTGTTACTGATTTCGAGTTAGTTTACGTTTTAGGAGGCGATCCACTTATAATATTGTAAAAAGATATAAAATAGCCAAGATCGCTTATCATCAATTTTTATTAACGACGACCGGTTTCGCTGAACTATATCAGCATATTTTATTTGACCTGATGATGCTGACATAGTTCAGCGAAACCGGTCGTCGTTAATAAAAATTGATGATCAGTGATCTTGGCTATTTTATATCTTTTTACAAAATTACTGATTTCGCTTTGTGCACTACATACTTAGTAGCTTTTCTTTGCTTCTTCTGCACGTTTCATCTATGTTTAAAACTGACTGAGGTCTGGACCCCTAAAAAGCCATTTGCACGGGCATATAAGCTAGTATTTAAATAACTGTTGTTCCTGTCGTCGGTGGATCATGAGCAGTTCATTTTAATGTCTTATTTTATTGCCGCCATTAATATATTATATTGTACGTTACTAGTTAAGATATCAATCAGTATCACTCTTGTATCGTTAGGGATCCTTATTGTATAAGTTTTAGTTATCAACAACCGGGTTCCAGTTATTCAAACGTTTGTAGAGCTTATGGGACTTAACTTCGGAGTCATCAGTCCCTAAACTTACAAACTACTTATGAGCTACCTTATACTAAAAACAACACAAACATCCATGCCCGAGGGGGGATTCGAACCCCCGACCGTAGTGGCCGTGCAGAACGTGACTGAAGCGCCGCAGACCGCTCAGCCACTGCGGTCCGCGTTCCAGTTATTAAGATCGTAATAGTACAATTACGACCACTCCAATTAGGAGTATGACGGACGGTACCATTAGGATATAGTTCACGATACCGCTGCTTGCCTGCCTGCCGGCAGTTCAACTGCTACGGTGGCCGTTGGACGGCTGAAGCGGGCGGTTCGGTAAGTTGCATTCCTACATAGGGCTTACATTTTTAGTTCGGTATGGTTAGTTGCGCGGAATGTACAGCCACTTTTCTGTTCTTATTAATGCCGATTTTTTTATCTTTTAGATGTTCCGCTCTTTAATTATGGGACTTATTGTTTTACTTCCAGACGCTGGCTTGAAACTGGCTATGTCGCGCCCAAGTTGCCTACAGTACCTCACGGCTTGTTGCATGTACCAGAGGCCCACTGTTTTAATCTGTTGCTACATGCAACAGGTTGACGAACTCATTAACGAGGTGACCACACGAGTATAAGATTTTAGAATTTCTTTATAGTTACGGTATGTGAAGTTCAGAACTTAAATAACAATCAGCCAAAGCCGTTCGACGCAACTGTCAAAAAATGTCGAGAAAATATACTTTTAAGTTTTACAAGTACACGTAAGTACCAATAATTAAAACAATTGTAGCGTTGTCCATGTAGCTCAGGTAGTAGCGTTCTGGTCTCACAACCTCGATGGTTAGAGTCCTTCTGTGAGGGACCTGTTTTTGCATTTTCGAATCCAGTTATATAAAACATTTTGGGATCTCTGCTTTCACGTGTTGTCAGTTTTTGTTGATGTGTGTGTAGACGAGCTGAACATCTTGTCAGCTATAATAATAATTTGGTGTGGCTCATTGGCCTGGTGCAAGTCTTTCAATTGGACACCACATCAACGACTTGCATGTTCCTAGCCTGCCCCAGTTAGCCAGCCGGGGAAAGGGGACCTACAGCTTAACGTGGAATCCGAATCACATATCTTTTCTGGCGACTCCTCACATTGTTGAGAGGTGAAGGATGGGTTAAACTGGGAATAAAAAAAATCTAAGGTCCGACCGGCTTTCGAACCCGCGACCTCTCGGTTTCTAAGACCACCAGGCCCGTCGTCTTGACAGCTAAAACGATGGCTGAGTAGGTTAGCTGCTTGGAAAACCTTTAGTAACTATGGAGATTACTACCCAAAAACAGTCGTAGTTCTTCACAAACTGAGCAATCACAGACTATCGTCTCTAGCTAGTGAAGCCTATATTGTAACAAATGTAACATGTTATTTAATTGAATCCATCATTATTAACGATCTTTTATAAGATATAGAAAATTACGAATATATAAAAGCACGTACAATACGTAAAAATTGAGACAAGATATTAAAATTGTGTAAGTATTCGAACACAACGAAAAAAAATCTGTTATGGAAGGATTGGAACCACCAACCCTATGCTTGTAAGACTACAACGCTACCACGCGAGTACACCAACATAAGCTTCAACTGATTTTATTATTGGTACTTTCGGGTACTTGCAAAACTTCAAAGTCGATTTTCTCGATAATTTTTTAGAGTTACTAGAATGGCTCTGGCTGACTGTTATTCAGGTTCTAAACTTCACGTACCATAAGTATAGAAAAAATAATTCTAAAATCCGATACCCATGTGGTCCCTTGTAAGTACGTACACTACCTTTGTAGTGAATCATTTTAGTTAGTAAAGATGAAGGTCGGCTATTTTATTGCATTACAGACATCACTATTTTTATTGTAATTTGTAGATGCACCTGGTGAGACATAGGTCTAAAAATTCTGATAGTGCAAAGAAATAATGTTGTTATGGTCTTCACTCCGGAGACTGGTTTGATGCAGCTCTCCACCCTACTCTATCCTGAGCAAGCCTCTTTCTCTCCTCATAAGAACGGCAACCCACATCCATTTGAATCTGCTTACTATATGCGTCTCTTGATCTCCCTCTGCGAAAAAAGGAATAAAAAGCAGTGAAGCGAAAATTGACAATCGACCTACAATAATCATCCGAGAGTTTAGAGGAGGGATCGATATATTCTGGGCAGTCAGTTCTAGAGCCCACTGTCGGTGTTGAAAAGCCTGGAGATGACGATGCTACCTGCCTTTTGTGTGAGGAGTTATATTCCCAAGACACTAAAGGACAGCTATGGATGCAGTGCCTAATGTACGAGATGTGAGCACATAACCTGTGTGGTGGTTGTGAAACGTAACATTATATTTGTGATTTCTGCCAACCCTAAATGAACAACTTATGATAAACATGTCCCATTATAAAGGGTTTCCTGTTTTCCAATTACTCTAAAAATCTACAGGAAATAATATTGACTTTTTTGTGTGTTTATAAAGTAGTCCATATTACCACCACATTTAAATTTTTTCACAATATGTCAATTTTGTAAACATGTTTCCATATTGAAGTTGAAAAATGATTTAAACTAAAACAATTTATGTATGCCGATGACACTGCAGTTGCAGCACAAGGTACGAATTTTATGGATGTAGAGGAGAAATTATCCAGTACTTTGGAATCCCTCTCCCAGTATTATGAGGCAAACCACCTACGGCCGAACCCTTCCAAGACGCAGGTCTGTGCTTTCCATTTAAAGAACGCGGAGGCAAATAGGGAATTGAATGTTACATGGAGAGGTGAACGACTCGCGCATTGCCCGACGCCCAAATATCTCGGTGTCACACTGGATCGCACACTGACCTATAAACATCATTGCAATGCCACAAGGGAGAAAGTCTCAGCGAGAAACAATATCATCAGGAAATTAACTAACGGATCCTGGGGTGCAAACCCAAAAGTTCTGAGAACCTCAGCCCTTGCGCTTAGTGTATCAGCTGCGGAATACGCCGCTCCAGTATGGAGTTCGTCAACACACGCGAGAAAAGTTGACCTCGCGGTGAATGAAATGGCACGGATTGTGACTGGGTGCCTGAAACCAACACCAGTACACAAGATGCCCTTAATTATGGGGATCGCAACGCCCAACATACGACGTGACATTGCTGCCGAAGCTGAAAAAACGAAGCAAGAAAAGGACATGCGTCACCCTCTATATGGACACCAGCCTGCTGACCGACGGCTTCGTTCGATTAAGAGCTTCCTGTCACGTACCCGAGCACTGGAAGAGTCGGCCGCAGAGAACCGTATTGCTAGGTGGGAAATGGATTTGAGAAGCCCCTATAAAGCAGCAAAAGAAGAACTGGCACCTGGTGGAGACCTGCCATACACAATCTGGAGAACCCTGAACCGTATGAGGGTAAAAGTGCCAAAGTGCAAGACAAACATGCAGCGATGGGGCTTCCTAAAAGGTAATGAGAACACTCTGTGTCTTTGTGGTGCTGTACAGGATCCTCAACACCTGCTTATCTGTCCATATTTAGAAAAGCCCTTTACAATGGAAGACTTATGGGAGGCTAACGACAAAGCCATAACGGCTGCTAATTTCTGGAAGTTAGAAGTCTAGTTCCGAACACGAAAAGTAAGTAACTAAACATTTGTGTTTGGCTTTTTTATAACATTATAAAGATTATTTTTTGAGGTTTTCAGCAAATTTCACTGACAATTTTGGAATTTATGGTTCAAAAATAAAGTGGTAGCCCATAATATCACCTTTTCCTCTAAAGATTATGGTGTCACATTTCGCAGAGGTGCATGCAAGAATAAGATGCTGCTTACGTATAAAATCGGCCAGTTGCATGATAAACACAGCGAGGCTCTTGCACCGTGAATGGACAAGAGACTGTGAAGGGCAGAGAGAGAGAGAGAGTGGGGGCAGGATTTATGACGTATGACCGAGCCTCATACATATTTAGCAACTGCGAGGCATTACCGGACACCGCTAGGCGCTGTGCTTACGCAGCAGACAGGGCGAACTGTGGCGGCGCCACCGACCCTCCAGCCACACAGCGGCCGCGAGGTCTCGTGAGGCGGGCGGAAGCGATCCATCACTGGCCGGGAACTGACCCACCGCCACACCGCAGCCTGCCCCACAACAGGCCTAGCAAATGGGCCGAGGCAGCGCAGAGGAGACACACATACGTACTGTAAACAGACCGGGGCGCGTGGCCAGCGGTGGGCAAAAACGGGGCACTCGCTCACTGTCGCTGCCTACGTATCAATCGACGTGCTTCCATGTTGTAATGGAATAGGGACTGCGGTGGCTGGTCCATTTTTAATTCCAAACTAGATGACCCGGTGAACTACGTATCACAGTGGCGTAACTAGGACTTGGCTTAGGGGGGGGGGGGGATAGATCTGCTTTATGAGCAATATTTTAGTCATTTTCCAGACAGACTACCATCTACCACTCCCGTTGAAGATTAATTCACTCCAATCCAATGAAAGCTTATAGTAAAACACCCCGAGTTTCCAATCTTTACCTTTACAAGATTACTGTTATACAATTTTTTTTTTTTTATTTTTTTTTTTTTTTTTTTTTTTTTTTTTTTGTTTCTTGGGGATTCTATCCACCTCATCCCCCCCACAGTTACGCCACTGTCGTATCACTTACCTCTTAATATAAATGATACTAATTTGAATCATTTGTATTTTAGACCATGTAGCTTTATAAAGGCATTTGCTTTGAACGTCAAATGTGCAAAATTTTCGTACAAATGATATTGATATCCCAAAGAAAAGAGATTGTAGCGTTACATTGAATACTTTTTTATTACAATTATATCGGCGACGCTTGTCGCTAGCATCCGTTCTCTCTGGCAATAAACGTCTGACTATTTTGTTTCACGAGATACTTTCAGTTTTTTTTAATGAGCTGGAGAGAAAACGGGATCGCTTTTCATCTTTAGTTTATCTGCCGTTGTATTGAGCGGACGTCTCTCTCTCGAGCTCTACACATTGAAATGTAAGTGCCAGCTGTTATCTCTTCTAATTGTAATAAATTCAACAACTTCATTTGAAATCTCTAACTTATTTAAAATGAAAATTTTCACCACCGATAATTTAGTAACTTTCAACATCAATAGTAATTGAAATTAAACACGGTTCTGAGACTTTAGTATTCACAGATCATGCAACCAAGCATCAATCTATATCTATAAATGTGAATGTCTGTTCGGTGTACGTTTATCACGTCTGAACCACGAGACATAAAGAGCTAAAAATTTGTACAGTTACTAATGTCTACCCGGGGAAGGCCTTAGGCATCGTTTTATGGCGATCGGATAGCTATATATGAATATCTGTTCGGTGCATGCTTATCACGTCCGAACGACAAGACGCAGAGACCTAAAATTATATTTACCCTTTGAAAATGGTTTTATTGGTTGCATTGTTGCTTGAGGGGATTGATAATGATAAAAGGGTGGAGTATATTGGGATGGAAAGTTATCGGTGTATATAAAATTCTACGTGTGTGTGTTATTAATATTTCGCTCTGCAGCGAAAACTACAGAACGCAAACAAATGGTCTGTGTGTAATTGTTGTCCGAAGTCTCCCGTTGTACACCATAGCAGTGCCATGCCGATAGCTATAAGGGGATGGAAGATATGGTGGTTGAAAGTCGTCAAATGATTTTTTTAAAATCGGACTGAAGGCCAGCGATAACGTTTGCAACTCTATAGCAAGGAGGTTACATACAGCGAAACGTGATCCCACAGACCATATCTTTGGTCTATGCGTGCAACAACGCATTTATTTAGTTATTCTAGTACCAAGTCAGCTTTGGGTGCCCACCGAAAGAAACAGGTCATTTGATTACAGATGTAGCCATACATTCTACACCGAGGAGAAAACGGAAATGTATTAAATATTTGAGGAACTTACAATGTTCAGGGCTTTAAAGAATGATCCCGAAAATATTCTTAACTGTCAAACAGAATTAAACCACGGTAACCTACTGGCTAATTTTGATTTTCTAAAGAATGATATAACGTAACTTTTCTATGGTTTTACCGAGTAACTTATTTTTATGCATATAATTTTAGCCCTGTTGGACCTTGAAATGGAAAACTGCTAAGTGTGAATTCTAGTAGTTATGTATTATACTACCCTAATGGACGGCTAGTCCCCACAATTTAAAGCAGGCGCTAGTCTGACGGCGGCAACAACAACAACAACGCCTCCTCCCCTAGCTATCTCCTCTGGAGGTAAAGTGCCAGTGCTCTAGCAGATTTTAATCTTCTTTTATCCCCTCACGAGGCTTTCATGCTGAATACCGTTCTTAGTGTTTTATAGCAGAGGTAGGCCAATGGCTGATGAAAATTTACTGTTTTAAGTATGGGATTTTATTCGGTTTTTAATACACGTTGAAGGAACTCCAGTTTTTGAAAAAAAGGATTTTATAGATGGTTTTTATAGACAAGTGGGTTACAACACAAGAATAATAATGGGGATCAATCATCAGCTAGTTTAGAGTCAAAGTAACATATGGTTAAGATTCAAATGTTCAAATGTTTGTCAAGCTTATGGGACTTAACTACGGGGTCATCAGTCCCTAAACTTACAAACTACTTATGAACTACTTACGAACTAGGACGGCACAAATATCCATGCCCGAGGGGGGATTCGAACCCCCGACCGTAGTGGCCGTGCTGACCGTGACTGGAGCGCCTCAGTCACCTCGGCCACCGCGGCCGGCTATGGTTAAGATCTGAATGAAATAAGCACCTGATGATACAAATTTAATTTGTGAAACCGGTCGAGAGTTCTTAGTAATGAATTTTTAACAGTCGCAGCGGTGTGATTATATAACTGAAATTTAATCTCGTACACCGTCATATTTTCTGTTTCCTTCTTTTTTTTCCCCAGGTAATAATTCTTGCAGCCACAACTCCCTACGGTTGGACTCCGCACCGCGCGACTGCCGCCACTGCCGGCGCCTCTACCCAACGCCACCTACATACATGCGAGGCCAACGAGAAAGACAAGCCGCGATGCGCCTGCCAAATCACGTAAGCGAGGAAGGCCTGAGCTGAGTGGCTGGCCGCTATGAGGCAGTGGGCTATGCCCCAGCGGCCGGCCAATCAGCTCAGGCCTACCTTGCTTACATGATTTGAGAGTCGCGCCACGGCCTGTCTTTCTCGTTGGCCTCAGATACAAGGACTGTATGCTGCCTGCCAAGAGTAGTCATAACACAAGCAAACTACTTGTCTTATGTAGCGGTGTGCTGAGTTTGAGAATAAGTGCACGTTTCACAGTGACTCTGTGCAGGTTTTTAGTGGTGTGATACAAAATGCCTAACATGAATCTTTCGATTCCAGTATCGGTAGGATATCTTACTAATAGTTCATAAATATCTTATACCAAGACAAATTAGTCTGTGAATCAGAAACAGTCTGTGCAAGATGCATGTATTCCCAAACTGAGTCCAACGCTACGTAAGACAAATTGTTTGCTTGTGTTATGACTACTATTGGGAGGCAGCGCAGAGGCCGTGTATCTACACTCCGTTTACTGAAACGAGAGACGGACTGTACTCACAGCGAGACGCGTGACCAGGGGTGGACAAAACAGGGCCGCTCGCTCAATGTCGCCGCATCCGTGTCAGGTGTAAAGCGTTTGTGTGTGTTATGAGGGGTGATATTAGAGGCTGGCTACATCTTACAGGACCAGTTGCTGAATACCAGCTTAAGTATTACGCTTTCACATTCTATCTCTTTTTCTCTTTCTCGTCTGTATTGCGAAGTGTAAACTCATTATCTCATTCTATATTTTGAATCCACGTAAGAAGCCATCAAAGACGAAATCATTAAGTTCTTAATGTATATAAACCGGAGCTTTTGTGTCCAGAACAATAAATGACAGATATTTTTTTTATAAAAAGAGCTGCATCTACGGGTATTGGTCGTTCCTCAGTTTTTCGTACGGTAATTGATTACAAGGCCACACACTCATTGACGTCTCCACAAAAAAGTCACGACAGAGGCTTACAGGAAATGTTGATAACTTTCACAGATTTGTGATATGAACGAAAGTACATTATCTGTTGTTTTATTAACATAGTTCTTACTGCCGTAAACAAAAATGCAGATTTGGGCAATTTTCAGAGATTATATGAATTATTAAAGGAAATGAATTTTGAATATCTGTGGCGTCTAATATCACTGCTATATAGCAAAACATACCACCGCTTTACACATGATAGATTTTAATTCCAAATTATTAACTTATCCACCAACCGCCGTAAACTTTATGTTCTTTTATTTAACGACCGGTTTCGGTATTGCATTAATATCTTCAGGCCCTATACAAATTAAGTTGCAAATCAGTGTTGTGTCCATAACATCATGCTGTACGTATGTCACACAGTGTATAAAGAAGAATTAAGGAGAATTAATTTAATACCGGAACAAGTCGTTAAATAAAACAACATAAACTTTACGGCTGTTGGTGGGTGAGTTAATATATATATATATATATATATATATATATATATATATATAATATAGTGAGGACAGTTTACTACTCACCGCAAAGACGTGGCGACGAGCTGCGACAGGCACATACAAAAGACACACACATACAACACATTCAGCTATCGGCCATGGCCTTCTTCAGAAATAGAGCACTCACGCAATCACACAGGCACACAACACAGTCATACAACCATCACCTCCGACTGCCACACTTCGAATCACGCTCTGCAGCGAATCGGGGACGGGAGGGGAGGGGAGGGGGAGGGGATAGAAAGGTTACGTCACGGTGGTGGGGATGGGTTAGATGGGAATAACGAGATGCAGCTTAGGAATGGAGTGGGGAGGCGGGTGAGGGGAGAAAATAAAATAAAATAAAGTAAAATAATATAATTTAAAATAATTCATGTACACTGCAAGTGCACAAGACCACACACACACATACACACACACACACACACACACACACACACACATATACACACACACGATCACACATTCACACACCACTCAAATCAGGCGAGGTTTGGGATACAGAGGTAGGAACTGTAAGGTATGGAAAATATATATATATATATACATATACATATATATATATACATACACATATATATATATATATATATATATATATATATATATATATATATATATATATATACACATACACACATACATACACACATATATATACATACATATATATATATATATATACACATATATACATACATACATATATACACATACATACACATACACACATATATATATATAGGGAAGTTATCGTAGGTTGAGGCCTGGTTGATTTCGAGATCGGAGAATGTATTGTAGGGATAACTCCCATCTGTGCAGTTCAGAAAAGCTGGTGGTGGATGGGAGGATCCAGATGGCCCGGGTTGTGAAGCAGCCATTGAAATCAAGCATGTGCTCCGCTGCATGCTGTGCCACAGGGTGGTCCACCTTTTTTTTGGCCACAGTTTGGCGGTGGCCATTCATCCTAATGGACAGCTGGTTGGTGGTCATGCCAATATAGAAAGCTGTACAGTGCTTGCAGCACAGTTGGTAAATTACGTGGCTGCTTTCACAAGTGGCCCGGCCTCTGATAGGGTAGGATAAGCCTGTGACAGGACTGGAATAGGAAGTGCTGGGTGGGTGGATTGGACAGGTCTTGCAGCGGGGTCTTCCACAAGGATATGATCCCTGTGGCAGTGAGCTGGGTTTCGGGGTGGCATAAGGATGAACTAGGATGTTGTGAAGGTTGGGAGGGCGACGGAACACCACTTTAGGAGGGGTGGGAAGGATCTTGGGCAGGATGTCTCTCATTTCAGGGCATGAGGATAGAAAATCAAAACCTTGGCGAAGGATGGAATTTAGTTGTTCGAGACCAGGGTAGTACTGGGTGACAAGGGGAGCGCTCTTTTGTGGATGGTTACTAGTGTTAGGAAGAGGATTTGGGGTGTGTGAGGATATGGCACGGGAGATTTGTTTGCGGACTAGGTCTGTGGGGTAGTTTCTGTTTGTGAAGGCCTTTGTGAGACCTTCAGCATATTCAGAAAGGGAATTCTTGTCACTGCAGATATGCCGTCCACGGGTGGCCAGGCTGTAAGGGAGGGATTTTTTGACGTGGAAGGGATGGCAACTGTCAAAATGTAGGTACTGTTGGTGGTTGGTAGGTTTAATATGGACGGAAGTGTGGATGGAGCCGTCAGTGAGGTGGAGGTTGACATCCAGGAATGTGGCATGGTTGGTTGAGGAAGACCAGGTGAAGTGGATGGGAGAGAAGGAATTGAGGTTCTGAAGAAAGGAGGATAGGGTGTCCTGGCCGTGAGTCCAGATCATGAAAATATCATCAATGAACCGGAACCAGGCCAGAGGCTTGAGGTTTTGGGATGCTAGGAAGGATTCCTCCAGACGGCCCATGAATAGGTTGGCATAGGAGGGTGCCATGCGGGTGCCCATGGCTGTGCCTTGGATTTGATGGTAAACTTTCCCCTCAAAGGAAAAGTAGTTGTTAAGTAGGATGAAATTGGTAAGGGTTATGAGGAATGAGGTATCAGGCTTGCGTTCAGAGGGACGTTGGGAGAGGTAGTGTTCCAGAGCGGCAAGGCCCTGGGCATGTGGGATGTTGGTGTATAGGGAGGTGGCATCCACTGTGACAAGTAAAGATCCAGGAGGCAAAGGGGTGGGAATGGTGGAGAGTCGGTGAAGGAAGTGGTTGGTATCCTTGATGTGGGAAGGTAGATTTTGGACAATAGGTTGGAGGTGTTGGTCAACTAGGGCTGAAATTCGTTCGGTAGGCGCACAGTAACCAGCCACAATAGGGCGTCCAGGATTATTAGGTTTGTGGATTTTGGGGAGCATGTAAAAGGTGGGTATGCGGGGTGCTGCTGGGGTGAGGAGGGAGATGGATTCAGGGGAGAGTTTCTGGGAGGGGCCATAGGAATTTGGAAATTCGCGAGAAACTGAAAGAGCTTTTTTCAATGGGATATCAATATCACTCGTCTGGTTGCGATAAAATTTTGCATATTTGACGTTCAAAGCAAGAGTAACGTTCTTATGAAATAAACATTTGGAAAATGACCCAGAAAATTGGAATAATACAGAAAAAAATAGAAAGAAATTTTTCTGTGAAATATCAATACCATTCATCTGATTGTGATAAAATTTTGCAAATTCGATTTTCAAAGCGACAGGAAGGTGTGAGTGAAGTAAACGTTTCGAATAGTTGGCCAGGAAATAGGAAAATTTGTGGAAAACTGAAAGAGCTTGTAATGACACTTTCTCTGTTTTTATGACTGGTGTTGTCATAAGGAACAAACTTAAATGCCGGTATTGAAATTTAGCCAACCGTGAAAGAAGGCAATGAATATTAATTTTGAAAAGATAATAACACCGCGAAAAGCACGAAAGATTCCGCTATCAGTATTTAGTAGCAATGGTAGCTAGAATAAAGACAACACCAGAAAGCATCATTACAAAAGAAAATAGCGGAATCTGTTTGTTACATTGGTGTACATTCATAAATGGGAGCCGTCACACTGCAGATGTAACTCTATGAAGTAATTAATCTCTTCTTTGTTGTAAATTGACGCTTGGTTGGATCTGTGAATACTAAAGTTTCAGAACCGTGTTTAATTTCAATTACTATTGATGTTGAAAGTTACTAAATTATCGGACTTCGTTTTAAAAGGGAGAAGAATTACTGCAGGCATTGAAATAATTTTAACATAAAATGTGCGTAAGTGAAATTTGCATCTGGAATGTTCTATCGCAATCGTGAAGCAATGTACAACAATGGCCAAGCATCATTTTACAAATTATGCTGGAAACAAAGATTTTTGATAAAAGTGAAAAATGGGGAAAATTTTCATTTTAAATAAATTAGAGATTTCTAATGAAATTGCTGAATTTATTACAATTAGAAGATCTTAACAGCTCACACTTATATTTAAATGTGTAGAGGTCGAGAGAGAGACGTCCACTCAATACAATGCCAGAAAAACGAAAGACGAAAAGCGATTCCGTTTTCTCCCTAGCTTATTCAAAAAAATTGAAAGTATCTTGTGAAACAAAATAGTCAGAGATTTATTGGCAGAGAGAACGGATACTAGCGACAGGCGTCGCATATATAATTTTAATAAAAAAATATTCAATGTAACGCTACAAGCTCTTTTGTTTGGGATATCAATATTATACGTACAATTGCGATAAAACTTTGCACATTTGAGGTTCAAAGCAAATGCCTTTATAATCTTAAATACATATGATTTAAATTAGTATGATTTATATTAATAAACTAGCTGAAAACACGCCTTTGCCCGGGTATTTATTTATTCCTACATTCAGTTAGTACTTCGACTATCCTTTCTCTCTCTGTCCATGTCCTTTTTTCTAAAAACGTTCTATATCGGAGAAGTAAGAAATAAGGCTGTCTCGCATAATGTACAAAATTATAAGTATCCAAACAAAGAAAGATAGTAATCAAAACACAAATGACACATAAAATGCGTACGATCTCATATTTATGGAGTTTCATATTGTACAATTGTATAATTTTGCAGGTATGTATTTATTTGTATAAGTACTGTTTGTATTAAAAGAAGTTCCTTGTCTACTGCTTTATTTAGGGGTTCTAAATATCACAGACTACCTTACTATAGTATCGTTTCATGAAAGTGGGAAAACAACTCTCTGCACAGTGCAATACCCCAGCCTACTTCGTCCCTAAAAATATTGGTCAAAAATTCACACACAGGGGAAAGTAAAAAAAGAAGCCTTACAAATCCCCAGGTATGTATAGTATTTCTTGTAATATCTGCCCTGCATTATATATAGGCCAGACAGGGGGTAGTTTTGAGGTAAGGTTCAAGAAACATACTAGTTATTCTAGTACCAAGTCAGCTTTGGGTGCGCACCTGAAAGAAACAGGTCATTTGATTACAGATGTAGCCACACATTTGAAGGTTCTACGCCGGGAAGAAAAAGGAAATGTATTAAATATTTTAGAAGAACTTGCAATTTTCAGGGCTTTAAAGAATGACCCCGAAAATATTCTTAACTGCCAAGCAGAATTACGCCGCGGTAACCTACTGGCTAATTTTGATCTTCTAAAGAATGATATAAATTTTCTAGGGTTTTACCGAGTAACTGTTTTTTATGTATATAATTTTAGCCCTGTTGGACCTTGAGATGGAAAATTGCTAGGAGTGAATTCTAGTAGTTATGTATTATATCACCCTGATGTGCAGCTAGTCCCCACCATTTAAATCAGGCACTAGTCAACCGAGGCAGGCGTCGGTGCGCATGCGCGTCTCTTGGCGTTGGGATCAGCCGCGACTCGTGTCCAGTCTGATGACGGCAACAGCAACGTCTCCTCCCCCAGCTGTCTCCTCTGGAGGTGAAGTGCCAGTACGCTAACAGGTTTTAATCTTCTTTTACCCCCTGACGAGGCTTTCATGCTGAATACCGTTCTTAGTGTAATATTTTATATCAGATGTAGGCCACTGGCTGATGAAAATTACTTTTTTAAGTATGGGATTTTATTCGGTTTTTAATACATGTTGACGGAACCCCACTTTTTTTAAAAAAAGGATTTCATAGTTATAGGTAAACGGGTTACAAGAATAATAATGGGGATCAGCAAGTTTAGAGTCAAAGGAACCTATGGTTAACATCTGAATGAGATAAGCATCTGATGATACAAATTTAATTTGCGAAACCGGTCGTGAGTTCTTAATAACGAATTTTTAACAGTCGCAGCGGTGTGTTATCAAAAAAATGAATCAATTCGACTGTGGTTGCCCGATGAATAAAGTATTGTATTCAAATTTTAAATATTTAATGAAACTCGAGCCAAGATGGCAAATTAAAAAAAAAAAAAAAAAAAAAAAAAAAAAAAAAAAAACAGGTTTTCTGTGTATAAAATAAAAAACCATAACTCCCATGGGAAAATTTACATTACAAAATTGGAGTCCTTAAGGTTATCTGGCGATTGCTTGTTTGTATGTATATTTATAAATACTTTAAAACTTTTTAAATCTGCATTGCTTATAACTCGTCTACATTCATGTTTCCAGACTTATTATTAGCCGTAAGCATGGCAGAAAATAAGCAAGAATCGTAATTGTTCAAAAAAAAATTAAAATATTCAGTATTTTTCTAGATATATCGATTTTTAAAGGAAAAATGGCTTTGAAGTTAGACAGAGTTGCTCAGAGGCCTAGAGTGACGGTTTTGGTCTTTTTTCTTCGTGAACAGTTGTAATATGATGCTGTTAAATAATTTTCTATTTTGTTGATTATTAAGTATCAAAGAATGAGTTCGAAAAAGTCAAATTTTTGGACCAGTTTTCTTCAACTGGCAATTTCTGTTTTTACGTTATGAAAGGAACTCTTAAAGAAATATTTTACTAATATTGTTTCAGAGATTTTAAAACAATTAATGTTTTTCTTAGAAAGAACCATTTTACAGCGACGTGCTTCATGGAGCTTAATATTGAAAACTTATACTAGTAAAAAAAAGTACTTGGATATGTTGCATTGTTTTCCAGATTTACTAGCCGATTTGTAAAGTGAAACGTGCAAGCGCCTAGTTCCTTGAGCTAGAGCGAGCAGTTGAGCGGACGAGCGGCCGCAGCGAAAGGGAAACGTGGGAGAGACACTAAGTTTTTCTACTACCATTCTTGTGTTACGCTTCATGTATTGACTTGTTCCACGACCATGTAGTCTTACTCCTCAATTAGGTCATGCAGACCAGAAAACCATATTATTGTTATTATTATTATTATTATTATAACTGCCTCACATTTACTATGACGTGTGAAAGCCAAAGATTGTATTTACACTATTTAATTGTACTGTTTTATCGGTAACTACTACATTCAACATGTCGGTCACATATATTGCATATATTGTATAAATTTTATTTCGTATTTTTGGATAATGGTTCATTCCCAATATTTCTGCGCTGCTAACGACAGTATCAGTGAAAAAATTATGTAAATCATGCACCGTCTGTGACATGTCACGTTGAGCAAGCACCCAAGTAATATTAACACAGGATCTCACTTATCTAATACCCCAGCTATACTAGTTCATAAAACTAAAACATTTGCAAACTCTTTTGCTGCCTCTGCTGTTCGCCTCTGGAACAAGCTGACCTGCTCTCCTCGCACGATTCACTCATCTGCTATGTTTCATAAAAAGATGAAACACTTCCTTATGCCGGCCGCGGTGGCTGAGGGGACTGAGGCGCTTCAGTCACGGTCTGCACGGCCACTACGGTCGGGGGTTCGAATCCCCCCTCGTGCATGGATATTTGTGTCGTCCTAGTTCGTAAGTAGTTCATAAGTAGTTTGTAAGTTTAGGGACTGATGACCCCGTAGTTAAGTCCCATAGACTATACAAACATTTGAACATTTTTGAACACTTCCTTATGTCATCCTCTAAAAACTCTCCCAAACACTCAAGTATACAGTCAACTTTCCCCCTCTTTGATAGTAACCAGTGCTCCTCTCCCCGTTATTTCTCTTCCTTCTCACCATGACTCACGCCACCTGCTCTTCCATTAATATTCTTTCTTTGTGTACACAAACTTTTCTCTCCCTTAACCCACCACTTCCTCCATGTTCATTGCTGCTAGCAGCCATAATTAAAACCATGCCATATTGTGATACCATACGCTTTTGTTATTTATCAAATAACAATATAAATGGCGTGTGTTTTTTGTTACTTGTGATGTTCGAAAGTTTCAATTTCTCTAGATTTAGTGTAACTCGTCTGAAAAAAAATTATTATGTTTTTTAAGCTTATGGGAATTAACTGTGGGGTCATCAGTCCCTAAACTTACGAAGTACTTATAAACTAACTTATACTAAAGACAACACAAACATCCATGCCTGAGGGAGGATTCGAACCCTGACGGGGAACGGACTCGCGCATCAGAGCATAGCGCCTCAATGCGTACGGCCACTCTGCCGCGGCTGTAATATTGTAAATGTAAAATATGTAGAACGCCTGGTTAGATGTAAGAGAGGGACTAAAGACCCCAATCTTGCCAGATTAAATAAATGAGTTAGTAAAGAAAATAAATAAATATTGGATAGCCATTAGGCCACCCCAAAATACTGTCGGGCATTATTTAATAACACCATAATTATAGCTTATTTTTACACTGCTTTTTAACTCTTTATTATTTTTTCTGTACATACAATGAGTAATGTAGAGAGGTTGTTACATACATTCTTATAACATAATTACGTAATATACATTTTCCAATATTTTACTTATGGTACTTATAACATCATTACCATTTATTTGCTGCCCAATTAATTTCTAAAGCTGATGTTATGCTTGTTTATTGGTGGTTATTGTATATGTGCATCAGCACAGGTTACATTAATCGATTTTTGTAGTGGCAACACATTCTACGATAGACTGTGGTGGCAGTATTTCAACGATATTATACGTTTACATAGTTACCAGTAATTTATACGCTAGATATAAAGAACACACCAGAGACAGCAAAAATAATCCCTCTACATTTTATCAATATCTAAACACAGAAAGACGCGAGGTATAAGCTATAGAAGAAGAATTAAAGCTTTTACACATTATACACTACTGGCCATTAAAATTACCACACCAAGAAGAAATGCAGTGATAAATGGGTATTCACTGGACAAATATACTAGAACTGACATGTGATTACATTTTCACGCAATTTGGGTGCATAAATCTTGAGAGATCAGTATCCAGAACAACCACCTCTGGCCCTAATAACGGCCTTGATACTCCTGAGCATTGAGTCAAACAGAGCTTGGATGGCGTGTACAGGAACAGATGCCAATGAAACTCCAACACGATACCACAGTTCATTAAGAGTAGTGCCTGGCTAATTGTGACGAGCCAGTTGTTCGGCCATCACTGACCAGACGTTTACAGTTGGTAAGAGATCTGTAGAATATGCGGGCCAGGGCAGCAGTCGAACATATTCCGTATCCATAAATGCCCTACGGGATCTGCAACATGCGGTCGTGCATTATCCTTCTGAAATTTAGGGTTTCACAGGGATCGAATGAAGGATAGAGCCACGGGTCGTAACACTTCTGAAATGTTTCGGCCACTGTTCAAAGTGCCGTAGATGCGAACAAGATATGACCGAGACTTTTAACCAACGGCATCCTATACCATCTCGCCAGCTGATACGCCAGTATGGCGATGACGAATACACGCGTCCAATGTGCGTTCACCGCGGTGTCGCCAAACACAGATGCGACCATCATGATGCTGTAAACAGAACCTAGATTCATCCGAAAAAATGACGTTTTGCCATTCGTGCACCTATGTTCGTTAATGCGTACACCATCGCAGGCGCTCCTCTCGGTAATGCAGCGTCAAGGGTAATGGCAGCCATGGTCTCCGAGCTGATAGTCCATGCTGCTGCAAACGTCGTCAAAATGATCGTGCAAATGATTGTTGTCTTGCAAACGTCCCCATCTGTTTACTCAGGGATCGAGACGTGGCTGTACGATCCGTTACAGCTACGCGAATAAGATGCCTTTCATATCAACTGCTACTGATACGAGGTCGTTGGGATCCAGCACGGGGTTCCGCATTGCTCTCCTGAACCCACCGATTCCATAATCTGCTAATAGTCATTGGATCGCGAACAACGCGAGCAGCAATATCGCGATACGATAAACCGCAATCGCGATAGACTACAATTCGACTTTTATCAAAGTCGGAAACATATGGTACTCATTTGTCCTCCTTACACGAGGCATCACAACAATGTTTCACCAAGCAACGACGGTCAACTGCTGTTTGTGTATGAGAGATCGGTTGCCAACTTTTCTCATGTCAGCACGTTGTAGGTGTCGTACCGGGGCCAACCTTCTGTGAATCCTCTGAAAACCTAATCATTTGCATATCACAGCGTCTTCTTCCTGTCGGTTAAATTTCGCGTCTGTAGCACGTCCTCTTCGTGTGTAGCTATTTTAATGGTCAGGAGTGTACATAACGCGCCAAAAATGAAGATACTCGAAGAAATAAAACTCTTTCCACACAACAACCGGAACAATATATTAAATGAGCTACAACATAAAAATACATCGAAAATTTTATTCAGATTATAAATAGACAAGAGAACGGATAAACACTAAATATTCATAACATCCAAATCCATAGTACCATATACAAGGACAATAATTAAACCAAAGATTTAACATATAAATTACCGGTAACTATGTATACTTATAATATCGTTGAAATACTGCCACCACAGTCCATGCTAGACCGTGCTGCTACTACAAAAATAATTAATATAACCAGTGCTGATGTACATATACCATAACCACCAATAAACAAGCATAACATCAGCTTTAAAAGAAATCAGTTGAGCAGCCAATGATATAAGTATCGTAATTGAAATATTGGAAAATACATAGTACGTAATTTATGTTATAGCAGTGTATGTAACATCGCCTCTACATTACTCATTGTATTTACAGAACACCTGTATTGTGAAGTAATAAAAAGTTCAAAAGCAGTGTAAAAATAATTTATATTTATTGTGTTATTAAACATGTCCCTCACAGACATACTGTAAACTTCGGGCCCCAGAGAAAGGAAAAAGACTTTATTTAATTTACTCGTACGAATAAATGTAATAGGTAAAATTAAGAAGTTGGGAATGAAATGCTGTGTGGATAAGCATGACTAAAAGTACAAGGTACCCTCCGCCGTGGTTACGAACGTCATTAAGATCCTTCCTCTCCCATCTTCTTCTCGTTTAAATAATAGTCGTGGAGTACCGAATAATGCTTAGAGTTCGAATTCAAATATTTTGTGTATCTATGGGACTTAACTAATCTCATTATCAGTCCCTAGGGTTACAAACAACTTAAACTAACCTAAGGACAAATACACACACCCATGCCCAAGGGTGGATTTGAAGCTCCAACGATGAGCAGCCGCAAGCTCCGCAGCCGCACGCTCCGCAGCAAGGCGCCTCAGAGCACTCGGCCACTCCATCGCGGCAATGCTTTAATCCTTTCACTCCCACATTACGATTCTGTATTAATACAGTGCACTAAACTTCAAAATATGTGTTTTAAAATTTTTGATTGAACTATTGTTTTTTGTCATGTATTTTATGCGCGACAAAGATTTTTGTGTCGATGTATTTTATTACTTGGGACGCTATTTTATTGATGGATAACACTGCCAGATCAATAATGCTAGCACTATCTTCGCCACAGTACCAAAGACAAAACAATTAACTGCTGAAATAAAATAACATGAACGACACTCACAGCTACATACAGACTGAAACGAAACACATCCTCCAAGACGGATAAATTAATGCCTTACCGTGCGAAAAAATGTACTAGAAGCATGTTGTTCATCAACAAATGAGGAGCAACTAATCAAAACGTATAGTGTCCACTTCCGGACAAAATTGAGTTTTATATGGTTTTCGAAGGTATTTTATGTGCTCTACACGCTCCTGCATTCATGTTTAATCTATTTGTATATTTCAACACTGAAATAGTGTATTGAAAATGAATGGTTAAAATCAATCGTATATCGTTCACATCACTGGATGAATCAGAGCGTATAATATCCACCATTTACGTTTCATTTTGCTTCTCTTTCCTCTAATTTGGTAATACTGTCGAGTTTAACAAGTGTCAGGGCTTACAGTACTTGAAAGCATTACATGCAATTGTCGTCTTCTGGCATTGTTTGACACTACTTGAGCCAAATCGTTATTGTTAGCAGTGCACAGCGGCAATATAGTGTTGTGGTTTGTGTGTATTGCTCCCAATAGATTTAGAAAAAGGATGTGTGGTTGTTGGGAAGGATGGTATAGACCGCGGGACAGGAAAAAGACTGAAGAAGAAATCAAAACGAGAAATGGAAACTGGAACACATTGGAAAGAAGTAAAAAACTTAAATTCTTAATGTCGGCTTTTGAAGTTCCATGCAGCAGCTTCACTCCTGAACATATTGGTTGTGATTGCTTACATGAAGAACCTGGAATGGACAAAATGTAGTAAATTTTATGTACCCTATAATATTCTGCCTGTAACATATTGTTGTGTTGATCCAGTTTTTCACAGTAATGTCAAGCTTTGTAGCACTCCTTGAAGTAAACATTAATCTTATGTTATTATAAATGATACAACTCATGAGAAGTGCGAGTGTCTAATATAAGATAATATTTTTAAATATAAAAGTTAATGTGAAATAATGAAGACGTGTTACTAAAAACGCATCAATACGTGTAATGTCATATATGACGGATCAAAACGTATATTGTCAGAAATATAAATGGATTTTCTAATCTAACAAAAAAAAAAAAAAAAATTCATCTCTTGCAAGGTATATTGTAGTTCAGTACCTCAAAACGGATCTAACTGTGAAAACAACTTAAAATTTCATTGAGTAGTTTAGCAGATATAAGTTTTTTGCTTCTTCTGAAAAATTTGAATCAACGGACATTATACGTTTTGATTAGTTGCTCCTCAAATATGCGACTTTACAGACTTATACAAAAAAAGCGGTATAAATAAGCTTTTAATACGTCGTTGCCCAGGAACAACACTGGGAATGAAAGGGTTAAGCAATACTGCGTAACGAATAAGCGGAACTGCGTAGTTGTGAAATAAAAGGGGGCTGAGATTCGTGATCTTATTGAGTAACGCCTGTTGAGTCTCTTTTCTGGATTTTTCAAGATGGAGTAAAATGGGGAGCTTTTGAGCAGCCAGGACCGTTATTCATCAGGTTAGTCCACAGCTGTGGAACAGCGGCGGTCTCCAAACATGTATAAACTAGTAATTAGTTGTGGGTAGAGTGTTTTCCCAAGCGGGGGCTCAATATTCAGCAGATGAGTACGCGCATGGAGTAATTGCAGCACTACGCAGCGTTTCTCTATTTTCTCCATACTTGTTACCATTAATTTTGTGGATTAGATTAATTACTATTGGTCCGAGCTTATTTGAGTGATTCGTAATGCAATGCTGCTTATTTGGCAGTGTGCGATCGAGAGAGGTTACGTGAAACTCCGACGTCGGTAGAAAAGAACATGTAAAAGCGAGCACTAGGAAGACTAAATGAAAATGTTTTTCTCGTTATTATTTTGTTGCACTAATTAGGTACCTACAGCAGGAAATGTAAAAACATTGAAATATTTCACCTATCAGAATGTAAATTTTCCCATTTATTTGCAAATAGTAAATACATAAAAAATTGAAATATCATGTGTCATGCGACTGTTATTCATTAACTTTATTCATGAACTTCGTGTAGTGCTATATCGTGATTTCAAAGGTACATTCACTGGTTACTGTCTGTACTGTCTAACATTAGCTGAAGTTGTCAAATGCATCTCTCGCCTTGTGGGTTGGTGCTGTGTGAAAACTGTCTTCTAATTTACAATTGTACTTAGTGAAACACTACTAGAGTAACCGTACGAATACTTCGCACCGTTTTTGTAATGACAAAAAAGTTGTGAAAAAAAATGGGAGTTTTTGGAATAAGGTTCAGATATAGTTACGTTCACTGTAATAAAGTAGTAACTTGACTGAAAAATAAGCAAATTTTTGTTAATTTCTATAGATTAACGTTAATATTCATTATGAAATGTCTTGATAAGACAATTTGAGAGGATACGATGACCCTCTTGCTATTTCATACATCTCAGGGCATGTATTTCGTCATAGTTTACGTCTAGATATTTTATGGAGTGTTGCCTTGAATAAAAAATGATGACGTTTGCAACACTTTATGGTAAACACATCAATATATTATACTTTTAAAACGAATACATAACAAGACGTCTACACTCGTTGGAAGTAGGCACAAAACTAGACAAGTGATATATCAGCTAATCCACCACCATATGTTTTTCAAACATTTGCTTATCATTCAAAGTTCGTCGTTTTATTACAACTATTATTATAACATAAAACCACTCCTTTGACACGTAAAAAAATTAATTTCCCTGGAATTATATAATACAGATTGAGAAAATACCAAATATTTAGAAATTCTTACGTTAAAATTATAAAATAAATTTAAAAAAAATTTTGTACCTTTCCTCCCCTGGTATATCACTCCTCTACCTGATGGTAACATCACAACTTCTTTGTCTCGTAATAACTTATGGAAATTCGTTTGCCAAATTAAAACGTGGCTGACAATCCGAAAAAGTGTGGAAAACATATGAATGTGCAGGCACACTGCAGAAACCAGAGTTACACATCCAGTGTGTATAGAGATTACAGTTCTTGTTGTTGTTAACATCTTTGGTCGTTTAATGGCGATGTGCTCGGATTGTGTTGTATTTGTATTATCACTGAGAACCGAGGTTTAAAACGTCTTTGCACATTCCTTCCTCGCTTTACCAACATGTTCCTCCCTCTCTCCACCTCTATACTCTCCTCAACCTATTCGAGGGTAACTTCCATCAGCTTCCTCTCCCGGATGACGCCCTCCGTCATCACATATACCCCTCCTATCAACCTTAGCATTCCTTGTAGATCTGTGCCACGTCCCCCTCCACCCGTCCTTTTCCCTTCCTCCGCTTGGATCCCCATCCCCCCCCCCCACTCCCTTGGAGTCCTTCCATCCCACCCAATCCCATCCCCACTCCGCCCCACTCGCCTCCTTTTCTACCCACGGCGGGGCATGCTCAGTGATTTTAACTCTGTGTTTTAAGTGAGCAGTAATTTAGTGATTTGAGTGTACGTGTGGTTTAAAGACATCAGCAACCGCCGCACAGGCAGAACATTGTGTTGCCATGTGTTTTAAATGTGTCTCTTCGTCTCGTCGCCATCGCTCCGTTTCTTCAACATGCACGTTTTATCCACCGTGGTTATTTAAATTCTAAATATGTACATTTCGTCATCCTTTTCACAGTCATTGTCATTCCACCCATTTATCTCACCATGTCTATTTTTAAATTCTTCATTCATTGTCACCTGTTTTTATTATTATTTTAAATCTTCTGTTCCCATTTCTGAAAAGCAGCATGTTCGCTGCTACCAGCCTGCCACTTCTGGGGTTTAAAAAAAAAACAATAAAGGAACCAAAAAATACCGTCTTCGCTGCAGTATTGCCTTAAGAATGCCAGGGTATGCTCCTTCCGGTATATCGGTCGATGCAAACCCGTAACCTGTTTGAAATCGTACCGTTGTGTTACAAGTTACCTGAGGAGAGGCATCATCTCAATCGCCAATCCCACACTTTCAGCCACGACTCATAAATTTTAGGCTAAGCGGCACAGCCCCGGTAAGGTGCAAAGGAAGGTACACAGACCACGGTTTCAGGGGCGACTTGTGCGACCGTGTTTGTCCTTCTTTACTGGCGCCAGTGAGAACTCTGCGTGCAGACGAGCCCAGCCAGCCAATACCCCCGCGAGGATGCGCCGGAGAGGGTAGAGGGCGGGAGGACAGAGGGCGAGAGGAACAGCGGAGGAGGAGGGCGGAGGGCGGGCGACGCCTTATTGAGTTTTAGCGCCATCTGGCGTGAGTTGCGCGCCGCGCACTGGCGCCAGAGATTGCTCGCGTAGCTCAAACAAACAGCTCTAATAGTGTTGCCTTCGACGCGACGCCGCTAGCACTAGGCGGGCGACAACTTACTGCGGTAGAGGTCGCGCGAGGAGAACCTCCGATCCTGCGGGGAGGAAAACGCTACGAGAAGTGCGACCGAGTTCCTCGAGATGTGTGGGTCCTAGAGATAATGCTGGTGATATGGCCACAGTGGTGGATAAGTCTCACCCATTTCAGAGGGTGGTCGATGTGTAACGTACCGGATCGTAAATCGTTGCTCCCTTGCTCCTTTCAGTTCTCGTAGATCGGCCCTCTGGGTAACAGTTGGCTGAAATTCGGTGGGGAAAAACTAATCCATAACAAATGCTGAAGATTAGGTGGGTGGATCGCGTAACTAATGAGGAGGTACTGAACAGAATTGGGGAGAAAAGGAATTTCTGGCATACCTTGACTAAAAGAAGGGATAGATTGGTAGGACACAGTCTTAGACATCGAGGAGTTGTGAATTTAGCGTTGGAGGGAAGTGTGTGGGGAAAAATTCGCAGGGGAAGGCCAAGAGATGGATACAGTAAGCAGATTCAGACAGATGTAGGTTGTCGTTCTTATGTGGAGATGAAGAGGCTTGCTCAGGATAGGGTACTGTGGAGAGCTGCATCAAACCAGTCTCCGGACTGAAGACCACAACAACAACAAATAATGTAGGCGACACATAGAATTGCTGTTCATTGTCACTTTAATTCATTACTACTGCCCAACTTTCGCCATTTATATACAACTCAGTAAATTAGCTTGCTATGCCTATTTTCATGATCTGCTTTCGTATGGCATCATTTTCTGGAGTATTTCATCATTGAGTAAATAAGTATTCATTGCACAAAAACATGTGATCAGAATAATTGCCGGAGCCCATGCAAGATCATCCTGCAGACACTTATTGCAAGAGCTAGGGATCTTCACAGTAGCTTCTTAGTATATATATTCACTTATGAAATTTGTTATTACCAATCCCACAGCATTCAAAAGCAATAGCAGTGTACACAACTACAACACTAGGAGAAAGAATGATCTCACTATTGAAGGTTAAATCTAGCTTTGGCACAGACAGGGGTGAATTATGCTGCCACAAAAGTCTTTGGTCACTTACCAAACAGCATCAAAAGCCTGACAGATAGCCAACAAGCATTTAAAAGTAAATTAAAAGAATTTTTGCATGGCAACTCCTTCTATACTATAGATGAAGTTTTAGATATAAATTAGTAAATCTGAAAAAAATTAAAACAATACTAATAAAATTGCAATATAATATTTAGTACAAAGTAATAATTTTTAAAGACACATTTTATTAACCTGACATGTTCCACATCATTACGAAGTGTCGTATTCATGATCTATCGCACAAGTATTAATCTAATCTAATCTATGGTCAGCGGTAAAGTGTCATTAATTACAATGACGAAAACCCAGGACGTACATTCCACACGTCAATAATACATATTTACACAGTACGTGGTTGAATACTAAAGTCCGAGGTATAACACTAGACAAACAAATAACGAAAAAGGATAAACCAAAATATGTAATCACACACTATCTAGGAAACATTTCTAACAAAATTAATAAATTATTCAAAAACACCAACATCACATTTGCATACGGTCGGGGGTTCGAATACTCCCTCGGGCATGGATGTTTATGTTGTCTTTAGTATAAGGTAGTTCATAAGTAGTTTGTAAGTTTAGGGACTCATGACCCCGCATAAGTCCCATAAGCTTTAAAAATATTTGGTGCAAAATTAAAGTTCAAAGTGACGTGGATTGAGCCTCAGTCCAAGGATGTAACAAGACTCCCTACTGGCATGGATTGTGCCTCCTATCAAAGATCTAACGAGACTGCTTTACATGGCACAAAAGAATCCTGTTTATATCATCCAAACAATGACGCTGAAAATTACGTATTGTTAATTATCTAGATTAAATTAATTATAATGTAAAAGTAAACAATTACACACTACTGGCTATATGTTAATCCCTGTTAAATTAATATTGCATCACTTTCAAACATATATAAATACGTTTTCGAACAATTACTTCGTATTAAACGTAATTATACAGAAACTAACGAGGGGAAACCTTACCTAACATTAATTGTGAAACATAATAAAACCTACTTTAATATTATGAGAAAAGAATTTAATTAGTTTCAACAGAGATACTATTTAGCGCACATCGGAACTACAACAATAGGTCTCTTGCAAGAACTAATTAATCTTTGCTAATTAAACAAACTTCTACGATGTCAAATAATAGAAAATAACTTCAGCTAGTCATGTTAAAAAGAAAAAGGATAACAAAAGTTTTGGAAAATAAAATGATAATAGACTAATTACATTAACGCCTATTGTTATGCAAAACTGGTATCGGGAGTCTGAGTAATGCAAGCTAATGGGAATAAATCCCAATTTGCTTCGTTACAGATGGGGAAAGTTGCTGGTGGTCTTCTTGCATACAGTCGAGACCTCTTTCGAACCATGTTTCACCTTCAAAATTGCTTGCGATAACACCTAAGATGCCAACGATTTACTTCGGACCAGGAGAGGCAGACTGTTTGAGACAATGTTGTTAAATAAGTCATCGTTGGTGGTAAGTGAAGGAATTGTATGAATAAGAAACCAGAACACACATCTGAATAAGCTCGTAATACTTTCTAAAATGATACTGAAACTCCATTTGGTTTGTCTGAAGATGTCTTTAGTCTGAGGCCGAAACTGGTTCCAAAATGTATAGATATTGATTGCTGTTGGTTCCATTTTATTTAAGATATGAGGGCAAGACACTTGGGGAAAAGAAGTTTAAATATTTGTAAATCAATGAGACTAATCTTCCTTGGTCATTAGTCCCTAGACTTACAAACTACTTAAACTAAGTTAAATTAACCTACTTAGGTTACCTTGTCCGAGAGAGGACTTGAACCGCCGACGGCGAGCAACCGGCAACCGCGCGCTCCACAGCAACACGCCTTAGACCGCTCGGCCACTCTACTGTCGCCAAGACGCAGCCTCGTGTGATTGTAGTGTGGCGTATCTGCTGGATGGGTTGAGGGATGCTTAGAAAAAACTAGAAAAATGTGTGCTTGGTATCAGGAGCAAGAAGATGGTACAAATGTTCAAGTGTTTGTGAAGCTTAAGGGACTTACCTCCGGGGTTACCAGTACTTAAACTTACAAACTACTTATGAACTACCTTATGCTAAAGACGACAAAAAAACCATGCCCGAGGGGGGATTCGATCCTCCGACCGTAGCGGCCGATCAGACTGTGACTGGCGCGCCGCAGACCGCTCGACCACCGCGGCCGGCCGAAGATGGTACATCAGCTTCTGGAGAGTGTGGAGTTGGATAATTAACGGAAGCATACAAGCCATAAATGGCCCTCAGAGCTGGATGACACAATGTCGCCACCTACTTTACGACGTCATGATGCCGCACCGTCGAAACACGCGATAAAATGTTGGATTAATAACTTTGAAGTGACTGCAATTGCCCTCAACAAGAAACCAACAGGACGACTATGAAATATGCGTTCTCCTGCAAACGTTGATGTTGTCTTACGGAGCCCGCGGAGTTCAGTTCGTAAGCAAGCAGCAGTGGTTGGAATGTCCCGGGAAAGTTTTCGCAGAATTCATCATCTTCTTTAAACTTCCATCTGTAAAAACTACAGGTGGTGCGAGAATTGAAGGACACCGAACACCGGTTTCTATTGGGAGTTGGTCAACAAATGATAACAAAAATAAACAATGACCATTAATTTCCAAACAAGTTGTGAATTTCAGAAGAGGCACATTTGATTCTTACAGGTTATGTGAATCAAGTTTTCTGTAATATAAACGAGATAATTTATAGCAACAGTTACATAAGCTGGTATATATAAAATTCTTATGGCTAATACATTTACACTGTTTCGAATTTTATAGACATTTATAAATGCAAAATCATGTTACCCAAAATCCCACGAACTTGCATTCTTCCACACAATGCTTAACAGACTGATAAATTTGCCATTAGAGGAAAATGAACTTAAATAGGAAATGAAAATATTAGAATACATAGCTATTCAAAACGATTATGACCCAAAGGTCGTATCAAAACTGTACCACACCAAAACACAACCAAAAAAAGGTTAATGTACATAAAGAAATAACACTAGACAAACAAATAACGAAAAAGGATAAACCAAAATATTTAACCAAACACTATCTAGGAAACATTTCTAACAAAATTAATAAATTATTCAAAAACACCAACATCACATTTGCATACGAAAATAAATGCAGCCTCAAACACAAAATCTACAAGGGAAACCATATATAAAAAAAACCTGGTATCTACAAAATTGTATGTAACACATGTCACAAATTTTGTGTAGGGTAGACTGACGGAAATTATGAAATTAGATACAAAGAACACACCAGAAACAATCCATCTACTTTTTATCATCACCTACCAACCGAAAAACACAAAATAGGGCCCATAAATGAAACGTTAAAAATTCTTCACATCTCGGAAAAGGGACCAATCATGAATATCCTTGAAGAAATCGAATTATATTCACATGCCTAATTTACTCAATTAGCAGAGAGAGCTAAAACACAAAAAATACATTGAAAATTTTATTCATATTTTCAGCCACGAAAATTGATAGCCAAAAACATATCACAGATATTCAAGCCATAGTAACAACATAAACATCAACCACCAAAGTTATAATACCAAGGAAAACAAATTAGGTGATAACTACAACGATCTCTCAGTGACTATGTTAACATATAATGTCGTTAAAACAATTTGAAAATAGCTGTCCTTTTTAATCAGATAGAAAATAAAAAATCTGTTATAGGCATATAAGCCAGCCATAATTTAAGAAATCAATATCATCTTGAACAAAAAGGACATAAATAAGAACGACATTAAATGTAAGTAAATTAAATGTATTAGCCATAAAAAATTTATATATGCCAGCTTATGTAACTGTTGTTACAAATTATCTCGATAATATTACAGAAAACCTGATGACTGGCAATATAAAGCCGAAATGAGCTCATAGTAAATAAATAAATCATTATAGCAGCAGTATGAAAGGTATAAACGTCATTTATAATTATTTAATTTGGTTAGAATTTCGATAAATTTACGTTTTACAGCAAATAATTAGTTTTCAAGATCCTTTCCCCGTACTAAACCTTCTTGAGTGTGAGTGGGCCTAGCCAGGAGTTCGTAGAAGATGACATACGAAGCTTGAAGATTTACTGGCCTCTACTTTGCACCCGGCAGTTTAAAATATTAAGCCAACCACTCCTTAAGCTGGACTCGTGAGCCAGTGCATACTAATGCCTCATACCTGTTATTAGTGAAGCTTTGAATTTCATTTAAAAAATCATTATATAAATACGCTAACACGAAATTGTGGTACAGACTACTAATTTATTCGTACAAGAAGGCCAATGAAAGTTACATAATTCGAAAGATTGTTTGTCGTATATTTCAAGAATATAAATATTATGTGTACATTTAGCCATTAAAAGTGGTAAAAGGAAGTAGAAATGTTCCTATCTACAGCTTGGATCCAGTTCTACATTCTCCAACAATCAGCTCACTGATTGGCTATTCGCCTCGACCAAAGACGCTGTAATGCAGCGCATCTGCAGTATTAAAATAAGTGATATCGAAACAAGGAGTGCTCCCAACTCACTTTTTTGTGCCATTCCAACGCTTCATTTTCGCAGTGATTAAGAGTGGTTAAAGGAAATAGATGTTTAGATATGAATGCCGATATAAAGGATGATGCGCTGGGAGAGGCATCTAGTGGTGCTCGGGTGGAACGACGAAGTTGAGAATGCCGATATAAGTGATGATGCGATGGGAGAAGCATGTAGCGGTGCACAGGTGGAACTACGAAGTCGACATGTTGTCAGCTCTGCAATTCTGAATTTCGCAGTATCGAAATAACATTAATTCTTGGCGTTGTATAAATATACGAACACCGAAATTGTAGTTCCATTTCAAATATTAGGCTAATGAAAGTTATATAATTCGAAAATGGCATGAGAAGTTTTTATTTGTTGTTATTGTGTCAGGCATTTTCCTTAACACGCAAAAGATACCGTTTCATACCTCCCAGTGCCGTTTCAATTTTACCAAATATCCCAGCGACCTCCTATGATAGTTGGCAACAGATGCTGAATAGTGAGAATCCTGTGAGTCTTCAGTTTAGCCAATCGCTTGACAACGCTGATGTTTTCTAATGGAATCTTCGCTTTACGACTGCTATAATTTTTACTGAGCGGACGAGAGAACATACAAGAACCTGTCAACCATGAAGAAGGAACAGCATTATTTGTTTATTTCATGGTCTGTACGATACACTAATAGAGTCATTCTATGTGGTTCGAACAAATGGGCAAAGATTTTCTATCGTGTTGTTGATGTTGCCAACATAATCACGCGAGGCCGCCGACATGATACGTAAAATTTCACCCCCAGTGACCATTGTAAACACAAATGGTCAATTTTCGACCACAGTCAATGCTAGTAATAATAATTTAATGTAGAGTAGCTGAACATTACTAAATTGTTGCGAATAGGTATTCTCCTCAAAATAAAGTCCGGATCCCAACTGGGTTCCGTTTATTGCTAACTACGCTATAATACAGATTAACATTTACAGTTCACCGTAACTTTCATATGTAAGCAAAATTGTGGAGCGCGGTCACTGCATCAACACTCAGATTGGCTCCTGTCGCATACAGAATGGCGCGCAGCCGAGACATCGTATATGCGTTGTAAAATTTCGTTGGGTATTCGTATCTCTTTTTTCATCAGTTTATTACAGTAATTTGATTGTAAAACAATTTATTTTGTCCGTCGCAGTTGCACAATTTTGAAGTGAGTGACTCGTTTCGGATTCTACCGTCCACTATCAAACTGTTAGCCTTTTTCAAACCGTGATAATACAATGCATGTTACAAATGGCTGATAAAATCTTGTACATTATCCTCTGTGTATACATGTCACTAGTTACATTAAAATTTAAAATACCTAAACGACGTTGACATGCACAGTACACATTGGAGGCCCAGGGATGTATCACCTGTTTTAACCGCTATTTTAAATTTTAATGTAACTAGTGACATGTATACACAGAGGATAATGTACAAGATTTTATCAGCCATTTGTAACATTCATTGTATTATCACGGTTTGAAAAAGGCTAACGGTTTGATAGTGGACGGTAGAGTCCGAAACTAGTAACTCACATCAAAATTGTGCAACTGCGACGGACAAAATAAATTGTTTTACAAAATATTCATAGTTGCTGATCCTAAACCATGAATTTTCATAAGTAATTAGATTTATAAGAAGTTGTTTTTATATAGTGCTGCTGACTAATAGGCTTCGCTCCTGTTAGTAAATGAACTTCAATTAGTGCTGCATAAAGTACTTCGAAAAATAACATCACATTTCGAATAACTGTATGACTTCAAACTTCCTGGCAGATTAAAATTGTGCCGGAACCGGGACTCGAACCTGGGACCTTTGCCTTTCGCTGGCAAGCGTTCTACCGACTGACCTATCCCAACACGACTCACGATCACACCTCACAACTTTACTTCTGCCAGTACCTCGCCTCCTACTTTCCAAACTTCACAGAAGCTCTCTTGCGAAACATGCAAGACTAGCACTCCTGGAAGAAAGGATATGGTAGAGACATGGCTTAGCCACGGCGTAAGGGATGTTTCCTGAATGAAACTTTCACTCTGCAGCGGAGTGTGCACTGATATGAAACTTCCTGGCAGATTAAAATTGTGTGCCGGAACTCGGACTCGAACTTGGGACCTTTGCCTTTCGCGGGCAAGCGCACTACCAACTGTGCTATCCCGACACGACCCACAATGCCGCCCCACAACTTACTACCGCCAGTACCTCGCCTCCTACTTTCCAAACTTCACAGAAGCTCTCCTGCGAAACTTGCAAGACTAGCACTCTTGGAAGAAAGGATATGGTGGAGACATGGCTTAGCCACAGCCTAAGGGACGTTTCCAGAATCAAACTTTCACCTTTAGGCTGTGGCTAAGCCATGTCTCCACCATATCCTTTCTTCCAGGAGCGCTAGTCTTGCATGGTTCGCATGAGAGCTTCTGTGAAGTTTCGAAGTAGGAGGCGAGGTACTGGCGGAAGTAAAGTTCTGAGGCGGCATCTGAGTCGTGTCGGGATAGCTCAGTCGGTAGAGCGCTTGCCCGCGAAAGTCAAAGGTCCCAGGTTAGAGTCCCGGTTCCGGCACACAATTTTAATCTGCCAGGAAGTTTCATATCAGCGCACACTCCGCTGCAGAGTGAAAAGTTTCATTCTGGAAACTGTATGACTCGTCAGTGTAAACTTACGCAAACACATCGGGAAAATCAATGTTTCCTAAATCCATACTCGTTATTAAAATAGCCCCTCGCTGTCAAAGAAACTCATTAATAAAACTTTTCAGCATTATAATCCGTTCCATTAAGTACAATGCTGAATGCAAACAATATGTTAGAATATCACAATAAGATACAACGAAATACATTTTTTTTTTCTTTATTGTATTTCTACACCAGCGATTACACCAGTAGGCTGGCAGCAGCTCCAGAGGCTGCTCTTCAGCCGAGAGAATAAAATACATTGATGAGATGAAATTTAAAATATATGACAGGCGAAAAATCAACGGAGGAACAATGACACATACATGGCGACAATTGGAGGTACAAACAGTTGACAGGTGAACAAAAACCGGATGTAGTCAGTTAAAAACGAGGAGCCACGGTGACTTAAAAAGCACATGTTGGACGACAAGAACACAAGACGGCGAGTACACGGAGACACTAAGTAAAATACACGGTGCGACGCTTGTCTGGTTGCGGTGGACGCAGTTAAAAAAACACACACTTCACTGTAGCACAATACACAACACTTGACGTAGCACTTGTAAAACTGTCGGTCCAGGACCCCGATAAAAAGGGGGCGGATCAAAGCGTGGGGGAGAGGGGAGGGAGAAAAAAAACGGCGGTGAAGAAAAGGGGGGCGGCAGGGAAGAGCCGTAGGGACTCCAGGGCAGGGAGGGGGGTAGCCAAGCGGGGGAGCGGAAGGGGAGGGAGGAGAGGGGGCACTTTATCTATGGGTGGGGGATCAGAGCTGGTAGGACGGGTAGATGTCGGAACGGAGGACGTCATCAGGAAGGGGGAGGCGGCGGAAATTACCCTGGGAGAGGACATGGAAGGTGTGGAGATGAAGGGAAGGGGGTATAACGCGGTAGAGGCGTGGCAGAGGCCCAGGGTTGGTAAGGATGGGGTGGACCAGGGGGTTGCGGGAGTCAATTTTACGGGTGGTATAGAGGATACGGATACGCTGGAGATATTCGAGGAGGTGGGGAAACGGTATCAGGTCATACAGGATCCGCGTGGGGGACGGGAGCCGGATGCGGTAGGCGAGGCGGAGGGCGTGGCGCTCGAGGACTTGGAGGGTTTTATAGTAGGATGTGGGAGCGGAGATCCAGGCAGGATGGAAGCTGCAAAGGACAGGACGCATGAGGGACCGGTAGGTGTAGAGAATGGTGGAGGGGCTGAGACCCCACGTCCGGCCGGTGAGGAGTTTGAGGAGGTTAAGGCGGGAGAGGGCTTTCTGTCGGACAGTGCGGAGGTGGGAGGTCCAGGAGAGGTTACGGTCGAGGGTTAGGCCAAGGTACTTCAGGGTGGGGGTGTGGCGGATAGGGCGGTTGTGGAGGGTGAGGTAGAAATCATGGAGACGGAAGGAGCGGGTGGTACGACCTATGATAATTGCCTGGGATTTGTCAGGATTGACGGAGAGGAGCCACCGGTTGCACCATGAGGCGAACTCAGTGAGGTGGGACTGGAGTAAAACCTGGGAGCGGGCAAGGGAGGGGGCGAGGGCTAGGAAGGCGGTGTCGTCAACATATTGTAGAAGGTAAACGGTAGGCTCGGGTTGGGGCATGTCGGCGGAGTAGATGAGATAAAGGAGAGGAGAGAGGACGGAGCCTTGGGGCACCCCGGCAGAGGGGTAGAACAAACGGGAGTCGGAGTTGCAGACAGTAACGAAATACAATTCTTACGAGCACTAAATCAGTCTGAAACGCGACCTACGTTCACACAAGCTAGATTCGGATTAGCCGAAGATTCGGCTGATTTCTGTCCGAAACCGAATCTACGACCGAAACCAATATTTTGGCAGAAACTGGCCGTAACCGAAACCGTATATTCGGTCGGTGCTTAAAATCCACAGCAACCCAGCTGAAATGTTCAAACAGTCAATGAGGAATCTGCATAGCAGACTTCATGAATGTATTCCTACAGAGGGCGCTACCTAAAGGAAGTTACATTAGATTAATACTTGTTCCATAGATCATATATACATTTCGTAATGATGTGGAACTTGTCACTGTAGTAAATGTTGTCAACACTTGACAATCAATAGTTTAAGGATTTTTATTGCACTTCTTTAAAGTTTTATCTAAAAATTCATCTACATCGTCAAACGAGTTGCCATTTAGAAATTCCTTTAATTTCTTTCTGAATACTAGTTGGCTGTCAGACTTTTGATGCTACTTGGTAAGGGACCAAAGACTGTTGTGGCAGCATAATTCACCCCTTTCTACATCTACATGGGATACTCTGCAAATCACATTTAAGTGCCTGTCAGAGGGTTCATCGAACCACCATTATACTATTTATCTCCCATTCCCACGGGAAGAAAGAACACCTGAATCTCTCCGTTCGAGCTGTGATTTCTTATATTTTATTCTGATGGTCATTTCTACCTATGTAAGTGTGAGTCAACAATATATTTTTTCATTCGGAGGAGAATGTTGGCGATTGGAGTTTCGTAAGTAGCCCACGCCGCAGCGATAAGTCCCGTTGTTGTAATGATTCCCATCCCAGAATGTAGAATGGCAAGTCAATAATATATATTACTACCAGAAAACCCGGCGTTGCCCGGGTATTTATTTATTTATTCCTGCCATTTTTCAGGTATATATTCATTAGTATAAGGTATGTCTGTAAAATCTCTTGGGAATATATTTAGTAGTAAAGAAGAAATATATTATAACTTGGTGCATGATGGGACGGTTTTCCTGTTCATGAAATATGTGTCGTACTGTGATGCAATTTGTAAGGTACAACCAACAATATACGTGTATACTGCCTGTAAAATTTCCTGCAGCTACAATTTGTAGTGTACAAATTATAAATTGTAACGTCATACCGAATGCCGTAGGTTAACTCCATAAACAGCAGAAAAGTAGTAAGTGAGAAACATTTTTCCTTTCATCATTTTGCTATGGTTGTCCGTGAGAAAATGTTTAATAAAGGTTTGAAATTATGTTTAAAGTTTGTTGCAAATCGCTAAGTACTGTCATTGTCATACAGTGTACTTCGAAAGTCTCGCCGCACTATATGGAATTTTTTGCGATTTCTATTGGTTATGACGTAATATGTTTTGAACCATGTGCCGTATATGATTCTTAACCATGCAGCAATAGTTACCTCACGGTAAGGAATGTGTGTACCAAATTTGGTTGAAATAGGTCCAATGATTTATGAGAAAATGAGCAGCATTGTCGCAAAATGCAGCAGTTTTTCGCGCATCTCGAAATGTACTAATGTACATTAGTAACTAATGTACTAATGTTACTAATGTACTAATGTAACCCGAGGAAGGCTTTAGGCACGATTTTATGACGATCGAATATATATATATATATGTGTGTGTGTGTGTGTGTGAATGTCTGTTCGGTGTACGCTTATCACGTCCGAACGACAAGACGCAGAGACTTAAATGCTTGTACAGTTACTAATTTATATCTAAAGAATGTTTTAGGAACGGTTTTATAGCGATCTGATTGATATTTAGTGATATAACGCGAAATGCGGAACAATAATTACTCTTTGAAAATTATATTTACTCTTTGAAAATGGTTTTATTGGTTGCATTGCCGGCCGCGGTGGCCGAGGTGACTGAGGCGCTCCAGTCACGGTCAGCACGGCCACTACGGTCGGGGGTTCGAATCCCCCCTCGGGCATGGATATTTGTGCCGTCCTAGTTCGTAAGTAGTTCATAAGTAGTTTGTAAGTTTAGGGACTGATGACCCCGTAGTTAAGTCCCATAAGCTTAACAAACATTTGAACATTTTTGGTTGCATTGTTGCTTGAGGGTTGATAATGATAAAAAGGTGGAGTATATTGAGATGAAAAGTTATCGGGGTATATTCTACGTGTGTGTGTGTGTGTGTGTGTGTGTGTGTTTGTTAATATTTCGCTCTACAGCGAAAACTACAGAACGTGAACGAATGGTTTGTGTGTAATTGTTGTCCGAAGTCTCCCGTTGTACAGCAGAGCAGTTCCATGCCGATAGCTATAAAGGAGTGGAAGATATGGTGGTTGAAAGTCGTCAAATTATTAAAAAATTTCGGACCGAAGGCTAGCGATGACGTTTGCGAGTTTATAGCAAGGAGATTACATACAGCGAAACGTAATGCCACAGACCATATCTTTGGCCTATGCGTGCTATACTGTCTTCAGCTCTTTCTCTGTAAGGATAAGGATACGATAATGAAATATAAGAATAAATAATAAAGCAGTAAAAAAGAAATTTCTTTTAATACATCTCTTTTTAAAAAAATCGATTTGGCGTTTCGCGCATTATCTATCATAATCAACTAACACGCGAGCGGAGCCGCGGGTTTAAGCTAGTCTTTCATAAATGGCGAGGTTTTAAGATTTAAGCTACTATAAATTAAATATGTTGCACAGTGGTAGAGTGCCAGACTACAAATCCAAAGGTCGCGAGTTCGATCCCCGCCACGTCCTAGGATTTTTATCTGTCACTTTCCACTTCTTTCACCTCTGGCAGTATTGCTCATGTGAAAAATACCGAGTAGCACCGTGGTTCGGAACCCACGTTAAGCTGTAGGTCCCCCTATAACAGGCTGGGTAAGTCAGTTCGAAGGTCGGAGGAAGGCAACGGGATACCACCTCCAAACAGGACCATGCCTAGTAAAGCACTGTGGTGTTCAAACCAATCGTCGGATTGTTGACTGCTTTACCTTGTTAAATTAAATATATCCCCTTCGCCTCTTCTACTTCTATTGGACAGTGGCAATAATGCCACTTTTCTGTGTCACCCTGCACAAGGCCAGTACGCGAGCGTCCACTCGCCTGCCACGTGTCCCAGAATGCCCCACTCGTCGCTGGATTTCATTAGTCGGCAGGCCCTCGCCCATCCTGCCCCCTCGACGAGCAGTAAAGATGGCGATCGCCGCCCCTTCGTTTGAGGCGGCCTGCGCCGGTCAGCTGGGCAGTAAACCCAGTTGTGGCCGCTGTTACCGCCCCCACCACCACCCACGCGTCGGCTCCCGACTCTCTCTGCCCTGGTAGTCGGCGTTCCCTGTGTGACCGCCGTTTCGTGAGTGGACTGAATGAAACTCGGCCTGCGTCCGAACTCAGCTCCATTTCTCTTATACCTCCTAGAGGATTTCATAGCGGAGAGCAAACTAGTGTCAAGATATTTCACACCTTACAAACCATATTAGTGAACAACAAGATTTGCAAGAAGCTTTACACATATTTTCAAACTTTTGCGGCATTTTCTTTCACTGTCCAACAAAATTATGGAGCGAATGAATTTTAATACTCATTACTTTTCCGCTGTCTATACAGTACAACTATAGCATTCGGCATGCCGTTTTCATTTATTACTTCTACACTAGAAATTTTGGAGACAGTACACACACGTACCACTGAAAATACCTTGGAAATTATTGCATAATACGAAACTCACTTCATGTGATATGAGGTAGAAATACAGTTCGGTTCATGAAAAACCGTCTAATGACGCATGAGTTTTAGACTTTTTACGTTTTTACTACCAACTAGTGACATATTTGAATGTGCCTTCGAAATAATATAGTAGTGCTATTCATAGTCAGGGTGATGGTTCCGTGAGTAGCCCAAGCCGTTTGCTCTTGATGGACTTGTGTAGGCTACGGAGTGTGCCACAGTACACGGCACAGTTAATGATTCTTCCTTCCTCGAGGAATCCGATGAGTATCGTACGTCAGACGTCGAGAAAAACAGTGAGCATAACCTTAGCTGCTGAGGGCAAAACTTTGAATTTTTTGGGGGGACGTGACGGAATATGCTTCGCGTGTCTAGATGTTGCACTGCGTTATTACAAATCGTCATGTTAATATTTCAACCAATTTGATTGTTAAAACGTATCGTACCTTTTCATTTCAACACCCCTAGTAGTTCCAATTCAAACACTTCCCAAGAACATATTGCTACACGGCATTATAAAACCAAAATCAAATTACACCCTTGAGTACTAGAATGAGTTACACAGCTTTATAATCCACTGTCTCTTTGCAGCTGTTCGCTTCTTCTATGTTAACAAAACTCCGTTTGAACAAACCAATTTTGACTTTACTTGATTACTAGATCTCACTGCATTAAATTGGGTAAACATACTATACCAAATATTAGGCTATGTATGGCTGTGTGTATTGCTTGACTATATCTTAGAGTAAAACTCCGCATATCTAATTTCACATCCACTGCTGAACTAGATGCAAACTAGATGGCCAGAATTGCAAATAATAAAGAACAATGGTTAATTAATATATAAAAAGTGTATATTCTGATATAAGTAATTGATGAAGACGACACTAGATAACATAGCTGAAATAAACGAAAGGTCGCTCACCAACAACACCACTAAATGTGATAGAAACAAAGCTTAATAAAATCAGCAGTATAGTTAGTTGGGTTACAAAAACGATAGCAGAATCCGTAAAGTACTTAGACACACCAAAACTAAATCTATTCGCTAATCATAAAACATAAAATAATCACCACCGCAATATAGCTGAAAGTTCAGTATTAGAGAGTACTTATCAACACAGAAATTTTAGTGTAGCAACATATGTTCTGTTCCGAAATGCGAGCGGAAAAGGTAAAGTTCTGAATTTGCACATATCCAGGGAGATGGTGAACCGCTGTCTACCGCATTCACAACGCTGAATATGGTTGCTGCCTGAGGCCAGGTCAGTCGTCATTGCTTTGTTTCCTAAAGGCCAATGATCCTGCCGACGAGCTAGCACTCTGGTGCTAACCCTGCCAGCGGTATCAAGAGGTCAGCTGTCTACCAGGGCATCCGACTCCAGTGGTTCCAAGCCTTGACCGACAACCAGCTGCCTGGACAGCTGCACTACCCTTGTACGTTCTGTTTTGGGGTAGTTTGGAGTATTATCGCGATATAGGAGAGAGAGCGTCACGGAAATGATGGATGAGTTGGCGGTATTTGTTGCGGCGAGATGTATTTCTGAAATTTCCTTCACCAACTTTCTCTTCCGAATGCGAACATACTTTATTAGCACCCACCTACATAGGGAAACATGATCATCATAACAAAATAAGAGAAGTCAGATCGAAAGCATAAGATTCAGGTGTTCCTTTTCCCCGCGAGCTAAAAGAGAATGGAACTATAGAGAAATATAAAAGTCGTTCGATGAACCCTCTGCCATGCACTTCACTGTGACATGCAGAGTACCCATTTAATGTAATGTAATGAAATGAGGAGGAACCGAAAGTACTCCACCTGGCAGGCTGTGCTTCGAACCACCGGATGTCTCGGAGCGGGCACCTCTACATCTACATATCTACATACTACATACATACTCCGCAATTCACCGTAAGGTGTGTGGCGGAGGTACACTGTACCAATACTAGGCATTTCCTTTCCTATTCCACTCCCAAATTGAACGAGGAAAAAAAGAATGCTTATATGCCTCCGTACGAGCCCTAATTTTACTTATCTTGTCTTTGTGATCTTTACGCGAAATGTAAGTAGGCGGCAGCAAGATCATACTACACTCAGCTTCAAATTCCGGCCCTCTAATTTTCCTAAACAGAAATTCACGAAAAGAACGTCGTCTTTCTTCCAGCGATCCCCAATTTAGTTGCCGGAGCATTTCCGTGACACCCGCGCATTGGTCGAACCTACCGTTAACAAATCTAGCTGCTCGTCTCTGAACCGCCTCTATGTCTTCCTTTAAACTGATCTGCTGCGGGTCCCAAACACTTGAGCAATACTCAAGACGTGGTCGTACAAGCGTTTTATACGCGGTCTCCTTTACAGGTGAAGTACATCTTCCCAAAATTCTCGCAATAAACCGAAATCGGCTGTCCGCCTTACTCACAACTGTTCTTACATGATCTTTCCATATCATATCGCTCTGCAATGTTACGCCTTGATATTTGAACGACGCGACAGCATCAAGAAGCTCACTACTAATGCTGTATTCGAACATTATGGGATTGTTTTTTCTACTCATGCGCATCACCTTACATTTCTCCACATTAAGAGCTAGCTGCCAATCTTCGCACCAACTAGAAATTTTGTCTAAGTCATCCTGTATACTATTACAGTCAGTTACAGATGACACCCTCCCATACACCACAGCATCATCAGAAAACAGCCGCATATTACAACTTACTCTGTCCATCAGATCATTTATATAGATAGAAAATAATAGCGGTCCTATCACACTCCCCTGGGGCACGCCTGACGATACACTCGTCTCTGATGAACACTCGCCGTCGAGTGTATAACAGCCGGTCCATTAGGTTTGCGCGCAATAGTTTGCGATCGAGAGCGCTCACTTTAGTTCGCGCTCTGCCGCGAACTATTTTGTTCTTTTAGTTTGTCCGCTCCCAGTGACGGCTGAGAGGAGTGGTTTGCCCATGCAGGTGGAGAGAGAATTTGCCCACCTCGTTGCTTCATGCGCTTGTTGCGTGAGCCGCTAACGATATCACGCAAACCAGAAGAAACAGTTTGTGGATAATTTCTCGCGTTTAAGTTTGGAGTTATCTCTATATATTGGCAGTATGGAATTTATTAGTCAGATATTGCAGAGTGCAGAATACTTCAAAACGGAAATTTTGTAGTACTGAACTATGTAATCTAGCAGGCAGACGCTCACATCGAAATGGCTCTCATCAACAGAAGGCAAACACATGATTTTTAATTCTGCTATGCGCCCTCTCGCTATTGCCCGTAGGTCTTCGGAAAAGAATCCAACGAACTAAGAAGTGAGATACGTTTGTCATAATAGTTCAAGACCGGTAACGCATGTTTGAGTTCGCGACCTATTGCACATATTTTAGTTCGCGACTGGTAGCTCTCCTTTTAGTTCGCAGCTCGGCCGCGAAGTAGATCGCTCTTTTTAGTTCGTCTGCTCTTTTTGGATTTTGCTACCGCTACTAAAATGTTCTTTCTTTTGTTGATAGCTTTTTTATATAATCATCAGTCCTGCCCAAGCGTGTGCTATTACCCGTATTTTGGACAGATTTCAAATACTTAAGCAAATAATGAGAGATGCAATGATATTCAACTACTTTGCATACAGAGTAGTCGTAGTATTTTATTTTTAAAATGGATTTCTTTATTTATGTACTAGGTCATTGAAAAAACATTACCTGCTACATGAGTCTATTTTCGTGAATAATGATGGACTTATATAAATTAATTTTTAATTTTTATAAAGTTTTGGAAGTTATGACGACGACACCATTTTTATGCAAACGAGAGAAAATTGTTGATGCATAATTTCAGGATTATACTGTAATTGCAAGCAATGTTAAGTTTTGAGTTCTCTTTACTTCTTTACACTATGGAATGAGGGTTATATTTAGACACTGCTGAATACCTTAGAAAAGAAAATTTTTGGCAGTGAACTATGAAACTACAGCTGAGCTGCATCTCAGCTCGAAATGACGGTAACTTGCAGAAGGGAATTACGCGATTCTGCGCGCTCTCCCGTCCTCTCGCTGTCAGTCTTCTGAAAAGGAGCGGACGAACTAACAGGTGAGGGAACTGCGAACTAGTTCGCGTAGTTCGACTGTGGGAGCGCTCTTCCGAACTAGTTAGTTTGCGAACTACACAAGACTACGGTCCATAGAAGACGCGGCGAGACGGCGAGCTAGCACGGCCGAAGGAAACGTCCCCTGTTGATCCAACTCCTGCCGAGCTAGCGCCTACTCCGCGGAATCTTGTATTCAGTTGAATAAACCTGTAAACTCTAATACTGTTTTAGTAGCGTCCTCTGGCGCTCCACCAGGTTTCACGCCTCATCCTGACATAAAGCCGGGAACCTACCTCTCGGCCCCAGCAGCACGTATGTGGAACATGCCCGAGTTAAAGTCTCTGCAATGATAAATTGTGATCGAGGCCGTTTTTTGTCTAAAATTTTTCATTTTCGCGATTGAATCTAACCAACTTATCACAGACAAAGACTATTTTCCTCTATATCTAGAAGTTGGTTGGTTGGAATAGGGGGACCCAACTGCTAAGGTTATCGGTCCCCCGGTGGGGAGGGGAAGAAGTGAGAACAGGCAAGGAGGGGAAGGAAAAGGAAATACTGTACAGAGGGGAAAGAAGGAAGAAACTCTTCATTATCTCGGGGCCCCGTGCTCGCCACACACGTACTCACGAAAGAACCGTGAGCCCCGTCGGGGGTATCTATACCGCTTCCTAAAGTTCTGTACAAGTATTATATATCGGCCTTTCCTAATTCATATGGTTTCTTAAACCCTACATCCGTGATTAGACACAAGTTTGCTCATTTTCCACGCAACAGTCAGATCATTTGTTAGAAGTATTCGTAACAGAGTTTTTGAACATTTGCAGTTATAATGAAATGTTTAAATTGATTTTCCAGGCCTATGATTCATCTGTTAATAAGCCAACAGTCCTTTTGTATATATTAGAGACACAAAGTGACTGTTGGCATACGAGCATATTAATTATATGTCTCGCAAATCAATTAACCCTAGATAGTTCCACTTCTGGCCGGCAATGTATCGGATTATGAAAATGTTTAAATAACGTTGCTGGTAAAATAGTGAAATATTCATTAAATAATTACACAAGTATTCCATATTTGAAACATGTATTGAGGCATTCAGTTGCTTTGTCTTCATAACAAAAATTTTATAAAAATCAAAATATTTCAATAAGTAAAATAGATAAACTTTTCAAATGTATCGTTGTTAATATAGTTTCACTAACGTCAGTACCAGGCGTAGGCAGGGTGTGTATTCATTCGTTTATTAGCCTTGTCCCTCCCCTTCTTCCGTCTCTGTCCATTGTCTTTTACCCCAGTCTGTTTGCATTTCAGTTTCGTTTCCACGCATCGCAATCCTTATTGTGTCATATCTCCTGAGCCGTATGTCTTACAATAATATAGTGTTCCTGATTCGTAGACAAACATTAGATAACTGTCTGTGAAATTTATTGTAAATGGAGTTGGAAGTAAGAATGTAATAAACTACAAAATAATGCGAGAGTTTGGGGAGGGGAAGAATTATCATGCGTTTCGTTGTTTTTGTTACCATCACCTGAACTATGAATAATAGAACAATATAATTTCGAAGGCGCATTGAGTAGTATATTTATATTCTGTCTGTCAAATATGTCGCGAGTTAGTAACGATTGGACGGTTTTTCATGAAACTACCTTTTTCTCTACATTATGTCTCATGAATTTCGTGTCGTACTATGTAATAATTCCTAAGTTACATTCAGTGGTATGTGTGTGTACTAACTGTAAAATTTCTCGCGTATACTATTAATAGTGTAGAAGTAATAAATTAAAACGTCATGCCGAATACCACAGTTTTATTGCATAAACAGCGGAAACGTTTTGAGCATGAAAATTCATTCGCTTCATCATTTTGTTAGTCAGTGAGAGAAAGTGTAGCAAAAGTTTGATAATACGTGTAAAGTTTCTTGCAAGTCTTGTTGTTCACTCATTGTATAATGGAAAAACATTTTTGTTACTGTCACCATTTATGTCATGTATCCTCTGCTCTATGTCGTAGGTGGTTCTTAAATAAACAGTAATTGTTGTATATACACACACACATTTTTATAATACGTATAGATTTCTCTGAAAAAATCACTTACCAGGCACTTTTCTTTTTTCAGACGTTAGACAAGAATTTGATGACAACATCTGCAGTGTTCATTAGTGTTTATGTTTGCAATGTGCATGAAATGTAATTTAGATTGTTTCGCTACGTATTAATATCACTTTTTTGTTTGTACATTGATTTCTACGGTGATATAAGTGTGTGCTGCTGTAAATGTGTATAGAACAGTGTTATTACCCACAAACTCCTTGCAGTGCGGCTTTGTAAATTAGTAATTCAGAATCATTAAAAACTGATTGAGCGAGGATAGCACACAAGCCTCGAATTCTGGAGGACGGGGGTTGAAATCCGCCTTTCCTTCCCCGATTTTCAGGAATCGCTCCAGGCAAATGTCGGCATGGTTTGTCCAAAGGTTACGGCAGATTTCCTTCCCCTTTATTCCCAAACAATAGGAAATTGTGGTACGTGAGTAATGACAACGCTATCGATGGTTAAACCCTAATTAAACCTTTATCTTTCCTCCTTTATGAATAACTGAGGATTTAAAAAATATTTTTCAGGTCTCGATATAGACGTCTCTAACATCATTCATGTAGTTTTCACCATACATATTGCTTGCCTTACTATGTGGCCAAAGCGCATGGGAGAGTACGAGCATGTATGCGCATGCACATGTAGCACATGCGAGAGTCCAATTACCACACTGTTAAACACTGTTCCTTAACGGCAAAATTGGGTGGCGCGCTATTATCTTTAGCTGGAGGAGGAAAACCGCCAACCGAAGCGGAACAAGTTTTAGGAGGAACATTGTCTTTGGACCCCTTGCCGTCAGACGCACTCTGCTGTTGTTGCTCGACATCTTCGATAGCTTCTAGAACAAGTAGGAAGTCCTCTTCAAACTTTCAGCCGCGTCGGGAAGCAGGCGAACGGAAAGGTACGGCAAAACCGGGGGAAAATTTTCGTTCAAGGCAACTGCCTGTACGGAGAGTTGCGAAGTTACGAAAATGACGTGTAGTGCAAGTGACACACTCAGCTCCCTGTGTGAGGGCAGTGGAAGAATTTTCTGTCTGACACGGTCCTACTGCCACAATTGCTTCAAGCGGGATGACTGCTCTAACTCCACACAAATCATAAGATATCCCGTCAGATGATTGACATTGTAAATGAGTAGTTGGCGATCTGAAAATGACATCACTTAAATAACAGCTTCGCCAAGGTAGGTCAAAAAACTTGAGAAGTTTTCTTGATTTCGTGATCGGTCTCACCATTCTTTATTGTTGTCATCATCCAATCTTGTGTTGTCATCATATGTTCCTGAAATCAATGTTGTAATCCAAGGCTTGGTGTGAATTAGCATGGGCGCCGAGTTTTAACTAGAATTTACGATCCGCGTGTGCTTCCAATATTTGCTTCCAGCGATGCTAGTAATATCGGCCATAAAAATCTCAAGACTCTAAAAGATACTTAAATATACGGCATGTAGATGGCTTTCAGAAACCTCATGATTAACCCTGTGATGCACCAATTATCAAAAAATGAGGGGAATAAACTGAAATGGGGTTTTTGTAATAAAGAGCTATCTCTGTAATTATAAAATACAAAAATGTACTCTCATTTACCATTACGCAGAATAATACACTCATGTTACTGGAGTGGACACAGTGAGGCTACGGACCTGCAGAGTCCCTCCTGTTTGTGTGGAAACTTTCGATGCAATTTGGACTTAAAAGCTCCTTGCATTTAGTGAAATTGTGCTTTGTCTCTTTTATGTGAAATTGGTGCAATACCGTTCCGAGAAAGTTTGCTGCACTTCGCGATTGCCATCTTGACAGGCTAATGTAATCGCGTGAAAACTGACGATTGTCATTTCATCGCAAAGGTCCTCTAGAGTAGACTACATGAGTTTACGAGCTAAAAAACTATAGCAGAGGCAGAGGCACTACACGGCAGTGGACGCCGCGCACCCCAGGGTTAAATAAAAGAAATGCGTGTAACATATGTATTCGCTAGAAATACAATAATTTCAGACAGACTTTTGTAAATCGTGACCTAGCATTTGTGATACGTCACCAATCTATATAAACTCCAGTGGTGAAATGAATGCCACAGTTTTCACGCGGAGTACAATATAAAATGATGTAGTTTTTTTATTTCAAAGAAGTTCTTCTGTGCTGTTTATTTCAAGTCGTAATTCTGTCACATTTTTAGTATTTACCAACGGAAGTTTTACATCTATATTTTACCTTTTCTTTTTCTGTTTAGAAAAAAATGAACACGTTGGAGAACCTATGCAGGGTACGAGGTGGTGGCATAATTATTTCCGTGACGATTCGTCTTTCACTACTGAAGACATCTAGGAAAGCTTTCAGTATACGAAAGGCTGGTACGCGTAAGCGAGCTCAGCAAGTATAACTATTTAGACGTATCCATGCAAACGGTAGGTTTTGGCGTCACCATACCGCTGCCAAAGTATGCTATGAAGCTTGTGGTGAAAAGTGTGCGCTATATTTTTTTTTTTTTTTTTTTTTTTTTTTTTTTTTTTTTTTTTTTAATTTGTGACTGTAGTTTTGCAAGTCTAATAATTACTACGCTACAATGTACAGAGATACCGTGTACCGGGCGAATCACCTAAAACATGTTTTATTAATGTATGGAATGTGTATTTTTTTGTGGAAACATACACTATTTTAAATGGTTCAATGACTTGACATTAACAAAGGACCGTAAATTAGAATGTAAATTGTGTTTGTAGCACGATCTAGTACCAGTCATTTGCGAGATATTCTAGAAAGGGGATAAAGAGATACCATCAATCTATAGACCAGTTTCACTTTTGCCAGCATTCTCGAAAATTGTAAGAAAATATATTGTACAAGTAACTTCTCAACCACCTATCATATTGTCCAGAACACAATTTGGATTTGTGAAAGGTTCCAATATTAAGAAGGCTATTTACATGTACAGTGAGACTGTACTTAATTCATTACATAATAAATTTAATACATTTATTTTCTATGATTATTCACATAATTTCATTGCCTGAATCACATCCTTTTAAGTATACTGGAATTCTATGGTGTCATGAGAAATTCTGCAAAGTGGGTTAAGAGAATACCACGCCAACAGGAAACAAAGGGTATCAGTGCAAGGGACTAGTGAATTAAGCCATCAGTTCTCATCAGATTTGGAAGAAATGTTACGTGGTGTCCCACAGGAATCAATCTTAGGGCCTTCGCTTTTTATTGTGTACATTAATGACCTGACCTCTCATTAGTTACACTGGCAGAAGTAGAGTTCGCTTTGTTTGTAGATGATGCAAGTACCGCAATTAATAGCATTTTGAACATTGTTCTAGAAAGGTCTGCTTATGATATTTTCATGAACATCAATTAATGGTTTAAAGCCAACCCATTGATATTAAAGTTTGAAAAGAATCACTATATGCAGCTGAGATAATGGGAAGGGTTTCCATCCAGCATCTGCATAAAGTATGAAGAAGAGCAGATAGAAGAAATGACAGTATTAAATTCTTGGGATTACAACTAGATAATAAATTATTTTGGGAGGAGCACACCGCAGAACTCCAGGAACGGCTTAACAACAATCTGCAATTGCAATTCGAATCTTATCAGGTGTAAGCAACATAAAAATAAAAAAGCTTGCATACTTTGCTTACTTTCATTCCATAATGTCATATAGTGTCATATTTGGGGTAACTCTTCAAATCAAGCAAAATCGCGTAATACGTATTATTTGTGGAATAAATTTACATACATCCTGTAGAAGCCTCTTCAAAGACCTGTGTAAACTAACTACCGCCTCTCACTATATTTATACCGTAATGAATTTTGTCATAAATAATATATCCCTCTTTCCAACAAACAGCTCAATTCATACATACAATACTAGGAACAAAAACTATCTACAAGGACTTAAAAGCACTTAATTTAGTTCAGTAAGGGATCCACTACACGGAACACACATTTTTAGTAATTTACGAGCAACCATAAAAATTTTATGTAAAACGAATATTAGTTTAAGAGAAGCCTGAAAGACTTACTAGTGTCCAACTCCTACTCTATTGGCGAATTTTTTTACAGAACCATATTATGTATGTATTCATACTATTAGTATTATTACAAAAACTTAATAATTGTACATTGACATCTTATACATCCGGGAGGATCTCGTCATTATGGATCTATAGAACGAATAACTAATCTAATCTAATTTGTATTATGAAACATTTATAAAATACCTGTGGTAGCAAAACTATGGAATAATGCGATTGCATATGCAAGTGATGTGGATTCTGACTATTAAACAGACAATCGATCATCATAGTGTTGAAACTGATCACCGGAAGCGTTAATACACGCTTTCACTCAGATCTGGAAAGACTGCTACAAACGTGTTACCGTTTCAGCGGATAAATCCGAGCAGTTTGCAGTAATACGTCGTTGTATATAATCGTGTGCAGTTGATATGTCTTCGTAGGCTACGTCTGTCAGCTTTCTCCACAGAAAAAAAGAACTTTATAGGAATCGAATCAGGAGAACTGGCCAACCAATGTACAGGTCTTCTGTGTCCAATATAACGATTTGGAAACAATTCGTGAAACATGCTGTAGTAATCCGTGCACTGTAGCTGAACAGTCAGCATGTTGGTACCACATGTTTCTGTTGGTCTGCAGATGAATGTCTTCTAGCATCCGTGACAGTCTGTTAGGAGGCTGTGACACTTGTGCGCGTTCTGTGTGCGTGGGTGTATGAGCTGATGGTTAACTCACACACTTCACATTTACACGCGATGGACGCTGATGTTCCATCTGACGAAGCCAACGGGGACTGTCAACAGACCAGTAATGCATTTTACAGTGGTTTCCCTGGCCATGATTGGTAAATATGACTTCATCAATAATTAAGATGTATGAAGGAACTGGAGTATCCTGTCGTATTGGCCACATACAGAAAGTAATACGATTCTCATAATGCAGCTATTTGTGGAGAGGGATGTCATACGGATGGAACCGCTGTCAATGGAGTATGCATAGGACACTTCCACGGCTCATGTCACTTCCTCGTGTGATTGCGCAGAAATTCACTTGTGTATCAACTGCGACATTAGCCACCACATTCATTTCCCCCTCCTCTGTCTTCACTTGTTTCCTTATGTTACGTTGTCTAGGTATTATGCTAAATAATTGGTTGAAGAAGTTGATAAATAATTGCCGAGATGAGTGACGTGTACGTGTACGTCATACAATCAGGAACTGCTTCTTTCCTATACTCTCCATACACCATGAGCATTTCGGCCTTTGCTGTATTGTTGCAAATGTTCAAATGTTTGCAAATGTAGCTAGTCGCATTGCACTCACGGAACATACACTCTTGGACATTAAAATTGCTACACCACGAAGATGACGTTCTACATACGCGAAATTTAACCGACAGGAAGAAGATGCTGTGATATGCAAATGATCAGCTTTTCAGAACATTCACATAAGGTTGGCGCCGGTGGAGACACCTACAACGTGCTGACGTGTAACCGATTTCTCATACACAAACAGTTGACTGGCGTTGCCTGGTGAAATGTTGTTGTGATGCCTCGTGTAAAGAGGAGAAATGCGTACCATCACGTTTCTGACTTTGATAAAGGTCGGATGGTAGCCTGTAGCGATTGCGGTTTATCGTATCGCGACACTGCTGCTCGCGTTGGTCTTGGTCCAATGACCGTTAGCAGAATATGGAATCGGTGGGTTCAGGGGGGCAATACGGAATGCCGTGGTCGATCCCAACGGCCTCGTATCACTAGCAGTCGAGATGACAGGCATCCGCGTGGCTGTAACGGATCGTGCAGCCACGTCTAGATCCCTGGGTCAACAGATGGGGACGTCTGCAAGACAACAACCATCTCCAGGAACAGTTCGATGACGTTTGCAGCAGCATGATCAGCTCGGAGACCATGATTGCGGTTACCCTTGACGCTACATCACAGACAGGAGTGCCTGCGATGGTGTACCGATTTTTTTTTTTTTTTTTTTTTTTTTTGAATCCAGGTTCTGTTTAAAGCAGCATGATGGTCGCATCTGTGTTTGACGACATCGCGGTGAACGCACATTGGAAGCGTGAATTCCTCATCGCCATACTGGCGTATCACCCGGCGTGATGGTGTAGGATGCCATTGATTGCACGTCTCGGTCACTGTTCGCATCGACGGTATTTTGAACACTGGCCGTTACATTTCAGATGTGTTACGACTCGTGGCTCTACCCTTTATTTGATCCCTGCGAAACCCTACATTTCAGCACGATAATGCACGACCGCATGTTGTGGGTCCTGTACGTGCCTTTCTGGATACGGAAAATGTTCAACTGTGCTGCCCTAGCCAGCACATTCTCCAGATCTCTCACCAAATGAAAACGTCTGGTCACTACTCTTGATGAACTGTGGTATCGTGTTGAAGCTTTATGGGCATCTGTATCTGTACACGCCATCCAAGCTCTATTTGACTCAATGCCTAGACGTATCAAGGCCATTATTACGGCCAGAGGTGGTTGTTCTGGGTACTGAATTCTCAGGATCTATGCACCCAAAGTGCGTTAAAATGTAATCACAATCATGTCAATTCCAGTATATTTGTCCGATGAATACCCGTTTATCATCTGCATTTCTTCTTGGTGTAGCAATTTGAATAGCCAGTATTGTATTTATGGTACGTGAAGTTCATAAATTAAATAACAACCAGCGAAAGCCATTTGACGCAACTCAGAAAATTCTCTAGAAAATCTAATTTAAAGTTTTGCAAATACCTGTAAGTTCCAATAATTAAAACACTTCGAGCATCTGTCGGTGTAGCCCAGGTAGTAGCGCTCTGGCCTCACAGAGTTGGTGGATCGCCGCTGTGACACTGTCTGTTTTTCTTCCGAATTCAGTTATATAAAACATTTTGGAATCTCTAGTTCCAAGTGTTCGGTCAGTTTTTATTTATGTGTATGTAGATGTGCTGAACACCGTGTCACATAAAACGATGTTTGAGCAGGTCAGCTGCTAGGAAATCCATTATTAGCTATGGAGGTCACTTTCCAAAAAAGAGCATCGTAGCTCTTCACAAACTGAACAATCAAAGACTACTGTCGTCAACTGATAGTGAAGTCAATACTGTACAAAATTTAACTTATGTTTTTTTTTTAATTGAAACATTCATTATAAACAATCTTTTATAAAAATAAACGGTAAATTACGAATAAACAAAAATTCGTGGATTTTTCGTAAAAATTACCATTAGATATTAAAAGTGTCTAAGTATTCGAACACAATGGAAGAAAGAAAATATGTCAGGGTGGGATTCGAAACAACCGACAGTATAGTTGTAAGGCCAGAATGGTATCACCTGCGCTACCCCGCCAGATGCAGCAACTCATTTAGTTATTGGTACTTATGCGTGCTTGCAAAATTTCAAAATCGATTTTCTCGAGAATTTTTGAGAGTTATATAGACTTGTTATTTGACTTATGAACTTCAAGTATCATAAATATAAAAAATCTAAAATCCAATAACCATGTGGTCTCCTTTTAAGTACTGAAGCTACAGAAACAAAATTTAAATGCGGAGAGAGTAGATCGTGCACGTAACTGGTTTTAGGGGAAAAGCATTTCACTATTTAGCCTGAAAGGCAGAAACGAACAAGTAGATGATTTTGTTCTGTCATCCACATGGTGAACACCTCACACAAAGTTAGTACAATAAATTCAAAGCAACACGAAAATAACATCCTCGCAACTCAGAAGTCCGGAGAAATAGAATCTTTAAACGGTTGAACTACAAGACTTATCACACAACAAACCGCCGAGCAAGCACCAATCGACTACAGGAATGGCTATCACACATCCTTTTAAATCTTGTTAGAAAATCTACCGATCATTAATTTTGAACGCAAAACCACACATGGCAGCGGAATTACAGTGAGTAGTACGCGAAGTAACCTAACAATTCGTATTCGCGGAGATAAAGGCCTTACCACAACGACATTCAGAAGGATCCACGAGTAGTCTTGTGTAGTTCGCGAACGAACTAGATCGGAAGAGCGCTCCCATAGGCGAACTACGCGAACTAGTTCGCAGATCCCTCGCCTCTTAGTTCGTCCGATCCTTTTCCGAAGAACGACGGGGAACAGCGAGAGGACGCGAGAGCGCGCAGAATCGCGTGATTTCTTTCTGCCAGTTACCTTCATTTCGAGCTGAGATGCAGCTCAGCTGTAGTTACATAGTTTCATAGTTCACTGCCACAAAAAATCTATTTTAAAAATAAAGTACTACGAGTACTCTGTATGCAAAGTAGTTGAATACCATTTTATCACCTATTCGTGTAAATAACTGGTTTATTTGCCCAAAAATACGGGTAATAGCACACGCTTTGGCAAACTGATTCATTATATAAAAAAGCTGTCATAAAAAAGAGCTTTTTTAGTAGCGGTAGCAAAAGCCAAAAAGAGCGGACGAACTAGAAGGAGTGTACGAACTAGGAGCAGCGGACGAACTAGGAGCAGCGGACGAACTAGGAGCAGCGGACAGTTATGCCAAACGTATCTCGCTTCATAGTTCGTTGGATTCTTTTCCGAAAACCGACGGGCAATAGCGAGAGGGCGCGTAGCAGAATTAAAAATCACGTGTTTGCCTTCTGCTGATGAGTCATTTCGATGTGAGCGTCTGCCTGCTAGATTACATAGTTCAGTGCTACAAAATTTCTCTTTTCATATGTTCTGCACTCTGCAATATCTGACTAACAAATTCCATAATGCCAAAATATAGAGATAACTCTAAACTTATACGCGAGAAATTATCCACAAACTGTTTCTTTTGGTTTGCGTGATATCGTTAGCGGCTCAAGCAGCAAGCGCATGAAGCAGCTAGGTGGGGAAACATCCCCCTCCACCTGTACGCGCAGACCACGCCGCTCAGCCGTCACTGGGAGCGGACGAACTAAAAGAGCGCTCCCGATCGCGAACTATTATGCGCAAGTCTATCCACGAGGACGTATTACCTCAACCAGAGCAGCAAGCAAAATGCCAAAATGGTCAAGGAGGAAGCGTCGCATGGCCGGTGGTGGGGGAGGACAAAGACTGCTATCTGCCAGCCCTACTCACTCGCGCAGTCCTAAATTCTTAACCCTTTACTTAAGCAGAGCGGTTGGTATCAGTTTCGTATCACAGTCAACTCCAGGATGGAATGAGATGAACGACGCGGTAGCTAGCAGGCGCCTTGAGGCGGAAGCATCCTCAATTTATTATCAAATAATCCAGTTCACATATCATGCATACAGGGCGGTGGCGGACAACATACTATTACTTGACCTGTAGCTTTGGGGACAGCAACAAATTAGACTTAATTATATCCATTATTGATTTGAGGTCGTGGTTGTATGCTTAATTATTTTGTCAAGTAGGCTCAACCACATAGATCGTGTATAAAACACTATAATATGACGCGTTTCAAGGGTCAAACCCTCATCATCAGATAAAATATACAAGAATCTTTAAAACCCGAGACAAATAAAATCTAAAACGTAATAAAACCACGTTTTCTTTTATTACGTTTTAGATTTTATTTGTCTCGAGTTTTAAAGATTCTTGTATATTTTATCTGATGATAAAACGCGTCATATTATAGTGTTTTATACACGATCTATGTGGTTGAGCCTACTTGACAAAATAATCAACAAATTAAAAAGAAATAAAAACTGACGTCAATAAAATATGAAAATACCCAATAAAAATACTTAAAATATTGAATACTATTTCTCAGGTCTCAGTAATGGCGGTAGGGGAGATGTTTGATGTCAGGCTTACCCTAACCAAAATAATAACATACAATTTAATAAAATAAATGAAATGTGGCAAATAGCCGTCTTTCAATAGGCTGTCAATTCCAAAACAATAATGAAATATAAAACAAATAAAAATGATTAATAAATAAAGCGGTTTTATTCTAATGTTTGCAAATGATGTAGGCAATTAAATTTGCTTTATAGGTAAGGTCCGCCTTGAGCAAACACAAATGTTTCTAATTTCGTCCATAATGTTTCGCTGGCGTTGCAGCATCATCAGTGGGTTGTTTAATTCATACTGTCTTAATACCACATATAGTTGTGTTTGTGGTTCTTCAACTCACAAAACGTCACTGAGAAATTTTGACAGATTGTCATTTTGGTGAATTTCCGCTGTTGTTGCGTTGTGAACAGGCACTGTGTCACTTTCACTTTACTCAATGTTTATGTTATGTTTATCAAACACGGAAATTGAAGAGCTTTATAACATCAAGATGATGTAGGCAATGCCAAATAACTCAGTTTATTCAATCATGTGTTTTGATCTGTAGGAAGTGGGAAGATTGATAAATGGAACTAAATCTTACAGAATTAGCAGAATAGCTTGTTAACCGCGTTATGAGAATGTTAGCAAAATCCCCAACTAAGTGATAATCGATGATGCTCAGCCACTAAGTTCACTTTGCGATCACAGTACACAAAATAAGCTTCAGCACAAAATAGCCCTAATCTTTGTCCGACGACTGACATATCAAACACATACTGTTCCGTTACCATTCGTAATAGAATCCGGAAAAGTTAAATTCTGACAAAGCGGCCGTTTGACGTCCTAATTCTAACACTGAAATCTCCTCCTTTTCGCAACTTTTCTACAGTCCCAAGAAGATATCCACACGAACGGTCCAAGTATTTTACTTCACCACAGCAGTTTTCTGCCGTAGTCACTCTCTCATTGGCAGATCGGCATGCCCTCCAAAAGTAGCACAGTACATAACACGAAAAATTTGTTTTGACTTTGAGCGCTTCTACTCTGTCTTAACATTTTGACAATAGTAAACAGAAAAAGTACCGAAATATCTGAAATACAACTTTCACGAGCTTCACAGCTCATACTGTACAATATTTATGTGAAGTTATTGGAAAATTAGATATTCATTATATAGTTATACACGAACATGAGGACAAGAGGGGCATATGATACTGCTTCCAGTTGGTGAGTTCTGTGGAGGATTGAATTGATTTGATTTGATTTTCTCAGGGAAGCCAAAACAGTATTGGTCCAACCCACCACTGCCCGCACCGAAACTAAGTTTATAGTGCGGTATCGCTCCCTGTATATCTAATAAAGCCAACCAATTCACTTGAACAGTGCAAGGAGTCCCTTTACCAGTTCTTTATTAGACACAATTTCTTCGGGTCTGGTTGTCCCAAATGTTCTGTGACTTTTACTCTCCAATGCTATGCATTCGAAGATTAGATGAGATGCAGTTTCATCACCGTCATCACAGATCCTACATTTAGGGTCCTCTTCTGTTATACCTATTGTATGTAGGTGTTTTTTTTAAATTCCCATGGCCTGTCAGCAATCCAACCACGAGTTGGCTGTTCAGGCTCAGGATTGCAGACTTTCTTTTAAAACATGGCTTTGGCATCATTACCTTGCCATGTTTTTGTTGATAGACTTTGGTCCAATATTCTACATGCTGTCTTCTGAGCCAGCTCCAATTTGATCATTTCCTTGGTGATTGACAGGACAGGTTCCGGTCCAATAAATGGAATCTCTGCCCCCATCCTGGCTAATCTGTCGGCATGTTCGTTGCCACTGATCTCCGAGTGGCCAGGGACCCACAATAGGTTTACTCTATTGCTTTCCCCTAGCTCCACCAGAACCCTGTGACATTCTGCAACAATTTTAGATCTTCTTGCAGGAGCTGCCAGTTATCTCAAGGCTGCCTGGCTGTCTGAATAGATATAGATGCAACGGTCCTTGTAGCACCTACGCAAATTCTCTTTCACACACGCCCTGATGGCAGTGATTTAGGCCTGGAATACTGAGGCCAGTTTCCCTAGAGAGATGACGCCCTCTAGTCTTGGCTGCACCCCGTATACCCCGGCCCCAACGCCTTGGTCTGATTTTGACCCGTCAGTGAACCAAACAATAACCCCCGTACGGTGTCGAACTATTTTCTCCCACTGCTCCTTATTTCCAATTGTTATATTGAAACAGTATGGGGTTATAATACAGTCGGCTGGCATTTCCCCAACCTTTCCTATATTTGCCTCACTCACTATTTTAGTGTGTGATTCTGGATATCCCAAAGAGTTCCAGATTTTGCCAGTTTTGAGTCTGTATGCACCAGCCGCTGCCTCCATCTTGACCCAAAGGTGTAATGGGGCATATCCAACATGGTGCTATCCGAGCAGTTACTGTGCTGCTAATCCGCCTGTTATGACTAAGCAGGCTAATCTCTGCACCTTACCAAGCTCCTTAGCAGCAACCTGCTGTTCTACCTTCTTCCACCACACGACAGCCCCATAGGTGATCCTGGGTCTAACCACCGTGGTGTATATCCAGAGCATATCCTTGGGGCTCAGGTCCCTCTGTGGGATGGTTCCTTTGAAAGGGCGCGGCCGATTTCCTGCCACATCCTTACCCAAAATTCCGAGCATGAGCTCTGTCTCTAATGACCACGCTGTCGACTGGACGTTAAACTCTAAGCTTCCTTCCTTCCTTTTCCTTATATATAAAGATAAAAGTGGGTTGCTAGCCTCAGGTAATAAGGTAACATCTAAGTTATAGTTTGTTGAAATCGCTTGACGCACTCAAAATTTGATACTTTCAATTTTGCTATATTCTGATACTGTAAACATTAAGTATACTACTTTTCAGGACATTAAAATTATTGTTGGTTAATGAGATGTGGCACATTTTTCTGACATCGTAGATACCTTCAGAATTTATGGGAACACAACATTGAGCCGGCCGCAGTGGCCGAGGAGACTAAGGCGCTTCAGTCATGGTCTGCACGGCCACTACGGTCGGGGGTTCGAATCCCCCCTCGGACATGGATGTTTGTGCCGTCCTAGTTCGTAAGTAGTTCATAAGTAGTTTGTAAGTTTAGGGACTGCTGACCGCGTAGTTAAGTCCCATAGACTATACAAACGTTTGAACATTTGAACACAAGATTGAGTATTCTTATTTATTTGTAAGTTAAGAGAACGTGCATCTGCCAGTGTGTTCATTAAGACCTCTAGACTCAGCTCCTTTTAGAAGCATGGGTTTACCATTTCAGGTGTTTCGCCATTGTCCACTTGTGTCTCATGTTGTTGCTGGGACAAAACCGGATAGCTGATAGTTCGCCTCCCCGTTCTAAACATAAGCCGCACGTTACGACTGACTGCCTTCCGGACAATTCCAGAAGGGATTAGTTGAGATGTCTGTCATGGAAAAACGAAGTAAAATGGTCGACGTCTGTCTGTCGGTTCTACGGAATGAAGGTAACAACATTGCGTTAACCAAAATAGTGCTGGTAACAGAAAATTGATACCGGGGGGGGATTGGTGTTGACTTGCGTTTATTCTACCAAATGAATTACACAATCAGTTCGGTTCAGACAGTGTAGCGAGCAGGTAGTGCAATGCACAACAACATCACTTTCCCGAAGCTATGGCATGGAGATCCAAAGTGTTTTGTCGTCCTGGTCAGCCTCTGTATAGTCGTGCTCGGCCCATCTTTCAGCAAAGGTACTATCAGGATGTGCGGATAGCTAACACAGCTATATGTATTAGTAATACAAGTTTTATTTAATGAACTGTACAAAGATTTTGAACTTATAATCTCTCTGTCTGTCTCTTCTAGCGGCGGCGTCTTCTTCCTCGATGCTAGCTGAGCTGAGTCCTAATGACTGCCTATTTCGGAATCGAGTTCAGATGCATGTCGGCCTGGATGTAGCCACTTGTAGAGGGCACGCTTCTGCGGTTACTACCTCCAGGATGCGCGGCACCGGCGTGTGACTGGCTACCGGTCGTCCGCTGCCTCCTGCACGATCGTTCTCGAGCATCTGGCGCGTGGCGCTGACTTTACGCCATAACACAAAGGAAGACTGGAAGCGAGACAGACATAGGAGGTGGCTGCAGTTATTGAGTGTCCCAAAGTGTAATTTTCAAGACCTGGGCACCATTTCAGACAACACAAACCGTTGAAAGAGTGCCAGTTCAGGGTCGTCCACGGGTAGGAGCAGCAAGAGATGACCGTTATCTGCCGATAACAGCCCGTCACGAGAATGCAACTCAGCTTCAACGCACCCTGTAGGCAGCAACAGGACGCACAGTGTCAAACAGTCCGAAATCGCCTTCGGGAATGTGGTCTCTACGCACGGACGCCTATGGTGTGTGTCCCTTTAAAACTAGGACACAGTTTAGTCCGCAGAAACCGGGAGGAGGAACATCAGGTTCCCAGTCGTAACGAATGGCGGCGGGTTACGTTCACTGATGAATCAAGATTTTGTGTTCAGCCGGACAATCGTCGTTCCCTCATCTTTAGAGAATTTGGAAACTGGAACAATTCTGCTTATATGCAAGAAACATCACCATATCATGGTGTGGGCAAGAGTCACTGATGATGGACGTACCAAACTCTCAGTCGTTGAGAATGGCGCTCTGACTGCTCAGAGGCACAGAGACGTGATCTTTCGACCTTTTGTTGTATCCTACTCTGGCGCCATAGGAGGGCTCCTTCGGGTGGACGATAATGCTCGTCCCCACAGAGATGCAGTGATGAACAACATGCTTGAAGCTGAGGTAATTGAACGAATGGAGTAACCAGCGTGTTCACCAGACTTAAACCCGATTGAGCATGTCTGTTATGCACTTGGCAGACTCATTGCAGCCAGACAAGTACCTCCCACAACGAATTCGAAAAGTTTAAATGTTTGTTAAGCTTAAGGGACTTAACTGTGGGATCATCAGTCCCTAAACTTACAAACTACTTATGAACTACCTTATACTAAACACGACACAAACATCCATGCCGGAGGGGGGATTCGAACCCCTGACCGTAGCGCCCGTGCAGACTGTGATTCGCACTCCGCAGACGGCTCGGCCACTGCGGCCGCCTCACAACGATTTCAGATGTGGATATTGCACTCGTGGAAGAATGGCCAAATATCCCTCAGGTACAGTTTAATAAGTCGAAGTTGCAAAAAAAAATTAACACGAATTATTTACAGACGAATGAAAAAACTTGTGGAATCCAACCTTGGGGAATATCAGTTTGGATTAGGAGAAATGTAGGAACACGGGAGGCAATACATTTCGACTTATCTTAGAAGATAGGCCCGTTCCTATTTTTAGCATTTGTAGATTTGGAGAAAGCTTCTGACGATTTCGACTGGAATAAACTCTTTCAAATTCTGAAAGTGGCAGGGGTAAAATATAGGGGGCGAATAGTTACAGTCAACTTATGCAGAAACCAGACAGCGGCTATTAGAGTCGAGGGGCATGAAAGGGACCCAGAGGTTGCGAATGGAGTAAGACAGGGCTGTACCCTTTCCCCAATGTGGGCCAATCTGTACATTGAACAAGCAGTGAAGGAATGCAAGGAGAAATTTGGAGAGGAATTAAAGTTCAGGGAGAAGAAATAAAAACATTGCGGTTTGCCGATGACATAATAATTCTGTCAGAGACCGCAAAGGTTGTGGAAGAGCAATGGAATGGAATGGACAGTGTCTTGAAGAGAGGGTATAAGATGAACATCAACAAGGCTAAAACAAGGATAATGGAATGTAGGGTCAGAAAGTCATGCGATGCTGAAGGAATTAGATTAGGTAATGAGGCAATAAAAGTAGTAGATGAGTTTTGTTATTTGGGTAGCAAGATAACAGTGATGGTCGTAATAAAGAAGATATAAAGTGCAGAATGGCTATGGGAAGAAAAGCGTTTCTGAAGAAACGAAATTTGTTGGCATCCAATATTAATTTAAATGTTAGGAAGTCCTTTCTGAAAGCATTTGTCTGGACAGTAGCATCATATGGGAGTAAAACGTGGACAATAAAGAGTTCAGACAAAAAGATGATAGGAGCTTTTGAAAAGTGGTGCTACAGAAGAATGATGACAATTAGATGGGTAGATCATGTAACTAATGAGGAGGTATTTAACGGAATTGGGGAGAAAAGGAGTTCTGGCATATCCTGATTAAGAGAAGGGATATATTGGTTGGACGCATCCTGAGTCAACAAGGAATTGTCAACTTAGCGGTACAAGGAAATGTATAGGATAAAAATATTGGAGGGAGAACGAGGGACGAATACAGTAAGCAGATTCAAATGGATGTAGGTTGCCGAACTTATTCTCAGATGAATAGACTTGCATCAAACCGGTCTGCGGACTGAAGAGCACAACAACAACTGACTGATAACGACATACCGTCCATGCCACGCAGGTGTGCAACTGAACTGGCCGTCAGATGCGAGCACACACCATATTAAGGGGAACGAGAATGACTTTTTCACTATTATGGCAGCGCTGAGGTACCTCGCTCTAAGTAAACTCCATGTAAACCTCAAAATATCCTAGTGTGTGTGACACACAACTTATAGTTATCGGAATAAAATTCGTTTCCATATGTGTATGGTATCTCACCCGATGCCCTAATTGTTTTGAGCAGTGTATGTGAAATACGGAGTATGTATCCTTTACGTCACAACATCCAAAGTTAACGATAATCTGGCGCACGGAAAACCAGTGGAGCGGCGTCTAATAATTTGCTAGGCTTAGGGAGTCTTAACTGCGCAGGTAGCAATAAACCGCAGCCGCGCGCGAACTCGGCGGTTCGGATATTGCTCGGCCCCTAACAAGCTCAGACGACGACCACAACCGGTTCAAACGCGAAAGCGCTAAATCGCATTACTGCCGGATTACTCGCAGAGCACGGTTCGACTGAGGAATTCTGTTGTGGGACTCTTGCGGAAGGCAGGCGAAATGAAACCGCATGCTAGGAAACCAGCTGATTGCTGTCAGTCTGTCTGCAGTTTCATTATTACAGACTAACCCAATGGTGAAGATTCATTGCAGAGGTGTACAAGTAAACATATGGTCTATTTCGTGGTCTCCCTATGGTAAACGCCTACATCTGTACCCTGTAAACCACTTCGCTGAGTATGATATCGGTTTGTTTCTGTATCACTGTCACTTTCCTCCTCTTTCTGTTCAATTGTAGTGACGTTCGACGGCGAAATGTCACTAATTTTCCCTTATCACTTTTCCGCGAGATATGTCCAGGAAGAAGCAATATCTTAAGTGACTATTACAGCAATGTACGCTTTACGAAATTCGGCATTAGTACACTCTGCACTGTAGAACGCCTCTTTGTCAGCGCCTGCCACTCAATTTGGTCGTGATTCTTGCTTAATGGACTTATAACAAAGCATGCTGCGCCTCGATGACTCATCTGCTATGGATTCCACACAGGCGAGTAATATTCAATTATTGGGCGAACAAGAGTTTAGTAATCTACTTCCTTCGTTAACGAACCACATTTTCTGAGAATACTTCCAGTGAACATAACCGCATCTCCCTTACACACGAATAATTTTATGTGTTCTACTGTAGGGGATAGGGAGAATATACACGTAATATGAAAATTTAGCGAGTGGTGAGTGAACTTTAATACAGAAGTTGAACATGGAAGCGGTGCTGTGTTGAAATTAGGCGTGTGACTTAGAGCGGGACAAGCACGTTTAGGATTTCAGCAAATAAAGTGGAGCGGCTCGGCGAAGCTTCAGGTGACTCAAGTAGGTCGACGAGGGCGCCGTACTGCGTAACAGTCTTGTGTAGTTCGGAAGAGCGCTCCCACAGGCGAACTACGCGAACTAGTTCGCAAATCCCTCGCCTCTTAGGTCGTCCGCTCCCTTTCCGAAGACTGACGGGTAACAGCGAGAGGACGCGAGAGCGCGCAGAATCGCGGGATTCTCTTCTGCCAGTTGCCGTCATTTCGAGCTGAGATACAGCTCAGCTGTAGTTTGAGTTGCCAAAACGAGCGGACGAACTAAAACGAGCGACCTACTTCGCGGCCGAACTGCGAACTAAAAGGTGAGCTACCGGTCGCGAACTAAAATATGCGCGATAGGTCGCGAACTAAAATATGCGCGATAGGTCGCGAAGAGAATTAAAAACCACATGTTTGCCTTCTGCTGATGAGAGCCATTTCGAGGTTAGCGTCTGCCTGATAGATTACATAGTTCAGTGCTACAAAATTTCTGCTTTGAAGTATTCTGCAGTCTGTAATACCAGACTAATAAATTCCATAATGCCAAGATACAGAGATAACTCTAAACTTAAACGCGAGAAATTATCCACAAACTGTTTCTTTAGGTTTGCGTGATATCATTAGCGGCTCAAGCAGCAAGAGCATGAAGCAGCTAGGTGGGAGAACTTCTCCCTCCACCTGCATGCGCAGACGAAACCGCTCAGCCGTCACTGGGAGTGGACGAACTAAAAGAAAGAACTAGTTCGCGGCAGAACCGCGAACTAAAGTGAGCGCTCCCGATCGCGAACTATTATGCGCAAGTCTACTGCTTAACAGCCTGACAGCTGTATTGCTTAAAGGTAACTGGGTCATACTTGATCGGAAGTAGGAGACCGGTCACGTGTAGGAAAGATCAGCTATGCCACATCTGTGAAACACAGGCCGAAGGGGTCAACCTCGTCGTATAAATACAGGTGGAAAAGACAAGTCAGTCAGAGTCAGCCACGGCAGAGAGAGAGCGGCAGCCATGGCTGGGCAGTCACCTGCCACCGGGACTGTGCCTCTCGTCGACAACAATTGTTATTATTGTTATCGCAAAACTGAGTCTGTCGCAGACTGGAAGCACTTCGACTCAGCGCGGACAGCAAGCGATCAACACGGCATCCCTGAAGGCAGATGCAGCCAGCGGAATAGCGGCAACCAGCCTGACGCAACTGGCAGTGGGGTCCCGGCCTCGACAGCAGCGCAACCAGGCGTCGAAGCAACGCATGGCGCGGTAAGACTGCAGCCAGTTACTCACCTAGGGGCGTGGCGTGGACGAAAGGACGCAGCCACAGCTGAAACGCTCCTGTAACCGTCTGGATGGCGAAGCAGCAGCAGCGGGGGAAGGAGGACCTGGGTTCAACTACCAGATAACGCAAAAAAAAAAAAAAAAAAAAAAAAAAAAAATGTTCATATGTTTGTATAGTTTATGGGACTTAACTACGGGGTCATCAGTCCCTAAACTTACAAACTACTTATGAACTACTTACGAACTAGGACAGCACAAATATCCATGCCCGAGGGGGATACGAACCCCCGACCGTAGTGGCCGTGCAGACCGTGACTGGAGCGCCTCAGTCTCCTCGGCCACCGCGGCCGGCCAGACAACGCCCAGCGCGGTACGGCCATCGGCGGCAGCGGCGCGGGGCAGTGCGAGGACGATTCCTCGCCTTATGCAACACAGAGGTGTAGCGGCCGGTGGGCAGCCGCACCAGCAGCGTCAGCTACTACGAGGCTTTTGGCGTCATCTGGACGCCACCTCAGCGCGTACAACACGCACGCACGCTCCACTCTCCTCCAGCCGTTTGTAGGCATGAGTTTCAATAAACTGTTTTGCTATACTGGACCACTGTTTCATTTTCAGCCCATCTCCCGAGTTGAGTACTGAGCTTACAGCCCACATGGAACCAAATAGTGTAGCTATCCTGACGTAGATGAAGTTTGTGTGTAGAACACTCGTCAATTGGTGTCAAAACCATCAAATAGTGCTCAGGCACGTTACAGTTCCACTGCAGATTGGTCATGCATATTCCAGACATTTTATCGAAGTATTTGCTTCCAGAAATTGTTCTTCAATTTCATAATCATATAATACAGGATCGTGCAGTATGTGTATTCCAAATAAGTTACATTTGTGTTAAAGGTTAACTGCCATTCTCTTTACCAAGCGCCGACACGCTGCAGATCCTAATGTATGTCGCTACAAGTTAGCAGTATTACTGCTCGCTGTACTACAGACTCATCCTCAAAACAAACGTTACATCATATGTTTTGTGTAATTCAAACTATACATTGAACAGAATGTGAAGGAAAGCTATGAGAAATTTGGAACGGTAATTGATGATCAGGAGAAAGAATTAGAGTTCAGGGAGAAGAAATAAAAACTACGCGGTTTGCCGACGGCATAGTAATTCTGTCAGAGACTGCAAAGGACCTGGAAGTGAACGGAATACACAGTGTCTTGACAGGAGGCTATAACATGAACATTAACAAGAGCAAAGTAAGGGTAGATCTACAGCTACACTGTACCAATACTACACATTTCCTTTTCTGTTCCACTTCCAAATAGAACGAGGGGAAAAAGAACGTCTATATGCCTCTGTAAGAGCCCTAGTTTCTCTTGTCTTTGTGATCTTTACGCGAAATGTAAGTAGGTATCAGCAAGATTGTTCTGCAGTCACCTTCAAATTCCTGGCTCTAAATTTCCTCATAAGAAAATCTCGAAAAGAAGGTCGTCTTTCCTCCAGCGATCCCCAATTGAATTGCCGGAGCATTGGTCGAACCTACCAGTAACAAACCTAGCTGCTCGCCTCTGAACTGATTTTATTTCTTCTTTTAAACTGATCTGCTGCGGGTCCCAAACACTTGAGCGATACTTAAGACGTGGTCGTACAAACGTTTTCTACGGGGTCTCCTTTACAGATGTACATCTTCCCAAAATTCTCCCAATAAACCGAAGTCGACTGACCGCGTTACTCGCCACTGTCCTTACATGTTCGTTCCATTTCATATCGCTCTGCAATGTTACGCCTCGATATTTGAACGACGCGACTGCATCAAGAAGCGCACTACTAATCCCTTATTCGAAAGTAATCTGCTGAAGGAATTAGTTTAGATAATAAGGTAAGATGAGTTTTGTTATCTGGGTAGAAAAACAACTTTTAATGAACGAAGTAAAGAAGATATAAATGCATAATGACTATGGGAAGAAACATATTTCTAAAGAAGCGAAATTTGCTGACATCCAGTATTAGTTTAAATGTTATGAACTCCTTTCTGAGAGCATTTGTCTGGAGTGTAGTGTTGTATGGGAGTGAATCGTGGACAATAAGCAGTTCAGATAAAATGATGATACAAGCTTTCGAAATATGGTACTACAGATGAATGATGAAGGTTAGATGGGTAGATCACATAACTAATGAGGAGGTGCTCAATAGAATGGGGGGAAAAATCCTAAGAGAAGGGATAGTTTCGTGGGACACATTCTGAGACATCAAGGATTCGTCCAAATTATTCAAATGTCTGTAAATCTATCGGACCAAACTGCGTGGTCATCAGTCCGTAGCTTACAAATTACTTAAACCTAGGTAAACTAACCTAAGGACAACACAAACACCCGTGCCCCAGGGAGGACTCGAACCTCCACGTCGAGCAACTACTGCGCGCTCCGCAGCGATGTGCTTTAGATCGCTCGGCTACTCCACCGCGGCAAGGATTCGTCAACTTAGCATTAGAAGAAATTGTATGGGGTAAAAATCGTAGAGTAAGACCGAGGGACGAATACAATAAGCAGGTTCAAAACGATGTAGTTTGCCGTTCATATTCGGAGATGGAGAGTCTTGCAGAGGATTGGGTAGCGTGTAGAGCTGCGTCAATGCAGTCTTTGGATTGGAGATCACAATAATAATATTTCACTTGTATTACCAATGAAACTTCCGTCTGCAATAGAGATAAATAAGATCGGAGATGATGGGAGGTGGAGATGGAGAAGGGGCACGCAATGGATCTAAAGAAAGGGAGGGAGGATATAAAATGTTCAAATATTTGTGAAGCTTAAGGGACTTAACTGCGGGATCGGTCGTCTGTCCCTAAACTTACAAACTACTTATGAACTAGTTTATACTAAAGACAGCACAAACATCCGTGCCCGAGGGGCGATTCGAAGCTCCGTCGGGGAATGGCCTCGCGCATCGGAGCATAGCGCCTCAATGTGCTCGGCCGCTCCGCCCCGGCAGGGAGGATATAGACGCAGGGAAGAGGGAGGGGGTGTTCTTGTTATAGCCTACTGAAAACGGATGTGACGGACTAGTGCACGTCTTTCTGCACAAGGGTGAAGGAGGTGTGATCCATTATCAGAGGAGTTACCCCATAAAGTAACACCAAGCGTCGTAGGCGACTTAAAATAGACTACTTTTTGCGTTAAAATATCGTGTAGTTAAGATATGGGGTAATATGGAGAGGGAGTGGGATAAGATTTATAGTGAGTGTGATGAAGGTTACGGGAAAAGCAGGAGATGGACGAACTGAGGTGACAAATGAAATATATAAAAGCATTGGGAGGGGGGTGGGGACAGGGATAGAGAAAGGTGTGAGAAAGAGATTTGAAGTTTATATCAAATTCCAAAACATATTAGCAATAGCGAAGCATTGCCCGGGTCGCTAATATTCAGAAAGTAAGTTCCGGTACCTTATAGTCCCTGCTGTGAGGATGTATTCCGCCATGTCTCTAATCGATAGGCTAAAAATGTGTGCAGCAGTATACCGTCAAATGTCCAAGTACTGTAGCCAGCGCCTGTACTAAATATCGCACATGCACAAAGCCTCTTCTCCACTCAAACGACTTATAAGGTTTTTCTGCATTTGGTCTACGCTGAATTTCTCTTAATGATCGTAAACATAAATAAGATGTCCACACTTCATAATACCAATCAGAAACTATAGTACTTAGCTTTGATCCCTTGGACGTTTTAGGGGGATGTGCTTTCGTGCAGTGGAATTCGGAGGAGATATTCGCAAACAATTGAGGCAATATCAGACATTATTAAACAATACATTAAATGTTGTTACAATCACAAATTAGCAAAGTAAGATAAATTACAGCAATAAATATCTTTCTAATAAAAGTTCAATATTTATTTATAAAGCAGAGTGTCCGTCTGTTTGTGTGTATGTATTGCATTCAAATCTACAGTTTTGTTCCAATCTTTATAAAATGTTGCACAACGTAAGCCTCCATCCCTGATGACGGTCGCTGTAAGTGTAAGAATCACGTACATCACATAGTACACGAGTTATCACGTCATAAACAATGAAATGCGCGGAAAAGTGCTGCATCACGCGACAATGTTGCACTTTTCCTCCTAAACCACAAGACCGATTTAAACCAAAATTGGTACACATCTTAACATATTGTGAAATATTTAAATCTGACACTCTCTTTATACTGGCGAATTTTCGTGTGTGTGTGTGAGGAGCACCTGAGAGAACTGCCCCTGGGCTGTGTCGTTTAGTGGAGTTCTGTAGCCGGGAGAATTGTGGAAACCGCAGTTACCGATATTGCGGCGGACTATCACGGAAGTTTGAACGAGTCCAGGGCCTTTGCTACCTGACGGCCATTTGTTACGTTAATTGGCTCGTGATCCGAGCTGCGTTCTGGCCATTTCGCTGGAGTTCTGCAGGAAATGGAGAGAATTATGTAGGCCGTTATACTGTCCCCGCACACTGGTGACACCTGAAATCTGAGTATTGTCTTCAACGTACTGCCAAGTTTTCGCAGTCTCGATATACTGAGTCAGGTTGTAACGTTTTACGTTGATGATGATGTCTAACTGGTGCTTAATTTCCAGGTGTCATTTCGACCACAAGCGGGATTGACGTCTTACGTATGTCCATTGCATATGGTAACGATTTCTGTGTTTCAGGTATTTTAAAACGTTCAAATGTTTGTTAAGCTTATGGGGCTTAGCTGCGGGATCATCAGACCCTAAACTACTTATGAACTACATTATACTAAAGACAACACAAACATCCATGACCGCGGGAGGATTCGAACCCCCGACGGGCAACGGCCTCGCGCATCGGAACATAGCGCCTCAATGCGCTTGGCTACTCAGCCGCGGCTCAGGTATTCTATTCAAATGTTTTACCTTCTAATTTATTGTAAATTACCAGTTCGTGACTGTCGTAAAAGGACATTTGACACTGACGTCTGATTTTATGTGTTTTATTATGAGGCAGACTCGTAAATAATGTTTTAATTGTTGCCCTATTGTAAGTTAATTTGCAGTACTACCTTGCTTAATAAAGACTTTCAGCGAAATATATTACATAATTCGCAGCTGACAGCGTGACCTGAAGCTGTTTCGTGTTTGCCTTCCATTTCTTATATTGAAATGCTACCAAAGATACACGTTGCAGCACAGTTGGCTGTGAAGTGAAAGGGCGAACAAAATTCCAGGCAGCATGACTCATAGCTTTACCATAAATATATATTGATACTGAAGTATTTCAACTACAAGAGACAACGTTCAGTTAGCTTTAATAAGCCTGATCACAATAGAACTTATACCTCAATATAAAAATTCATTTTTTTTCGAAAAAGAAACATTACCTTTAACACTAAGCAATTTACTCAGATAACTGACTCCAAAAAATTGTTTAAATGTTTGTAATCCTATGGGACCAAACTACGTTGGTCATCAGTCCCTAGTCTTACAAAGTACTTAAACTAAGTTAAACTTACCTAAGGACAACACACACATCATATTCGAGGAAGGATTCGAACCTCCGACACGGGAAGCCGCGCGATGCGTAACGTGGCGCTCCAGATCGCTCGGCTACTCCCGCGTGGCAACTAACTTCAATTAAGCAAAACAATGCCAATTATACCAACTGACACACTGTTTTAAAATTACCCATTTCATCAACAACGAACAAATATAAAGAAACCAGATGTGGAAATTTTCAACTATCTCAAAACTTCCACCTAACAAAGAATATAAAACTTCGAAGGTTTCAAGAGAACTACATGTTTACTTTTTGTGTATTTCGATGTCTGTTTGCTTTTATGTATTTTTCTTGCCATATATTATGTGCAAAAGAGGATATTGCAGAACGGTCAGAGTGCGGGAGATACGTCTATGTAGCCCTCGTCCTGGAGTTCTCTTGGGCTTCAGACTAAAGTTACGCCACATAACGAGCAGAAAACTTGCTATGCTGTAACGTTTTTGTCTCAGCTTCGTACAGCACATGTACATGTAATTACGGTATTACTGTCTCAGCTGCTGGTAGGTGTTGTGATGCCGCGGTGTATGGCCGAGCGCTCTAAGGCGCCTTCCTGCGGAGCGCGCGGGTGTACCAGTCAGAGGTTCGAGTCCTCCCTATGGCATGGGTGTGTGTGTTGCACTTAGATTAGTGTCACATTGCATTAAATACCTTACAAAAATTATATTTGCCATGCTTGTTGCTTACATGTCCGTTCTCTCTTCAATGCATACCGCTGCCTACTTTTGTTTCCGATGGTCAATTACTTTTCTCCGACTTTTTAGAGATATAACTGAAGCGTTCGTCATCTTCCAAGTTTTGGTCGTAATACTGAACGGACGTCACCTCTTTTTACATTCTCTAATTATTATGTAAGTGTGAGTTCATTTTATTTTTAATATAATAAACCCCCAATTTTATTTCAAATACTTTTCATTTCAAAATTCCGTCTCTTTTTTCCCACTAATATTTTTTATTTTGTTTTCAGAAAGCCACAGACGAACGTAAATGATACAGTGTTACCAGTACTGTGCACTTCGCGATAGTTTTCTAGTGTAACTCAATTTATTTCACCTCAACATTCCATCCTTAAGGTTCAGTATTTGAGAACCTGCTGTCAATGATTTGTTCCGACGAAGTCCGATATTCTGAATTTTATTTGCCTGTTGTGACACTTAACACGGCCGTGAAACTTTATTCCACGCGGTGTAAGATAACTAAGCATCTGCTTACGGCGGAAAGTTATGATTGTGACTTCCTCCGACAAAATCCAGGAATCTTTTCGCCAGGTTTCTTTTGTGATGGTGCTCTCGAGTGTCGTCTTAACTTTAACAATGGCTGCCGCTATGTTTTGATGCCAGTATTATTCATACTCTGTTCTGACTTATTATCCCCTTTAAAAATTCAATTCCTGCAGCTATTCCGAAGTTCATTCAATATTATGTGCGGCATTGGATTCAAATTTATACCGACAACACCAAAGGAAAGAAAGTAAATTACATTAGTTTAAGTAGTTTGTAAGCCTAGGGACTGATAATTACAGTAGTTAACTGCCACAGATTTACAAACATTTGAACATTTTTTTCGATGTTACAGTCATACAACATGGACATATAAAAATGTTATCCGATGCTGTGACTACTGAGTTCCACACCCCCATCACAATCACGTTTCTCTCTCCCTTCACTATCTGAATAACGTCTTTTATCCCTTATATCATTGGCAGAGCTAGTTGGCTCTTGTGCGATTCTGGTTAGCGTTGCCTTTGTGTCTATGTTTCCTATGATAATGCTTTCACTACGCTATTCTTAGTAACTTACCCGTATCCCTATTTTCTTATTTATTATTATATATATTCATGCGTTCCCCACCAACTGATATTTTATTTATAGCCCTGTACTCACCTGACTAGAAATTCTGTGCATCCTGCCACCGAATTTCGCTAATCCCTACCATATCTAACTTCAACCTGTTAATTTCTCTTTCAAATTTTCTAACTTACCCACCCGATTAATGTATACAACATTTCACGCTCCGATCCGTAGAATGTTTTTGGCGACATCTTCCTGAATAGTCCCCGACAGGAGATCCGAATGGGAGATTATTTTACCTCCGGAATATTTCATTCAAGAAGACGCCATCATCATATATTCATAAAGTAGAGCTGTATGTTCTCGAGAAAAGTAAAGGCTGTAGTTTCCCATTTAATTCAGCCGTTCGCAGTTGCTCTGTGGAAAGCCACTTTAACTGGTGGTACAAGGCCATATCACTCAGTTATCCCGACTGTTGTCCCTGTAACTACTGGGAAGGCTGCTGTCCATCTTTAGGAACCGCACGTTTGTATGTGGCCTACCCACAGACCCTTCCGAGACCCCTCCGCCGTGGTTGCACTTACGGTACGGATATCTGTATCGTTGAGGCGCGTAAGTCACCCCACCTTGTCAATGTCTGTCGTTCATGGTTATGTTTATTGCATCAACAGCGGAAAAATAGTGATGCTTTTTCCTTTTTTTTCCGCCAAGTGCTTTAATTATAACCGGTGTATGTTTCAGTTACGTTATTCACACGTCGCACGATGCAGCAGTTTTCACTCATCACATTGTTCGTGCAGTATATCTCGTTGGTGGTTCTCACACTCACTTCGTTATCTCTGAGGGTGGGGAATAGGCTTACGAAGTTTGGTTGAAATCATGTACATTGAACTATGTTTCGTATATGGTTCTTACCTTGACAAAGATTGCTCTCTAACGATAAGGAATATGTCTACCAAGTGTTGAAATCTGTTCAGTAGTATTGGAGGAGGCGTGTAACATAACACACACACACACACACACACACACACACACATATATATATATATATATATATATATATATATATATATATATATATATATATATATATATATATATAAATCTGCAGGTAGTGAGTTTTAATCATTTGACAAAGTCCATGCCATACCGCTTCCAATCGAGTGATCTATAGAAAAGAACAGAAATTTGAAGACATGAAGATGAAGACCCTATCCGCGAAAATCTCTCTCTTGTTCTGCTATAATACAAAATGAGGTACCTGTCATTGCATTTGTTGGATGTCCTGCTTCAACCCTATCTTGTTAGAATCCCATTCTGAACAGCCATACTCTAGCACACGGTGAACAAGGGTAATGTAGATAGTCTAATTACATCATTTCTGGCATTTTATGTTTTTCCAAAGAAACGAAAAACATTGTTTGGTTCGACTTCCAGACATTATCAATGTGATCTATCCAATTTAAATAGTTCGAAACTGTAGGTAACTTTAGCCGAATTTAGGTGAATGACCTGCCTATAACGCATGCGTGTGTTGAACAGCTGTATAACTGGGAGGCAACGTAATGCACGGCTACTCTTTTTAAAGGACCAAATGGTAATTTAGTTATGTAATACTTAATAAACCCATTTCTTATTTGTTGTCTTCTAGAGGGCTAGATTAAAGAGGAAAATGTTGTTTTTTTGCATTCTGAAGTGATGTGTGAGGTCTTTAAAATTGATGTCATACTCAAACCGTCTTCCATGCGAATCATCCAGTAGCTTTTTCCAACTTCGGCATTAAAATCTTCCATTGTCATTTTTCATTCAGACTTTACATTATTTACTAATAACTTACTCCCTTTAGGGACTTCTAAGTATTGAGTACAGACGCACCTTCCTGTATACATTTGGACTGTTTTGCTTACTTTAAGAAACACTTCATGTTCTGTTTGAGATTCGTTCTGTATCTATAGTATTATGTTTTTAATTATCTCCGTAGAACGAAGCACACAATCAGGCATTCTTCGCCAGCAGTGAAACTAAAGTGACCACTACCTCACAAATGGCTTTAATCAAATTGCCTGATTATGGTATATCGCCCAAAATTTGCGACTGGATAGGTGATTTCCTGTCAGAGAGGACACAGTTTGTACAAATCGATGGTAAAGCATCGAATATAACAGAGGTGATATCGGGCGTTTCATAGGATAGTGTTATTGGTCCTCCGCTGTTCTTTATTTACATAAACGATTTGGGAGAAAATGTAAGAAGCTCTCTTAGGTTGTTTGCAGATGACGCCGTCATTTACCGTCTAGTAAAATCATCTGAAGATGAAAACTGCAGAACGATCTGAATAAGATATCACTATGGTGTAAAAATTGGCAATTGGCTCTAAATAATGAGAAGTGTGAAGTCGTCCACATAAGTACGAAAAGAAATCCGTTAATCTTTGCTTTCAAGATAAATCAATCAAAAGTGAAGGCCGTGAACTCCACAAAATACGCAGGAATTACTATTACTTCAGACTTAAATTGGAAAGAACACGTAGATAATGTCGTGAGAAAGGCGAACCAGAAACTGCGTTTTATTGGCAGAACCTTTAAAAGTTGTAACAGAACTACTAAAGAAACTGCAAACACTACGCTTGTCCGTCCATTTATGGAGTATTGCTGCCCAGTGTGGGATCCTTATCAGGTGGGTTTGATGGAGGACATGGAGAGAGTCCAAAGGGGGCAGCTCGTTTCGTATTGTCGCGATACAGGGTAGACCAGAGGCGCCGACTTTTGAAAATCAGTGTGGGTACTCTATATCACGGTTCACAAATGTTCGAAACCAACCCTCCAGAAAATCCATGTATTTTTGAATGAGCAATACTTGATAAAAGTAAATAGGCAGTTGTCTAGCGTTTTAAACATAGAAGGAAGAAGGAGGAAGAAAAGGAAAACATGGCTGCATTAGGACTCTACAATAAAGCGATCTATTTGGCAGAAGTGGATATTTCGATATAAGTAACACCCCAAAACTTCTACACGACCAATGAAATAATTTTTCATTGTACACTAATCTAACACTTTTTGTGCGAAGCTGTTCTTTCTGACAAAAGCGTTTGGTAGAACACAGTCACCAAGGTTTAAAGAAATCTTGGAAATATTTTGAGATTTTGAAGTCCGACATCAAATTTTTTTGGTTAGTTCAAAGCCAGAGCTGTATACTTCATCGAAACTTTCATCACTTCGAGATAACTTCATAACATCTCTGACAGTATTAATATATGCCAAGGTTTTTTAAGCCTGAGAGAAAAGCATTACAAATTTTAACTGAATCTATAATTTTAATAACAAGGGAAGTGACAAAGATAAATGAAAAACAATTAACTGTAGCATCAGCATCAGATTCTTCAAGCTAAATTTTTGAAAGAACACAATTGAATGTTCGTAAATACGTACACCTGAATACGTCAAAAGACCGACGTGCTTCAGAATGAATAAAGCTGGCATAGTGGGTAAAACACGGACACTCATTACTACTCGCTTGGGGATCCGCGTACAAAACTGATCATTTCTTTAACGTAAAAATATCGTCTCTCGCTATGGTCACGTTTTGCATTGCCTCTTGAGTCATAAGGTAAGTTTTGATTTTTCCCGATTTTTTTAAAGTTATACAATTTTATTTTCCACCTCAATTTTATGTGGGTGCTCAGCACCCCCAAAAAATTCTTGGGGGCTGCACGAGCCCAGGAACACCCACGGAGTCGGCGCCCCTGGGATAGACAGCGTTACGGAAATGATACAGGATCTCGGATGGGAATCATTACAACAACGGCGCTTATCGCTGCGGCGTGGGCTTCTTACGAAACTCCAATCGCTAACATTCTCCTCCGAATGCGAAAATATATTGTAGACTCCCACTTACATAGGTAGAAATAATCATCAGAATGAAATACGAGAAATCAGACCTCGAAGGAGAGATTCAGGTGTTCTTTCATTTTGCTTAATTATCTACGAAGTTCACTAACTTTTACTTATTACTTTATTTTCCTCATAGCAGTGGTTATTTGCTTGCTTACATAGCAGTCTACGCAATCTATCACCATTTTATGACTGTACTTTCAAACCGATCGGCACACAACATATTATTGCACTACAGTAACTTTCTTTGCTCACTGGAATGTTTGCTTAACGACCCTTTAAAATAAAGGGTTTTCGGAAATTCGCATTAAAATCTTGGAGAACTTAAAAAGGAATGTGTGGAAATATTTTGATGAAGAACCTATGTCCGCAAACGTCATCCAGGGACGCTATAAGGATTCTTTATCTTTCACACTATGAGGAAAGTCTCTTCTAACGCTAGCTGTTTCATTTCCGCATTTTGGAATGAAGTAGTATGAATTAAAACAACTACTAAATGTTTAATAAATATGGATTCTAAAGTGCGTACTTTGAAAGGTATGAGAACGTCTTAGATACTGTGAATGCGTCTCTTGAGCTGATCAAGTGAAGGTAACCGTTCAGGTATCACAAAAGGAGGATCAAAATTGGTCGTTGAAACATAAAACTTTTTTTTTTTTTTTTTTTTTTTTTTTTTTTTAAAAACAATAGTTTATGGGAGTTAACTACGGGGTCATCAGTCCCTAAACTTACAAACTACTTACGAACTAGGACGGCACAAATATCCATGCCCGAGGGGGGATTCGAACCCCCGACCGTAGTTGCCGTGCAGACCGTGACTGGAGCGCCTCAGTCTCCTCGGCCACCGCGGCCGGCTTTATTATATCTCCTGCATATCAATTTAGATCATTGTGTAGTGCTATTCAGTGCCGAATTCAGCCCTAAGGACTTATTTAATCTGACAAAGTAGAGTTTGTAAAGTTGGTATGACAGGTCGTGATTATAAACGCACGATACCCCCTAAGATATTTTGGCTGTGGAGACGAGTCTTCAGCACTGAATCGCTGCACTGGAGGTGACCACGTAATGATGAAAATCGCTATGCAATAAATGTATTGCGGATTTCTGTTCTAATAACCAATGCGGAACTTCCTCTTCTCAGTAGTAGTTGTGTAGTGGTCGCGTGATGCACACGATTCCTAATCCAGTCATCGTACACTCTTTATCTTATTTTGGTGCATATCAGTTCACCGTAAATATGAATGTTCATATATTTATATGAATGAAGTCTTCGCGGGTTATCAGCCGAGTTGTTTCGTCGTCGTCTCGTAGCACCGGCCGCGGTCGGGGGTTCGAATCCCCCCTCGGGCATGGATATTTGTGCCGTCCTCAGTGTTAGATAGTTCATAAGTATTTTGTAAGTTTAGGGAGTGATGTCCCCGTAGTTAAGTCCCATAAGCTATACAAACATTTGAACATTTTTTTTTTTTATTTTTCGTCTCGTAGCAACGTTTCGAGGGAATGCGTCTCCATCATCTTCAGGCGAAGATGATGGAGGCGCATTCCATCGAAACGTTGCTACGAGACAACGACGAAGCAACTCCGCTGATAACCCGCAAAGATTTCATACATGAAATCCGCCGAGAAAGCCAAATGTTCAAATGTTTGTATAGCTTATGGGACTTAACTACGGGGTCATCAGTCTCTAAACTTACAAACTACTTAAGAACTAGCTACTACTAACGACGGCACAAATATCCATGCCCGACGGAGGATTCGAACCCCCGACCGTAGTGGCCGTGCAGACCGTGATTGGAGCGCCTCAATCCCCTCGGCCACCGCGGCCGGCGAGAAAGCCTACACTCGCATATAACATATATTTATAATTTGTGGGACCAAACTATTGTGGTCATCAGTTGCTAGGCTTGCAAACTGCTTAAACTAACCCAAGGACAACAACATGCCCACATCCGAGGGAGGACTTGTACTTCTGACGGGAAATAGCTGCGCGCACCGCAGCAAGGCGCCTTAGAACACACGGCCATTCCACCGCGGCTACATATGAAAAGCAAAGAGCTTGCAGTACAAGAGATTTGTTTCGCAGTGTAAAAGATATGCGCATAGCGTCAGTGGATATATTTCCCGACATTGAGTTTCTTATCAAAATATATCTTCACTCTCTGTAGAAGTCATCAAAGTCTACAACAGACATTTCCGAACGCGCCGTATATCTTGAGCTATTAGGAAAAACAGCTCATCTGAGTCATTTCTGAGCTCGTCTTCCATTACTTCCCCAAGGTTACTTTGTTCTAACGCAGGAGGTCGTCAGTACACACTGGCTCCTGCAGAAAGTTCGCAGCCCCGCTTTTCCACGGCGATACCTTCGGCGGGCGTGTCGAGTCGATCGCGTAGGCCCAGCACGCCTGACGGAGAGATTTCGGATCGATAGGGCGCGCTTCAGCAACCGATTGGTCGGCCGGTGGCGGCAGCGGCCGGGGAATCCCCAGATTACGGCGCGAAGCTGGCAGCGATGGCTGCGCGGCTTCCGGTCCAGTGCTGCCAATCCCTCCCGAGCCGGCGCCTTTGTCCAGGAAAGACTGCCTCACCAATACCACCTTTTCTGGTCTTCGCTCACTGTAGTAGAAAGGAAGAAAAAGACTCTAACATTTTACTTCATTTTGTCAATTATTATCAAAGATTTTTTGCCACTTTTTTTTCTGCAAAAAAAAAAAAAAAAAAAAAAAAAAAAAAAAAAAAAAAAAAATCGAGCCCTGCCAGCTCATCAACAGGCGTCTCTCTGCTGCTTTACACATATTTAAAGGCCTGGCCTTACTAAATAGTGATATACAAACAATAATGGTTGTTATTCCACAATGTGCTTCAAGGTGGGAAGTGTTTGTGATGATGATTATTTAAACCTGCAAGTGTAAGTCAACTCTCATACTGCACCAGACTTGTTTGTGCATCACTATTTAATAAGCGCAGGTCTTTAAATATGTGTAAAGAATCATAGAGGCACCTGATTATGAGCTCTCAGGGCTCGAAATGCGTCGTGTACAAATAAAATACAATTTTTGTGACTGAAGGCGAGTTTGTTTTCTTTTACAGAAATTACAACAGGAGATTAAAAATGAAAGACAGGTTTTCCTATGTCCTATACAAGCTGTACACCCTTGCTTTGACACAGATATTACAGAAAGGTCCCAGTATACTGGTATGTTATTCCTTTCAATGGTACAGTAGCCTATAAATTCGTTTTTCGAAATCAATAAGTAAAATATAAGTAAAACCTATATAAAAAACAATAAAATTTCCCCAAGTTTTAATACACCAAACGGAAACAGAAATCTTTATTTTCTAGGAAGTAAATTTAATGTTGGTTTGTGCTCGTGCAGATAAGATTGTTGCTTTCAAATCTGCGACTGACATGAGCTTCCGAGACTACTGCTGTCACTTTCATAAATTGGAAAAAAAGGATAGGTTGTCTGAGATCGTTTAAAACAAATTTATTTTTACCGGTTTGCGCACATTTAGGTTACTGTCATCAGATCTTTCGTACTACTAAATGTTCAAGACACATAGGTCATAATAATAGTCGGATGCTTGGAAGATTAGCGCGTCAAGAGTCAAACATAACCAAAATAAAATAATTTTTTGCTGAAGTTCCCACGTTCTGTTCACTTAACAGATTTAGCTGCTCTTTGCTGCCACTGGTTGTAAGTCAAATTAATTAACAGCACCATCTGTTTATTTCTTCGGTTAACTACGATATTAACGACACCAGGTAGCGTTTCTTTAACGTGCTATGCCATACTGCAGTGCAGCAAAGACTTCTAATTTTTTAATAATGATGTCTTTATTTTTATTGTTCGATTCTGAGGAAATAAAAGCTATACTGTTTCCCAAATTACGTGCTGGTTACCTGTGAAAACCCCATGGAAATTCGTCTCGTGGTTGCGGAGATTATCTTGTTCAAACACACAAACAGACAGACGCAACAACTGAGGATAGTCAGTACTAGCTGTTATGACTCCATACTCTGCCAGCATAGTAATCACAGATTGCTTTGGCATAAATTGGGTTGCACGTAGGAAACAACAGAATTGCTAATGAATCTATCTTCAGAAAAGAAAATTTTAATATATAAACTAGTCAGAATCTATTAGCAGAGAAAATTAAACAGAAAACCATTAATGTTTATGGTAATGCAGATCAGAGTGAGGAGAATATTAAACAGAGAAAGCAATCGAAACAACATGGTCTTACAAAGAAGTTAAAAAATATGTGAAGAATAGAGTGCTGCTTGTGTGAAAGATTTTACACTCAAATCAGAAGAATCTGATGAAACGTATGTATACACTGTTATTGTGTCTGTTCTTTCGGACAGCATACTAGTTGCATTTGTAATTTTTTTATGTTTATTAAGGAGACGAAGGAAGAAAGATGAGGAAGGAAAGAAATTACTTTAGCTCACTAGGGAATGGAATTTATAGAACGGTGACAAGTGAAAATGTGGGGGCGGATCGGGATTCGAAGCAGGGTCTCCGGCTTTATGCCGGCTTCATCTTCGTCTACACTGGTTCTTTGCCTTTGTTCTAGGTTGTTCGTTGAGCTGCTTTCTTGCAAAAGTGCTGAATGCACTGAGCTGCCACACCAGTAACTTCTTGGCTATCCGCGCTCGCCTCCCGTCCGTCTCAAATTACCGCAAGTCACATGCTATGGCGGTAGCGCCCCCCTTGTCAATGCCCATACAAGGTCAAACTCCATTACATCTGCGCTGAAGTAGATAAACCTTACGCCGTCATCGAGTTTTATTATGAATCTATAGATTGGTGTGGTGTTTCCTCTTTCAGAAATATTATACGGCGAAAGGTTCATCTACTTCACTGTAAAAACCTTCGACCTCGTACGGGAATCCGAAAAGGCGAAGGTAAGAAAGCATGACGATGGGGATGCTACAGTCGTAGTGTGCTACGTATGGAGATTTGAAACGGACTTGAAACAAGCGCGGGTAGCCAAGTGGTTAATGCCACTTCCGGCCCGAAGGGGAGACCCAGGTTCGAATCCCACCCAGGCTGACATTTTTACTTGTCACCATTGAATAATTACAAAGCCCTAGTGCAGCCAAAGCCGTTCCTTCCTCGTCCTTCTTCCTTCTTCTCCTTAACAAAAAAATAAAAAAATACAAATTAAATCTTATGAAAATTACAAAGCAACTCTTAACAAGACAAAATCGCTAGAAATTTCATTCTAAAAATCGCTAGAAAAACTTTTTTAACAATATGCAATATGACTTCTAAGGGCTAAAACAACAAATTTTCTGAGAATGACAGGCATGAATAACAAATTCAAATGTTTGTAAATCTATGAGACTTAACTTCTTTGGTTATTAGTCCCCAGGCTAACAAACTACTTGAACTAAGTTAAACTAAACCGAAGGATAACATACACATTCTCTCACTGATGCCCGAGGAATGACTCGAACCTCCGACAGCGAGCAACCGCGCGCTTCGGAGCAAGGCGCCTTAGACCGCTCAATCACTCCACCGCGGCAAACATTAGTTAACCATTTACTAGTGTTGTTTAAAGCAACAAAGTACCAGACAATGTACAGGCATCAGAGAACAGCATACAAGTGAACGATGATTGATTGTTTACTGTGCAGCAGAAACTGTAAGTCTGCTAAAAAGTAGAATGTCTCTATGGAAAGGTAAGATTCCCAATGAAATATTTAGGTATGAAGGATATCCACCAATGAGCAATTAATGAAGTTAGAACTAATCTTATTCTCATATGGTTCACGTAGATAATGAAGAGTTGTTCAGTTACGAAGGGTTAAATGTAGTGAGGTCAGTTCTTAATCTGATAGCAAAAATAATAGGAAATAAAATAATAAACATTGTAAACATTCCAGACAAAGACTTCATAAATAATACACAGACGCAGTATTCACTATTATACACGTCTTACAAAAGTGCATTGAATGCCACAGGACATTTAATGCCTGTTTTAATGATCTTACACAAGGCTTTCGGTTGGATTCAGTTGACGAACATAATAAACATATCAATAAAATTCTTCGGGGTATGACACAACGTCGTCATTGTACCGACGTTTCGGCCACTGTTGCAGGCGGCCTTCATCAGGGTCTGTGTCTGACTGCTGAATGTACGATAGCTTGGGGTTTATTTATCAGTGGATGAGGGAGAGGAAGGGGGGCACGACGTGGTGTCATACCCCGAAGAATTTTATTGATAGTGACAACTGCCGCGGAAGCCTACGTTTGTATATAATAAACCTAGTCTACAATCAGGGCTTCCATGATAACTGAAATTACGAAAGAAATTTCTTGCAATAGCTACATCCAGGTGATAATTGGTTCTAGAATAACTATAAGTGGGCCAGTTGATAGTGGAGGCTTTTTAATAACATCTTTATGGCTTTCCTTGCCTGACACCTATCAACATCTGCGTCAATAAATTTTAGGACGACACTAAAATAAAATCAAAAGTTTATTGAATTAACTAAAGGCCTTTATTGCAAGAGATATATCCAGGTGATTATTGGTTCTAGAATAACTATATGTGGACCATTTGATAGTGGAGATTCTTTAATAACAGCTTTGTGGCTTTCTTTGCATAACACCCATTCATATCTGCGTCAATAAGTTTTAGGATGTCACTAAAATAAAATCAATAATCTAGATTACTGCGACTATCTATTCCTTCTCAACTTCAGATTTGCAGGGTCCATAAAACTTGATTGGCAAGACATGAAAACCTTTCCGCTTTGCTTTCACATACACATCTTCCTCTCCCACCCCATTGCTCCGAGGCCACTTTTCTAATATGATTTCCCATGTAAAGGTTTGTTGCAATTTTGATTGACGTCATAAAACACCTCCCCGCCTCCTACCTTTCCGGTAACCATCTCAGAGGTCCATTTTTAAAAGAAGGATTTCCCACACCAGAGTTTGTTGTTGTGGTTATTGTTGTTGTCGTCTTCAGTGCAAAAAACTATTTGATGCACTTCTCCGTGACACCCTGTGACACATTGAAGGTTAACCTATTCAATGTAGCCAACGCAAGAGCCAGCTGTGTCATGCAGGGTTGCATCCTTGCGCCTAGATTTCAGTGCGCTAGCCCGCTCATAACCGTATAGGCAGTAAAGGGCTCTTCGGTCCCTATACACACGGAGACCCTTCTTGCTGCACGAATGGTGCTGTGAGATGGTAAAACGTCTTGCTTCAAGAGATGGCATGTCATCTGACAGCTGTGTTTGAAAACACAATGACTGCAGATGGCGCAACATTATTTTAGAAAACGGCTGACGACGAACTAAAAGTAGCAGATGAGGAATTGCATTATATATTTACTTATTGATCTCTATTAAACATTAATCAAACCATTATATGTGATTTCTAAAAAATATTAACATATTGTCAAAGATTTCCTATTGTGTTTTTGATGTTGCCAACATAATCACGCGAGGCTACTGGAGTGATAGATAAAATTATATCCCGCGCATTAAAGATCTCCAGAAGTCGGATTTTACCATAATGTTTATTTTAGTAGAGTACCCAGTAGTGCCAAAATGATGTATAGAAACTTAACCCGTCCCCCTTCCGAAAACTTTAGCTCAATAATTTTTGTGAGATAAAATGCATTTTCAATATCACATGTAGTTTAGAACACGCACCACCTATCAAAATTAGGCACTAGAATAGAGAAGGTCATCATAAGTCAGTTAAAGAAGCTAAAAAAGTGAAGGACACTCTTCAGGAATATTTCAACACTACTGGAAATGTACAGTGGCAGTGGGAATCTGTAAAAAAAATATCAGTGTTGACACAATGTCAAATATTGAAAATAATCATTTGAGCCATGACTGAGAAGTTAGTATGGTACACAGCAAAGTCATGTTATTCACTAATTACCTTCGTTGGTATAAGTAGTAAATTTTGTAATTAGATTCTGCTACAATTAGATTTCGCATTAAAGATAAGCAGGGCATTCTAATTGAAATTTATGTATTTCATGTTATTTAATTTCAATGAAAAAAATAGTGCTACAATTACGTTTCACATGAGAAATAAAGCAGTGCATTCCATTATATTTTATATATGTCACTGGAATTAAAATAAACAAACAGTCTTGTTACTTATTAATGCTCAAGTCTTTATCTTATACATTTCCAAGTGTGTTACATATCTGACTCTTGGGCCTTGGCTTTCAGTTTAAGGCCATCGACTATTTCCTGGCGTGTTTGTTATGATAAGTAGACGATTTAGAATAATAAAGGCATGTTTTGGTCTGTACGCTGTGACTCGTAGAGGGGCTTCGCGTTGGTTGTCTTGTATTTTTGTTTCACCTTGACTTGTAAGCTGCAGATTCGGCTTGACTTTCACAGTTGTAGTTGATGGATGGGTTCAACATTTTGTCACCTCAGTATGAAATTTAAGTTGGTAGACCTGGTACTTCTTCGTAATTATTAAAATTTATATCTTTGTTGCATTTTTCATACTGTAAATATGTTTGAACATGAAATTCCGTTTCTCAGGGGCTGATACTTAATAAACAGAAAAAATTGAATCATTGAGTCCCGGTAGTTCAGACAGTTTGAAGCCCGTCACAAAAGATATTATTTGTACCCGATTCCTTTCTATTCCTACTCTTTAGAAAAATTTTCATTAGACGTTTCTTCTAATCAAAACTGTTAGATATTTTCTTTCACATATTAACTGATTCATTACGAATTTCACAAATTTATGTTCACTTTTAGAATCTTCTTGGACAATATTAGGGAACTAAATACTTGAATAATTGTTTAAGTCGTGTTTAAGTATCACAGATTCTCTATTTTGAATGTAATATTTACAACAAAATCACTTTCACAGAAAACACTTTATGAGTTCACAATGCGTGATTATTTTCATCAAATTCTCATTTATAATAAAGCCTCTGGATCTCGTTACATTGCTTAAGAACGTTTTTCAAAATTTATTTCATTAAACTTGGCAATAAGTTCAAATTCGAAAATCACGAATATTAATCACTTTATTACGGGAGGCAGAAGTTTCTAATTCATCCGTCCTAGCCTATCCCGATTTAAGTCGAAAGATAACGTACGCATTCGGGTATGATCACGATATGAAAGTTTACATTAATAAATAAATACTTCTTCTCGGATTCTTTCCTATCCTGGAAATAAATTGCGTATGATACTTTGAAACTAATTACGGGGAACTATCATATAGACAGTTAAACACTTTGAGATCTAGTAACATAGAGAGCAAGTAACGTAGAGATAGATTAATTCAACTGCGGGTATTATTTATATTAACAACCTGACAAATGATCTTTGGTATACCAGGTGTTTTGACCTACATATTCCCTGGATACTGTTATTCTTAATTACTCTGACCTAATTTCAATTTACTAAAATTTTTGAAAAATGAGAAATTTCTGCCTCTAAAAAAATAATTACAATTACGTAACGATGAAAAATGTTGGAATATCGTGCTTCTAATGCTCTGGTCGCGATGTGGTATTACAGCGCATCAATAAGGATGTCTAACGCTTCCTTAGACCACTCCATGGACACGCTGTGTACTGCAGACGACATAAACAGACGTACACCAGCAAAGGGCAGCCATATGGCGTGGAATATAGCTGCATTGGATTGCGTGTCATTTTGCATGAATGCGACGGCACGCCACCAGATGTCAAACAAGGCGACTGTCCACACGAAGCAATTTACTCGGTACGTCAGTCGTGGCGCGACAAGTGTCTCCGTCTGTACAGGACTTAACGGACAGCGCACACAAAGGCTGCAGACCTGTTTCTGCATCCGCTGCACCAATAGGAAACGTGTGTGCTTCCGCGGCCCTGCTATTTCTCGCCGCGTGGAGCAGCCGACGGGCAAGTTCCGTCTCGACCAGCGGGACCGAAGTCAACTGCAGAAGACCATTACCTCGGACGGACACAGACCAGCCACGCGCTCCGGGACTGCTTCGTCTTCTCTAGTGTAACAGATTGTGTGTAGGGGAGGCACTTGTGACATTAATTGCAGAAGCACTCTTTTGTCAAATAGAGAGGGGTTTTGTCATTTAATAAATTAACCTTACCATTTTGCTAAATATTGAACTCTTAACAACAACCGTCATTGCAATGCCCTAGTGTCAGGATGGCAAGTTTTAACTACAAATTAACATTTTATTGTCAGGATAGTATTTACAAGGAATCTTCAATCATGTGGGGCGTGGGATCTTTTCCTTGGCTATGGTATGAGGCGTAAATGAAACAGCATTTACACGAAGTACATTTATTAAACAGTTAAAGCATACATTATTCTTACTGGCTTGAGGTGTGCGCCGACGAAGATGCGTTTTGCGGCGTCTGCCGTGTCTCTTCAGTTACACTGGCAGCGTATCTCCCTCTAGCTCGGCTATCTCCTCCTCGCTGCTCGCTGGCCAGTCTGCGTTTGCCGTTGTAGAAGCACTGTGCGTTCAAAGGCCGTAAATTATGCGGGATTACCTCCTGGCGGTGCGGTGTGATTTTTTTTCCCATCTTCTAAAACGTGTTGTGTTGTGCTACGACCAGAAGCAGTGGCGAGGCGTGGAGGTTTTCCGCCCTTGACCTGGAGTCGAACCGGCGGTCTTCAGGCTGCACGTCTTCTATTGACAGAACCTTGGGCGGAGATCACAGGTGACTATCACGGCCAGACCGCATCCTATCGTTCGGCCATTCATCCTGGGTGAGTACCTCTCTTATTCATCTTGAGGTTTGAAAAGCTCTTCAATTCTGTGTTTGCTTACAAAATAGTGAAAGTGACACAGTGCCTGTCCACAACGCGAAAACAGCGCATATCCACCAAAGTAAGTGACAAAAACTTGCTATAAACACTTAGACATTTTGTTATAGAAGCAGTCGCTACAGTAAAATTAAACCAAAACACAAAAACGACGTCCTATATTTTCGTAAAAATCCCGATATTTACAAGCTAACCATTCACCCCATTAAATACACACGTTTTGGTTTGCAGATGACAAACGGTCAAAAATTCTCAGTGACATTTGTGAGTTGAAGAACCACAAACATAACTACATGTGGTATTAAGGTAGGCCTAGTATACCTATAAAAATAAGAAACGATTTTTAGTAGTCTCACAATTATCTGTAGCTTTTACTGTTAATGTACAAAAAGTAAGAATCATTTCATTGTTAATCTGACAGACAATATGAATTAAACATCTCACTAATGATGCTGCAACGCCAGCGAAACATGTATGGGAGAAATCAAAAAACATTTGTGTTTGCTCAAGGCGGACCTTACCTATAAAACAAATTTACCTCTGTTGTTATTGATCTTCTTCCGGATGCTTTGACTGGCGCCCAGTTTCTTCCGTCTTCTTTCTTCTATCTTCAACTCCAACAGTCATGCCAGTGCCTGATCATGACTAAACTCCACTTCTGCTATTGCTGCTGCTGCTGCTGATACTAACGCCGCTACTGCCAATCTGACGATACTACTTCATCTGTCTCAAACTGTCTCTCGCCATCTTCTAGGCTGTGTTATTTATTTGATGGACCTGGCTCGAGGTGAACGATCTTCGGGGTCGTTATGTTCTGCTGTCACGTTGTACAGTTTCTACAAAGGTCGAACGTCACGTCGCTCCGGAGGTAAAGCAGGTGATTGGCTTCTCATCACATTGCTTCTAGAAGTTCGCGACACTCACGTTTTGCAGTTCGTGCTTTCACGTTATAACGTTGCCCTTGCTTCGTATGATGCCATAATTGTTAAAGTAGATTCTGCGATTATATTTTTTGGACAAGGAATTGATGGTACCGAATTTTTTTTAAATTTTGAGATAAATTAGTTAAAGCACAGCACAAAATGAACATTAAAGCAAATAAACCGCGGGTTGCATATTATGTCGGGCACCATACAAGCAACAGTACGTTATAAGACTTACGAAAATCATCTAGCTGGATCCTGCACTTCGTATTGTAGAAGCTGGAAATGATAACTTTTTTTTAATTTAATATATGAACGTTGAAGATACTTTTCGTAGTAGATCAATGTTCAGACTGTTCACTTCGCTTTTCATTGTTGTGTGACCGTGGGTGGAACATGAAGTTACTGGTAATGATAGAATAATAATAAAAAATGATCGGAATTCTTGATATTACAAAAGAAATGACTGCAGGTTCTAAATGCAAGCAAAGTATAGTATAAGGATGATTGATTGATTGTAATTTTGCAGACAATGCGAAGCGATTGTAATGGCATCTGAACATTAAACTATTACGGGCATCGAGGAGCTGAAAACAGTAGAAAATAAGTATTTGACATGGAGGGATTCATTTAAATAAAAACCAAAGAGAGGGATGATTTTAAATATAAGTAATATATTTTTACAACATCTTTCATCACTTACATTGAATGGATACATGAATGGAAGACGTCCGTACAGAACGAACACAGACAAGAGAGTGAGTAAAACTACCATCTCGGTTCCGTCTTCTAGCTTGTTTGGGAGTAAGAAATGACGAACGAAATTAAATTAGTTGCATTGCGAGTCAGAGGGAACCGGAGGCGATAAGTATCGCTGATCAAAGATAAACAAAAAATAAATAAAAATTTCAGTGTATTGTTACAACGTGATTTCGTCGGCCGATGGCCTGATCGCTGAATCAACGGCTTCCGCTCGTGGAGAGAGCGAAGGATTCTTTGCCAGACGTGAATACTTGCCGGAACAATGCCGTGCTGAATCGGCAGCGCTAGCTGGTCGCTGGACTTTCGGAATGCAGCGTACGCGTGCTGCTTTACTCAGCCGTGCCTGACTGAACTGAACTACGTTCTCACTTTTGCTTCACATATTATTCATTTTCATTTATTTTTGAGTTTTATTTTACTAATTTATTTAGACACTTTACTGTACTCAGCACTAGTGAAGGAATTTCGGAAAGCTGTGTCAAGTAATTCTGCTTTATCAGAACTGTCATCATCATTTCTATCGTGTAATGAAGGTATTTATTGCAGGGTTGGGCAAATGATACCAGCGTTCAAACAAGCTCGGGATTTCCCGGTACAGCAGAGAAATCGATACAGTATCGAACTGTTCGAACACTCGGATAATAAACGCGCTGCATATTCGCAAATGATACGCGGCATATTTTGAAGTTACCGGGCTATCGCTTTGCTCAGAACTAATTTCATAGGGAGTACATGTAAAAGAAAAGAAGAGCATAACTATGAATGCTTTATTTATTTATTTTTAACAGGGCATACGTGAGCTGTCTGGTATCACTGCAAGATATGATCCGTTCATAAAATATCTGCTACTATAACAGACCTATTGCATAATATTACTGGAGGCTAACATTGAGAGGGTAAAAATGTGAATGCTTCATGAGTAGAAATTACATTTATTGTGATTACAAGAGATACGTTACAAATGACCGTTCCATTCCCTGTTCATACGGTACAGTAACAGATAAAAATGTTACCACATCTTAGTCGGATTGGAAACGAGATTAAAAGAGAAGAAATAGGGAAAACTTTAAAAATTTAATAGCCAGTAACGGAAGTAACTCACATAAAAATAAACTGTAACTGCGACCTCGTAATAAACCGTGCACGAGCTGCTGTGTACGTAGTATCAACAGGCGTCGCTAGATCGCAGCACTAGAATTTTAAATTACCATTGCTGTTGTTTACTTATAGCCTACATTCGTTACTGTTTTAAATTATGGCCTGCAACCTAGAAGCTACTACAGTCAGTATTTCACAATTATTAATCCCCATAGTAAATTAATGACACCCTATCTTCGATATAAATCGTATACTGCACAGCACAGAAGAGATTTATGAATATCATCGTTGTAAATCGTAGATATAAAACCTCCTGACATTGCTAGAGAGCGTCGTGATCGAATGCTCGAACATTTTTCGAGATTTCCCGAACTGTGACGTGAATTGTTCCAAATTTCGAGTCATGTTCAAACCCAGCTCTAATTTATTGTGTTTTGCCGCTGGTATACTTTACATATGACCAAAATTTCTTAGAATTCTCTACCAAATTACGTAATAGGGTTTCGTTGTGATAGCTTCTCGTATTGAAATTCAAACTAAATTCCCAGTCTTGGGGATTTTTTTGTGCGTTTAAATTTGGCATACTTCTTTCTTTGCTTTTGTAACAGTGATCTAACCTGTTTTGTTTACCACGGCAAGTCAAACCCCTGTTTTGTTAATTAATTTTGTATGAATCTGTCAATGGTTGTCCATATAATTTCTTTGAATGTAAGCCACATCTGATCTACGCTCACATTGCTAGTTTCGAAAGACTGGAAACTCTCACTGAGGAAAGCATTAATCGAATTTTTATCAGCATTTTTTTAACAAAAATAATTTTCTTTTAATTTTGGTGGATTTGAAAGTCCGATATTCAGTCTTGCTTCGACAAGTCTGTGTTCACTAATACATGTCAGTTTTGACGCTCTTATTCGGATTATTTATTGTTAGGAGGTCAAGTATGTTCTGACAATAATTTACTATTCTAGTGGGTTCATGAACTAACTGCTCAAAATAAATTTCGAAGAATGCGTTCATTACAAATTTGTACGATTTTTTTATTCCTGCCCCTGGTTTTCAAAATGTATTTTTGCCAACATATCGAGGGTAAGTTAAAGTCGTCACCTACTAAAATTGTATGCTTTGGGTACGTTTATCAAATTTTATTCAAGCTTTCTCTGAATATTTCTGCAATCGAATCGTCTAAGTCAGGAGGTCGATAAAAAAGCAACTCGCAGGAGCAATCTGGCAATCTGCTTCAATTTCGCTACAGGATAAACAGCCTCTAACAGCCACCACCTATTTTATTCAATCTATCTGTTCTGAATATCATTTGCCCGTTTGTAAAAATTTCTGAAGAAGTTATCTCTAGCTATAGGCAGCTTTCGGTACCTATAATGATTTGAGATGCAGTACTTTCTATCAGTGCCTAGAGCTCTGGTACTTTCCCCACATAGCTACGATTTACAACTGTTAGACCAATTGTTTTTAGGTGTTCGTCGTGTCTTTGACCTTTAACCTTTGAAACCCTTCCTCTATGTTTTCGACGCCATCCAACCTTAAAAGAAAAGAAACGAAAAGAAAAGAAAAATCGCACATTCCACGCCACACACCTCCCGCTACCCGTGTAGCCACTTGTTCAAATGTTCAAATGTTTGTAAAGCATATGTGACTTAACTACGGGGCCATCAGTCCCTAAACTTACAAACTACCTATGAACTACTTACGAACTAGGACGGCACAAATATCCATGCCCGAGGGGGGATTCGAACCCCCGACCGTAGTGGCCGTGCAGACCGTGACTGAAGCACCTCAGTCCCTTCGGCCACCGCGGCCTGTAGCCGCTTCCTTCGTGTAATGGACCTGATGGCGGAAGTCGAGGAATCTGCAGCCCACAGAGTCTCAGAACCTCCTGAACCTCTGATTCTACATTTGGGTCTGTAACATCGGTCTTATCAACTATGCTGCAGTTGGTGAACTTTGCTCACATCATATGAGTAAAGAGCTGCGGTTGGCAGAAAGATACTTTCTGAATCCATGCTTATTATGTGTCAATACGTCGTTCTCTTCGAGGTATTTCATAATATTTGAGGAAAGTGTATGTTCTAAAATCCTGTTGTAAACCAACGTCAGTGATATAGCCTGTAATTTTGAGGATCACTCCTATTGTCTTTCTTGAATATGTGACCTGTGACCTGTGTAAGTTTTCCAGCCTTTGGGTACAGAACGTGCACTGAGTATGATAACTATGTAAGGGGCTATTGCATCAGTATACTCTGAAAGTAACCTAACTGGTATACATTCGGGACCAGAAGACTTTTAAGTGATTTAAGTTCCTTAAGTACACTAGGAGTATCTACTTCTAAATTACGATTGCTGGCACCTGTCTTGAATTCTTCAGTATTTGGTTCGTTTTCTGTAGCGAAGGATATGTAGGGGCAGGGGGTATTTGGCGACTGAGGTGCCAATGAGACGACTGTAGGCATCCCAGTCGGCATGGAGTAGTCATGAATAAGATTTGGAAGGAGACTGGGACGCGTTGTATGGTCAGGGGGGATCTATGGTAAGGAGAATGGGGCTTTGGTCACTGACAAGGTCAAGGACTTGCGCCTGTAGTCCCCCATGGAGGATGGGAGAGTCAAGCTCGACGAGTTACGTTGCTTTTGGGACACTTCATTTGAGAGAGGAGAACAGTATCGCCCTGAAGCGAGACGATAAAATGACGTCATCGCCAGAGTACACCAATGGAGTGGGATGCAAGACTAAGGCTGATCAATGTAAGGGGATGTGACCGCAGATATAGATAGTGGCCGGTTGATGGCGAGGGAAGGGAAAAAGAGGCTGGGGATGAGGTGCTCGGTATTGTTCAGGAGAGGTTGCAGCCAGACAGGATCATGGCAGCGGTGGCTGATCGTCAGTCTCGAGCGAGGCTTGAGAGGCCATCAGTGCTGTGGAGGAGGTAGGGAGCAGTGCTGACACAATGGCGGGGTTGTAGGAAAGTTTCATTAAACAGTAAGGCGTCCACATGGTGTTGCGAGAGTGTCTGCATGAAAAGGCGTCTGCTGACAGAGAGGGGGTGAATATTGTGGTGAAGGATGGTGTAGAATGGATGTGCCATGGTACGCTGGGTAGGGGAGGGTGGGGGCGTGGTGAAGACGGGGATAAAAGGTTAAGAGTGTACTCCATACGAAGGTAACCTGCTGGGAGAACGTGAACTGTGAGTTCTCAAGTTCGAAGGCTATCTGCTGGATGGTGTGGGGATGCTGGGAAAGATGGATGTTTTGGAGAATCGTGGTGACAAAGCAGTTGACGTCCTCGATGGTAGGTGGAGGGGGAGGGGCAGAAGAAATTGTTAGGATGCATGGGGAGGGGGTTCTTTGGGGTGGACTGGGACAGTACCTTCACATGTAATGGAGCAGGGAGGGGCTGGCATTTGTAGAAGTAGGTGGGATGGATTCTGCCACAGGTGTTACGGGTTGGACGGGAGTCATGGTTACGGCAGTGTTTCAGGAGGTGGAAGTATTTACAGTGGAGACAGGTAGGAGGGTTGTGGTAGTTTTGTGTGAGGTGGTCGTTGTATACTAAACAGCATGCATAACAACAGGACTGGGGTGGAGAGCAGGAGGGATGCACCGTGTAATAGTAATTGTACATGAGCGCCCTCTAAAGAAGGAGGCGCTTCATGAAATGTGGATTCTGAGAAAACCCACATCAGGACGGTTGTGCTGGAAGCATTGTGGATTCGCTTGGCTGATCAGATGATGAAGTTGGGGTGGGAGTTTACCTGAGAGTTTACATGGGAGTTTAGCAGGGAGTTTACCAGAGGTTTACCGGGGAGTTTGCCAGGACTTAACTTGGTAATCACGACAGTGAGGGTGGGCTGGCAGTGGGGAGGTTCGTGTTGGTGAGGAAAGGAGGTCGAAGTGGACATGTGGGAGTCGTTGCAGGACGTATGTATGGAACATGCAACTGTCTGATTTTATGAGGACAGAGTCCTTATGGAGTATTAGTTGGGAGATGAGTCCTACAGGGACGCATTTTCGGATTTCTAGAAAGAGGGTCTTGTTATCAAGGAACTGGGAATCAGGGCGGGAGAGGACATAGGTGTGGAATTCTGGGTTCTGAGAGGAAGACAGGAGAGGGGTGGTGTCAATATGGATAGCGAAAGGGGTGGATATGGTGGTGGGATCTGCACTGGTTTCTTTGGAAAATGATTTTCTTGGGAGAGCAAGGAGGGATTGGGACTGAGGAACAGGGTAGATGGAAATATGGCAGGGAGCAGAACTCACCTGTTGGCAACAGGGTTTGGGCTTTGGGGAGTGTCTGCCACCATGGCAAGGCACTGTGTGATTCGTGCAGGGAAAAGAGTGGTCAATACATTGGTGAAGGTCATGGGCAAGGATACTACACCTGAGGAGGCAGCTGAGAGAGAGGATGGATGGGAATGGAGACAGGGTGTGGGTGATGTGGCAAGTGGCTGGGGGGCAGAGACAGAGGAGAAAGGAGTGGGGGATGGTGGAGGTGATGAGGCCGACAGCCCTCCATATGGAGTAGTGGAGGCCTATGACGGTGTATGTTACCGGTGTGGTTGTCACTGGTGGGGGGTCCTTGATGAAAGGAAGGAAAAGAAAAGGCGAGGAGAAGGCTGAGGAGGAAGCTGAAGTCTCGAAGATCTGGAAGATCACAGAGTGCAGTGGCAGTGGTAACTGCGGCTATGGCTGCTGCAGAGGTTGGGTTTGCGTTATGTGAAGGCGGCATTGGCAGTGTCAGGGGCTGACAGGACAGCGTCCTTCCTGAAGACCTGGGGCGACGTCAGAGGGCTTGACGGCTGCGGCTCTAAAATTTCGGATGAGTGGTGGCGGCTGGCAGTGTTGACTATATGACAAGGCGTCGTCCGACAGAAACATGCAGGGTGGTGGTCCGGATCAGCTGGCGGGCCTGGCGGGTCAAAGGCAGGAATGGACATCATAGAGCGGGAGCAGGGCTATGTCTGTAAGATTTACTGCAGCGCACAAAGCATAACAGAATAGCCCTTGCAAGTCTATGTGACTGTAGTGCGTTGAATGCCTTAAACCTGCTACAACCTGATATCAACAGTGGCTGAACATTGTATTCAAACAGGCCATAATTTGGATTATGAGAATGTTCAGATATTAACGTCTGTATCATCGTTCTGGGATTCGGTTTTTGGAGAAGCAATTGGAATTCGGCTGGCGACCAATTTAATTAACTGAGATAATGGTTTTATTCCTTATAAAATTTGGAATTTCGTACTCACAATTGAAGACAATGAAAAACCATGTCACTGTGATTACATATGCTCTCCATATATGGTATTACAGCTTTGTATTGCTCTGCCGCCAAATTTAACCACAGATTATGATTATATATAATCTCTATGGAGAGCCTTATATATTTTTGTGGTCGATTTCCTATGATTGCACAGTGTAGATGATATACGGGAACACTCTGCTGACGGAGTAATATAGCAGAACCATATATATGGCCGAAATATTAGCAACAGAAATAAATGCTTACGGCTTTATTACCATACCAAGGAATATGCTCCTGACGCTCAAGGCGAGTTTCACAGAGTCTCGATGCGCAGACGTGTAACATACCGCAGTAGATTTAGGTGCAGCTTATTTAAGGTAACTGCATCTATATCACGTTTAACAGAATTCAATCAAATATTATAAATAAATGCACAAAGAGTCAGAAATTGAGGTTTTTCACGTGCTCATGTGGTCTTGTACACCAGCCGCCATTCGGCCCTGTCCCCTACAAAGAACAGTTGATATACTCTCGATCGGAAACTGTACACGCCGCTACGGATGCTGAGGAACCTGGAGCCACGGCCAAGTCGGCTGCGCGTCATTTGCCGAGATCGGGGGCAACTTGCGCCAGTAGCGGGTCCCCGCCTTCCGCGGAAGCCCCACTGTGCCAGTAATGAAGTTGCGTTGGCGGCAGCTGCGCGCAAACTTTGATTACCTGCTGGCAGCGCGCCTACCGGTGACTTAGTGAAGCACTCGCCGCGATCGTCGATTCATCGCTTCCTTCCTGCTGCTGGCATTTGCTGCGACCTGACAGACCCCTCCCCCTCCACTCATCGACCCCACCCCTTCACACCCCATCACATCAAACACTGTTCTTGGAACACAAGCTACTTCACGAAGCGACAGTCGACGAACAAATTGTGTGCGGCGTCTCACGTTGTGGCCTTCATCAGCTGTTGGGAGCATCTACTGCCAGCCACCATCTGGTGACACCAGCTCTGAGATTTCGCAGTAAGCTGTAGACGAAAAGTTTGGCAAGTGACAGACAAGGTTCTAAATACGCTGGTCCACAGAGCTCGTGTGATCTCCGACGAAGAAAGCCTAAAACCAGAACTTGACCATCTCAGGGAAGTATTCCAGAAAAACGGGTATAGCGATCGACAAATCCGACGTGCATTCAAACATAAGAGCACACCACAGCCAACGCCCGAGGAGGATCCGTCGGCAACGATTGCCTACATTCCATACGCAGGCGACGTATCTGGAAAAATCGGCAGAATCTTACAACGACGGCCGCCGGCAAACATTAAATCCCTTCTAGGTACAGTGGAGTACGATATGGGACTGCGGAAACTGGAAGTTTATCACATTCCATGCGAGTGCGGGAAAGCGTATGTTGGCCAAACCATTCGAACAATTGAAGAATGGTGCACAGAGCATGAGCAAAACACTAAAATACAACAGTCCACAAAATCAGCAATTTCTGAACATTGCTTGGAAACAAAACACAAGATGAAATATTAAGACACAGAGATTCTACACAACACATCGCAAAAAAAAAAAAAAAAAAAAAAAAAAAAAAAAAAAAAAAAAAAAAAAAAAAACCTTTCCTTCTTCACTCCGAAGAGTGGAGCGGGCTGTCTGAGATACGGCCCATAAAGAGTCGCGGTTCTATTCAGCCAATTATCAGACAATCTGGTAGTGGGGCAAAGGGGGTATCCCAATTTGGAATAAGTGGTACTGGGACTGTCTATATAAGGAGACAATCGAAATCCGGCTACGCGAGAATCTCATAAACAAGGACAGTGGATTTCAACCAAGCCAAGCGTGGAACCCGGCACTAAAATTTCTTCGATCGTAGCGTAAGCAGAACACCGAGCACGACGAAGGCAGATCGCAATGTGAGGTCCGCCACTCGAGTCCAGAGCAGGAGCTACCCTCACCACCGCAGTATCCCGCTGTCCGCACAAGCGGTCAGTGGAGGGGGGTGACCGTAGTTATATATAGCACAACCGCCGGTCCAGCGCCTCAGTCAGCGGGAGTAACATGATGATGACGGTACATTACGCTGTCGAAAATTCGTTCCACAACGATAAATCCATCCGGCTGCATGCCGGAGAGATCTTCATTCAGCATATTCGCCGGGAAAACCTACTAACACAGACAGACACGGTAATAACCAACATTGGAATGTTTATACTGAAGCAATACTCACGACTCACCTTAGAGTAAGGCGTAGTACAGCAAAGACGCAACAGAGGTGCTGTTAGTTGAATCAGCACGGTTTTGGGAAACATTGTTCATGTGAAACTTAGCTTGCCCTTTTCTCACATGACATCTTGCTAGCCATGGATGAAGGGCAACAGGCGGATTGTGTTTTTCTCGTCTTCAAAAAGGCGTTCGACGCGGTGCCACATTGCAGACTGCTGACGAAGATACGAGCTTATGGAATAGGTTCACAGATTTGTGACTAGCTGGAAGACTTCCTAAGTAATAGGATACACTACGTTGTTCTCGACGGTGAGTGTTCATCAGAGACGAGTGTATCGTCAGGCGTGCCCTAGGGGAGTGTGATAGGATCGCTATTATTTTCTGCCTATATAAATGATCTGATGGACAGAATAAGTTGTAATTTGCGGCTGTTTGCTGATGATGCTGTGGTGTATGGGAGGGTGTCGTCTGTAACTGACTGTAATAGCATACAGGTTGACTTAGACAAAATTTCTAGTTGGTGCGAAGAATGGCAGCTAGCTCTCAATGTAGAAAAATGTAAGGTGATGCGCATGAGTAGAAAAAACAATCCTATAATGTTCGAATACAGCATTAGTAGTGAGCTTCTTGATGCTGTCGCGTCGTTCAAATATCTAGGCGTATCATTGCAGAGCGACATGAAATGGAACGAACATGTAAGGACAGTTGTGAGTAAGGCAGACAGTCGACTTCGGTTTATTGGGAGAATTTTGGGAAGATGTACTTCACCTGTAAAGGAGACCGCGTATAAAACGCTTGTACGACCACGTCTTGAGTATTGCTCAAGTGTTTGGGACCCGCAGCAGATCAGTTTAAAGGAAGACATAGAGGCGGTTCAGAGGCGAGCAGCTAGATTTGTTACCGGTAGGTTCGACCAATGCGCGAGTGTCACGGAAATGCTCCGGCAATTCAATTGGGGATCGCTGGAAGAAAGACGTTATTTTCGTGAATTTCTGTTGAGGAAATTTAGAGGGCCGGAATTTGAAGCTGAGTGTAGTACGATCTTGCTGCCGCCTACATATATTTCGCGTAGTGATCACAAAGACAAGATAAGAGAAATTAGGGCTCGTACGGAGCCATATAGGCATTATTTTTTCCTCGTTCTATTTGGGAGTGGAATACGAAAGGAAATGCCTAATAGTGGTACAGTTTACCCTCCGCCATACAGCTTACGGTGGATTGCGGATTATGTATGTAGATGTACTACCATGCGCAAAAATATCCGAACGACCTGAATTGCGTTTCGCCTGATGTGCATGCAACCCAACTAACGTACGTGTCTTGCGGGTGCTCTGCTCGCTCCGTGGTATAGTCGTTCGACTATTCAAAATGGAGCCACTACAGACAACTGCTCTTTAAGGCAATCCTTCCAGTTCTAAATTAACACCGCAAGTTTGCAAATAAAAGAAAACATGTTATTAAGTTCTTAACGGTTATTAAATCCAATTTATTACAATAACTTATCTTCAATATTGTCAAACATATGTCATATAACAAACTCCGTCACATAAAACATTAATTAATCCGTAAACAACATTTAATATTGTTACAAACAACAGATTTTACTATAGTATCGGATATCCTAAAGTCCTGTAGAAATTCGAAGTATTTTTGTTCTCTAAATCGTTTTATCGCAATTGCGAAACGTCGTTCCACTGGCGAGCGGATTTAACCGATTGTTGAACTAACCAAATAATAAAAAATTAACAGCAGCAAACGCACTATGGAAATTTTAATATTAACTGCGTATCACCATCACTTTCTCCGTATTCATACCTGAACAAATATTTGTACACATCTTTGAACTTGATATGACAAACTACCTTGTTCTGGAATCAAACCAACCGCCTGTAGCCGTAGCTAACCAAGCAATGCATTCATGTCTTATAGATTGTCACAGCTAAGATTATCACAACTAACGAAGCATAAAGATGTCTGAAATAATTGAGATTTCCTTACATATATCAGAACGCGCAAATCAAATCATATAAAATGCCAATTCTAAAAATATTTTTATTTGTTTATTTATTTTTTACTGAACCAGGAACATAATAATCACCGTTATGTCCCTAATCACAAGTGTCCAGACTCATGTGTGGGGCTTACAGACGAGGCTGCTCCAGTCGGAGGTTCGAGTCCTTCTTCGGTCAGGGGTGTGTGTGTTGTCCTTAGATTAGTTTAAGTAGTTCTAAGCCTAGGGACTGATGGCCACAGTAGTTTGGTATTATACATTTACATACATTTAATTTTGAGTTACATACCCGTTATCTGAATGGAAGATAACTAAGTGAAGTCAGATGTTAGTAGTCGAATTATTTCACCAGCAGCAGGATGTTTGAATCTGTAATCAGGATATAATTACGTTATGCGTCTCCGGGAATCGAACCCCGAACCTACCAATGTCTTTTCTAAGCACGAATGGACGTTAAATCTCAAATGTTAACTCAACGAGAATGACATTGCGTGCGTGTCTGACTTGTAACAACGACACCTATCGTTGTTATAATAATAATAATAATAATAATTTCGTGTGGCGCAGTGTCCTGGTGCAAGTCATTCAACTGTGCGCCACTTCAGAGACTTGCATGTCCCTAACCTGCCCCAATTATCCAACCGGGAAAGGCGACCTACAGTCTAACGTGTAATCCGAACCATGTGTAGTTTATAACGACTCGTCACATTGTTGAGACGTGGATGCTGGGTTAAAACACAGATTGAAAAAAAAATCTGTGATCCGCCTAGGTTTCTAACCCGCGACCCTTCAGTTACGATTCAAGAGCTTTACCCGAAGACCACCGCATTAGTGTCTCTATTAGGGCGTCAAATGAAATCATGAATATTTTGCGCTGGACCTGGATTCGAATCCATATACGTGCCTTTCGTGGAGACCTAAAGGAGTCAGCAGTCTCGGAGAAAGCAACGAAATGATTCAACTATATGATTCCGAAAGGGTCGAGTGCGGTATAAGAGGAAATCCGAATTATAATCCCAGTCCAGTACCATAATTTTTAACGTCTCAAGTTAAAATGTAATACGAGACACGTGACCTTAAAGGAAGATTGGTTTATAAAATAAAATAAAGCTTTGTAATATAAGAAAAGCTTTATAGCGACAGAGTTACTGATTGCCGTATATTCTGCCTGTTACTGGCAACGATAAATGGGCTCTGTCCGAGTTGATAGCGAAATAATTCGCTTTAATAGGGATTGTAAACTACGGTGCAACTTGACGTTCTTCACTTGGTGTTACCAGAGGTGAAGTAGACATGATCGCGCCAGTTAAAAATATACACATGTCAGACTCTCTCCTTGTCAGTCGCATCAGCTGAAGCAGTTTGATGTAATGAAGACTGTTAAGTTCTGCTCTTTCTTATCGGGAAATACGGCATTGGATTATTTGGCTCTATGACAACACTACAACACTTATTGCGCGTATATGCAATGCATATGGATTCCAGAATTTACTTGTACTGTGGCTTACATTTCTCTATATGCTTGACCTAAACTGCAACTTCATTGTTTGTTTTATTTGGTTTTTGTACTCACTGAAATAAAATTGCCTTACTTTCCAGTACGAGATCTTTCTCTCGTTCTTACCTCCTGGTAGATTTACTTTCTAACCAGAGAAATAAACCCGGTAGTTGATTCATAAACGACTAGTTCACGCTTTTAAGAAATTTCGTGAAGGAATTTCATTTCCTCTTAAAACGTGCTAAAATTTCGCGTCTCTCATTGGCGTGGTGCACGTCTTTTGATTGGACGCCACTTCGGCGATTTGCGTGTCCCTAGCCTACCCCAGTTATCCAACCGGGGAAAAGGGGACCTACAGCTTAACGTGGAATCCGAACCACGTGTCGTTTTTGGGGACTCCTCACATCGATGAGAGGTGAAGGCCGGTTTAAAACGCAGACTTAAAAAAAATCCCGAGGTCCGGCCGGGTATCGAACTCTCGACGTTTCGTTTTCCAGTCGAACGCTTTACCCCGAGACCACCGCACCCGTCATATCACATTTCAATAATTTCCTAAATAAGAAAAGCTCGTTGTCAGGGTAGGATGAGGTTTGGGCCAGACTAATCTTTTAGTCTGATAGCAAAAGTATTTTGCCGTAAGAAGAATCATAAGTTGTGTTTCTGTAGCTATGGAAATCATCAGCTGAAATAAAGACCATAAAGTACGGTACAGATAAAAATGCAAAACGATTATCAACCGAAGGCAGAGCTAATTCTAATTCGAACGCTACATTTACGTTGACTCTTCAAAAAAAGAATACTTTGTTTACAACGAATTAAAAATACTAGGCATAACAGGATTTGAATCGATTTGTGACAGATTACCAATTTACCATCTTACTCACTATGCCATCCTTCCATTCGAATAAGGTCGCCTTATGACTGGTATAACGTCATACGTGAGGTAACACTTTCTTAAGAAGATACGACAGCCGGGACAATACGACCTTAACCACTATGTGCATCTAAATTTTACTTTTAATCTTAGAAATACTGTCAGTATTACTACGTATGGAATTTAGAGACAAAATTCATTTCCACGATATTCGTAATAATACTTACTAGAAACGCTTTTTCAGAGCACGTAGTGGGGAATGAGTTTGACTTCTGAGGAAGTGTTCTCCACCTCGTATGGCACTTCGCTTCCTCTTGCCTTGTCGATAGGTGCTTACTTGTGAAATGCCACAACTCAAGAGCTTTGATAAAGGTCGCATTCTTGCACTTTATGAAGAGGGATACAGTATCAGCGCCATTTCCCGTGCTCTAGGATACAGCAAATCCACGATACACCTGTGGGTGAAGAGGATGGCAGATGAAGGCCATGTCAATAGTCGTCGTCGCCCCGGACGTCCACGCAATACGACAAAGGAGCAAGACAATGCTATACTCCGCTGCAGTGATGAAGACCCATTCCGCACCAGCACCGAAATTAGGAACGTTCTACAACTACCTGTAAGTAGATCGACCATCCGCCGTCGTCTCAACGAGGAAGGAAGATATGGACGAAAATCGGCGATAAAGGAAATGTTGACAGAACAACATAAGTCTGCCAGATTAAACTTCGCACTGGCATACGTAAGCAGGCCGATTTCATTCTGGGAGCAAGTAATATTTACTGGTGAGAAGGTATTTTCCACGGCACCAAACGGTTCTGTTCATGTGTTTCGTCCACCTGGAGCGAGATTCGACAGAAAATATGTCCATCAGAGGCAAAGGTGTGGCCGAACTGCTGTCACAGTTTGGGGATGGATGTCGGCAAATGGTTGCGGCATTCTGTGGGAACTGGACCGTCCGCTTACCAGTAGTTACTACTGTGAAATACTGGATAACATAATGCTTCCTTCTGTTCGTGAGACGTTTCCGGAAGGCAGAATAATATTCCAACATGACCGTTCCCCAGTCCACACTGCAAATTGTGTGAAACAGTGGTTTCGAGTGAACGGAGACGTTGATATGTTGGACTGGCCTCCCAAAGGTGCTGACCTCAATCCCATAGAGCACGTGTGGGCAGAAATGGAGAAGATTATTAGGAGCCGAAGACCTGCGCCAGCAACGAAGGCAGCGCTATCTGAAGCAGTTCAGGATGCATGGGAAGAGCTGCCCCAGAATAATGGGTTTGTAAGAAAACTAGTTACCTCTGTTCCCCGGCGGCTAAGTGCAGTTGTAGAGGAGAATGGAAACTGGACACGATACTAAATTATGTTGTCATCAGAGACAAAGATTTGTTTGTATTAAATGGAAGTCTTATTTTCTAGATTATTTTTCTTATAGATTTACATTACTTCGAAGAAAAGAAAAATTATTTTGTGTTAATCCAAATCCTTTTGTAGTAAGGTATTTCATCTTAAATTATTACACGAACTTTAAGAAAAACCAAAACCAGCATGAAAATGAAGAAGGCTTATGACATCGATGCCAATGAATGCATCAAAGAAAGAACTATTTACTTTTTTTTATCAAGTGAAGAAGGCATTTTATTGATTAATGTTCTGTTTATTTATTTGTAGGCAGGGTACCAGTACAGATAATATCATAAGAGCGGTGTCATTTTTAAAAGTGTTGAAAGGCCAGTTGGTAGACGCAAACTCGAGGGTTTGGGTCCACTACATCCCCAGTTACGCAAATAAGAATACTTTAATGACTACAGTTGTCTTTGGCCTCCTGTATTAAAGCCGTTATCATCAATTACAATTCAAGTTAGAGACAGGATTCGAACCGTTTCCTGTAGATCAACTATGCACCGACTCACCTACTGTTCCACACATGCACTTACATAGGAAACACCTCGCCCGAGGTGCGTCCCTTGTGCTGGTATGGGCTGCCAATATGCATGGAATTGATCAGTAGCACTGTGAGTGAAACAACCTACAGAATTTCATAACGTATTGCTACTACACGATACCGTTCTCTACTGATTTCACAAACAGAACCCTCCAAGACTCGTTTTTTTTAAATACTTATTTGACTTATTCTTCTGATCACTGGTTCATATATATTTACCTTTCCCGCTCCTAATCGAACAATCTTCAACAAAAATTCATTCCAGACGAAAATGCACTTAAAACATCATTTTACGACTTCTTTAATTTGGTACAGTTTATTTCTGCGGGGATGAACTGAGTAAACTACCTAAGCAAGTTGAGACTTTTCCAGATATAAGAAAATACGGGGCTGGAAATAGCTTAACCACTTTTGAATTAAAAGATTTCTTGAGATTTTCCTATTGATTTTCTATGTGGATACTTGTAGCTCTATCACAGAACAGCTAAAAAATTTACTGCCAACGAGACTGGCTCCACGAGCCACAAGCTCCGTTGCATTGCAGGCGACTTTCAAGGCTAGCGAAGAATTAATGAGGTTCTTTCTTACTGGGCGACAAGTTAATAGACCAGATGAAGTGAAACGTAAAAGAAGAGACTGAATGCAATTTTCGCGTGAAACCACTTTCCTGTACTCAAAAACATAAATTAATAACTTTATCTCACACCTGAAGGGAAAATTACTCAGATTGTTGAATGGAAATGACATGAACAATCAAGTGAATTTGTCAGCTTAATTGCCGGCCGCGGTGGCCGAGGGGACTGAGGCGCTCCAGTCACGGTCTGCACGGCCACTACGGTCGGGGGTTCCAATCCCCCCTCCTTAGGATAAGCTAGTTCATAAGTAGTTTGTAAGCTTAGGGACTGATGACCCCGTAGTTAAGTCCCATAAACTATACAAACATTTGAACATTTTATTTTATCAGCTTAATTTGCGCTAACCAGGAAGTAACGCGCCGTTCACAGAGTTGCCAAACGTACTCTGCAATGTTGCCAATTCTCCATTAGACTAGCGACAGGCAGAATACGTTTGCTAGGCGTCTGTGTTCCTCGCGCTGGCTTAGCGCTGACGGAGACAGCGGCTTAGCAGGCGCGGCGCGCAGCCTACCACTGTGTTGACTGAGGAGAGAAATACCTAGCATAGACCAATAAGTCTTAATCGCATTTCTTTAACTATAAGCTGTGTCGAAAGCGTAGCTACGATGCGCCGATTGCTACTCGAACTTAGTAAATAAACTTTTTCGGAAATCATTTGAGCGGCTGTCTTGATCAGTAGCTGTTGGAGGTATTCTTTTGTTTCTGCTTCGTCAGAAGCGATTTATAATACTAGCATCACCAGACGATACTAATATTTTGAGCACGATACATTTAAATTTTTGCATAGGCCTACCTGAATACGATTTTCCTTATGAATGATTTCATTGGCACCACCTCTAACACATAAATGCACAAATGTAAAGATACCATTACACTGATTTCAAAACGCGAACTTCACAAACAAATTTCATAAGTTTCGAGCATATAGTTTCCAATCAAAGGAACCGTGCATATAAACCTTTACCAGTGACTGAAAAATAGGACTTATCTGCGGGAACATTAAGCATCTGAACAATTTCAATGTTAGTTCGATTCCAGCTTCTAAGTAAAAGGAGAAGCATTTATGATGGCCGGCCGAGGTGGCCGAGTGGACTGAGGTGCGCCAGTCACGGTCTGCACGGCCACTGCGGTCGGGGGTTCGAATCCCCCCTCGGGCATGGATATTTGTGCCGTCCTAGTTCGTAAGTAGTTTGTAAGTTTAGGGACTGATGACCCCGTAGTTAAGTCCCATAAGCTTAACAAACATTTGAACATTTATGATGAGAATATGAAACAAGGAATAAAAAGTCGCGTCAGTAATGTCAAAAATATGTAATTCATTTTATAAAAACAACGTTACGATTACAGTGCTGCTAATAAAATGAAAAGCACTTGATGAATGAGCTTTGCAATTTCCAGAGTCCTAGAAACCATAAAGGGACAAAGGAAACAGGAAGAAGTTTTCCTCAGCGTGTATGAGTCGGGATTTTCATATAGTATCTCACAGGTAGCGTAGTTTCTTCGTAGTTTATTTCTCGGTTGTTCCATTCTCACGAACTCTAGGTAATCACAACATTCCGGCGACAATTATTAATTGTTAAATTGTTAAATATTTACTAACTTGCAGTCGAATATAACTCAGTGGTCCACGCCTACTGTAATTTCATCTTAAAGCCCATTAAAACCTGTAAGTAACGCTTTTAGAGTAGACCCTGTTCACATTAACTTGTTGTCCAATGCACCTGTTCATCGACTTGGTTGAGTATCACGTAAAATTTACGAAACCAGAAAAGGAGGATTAGGATTTAATATTCTGTCGACGTCGTGGTTATTTGAAATTGAGCACAAACTCGGATTGTTTCGTTAAGAATGTGGAAGGAAAATGGCTATGCTTTTGAAAAGGAACCATGTTGCCATTTGCCTAGAATAATTTAAGAAAATTACTTGAAAAACAGAAGGACAAACAGACATGTAAACTATACACTTTCGTCATTATATCACTGTGCAGTCATAATTCAAATAGTTGAGAACGAAAAGTGAAATACCGAATTTAATAGTAATTATACCTGGAGGCAACAGAACCTTACATGTTACGAAATTAAATGTCATTTCTACCCGTTACTGTTAAGAGTGATGTTGCCTTTCTATCGAGCACTGAAATCTCCAATAATGATTACTGAATCGAAGTTCTAAAATAATACCAACTTCTGGCCTGTGTACCGATCCGGTTTTATGGTAGAAATGACACATAAAAGTAGTACGGTTTTGCGAAATCACATACCATAGACGTTTCGGTCAAATGGCTTATTTGCAGTAACGCTCGTATAACGCTAAACTACTATGTTACATCTAGTTTTACGACCTGGTCAGCAGTGGAAATCAAAAGATCTTAGTAATAAAGTCTGTAAATAACATTGCTTCTTGCATTCGTTATTTCGCTTTTTTATCTCTAAGTGTAGCTTCCTCGTCACCTTCTTATCACATAATCCTATGAAGTCCTTAAGTTTTTATTTCCTTAATTCCCAGAATCTACGACGAGGTAAAGAGAGGCAGAAAGGAAGAGGAGATAGTGAGAGAGAGAAAGGAAGAAGAGATGGAAGACAGGATGAAAGGAAGTATTGGACGGACAGGATTGCGGGATGGACAGAGGGAAGAGGAGAAGCTGTAGGAGGTAGAAGGGGACGAAGAAACAGAGGCAGATCGTAAGAGAGAGAGAGAGAGAGAGAGGGAGAGAATGGGGAATGGTAGACAGAATGCAGAAAGCAAATGCTTTTCTCAAGGGTAACAGGGTATTTGACTGTTCACTGGTAATCATTTTAAATGGGTGATCGTGTCATATTATGGTCATAACATGAGCTGCGGTGGAATGGCCGAGCGCTCTAAGGCGCCTTGCTGCGGAGCGCGCGGTTGCTCCTCGTCGGAAATCGCGTCGTCCCTCGGGCATGTGTGTGTGTGTGTGTGTGTGTGTGTGTGTGTGTGCGTGTTGCCCTTACATTACTTTAAGTTAGTTTAAGTAGTTTGTAAGCCTAGGGACTGATAACCACGGTAGTTCAGTCCCAAAGATTTACAGACATTCGAACATTTCATAACATGACTCGTTTTCCTCGTCAATTGCAGTATTCTTTAAAAACAACCGGAAATGGAATTCAAATATAATTTGAAATCCAGCTAAACGCTACTTTTGAGTCATGTGATGCCTGTAAACTCAACCCACATGGTGTGCTCCTGCTGTTGTAACATTCACTAACAGTGATATAGTGTCTGTGCATTCGTGTTTTGGGAAAAGGTCTACAAATATTGCGTAGTGCCGAACTGTACAAATAAATCTATAAAAATCTAGAAAATTTGATTTTGCGTGTTCCAAGCAATGATAAAGGCATAAAATGTGGTTTATACTCGCTCGTAGAGATTCTAATCAGATAGCGGTCACTTGATCCATTTAAGTTAGGGAGGATTAGTTTGATGTAAGTAAACACTCCGTACAACAATTATTATTCTATTAGTTCACAACCGGTATTAAGAATCATGCTCTGCAGCCGCAAAGGTGTATAGTATTATTGTGTACACATCAGTGAACTGATGTTTACATTTGTGAAACAGGTGTTCACGATATAACACGCCAGCGTTTTGTATTTTAAGTCCTTTACAAACGTAGTTGGTGAAAGTACAAATTTCATGATGGTTGCCTTTTCAATATTTGCGTCGGTGAGAAGTGTTTCAATATATGATAAAGACATCAACACTGTCTCGAAAACGCCTTTTTAGCGCATATAGTGAAAACAACTGGATTTGAACACGGAATGCAAAATTTGTGAACGATACTGGAACCGCACAGCTACCAAGCTTATGTGGAGCTGATTAAGTCAATTCAAAACTTCGACATTTTTTCTTGGAATATTTTAATTTTGGCACGTAAGCAAAGATAGTTATCCTTTTAATTTCATCCTTCTTTAGTCTAACAAGTTCCGATTTAACTTGACAAATTTCTTAGTAACCAAACAACACGGGAAAATGCGTAGTAATTTGTGGAAAGTGGTTAGCGCGCAAGATTAAATTGCATATACACATGAATTAATCGGTATCCGAAATGTAACTACGTAGTAGCGCACTTACAGTGTAATTTTTGCAGTGGCTTTAATAACAGAGTTAATTTAAATGTGAAATGCATTTGGTAGAAATACGAAAACTTAATCTAAGACGAAATCCATATTTACACACGTTTATGGTGTCTAAAAGTTTGTATCTTTGGACTAGAGTCAGTCTGTTGACATAAACAAATATACGTATATTTTACTTTAAATGCAACTTTCACGTTTCTTACTTACGGTACGTAAAAATCTGGATTGTTGTCGAGAAACTAAGATACCTTAAACGCATCAACTTTCGGAAGGTTTTTTAACTAACAGACTTCACATAATTTTCTCCCTTCTTACAAAAATGTTATAAATGCGTTTTCTATCACAAGAAACTTAATTCTACACAGAATGTAAGGAAAAAGTTAGTAACCTTCGCTAACACTGCTCTAACAGGCATAGGCATATGGCTGCTTCTTCCTCGTGTTGTGTGAAATCACCAGAGCTTAAGCCAATAACAGAGCGTTTTTCATCACGTGACCTAAACTTGAAATTTAATGATATTCATGCTATAATTTCAAAATAATAACAAATGTTTTGTAAGAACAACGACGGAAAATTCTATTTCAACATTACAATCATACAGATTGAAAACAATTCGAACCCTATTTTAAACATAGCATAATAGCCTACTATATATGGCACATTCCAGATTTGGTAAGCCATTTCAATGTAAGTAGGAAAAGGGGAACAAAATATTATGTACTGATTAGACTGATGTATTTTCTTGGTTCGTCTATGTTAGCAAGAATACTTTTGCTTACTGTCCCATTCATTTCATACCAAACTGAGCTACAGTAAAGCGTAGCCAGGTTTACCTTGTTTACCTAGTTAACATGAAATTTTCGAATGTTGGCAAGGCAACAACATTATAAGAAGTAAGGATGGTGAAATTAATAAAATATTTCGAAATGAAACATAAATCATTTCTTCCATAAGACCTCTGATTATGAAAATGAAAATGTCTGTAAATCTATCGGACCAATCTGATTATGAAATCGCTCCTACACAAATGAGTAATTAACCTTTTAACTATAGTGAACTTCTACAGACGTTCATTGTAATTGGGCCTTGCAGAAGGTAAACTGCCGTAAAAGCTGGGGAAAATAAGTCCCCTCTGATGAACTTCCGTCTCTAATGACCATTCTGTCGACGGGACGTTAAACGCTAATCTTCCTTCTTGTTTTCGCGTGAACTGGTGCAGTCCTCTGGAGGGAAAGTCTTTCCCAGGCGATTTCAAAAACAGTCCACCTCTGCAAGGCCGTATTATTGTGGTATTTTAAGAAGTCAGCAGTAGTTACAGAGCTAAACGTCGCTCTCTGCGTGACATTCTAGTAAAAGCCGATAAACAATTTCATCATGTGACCATTTGATAAACACAGGACTTATTTTAAGGCGTTAATATCACTTCTCATAGTCTCTAAAACAAAACGAAAATGATCCTTGTCCAGTGAGTTAGAGTCACCAAAAGTGCTATTTTAACAATTGCATATCGATATTTATTGTCCGCGATGGACGTCAGATTAGAACTACGAACAAACTATATCAACTGCGAGATGCTATACAGTAATCCCATCTCACGCACTCTTAAGGGAACCTCTTCCTGTTTCTTTCGCATCTCTCTGTTTCTGGGAGACTGGAAACTGGAGAGTTCATTCATCAGATGCTTTTCACTTTTATTTAAACAGCATTACCAGCAGTTACACTGTAATCTTTACGAGTACACCATACTTATCATCCGTTTCGATTTTATAGAATAAATTACATATTCTAAACTTTACTTTCGCGTCTGTTTTTCCTTGTTTCATATTCTTATCACAAATGCTTCTCCTGTCACTTATAAGCTTGAATCGAATTATCATTGAAATTGGTCAGGCGCTTAATTTTTTCGCAGATGGTAAGTCCTATTTTTCAATCATTGGGAAAGATTTATTTGCACGGTTCGTCTGATTGGAAACTATATGATCGAAAGTTATGAAATATGTTTGTGAAGTTTGCATTTTGTAATCAGGGTAATTCTATCTTTACATTTGTGGAGTTATGTGTTAGATGTGGTGCCAACGAAAAAATTCATAAGGAAATTAGTATTTAAGTATTTAACATTAAAACATATTGTGCAGAAAATGTTAATAGCTTCCGGTGATGCGATAGTTAAAGAAATGCGATTAAGACTTATTGGTCTATGCTAGGTATTTCTCTTCTCAGTCAACACAGTGGCAGGCTGCTCGCCGCGCCTTCGAAGCCGCTATCTCCGTCAGCGCTAAGGCAGCGCGAGGAACACAGACGCCGAGCAAACGTATTCTGCCTGTCGCTAGTCTAATGGAGAATTGGCAACATTGCAGAGAACGTTTGGCAGCTCCGTAATCGGGAGTTACTTCCTGGTAAGCACAGAATTAAGCTGATAAATTCACTTGACTTTTCATGTCATTTCCATTCAATAATCTGAGTGATCATCCCTTAAGGTGTCACATAAAGTTATTAATTCGTATTTTTGAGTCCAGGAAATTCGTTCCACGCGATAATTGCAACCAATCTCTTCTTTTAAGGCTACGATTGATCTTGTCTCCTAACTAGACGGCCAGTAAGGAAGAACCAAGTACCGGAAGTCTTCGCTAGCCTTCGGGCAACGTAGTCGGCTGCGAAACGAACGTTCTGTCGACTTTCAATGCCAATCGTGGTGAGAGCAAAAAATTTTTTAGCTCTTTTCTGACATAGCTACAGGTATCAATAATGAAAATCAATAGGGAATTCTTAACAAAACTACTCAGTCAAAAGGTGTTTAGCTGTTTCCAGGACGGCATTCTCTCATATACTCTGAAAGTGACTTACAATGCTCAGGTGGTTTACCGATTCCGTGCGTGTAGAAACCAATTTCTTTCGAGTTAAAGCTGTCGCCGAACCATGTTGAAGTCAATTTATCCAGAAATACATTTTCTTTACGGTTGGACAACTACTTCCAAAAATGAGTAAAAAAACATGGGACTAATATAATTTCTGTGTCAGAAGCATGCTTCTAGTTGATCATTTCATTGAGCACCAAATTGTCTTAACTGCGTCTAGTCGATATGCTAAGCGCAGTTTCCATTACGTTGCCGTAGTGGTCTGGTGGATAGATTGTAGTTTAATATCTGTTATTTGTGCTTTAGATTGCGCCCTATAGGTGTATATTTTTAACTGGCACGATCATGTCTACTTCACCTCTGGTAACACCAAGTGAAGAACGTCAAGTAGCATCGTAGTTAACAATCCGCATTCAACCGAATTATTTCGCTATCAACTCGGACAGAGCCGATTTATCGTTGCCAGTAACAGGCAGAATATACGGCAATCAGTAACTCTGTCGCTAGAAAGCTTTTCTTATATTACAAAACTTTATTTTATAAGCCAATGGTCCTTTAAGGTCACGTGTCTCGTATTGAATTTCACTTGAGATCTTAATAATTATGGTGCTGGACTGGGATTCTAATTCGGATCTCCTCTTTTGCCGCACTCGACCCTCTCGGAATCATATAGTTTAATCATTTCGTTGCTTTCTCCGAGACTGCCGACTCCTCTAGGTCTCCACGAAAGGCACGTATATGGATTCGAATTCAGGTCCAGCGCAAAATATTCATAATTTCATTTGACACCCTAGATAGAGCACACTGGACTACTAGAAAAAAATTATATTGAATATCTCTTCGTGCATTATGAACGCGAATGAGGGTGCTGCGCTGGTCTTGGGGCGTCAGTCTTCGTCGGGCAGCCGTGCCATGCGGACGCTTTGTTTACGTCATCGCTACTTGGCGGCCGAGCGGAGGTAAACGGTGAGTGCACGCTTCAGCGTTTATATTGGCGAATAGAATGTGTTGCAGACGAACGTAATGGATCGAACACCACGAAAAGACACACTTCGATTAACCTTTGACCCGAACTTTCCCCGACCAAAATCATTTGAAGTTGAGTTGTTTATAAGAGACGTCATGAAGATTACTATTGACGAATTGATAGGAATACACTTATCGATAGTCAGCAGCACGGTGTATTTAAAATTGATAAGCCCTGAAAAGTGTAAGAAAGTCGTTGAGTCATGTGGCGGAACTTTAAAATTTAAACATTCAGACGGAAATATTGGAGACGTCACCATTTCACGAGCTGGCATGGGTTTGAAAACGGTGCGCATCTTCGAGTTGCCATTCGAAATACCTGCCGAAGCAATTAATGAACAACTTAGGGAATACGGCACAGTAATAAGTAACGTCGCGGAAAGGTGGTCAGAATCTCACATTTTCCCGGTGTTGAACGGTGTCAGACAGGTCAAAATAGAAATGTTGAAACACATACCGTCCTACATCACGGTTTGTGGCTACAGGGCGATCGTAATATACGAAGGGCAACCACGAACATGCTCGGCATGTGGTTCTGCAGAACACGTTCGCGCGCAGTGTTTGCAACGGCGCGTGACGCAAATACCGATCGGTGAGCGAGAGAGGCCTGGCCCCATGTCCACGTTGCCGATCAGCTACGTTGCCGCCGCGCGAGGAAACATTGCCCCAGAACCAAATCTAGATGCAGCTATGGAGGCGTATAACGAACTGAAAGAACACGAAATACCCATGGAAACTACCAACACTCCAGATTCCCTTCCTTCTAACCAGCAGGCTTCGGAAGAAAGTAACCAGGCAGTTGTTTGTGAAAACAACAATAATGATATAACTGTGAAAGAATTAGAACATGTAGATGAAACACCCTCGACATTCCCATCTGAAACACAAGAAACAAATGACCAACAGTCAACGAAGTCTCCCACGAGACAGAAAAAGCGCCGTATTGCACATGAAGGTGCGAACGAAAAGGCGCAAATACTGCGCGACAAAGCCCACAGAATCGGAAAAACACTAACAGAAGAGACATCACAACCCCCTCCGGGACACCTACCGGCATCAAAGAAAACCCGAACGCGGGAATCAGGTTCAGGTCAAGTACAAAAGACGTCAGGCGAATATGCAAAAACGAACACGGAAAATCAGGCGGGAAACATGAACCTTCGAAAAAACCAGGACAGAGAGAGCAAGGGACACGTCCAGCCGAGACAGTGGTCAGATGACACAGATGAGGACACACGAGAGGAAGAGATGCCAGAGGTTCCGGGAAACACGGCAGGGACGTCGTCAGATAATTGTATAGGCAAACCTAATCAGCGCCAAAACATCACGGCTGGATCGGGCGGTGTAGACGACGACCCAGAATACTTTTAAGGCATGTGTCGTTAATAATATTCATGGGAAGTATGACATCAAGTATGCCTGCAAATGTGCTACCGTTGCAAGCTTATCGGATTGCAACTGTCAATATCAACAAAATAAGCTGCACGTTTAAATTAAAAAACCTTCAAGACTTCTTGTACGCAGCTGACATAGACATTGCGCTGTTACAGGAAGTAACAGACATTAACCTGGAAAGTATAACAGGTTACAACACCTTAATTAATCCTGGTTACGGCGGTGAACTCGGGACAGCGATTATGACAAAAGAGGGAATCCTGACAACAAACGTCGAAAGTCTAACGAACAGCAGGGGCATAGCTTGCACAATAAATAACACCAGGATTATTAATATTTATGCTCCTTCCGGAACGGGGAAGAAACATCAGAGAGCAGAATTTTTTAAAGATGCAATAGTGCCACTCTTTATGCAGCGTCCCGAACAAGTCATATTTGCAGGCGACTTTAACTGTGTCCTCAAACCCAAAGATCAGATACCAAATTTCAACAAGTGTATCGAACTTGAGAATATCGTCAGAGAACTCAATCTAGTCGACACATGGGAACTCAAACAAGGTGATAAGCCCGGGTTTACTCACATTACTAGCCATTCCGCTAGTCGGATCGATAGAATTTACGTAACGTCGAATTTACAACAACACATTCTGCAAGTGGAACTATGGCCGAACATATTTTCAGATCATACAGCCTACATATGCACTGTTAACCTCCCAAAACAAGGAACGTACAGAGCAAAAGGAACGTGGAAGTTGAACGTAGCGCATCTGACAGACCCAGGATGCCACGAAACCTTTCGCAATACATGGACAGAATGCGAAAGGAAGTTTTCGAAGTACGATTGGACTTTTACGTGGTGGATGAAATGCGCAAAACCCGCTTTAATAAAGGCCATGAAACGTTACTCTTGGGTAAAAAATGTTTGGACGAAAAACACAATAGAATTTTATTATCAGTGTCTCAGAGACTTATACCAACACGACGCCACAGTCATAGACAATTATACACAAATAAAAAGAATAAAGGCCACAATTTTAAACCTCAAACGGAAGCACTTGGAAGGCTGTAAAATTCGCACACGACTACAAAATACAGTTCAAGAAGAAACAACTTCAATGTATCATATTATACAAGAACAGAAAAGAACAAAACGAAAAATTTTGACTGAACTGAGAGTGGAACATGGAGGAACTTTGACAGCACAACCCGACATACGGGAAGAAATCTATAGATGTTTTACAACTCTATTAGCTGACAAACCAGTAGACGAAGCAGCGCAACACACCATCCTCGCAAGGTTGACTGCGAAATTAAGCCCGGAGGAATCGGACGATCTGTCAGCAGACGTAACTGAAGAGGAAGTGGCAGACGCCATACGAAGAAGCTCGAAGAATAAGTCTCCCGGGCCCGACGGATTGCCAGCAGAATTTTATCACACCTTTGAACAACAACTAATCAGCAAGCTGACGCTTGTATGTAACGAAATTCTGAACGCCAGAAGTGACATGTTACTGGAATTTTGTGAAGGTGTAGTAGTGTTAGTCCCTAAAGTGCCAGGAGGGAAGACCGTCAACAACCTGCGTCCCATAACACTACTAAATACCGACTATAAAATCTTTACGCGCATCATAACGCAAAGATTAACCTCGGTTATAACACGCATCACCGGGAATTACCAAACGAGCGTCGGGAAAAATAGAACAATTCACCAGACATTATGTGAATATAGAGATATTATAGCAACTGCAGAAGCCTTGAATATTCCAAGTGCACTAGTATCTCTTGATTTCGAAAAAGCATTCGATAGAATTAACCATTCTTATCTTTTCCGGACTATGGAAGTAATGAATTTTCCACAAAAAATTGGCACTGTAGTTAAAAACCTGTTGACAAGTTCCACGTCTCGAATATGTGTTAACGGTCAATTAAGCAGACCGATCAGACTCAAGAGTTCAGTACGTCAGGGTTGCCCGATGTCACTGAGCCTATTTGCCATAGCCATTGAACCTTTGCTGTGTTCCCTGACACAGGACCTTGCAGGGCTACAAATACACGGCCATAAAATAACATGTCAAGCGTACGCTGACGACGTCAGTTTCGTGATCACGCGCAGTGATGAACTAGGAAAAGCATTCAAAAATATAAAGAACTACGAAGCGGCGTCAGGAGCAAAATTAAGCCGTACTAAGTCGGGAATAATGCACATCGGCCGGGGATTAGAAATTAGCGATGACGATCAATTAAAATGCGTAGAAACTATAAAAACGCTTGGAATTGTATACACGCGAGATATCCGCCGCACGGCTGCCCTCAACTACAAAAATTTGCTGGCAAAAATGCGAGCCACCATACAACAACATGTTTTACGTGATCTAAGTACCTTACAAAAAGTTCAGTTAGCCAACATTTATGTAACATCTAAAGTAAATTATGTCGCACAGGTATTGCCAATACCGAAGACAATAGCCCAACAGATGCTAGCAGCGCTCGGCCACTTTGTCACCAGAGGACAAATTTTTAAGATCCAGTATGAGACCTTAACGCTATCTTTACGTCACGGAGGCCTAAAGCTGACAAATATATATAATAAATCACAGGCGCTGTTCGTCAGCAAGTTGTACAAGCAGTGGCAACGGTCGCCTGATAGCCTCGCAGCTCATCTCTTAATCGAAATAGCCCCGGCTAGTATGGACCCACCCGTAGATGTGCACCATATTCCAAACGCATTTTATTATATGAGACATTTTCTTATAGAATTAAGCTACATTCGACGTCACACTCCAGAGGAAGACCTATACAAAGTAAAAGAAATCTACAACAACATGATGAAAGACAAAACGAGGAACAGAATCGAAGAGAAGTACAAAGAATATAATTGGGAAAAGATCTGGGAAAACGTACAAGACCCTTACTTACCGACAAAAATACGGTCAACATGGTACACTGCAGTTAACAGGAAAATTCCAACAAATTCGAAGTTACATGCAATACATCTGGCGGAAACGCCAAATTGCACCATCTGTAACCTAGTTGACACTGAGGAACACCGTTTCACATGCGACGGCGTTAAAAACATTTGGACTCTGTGTACAACTACACTTGCTAGTATACTACGAACATCTCCCCGAACGATAACACCAGCCAGACTTCTTCACCCAGACGAAGTTCCCTACCCCAGTGCAAAAAGAAGAGCAGTAAATTGGATCAAAGGACAGACGGTGTACTACATTTTATCGGAAAAAGTTAAAAGTAAAGACGACTACTGGATACATCTTACGATGGAACACGAAAAACTAAAAAAAACGAAGAAATATAAAGAAAAATATGCGAATTTTCTAATCAGAACATTAACACAAATATAGAATGGGTAACACCCAAAGAAGTATTTTATTTATATATACTTTTTATTATTTTATTATTATTATTATCATTTTGAAATGTCATTAGGCTTCTGTGATCCTTGAAAGGTAGTTCTGTGCTACTGCTGACTGGTGCTTCAAAGTCTACCGAGAAGATACAAGAAATGGACAAGGAGATCGAAATACACAGAAAAATGATACACACGGCATTAACTGCGTAAGCAGATTGTACGAGAAGACAACTTTGAAGTGCTCGGCAAGCAGAAGGAACGGAAGAATGGAAATGACAATAATTATAATTTACTTGGAGAAAACCATTCTGATACTTTCCTTTCATTTCCACGAAGCCGATCTTAAAAATTACGAAGAAGAGGCTTAAAATTGCTTTCAAATTATTTATTTTTATCGTCTGGCGACGAAGATGTCGCCCAGAACGAGATTGTTTATTTTCTACGAGGTAGTTTTGTTTCGTTATGAAGAAGAAGTTGCTCTTCATTCCTCAACGGAAACAATGTTATAGCATAGAAGCTAGCCGGAGAAGGCTATCATGGCGAGCGGAAGGACGGGTTGTAGGGGAGGAAGGAGACCCGAAAAAAAAGAAAAAAAAAAGAAAAAAAAATGGGGTAAAGCGCTTGAATAGTAACTGAAGGGTCGCTGGTTCGAAACCTAGTCAGACCACCGATTTTTTTAAATCTGTGTTTTAACCCAGCATTCACGTCTCAACAATGTGAGGAGTCGTCATAAACTACACGTGGTTTGGATTACACATTAAACTGTAGGTCTCCTTTCCCGGTTGGATAATTGGGGCAGGTTAGGGACATGCGAGTTTCTGAAGTGGCGCACAGTTGAATGACTTGCACCAGGCCACTGAGCCACACGAAATAATAATAATAATAATAATAATAACGATAGGTGCCGTGTTACTTGTCAGACACGCACGCATCGTCATTCCTGTTGAGTTAACATTTGAGATTTAACGTCCATTCGTGCTTAGAAAGGAAATCGGTAGGTTCGGGGTTCGATTCCAGGTGACGCATAACGTAATTATATCCTGATTACAGATTCAAACACCGTGCTGCTGGTGAAATAATTCGACTACTAACATCTGACACTTAGTTATCTTCCATTTAGATTCCGGGTATGTAACAGAAAATCAAATGTTTGTAAATCTATGAGACCAAACTACTGTGGTCATCAGTCCCTAGGCTTAAAACTACTTAAACTAATCTAAGGACAACACACACACACCCCTGACCGAGGAAGGACTCGAACCTCCGATAGGAGCAGCTTCGTATGTCAGTCCCACACCGAACTGAGTCTGGGCACTCGTGATTAGGGACATAACGGTGATTATTAAGTTCCTGGTTCAGTAATAAACAAATAAATAAATAAAAATATTTTAAGAATTGGCATTTTATTTGATTTGAATTGCGCGTTCTCATATTTGTGAGGAAATCACCAATATTTCACACATATTTATGCTTCGTCAGCTGTGACAATCTTAGGCATAATCAAGTATCTATAAGACATGAATGCATTGCTTGGTTAGCTACGGCTGCAAGTGGTTGGTTTGATTCCAGAACAAGGTGTTTATCATGTCAATTCAAGTTCAAAGATATGTACAAATATTTGTTCAGGTATGAATACGGAGAAAATGTTGGTGATACGCAGTTAATATTGAAGTTTCCATAGTGCGTTTGCTGACATAATTGAGTTTTTATTATCTGGTTAGTTCAACAATCGGTTAATAAAAATCCGCTCGAAAGTGGAACGACGTTTCGCAATTGTGAGAAAACGATTTAGAGAACTAAAGTACTTAATTTCTGCAGGACTTTAGGATTTCCGATACTATAGTAAAATCTGTTGTTTGTAACAATATTAAATGTTGTTTACGGATTAATTAATGTTTTATGTGACGGAGTTTGTTATATGACATATGTTTGAGAATATTGAAGATAAGTTATTGTAATAAATTGGATTTAATAACCGTTAAGAACTTAATAACATGTTTTCTTTTATTTGCAAACTTGCGGTGTTAATTTAGAACTGGAAGGATTGCCTTAAAGAGCAGTTGTCTGTAGTGGCTCCATTTTGAATAGTCGAACGACTATACTGCGGAGCGAGCAGAGCACCCGCAAGACACGTACGTTAGTTGGGTTGCATGCACATCAGGCGAAACGCAATTCAGGTCGTTCGGATATTTTTGCGCATGGTAGTACATAGGGAACCAAAGGATTAATAGATGGCACTGCTGCGGTTTTTTTTTGTTATTATCTTATTTTATTATTTTTAATTATTTTTTTATCTTGGATTATAAGTATGACGTAGGAAAGCAAGGAATCAACAGCAGAGGAGCTGGTAGTTTCGTAGAGCACCAAAGAAACAATAGTCGGCTCTGTCGATTACTGCAGTTGACAGTGGTGTCCCTACACCTGGTTCGTGCTCTACCCGTCGCCTCCGCCCACAGCTCATGAAGACATTCTGAAAATGGTCGTAATTGATCAAAACTGGTCGCAATAAACATATGTTGTCGTTGTTGTCGTCGTGGTCTTCAGTCCGGAGACTGATTTGCTGCAGCTCTCCACCCTACACTATCCTGAGCAGGCCTCCTCATAAGAACGGCACACCATACCTATTTCAATGTCCTTATTATATTTGTCTCTTGCTCTGTCTCTGCGACTGTTTACCCCACACACTTCCCTCCTATGCTAAATTGAGGATTCCTTGTTGTCTAAGAATGTGTTCTACAAATCGATCCCTTCTTTTAGTCAACGTATGCGAAAAAAATTCTTTTTTCCCCAATTCTGTTCAGTATCTCCTCATTAGTTACTACTCACTAATCTTTAGCATTATTCTCCATCACCACATTTCAAAAACCTCTATCCTCTTCCTGTATGAACAATTTATCGTCCATGGTTCACTAACGTACAAGATAATATTCCACACAAATGCCTTCAGAAAAGACTTCCTTTCACTTCAATTAATATTCGATTTTAACAATATTCGATTACAACACCGCTTTAGCATATGCCAATTTCCTAATAAACTCACAAATATTCTCACAATACCATTGGTTCGTACATTAATTATTCCGCAACAACGGATTCTCTACTTATCGAGTATTTTATTCGATTCAAACAGTAAAATCGGCATAAATCAGTATAACTTTTAAAAGGTACTGTACATTCATCGAGTGTTACATCCAATCTATTCCCTAGCTATTCCCTAGCTATTTTTGAAGCATGAGCCACCGTTTGCGTTTTCGAATTTTTCACCAACTTCATTTCGGTAATGTCGGACCTGGTGGCCTCGCGGTAAAGCAGCCTTCACCTCTCTACGATGGGAGGTGTCACCAGAAACAACATGCGGTTCGGATTCCACGTTAAACCGTAGGTCGCCTTTCCCAGATTGGATAACTGGGGTAGATTAGGGACACGCAAATCGCCGAAGTGGCATCTGATCGAAAGACTTGCTGCAGGCCACTGAGCCACACGAATTTATTACTATTATTATTATTTCATTAATCAAGTCTTTTGTCATCTCACTCGACGTCTTAAGTAACTAAGTATGTCGTCTTTTCCACCTGAAAACTGAAGACAATTTATCACATTCCCACTGCCGTGTGTGTGGAAATTTGTCCTACCCTTGAGTTGCACTACAACCCAGTCAGATACTTTCTGCTTATCCACGTTTTCCATTGTTAGTGTAATTCACTAATAAATGTCATCACACACAACATTTTATTACACAGTCTCTGGAAATGAAATGAGCGCATGGCTTTCATGGCCGGGAGGTCCCTTGTGGGTTTGTTCGGCCGCCTTAGTGTAAGTCTTTTTATTTGACTTACGTGCCAATGATGATGAGATGATGATGATTAGGACAACACACAACACCCAGTCTCCTGCCCGGAATCGAACCTGGGCCTCCTGCGTGGTAGTCAATGACGCTACCGCTGAGCTACGGAGGCAGAGACAGTCGCTAATAATTCTAAAGAGAAAGTAGTTATTTGTTTTTCCACTTCCGCAGTTGTTCAGGTTTCTTCCTCACTTGTTTCTGAAATACTTCAATAAGCCATTATAAATGGAGGACGTTCTTTTTAGTATCCCATCATTGTCCATTCAAGCCATCAAAACTTTAGTAACTGTATTTAACTGGTAGTCCGTAATCGTTAAATACGGTCAGTATCTGGTGTCTTACACCAGAAACATACAAGCATTAACATACTGTGATCCACACGAAATAATATCAACCGCTCCTCCACCGCTCGCTAGTACGGAAATCAATAAATAATCCTGAAATTATGGCTCAGAAAACCGGTGATGATGCGTTATTTCTATTATTAATTGTTCACATATGTACCCTAAATCTATCCAAGTATTCCTTAATGTTAAACATTTAACACCTAGCAATCAGTCTTTTAGTTGCTTGCACAGCCTTAAAACACAGTTTGGCTCAACAGTATTGGCTCATGTTAGTGTTGCACCGTTGCACTACAGAAACAGAACGAAAGAATAGCAACCTGCCACAAAATCAATAAAATTATTGAAAAAGAAATTACGAAACCTTTGCTGGCACACCAGAAAAGAGTAGTAGTTTTCTCACAAAGCATAACTGAGCCCACATAATGCAATTGTTGTAAGTGCTGAGAAAGGCTCCACAACTGTCGTAATGAACAAAAGAACATACATAGAGAAAACATTAAACTTCATCCAAGCCAACAACATCATTGAAATAACTAAAGACCCAACCGCCAGAATTCAAAGAGAAATTAAACATATTTCAAACAACATAAATTTGCTGCTCACCATCCAAGAAGCAAGAAACATTGTATTAATGAGCCCACGATAATCTTACCTCAGATGCCAGCCTAAGATACACCAACAAGGAATCCCTGTGAGGCCTATTAGGAACTTTAGAAACAGCCCCACATCCAAACTCAACAAAAAATTGCTCAAAATACTTCAAGAATCATACACATTAAACAATACGAGAACACTAAGAAACACAGCACAATTCACCCAACATGTTGAAAACATAATAGTAGCCGATGGTGTCACACTAGCCTCATTTGATGTACAAAACCTTTACTCCTCTGTACCAATAGATGCCTCACTGCAGATAATTAATGCAAACCTACAGCCTCACAAAATACTTCCACTCATGTCACTGAACTAATGGACCTGCTTGAATTCACATTATCACACAACTACTTCACTTTCAACAATAAACTCTATAAACAAACAGATAGCCTAGCAATGCGGTCAAACCTTTCTGGATTGCTAGCTGATATATTTATTAGTAACTTAGAGGAGAAAATTTTCAATTCCCAACACCACATCCTTAAAAACATTATTTACTACTACAGATAAGTAGATGATACTATCATTTTAATCAGTGGTACAAAAGATGATATCAATGTGTTAAATGAACTGTTCAACAGTTTCCATAAAAACATAAATTTCACTATTGAACACCAGTTGGATAACAGCATAAACGTACTAGACCTGTCTATCACAATACAAGACAACAGACACCAATTTGAAATTTATCGTAAGCCCACCGCAACACATACAACTATCCACAGCTCCTCTTGCCACCATCAGCACACAAGATGGCTGCATTCCGATACATGATTAATAGAGCAGTCCAATTACCTCTCTTTCTGCACATCCTTGAGACACTTCAGATCTACATACACCAAAGCAAACATCCCAAATCCATCTTAAATGACAAAAATTATGACATATACAACAGTATAATCTCTGTCTTTGGCAGAAGCTTAAATTTGTATACACCCCCCTTCCACACACACACACACACAAGCCTTGTCAGCACATAAATATATATAACTGTATGTATATTCATTTTAATATACATTGTTTACTAAATTATATATATCTCAATTCATAATGTGCACTGTACATTTTGACATCAGCTCATAAGCATTTAAAGCATAACCGTTCATCGTCTACATACACATGTTACATTCTGATGTAGTGTTTTGTATTTTCTCTTGTAGACAGTGCAACAGGTCAACATAATCTATATGTACACTGCTTAATGTCATTCCACCTGATGGGGGTTTAAACCCTAGAAACGCGTTGTGGATACAATAAACTAAGTGACTGGTAGCAGGAACACCCTGTGTTTCAATCAATTAGTGTATGTTGTCCACCCTCTTTCCCGAATACTCCCTTTTAACTGTATGCGATTCTGGATATAGCTGTTGTAGCCTGATTTGTGTGATTTAAGCATCACTTTTGTTGGCCTCCACATCCTTAGATTTACTTTTTTGAATAGATTATAGGAAAACACTTGCCACTGTCTATTACGAATTTAATCCAACTGGTCTTACCTACTTTTCCTTTATTGAACGTTTGATTTGAGTAGTGATACTGTCCCCTCTAATTATTATAGGTGAATTTAGTACTTCCTGAGGATTCTGATAAGTATATGTCTTCTCCACTTCCAATCTTTAGCAATACATTGTCTATGACTCTTATTGCCTTGATATAGGTACAAAGAGGCACAATTTTAGGTACTTGATTCATTCGGTCTTGGTATTTGGTCCACATACCATTCTTTGTTGTTCATTCCAAGTGAGCAATCCAGTTTCGTACCTAGCCGCAATATTTCACTTTGATATGGGCTATTACATTTATTCTAATTTATTATAAAAATAGAATAAATTAAAATTAAATGTATATGTAAATGACTGTATGGCAATCAACACCTTTCCTGGTAGAATTTAGGTCCTGCTGTGATTTTATCTCTGTGCCATTTAATTAAATTCTTGTATTTACTGTATGCCATTCATTAGACCAGTATATAACTTGAGGACCATCTACGTCTATTTTTGTTTTTGCTTGTTATTCATTCACTTTTTGTATGATGCAATGTATTATGGGGTTTATAGATTTGACTGCTGATAATTTGTTCCATTTATTTAGGGAACTAATAAGGTGCTGAATCTGGTTGACAGTTTATAAATACATTACTATTACGGCTTTTGGTTTATATAAATATTAATGTATTTCTCATAATAATTTAAATATATTCTGATCATCTGATAGTTGTTGAAGTCGAGCATTTCAGAGTGAAATGTGCTTGCTGCCTAGCATAATCAGCATTTGTGGGTTCCGAATGTTGAACGACATGCACTAACATCAATGTTATTTTGCTGAAAGCCACAATATTTATTTTAACATTCTAAGTAGCACAGAATACACGCAAAATCTTGATCATAAAGTGGAACTATTGACTGGTGCAGAGGCCGACAGTGTTACATTACATTTTTTGAAGTTGTTACAAATTAAAACAACAGTTACAATTTATGGAGTTCCGAAAAGTCAACATACCGGGTGATCAAAAAGTCAGCATAAATCTGAAAACTTAATAAATCACGGAATAATGTAGATAGAGAGGTAAAAATTGACACACATGCTTGGAATGACTTGGTGTTTTATTAGAAACACATCTACCGTTATCGAGCCTTTTTTCTTCGAGGAATTGCGTGATTCTGGTTTTGTAACTGCTACCGTGACGGGTGAGAGGTATGCCGATATGTTGCAGAATCGCATCATCCCCAGGGTGGCTGACAAACACTTGCTGGAACGTACGATTGTTATGCGGGATGGCGCTCCACCCCATATTGCTAGACGCGTGAAAGATCTCTTGCGCAAGTCGATTGGTGATGATCGTGTGCTCAACCGCCACTTTCGTCATGCTTGGCCTCCCAGGTCCCCAGACCTCAGTCCGTGCGATTATTGGCTTTGGAGTTACTTGAAGTCGCAAGTGTATCGTGATCGACCGACATTTCTAGGGATGCTGAAAGACAACATCCGACGCCAGTGCCTCACCATAACTCCGGACATGCTTTACAGTGCTGTTTACATTATTCCCCGACTACAGCTATTGTTGAGGAACGATGGTGAACATATTGAGCATTTCCTATAAAGAACATCATCTTTGCTTTGTCTTAATCTGTTATGATAATTATTGCTTCTCTGATCAGATGAAGCGCCATCTGTCGGACATTTTTGAACTTTTTTGTTTGTTCTGATAACATCCCATGACATTCCAAGCAAGCATGTGTGTCAATTTTTACTTCTCTATCTACATTACTTCTCTATCTACATTACGTTTATTAAGTTTTCAAATTTATACTGACTTTTTGATCACTCGATATATTTCGAATACTACATGGTGAGGTGATAATCCTGAGAAAAGAATTACAGTTGCTCAGATATGTCAATATATAGAAATAAAATATATTTGTCAAATTTGATTTCCATAGAAATTAAATTATGCTTTTCATTACTAACATTTGCGCAGCATTTAGACTTCAAGTACAACTAAATACAAAAGCAGTTTTACACTCATAAATCTTTAAGTCGTCAAAATTCGTAATATACAAACTTCTAGAAAGTAAACTTTCTTAGTGAAATGATATAGTATTTCATAAGTATTTATTATTTTGCTATTGTGGGCCGAAATAGAACACTGTACTAAATGTTTTGTGTCTTTCAGCTCGGTTTAATTATGAACAATCTGTATTTTACAGTGATAATAATAATTATTGGAATCGTTTATTGGAGTATAGGAATGGTATCGTATAATTCTGCGCTCTACTTCTCTCGTTACAGTATCGAATTCCCATCCACAAAGCATAATGAATTACGTACATATGACCTACAGTAAAAATTAGGTATATAAAAACACGCGTGTATTACACTACAATATTGTGTTACAATTTTAAACATTCAGTCAGGAAATTTCGAACTTATAAGGTTTTGTATATAATACTTATCCCGGCTGTAGGTTAGACAGAGTTATAAGGGGAAATGGACAAAAGGAAGGAAATTAACGTAAAGGGAGGAGGAGATGAACAGGGAGAATGAGATGTGGCGTTCAGCATGGTTGAGAAGATGAAGATCCACGGAAAGAGGGGGAGACGGACTATCATGGAAAAGAGATTAGAGGAGTTGGGCAAGGGGGAGAAGGTGACGGATAAAGAGAGGATAACGAAGGAAGGGGAAGAGTGAGGGAGACAAACATAAGGGGAGCAGGGAGAAGAGGTTGTATATCCAATTCCCATTCACAAAACATTATGAAATTGCACATATTAGAAATATGTGCTTCCTCTGTTTTTCTTTCCCATTGTCTATAACATGCCACAGAAACTTGTGCCCAGGTTCAGCTGGTCATGAATATAGTTACATCCGATTTCCATCTCATCAAGCATTGTGAATAAATAAACATGAAACTAGACAGGCAATTATTCTGACGTGTTTCAACCAACCACCACTGCTACAATCTCTGCTACGTGACTGTCAATAACATCATGTCTATGTTAATGAAGGGATCACACCTAGATCAATAGCACCAAGTCTAGGTTAATTGAGGGATCATGGCAATTATAGTTGGACCGATAAAACAGTCTAGGTTAAATGTCGAATCATGGCAACTATAAGGAATCTTTGACTGGTGTATGCGGTGTCCTGAGCAACAACTAGCATCCAGGGTTAAGTTAGCAATGGCTGAAAATGTAGACCACTGTCGTGGTGGAGACCCTGTCGCTTATTCTCCAGTTCTGTGGACAGTTTATAATGTCTCTCGAGCGTCTTAGAAAATCCAGATATCTTCATTGGCCCTCCCAAAAAAACGGAGAAACTTTCTTCGAATATGTTCATTTAACAAGATTTAAAAACATTTTGATTTTGATTTTAGAAATTGTTCATGTTTCCTCCAGATTTCTGCCTAATATTACTTCTTGTTGTCCCTTCATCAATCATAGAAAAAAATTAAACCCTGTCACAAAACCTTCAACATTTTCACGTGGTCTTGCAGGGTACTGGGTGGCCTGTCTGCAGTTTTAAACCATGTTCTCTTACGTTTTGAACATTTTTGATGTGATGCCAATAGTAACACTCATCATGAGTTGATTTCGCCTGTGTTTAGACCATTTATACATGCCGTAATATCATAGTTGTTTATGAATCTTCCGGGTTGTATATGAAGCATTTCTTTCACTAACGGACAGTTACTTGCATAACTGGTCCAACCATCATCCACAGAAAGAAAGAGGTGTCATTAAAAGCACAGTGGACAGGATCAGAAGAATTTGCCAGGACGCCGTATTGCAACACCTGGTCCAAGCTTTCTAGAAGACTGGATATTCGCACAAAGAAGTAAAATGAATTCTGCAACCAAGGAACAGGAAAAGATATAGGAAAAAACCAAGAGGCGTGCAATAAGCAAGTTTTTTTAACAGCATCATAGAAGGATTGGGCCTAAAATCATGTGAAGAATCAAGGGGACCTGTACGTGAACGGGCTGCGTTTTCATACATTGTTTCGGTACACATTGCTCTTGATCCACAATGAGGAGGGAGTTGCGATTTTGTACCAACACTGAATGACATTAACTCAAGCTGTAATAGGAAATTTACTGACGTATATGATATTTTAAGAATTACAATTGCCTAATAGATGTATTTGTAATACACGTTCACATTGTGGAATCTTTTCCTGGTGCATAGTCAGTCACTTCGACTGTGGCAAGCTGCTGTCAACATTAGTAGGTACACATTATCCCTCCTATTTTGTAGTTTGGAGTATATCTGAGACATAGAAGTATGCTCCAAATTGTAATATTTCAGAGAAACAGTTGGATGTACTAAAAGTAGATCTAGAACATTGTCAGACGACATGTCTACGAAACACGAACTAAAAACGATAAATACAGATATATCCAATGCTAATTAGAGTGAACAAAGAGTGCTGACCACATTCAAGACCACAGGAGGTCATCGTCACCAAAGCAGACAAGGGAAACAGTTTAAAGCTACTCAACAAGTCGGAATTCATTGCAAAAGTGTTTACATTCCTCAACCATGTAGATTACCCCAGTTACCAAATGATTCCACTATAATTTCGCTGTGGAAGTAAAAAATGTGATTAAAACTTGTCAATCCCTAATCACAGAAACAGATGTAAAAGAAGGCATTCCAATAAGACATTTAGTATCTGCAGTTTCAGCCCCTTGTCGTAAGTTAGCTAAAGAGATTCATTCACCAAAGAAAAAACCAAATTTAAACTAGAATTTGGCGTATATAATGCTCTTTCATTAGTAGGAAAATTAAAAGATATAGACATCCCACCTAGTGCCAAGCTGGTTTCTTTCGATGTGAGCAGCCAGTTTTCTAACATCCCCATTGGAGAAGCTGTGAAACTTTTAAAAGAATGGTTGTACAAAAGTGTAATAAAGTCAGTTGAGATTGATGATGTAAGATTTTCAACAGAAACTTGCTTGAAACAAAGTTATTTCCAATTCCAAAAAAAATCTCTACAAACAATCAGATGGGTTAGCAATAGGGTCCCCTCTGAGTCCTTTACTAACAGAAACGTTTGTGGATAATTTCGAACAAACATTTTTAGATAAAGAGCCCCTAAGCTCTAAAATACATTATTGGACTAGGTATGTGGATGATGTACTGTCTCTGTGGACAGGTACAACAATTAGAAAAGTTCTTCCAAAACTTGGATTCACAACACATTAAAATTAAATTCACAAAGGAGGTTGGAGGAGACTCGATGAACTACTTGGACCTGCCCATAGACATCAGTCAGAAAAAGCATTTGTTTAAAATACACAGAATATCAGCCTCCACAGACACAGAAATACCTGCCAGTTCCCAGCATCCAGCAACATATAAACATGCAGCCTTCCGCAGAATGGTGCATCGTCTATTATCTATACCTCATACCAAGACAGATTTCGATAATGAAAAGGAATTGCATCTCAACAATGGTTATAGCCCTACCCTGATTGACAACATACTTTTTAAGAAAAAGAGACAGAAACCACTTCTGTACCGTCCTCAGAAGATACCTAATAACACAAACAAAAAATGGGCACCAATCTTATGTTGGTAAAACATCAAAATGGCTTACCGACAAACTAAAGTCCAGAAAATACACCACAGCCTATTATAATAGAAATACTATTGCCAACTTTGTCTTCACCACCTTTGGAAAGGACTGGCATATAGAGGTTCTCTTGCTATCTTTGTGGCAAAGTATATGTAGGTCAATCAGGTAGTGCTGTAACTACTAGATTGGCTGAACATGAGAGGAGTTGGAGACTAAAGAGAGATTCCACCTTTGCAGAACATGCATTAAATGAATGCCATGCCTTTGATATTAAATGTGATTTTCTCCACAGAGCAAATCAAGGCAGAAAATTAACATTGCTTGAAATTCTATCAACAAACACCAAGCTCAGAAACCAAACCTAATTCTCAATGATCAGACCGAATTTCAGTATTCACCATTATTAAAGTAACAGCTATTATGTATAATTCTGCCGCCATGCTTGTTGAAATTGTGCAATGTCTCTCACCCACATTCCAAGGCTTTTCCTTCCTTGTGTTACTCACGCCATTCTCGTGAAAACCAACGAATTTTAATATAGGCTACATACTTCAATACGCTCCTTTGTTCCATCTTCACATTTTGCAAACTTATGTAATTGTTCCCCACCAACATTTCATTTTTATGTCTTCCTCACTCACCTGTTCCCCTCCTACTTTCGTTCGTATATATAAGTTAATTTAATATACTGTTGTACTTACTAGTACACTCTATTGGCCATTGTTTGTTTCAGCTCATTTGTTGAAAATTAATGTATATTTAAGTTACAGTTTTGTTTTAATTGTTTGGGCGTCTCTGTTTGTAAAATACTTAAATGGCTACATAGTCTATGACTGACAATTATCTTTGTAAAATCTTTGTACTCGAAACACAGCAGCTGGTGTGATGTGGATAATCTGCAGTTTAAGTTGTCTGAAGATGGCCTAAGATGCTGAAAGTTAGTTCACAACAAAATAAAAATTATTGTGGAACAAATATATAGTGTATACAGTTATTTAATTAACCCTTATCATACTTCATTACTATTTTGTCTAAAATTACAGTTATAATTATATACAGAATGACAAATATAGATCATTTCTGCAATGTATTAGACATAATACAAATATACTGTCTCATTCTTCAATTGGCAGAAATTTGATGTACATAGCTAAAACCATTTTGAAGATATATGTACCTAATGTTCTGAAACTGTAATTTCGAGAAAATGAGAACAGAATGTTCACACAGCTTTTGACACGCCGTATGTTTCTTGTAGAACATTCCAGTGGCATAATCTTGCTGGCCAGCTGCTTCTTTATCCTTTGCATACTTTTTCAGGAATCTTTTCCTGACACTGGACTCTTTAGTGGGAACTTCCGCAGGACTTTCAGCTTCAACTAGTCGTTAATAATATATGGAAGTCAGAGCAGCTTATTATTTCCTGCTTGGGTGCCTAATATCTTCTGCTAATTACATCATCACTGAAACAGATAATAGCATCCATCGCACCTATTTTGAGTACTGTCCATCCAACGAAAACTGTTATCGGTACTCCTTGGCACACGCAGCTGTTGATACTATCATTAGGATTTTGTGTATGGCTATGTAGACGTTTGCTAAATAATTTTTTATCTGCCAGGTCTACATCTACATAGGTACTCTGAAAACACATTTAAGTGACTGGCAGAGGGTACATTAACCACTTTCATAACTTTTCTCTACCGTTCCATTCTCTAATAGCGCACGGGAAGAAAGAACACCTAAATCGTTCCGTTTTCGATCTGATTTCTCTTATTTCATTTGGATTGCCATGTCTCCCTATGTAAGTGGGTGCTAGGAAAATATTTTCACATTCAGAAGTAAAAGTCGGTGATTGAAATTTTGCAAATAGATCTCGCCGCAACGAATTACGTCGTTCTTTAAATGATTTTCACCTCAAATCGTGCAACATTTCCGTGAGGCTTTCCCCCTGTAACGTGATAAAACAAAACCATCATCAGGTGAACTGACGGACTGAGCTCCTGGAAACGCGCCGGCACGGAGATCCGCACGCTACGGCTGCTCGGAGGGAACTGGGTTCTAGCCCGGGCCGGCCGCGGTGGCCGAGAGGACTGAGGCGCTCCAGTCACGGTCTGCACGGCCACTACGGTCGGGGGTTCGAATCCCCCCTCGGGCATGGATATTTGTGCCGTCCTAGTTCGTAAGTAGTTCATAAGTAGTTTGTAAGTTTAGGGACTGATGACCCCGTAGTTAAGTCCCATAAGCTTTACAAACATTTGAACATTTTTTCTAGCCCGGTAGTGGGCCATTTAAATACCCTCGGCCCGCGGAGCGACCCCTCCATGGTCCGCGCCCCGCGCCACGGTCGCTCAGTGGTAGCGACTGTGAAGGCGTCTGAGATGACGTCGGTGTGAGGGCTCTGTCCGCCGTGGTCGTCACTTCGTTACGTTTGCTAGATTTACTCTTCATCAACCCAATCGCTGGTTCCCAAGCTTTGCTAAGATTATAGCCACAGTCACGGCATATGAGGTCGTCACTTGTGCGAATTTCAATAGCCTCTCTAACGACGCAGAATCCTAGTGCGTTCATACTCCATCGCGTGATTCTCCGACAAACAATGTTCAGCGACCGCCGACTTGCTCGGATACATCAATCGTGTGTGCCTCTGGTGCTCAACGCATCAATCCTTGACAGTACGCATCGTCTGTCCAATATATGACTTTCCACACTGACACGGAATCTGGTACACGCCGGCCTTCCTCAAACCGCGATCATCTTTGGCGCTCCCCACCAATGCACGAATTTTATTCGATGGACAAAAGAGAGTTCCAACCTGGTATTTCTTCAAAATAGGGGCAACCTTCCCCAAGAGTGCACCGGTATATTGAATAAACGCAGTGCCTACATCCTCCCTCGTGTTTTCATCCGTTTCCACAGGTTGTGCAGTAGCGTGCGGATCTCCGTGCCGGCGCGTTTCCAGGAGCTCAGTCCGTCAGTTCACCTGATGATGGCGACATGTATGATCGCCGAAATATTGTGCCCGTGGGACACTATAGACCGGCAGTACACCCGTCGATATTTTTATTATTAAATACGCCGGGAGATACTCAAGAATCGCAAACGTCCCTGTTTATTGGCTTCATTGTTTCGATGACTGTGGCAGGCATGGAATCTTTATGGTGATTTCCTCGCCTGAAGCATCAACGTGACCAGTGAGCAGACATTTTTTCAAAAATCGTTTAAGACTATAATAAGTAAATAAACCATTCCTTGTGTGGAAACGGGAGGAATTTGTCTTTTTTTTTTTTTAAGTCATTTTCACGCCATGGTCCCCTTAAAGAAAATAAAAATGTAGAGATGGACGTGGCTAAATCGACAAGACATACGCTTCAGTTAATGAGGCGAGATTTGAGAGCTTGTGACTGAAATGTGATATCGTTCCATGCCTCAGAAATTACGCTGTGACTATGGATCCACACATGAGAAAGCGTTGAGATTGTGTTTGTTAGAGTGTTCGATAAGTAATGAGGAGTTAGGCTAATGATTCGGGGCAGTGGTAGCAATGAGATGGGGTGCAGACTGCTGAGAACATTGGGCTAGCCAAATGCCCGGCCGCTGCCTGCACTCTAGTGCAGCTCCACTGGTCCTCCCACCTCTAGCAGCTGTGAACGGTGCCGGGTGGGGTGGAAGAGTGCCGGGGAATGCCTGCGGTAGCGCCGGGGAAACGGCGCCAGCGAATGTAGCTGACCGTGGTCCGAGGTCCGAGACGAGGGTGGGAATGTGAGCAGGGCAAAGGCAGCGAACGGCTGCTCTTCTGGGGGAGGGGGGCTACAGAGGAGGGGGTATAACACAGTGGCGCGAGAGTGCGCTCTTAAAACTACTCTGTAACCAATACTATAAATCGACCGCGGGCCCTAATATTAAAACCTATTCTTCATCGTAGTTCATAGTTGCAAGTAAATTTGTACTTTGGAGTTTCATGACTCATTAACACTCTCAGCACCGTGCTACCCTACTGGCCATTAAAATTGCTACACCAAGAAGAAATGTAGATGATAACCGGGTATTCATTGGACAAATCTAATATATAAAGCAGAGTATCCGTATATTTGTACATGTTGCATACAAATCTACAGTTTTCTTCCAATCTTTATGAAATTTTGTACACGTAAGCTTCAATCCATGTGGATGGTCGCCGTAAGTGTAAGAATCACATACGATATATAGTTCACGCGATATGACGTCATAAACAATGAGATGCCCGGAAAACTATTGCATTTTGCGACAATGTTGCTCATTTTAACCACTGAACTGATTTCAACCAAATTTGGTACACACATTACTTACCGTGAGGTAACAATTGCTGCATGGTTAAGAATCACATACGGCACATGGTTCTAAAGATATTACGTCATAACCCACAGAAATCGCAAAAAATGCCATATACTGCGGCGAGACGTTCGAAATACACTGTATGAGAATGACAGTACTTAGCGACTTGCAACAAACCTTAATCATAATTTCAAACCTCTATTAAACTTTTTCTCGCTGGCAACCATAGTAAAATGATGAAAGGAAAAAAGTTTCTCGCTTACTACTTTTCCGCTGTTTATGGAGTAACACTACGACATTCGGTATCACATTACAATTTATAATTTGAACACTACAAATTGTAGCTGCTGGAAATTTTACAGACGGTATACAAGTATATAGAATGTACCTTCTAAATTGTATCACAGTGTGACACGTAGTTCATGAGATATGACCACATAAACAGTAACGTTCCTGGAAAACCGTCCCATCACGCACCAAGTTTTAATCTTTTGCTTCATTGCTACTAATTGTATTCCCAAGAGGTTTTACAGACATACAGCCCTTATGCAAATGAATATATACCTGAAAAGTGGCAGCAATAAATAAATAAATACCTGGGCAACGCCGGGTTCACAGCTAGTATATTATACTAGAAATGACATCTCATTACATTTTCACGCAATAGGGGTGCATACGTCCTGAGAAATCAGTACCCAGAACAATCACCTCTGGCCGTAATAACGGCCTTGATGCGCCTGGGCATTGAGTCAGACAGAACTTGGATGGCGAGTAGAGGTACAGATGCCCATGCAGCTTCAACACAATACCACAGCTCATCAAGTGTAGTGACTGGCGTATTGTGACGAGCCAGTTGCTCGGCCACCATTGACTGGACTTTTCAATTGGTGAGAGATCTGGAGAATGTGCTGGTCAGGGTAGCATTCGAACATTTTCCGAATCTAGAAGGACATGTACAGGACCTGCAACATCCGGTCGTGCATTATCCCGCAGAGCCACGGGTCGTAACACGTCTGAAATGTAACGGCCACTGTTCAAACTGCCGTCGATGCGATCAAGAGGTGACTGAGACGTGTACCATCAGGCCGGGAGATACGCTAGTATGGCGATGACGAATACACGCTTCCAACGTGCGTTCACCACGATGTCGCCAAACATGGATACGACCATCATGATGCTGTAAACAGAACCTGGATTCATCCGAAAAACATGACGTTTTGTCATTCGTGCACCCAGGTCCGTCGCTGCGTATACCATCGCTCCTGTCTGTCATGCAGCGTCAAGGACGACCGCAGCCATGGTCTCCGAGCTGATAGTCCATGTTGATGCAAACGTCGTCTAACTGTTCATGCAGATGGTTCTTGTCTTGCAAACGTCCCCATCTGTTGACTCAGGGATCGAGACGTGGCTGCATGATCTGTTACAGCCATGCGGATAAGATGCCTGTCATCTCGACTGCTAGTGATACAAGGCCGTCGAGATCCAGCACGGCGTTCCGTATTGCCCTCCTGAACCCACCGATTCCATATTCTGCTAACAGTCATTGGATCGCGACCAACACGAGCAGTAAAGTCGCGATACGATAAATCGCAATCGCGAATAGGCTACAATCCGACTTTTATCAAAGTCGGAAACGTGATCGTACGCATTTCTACTCCTTACATGAGGCATCACAACAACGTTTCACCAGGCAACGCCGGTCAACTGCTGTTTTTGTATGAGAAATCGGTTGTAAGCTTTCCACATTTCCGTACGTTGTAGGTGTCGCCACTGGCGCCAACCTTGTGTGAATGCTCTGAAAAGCTAATCATTTGCATATCACAGCATCTACTTTCTGTCGGTTAAAATTTGCGTCTGTAGCACGTCATCTTCGTGCTGTAGCAATTTTAACGGCCAGGAGTGTACATTTCGTTATTGGTCTGTGGGACCGCATACTTTTTTCACTTGAAACGATATACATGATGAATAAACTAACACTTGCTCGGCAAATATTGCGGAAATAGTGCGATTGATGTGCGGTTTTCACAGAAGGGAGTGGTAGACACGAGCTCGTATTTTCAGCCAACAAACAGATTTTAATATTACTTGGAAAGTGTATTTTTTATGCAAACATACAGTTTTTTTTTTAAATTGAACAATGGTTTTTTCTATCATGCACTGGAATTTTTGACACCAGCTGTGTACAAAGAATTTTGAATGACATTTTTATCACGATTAGTTTAGCAGCTACAACGCTTCAAAATTTCGGGGGCGGAGGCTGCGATAGCGTAGCTAACTGGCCGAGTGGCTAGCCCCTGGGGCACGGCCCACTGTCTCATGACCACCAGCCAGTTAACTAGCCAGTTAACTAACGTAGCCTCCGCCCCCAAAACTCTGAATGGTCATAGCTGCCAAACTAAACATGATAAAAATGTCATTCCAAATTATTTGTACTCAGCTGCAGTCCAAAATTCCAGTGCATGATAGAAACAACCATTGTTCCATTTAAAAACTGTATGTTTGCATAAAAAATACAGTTTCTAAGTAATATTACAATCTGTTTGTTGGCTAAAAATACGAGCCCCTGACTACCAAGGTATTCTGTGAAAACCGTACTTCAATCGCACTTTCCGTTTGCGCAATATTTGCCTTGGAAGTGTTAGGTGATTCGCCCTGTATTTTAGTCATGGGCGATATACCTTTTCTTTTTGATGCTGTTTTTTACGTTTTTAATGTATTTATTAAAAATGCATCCCTGTGGCCACTTGGTCCCAGCAAAGAATTGTGCATCGCGTACAGCCTGCCAAGTCAAATGCACACGTCAGTTTCCCGGGCAGCATAAATGGCGAGGCGGCCACACAAATATCAGGACAGATACCGACAGAGATTCTACTCAGCAGCCAACACCAGTGGAGCAGCCAGGATTTGGTTCTGGGAGATGACTCATTTTTTTAAAAAAAATAAAGCCAACAGCAGAGGTGCCCATCCCCCCCTTGGCCAATGACTTACTCCCCGCCCCCCCCCCCCCCGACACGGGAGATATTAGGTCACGGATTCCTACTTTATTACCTAATAAAATGGTTTTGCAATCTAATATTAAATATCTTTTATTTCACGTTTTGCAAACTGTGTTATGTTTAATATATTTAAGTCCATATATACTTGAAACTGTATGTATATTCATTTTAATATGTATTGTATACTAAATTATATATATCTCAATTCCTAATGTGCACTATATATTAGACATTAGCTCATAAGCATTTAAAGCATAACCGTTCATCGTTTACACATTATCTTATATACATACATATCTTAAAAGTCTTACTGAGTGAATGTCAATCTCTCTGTATAAAATCTTAATGTTATATTCAGCCCAAATTGTGTGTATGTATGTATATATGAAGTTATTGTGTGCACTGTATACTTGTCTTCAGTTTATCCTTCATTCAAAGTGTTAGTCCACTTTGGTGCATCATGTATTTAGTGTTAGTTCTTTTATCCTTTTAGAAATAAATAAATTTAACTTTATTTGAACAGTTGTAAAATGTTCATCCTAATGCAGTGTTTTGTAATTTTTTTTTTTTTTTTTTTTTTTTTTTGGACAGTGCAACAGGCCAACATAACCTTTATGTACTTTGCTTAATGTCATTCCACCTGATGATGGGGGTTTAAACCCTCGAAACGCGTTGTGGGTACAATAAACTACGTGACTGGCTACAGTAACACCCTGTGTTTCAATCTAACACTGTTGTTGTTCGTAGTTTCTGGCGGTCTTCATAAGATTCCACACGATGGCGCCGCTGACCAGCTAAGCAGCGGGTCGCCGCATATGAACAATCAGCTCGTAACTTCAGCATAGCAGTAACAATAGCAGCAGCGTCAAAGCTGGTCGCGGTGACATTAAAACTGCTCACAGTAACAGGAGCGCACGTTCTCAGTGACGCATCACGTTGGTAACTCATTGTCACGTTAATTTGTGGTTTCCACATTATAGTTAAGTTGTGATTTATTACGTGTGTACTATTTCAAATTTCGGTTCAGGCCTATTTAAAAAAATTAAAAGTCTTTGGGAGGTGCTGGGGGAAGGGTTCAGCCCTATTAGCCCATTTTTCTCGGAAGACAACAGTGATGCATTACAAAATGAAATGAAACGAACCATCACACTGCACAGATTACATACGGGATTCCCTGCAAAATGAACAGTACTTAGTATCAGCTAGTTCATTTCACGAGGGAAGGCGGCTTGCGCAGGTACAGGGAATGCAGCAAACAGTTTAAAACAATGGATGCCACCTTTTTTCATTGTCACTCCGAATAACCACTGAGCGCTTCCTGGCTCACGCAGGGTACGTCAAGTCACATGTGCAGAAAAAGTACTCGACTGTCGTCGTTCGCGGTGTGCACTGTAAATTATTATGATTATCGGTGTATAGTATTACCTCACGACTTCATACGTGTATAACTATGCTTAAACCACAATATATGCAATAGTTTCTGGATTCATTGCTTCAAGACCCACATTTAAAAAATTGGCTTCAAGTTATTGAAAGTACCACTGGTCAGGTATCGAAGTGCAAATTTTGTGGTAGAACTTTAAGGAGTCAGAGATTTGAAGTGTCTTGGGATGTTAAATAAGCATCTGCAATATAAAAAGGTAAGCAATCCTTCTTTTATATATACATGTGGCGTATATTCCGAAGGAACAGACGTCACTTCTGATCCTGCAGTTGTTATTGTTTTCATATTCACAGAATATATGACTTAAACTGCGCATGGGCAAAGCTGAAAATGTGTACACAGCCGGGATTCGAGCTCGGGTCTCCTGCATTCTAGACAGTTGCGCTGACCCCTACACCACTGGAAACACAGTTATCACTGCACCTGCAGGGACTACCTAAGCACGCCTCCCGTCAGATAGAAATTCCCAGTTTTACCCTGCCCACAGTACTCAAACTTGTAGTCACTATGTACTAATTCCCGTAAGAGTAAGGGCTCCAAACTTTCCCACCCCTCCCCACTAACGAAAGGATCATTGACTGTCATTGGCCTATTATATATATACATGTGGCGTCTATTCCGAAAGAACAGACGTCACTTCTGATTCTGCAGTTGTTATTGTTTTCATATTCACACAATATATGACTTCAACTGCGAATGGGCAGAAGACCCGAGTTCGGATCCCGGCTGGGTACACATTTTCAGCTTTGCCCATTCGCAGTTGAAGTCATATATTCTCTGAAGATGAAAACCTTTCTTTTGTTAAATTTTAGTTCCTATCCCGGTGGCCTTGCGTGATCATGTTGGCAACGAATGCTGTCTCTTGGTAATGTTAATGGCATAACAACGCGAATATTTTGTCACAAAATCTTTGTTTTACGAGGGAAATTAACAGTTCGATAGAACTTTTTGTATGTTCTTAACCTTGACTAGCTGATTTATTGTACAGTTAATGATGGTGAATATTTTATTACTTAAGAATAAAGAAAACTGATCACTAATATACTTCATGTTTTGTTTCATAACAATTAAAAAAACATTTAGTGGGAATTTTAGTGATTATGACAGTACGGTCAGTTTTGTTAGTGGTTTTCTAGTGGTTTTGCACTTGAAACTGGTGAGGAAGTTCACTTTAACTGTTGGCAACACTGCGGGTGCACGCGGGGCAGCAAGCAGCGAGAGAAGTAGAAGTACACGAAGAAGGGACGTCGCCAGTGTCCGATAACGCTGCTTCCAAACGAGCAGACTAAGTTCTCGCGTCCTCCACGGGGGAGTCTTGAGCCCGCGTCTTCTTTTTTGTCGGGGCGATGTGGATTTCGGATCTGTTGTGCCTTGTGCGTCACGTTGTCTTGGGGATCTGAAGGAGCAGCTGCCGGCCGAGGGAACCAGCCCCCAGTGTTTAGCCCACCGTAAAATGCCGACTTTACATTTCTGAGTATGCGAACTGGGGAAGATTCTGTCTGGTCTCGAGTGTTCTCTAGGGAGACTCGGGTAGAACGGTATATTTTGCTTTGGGCTGAAGCTCCTGGCGACGACCGCATGCTCGGTGTGTCTGGGACATTGTAATGATGTTGACCATTGTAGTGGGTTTCCAGACACACCTGCAGATATACTAAAGGGCAGTCGAACGTCTCACTGGCGTCACAGAGTAACATATACAGAGGAGCAGCCATCCCTAAACCACTGTCCTACGCTCCCATCATAGTTCCGTAAGATGCTAGCAGGTGTCAGGCGGATCGCTGGCTTAGGGTGCCTCTCGTACGTCAGAGGGTAGCGTGGAGGAGAGGCTGAGGGGAGAGCTTGTGCCGCCTGCCACGAGGCCACGGCTCTGTCCAGCTTGCTGGAGTTTGAGGGGAGGTGGTGGTGGGGAGAGCTGCTACCTGCCTCCTGCTCTGGCCAGTTTAAAGAGCTGCTTCTGACCGCAGCATCATCATGGGACATCTTACGGAACTGCTGGAAACCCTCCCTCCCCGCACCCTGGAGCGTAGGACCGGGCCCTTACGGAGGTTTCCCGTCTGTATATATTTGTCTGTGCCGACGTGCAAATGCTGTTCGCCGCCAAGGGGTGAGAATTTCCAGGAAACCACCCACTGTGTGGGTTTCCAGGTTCTGAACGGTTCCCATTCTTGGGCTCGCATGTTGGTCAGGGGTAGAGAATTCCGGCTACGACACCGGGACTAAGGCACAGCTGGATACTGGCGACAAACAGCATAATACAAGGCGCGTCCGAAAGTAAGTTCTGTTTGGTAATACAATGAAATTGTACACAGATACAGAAGAAATTTTTATTGCACAAAATTATACAACTCTTGAACTACATTTCCACATAACTGCCGAAATTTTGCAGGCATTTATCATAGAGTGGCACCAGGTTTCGTATATCTTCTTCATAGGAATCTGCCGCCTGTGTCTTCAACCAGTTGGAAACAGTTTCTTTCAGCTCGTCGTCATTGGTGAAGTGATGACCGCCAAGGAAAGACTTGAAATGTAAGAACAGATGAAAGTCGCTAGGAGCGAGGTCAGGGCTGTACGGAGGATGGTCAAACACGTCCCAGCCAAATTCCTGTAGGAGGTTCTTCGTCACATTTGCAGTGTGTAGCCGTGCGTTGTCGTGAAGCAAAACAACATCTTTTGACAGCAGTCCCTGGCGCTTATTCTGAATTGCACGGCGCAATTTCCGAAGTGTCTCTCAATAAGCATCTGCTTTGATTGTTTGACCACGCGGTAAGAAGTCAATGAGTAGGATGCCTTTCCAGTCCCAGAACACTGTGCACATCATTTTCCGAGGTGTCATGATTTGCTTCGGCTTTACCTTTGGTGGTAATGAAGTGTGCCTCCATTCCATTGATTGTCGGTTACTCTCAGGGGTGTCGTAAGAAACCCACGTTTCATCTCCTGTGACTATCCGTCTCAGAAATTCTTCGCCACTTTCAGCATAACGGGTCAAAAACTCAAGTGCACTACCCATCCGTTGTGTTTTGTGTTGCTCAGTGAGAATCTTTGGTACCCAGCGTAAGCAAAGTTTACGGAATTTCAGTTGTTTGGTAACAATTTCGTGCATCAGTGATCTTGAAATTTGGGGGAAGTCCATAGCGAGAGCAGTAATTGTAAACCTACGGTTTTCCTGGATCTTGTCATCAATCGCATGAACCAGTTCTTCTGGAACCAAAGATGGACGCCCACTTCGTTCTTCATCGTGCACATCACTACGTTCGCCATTGAACGGTCGGACCCATCTTATCACCATCGAATCGCTCATCGCATTTGGTCCGTAAACATCGCAAATTTGCCGATAAATTTCACTTGGTTTCACTTTCCTCGCATTCAGAAACCGAATCACCGACCTGATATCACAGGCGGCGGGATTTTCAATCAACGCCGACACTTCAAACAAGCACAACAAAACGTACGTAACTGACAGCGATCTCCAAATGGCGCACGTTCTTCACCTTGTTACACATCGTCTACAGCGCATGTGCGGAGCTGCAATCGCAGCTAAATTGAAACGGAACTTACTTTCTGGACGCGCCTCGTATTTGCGAACGAGTCTGAAAATCTGTATCTCGAGTGCCAGGATTCCCGTCGTTTTCGGGGAAAACGCTGGCGTACGTGGGGAGAGCGTGTGACCGAACTGTAGAGGCGTGGCTTAGTTTCCCGTAAAAATATTGCTGAAATATCATTGGATATGGATATTTGCGAAATCACCGATTGGCTCGACGTCAGTCTGGGCGTGGTCTCTAGAAGTGGTGTGCCAGACACCGTCGTGTACGAGGCGTGAGGAGTCTAGTGTCAGACGTCGTAGTGTACGGTTGCCTTGTCTCAGCCTGTATGCTGAGACTTCAGTGTGTAGGTCAAGTCTCTTGGACTCTAACTTTCCCACTGGGAAGTGTCCGGAAACTTAGGCCGTGGCCTGAGGGCAGCAGGGAGTAAAGAGGAGCGTGAAGCGAGGCGTACAGCGGGCAACACACGGCCAGAGTGTGGTGCGGCGGGGAGCGGGCAGCACGCTCATGACGTCACAACCCAGCTGACGCGGCAGGCCACAGCCAGCTGACAACACAGCGTTTTGCGTTCGGCAGAGGTCAAACAATGGAGTCGTATGCAGTGTTGACTGATTTCTTATTGGAAGAAAATATTTTTTTTAAAGTCGATTTATTCAGTGTAAAGAAAGGCCCAATTTTTCTAGTGAAACACAGATATTTGTTTGGAGTGTTCAGTACACTGTATGAAAGTTTACGATCAGATCCTGGCGGCGGAGGAATAACCAAGCGCATTGAGGCGCTATGCTACGATGTGCGAGGCCGCGGGGGTTCGAATACCCCCCCCCCCCTGGCATGGATGTTTGTAACGTCTTTAGTATAAGGTATTTCATAAGTAGTTTTTAAGTGTAGGGACTGATGACCCCGCAGTTAAGTCCCATAAGTTTTACAAACATCTGAAATTAGCATAATATTACTTGAAAAATTACATTTGACCCCTCGTGATTTAAAGGCGACCATAACAGGTAGCCTAATGTGAGTTACTTGTGACGTATTATTTAACAACAAGTATTTAGTTGATTTTCATATTGTCCTGAGGGGCCGGCCGCGGTGGCCGAGGTGACTGAGGCGCTCCAGTCACGGTCAGCACGGCCACTACGGTCGGAGGTTCGAATCCCCCCTCGGGCATGGATATTTGTGCCGTCCTAGTTCGTAAGTAGTTCATAAGTAGTTTGTAAGTTTAGGGACTGATGACCCCGTAGTTAAGTCCTATAAGCTTAACAAACATTTTTGTCCTGAGGGATACGGAAAACCAGTCTTGTTTTCAGTCATGGCTTCAAAAAACCAATCATTGAACTTTCCCCGAAAACGGAGTTTCTGTAGATCATACAACTTCTTCATTGCAGGCAGAATACGCATCAGAAGCAAATAATCTTGCTTCTTGCATCAGTAATAGTTTCTGCTTTTCTAACACCAGCATGTCCTCTCGCAAAGCATTTGCGTTTCTCTTTCTTTTGCTGGTAGGTAATGAGTCAGTCATGGGTCGCGACTGTCCATCAGTCTTCTTGTTCTGTTACTTAACATCAGTATTCAGCCTCGTTGCTATTTAACTCCATATTTTCTTCCCAGCTGAGTGTAACTAGATTGCCAAATTTCTGACCTTTCTTGCACCGCAGAGATAATTTCCCGTGTTGACTATTTAGTTTTGCCTAGTGGTTTGCATCCGCAACTTCTGCTGACTTTATCGCGTTTGTTAGCCGGTGGTAACTTTATTGCACGCTGTGGTTCCGGGGAATTGGCTTGCAATCCGTTTCGGAAACATACGCTCATACCGGTTGTGCACGGTCGGTCATACATCAAGCCGGGGATCTGACGTCTTTTGTCTTCACTGTCCGCTGCTGAACGGTGCCGACGTCACGAGTGCTGCAGAAAAATAAGGTAAAGTTTTCGTCGCTGTAAACTTTGTTTACAACATAAATCAATTACATAAACGATTTAGGGGAAAATCTAAGTAGCTCTCTTAGGTTGTTTGCAGATGACGCCGTCATTTACCGTCTAGGAAAATCATATGAATATCAAAACCAACTGCAGAAAGATCTGAATAAGATATCAGTATGGTGTAAAAATTGGCAATTGACTCTAAATAATGAGAAGTGTGAAGTCATCCACAAGAGTACTAAAAGAAATCCGTTAAACTTTGTTTACAAGATAAATCAATCAAATGTGAAGGCCGTAAACTCCACAAAATACCTAGGAATTACTATTACTTCAGACTTAAATTGGAAAGAACACGTAGATAATGTCGTGGGAAAGGCGAACCAGAGACTTCGTTTTATTGGCAGAACCCTTAAAACATGCAACAAAACTACAAAAGAAACTGCAAACACTACGCTTGTCCGTCCATTTTTTTGAGTATTGCTGCCCAGTGTAGGATCCTTATCAAGTAGGTTTGACGGGGAGGACATCGAAAGAGTCCAAAGAAGGGCATCTCGTTTCGTATTGTCACGATACAGGGGACACAGCGTTACGGAAATGACACAGGATCTGGGATGGGATTCATTACAACAACGGCGCTTATCGCTGCGGCGTGGGCTACTTGCGAAACTCCAATCACCAACATTCTCCTCCGAATGCGAAAATATATTGTGGACTCCTACTAACATAGGTAGAAATGATCGTCGGAATAAAATACGAGAAATCAGAGCTCGAACGGAGAGATTCAGGTGTTCTTTCTTCCCGCGCACTATTCGAGAATGGAATGGGAGATAAATAGTATAACGGTGGTTCGAATAACCCTCTTCCAGACACTTAAATGTGATTTGCAGAGTATCCCACGTAGATGTAGTAGTTGTAGAGAGGGGAACTGCTAGCATCATTTTAGATGAAGTGAGCTCAAGGTGTTAGGTTATTCATACCTCCAACAAGATTTTTGGTCTACTGAATAACTGTAACTAAGTATAGCGAACCTAAATTTATCTATAGCCAGTCAAATTAATTGTGTTTTCAGATGTAAATGCTAGGTTTTAGTGTTGTTCACTCCCTAATGAAAGTTCCATTGACATTCTCTTGTTTTGTTTGTATTTAGTAGACGTGACATGGGTCACAACTCTTACTGTAGTGATAGGCTGTGTTAATAGCAAAATATATTAATTTTACCAGTATTTTGTACTTTAATTAACTAACCCCAGGGCACTCTTTGATTAAGTATAGGCAGTTAAAGGGAAACATTTGACATTTGTGTAGCTCTTGGAAACTTGCACAGATTTAACTGGATGTAGCCTTTTGAATTAAATGTATTTCACTCCTGCCGCCACTACGGCTTAAAAAGGTGGTAATTGTATTCAGTTCAAAATTTTCATTTTTTTCTACTTTGATTATTATTAAAAGTGTTCAAATGTTTGTAAATCTATCGGACCAAACTACGTGGTCATCAGTCCGTAGCTTACAAACTACTTAAACCTAGGTAAACTAACCTAAGGACAACACACACACCCATGCCCCAGGGAGGACTCGAACCTCCACGGCGAGCAACCGCACGCTCCGCAGCGAGACGCTTTAGACCGCTCGGCTAGTCCACCGCGGCGATTATTATTAAAATAAAAGGTAGTGGCGAGCCGTAGCTTTTCTGAGTCAGATCACACTAATAGAATTGAGTGCATTCCATGCAGTACTGTGTAACGCAATTACTTATAAACTGCTGTAATTAGAAGACATTAAGTCATTAAGTCATTACGTTCATCGTGCCATAGATATGCATTCTGATATGCAATAAGGTTATTTGCATTCAAATTGCTAGTATTTGCATACTAGTTACAAGCATTTACATATTAGTTGAGTGGATTTTACGTTTTGGCGACTACCGTCAAGTCCATGATAGTATAAGACCACTTTCAAAGTAAAGAGTTGAGACAGAAAAATATCATTCTGTATTACACACAAATTACAACTGTAAATAATATCTCAATAATATTCCATATGTATTTTGTGTATGATAACTCACTTAATCCCCTAATTGTTTTTAGCCGTGTATTTTGTTGGACAACAATATATAATAAAAAACGGAAACAAAACATAAAACACTTAAGTTCGCCTTATGTCGGGTGTATTCTGTTTATTTTAGTTTTAGCGTTACTGACTGCATCTAGAAAAGAGATATATTTTCAATTTTTTAATATGATGATAGACGAAGTATATTGCAAATGTTTAAAAGAGTAAAACTTCGATGTTCCTTGTATATTTTCGACACATTCGCAAGTTTACTGACGGCCTTAGTCATTGTTGTTGACTGATACGAACAGATATTGTAATGAAACTTCCTGGCAGATTAAAATTGTGTGCCGGGACCGGGACCCGAACCTGGGACCTTTGCCTTTTTGGGGGCAAGCGCACTACCGACTGTGCTATCCCGACACGACTCACGATGCCGCCTCACAACTTTACTTCCGCCAGTACCTCGCCTCTTACTTTCCAAACTTCACAGAAGTTCTCCTGCGAAACTTGCAAGACTAGCACTCCTGGAAGAAAGGATATGGTGGAGAAGTGGCTTAGCCACAGCCTAAGGGATATTCTAATGTTTGTAAACCTAATGCTTAGGCCTTCGCTCCCTAGACTTACATACTACTTAAACTAGCTTACGTGAAGGACATCATACAAAAAGATTCCCTAGGGAGGACTGGATCCTCCGACAGGAGTGACCGCGCATCCCATGACATAGTGCCGAAGACCGCGCAGCCATCCTCGTGCGAACAACCACATTTAGGGGAAAGTTGCCTAAAATCTGGTATTTCTTTTAAATGCGATTTTAGAGTTAAAAAAGATGTTCTAATATTACGACCAGAGAATATTTACATACTATAGTTGCGGAATAATGTTCTGAGAATTTCCTCTGTCATTAGCAGCAGGAGTTATAATTAAAGTAAAATACTTTACCAAGTGTATACTGTGCTTGATATCTCACCTGATACCCTAATTGTTTTGAATAGTATATTTCTATACAGCCGCTGTTTAATTTAGTCCATCTTTTCGCAACAAAAGTTTTCACTCAACTTGATTCATAAGAAAATAAAGTTTAAAAATATTCTGTACACCACTTACCTTGTGGTCCAATATTTAAAGACGTTCTATGAACTCACTATATTCTTTTAGATTTTTTTCACAACTATAAGTGCCCGCCGTTCTTAATACGCCCATTAATCCAATCCAATATGAAACGTAGTAAAATATTGTGTAGAAACTCAGTTCATCGCTCACGACAGCCACGTATATCATCTCCCAATTCTATTACGTTGCCCTTCACTTAATCCAAGTAGTGTTTTTGTCTGTTCTAGGGAGCAGTAATAAGGATATATTTCCTCTCTTTCCTTTCTGTCTTATACGCCCATTAAAAGTGGCCATTACGGGCCATTTCCGGTTTAAAATACCACCATTACACCACGAGTAGGGGGGATGGAGGAGCACTGCGATTCTTCTCTCGCTTGAGCAGAAATATAAAGATGGTGGAGCTAAAAGCGCAGAACTTTAATCTCGGAGCAAACTTCTGCAAAGGTAGATCCATCTTCATTTAGTACCCATGAATAAAGCCTCCATAGTAAGTGAACTGATAATATTTACTTTACGTCAGGTATAGTAAGCACAGTATTCGTCGGCGTGTAATATCATTAGGAAAAGTCTCTCTCTCTCTCTCTAATACATACACACGCACTCACACACAGACACACACACACACACAATATAAACAAGTGCCGCCATGTAACCTAAGATGAACAAAGGCAGAAAGTATCAACAAAACGTATCATTCTGAAAAAAGCATCGAAATCAGATGAAATTTGCAGCGTGTGTTTGCCGCGACGAAAGATGAACACGGTTAGCGTTTCAGTGCAAGCACACATCTCAGGCTCCAGTGTCGCCAACTGCGACCGCTGTATAAAGCGAAAACAGCCGTGTGGACGTACTGGAATTGTTCTTCCGTGCGGTTGTTGCGCAGTTTCAGTACGCGGCGTAGAAGAAAGCGAGCGGCTTCCTAGGAGGTTTCAGAGTTATCCTTCAGAGAAATTGGTGAGCAGCCAAGCAATGATACGTGGAGGGGTGGCGCACCTCTCTGCTTGGACCACTACATATGATGGCAGGTAAAGGCCTGCATATAACGTCTATGGTCCCTCGAACTTGGTGAGCAGCCAAGCAACCGTGTAAAAATACGACGATAATAAATGTTAGAAAAGACAGTGATTGAATAGTCATGAACGATGACCGAGACAGGAAAAACAAACAATACCGATAAATTAGACAATGGAAAACGGCAATCTTTTGTCTCTGGTTGTCTGTTAGTCTTATAGTACTGATGTCGAACTGATCAGGATTCAATGAGTGGTGCATTTAGTTTCATAAGGAAATGTATTTAGTTTCGGTTACATTTTTTAAATTGTTTTTTATGTATAATAGTACCCATTACGCATATTAGACAGATTGCAGTATTTGCTGACGAAATTAACGGCATCAGTACTTTTTCTTTTCAATATACTGTCGTTGAATGCAACCAACACATTTAAACTTACATAGGACAGCAAGAACCGCTAAAATCTAAAGGACAATAGTTCATTGATCGCCTTATATAAACGTCGCTAGAAGGAATGCCAAATCATTTAGAACGAAAATAGGAACATCTGATATATAATGTTTGATGTGTTGTTCAAATGTTTGCTAAGATTATTGGACTTAACGGTGGGCTCATCAGTCCCTAAACTTACAAACTAACGTATACTAAAGACAGCACAAACGTCCATGCTCTAGGGGGGATTCGAGCCTCCGACGGAGAACGGCCTCGCGCATCGGAGTGTAACGCTTCAATGCGGTTGCCCACACCACCGCGGCTGGTGTGTTGTGTGTGTGTGCGTGTGTGTGTGTGTGTGTGTGTGTGTGTGTGTGTGTGTGAATACAAATCTACAGTTTTATACCAACCTTAGTGAAATTTATTTCGCACACTTGGCGTTCAAAACAAGAGAAAGACGACTGCCTACATAAAATTCTGTATGGGACTATTGACCCCGCAGTTTGGTCCGATAGATTTACAAACATTTGAACATTCTTGAACTGGGCGGAGGAACATCAGGACTGGAGTCGTAACGAATGGCACCGGCTTCTGTTCTCTGATGAGTCAAGATTCTGTGTTCAGCCGCTCAATCATCTTTCTCTTATCTGGACAGAACGTGGAACTAGGAACATTCGAGCTTATATGCAGGAAACATCACCATTTCACAGGGTGGTGGACGAAAGATGTGAGCAGGAGTCATTATTGACTGATGTATGGGCAGCTGTGTCGTTCAGAATGGCGCTTTGATTGCTCAGAGGTATAGAGATTAGATCCTTTGTCCTCTTGTTGTGTCCCACGCTTGTGCCATAGGAGATGGATTCGTTTGGTGGACGATAACGCCCTTCCCCTCACAGCTGCAGTGTAGACAACATGCTTGCAGCTGAGGTAATTGAACGAATATGGTAGCCGGCTTGTTGCAGAGCTGGATATTGCACTCATGGAAGAATGGTCAAATATCCCTCAAAAGGTGATTGATAACCTCATACTGCTCATGCCACGCAGGTGTGCAACTGTACTGGTCTTCCGAGCTGACTACACACCAAATTAGAGGTCAACAAGAATGACTTTTTCACTATTGCCACATGCTGCCTTGCTCTAAGTAAACGCCATGTAAACCTGGAATAAAGAATTGAGATTAAAAAATATCGGACTGTATCACACACAGATTACACTAGTAATAAAAATTTTATTAAAATACGTTACGCGATGTATATTGTGTATGATTTCTCACCTGATCCCACAACTGTTGTGAGAATTGTATATAACATAACCATGGCAGAAAGGGATCAGAGTATTTTTAATAATAAAGAAAGAAGTATATCATTTATAAACTATATTGTTTCATGTGTCCCAAATTTTACGTTGGCCACACTGGAAGGAGTTTTAATACACGATATCGTGAACAAATAGATGATCTCAGGCTCAACAAGTTAAATGAATCAACCTTTGCTACTTACTTGGCCCAACACAAAACCATAAATATAAGCTTTGATGAAAATCTATAAATATTACATAGCAGAGGAAAAAGCACAAATGAATCTGCCTGAAGAAAGTAAACTATAGTCACATTCACAACAATCTTCATTGTATCCTGAATCATCAGCTAGAATTAAGAAATCAATTGTACCTCAAAATTTTCATACAGCTTTTTTAACTTCAACCAACATAGATGACATTTAAATAATAGAAAATTTTCTTCATTAGCCGTTAGAAGCTGATTGCAAATATAAAATTAAATGTATTTATTTAAAAATCGGGATAAGTATCTTTGCAGTTGCACTGCACTATGTCACATCTGTAAATATGTGACGTTCTTCGTTGCATCAAATCAGATATTGTAAACAAACGCCGCCATCTTGAATTTAGTGTACCTGGCAGATCAACATGGAGCGATACAAAGACACATATCTCTCTTCTATACTGTATAAAAATGACCTTTCTCTGAAGTAAGTTCAGTGTATAAGCACAGATGTAATGTTAATTCATGTGTAAACAGTACAAGCAAGAAAAATTTGTTACATTTAGGATACAAATATAAACTTTGTCACCTAGGGATTCACATATCTTCGTTATTTTAGGACACCCAATGTACATCTGAAATCAACACTACGGTCTGATGATAGGCTCAGACCCGAAACTAGTAACGTGAAATAAATTGAAAACATTAAAGACAAACGTGAAGCAATGAATTAAAATTTGTTGTGCGGCCGGGTATCGAACACGGACCTCCATGTTTACCAGGCAGACGTCTTACCGTTAGACCACCGCACCTCCAAAGCGCCTCGGAATAGTTTAAGTACGACTTCCCTCACGAATTTTAATTTTGCTTCTGTGTTCCAAAGAGAATTGTCACTACTGCCAAGGCTCTCCATGCAGTGGAATAGTACCTCGGCAATGTACATAGTGGAACATTCTTTAATGTCTTCGACATATTCGAGACGAAAACCGTCTCAGGGTTTCTCATTATTTAAATTGATATTTATATTATCTTAGCAGAAATGTTCCACTATGTCCATTGCCGAGGTGCTATTCCGCTACATGGAGAGCCTTGGCAGTAGTGACAATTATCTTTGGAACACAGAAGCAGAATTAAAATTTGTGACCTGGAGGGAAGTCGTACTTAGACTATTCCGAGGGGCTTTAGTCATTAGAGGTGCGGTGATATAACGGTGCATTCCGCTGTCGGCGGGCGAGCGGTAAGGTACAGTACGTGCTGTGTTTACACCGCAGCTGCGGCTGGCCGAGCGCTGTGTTGGTGAGTTTAACGCCGTAGAGCGTTTCCTCATGTATTCAACTTGGACTAACCATGGCAGAACCTGTAAGAGTTGGTGTGGTGGTGCAGGACACGTTCGTGCTGAAATTTATTTTCGACAAAAGCTTTGCTAGACCTAGTTCGTTTGAAATAGAGAATTTCATGGAGGAGGTTGTGAAGATAGCAGAGGATGAAATTATTGGAATTTGCCCATCGATCTGTAGTAGTACAGTCTTCCTTAAGTTGAAAAATGCCAAGATGTGTGATGATATTGTTGTTAGATGTGGAGGTAAATTGAAGTTGAAACACTCAGACGGTAATATCGGCGAAGTTAGAGTGAGTCATGCTGGATTTGGCATTAGAACACTACGCATTTTCGAACTGCCATTCGAAATTACCGCTGACGATATAAATGCTGTTCTGAATTCCTATGGAACCGTTCTCAGTAATGTCGCAGAGAGATGGACAGGTGCTCACAAATTTAAGGTTCTTAATGGTGTGAGGCAGGTGAAAATCGATATGATCAAACACATACCTTCTTATATTAGTGTCCGTGGCCATAGAGCTATTGTGATATATGAAGGAACGTGTGCAGGATGTGGTGGTGCAGGACACGTTCGTGCTGAATGTATGCAAAGGAGAGTGGCGCAGCTGCCAACAGGAGAAGCAGTGGTTCAGAACACGATGTCGCAGCTACCGCTTACTTACGTAGCGGCTGCTTGTGTGTCCGCACCTGAGGCTACGACCGCAGAGCTGAAGGTACCTAATGTCGAAGAAAAAATTGAGGAAATCGGTATGGAAACCGACGTCCAAGAATATAATGACGGGCAAATGGCTGTAGAACTGCCAGCACTAAACGAAGAACGGCAGTCTGCAGCTCTTGAGCACGACACTTCAAATACAGAAGTCCCGAATGAGGGATTAACCAATGAGCAGGAGACGGAGCAAAACTTCCAGTAAGATATCGACTGATAAACAATCTACGGAAAATAAAAAACGTCGGATTGCCCACCAGGGAGCTGAAAAAACTGCACCAGCACTGCGAGAGAAAGCTAAACGGTTGCGACAGAAGTCGAACGACACCACAGGGAAAACGCGTGACAGCAGCCAGAAAACCGTCGAGAAGTCACGGACGGAAGACTCTTACGGTGGCGTCAGGGAAACGTCAGGAAACTCTGTGAAGATGAAAACGACGACAAAAGCTAAAGCTAACTGTGAAGAACAACCTCATGACCTCACCGAGTGGAAAAAGGAAAAACGGAAAGGTAACCTTCCTCAAAACTGGGCTGACGACCATGAAGATGCCAACCAAGACCAAGAATTGATGGAGACAAATGATAAAATGACACAAAAGACTGACGAACATGGAACCAACGACAATAGACCTTCACCGGCGAAAGACAAAGCATTAACTGATGACCCAGACTTCTCGTAAACTGAAATTTGTTAGAAGTAAGAAAGACAGATTGAAAGAATGATAGAATTACAGAAAGTTTAGAATTTAAAACAAAAATAGATCATTACCAATAAAATATGAACGAACTACAAGCATATCGGTTAGCCACAATCAACATCAACAAGATAAGGAGCGCACTCAAACTGCGACTTCTCCAGGACGTGATTTATGCCGCAGATATAGACATCGTTATTTTACAAGAAGTGACAGATGCAATTGATCTGGATCAAATAACAGGATATAACGTTATAGATAACCCTGGATATACTACAGAACTCGGAACAGCCATTTTAATAAAAGAAGGTATTATAGTCAGACAAATAGAGAAACTGCCTAACAGCAGAGGAATAGCATGTACAATAAACAACACCAGAATAGTCAATGTCTACAGGAACTGGAAAAAGACGGCAACGAGAAGAATTTTTCAAAGACGGAATAGTACCACTCTTTGGGACCGGACATGATCATGTAATATTTGCCGGGGACTTTAATTGTGTCATACACCCAAAGGATCAGACGCCAAATTATAATAAATCAGTTGAGCTTGAAAGCATTGTACATCAGTTAGGACTTCTTGACACCTGGGAGTATACGCATGGTGACATGCCTGGCTTCACGCACGTCACGAATCACTCGGCAAGTCGTTTAGATCGGATGTACGCATCAGCTGATCTTAAGGAATGTATCCTACATTCGGAAATATCGCCCACCGTCTTCTCCGATCACGCAGCATGGTATGTGTACCATTAATTTGGAGAAACAAGGGACCTATAAGGCCCGAGGTCAGTGGAAACTTAACGTAAGCCACTTGTCAGATCCAGGATGTCGTGCAGCTTTTGACACTACGGTTCACTCAGTTCAGCTCACCGATCAGTTGGTGGATTAAATGCGCTAAACCTGCAATAACGAGAACCATGAAAAATTACTCACGGGAGAAGAATGAGTGGCAGAAGAAAACAGTAGAATTTTATTTTCAGTGTCTGCGAGAATTGTATAAACTGGATACAGCAATAATTAATAATTACGTACAGATTAAGAGAATTCAAGCTAAAATAATCAATTTAAAGAGGAAACAACTAGAAGGATGCAAAATACGGTCACGGCAGCACAATACAGTCCAAGACGAAACAACTTCCGTATACCACTTCATACAGGAACATAAAAGGAAAAGCAGAAAAATTCTTACCGAGCTGAGGGCCAGTGATGGACGATTATTGACCAATCAACGCGACATAAAGGAAGAGATACAGAAGCATTTTTCAGAGCTCCTAGCCACGAAACCTACAGACGAGACGGCACGAAAGGACTTCACGACACGGGTACCAGGAAGACTCAGTCCGGAAGAAGCAAACAGCCTCACTGCCGAAATCATGGAAGAGGAAGTAGAAGACGCGATACTCAGAAGTCCAAAAAATAGATCACCCGGACCTGACGGTATCCCGGCAGAATTGTATCAAACGTTCAGACAAAAACTGATCAGTGAACTAACGAGTATATGTAATGAACTTATGAACCACAATACACACATCCCCAAAGAATTCTGCGAGGGGACCGTAGTTCTCTTACCCAAAACCACAGCAGGCAAGTCCATCAGCAATCTCAGGCCTATAACGCTTTTGAACAGCGACTACAAGATCTTCACGCGAATTCTGATGCAACGTCTCCGTGCAGTTATAAACTCTGTCACAGGAGCGTACCAAACAAGTGTAGGCAAAGACAGAAGAATTTTTCGTGCGCTAAGTGATTACAGGGACATAATAGCGATAGCTGAGACATGTAAAATTAGATGTGCAATAGTATCCCTTGATTTTGAACAAGTTTTCGACAGAGTCAATGACGATTATCTTTACAACACCATGAGAGCGATGAATTTTCCTCCACAATTCATCGAGATGGCCAGGCACTTATTAAAGAATGGCACATCAAAAATTAATATAAATGGACTATTAAGCAGTCCAATAAAGATCAATAGCTCTGTTAGGCAAGGATGCCCCTTATCCGTGTTATTATTTGCTATAGCCATCGAGCCTCTCCTACGTACACTAACCCAAGGATTGCAGGGATTACAGATACATGGACAAAATATTGTCTGCAAATCATATGCTGACGACGTAGGACTTGTAGTAAGAAGTGAACAGGAGCTCCAAACCGCACTTGACATTATTAAGAAGTACGAACTTGCATCTGCTTCCAAACTCAGCAACGTAAAGTCAAGAATTATGACCATTGGAAGTGGCAATAACATCAGAGCGGAAGGACAACTGACGGAAACGGACAGATTGAAATGTCTAGGTATAGTTTACACACGGAATATACGACAAACGGCTGCCCTCAATTACAAAAGAATATTGACGAGTATGAGAGCCGCAATACAAGTTCACAGCCTGCGAAACCTCGATGAAATACAAAAAGTTCGGCTTGTTAATACATACATAACGGCCAAAGTGAACTGTGTAGCTCAAGTTCTGCCATTACCCAAAGAGATGGGAAAGAGAATGCTCGCAGCGCTCGGCCACTTCGTTAGTAAATGTCAGATTTTCAAAGTGAAATATGAAACCCTTACACTAATGCACAACGATGGTGGCCTTAATCTCACAGATGTTTACAGTAAGGCACGGGCGCTTTACATCTGCAAGACCTACCGACAATGGAAAGTTTCGGCCAACAACTTGGTAGCTCATCTTCTGGATGAGATAGCCCCAATCAGCATGGACCCGCCAGTAGATGTGCGCCACATCCCGAACGAGCTATATCACCTCAAACATTTTCTCATTGAATACAGCTACATTCGCAGGGCAGTTCCCAAGAAAAACATTCAACAAGTATGAGAAGTATACAAAAGCTTGATAGACAGAAAACCGAGAAAGGTGATAGAACAGAAGTATAATCATTTTAACTGGAAGAAGGTATGGGAGAATATTCACGACCGCAATTTACCCACAAACGTAAGATCTACTTGGTATTTAGCAGTCAACAGGAAGATCCCGACGACTTCACGTCTACATACCATACACTTAGCGGAATCACCAAATTGCAGCACGTGTAACTTGATAGACACAGATGAGCACAAATTTACATGTGACAAAATCAAGGATATTTGGGGTTATGTTCGGCATGTACTCTCGCTTATACTACGAACATCAGATAACTCTATAACACCAACGAAACTATTACACCCCGAAGAAGTGCCATACCCAAATGCCAAAAGGAATGCTGTGAACTGGATCATGGGACATGCGGTATTCAACATTCTTAGAAATGAAGAAAAAAGCAAAGAAGACTTTTTAATGTATTTGACAATACAACACCAACAGTTAGAACAGATAAAAGGTTATCGAATACTATATGCCAATTTTCTAAAGAAAACATTGACGTAAACATTGAAGTAAATATCTACACAATTTTATTTAATTACTTTAGTTTTTTTTATTACAAGGGAACGTTTTGTTGTTTATAAACAGATTTAAGTATTCCTTGAATTTTCGGTGCAGAAAATCCGAAATAATTTATAACATGTACTATTCAACAAAGAAGCTCATTGGAAAGAAGTGCAGCTTTCAGTCCTCTTTTATCAAATCCAAAAGGAAGTGCAACACTGAGTTCTTGTATATACCATGGAAGAAATATTTCTGTTAACAAAAAGGAAGAAAGAAAAGACTTCGATTTCACAGAAAGGCAATGAAGCCTAGCCGAAGAAGGCATATCTGGAGAGTGAAAGGACGGGCTAGAAGGGGAGATGGGAGGCCCGAAAAAAAAAAAAAAAAAAAAAAAAAAAAAAAAAAAAAAAAAAAAAAAAAACGGTAAGACGTCTGCCTTGTAAGTATGGAAGTCCGGGTTCGATACCCGGCCGCACCACAAATTTTAATTTATTGCTTAAGGTTTATCTTAAATGTATTCGACATATTCGAGACGAAAAACCGTCTTAGGGTTTCTCAATCTATATTTAAATTGAAATAAATTTACTTACAAAAATCTTGCGGCAGGTTACAGTATTTATTTACTACAGTATTATTACGAAAACAGCTGTTCTCAAACCAAAAATGAATAAAATAATTTAACACCTTATTGTAGAAAATATATATTCAATATTCTGTGTCCCATCATTCATCTATGTCATAATTATTGTAACACATTCGTGAATCATTGCCCGAATAATGAACACCTCTATATTTAACGATAGGAAAGAAAAAAAGGGGGTGTTATTAAACCATAAATCCACCAGGCAGTCGCTATTTCCGCCGTTATCTTCTACGGTGGTTATTGTTGGCAACGGGCTGAGAGTAGAATTCAGGGATATGAATGGTCAGTTTGTGTTCGAAAGAGGGGACGACGGGTAACGAATGGCACGCAAACCGCTGGCGATACTCCGCAGAGAAAATTTATTACAGAGATTTTCAATTACTGGCGGAAGAGGGGAAAATGGGAGACTCCGTGACAACGGCAGATAACGAGAAACATTTGTCAGTCGTCGGACAGGGCTAGCTAGCTAACGACACGTCTGGTCCTGCTGTTCTGGTGCCAGTGACAGCTAATCCTCAAGCATTTCGCTTCTTATAAAGTTATACTACTCTGAAACACTGTAACACTATTACAAGAGTGCATGTCAACGATTGTCACCAAAACTGAAATTTGTACTTTGTTTGCTCTTAAGCTCTACAATGATGTCCTTCTAATAAAAGCTACAGGATATATATATATATATATATATATATATATATATATATATATATATATATATATTAGCTTATATATATACTAATTAGCTTAAATCCCGTTGCTTCGCACGCGTAGGTTGGATGGTCTACATTGGTTGTTTTTACTTCTGACTATAAATTTTCATAGAGTTAGCTTTAAAAATGTTTTCCTAATCATTTTGATACAACTTGCCATCCACTATTGCACCATTTATTGCAGAATTCAGAACATCGCGAAACATAATTTTTTAAATTCTAACCATGGTTCCAAATCCAAATTTTCACATTTCTAGCATCAGTATAGTCTTAGTAGCATCCTTAAAAGATTTTCCCTTGCTTCACCCGCTTACTGGTTGAATTTCGAAAAATATCGAAACACATGTTTTTAAAATTCCAATCTAAATCCGAAGTTTTGTATTTCTTGCTTCCAAATTACCTTAATAGCTACATCATCATCATTAGAGACTGATTTATGTCTTTCAGCGTTCAGTCTGGAGCATAGTCCCTCTAATAAAATTGCTCCATGATCCCTATTCAATGCTCACATTAATGCCTCGTTTGATGTTATGCCTTTTACTTCAAAATCATTCTTCACCGAATCTAAGTACGTTCTTCTTGGTCTACCTCGACCCCTCTTACCCTCCGCTGCCGAGCTCATGAGTCTCTTAGGTAACCTTGCTTCTCCCATGCGTGTAACATGACCCCACCATCTCAGTCTGTTCGCTCTAACTGCTTCATCTACGGTGTTCATTCCCAGCTTTTCTTTGATTTCCTCATTATGGACACCCTCCTGCCATTGTTCCCGTCTATTAGTACCTGCAATCATTCTTGCTACTTTCATATCTGTAACCTCTACCTTGTGAATAAGGTAACCTGTATCCACCCAACTTTCACTCCTATACAACAAAGTTGGTCGAAAGATAGAGCTTCCTTCTTGCAGAAGAGAGTAGATCTTAGCTGAGGACTCACTGCATTAGCTTTCCTGCACCTCGATTCCAGTTCTTTCACTATGTTGCCATCCTGTGAGAAAATACATCCCAGGTACTTCAAACTGTCTACCTATTCTAACATTGTTCCTCCTATTTGGCACTCAATCTGTTCAAATCTCTTTCCCACATATATTACTTTCGTTTTGGAGATGCTGATCTGCATATCATAATCCTTGTACCTCTGATCGAGCACTGAAATATTAGTATGCAACCTTTCATTGAATCAACCATTACAACTAAGTCATCCGCATATGGGAGACTCCTTATTTTGTTTTCGCCTATTTTAATCCGCCCTGCCAGTCTGCTTTTTGCAGCAGATGATCCATGAATAGTATGAACAACAGTGGTGACAGGTTACAGCCTTGTCTTACCCCTGAAACTACCGTGAACCATGAGCTTAATTTGCCATCTACTCTAACTGCTGCCTGGCAGTCTACGTAAATCCCTTTAATTGCCTGCAGACGTTTGCTTCCTATACCATAATCTTGTAGAACTGACAGTATCTTCCTCCTAGGAACATGGTCATAAGCCTTTTCTAGATCTATGAAACATACATACATACATAGCTACATATGTTCAAAAAACCGTTCATCCCCTGTCACCCCCTAAGGGATGGGAATATCGAAAAATCGTTGATGCCTACAGTGTAAGAGACACTAAACAACGTCTACAAATTTCAAGTTTCTATCGTCTGTAGATTTACTTTTCAGAACCGGTTTCTGTCTTTTAGAAACGGATCGAGAACGCAAAATTTCTTTGTTGCGCTTTGACATTTTTCTTGGTAGTTTTATTTTTCAAACTGCAATATGCACATATTTTTCTTTATTCGTACGCTTGTTGCAGAAAAACCATTGAATAATGTGCATCACGTTTCGCTGTATATAATCTCTTTGCTAATATAGTGTCAAAATTCATCGCTGGTTTTCAGTCCGAATTTGATATAAGCTGACGACTTTCAGCCATTATATCTTCCACCGTGTTATAGCTATCGACACGGAACTGCTATGGTGTACAATGGGACACTTTGTACTACAACAACACAAAAAGATCGTTCTCCTTCATTGTGTAATTTTTGCTGAAAAGCAAAATATTGACACCCACAGGTAAAATTTTATATAAGTCTGTAACTTTCAACACCCATATCTTCCACCCCCTTATCGTTATTAACCCTTTACCACCATAGTGCACAATGGGAGACATACCTACTACCACATACAAACACTATTCGTTTTCGATGTGTAGTTATGGTTGCAGAGTGAAATAGGCACAAATACATATATATATAATATAGTGAGGACAGTTTACTACTCACCGCAAAGACGTGGCGACGAGCTGCGACAGGCACATACAAAAGACACACACATACAACACATTCAGCTATCGGCCATGGCCTTCTTCAGTAATAGAGCACTTACGCAATCAGACAGGCACACAACACAGTCATACAACCATCACCTCCGACTGCCACACTTCGAATCGAATTCGGACTTGGTTGGTTATTTATTAATCTAGTATTGTGTTAGTACATCAGGTCTTCTTTCTTCTCTGTATCTTCTTTTTGCATCTCTGTCGATCCCCTCCTGCCCTCTCTCAGGCAAACTGTTCTGTCCTCTCTGTCCATCTCGTTCTCTTCTGTGCCCAAGCCACGTCCAACTACATCTACATACATACTCCGCAATCCACCGTAAGGTGCGTGGGGGAGGGTACACTGTACCACTACTAGCCATTTCCTTTCCTATTCCACTCCCAAATAGAACGAGGAAAAAAAGAATGCCTATATGCCTCTGCACGAGCCCTAATTTCTCTTATCTTGTCATTGTGATCACTACGCGAAATGTAAGTAGGTGGCAGCAAGAACATACTACACTCAACTTCAAATTCCGGCCCTCTAAATTTCCTCAACAGAAATTCACGAAAATAACGTCGTCTTTCCTCCAGCGATCCCCAATTGAGTTGCCGGAACATTTCCGTGACACTCGCGCATTGGTCGAGCCTACCAGTAACAAACCTAGCTGCTCGCCTCTGAACTGCTTCTATATCTTCCTTGAAACTGATCTGCTGCGGGTCCCAAACACTTGAGCAATATTCAAGACGTGGTTGTACAAGCGTTTTATACGCGGTCTCCTTTACAGATGAAGTACATGTTCCCAAACTTCACCCAATAAACCGAGGTGGCTGTTCGCCTTACTCACAACTGTCTTTACATGTTCATTCCATTTCATATCGCTCTTCAATGTTATGCCTAGGTATTTTAACGACGCGACAGCATCAAGAATATCACTACTAATGCTGTATTCGAATATTATAGGATTGTTTTTTTACTCATACGCATTACCTTACATTTTTATACATTGAGAGCTAGCTGCCATTCTTCGCACCAACTAGAAATTTTGTCTAAGTCATCCTGTATGCTATTACAGCCAGTTAAAGACGACACCACAGCATCATCAGCAAACAGCAAACTACAACTTACTCTGTCCATCAGATCATTTATATAGATAGAAAATAATAGGGGTCCTACCACACTCCCCTGGGGCACGCCTGACGATACACTCGTCTCTGATGAACACTCGCCGTCGAGAACAACGTACTGCATTATATTACTTAGGAAGTTTTCCAGCCAGTCACAAATCGGTGAACCTAGTCCATAAGCTCCTATCTTCGTTAGCAGTCTGCAGTGTGGCACCGCGTCGAACGCCTTTTTGATGTCGAGAAAAACACGATACGCCTGTTGCCCTTCATCCATGGCTCGCAAGATGTCATGTGAGAAAAGGGCAAGCTGAGTTTCACATGAACGACCTTTCCTAAACCCGTGCTGATTCATAGAAAGAAGCTTTCTCATTTCAAGGAAATTTTTCGAACTGAGAATATCCTCCAAAATTCTTCATGAAACTGATGTCAACGATATTGGCCTGTAAGTGTGTGGGTCAGTTCTCTTTCCTTTCTTATAAATGGGAGTCACCTGAGCTTTTCTAGAATCACTAGGAACTTTGCGGTGAATTAAAGATTCGCGATAAATGCGAGGTAAGTAGGGGGCCAATGCCGCAGAATACTCTTTGTAAATCGAACTGGTATTCCATCCGGACCAGCAGACGTTTCCATATTTAGCTCTCTCAGCTGCTTCTCTACACCGGAAATAGCTATGTTATGTTCTCCATTTCGGAATTAGTACGTTGATCAAATGATGGTACATTTGAGCGGTCCTCCTGTGTGAAAGATTTCTTAAAAGTTAAATTTAGAATTTCAGCTTTCCGTTTGCTTTCTTCTATTACTGCCCCGGTATGATCAACGAGTGACTGGATAGTGGGATTTGACCCGCTTATCGATTTTACATAGGACCAGAACTAACTATGAGTAATAGGACAACAGCAGTGTTGCTCCGCAAGAGACGGGCCAGCTCCTCACCAAGGACATGATGTGATGATGATCCATGTAGATCGAAACCAGTCATCATAATAAAATTATATAAAATATTATATGCTATCTTGACTGCTTCAACTATTATATTATTCAAGAGCAAGGGAGCTAAGGACATGATGTACCTGAATGCTGCGAGGCGTGAAGGTCGGGGTGGGAGTTCCAAATAGGGAAAAGTTTAATTTTTTTCAAACTCACAACCACCAGCTGCGAACCAAATTCCTAAACATATAAACATGCAAAAACACTGGAACTGTGATTGCGATTGACTCGTTTTCTAGGGGATGATATCACACGTTCGCAGCTTTCCTTTCCTGCATATGATTAACAAAACAAATTCATAATAAAATCAAGTTCATGAGAGAAAAGGGTGTATTAACTACTATTTCAGAAAACACGTGAAAGTTCACTTTATGTTGTTTATTTCACAATACTTGAACCTTGTGGCTGTCGCGTCTGTACGTCGGTAAATGTACCAAATAAAGTTATAGCTCGTGAGCCCCCAGACAAAATGAATATTTGTCACGAATTGATTTCACACCATGTGGCTGTCTCAAACACCGTTTATGTTCATGCCTATGCGACGACACTTGTTACATTAACAAATCACAGTCACTTTAATTTAATGCGATGCACACCTTGTTGCACCGGCTAATTATTCACAAACACACAGTAGCACTCGATTTAACTTGGTGCAGTCTACGACGAGCAACCACACGTGGCGATTGCCACACACAAAACTCAAGTCACCACCTCGAGATCCACATGCCGACTGATGCAGCGCGACACCGCCCGGCCAGCCACACCACGTGGTCTGGAGTCCACACTTCCTGCCCAGGAGCGCGCGCGCGCCAAAACTCAACTGCCGGGGTTGTTTCCCCTACGTCATCAACTTCCCCATGTAAGCTGTTGTAACCGATTTGCCAACGTACAGCGCTCAGCCAATACATTTCTAAAACTTTACTTAAAATCAAAATAATTACACTACACATTAAACAAATATTTTCTTACGTTTTTATATTAATATAAACATCCTTTGTACTGTTTATCATAATTATGCAATTTCTTATACCACAGATAAGTGATTTAACTGAATACTTCAAGATAAAATACAAAAGATTAATTGAAAATAAAATGAGAAATAGTTAATATATTATTTTTATAAACAAACATTGCCATGCTAGTTGTGTAACTGTCTTGTCTTCGTTGGTAATTTATTACTTTTCATTGTCAATTAAACATATTACGTTAGATGTGACTATATCAGCTAATGTATTGTTTATTTATCAACAGGCTATTTTGTAATGAGGGCCTTAAAGGTTCCTAACTGCATCGTATTACTTCAAATGCCAGTAGTATTACAATATTTGTGCACTGCACTGTGCCTGGCACTCGCCATTGTCCCTCTCTCTCCTCACCGGAAACGAACTGTAAAATCCTAAGTTGGAACAAGCCACCAACATCGGCCTGCTCGCTGGCCTCCCGTCAGCTACAAGCACATAGCAAATCTCAACGTGGAGAATTTCTACCTATGGCCTAACTATAAATGTTGTCACCCAACTGTGTACATACATTCCTACCATAATTAATAAGATTAAAATTGTGTAACATTTAGTGCATTGGCATGGTCAATGTTTGCAGTGAACTTCATACTGTTTAATTATCAAATGCTATTAATTACCAGTATTTCTATTGGGCGGTAATCTCACAATGCTCCAATCAATAAAAAATGCGGGCCTTGTGTTCTATTTACTTGTCAAGCGTTTTTGAGAAAATCGCCAGATAATTTCGGTCGGTCGTCAAATATGTACGATATGCACCCGTGCGTGGCCGTTTTTGTCATGAAGCAGCGGCAGCCGGGGCGCCGTGGCTCAGCGCGCCCGGTCAGGTGCTGAAGGCGATCTTGTAGTAAAAAAAGCTGAGCCAAATATCCAACGAACCATCAAGAAGGAAATGGAACAACGACCGCAAAGCCTAGATCTACCCAAAGAAGAAGAACAAGCGAAAAAGAGAAAACAATTGTTAGCGACCGAGCCCCGTTGGTCGTTGGACGTTGGATCGAGTCCCGTTCGTCACTTTTTTTTCTTTTTACACAGTCATATTCGTTACTATTTATATTACAATTGATGTAATGGAAAAAATAAGCTATTAAATTAAATTACACTCGATACTGCATGACCAGTTATCAGCGTCCACATTTAAGGAAATGCAGTGTACACCAGTGGCACGTAAGAGTCGCGAGTTTTCAAAATATTCTTGGTACTTTTACTGGCATTTAATTTCCTTTTGAAGTATAAGTCAAATTTCCGTACTGATATAACGTTCACCAAGGCAACAAGCACCTTCCGTGCGCCAACGTGAGGTCGCTGCCCTGTCCCCAATTCCGGCCGCCAGCCGTACGTTTCAACACCGCGCGCCCGGTGCCATCGACCCTAGTTTGGCAATCCTCTGTACCAGCACTTGCAGCATCTACCGGCCCCAAAACTGCTGAACAACACGCTAGTACCGAGCCCCCACCAAAGAGCGCCAGCCAAACAGAGCCCAGAACGTGGAGCTACCAAAAGATTCCCGCCAATCAGGGACTAGAGCGCCGGCCGCGGTGGCCGAGGGGACTGAGACGCTCCAGTCACGGTCTGCACGGCCACTACCGTCGGGGGTTTGAATCCCCTCTCGCGCATGGATATTTGTGCCGTCCTAGTTCGTAAGTAGTTCATAAGTAGTTTGTAAGTTTAGGGACTGACGACCCCGTAGTTAGGTCCCATAAGCTTAACAAACATTTGAACATCAGGGACTAGAGCGTGTAACGTCCTAGCACAGAATAAGGAGTATACAGAAAGGAAACTCCCGCTGCAGTCTGTCGTCCAAAATTTACTGCGCATGCGCGGAATCGGCCATCTTGAAAAGCAGTAAACGCGTGGTCACTCCCTACTCTGTGGCGTGGTAATGAGCCGTCTTTGTTTGTTAATTGTGTATTTTAATCGCTTAAAAGTAAACAAGTATTTGGTACAGTGCAATGCAGTGGAAAGAAAAAACTGTGTGTCAGTAGTTGGAGCTGTTCCGTTTTTATTATGAGCAGCAATAAAAGAAAAGGCGGCCGATGCTGTTCAGCACCTAATTGCCGCAATAATTCGAATACAAATTAGTATATAAGCTTCTTCACCTTCCCAAAAGATGCTGAGCAGTAAGTGAACGTCGCTATATGTGTAGTGAAAGTTAAATGTTATCAGTTTCGAATGAGAGCAATGTGTGCATAATTATTAAAAGTAGCCTTGCTTCTTCTCTTGACGATAACTCTCGCTGTTCCTGAAGCAGTTCAACAGCATCTAAATGTTGAAATACATTTATATTTTATAAGTTTAACGTTGCAGGGAATAATATAAAATGAATGACAAAGAATAGTGCGTAAGTAGGCAGGTAAAATTTTATTACGGCATTGGAGGCGTAGTATGCTATTGTTGGCAACGAATGCTTTTCAGATACTCAAACAAATAGATTAAGGGGAATAATTATTTTATGCTGTTCCTGTTCTGTGGTTGACAGATTCCTTCTCCGATCAGTAAATTAATACTTCTAAAGCAAATACAACTTTTTTATATGCCCAGACGTCATTAGTTCTGTGTAATCACGTTGTACTGCTGAGTCTGACTCAATATTTTGTGCGAATTTATTCGTGTCAAATAAAACCTGGCAGTTGTAAAGTTACTTTCTTGTTTATAACTAATTTCCCAAACATAACTGCGCGTTATTTGGGATTTTTCTAGAGATTCGCACCAAATAAAATTATCATCGATTCCACCGTACATTTTCGTAGTTGTATTAAAATTTAGGCATTTTTTTTTCTTCGTTGGATTACAGATAGGTGCAAGAAGAGGGCGCAAAATAGATGAGAGCATAATGAAAAGCCGTTTCCTTTCGTAAAAGTCTGTGAGATTAGCTGCAGTTCGTAAAAAGTTCATTTCCAGCCAAAGTACTAAGTGGCTATAGTTCAGCGTTTACTGCTTTTCAATATGGCGTCGAGCGCTACGCTTGGTAACATACAGATCAAAGGCGCCGCCCCCAGCTTTCCCTTCTGTATGCTCCCTATTCTGTGGTCCTAGATTCGGTGTCCGCTAGCTGCAAGACGGGCAGTGAGTCCATTATTGATTTCCGCGTTCAACTCTCGATCGAGCAGCACGATCCCTCCGCTCTGCAGCCTAGCACCCGCAGTCTCCTACCACAATGCTAAACCACAGAATAAGGAGTATACAGAAAGGAAACTCCCGCTGCAGTCTGTCGTCCAAAATTTAGTGCGCATGCGCGGAATCGGCCATCTTGAAAAGCAGTAAACGCGTGGTCACTCCCTACTCTGTTGCGTAGTAATACGCCGTCTTTGTTTGTTAATTGTGTATTTTAACTTGCCTGAATCGCATAAAAGTAAACAAGTATTCGGTGCAATGAAAAGAAATAACTGTGTCAGTAGGTGTAGCTGTTCCGTTTTTATTACGAGCAGCAATAAAAGTAAAGGCAGCCGATGGTGTTCAGCACGTAATTGGCGCAATAATTCGAATACAAATAAGGATATAAGTTTCTTCACCTTCCCGAAAGATGCTGAGCAGTAAGTGAACGTCGCTACATGTGCAGTGAAAGTTAAATGTTATCAGTTTCGAATGAGAGCAATGTGTGCATAATTATTAAAAGTAGCCTCGCTTCTTCTCTTGACGATAACTCTCGCTGTTGCTGCAGCAGTTCAATAGCATGGAAATGTTGAAGTACATTTACATTTTATAAGTTTAACGTTGCAGGGAATAATATAAAATGTATGACAAAGAATAGTGCGTAAATAGGCAGATAAAATTTTACTTACGGCATTGGAGGCGTAGTGTGCTAATGTTGGAAAAGAATGCTCTTCTGATACTCAAACAAATAGATTGAGGGGAATAATTTCCCACACTTAACTCCGCGTTGTTTGGAATTTTACTAGAGATAAGCGCCAAATAAAACGATCATCGATTCCACTGTACATTTTCGTAGTTGTATTATAATTTAGTCCTTTTTTTTTTTTTTTTTTTTTTCGTTGGATTACAATTAGGTGCAAGAAGATGGCTCAAAATAGATGAAAGGCGTTTCCTTTCGTAAAAGTCGATGAGATTAGTTGCAGTTGGTAAAAAGTCCATTTCCAGCCAAAATACTAAGTGGATATAGTTCCGGGTCTACTGCTTTTCAATATGGCGTCGAGCGCAACGCTTGGTAACATACAGATCAAAGGCGCCGCCCCCAGCTTTCCCTTCTGTATGCTCACTATTCTGTGGCTAAACTCCTATCTACCACTGGTGCCACTCCTCAAGCCTTAAGAACCAGCTCATGTATCCCTTACTCGGAAATACACCTTCTCCTGGAGACGAAACCTGCTGCGTGTACTCATGATTTCTCCAATCACTCCCCAAACCCCGCACGGAAATTATACCCCGCCTCCACCTCTCGAACCCATCCTGTACAGCTGCGTTATGCATGGTTTGCTTCCAAATTATCGGATGAAAGAGAGGCTTTTAAAAATGTTAGCGAGGTTTGTTATCCAATGAAAACCTCAAAAGACCTTGCATTTGCGGAAACAGCATTTATTCAATACACCTGGTGCCGTTTAACTTTACGTTTTCCATGATTTTACGAAAAATACCATCCTGCAACTTGTAATGTCGAAAGCGACGATTAGTTGTACATCTTTAGAAAGCCATCTGTGGCGGTCAAAACTTGCAGGTAACAAGTAGTTTCGAGGTCCTTCCAGGAATAAGGGATTTCTCAAATCATGGACAAGCAAACATTTTCAAGTCAGTATCACTTGATTCGTTTGGTAGTTTACTAGTCGGTAGTTATGAATATTATATTATTTGTGATAATAAAACTTTTTAGACTGCCAAATAACATTGTAAATTTAATAAACGTCCATATGATTGCACGTATTTTTCTCGCTATATCAATTGTAATATAAATAGTAACGAATATGATTGTGTTAAAAAAATAAAGGTGACGAACAGGACTCGATCCATCAACCAACGACAAATGCGTACGGGCTTCGTACGATAACCACTTTTTTTCTTCTTCTTCTTTTGTTCATCTGGTAGATCTATGGTTCGCGGTCGTTCGTTCATTTCGTTTATGGTTGTTCGCTGAATGGTCGGCTCAGGGTTTTTTTTATTACAGAAGACGTTAAGTCCTCTGACCGGGCGCGCTGAGCCACGGCGCCCAGCACCACTCGGCTGCCGCCGCTTCGTGACAAGAACAGCCACGCACAGATACATATGGTAATATTTGACGACCGACCGAAATTATCGTGCGATTTTCTCAATAATGCTTGAGAAGTACGCGCTACTGCTTACACATTTTTTTGTCCTCGTGGAGTACTACGAGTGTACGCAGTTTGCAGTAAATCCGCGATCCTAACGTCGTGGTCTCCCCTTGTAAGACTAGTAAGATGCGTTGCGCGTGGCGTTTTGAAATATGATTTCTTCTGCTTCCGTGTCGTGCTGCAGTATAATCAACCGAATGATATCAATGTATCCTTGATGAAAATATCTTTAACAATAAACAGGCATCATATAGGTTAGTCTTGGTACTCATTATTCGGTATATAAATCACCATACTCTTGTTTAACTCAGGTGCAGGCTAAATGAACACAGTACAAGGGCTCGCTTGTAGTTTCACGTAACTTGTGTTGACAGTGTTTCACGACCCTCTCCGCTGCCAGCCACTGTGCGCCGGCAGAAAACAACGGCCGATCGCAGTCGTTCGCGGCTCATTAACCGCTCATCAACCGCCATAACTCGTGGCTGCCGGCTGACGGGTCGGTACGAGACAATGGAAACTTGTGCAATAAGGTCGGTGGTGCAAGGAGAAAGAGGGGAGGAGGACGCTTGCAGTGGAAGATCGCGGCGCATCAGTACTACCACAGTCTAACATATACATTCGCGACACTCACTGGTGAAAAATCTGTTGCTGACAGCTGGGCCGACACTAGCGCGCCAAGCGGAGAGCGCCAGTTAACGTCTTATATCGTATGGATAACCTTTTATTTTCGCACCCTTTTCTACGTAATTCACGGTTGTTGTGGTCTTCAGTCCAGAGACTGGTTTGATGCAGCTCTCCACCCTACTCTATCCTGAGCAAGCCTTTTCATCTCCTCATAAGAACGACAACCCACATCCACTTGAATCTGCTTACTATACGCGTCTCTTGGTCTCCCTCTGCGATTTTTACCCCACACACTTCCCTCCAACGCTAAATTCACAATTCCTTGATGTCTAAGAATGTGTCCTACCAATCTATCCCTTCTTTTAGTCAAGGTATGCCAGAAATTTCTTTTCTCCCCAATTCGGTTCAGTACCTCCTCATTAGTTACGCGATCCACCCAACTAATCTTCAGCATTCTTCTGTAGCACCACATTTCAAAAGCCTCTATCCTCTTTCTGTCCACACTGTTTATCGTCCATGTTTCACTCCCATACAAGGCAACGCTCCATACAAATGCCTTCAGAAAGGACTTCCTTAGGCTTAAATCAATATTCGATGTTAACAAATTTCTCTTTTTCAAAAACGCCTTTCTACCCATTGCCATTCTGCATTTTATATCATCTGTACTGCGACCATCATTTGTTATTTTACTGCCCAAGTAACAAAACTCATCTACCTCCTTTATTGTTTCGTTACCTAATCTAATTCCTTCAGCATCACCTGATTTTCTTACACTGCACTCCATTACCCTTGTTTTACTCTTGTTAATGTTCATCTTATATGCACCTTTCAGCACACTGTCCATTCCGTTCAATTGCTCTTCCAGGTCCTTTGCTGTATCTGACAGAATTAATATGTCGTCGGCAAAACGCAATGTTTTTAATTCTTCACCCTGAACTTTAATTCCTTCTCCAAATTTCTCCTTGCTTTCCTTTATAGCTTGCTCAATGTACAAATTGAACAACATTGGGGAAAGGCTACAACCCTGTCTTACTCCCTTTCCAACCAATGCATCACTTTCATGCCCTTCAACTCTGACAACCGCTGTCTGGTTTTTTACTCCTGCTTGCTTCAGAACTTTAAAGAGTTTATTCCAATCAACATTGTCAAAAGCCTTCTCCAAATCTACAAAAGCTAGAAATGTTGGTTTGCCTTTTCTTAATCTATCTTCTAGGATAAGCCGTAAAGTGAGTATTGCCTCCCGTGTTCCTACATTTCTCCAGAACCCAAACTGATCTTCCCCGAGGTCGGCTTCTACCAGCTTTTCCATCCTTCTGTATATTCACGGTATAACTAATGTATTCGTGCTTTATCGTCGTCAGTCAGTTCCTATTATCGTTCTGGCGTGGATTGCTTACTGGCAATTTGAGGAAGGTGCAAGTGGCTGGCAAGGGCGCTTGGCTGAGACACGATGTACTCAAAACAGAACACACTTTTATTTTACACAGAAATTCTTCCATAGTGGAAACAAAAGAACATAACAGTACTTATCTTTTCACAGTCACTGCCGTAACATGAAAACAGCCGTATCACAAAAATCAAACTTGGTACAATGTTCTGTTCATGTCTGGGGCCTCCAAATCTCGAAAGCTAATTTTTTAGACTGTTCAAATGTTTGTTAAGCTTATGGGACTTAACTACGGGGTCATCAGTCCCTAAACTTACAAACTACTTATGAACTACTTACGAACTAGGACGGCACAAATATCCATGCCCGAGGGGGGATTCGAACCCCCGACCGTAGTGGCTGTGCTGACTGTGACTGGAGCGCCTCAGTCACCTCGGCCACCGCGGCCGGCTTTTAGACTGTCCTGTGCCTCTTATCCTCGGGGGGGGGGGGGGGGGAGGACGACTCCAGATCTCAAGTTACTTTTTTATAGTAATATATGTATTTCCAAGTCGACTGGAGGTCTCATTTTGTTTTGCCGCCGCTCTTGGCCTCCGAAAGCATTAGTCTGTCACTGACTAGGATGTAGTACCACAGTCTAACATACCAGGCACCCATCGGGATAGCAGCGCGCCAAGCGGCCAGCAGGGGACACTAGGGAGGTGGCGGTATTTCGTCCATTGTAAATTGTGTTACTCGTACCTTTATTCGTTTTCGTGATGCTTTTTGGAATGGGGCATGCTTGTCGCGCAATGAAATGAAGCCACTCCACAAGGGGCTGTACATTCTGGGTACCCTGTGCAGGCGTAGCAATGGTCGCACGTCTTGTACGATGGACGTTTAATTACACAATGCACATTTTTTCTTATTTTTCAATGTTTCTTTACAGTCCTTCAGTATAGTCTATAAGTAACAAGTAAACTTACGGAAGTGTCATTCTCCGATTTTTCTGAAATTTGGATATGTTATGTTGTTGTTGTGGTCTTCCGTCCGCAAACTGGTTTGGTGCAGCTCAGCACACTACCCCGTCCTGTACAAGTCTCTTCATCTGAGAATACATTCTGCAACCTACATCCTTTTGAATCTGCTTACTATATTCATCCCTCCGTCTTCCTCTACAATTTTTACCCCACACGCTTCCTTCTAATGCTAAGTTGACAATTCCTTGATGTCTCAGAATCATCTTTTCATCTGAACTCCTTATCGCCCACGTGTCACTCCCATACTCCAGACAAATGCTTTCAGAAAGGACTTCCTAACATTTAAATTAATACTGGAAGTTTCGCTTCTTTCGAACCGCATTTCTTCCCAAAGCCATTCTGCATTTTATATCTCCTTTACTTCGGCCATCAGAAGTTATCTTGCTACCCAAATAACAAAATTCGTCTACTACTTTTATTGTCTCATTACCTAATCTAATTACTTCAGCATCGACTGATTTTCTGACATTGCATTCCATTACCTTCGTTTTAGTCTTGTTAATGTTCATCTAATATATTCCTTTCAAAAACTGTCCATCCCATTCAATTGCTCTTCCAAATCTTTTGCGGTCTCTGACAGAATTACTATGTTATCGGCAAACCGCAATGTTTTTATTTCTTCACCATGCACTTTAATGCCCTCTCCAAATTTCTCCTTCCATTCCTTCACTGCCTGCTCAATGTACAGAATGAACAACATTGGGGAAAGGCTACAACCCTGTCTTACTCCCTTCCCAACCTCTGCGTTCCTTCCTTCCCTTCGACTCTAAGGATATGTTATAATACATTAAATATTAAGCGATACGTACTTGTTACCGGCGGTAAAACATATTTACGGGTGCAACGGTCTCTGCAGAAGGAGGCCTAAAATGGAAAAACCGCGATAACAGAGATCAGAGAAGCGATTTTAGTGATTTATGTTATGGAAATAATTTTAGATAAAAGACTAAAAGCGGCGTATGTTTGATAGAGGGGAATTAAAAATTAGGCTACCAAGAAAGAGATCAATTTTTTGCTACAAAAATAGTTTTCATTTAATCGAAGTATAAATTAGGAAGGCGAATTAAGAAATATACAGTGCCCTCCATAAGTTTGGAAACACCATGCTACGTATTACAATGGAGCAAGATGGAAGTGATCTACGTGAATTATTGGTTAGAATGCTGTGGATCGCGAGGCCTCCCGCGTCGGGGTTCGAATCCCACTCGGGAATGGATGTTTGTGCCATCTTTAGTATAAGGTAGTTTATAAGTAATTTGTAAGTTTAGGGACTGATGACCCCGCAGTGAAGTCCCATGAGCTTTACAAACATTTGAACATTTGGCTAGAATGCGGAATAGCAAACTCAAATAACGGTCAATAATGACACAGTATTCTACACTTAATTACTGTACATATACACTCATATTGGAACATACTAGTATTGCTCCGTTTTATGTAAACCGACGTTACCTGTCCAAACAGTTCTACTAAACTTACCAGGTGGCGCGAGTAAGCTGCATGGCTATGTAGAGTTACGTTGTTTACAGTTCTGTTCACATGTAGTTTCGTTCGCATAAAGGTATAACACGCCGTGGAAGTAATTGAAAATGGCCCCAAAGTGCCAGATTTCTTATGATTGTTTTCTTGTTTGTTCGTTGAATGGTTGGTTCAGCTTTTTTATTACAGTGGGCGTTCAGCCACCTGACCGGGCGCGCTGAGCCACGGCGCCCGGCAAAACCGCTCGGTCACTGCGGCCGGCAATAGTGACGGACACATAGCAAAGAAGCTGAAGATTTCCATCAGCGGAGTAGTCAAAACCACACACCGGCATCAAGAAACAGGCTCCTATGAAGGTCGTCCTCGCTCATGGGCACCCAGGACAATAACAGAACGCCAGGAAAAGTATTTGGCAGTGACCAGTAAATGTAACAAATTAAAAACTCTCCGTGAGTTGGCTGTTGAACTAAAAGCAACTAGGGATACACCGGTGAGTGAGTCAACAGTGAGACGACGCCTGGCAGACAACACTCTCTGAAGTTATGTAACAACAAGGAAACCACTGTTGCTCCATGTTAACAAGAACGTTTGCAGCAGCATGGACTATCAGCTCGGAAACCATGGCTGCTGTTACCCTTGACGGTGCATCACAGACAGGAGTGCCTGCGATGGTGTACGCAACGACAAACCTGGGTGTATGAATGGGGAAACGTCATTTTTTCGGATGAATCCAGGTTCTGTTTACAGCTTCATAATGGTCGCATCCGTGTTTCGCGACATCACGGTGAACGCACATTGGAAGCGTGTATTCGTTATTACCATACTGGCGTATTACCCGGCATGATGGTATGGGATACCTTTGGTTACACGTCTCGGACACCTCTTGTTCGCTTCGACGGCATTTTGAACAACGGCCGTTATATTTCAGATGTGTGGCTGTACCCTTCATTCAAACCCTGCGAAACCCTACATTTCAGCAGGATAATGCACGACCGCATGTTGCAGGTCCTGTGCGAGCATTTCTGGATAAAGAAAATGCTCGACTACTGCCCTGGCCAGCACATTCTCCAGACCTCTCACTAATTGAAAGCGTCTGGTCAATGGTGGTCGAGTAAGTAGGTCGTCACAATACGCCAGTCACTACTCTTGATGAACTGAGGGATCGTGTTGAAGCTGCATGGGCATCTGTACCTGTACACGCCATCCAAGCTCTGTTTGACTCAATGCCCAGGCGTATCAAGGCCGTTATTAGGGCCAGAGGTGGTTGTTCTGGATACTGATTTCTCAGGATCTATGCATCCCCAAAACCACTCCCATGAACCACAGACATTGCCGAGGTGGGGTGGCTTGCGTGCCTCAACGATACAGATAGCCGTACCGTAGGTGCAACCACAGCGGAGGGGTATCTGTGGAGAGGCCAGACAAACGTGTGGTTCCTGAAGAGGGGCAGCAGCCTTTTCAGTAGTTACAGGGGCAACAGTCTGGATGATTGACTGAGCTGGCCTTGTAACATCAGCTAATGTGGCTTTGCCACACAGCTACTGCGAACGGCTGAAAGCAAGGGGAAACTACAGCCGTTACCTTTCCCGAGGACATGCAGCTCTACTGTATGAACATATGATGATGGCATCCTCTCGGGTAAAATATTCCGGAGGTAAAATAGTCCCCCATTCGGATCTCCGGGCGGGGACTACTCAGGAGGATGTGATCATCAGGAAAGACAATACTGGCATTCTACGGGTCGGAGCGTGGAATGTTAGATCCCTTAATCGAGTAGGAAAATTAGAAAATTTAAAAAGGGAAATGAATAGGCTGAAGTTAGATATAGTAGGGATTAGTGAAGTTCGGTGGCAGGATGAACAGGATTTCTGGTCAGGTGAGTACAGGATTATAAATACAAAATCAATTGGGGGTATCACAGGAGTAGGATTGATAATGAATAAGAAAATAGGAATGCGGGTAAACTACTATGACCAGCACAGCGATCGCATTATCATTGTCAAGATAGATACGAAGCCAACACCGACAACAATAGTACAGGTTTATATGCCAACTAGCTCTGCCGATGATGAGGAGATCGAAGAAATATATGAGGAGCTGAAGGAAATTATTCAGACAATTAAGGGAGAGGAAAATTTAATTGTTATGGGAGACTGGAATTCAGTAGTAGGACAAGGAAGGGAAGGGAAGATAGTGGGTGAATATGGTCTGGGCAAAAGGAATGAAAGAGGAAGCCGCCTGGTAGAATTTTGCACGGAACATAATTTAGTTATAACAAACACCTGGTTTAAGAATCACAAAAGAAGGTTGTATACGTGGAAGAGACCAGGAGACACTGGGAGATACCAGATAGATTTTATAATGGTAAGACATAGATTTCGGAATCAGGTTCTACAGTGTAAGACATACCCAGGGGCAGACATAGACTCTGACCATAACTTGTTGGTTCTGAACTGTAGGCTGAAACTGAAGAAACTACAAAAAGGTAGGAAAATAAGGAGATGGGACCTAGATAAATTGAAGGAACCTGAAGTTCTTAAGAATTTCAGAGGGAGCTTCAGGCAACAATTGACAGAAACAGGGGAAAATAAAACAGTTGAGGAGGAATGGGTAAAATTGAGAGATGAAATAGTGAAGGCAGCAGAGGACAAAATAGGTAGGAAGGCAAGACCTACAAAGAATCCTTGGATATCACAGGAGATACTAAATTTAATCGATGAAAGGAGAAAGTATAAAAATGCAGTAAATGAAACAGGCAAAATGGAGTACAGACGACTAAGAAATGAGATTGACAGGAAGTGCAAAATGGCTAAGCAGGAGTGGCTAGAAGGCAAATGCAAGGATGTAGAAGAATGTATAAATAGGGGAAAAATAGATACAGCCTACCGGAAAATAAAAGAAACATTTGGCGATAAGAAAAACAGCTCTATGAATATCAAGGACACTGATGGAAAACCAGTTCTCAGCAAAGAAGGGAAAGCTGAAAGGTGGAAAGAGTATATAGAGGGGCTCTACAAAGGAAATGAATTTCGAGACACTATTGTAGGAAGGGAAGAGGATGTAGATGAAGATGAAATAGGAGATACTATACTGAGAGATGAATTTGACAGAGCACTGAAAGATCTAAGTCGAAACAAGGCCCCTGGAGTAGATGATATCCCGTCAGAGCTACTGAAGTCTCTGGGAGAACCAGCCATGACAAAATTGTTTCACATTGTGTGTAAGATGTATGAGACAGGTGAAGTACCCTCAGACTTTAAGAAAAATGTTATAATCCCCATTCCAAAGAAAGTGGGTGCAGACAGGTGTGAAAACTACAGAACCATCAGTTTAATAAGTCATGGTTGCAAAATATTAACACGAATTATATACAGAAGGATGGAAAAGCTGGTAGAAGCCGACCTCGGGGAAGATCAGTTTGGGTTCAGGAGAAATGTAGGAACACGGGAGGCAATACTCACTTTACGCCTTATCCTAGAAGATAGATTAAGAAAAGGCAAACCAACATTTCTAGCTTTTGTAGATTTGGAGAAGGCTTTTGACAATGTTGATTGGAATAAACTCTTTAAAGTTCTGAAGCAAGCAGGAGTAAAATATAGGGAGCGTAAGGTTATTTACAACTTGTACAAAAACCAGACTGCGGTTGTCAGAGTTGAAGGGCATGAAAGGGATGCAGTGGTTGGAAAGGGAGTAAGACAGGGTTGTAGCCTTTCCCCAATGTTGTTCAATTTGTACATTGAGCAAGCTATAAAGGAAAGCAAGGAGAAATTTGGAGAAGGAATTAAAGTTCAGGGTGAAGAATTAAAAACATTGCGTTTTGCCGATGACATAGTAATTCTGTCAGATACAGCAAAGGACCTGGAAGAGCTATTGAACGGAATGGACAGTGTGCTGAAAGGTGCATATAAGATGAACATTAACAAGAGTAAAACTAGGGTAATGGAGTGCAGTGTAAGAAAATCGGGTGATGCTGAAGGAATTAGATTAGGTAACGAAACAATAAAGGAGGTAGATGAGTTTTGTTACTTGGGCAGTAAAATAACAAATGATGGTCGCAGTACAGATGATATAAAATGCAGAATGGCAATGGGTAGAAAGGCGTTTTTGAAAAAGAGAAATTTGTTAACATCGAATATTGATTTAAGCCTAAGGAAGTCCTTTCTGAAGGCATTTGTATGGAGTGTTGCCTTGTATGGGAGTGAAACATGGACGATAAGCAGTGTGGACAGAAAGAGGATAGAGGCTTTTGAAATGTGGTGCTACAGAAGAATGCTGAAGATTAGGTGGGTGGATCGCGTAACTAATGAGGAGGTACTGAACCGAATTGGGGAGAAAAGAAATTTCTGGCATACCTTGACTAAAAGAAGGGATAGATTGGTAGGACACATTCTTAGACATCAAGGAATTGTGAATTTAGCGTTGGAGGGAAGTGTGTGGGGTAAAAATCGCAGGGGGAGACCAAGAGACGCGTATAGTAAGCAGATTCAAGTGGATGTGGGTTGTCGTTCTTATGAGGAGATGAAAAGGCTTGCTCAGGATAGAGTAGGGTGGAGAGCTGCATCAAACCAGTCTCTGGACTGAAGACCACAACAACAACATGCATCCAAATTGCGTGAAAATGTAATCACATGTCAGTTCTAGTATAATATATTTGTCCAATGAATACCCGTTTATCACCTGCATTTCTTCTTGGTGTAGCTATTTTAATGGCCAGTAGTAGAATTTAATTTAGCACATTGATACGATTTTGAGCCCTCAATCATGATCTTTAGTTAACAGATTCAAACACGGCTAACAAGTTAATATTCGTAATGATTAGCATCAAGACAAGGGACGGGAATCGGATGATCCGGTAGGCAACAGCAGTAAGTCAAGCCTGGTGGTATTGCCAAGGAGCAATCAGTTAATAGAAATTTAATGAGCTACGGTTGTGAACGTTGAGAAGGCAACAGATAGGTAGCCTTTTAACCACATTTATTAATGATCAGATAGACACAGAACAGTGCAACAGTTAAACAACATCAAAGTATAATTTTTCTACAATTTATCTTGGCTTTCATATCCTAACATTTTGCTCTGTATATAAATTTAATTACCAACATCAAAATTAAAATACTCAATTTTGTGTTTGCCCTACAGATCTGTTTATTTTGTGAATCGATTTTCGGTTTATTAGGCCATCATCAGACATTTACTGAAGTTCAGTCAAAGAACTTGAGTAGTCAGTAAACCAGAAGAGATGTTACATACAGAAAAGTAAATTAACTTCTTTGATTGTGTATTTTAATTTTCATAATCAATTTGTTCTACTAAGAAGCGACGGAAGAATTAGTTAACAGCAAAAATTTAGATTCAAAAGCTTACGCCTACAAGATCTCTTACGCATAAAGTAGGACTTGTATCCATACTATAAAGAGGCAGGAAGGTTATTTCAATAATTTGTAGCCTAGAAACCAATCACACGCAACGTTAACTGTACACGCTACAATAGAACTGGTATAGAGATATTTTAGCTTGAGAACATATTGATATCTAGTGAAGAGGACGACATACACTCAGATTACCTTGCACAGAATAAATTACAATACGAGTCACAAAACCTCAGATCACAGGACAAAGTCTGCGTGAAATACAGCAATCCCTTTATATATCCACTGGTTAATCCAGAAACCAAATACACTATATTAGACAACTCTAATGACACTTGGATTAATTTTCAAAGTTCAATTCCGGCTAAATTTCGTAATTTCTGAATGACTATTTGGCACAAGGCATATTAGGTCGGGAACTAACATTCCCGATGAACTAAATGCACGCTCTGCATAGTTCCAACATCACATACAGAATATTCTTAAATCAAAAGGCTTCCTGACCACAAAGTAATCATTCATTGTAAAATAAGCATCCCTTCCAAAATATTTTCCAAAGTAGTCTTGTAATGACATAATCTGAACTGCTCACGACGTCAGTGAAAATTGTAAGTGTTAAACCGCAAACATAAATATTAACAAAATCAACAGGATTTCTGGCTACAAAGTAATTATTTATTGTAAAAATAGCATTACTTTCAAAATAGTTGCCCAAGGTAGTCTTGTAACAGCACATTATCTGAACTGGTCACAACGTAGTTGGAATTTCTAAGTGATAAGACGTGAACAGAAACATTAACGAATTGGGTAGAATTCTCGTACGAATAACATTGAATGATACTGAAGGCACACTGTAGACTAGAAGCAAAATGGAAGTCGAAACATTACTTGATAAACCTGCACAAGCCTACCACGTGTGTAAATTTCTTTACACAAAAGAAGCACAGTAAATTTCCGATAAATAAGTTTCTACCACCGGGCAGTTTGATTGAACCACTAACACAAAGCAGAAATAGCGAACAATGAACTCATTCGAGATCAAGCGAATACTAGTCTCCAAGAAGAACCGTTACACCTTTGTTCGGTAGCAAACATCTTAAACTAATCAATTACTTCAAATAAACGACTGATAAATTTACAGAAACGTGAATTCCTTAAACAGTGACAACAGAGTTTGAACAGGCGGGGCTAGTTGTGATTAAAACCTCCATACTTCACCAAAGTGGAAGCAACATCTGCAGCACTCTCCCATCACGTCCGTGTTGGCACGCGAAACCGAATCTGGTATTCGCGCGAAGTGTTCCAATTGGCTGAAGGCCTTCCTGCCAAAGCTCAGACAAAGCGCACACAAAGAACTAGCTTATGTCTGCAAGAGGCATTAGTTCTCAACCTAACCTGTCTCCCAGCTCTCCAATACCAGTTCTTTGACACTTACCACCACCACCGTACAACCCAGCATGCCGACCTCTCGCCCTAGGAAAGATGGGGAAGGATAAGAATAGCATGATGCAAGTCAGAAAATATAATGGAGAAATAAATAAAGCAAATGCCATGCCCATATCCTTGGGTGAATCAAAAAAGTTAAAGGCCCCACGGCCGAGTGATCACTTAAATAGGCGCCACTTGCGATGGCAAGTGAACAAATTTGATTTTCAAATTATTACAATCGTGAAGCGAAACGACAGTACCGTTTCAACATGTCCAAAGATAATAAAGTTACAAACACACACATTTCAAAAGTAATCGATACACACATATGGGCAGCACAGAAATTAAAAATCACTAAAATAGGGCCGGCCGCGGTGGCCGAGGTGACTGAGGCGCTCCAGTCACGGTCAGCACGGCCACTGCGGTCGGGGGTTCGAATCCCCCCTCGGGCATGGATATTTGTGTCGTCTTTAGTCTTAGCTAGTTCACAAGTCGTTTGTAAGTTTAGGGACTGATGACCCCGTAGTTAAGTCCCATAAGCTTAACAAACATTTGAACATTTGAACTAAAATAGGTGCGAAAAATAAATTACGGTGTCACAAATTGGCAGGCCAATATCAGGCAAGGAGGATGTAAGTGCCGAATAGAGCTTCCGCATGAAGTAATTCTAAAGACCAGAAACATTGGCAGCGTTCCAAGTTTACAATAGGATACTTACATCAGCGGCTCGGGAAGCCATGTAAAATGTAAGGTAAGTCTAGAGATCCAGAGAAACTGGAGATCGTTTTTTATAAACATTTCCTGGTATGGAACCTACAAACTGCTTAATTAAGAAGAAACTCGGTAAGTTGTGATTTCTGTTTTTTCCACTTTCCACAAAGTAGATGGGCGTAAGCTTCCTGTGGTCTATAGCTCAGTCTTACGGAACTCTGCGAAGAGCACGTTACTCGTATGTCATATCAGTTCCAGTTACGACAAGAAACAATATAGTTGGAGCAACGTCCTTACACAAGTGAGCAATACGCCTCAGCGTACACGCCTAGTGTATGAAATTTACGGTGCAGGATATATGCAAAGATATGAGACGAGAACTTTCTGCCCTCGGCGGCAGACAACAGAAAGGCAACTTCCAGCGCGATAAGACTCGGAAAGAGCTGTGAGAGTTGCGCGACCGTCGCAGTGGCAAGACGTGGCAAGACCTGAGGTTCGCCCTTCCTAAGGCAGCAAGAAAAAAGTGCAGCTGACGACGGCTTCACTTATTAAGTGAAAGAGGATGTGTGACACCTGCAAAAGTGTTCTATATTTTATCTTAGCGTCGTTTTTACTTTTGACGCTGATGTTCCCAGCACCCTGCTAGTATAAGGCAATACCAATGGTTGCCATGTGAGGCATGATCTATTCATAATATATATAATCTGATGATGCCAGTCTGTTGATGTTGTGGTGGTGGTGGTCTCAAAAAAAAAAGTTTGTAAATCTATCGGACCAAACTGCGTGGTCATCAGTCCGTAGCTTACAAACTACTTAAACATAGGTAAACTAACCTACGGACAAACACACACACCCATTCCCCAGGGAGGACTCGAACCTCCACGGCGAGCAACCGCGCGCTCCGCAGCGAGACGCTTTAGACCGCTCAGCTACTCCACCGCGGCGGTGGTGGTCTTCAGTCCGGAGACTGGTTTGATACAGCTCTCCACCCTGCTCTATCCTGAGCAAGCCTCTTCAGCTCCACATAAGAACGGCAACCTACATCCATTTGAATCTGATTACTGCATTCATCTCTTGGTCTCTGCGATTTTTATTCCACACACTTCCCTCCAATGCTAAATTCACGATTCCTTGACGTATAAGAAAGTGTCCCACCAATCGATCCCTTCTTTTAGTCAAGGTATGCCAGAAATTCCTTTTCTCCCCAATTCTAGTTACGCGATCCACCCACCTAATCTTCAGCACAATCTGTAACACCACAATTCGAAAGTCTCTATCCTTTTCCTGTCCGCGCTGTTTATCGTCCGTGTTTCACTCCCATACAAGGCAACACTCCACACCAATGCCTTCACAAAGGACTTCCTTATGCTTAAATTAATATTCGATGTTAACATATGTCTTTTTTTGAAAAACGCTTTTCTTCCCATTGACATTCTGCATTTTATATCCTCTGTACTGCAATTATCATATGTTATTTTACTGCCCAAGTAACAGAACTCATTTACCACCTTTATTGATTCGTTACCTAATTTAATTCTTTAGCATTGCCGGATTTTCTAAGACTGCATTCCATCACCCTTGTTTTGCAAGTTTTAATGTTCATCTTATATGCCCCTTCCAACACACTGTCCAATCCGGTCAATTGCTCCTTCAGGTCCTTTGTGGTCTCTGATAGAATTACAATGTCATCAGCAAACTGCAAGGTTTTTATTTCTTGATCCTGAACATTAATTCCTTCTCCAAATTTCTCCTTCCTTTCCTTTATAGCTTGTTCATTGTACAAATTGAATAACATTGGAGAAAGGCTATGTTTTCCAAACCCGGTAATCATGAGTTTTTGAAGCAACGTTAGGCATCCTGTTCATAATCGGAATTAAAAGTGACGTGGACTGTGCCTCCTGCCAAGACGAAACAAGACTAATTTACATGGCGAGAAAGCATCCTATTTATATAATCCAAACAATGACACTCAAAAGTACGTATTATTCATTGAGAACATTAAATTAATAATAATGCTATAGTAAAAAGTAGCTTAAATAATGCTGAGTAAACTGATATACAAGTCTCTGTTATATTAATAGTGTTTCATATCCAAATATAATTAAATATGTTTCTAAACAATAATACCTACTTAAATGTTACGCACATATAATTTAATTACTCTTATTAGAAATACTAATTAGCCTAATATCTGAACTACAACAATACGCCTCTGGCATGAACTAATTAATATTCGCTAATCAAACAACATCTGCGACGTAAAATAATAGAAAGCACCTTCAGCTAGTCATGTTAGAAAGAAAGAATAAAAAGTGTTTTGGAAAAAGAAAATGATAATAGACTAATTACATGCATACCTATTATTATGCAACACTAGTATCGGGAGGTTCAGTAATACAAGTAGATGGGAATAAATCCCAACATGTTTCGTTACACCGTCTCATGCGAGGACTGAAATGTTGTATGTCACCTATGTACATGAAGCCGTGACTGGAACGAGTCCGTTTCGTAATGGTGATTCAATTCGTCCGTGAGCTGAACAGTTACACTCACTTGTTGTTGAGGTAGGAGGTACATTCAAAATATTGGAAGCAAGTGAACTCGAGGGTTGTTTAATGCACAGATCTTTCCACCATACATAAGCGTTATAATCTGCATGGCAATCCGAGTTTTACAAAAATATTTATGAATACTGGCGGTATTCGTCATTTGCACCTGGTTGTAAATAGTCAGTTATTTCCACGAATGTACGAATATCTTGGACTGAATGCCAAATTCGCTAAATGAATTGTGTGCCATGTAGACAAATACTGCTATAAACAGGTATGTAGTTATTAAGATGTCTGTGAACTGTAAATAGAATATTATTTACTCCGCTGAAGTTATTTCCGATACCTCTACTCACCCTGCAATACGTTCCAAAATAGAACAAACACGTCACCTCCAATACGTAAATTTATGCCGGAATTCTATTTAACACTTCTGCAATCCACATATTTTGAGCAGTGCTGCCTGCAGTAGAAAATATATTTATCTCTGGCAGTCGGTCCGATACGATTGTGCGATGTGAGTGAGACGGCAAGAGTAATGTGTGGAATGTCAGTTATACATGTAGAAAATTATTTGTAAAGTAGTTAGCTAGTTTTGCGTTAAATTAATCATATCCAACCCACTCTGGTAAACCAGAGGTCTTGGTACAGGGTTGTCCACCAGTCTGGCGACCAGAAACTGATAAAAGTAATGAACAGGTCGCATGTTCATTCGAACCCTCACTACATACTTTTCGCTTCTTTGTGGTGCTAGCCTAGTTTTGTTACTCGCACTGCCTGTGGACATTATTGGTGCTCTCTGCGGCGCCTGCTAGCATTAAACCTGTCAACATTTTGTTCTTACTCCCTACGATAGCGTTTTAAAACATTTTTGAAGAACAAATTAACAACGTGTGGCAACCCCCGCAGCCATTAACAGGATCAAGAACTGAAGTGCACTATCCACGGTAGTCCTCCCGCCCTGCGGACAGTGACGTAAAGGTCTGTGCAGCCCCTCACGTCTAGTAAAAGTTGCAAGGAAGTGGAGCAAATCTAAAAAATTTCAATTTGTACAGTTATATGGTACATAATTTTGCTGCCATGAGTAATAAATCCCAACGTCCAATATTATGTTAAGTATTGTCAGAACCGAGTATTAAACCATCAAAGCTTATGCGCCACCTCTCATCATGCCAAGGAAGATGTTGGATTTTTTCGAAATGAAATTGAAGACCCTTAATAAGCAGGATGTCACTATGATCCAATAAAAAAGTAGCTATCCTTTATTCACATGACGTAATGAGTGCTATCGACAAGAGATCTCAAATCGATTCCGTAATTTTAGACTTCCGGAAGGCTTTTGACACCGCATCTCACAAGCGTCCTCCAATCAAATTCCTTGCTTATGAAATATCGGCAAAGTTGTGCGATATGATTCGTGATTTTCTGTCGGAAAGAAACACAGTACGTTGTAATTGACGGAAAGTCATCTGTAAAACTGAAGAGATATCTGGCGTTTCCCAGAGAAGTGTTATAGGGCCCCTACTGTTCTTTGTCTTTATAAACGATTTAGGAAACAATGTGAACAGCACTCTTAGACTGTTCGCAAATGATGTCATTTATCGGTTAGTAAACTCACCAGAAGATCGAAGGTAACTGCAAAATGATTTAGATATTTGCATTATGTAAAAATTGACAGTTGTCCCTAAATAAAGATAAGTGTGAAGCCATCAATATGAGCAATAAAGGAACACTTACACGAAAAATAAATCTATAGGCCGTAATTTCAATTAAATACTTAAAAATTATAATTAAGAACAACTTAAATTGGAAAGGACACATGTAAAATATTGTATGGAAGGGAAACCAAAGGCTACGTTTCATTGGTCGAGCACTCAGAAGATGCAACAGTTCTACTAAAGAAACTGTCTATACTACACATGTGCGTCCTATTTTGGAGTATTGCTGCGGATTGTGGGATTCCCCACTATCTAGGACTAACGGACATTTAGAGAAAATTCAAAGAAGAGGAGCTCGTTTTGTATTATCGCTATATAGGGTGGAGGAACCTCTTTGGTATGTCAAAAGCAGAGGTTGGTAACGACTACCTATCGATAAAAACCAGAGAACACTAGTAACGAGCAGCCAGCAGCCGACGACGAAAATTCTCATACATACACTAAGACTCCGATGCTAGAAGATTCTCATACACGTACATACAGAATAAAGCAAGTACACATTCTCACAGGGACAATGTCGTCACGGAGAAACCGATCATCTTGCCACATTCATAGAAACAATGATAAATTATTAGCATAAGAAAATCCAAGCAGTATTAACGCAGTATTACAGAAACTAACATTTAAAAACATGAACACAATGATAAATTATTAGCGTAATAAAATCGCAGAAATATTACAGAAACTAACATTTTAAAAAAATGAAATGAAATGCTATTCCTCATGCCTCCGAACGAGAGGGTTTCTCGTTTGGCAAAAAAATCATGGAAGACATTTTATTTTGCAAAAAAACACTGGCTACCAGTGTTTGTACATGTTTAAAAAAAACTCGCAAATACGAGATACTTGCTCAAAATACATCGTCATTTGTAGTGATAGTGCTAAAGGTATGACTGGTGACAGGAGTGTTTTTTATCAATGACTAGAGGCAATTGATAGTTAAGTTTTATCTTTGACAAAGAATATCTGTGAAAACCTGACCATGGACATTTTAGACAGCATTTATGTCGCTCTTCGGCATCCGACTCGTTAGTTAGCGAGACTCGCCACCACCAGGATCACGTCTGATGATGTCCAGCGCAGCTCTGAACGAAACGTCAGAAACGGAAATGTTTTAAGGACCACGGGCATACAACCCGAATGATGCATCAACAGTTATGACATCCGGTCGTGAAAGCCTTCATTGTATGATTAGTCTATTATCGTTCATGCAGTGTCCGGACACTTGCCACGCCGGACATTTGCAACACTTTTACCTACTCCGAAGGGTCGGGTGCCCCTGTCTCTTCCTCCTCCCCCCCCCCCCCCCCCTGACACTCGACCCGAGAACTTGGTGGACGGCGTCCCGACATATGCTCACTGGTCGCTTCCGCATTTCGTGTACGACCGGCAGTATGAAGTTATTACAACGGACAATGGCAGGCCGTTTTCCCACTACAATGGTTACGCGATAATAAATTGTGGATCATTGCAAGGGAAAGCTGCTTTCGAAGAACGGAGACGTATTGAACGAAGAGAACACCTGTGACGACCACCTAACGATGCGACCTTTATAAGATGTAAAAATAAAAAGAGTGTATCAGACGTCAGTATCCTTAAATAATTTAATGGTGAAGCTAGCTGGTCACAGTTCGGTTCACTAGCGTTTAATCAATACGCGGTGAAATTTGACTCAACGAAGCAAATACATTAAATATCACTCAAATGATCCTCCTGCAAACAGAACTTACAGTTAAATCTACCGCTTTTCAATTTGTAATTTACTATTTAGGTGAAAACTCCTACAGTTGACACATTAAGAGAATTTTTTTCTACCTTCTAATATTATGGCCATGCCGTCAATGTTTGTGAGTTCTAAAATTATTCCTGAAACTTCAGAGCCGCAATTAGCTCCTAAAAATGTCATTTTTGTTAAACTGATAAGGTTTTAGGTTTTAAAAAGAATCTGAACTTTAGAATTGCACCTAAAATACATACCCTAAAACAGATCTGCTCTTAAGATTGACAAGTTCGGCAGCTGTAGTGTTGAAATAATTCCCATGTCTCCAAGACAAGGATATAAATAACATATTAGCAGACGTAGATCTCATGAAGTACATTTAGCCGTAGTCCTTAAAAATTAAAGTTTCTCACCATGTTGTTGATTATCTTTAATCAGGCCAGTAAAAGCTATGAAAACAAGGCAAGGAGCTTACTGTTTAAAAATAATTGTTAGAAAAGAATATCACAAACAAATGTATTAGACGTATTTTCTTATGCATTAGAATCTTTTGAAAACATATTTGATCATTCGTCTGCAACATCACTTATTTGATACGGTGATTTGTTTTGGATCACCAAGGGTATTTACTTTTATGTTATGTTCGCAGCAGTTCTCATTTCGAATTGAGGAGTATTTACTTCGTCTTATTTGATGAAAGAATTTCTGAAAACTGCATTTAATAACTCCGCTTTAGTGGCACTGTGTTCAGTGCAATAAAGGCATTCACTTACACTTTCCGCTGCTGTAGATAACATAGGACCCGAATCTCTTTGTATTTTCCGCTACATTTGTATGAAGATTTTCGTTGTGAAAAATATTAAACGAAAGTCGCATTGAAGGCCGCGCTTCAGTAAAACATCTGCAATCTTGGGGATTTTAAATTCGTCTACATTTTCTGCAAAAGCTTCCTGTTCTGTTGTATGTTCCAAGGCGGACCAGTTCAGTCTCTCATTAATTTATTTGTTGATACTATTCCTTTGAATGTAAGCCACATATGGTCTTCACTTACATAGTTAATTTAGAAAAAATGAGACTGTCTCCTAGGAAGACGTCAACCGAATTTTTATCTTTTTTTAGTACACGTATTTAGCGTTTAGTTTTGGTGAAAATCTTTGTTGCAGATTTGAGCTTGCTACAACTTTGTGTTCACTGATCCCTGTATCCATCGTGATGCTCAGGAGTATTTGTGACTAAGAGATCAAGTGTGTTTCCGAAACCATTTACAGTTTTAATGGGCTCTTAAACTAATTGTTCAAAATAATTTTTTAAAAAGCATTTAGAACTGTTTCGGAAGATGTATCTGGTCAGAAGGTGTATTTTTGTCAACATACGAGTGGTAGATTTAAGTCACCGCCAACTATAATTGTATGAGCAGTGTACCTATTTGTTTTTAGACTTAAGTTTTCTATGAACTATTCAGCTGCTGCTTTATGAGAGTGCCGGGGTCGGTCAATTAAAATGTTCAAATGCTTGTTAAGCTTAAGGGACTTAACTGCGGGGTCATCAGTCCTTAAACTTACAAACTACTTATGAACTACCTTATACTAAAGACGACACAAACATCCATGCCCGATGGGGGATTCGAACCCCCGACGGGGAACGGCCTCGCGCATCGCAGCATAGCACCTCAATACGCTTGGCCGCTCAGCCGCGGCAGTTATTAATTTATTCCGGTAGTCGAATATAACATCTGCTCACACTGACAGGAACTATCGAATTCAGTTTCGCTTGTGAGCTAGTACACATATTACATTATGGTTTTTATTTCTTTTGCAGTGCAGATCATAGGAATTATGGCATTTCCATTAAAAACTAAGGTATTTCCTCTGCGACTCAGCTAAACAATGTAGAACAACAGTGTACTTCACAAGCATAGAATTCTAAATTCCTTCATTTCTTTATTTCAAATCTGTATGTCGCTTTTAGGTGATCTGTCAAACATATATGCTCTTATGTATATTTTGTAAACGTATTTTCTGTCACTGATTTGAACATTGTCCTAATTCACTTTATTAACTAATATTTCACCGCATAAGAGTAAATTTATGAAGTGTATCGTTCTTCCTTCCTCATTTTTTTTGTCATACAGTTGTAGCAATTAATATATGTACAAAGGCAGTGATCAAACTTCAATAATAAGCGAACATTCGAATTACCTGATTATCGTTCCTTTCTTGTTCCTTCCATGCCGATGGACTGTTTCTATCGCTATCAGTAAGTGTGGAAGAAAGGAACCGTGCAAACGGAGGGAGAATGGATCCATATTTGTGGTTGGAAGAACTAATTACACACTGACATAGCCGACGGTATTGCTTTCGTTTCCCAAAAGTTATAAATATTTCGATTTCGGGATATTGAACAGAAGTTGTACATTTCGGCGAGATGTCGGACAAAAATATCTCTTTCTTATTGGCTGTATCGTGTAAGATCGGAGACGGAGGTTTGGAAGCAAACAGCAGCAGTACGGGGAGGGGTGTCCCTTGCCTGAGGGGCCGCTAATCCGACTACCTGGAGAAGGGTCAGGTGTGGCAAAAGTCCGGCGTGGCAAGTGTCCGGCATTCGTTCATGCTACACCTGCTTCCCTTACGACCGCAATCACCCAGAAAGACTCTGCCACCCCTTTGAGGGTCGCGACCCACAGGTTTAAGAAGACCGTACCGCATCCAAAGACATCTCGTCGCTAGGCCCGCCCCGTGAGCGAAGGGAGGAATGCCTGAAATCCTGGGGCAGCAACCCGCAAAGCGCAGACGTTGTGCCAGAAGCAGGAGTGTATGGCGAACGACTAGAAACTGTTTAATGTCAACCAAGACACTATCAGGCTGTAGAAGAAAGGGCGTTCTCTCATTACCAAAATGTTGAAATGAAAATGATTACTCACGGAAACGAGAATCATGAGCCAAAGTCACTATACGGAATACTCGCGTTTTGCATAATTACAATTAACAACCTAGTAACATAACAACATACTGTACACGCCGTAAGTGAAACACAGAGTTTGGCGTGCGTCGTTTCGAATATATATATATATATATATATAGCTCTCATAAAAAATTATTCCTTTGATATTTGCTCATGAGCCCCTACGTGCCTTGTCATAGTTATATTTTGAAAATTTTATATAAAAACTGAAAATATAAAAGAAGTAGTGTTTTTACGTTTCTATAAACATGTACCGACAAGATTTTCTGAATTTACAGTATTATATTGTTACACAAAACTATTGTAGTTAACTTTATATCTACTTAAAATTGTTTACTACTAAATTAAAATATAATTGTGCAAGATGTTCAAGTGAACTGGAGGGATGTCACACGTCATTTGTGACATAAATTTCCGATGAAATATGGGGAAATAAATCATTAGTCCATTCAGCATTAGTTTAGAGTTACACGTATATCAACAAGTCAAAATATGACAAGTTGTGAACAACTGGTGTAAATTTTCAGAGTTCAGGCTAGTTCTCGTATTCTGAATTGTCCTGCGATAAGAAGCTGAAATATTAAAAGGATTCGCTACAGACACAGGGCGAATATCACAAGTTCCCTCTACAGCACTTACAATTCCAGTCACTAATAAAACCTGACGTAGTATACTCTGTTTTATACGTACTCCAATCCTTCTAGGTTCTGAAATATTGCATAATGAACTACAATTGCAGAATGAACTACAATAGTTCGACGTCTTTCTGTCGTCTACGGAGTGTAGACAACACTACGGCAACCGAGAGAGAAGTAATAACAGAAAATAGCGTGAGAGGGGCTCGGTTTTAACTTGTGTTTACCAAACGAATAACCCAATCAGCTGGGTTCTGATAGTGTAGTGAGCATGTAGTGTAACACAACAACAACATGGCGTACCCGACGCCAGGATATGGAGAGCCATTGAAAGGTTGTAAGCGAGACAGACACAGAGGGTGGCGCCTGCTGCTGTTGGAGTGTCCCACAGTGTAATTTCCTGGACCTGGACGCGACTTCAGACAACAGGAACCATTAAAGGAAGGCAAGGACAAGGTCGTCCACGGGTAACATCAGCAGGAGATGACCGTTATCTCCGGTTGACAGCGCGTAGCGTCAGGAGGCTGAATGCAACTCAGCTGCAACGCACCCTCCAGGCAGCCAACACGACGCGCAATATCAGCACAATGTAGCCTCTACCCGCGGAGGATTGGAGTCATAACGAATGGCGCCGGTTCTGTTTACAGATGACTCAAGAAGTTTTTTTAGCCGGAAAATAGTAGTTCCCTCACATGGAGAGAACGTGAAACAACAACAAAATCCTACTTACGTGCAGAAAACATCACCATATCATGATGGTGGGCGAAGTATGTGGGCAAGAGTCATTGTTGGCGGCCGTAATGACTTCTATGTCGTTGATGAAGGCACTTTCACACCTCAGGGATCTACATCTACATCTACATCGATACTCTGCAAATCACATTTAAGTGCCTGGCAGAGGGTTCATTAACCACCTTCATAACTTTTCTCTACCGTTCCATTCTCTAATAGCGCGCGGGAAGAAAGAACACCTAAATCGTTCCGTTTTCGATCTGATTTCTCTTATTTTATTGGGATGGTCATGTCTCCCTAAGTAGGTGGGTGCTAGCAAAATATTTTCACATTCAGAACTAAAAGTCGGTGATTGAAACTTCGCAAACAGATCACGCCGCAATGAATAACGTCTTTCTTTTAATGATTTCCACCCCAATTCGTGCAACATTTCCGTGACGCTTTCCCCCCCGTAACGTGATAAAGCAAAACGAGCTGCCCTTCTCTGAACCTTCTCAATATCTTCCGTCAGTCCCACCTGGTGAGGGTCCCACAAGGGGCAACAGTACTCCAGGAGAGGACGCACAAGTGTGATGTAGGCAGTCTCTTTGGTGGAGCTGGTGCATCTTCGAAGCGTTCTGCCAATGAAACGTAACCTTTGGTTCGCCTTCCCCACAATATTTTCTATGTGTTCTCTCCAGTCAAAGTTGTTCGTAATTGTAACTCCTAGGTATTTGGTAGAATTTACGACCTTAAGGTTTGACTGATTTATCGCGTAATTGAAGTTCAGCGGATTTCTTTTAGTGGTCATGTGTATTACTTCACACTTTTCTTTATTTAGTGACAATTGCCAATTTTCGCACCAAGTAGAAATTTTGTCTAAATCGCTTTGCAGTTGCTTTTGATCCTCTGTTGACTTCACTAACCGATAAACGACAGCATCATCCGCGAACAGTCTAAGGGAGCTATTCAGATTATCTCCTAAATCGTTTATAAACACGAGGAAGAGTAGGGGACCAATAACGCTTCCCTGTGGAACGCCAGATATCACTTTCTGTCTTATAGAGACGAGATTCCTCGACCTTTTGTTATGCCCTACGCTGGTGCCAAAGAAGATGGCTTCCTTCTGGTAGACTATAACGGTCATCCCCACAGAGCTGCACTGATGAACAAGATGTTTGAAGCTGAGGGAACTGAACGAATGTGGTGGCCAGCTTGTTCACAGGACTTAAACCTGATTGAGCATGCCTGGGATGCAGTTGGCAGACGCATTGCAGCCAGACCAGCACCTCCCCCAACGGTTCAAGAACAGGATGTTTTAGTCATGGAAGAATGGCCAAATATCCCCCAAGAGCTGATTGATAACATCGTATTGTCCATGCCGCGCAGTTGTGCATCTGTGCTGCCCATCCGAAGTGATCACAGATCATGTTATATGGCAACAAGAATTACTTTTTCACTATAATAGTAACCCCATGAGCCTTGCTCTAAGTAAACGCCATGTAAACTAGAAGAGTCGACACGGGAAAATATCGTACTGTAGGAGACGTGAACCAATTAAGGCCCACCTAACGTTTAGGAATTTTGTATGCAATATGTGTAAGTGGTAATATTCCGAGATCGTACGTGCAACATCGTACAACTATATTCAGTTAAAACTAAATTAAAATGGAAAGTTTATGTAATTAATATCGTCACTTTAAAGAAAGTGTTTAAGCCCTGCAAGCGGGCCTTGTTAGGAGACCCTGTTCCTAATATGGCCCGTAGTCACATCTAGTTCATATTAACATTCTGGGACACGTAAATAGCAGGAAAACTGCTGGAATACACTGCAAGAGTTGTAATACATTTATAGTTCAGACATAATTGGAATGAGATGATACAGAGAATTTTATATTTACCTTTTTATTTTATTTTTTATATTTTTATTTATTTATTTATTTACAAACGCTTCCTACAGTACTGTTGGTAACTTACTTACTGGTTACTAAGTCTTAATATTATTAAATATAATCAGCAACCAACATTGTCCTGAGAGCAGTAAGTTTCCTTATCGTAAGTTAATAGGAACATAAGACTAATCATTACAGTTTCTATGATGGGCCTTATTGGGAATAACCCGTTTAAAACGCGTGTGTGTTTATTGTTTAAAAATAAATGGTTTTTTAGGAAGATTATGCCACTATCTCAATACAACACAATTTTCTGTACACATATACATATTTACCAATACAAATGCATTAGATGAAACGTATCGTGAAAATAAGAAGCAGCCCTCGTTCGTTGAATGCCGTAGCACAACTGAAAGTAAAATGGCCAGCACGAGAGCGGGTGCGGAAGTAGTTCCCGCTTTATCCACTAGTTGTCACAAGCTATCATTACCAACGACATTTAGCGCTGTCTTCAAACTTTATATGCTACAAAATGAGAGTGGGCCTTATTAGGAACCGGGCCTTATTTGGTACATGTACCTTATCACACACAAATTACAATTGTAATCAATTATCCGAATATACAATATACAGGGTGTTACAAAAAGGCACGGCCAAACTTTCAGGAAACATTCCTCACACACAAAGAAAGTAAATATGTTATGTGGACATGTGTCCGTAAACGCTTAATTTCCATGTTAGAGCTCATTTTAGTATTTCTCTTTAAAGGTAAATTGAAATAATTCGTGAAGACAATTGTCAAAATATGCAATTGTTCGATTCACCGCCAGTTGGCCCAATTGAAGGAAGGTAATGTTGACTTCAGTGCTTGTGTTGACATGCGATTCATTGCTCTACAGTACAAGTATCAAGCACATCAGTACAATGCAGTCAGTGCAATGTTTACAAATGCGGAGTTGGCAGATGCCCATTTGATGTATGGATTAGCACGGGGCAATAGCCGTGGCGCGGTACGTTTGTATCGATTTCCAGAACGAAAGTGTCCCGACAGGAAGACGTTCAATCGATCGGCGTCTTAGGGAGCATGGAACATTCCAGTCTATGACTCGCGACTGGGGAAGACCTAGAACGACGAGGACACCTGCAATTGACGAGGCAATTCTTCGTGCAGTTGACGATAATCCTAATGTCATCGTCAGAGAAGTTGCTGCTGTACAAAGTAACGTTGACCACGTCACTGTATGGAGAGTGCTATGGGAGAACTAGTTGTTTCCGTACAGCGTGTGCAGGCACTATCAGCAGCTAATTGGCCTCCACGGGTACATTTCTGCGAATGGTTCTTTCAATAATGTGTCACTCCTCATTTCAGTGCCCTAACATGGAAATTAAGCGTTTCTGGACACATGTCCACATAACATATTTTCATTCTTTGTGTATGAGGAATGTTTCCTGAAAGTTTGGCCGAACTTTTTTGTAACACCCTGTATAATAGGACAGTTTACGACGAGCCGCAACGACGTGACGACGAGCCGCAACGACGTAACGACGAGCCGCGCCGGGCACATAAAAAAGCCTAGGCACACACAAAATGTTCGAATGTTTGTAAATGTTATGGGACTTAACTACGGGGTCATCAGTCCCTAACTTACAAACTACTTATGAACTACTTACGAACTAGGACGGCACAAATATCCATGCCCGAGGGGGGATTCGAGCCCCCGACGGTAGTGGCCGTGCAGACCGTGACTGAAGCGCCTCAGTCCCCTCGGCTAGGCACACACATACAACACTTTCAGCTATCTGAACTTTCACGCAGTCACACAAGCAGACAAAACAGTCACACAATCGTCACTCGAAGTGCAGCAGCCGGAGATGACGGTTGTGGGACTGTGTTGTGTGCTTGTGTGACTGCGTAAATGTTCGTATTTCTGAAGAGACAATGACCGAAAGTGGCTGAAAGTGTTGCATGTGTGTGACATTTTTATATGCCTGTCGCGGGTTGTCGTCAGGTTGTTTCAACTTGGACTTTCCATTATTACAATATCTGAAAATAATACGTTACCATATGTATATTGTTTGATATCTCAACTAATCCCCTAATTGAAACTTCCTGGCACATTAAAACTGTGTTCCAGAATCGGGACTCGAATATGGGACTTTGCCTTCAGTTTCATATCAGCGCACACTCCGCTGCAGAGTGAAAGTTTCATTCTGGAAAGATCCCTTAGACTGTGGGTAAGCCATGTCTGCACCATATCCTTTCTTCCAGGAGTGCTAGTCTTGCACGTTTCGCAGGAGTGCTTCTGTGAAGTTTGGAAAGGAGGAGGCGAGGTACTGGCGGAAGTAAAGTTGTGAGGCGGCATCGTGAGTCCTGTCGGGATAGTTCAGTGGTAGAGCGCTTGCCCGCGAAAGGCAAAGGTCCCAGGTTCGAGTCCCGGTTCCGGCACACAGTTTTAATCTGACAAGAAGTTTCATATCAGAGCACACTCCGCAGCAGATTTAAAGTTTCATTCTGGAAACATCCCTTAGGTTGTGGGTAAGCCATGCCTCCACCATATCCTTTCTTCACGAGTGCTATTCTTGCAAGTTTCCAGGAGAACTTCTGTGTAGTTTGGAAAGTAGGAGGCGAGGTACTGGCAGAATTGAAGATTTGGAGCGGCACCGTGAGTCGTGTCGGGATAGCTCAGTTGTAGAGCGCTTGCCCGCGAAAGGCAAACATCCCACGTTCGAGTCCTAGTTCCGGCAGACAATTTTAATCTGCCAGGAAGTTTCATATCAGCGCACACTGCACTGCAAGGTGTAAGTTTCATTCTCGAATTCCCTAATTGTTTTGAACAGAGTATAAAATCGTATTAAAATATCTTGTGTCAACCTTGTGTGTGTGTGTGTGTGAGAGAGAGAGAGAGAGAGAGAGAGTGAGAGAGAGAGAGAGAGAGTACGAAGTGTGGTCCGACGAGTATGTTCTCGCTCGGCGACTGCCGCAGTTCAGTTCCGTGTCAGCAGGTAGCTGCGCGTGCAGTGCGCATGCGCGAAGCCGACGCAGGGGCCTGCGTGGGAGCCGGAAAAATTCTGGCGCCAAAGCCGAGGCGCTAACTTCTGCCGGGGACAAAGCGGCCGTTGCCACTCTACGGCGGTCTTAATGGAGGTGCGGCATCGCCGGTGACGTCACAAAATGCGTGTCCATTAGCCGGCCGCACGTGGCGTGTGCCCTGCTGGGCAGCAGGGGCGAATTCCACTGCTGGCTGGCCGAGCGGTCGACTGCAGAGGGGCTGTTAACGGCAGATCGCGGCAGCTGTGGTACTCCAGGATAATGACTCCTAGCCCTGACATTCTTTCGAGTCTCCAGCTGAAGTGCCGATTCCATTCGACACACTATTGGCCCACTTTACGTTACGGTAGTAACACTAAAAGTGGGCCTTTGCGATCGTCTTTTGACAGCTCTACATCTACATGGGATACTCTGCAAATCACATTTAAGTGCCTGGCAGAGGGTTCATCGAACCACAATTATACTATTCATCTCCCATTCCATTCTCGAATAGCGCGTGGGAAGAATGAACACCTGAATGTCTCTCTGTTCGAGCTCTGATTTCTCGTATTTTATTATGATGATCATTTCTACCTATGTAAGTGGGAGTCAACACTATATTTTCGCATTCGGAGGAAAATGTTGGCGATTGAAGTTTCGCAAGTAGCCCACGCCGCAGCGATAAGCACCGTTGTTGTAATTATTCCCATCCCAGACCCTGTATCATTTCCGTAACGCTGTGTCCCCTGTATCGTGACAATACGAAACGAGCTGCCCTTCGTTGGACTCTTTCGATGTCCTCCGTTAAACCCACCTGATAAGGATCCCACACTGGGCTGCAATACTCCAAAAATGGACGGACAAGCGTCGTGTATCCAGTTTCTTTTGTAGTTCTATTGCATGTTTTAAGGGTTCTGCCGATAAAACGCAGTCTCTGGTTCGCCTTTCCCACGATATTATCTACGTGTTCTTTCCAATTTAAGTCTGAAGTAATAGTAATTCCTAGGTATTTTGTGGAGTTTACGGCCTTCACATTTGATTAATTTATCTTGTAAACAAAGTTTGACGGATTTCTTTTCGTACTCATGTGGACGACTTCACACTTCTCATTATTTAGAGTCAATTGCCAATTTTTACACCATACTGATATCTAATTCAGGTCGTTCTGTAGTTGGCTCTGATCTTCAGATGATTTTACTAGACGGTAAATGACGGCGTCATCTGCAAACAACCCAAGAGAGCTACTTAGATTTTCCCCTAAATCGTTTATGTAAATAAGGAACAGCAGAGGACCAATAACACTACCCTGTGGAACGCCCGATATCACCTCTGTTGTACTCGATGCCTTACCATCGATTACTACGAACTGTGTCCTCTCTGACAAGAAAGCCCCTATCCAATCGCAAATTTGGGGCGATATACCATAACCACGCAATTTGATTAAAAGCCGTTTGTGAGGTACGGTGTCAAAAGCTTTCAGGAAATCAAAAAATACGGAATCGATTTGCGAACTTTTGTCGATAGCACCCATCACTTCGTGTGAATAAAAAGCTAGTTTTGTTTCGCATAACGATATTTTCTAAATCCGTGTTGACCTTGGGTCAAAAAATTTTCAAATGTTTGTATAGTCTATGGGACTTAACTAGGGGGTAATCGGTCCCTAAACTTACAAACTACGTATGAACTAACTAAGAGTAAGGACGGCACAAATATCCATGCCGGAGGGGAGATTCGAACCCCCGACCGTAGTGGCCTGACCTTGGGTCAATAGATCATTCTGTTCGAGATAATTCATATTATTTGAATACAGGATATGTTCCAAAACTCTGCTGCAAATTGACGTCAGTTAATTAGGCCTGTAGTTTAGTGGGTTACTCCTGTTGTTGTTATGGTCTTCAGTCCGGAGACTGGTTTGATGCAGCTCTCCACCCTACTCTATCCTGAGCAAGCCTTTTCATCTCCTCATAAGAACGGCAACCCACATCCACCTGAATCTGCTTACTATACGCGTCTCTTGGTCTCCCTCTGCCTTTTTTACCCCACACACTTCCTTCCAATGCTAAATTTACGATTCCCCGATGTCTAAGAATGTGTCCTACCAAGCGATCCCTTCTTTTAGTCAGGGTATGCCAAAAATTCCTTTTTTCACCAATTCTGTTCAGTACCTCTTCATTAGTTATGCGATCTACCCACCTAATCTTCAGCATTCTTCTGTAGCACCATATTTCAAAAGCCTGTATTCTCTTCCTGTCCGCACTGCTTATCGTCCATGTTTCACTCCCGTACAAGGCAACACTCCACACAAATGCCTTCAAAAAAGACTTCCTTACCCTTAAATTAATATTCGATGTTAGCAAATTTCTCTTTTTCAAAAATGCATTTCTTCCCATTGCCATTCTGCATTTTATATCCTCTGTACTGCGGCCATCGCATGTTATTTTACTACTCAAGTAACAATGAAGGGTTACTCCTACTGCTCGAAATTTAAATGAAAATAACGGCTTAACTATGGATCTGACACGAAAATTGAATAACCAAATTTGCAGAGGAGAAAATTCTCCACAACTTTGCTCCCTTATGTTTTTTTTTCATATCTCGTTTCGTTTCAGAGATATTTTCAAAAATAACGGCTATTTTGGGATGTATGTCTGTCTGTCTGTCTGTCCGTAACGTGTTCTCTGTTTTTAAGACAAACCGTTCAACCAATCAGCACCAAATTTTGCACACATAACTGTAGGCCGCCAGAGACCAGAACCTCCCTTTCTAAAAATTTTCGGACAAAAAATACGGTAGTAATACCAAAGAAAGCCGTTTGTAATATAATTGCAATTGCCAACGAACAGTTTATCTGACACGAAAATTGAATAAGCTAATTTGTAGAGGGGAAAATTCTCTAAAACTTTGCTCCATTATGTTTTTTTCATATCTTGCATCGTTGCAGAGATATTTGCAAAAATAACGGCAATTTGACGATGTCTGTTTGGCTTTGACGTGTTCCCACTTTCTAAGACGAACCGTTCAACTAATCGGCACCAAATTTTACAGACATAATTGTTAGTTACCAGACACTAGAACCTCACTTTTTGAAATATTTCGGACAATAAATACGTTAGTAATACCAAAAAAGCCGTTTGTAATGTAATTTTAATTGCAAATAAACCGTTTATCTGACGCGAAAATTTAATAAACGAATTTGTAGATGAGAAAATTCTCTACAACTTTGTTTCCTTATGTTTTTTTCATATCTCGTATCGTTTGAGACATATTTGCAAAATAACAGAGGTTTGACACCCTCCATTGAATTAACGAAAACCAGCCGTTCGGAGATGTCACGTGACATTCCTCGCCCAGAACTCTCTCTGGCATACGTCTTGTTATGTTGCGAATTTGATGATTTTCTTATTGTAACTTACACGTTGTCATTTCAAAGCAATGGCGCACTGAAGAATTAACAAAAACACATCGTTCTTCGTACGATAACTCTTTATAGGTACCGTCAGAAGGGGTGAAGTCGATCAGGTGGGGGGAAGTCGACAGGCAATACAGCATTATAATTTACACTACTTCCGCCCATTCGGGAAATTCACGCTACACATACTTGTTGGAAGCCAATGAGTTGCAGAATAGTGTTTACCTGTAGAATTTTCTCTCTGAGTATCCGTTCAGCGGGATTGTTGGATATAAACAAATGCATTTTGGTGGCTTGTGAATGAAGCAAGACTAAACCTATCACAATACGACCTGATATATAATTCTGCTGGTTTCTGACTGTTAGTCGGTAAATGAACTCATTGTCATTTGATTTATATATTTGCATAAGTAGAATTTTGTTATATGGTCGAGCAGTGAACTAAAAATTGAATTGTCGTATTTTGTAGGGTGAAGTCGATCATGCTGCGAACATACGTGAATAAGGTGGGAAGAGAGGGAAAAAGGAACTACAATCCAGTATATCTGGAAAATGCCGTTCAGGAAGTGAAAAAAGGGAAGTTGAGTATTCGTAAAGCATCTGAGAGTTACGGTGTACCCTATACAACGTTAAATGAGTGGGTGAAGGGCAACCGTAGATATAAATATGGTGGGCAGTACACGAAGAATTGATTGAGCAAGTGTATGTCCAGATGTTCCTGATGTACAAAAGAATCCCTTCAAACAAATTGTAACAAAAATGAAGCCTAAGGGCATTGGTCGTGGACGCTACAGTTTCTCAATTTTTGACATTTCAAACATTGAGTGGAAATTATTTCTGATGCAAGATAATGTTATGTGCAGTGGTTATTTTTTAAGGAAAATACAATGTTCTAACCATAAAATAGTATATTTGTTAATTTTAATAGATGCTTGGTCCCTGAGAAAGACCCTCTACTATTTTCAAACTTCATATAAATAGAGCCTACCACACCTACTGGGTGGGGTGAAGCCGATCAACCTATAAATTAAAAGAATTTCAAAAGCACAATAGGCTATTTCTATATTCAACATTAGATATAATGTCGAAATCCTAAGGATTACACGTAATATTTTTGAAACGAATTCTTCCAGAGGTTTCCTCGAAAACAGAAAAACTGAATTTTGTGATCGACTTCAACCCTTCTGACGGTATTCATTGGTTCATATACACTCCTGGAAAATTAAAAAAAAAAAAACACCGTGAATACTTTGACCCAGCAGAGGGAAATTTTATTGACACATTCTTGAAGATGCGTACAACACGCGATCACACAGACAGAGACATACGCACGTGAGTGCAGTCAGCATGCAAGGTATCCCGGTAAATTTTAAATAAATAAAATTTCAATAAAAATTTGCGAGGTATCTGGAATAGATTAATGTTTAATGGAAATTGATCAGCACTACATACTTACAAAACTGAACTTTTAAAAATAGAACGATGTGGTGACTACGACCACCGAGGTAAGCCTTAAAAAAAAAAAAAAAAAAAAAAAAAAAAAAAAAAAAAAAAAAAAAAAAAAAACGTTAATATGCGCAACGGACACGCCCGGGAAATGGGAAAACTCAAACACTAGAATTCATGGCCCTGTCTAAAGTAGTCTCAAGGCGTACAACGAAACTGATGAACTTGAATAATGGAAGGGGGAAACAATCTGACTGCGACACAGATAAAAAAATTTGACTTACCTCGTATCTTCTTATTACAAAACTGGAAACAGGAAACAGCAAGCAGCTCGCGTCATGCAGTATTTCAGCATTAAAAATTTTCAAAAATGATAGTTGGGTAGTAATTAAGTCCAAGAATAATCATAAATTAAGAAAATGAAAGGAAGGGGAAACTAACTACCAAATGACGCAGAACGCAAATTGAATACTAGAGATTATATATTCTTACAAAAAAATGTGAAGTAGAAAAATATTACAGAAAATTAAATTAACATGATGCATTACAATAATGGCGTGCTGCAACATATACTCAACAACTGCCAACTCGCGCTACCTCACCCAACAGGCAACTCTCCGCAACTGACTCCCAACTCAGCTCGCAACAGACTTGCTACTGACTGCTTTCTCTCGCAGCCAGAGCGCTTACTCTACAATCGAACTTCCAAAGGCCGCGGTGGAGTAGCCGAGCGGTCTAAAGCGTCTCGCTACGGAGCGCGCTGTTGCTCGCCGTGGAGGTTCGAGTCCTCCCTGGGGCATGGGTGTGTGTGTTTGTCCGTAGGTTAGTTTACCGCCGGCCGCGGTGGCCGAGGTGACTGAGGGGCTCCAGTCACGGTTAGCACGGCCACTACGGTCGGGGGTTCGAATGCCCCCTCGGGCATGGATATTTGTGCCGTCCTAGTTCGTAAGTAGTTCATAAGTAGTTTGTAAGTGTAGGGACTGATGACCCCGTAGTTAAGTCTCATAAGCTTAACAAACGTTAGTTTACCTAGGTTTAAATAGTGTAAGCAACTGACCACGCAGTTTGGCCCGATAGATCTACAAACATTTTTTTTTTTAACTTCCAAAGATTACTGTGCCACTTATAATATACATTTGTGGTCACTTTACATATGTACAATAATTTACATAAAACCGACTTATGTCGGGACCATAGGTACCTTACAAACAGAGCGAGCGGAATGTCGATACTATCACTGTGTATACTCTCCTTTAGCAGCAATGTAAGCTACAGTTCTCCCATTGAGACATTCCGAATGTAGTCTCTGGGAGCGGCCGGCCATTCAGTTTCCACCTATTGCTTGAGTTGGGCCAGATTTTGTGCTGGTAGTGCAGACCGCGCAAGATGATAATTCATCCGGTCCCAGACATGGTCAATGGGAATCATATCTATGGATTGGGCTGACCATGGTGGTTGAGGTACATCTTGAAGAGCCTGTTGAGTGGTACTGGATACAAGTCGACGTCCATTGTCCTGCTGGAAACGCATATCGCCTTATTGAAACATGATCAGTAGCAAGACGGGTTGAATGATTGTTTCAGTGTACTGTGCACTGTTCAATGTTCCCTTCATGATCTCCCGAGGAGAACGCCAATTGTAGGATACGGTTACTCACGAGGTATGATCATGACGGCATCTTCCGCTCACGCCCTACATCATTCAGCCTGCCTCCAGCGGTGTTACAATAGGTGCTTGTGGAAGGACTAATGTGTCTTCTTCATTGATGAGAGTCCCTTCTGCCCTGGTGCCAATGATGGTTGTACATATGTGTGTCATCGCGCAGGGGAGTGCGAAAATCTGGAGTATATACGACAAAGGCAAAAGGCACACGGGGCCGATCCCCAGCCTGGTGAATGTCAAGAGAAAATTGAACAGGGCACAATTATTGAATCCACCATTCAACCCGTTTTGCTACCGTTCATGCACGAACAAGGCGATATGCTTTTCCAACAGGACAATGCACGTCCACATGTATCCCGTACCACCCAACGTGCTCTGCAAGGTGTACATCGACTACACTGGCCAGCCCAATTCCCAGATCTGTTCTCCATTGAGCACGTTTTAGACTGGATGAAAAGTCATCTTAAGCGGTCTGCACAACCAGCACGAAATCTGGACCATCTGACTCACCAGGTGGAAACTGCAAACCCTGTCATTCCCTGAGACTACATTTGGCACCTCTACCATCGTCTATATGGGAAAATTGCAGCTTGTATCGCTGCACGGTACTAGCGTCGACAATGCGCACGTTCTGATGTACTCACGTATGTATGGCACTGTCAGTGTGATCGTTTGTTGTATACATTCTCAAGAATGTGTCAATAAAATTTCCCTCTGCTGTGTCGACTAATTTAAGGTGTTCATTTTCATTTTCCAGGAGTGTATTAAATCCTGGAAAAAAAATGATAGTACAAAGAAAGTGTACAAAGTTTTGTACAGGGTGAAACAAAAGTCACAGTGCACTCTCTGCAGGAATTGGCTAACCTGAATATCCAGGAAGGTGTGGGTCAGGTGGTCTGTCTTTCATGTTGTATACCGAACGTGGACCCCCATCTTGAAATCGAATATCTAAGTTAATCTTTTAAATAGGAAAGGAGCGTATAATACATCAGATTACATCATTGTTTTCTGACAAGTTCTTTCTTATTAACAGATTCTATATAACAGTTATCGTTCAAAACTTACAGCAGTTGGAGGTTTTAACTGTTCATGGTTATAGCGGTACTGTCATAATTTACTCGAGAATTATTCAATTCGATCCTTTGTATTTTATACAATTACACTTATCTTTTACAAAATCCGATTTGTGTGCCAGTATAAATGCAACACTAATTCCATGTCCACATATTTATTAACAAACGGAACTGTAACAGACAACTACAGAGTGACTACGTCTGACTCAATAATGCGCAGCGCCAACTATAAACAAGTTTGCTAACAATGTTCGTTTAATTACACACTGTTGAGTACCAAAGAACAATTACAACTTTCAAATCAACATAGATGTGAATGATGTGATCCATTAATTGATTACAGAAACTTTGATACGTATCTGAATGTGATTATCTGGGATTAAAATGGCTGAATTAATCCAAACACAATAGTAGGTCTGATTAATTATTATTGCACAAATTTCAATTAACAACTTAATTACTATTTCGAGTTCTGTACATCGTTAACGATAGTCAGGTTTCAGTAACAACGTATATTGGTTCTGATTCAAGTAATTCGTAATATTTGATGACCTTTGATTAATATCCATACAGTCAGTAATCAAAACAACAATTCTATAGAACAGATGTTCGTTCATTTAAAATAAAAACTATACAGATTTCCTGAGCAGAATTTGTGTATTCTCTTAAATTCATAAATCGCATATAATTGACACGAATGTCGTAAATTATGAATGGAAATGTATATGAAGTGTTGTTGGTCACACTAAGTAATGTGTCGAAAAAAAAAGGTAGATAGTAAAAGAATTATGGTATTGGGTATTATAATAAAGAGGATATAAAGTGATAGAATAGAAATTGGTATCAATTAGTAAAACAAAGGCTAACACTAGCCTTTTCATTGAAAGGTACACACTGGACTGTCCTCCATAAATAACAGTCATTCATTGTGTTCAACATGCTTGGTTAACGCATATTTGAAGTTACTGAATCCAATACCGCCTACAGAAAAGTAAAAGAGACATTTGGAGACAAGAAAAGCAGCTGTGTGAACGTCAAGAACTCGGACGGAAAACCAGTACTAAGCAAAGAAGGGAAAGCTGAAAAGTGGAAGGAATAACAACGCTTTCATGTGATGGATTTTCGAGTATTCTATCGCTGAAAATAATAGATGTATAGTTTTCTTGAACAGAATCATCAATTATATTGATTTTAATTCCATAAAATTGCAAGGAATGTCCAAACATGTAAATCGAAAATTATGTATGGAAAAGTACATGAAGTACTCACTATGGAAGAAATCCTTTGAACAAATTTAAGAAATTAATATCAGGAAATTTTATAAACTACAGTCCTCAGTGGCAAGTTACAATTGAATGTAACCAAGGTTTCAGTGTCACAAAGGACACCTTCTTCAGACAATAGTAGGTAAAAAGGTTAAAAAATACTTGTCAAAGAAATTGAAAGTACAATAACATATCTGCCGTAGGCAGATGGTCAACCATAAAATAAGAAGTATCCAGTCGCTGTGATGGTTGAGAAGCAACTGGATGTGCCAGTGTAGTAAGCGGCTTTGCACGCTTGTCACCATCTAGTGGCCATATTAATAACCAATATAGCAGCTAACTTACATACCATAAAGGCAGGCGTCTGAAGCCTGCATATAATGTGTACATATAACTGTATGTGTAGAGAAGGCATGACATATACAGTAAAATTGTATTCTGTTCATTACCTATCTCGATCTGTCCTGATAGTTCAGTTTTAAGCTGATTATTTGCTATTGTCATTTGTTTATTTGTTTTATCAAACTGTTCACCCATACGTTTATTTGTGTCGGATAGCTGCAAATTCAAATTGTTTGTGGAGCTTATGGGACTTAACTGCGGGGTTGTCAGTCCCTAAACTTACAAATTACTTATGAACTAACTTACACTAAAGACATCACAATCATCCATGTGCGAGGGAGGATTCGAACCCCCGACAGGGAACGGCCTCGCGCATCGCAGCATGGCGCCTCAATGCGCTCGGCCGCTCCGCCCCGGCTCGGATAGCTGCCTCACCACTATTTCTATAGGAGTGATTTCAACCTCCATCACTTGTCACCCAGATACTTTCCCTCAATTTCGTCCGTTCCTTACATTTTTGATTTCTTTCTCCAAATTTTGCTTTCTGCTCAAAATGTACAAATGTTTGTTGAGCTTATGGGACTTAATACGGCGTCATCAAATCAAATCAAATCAAATGTTTGTATAGCGTATGGGACTTTACGGGGTCATCAGTCCCTAAACTTACAAACTATTTATGAACTAGGACGGCACAAATATCCATGCCCGAGGGGGGATTCGAATCCCAGACCGTAGTGGCCGTGCAGACCGTCACTGACGCGCCGCAGTCCCCTCGGCCACCGCGGCCGGTCGGCGTCATCAGTCCCTAAACTTACAAATTATTTATGAACTAACTTACACTAAAGACAACACAAACATTGATGGTCGAGGAAGGATTCGAACCTCCGACGGGAACGGCCTCGCGCATCGGAGCATAGTGCCTCAATGCGCTTGGCCACCCCGCTACGGCTAGATTTCTGCGTTGAAAATTTTGTAAATATCCCAGTACTTTGCTTTATCACTCGAAAACAATGCCTACACACGCGAATGGCGGTCTTTTCTAATTGTTCACCTACTCAGCACACACTTTTCACACGTAAAAAAATAAATTGAAAAACAGAACTCATCTTCATCCCATGAAGGCTTTCACGGCCGGCGTCTTCATCAGTAAACATTTCCTGGCTGAGTTGCCGTGGTCGATCTATAAAACTTCCTTTCCCTGACATTTCGTTCTCGACTACGGAGAACATCTTCCGAGACTGAGTCGACAACTGGCTGCAGGCGACTGAGGCCGCTCCTTATATAAGATCGTAGAGGTAGAGGGCGCCACCTCACGTCACGTGACGTCTATGTGTGGCTAACGAGATTAACCGAGTACTTCACCCAAGTAGCAAAATGCACAAAAACAGGAGACAGCAATAACCATCAGCTGGAAAAGTATTTCTTCCGTTCATTCATAACATCACGGATCGCATTGCAAAAGTACTGGCCAAGTTTCGGGTGGAGACTATTTTCAGACCTATTAAGAAAATTAGTGAATGCCTTAGATCAACAAAAGATGCTCGTCATCCCCTGGCCACACCTGGGGTATATAAAATTCCGTGTAGTTGTGGCAAAGTTTACATAGGAACCACAAAAAGTAGCATTAATACACGTTTGACGGAGCATAAAAGAAATTGTCGCTTGGGACAGATCGACAAATCGGCAATGGCGGAACATGTTTTCACGGAAAGAGATCACGAAATAAAATTTGGCGAGACAAGTGTGCTGACGAGGACGTCACACTATTATACACGTATGTATAGGAAGGCAATTGAAAACCACAAACATCAATACAATTTTAATCGTAAAGAAGAAGGATTAAAATTAGACAAGATATGGCGATCGATGTTGCATCAATCACGTGACAATCGATTGCTCGCAATCGAGAGAACAGGCGATAGCCAGAGATAGCCACACATCGACGTCACGTGACGTGAAGTGGCGCCCTCTACGATCTGATATAAGGAGCGGCCTCAGCCCCCAGCAGCCAGTCGTCGACTCAACCTCGGAAGATGTTCTCCGTAGTCGAGAACGAAACGTCAGGGAGAGGAAGTTTTATAGATCGACCACGGCAACTGAGCCCGGAAATGTTTACTGATGGAGAAATCTTGTTGATGTATTCCTCGAACATAGCCACCAGGTTCATTTGTTACTTTTTATCTGTTATTAGCGTGCTCCTTTGCTTAACAGTCCACACCTGGTGTTTTCCAATAGGACATGAGACGCGTGAGACCAGACGACGTTGGCGGACGCAGGTGTGGGGTGAAGGTTATGTCGTGCAGTCAGCAAGGTTAAACGAGTTGGCCTACGCCTCTGAAAGCGCATATCGATGATATTTCGTTCAATATTTCGCACATTGACACTTATCCATGGTCCAGCATTTGAATCAGGAGAAATTTGCGAATGGGCTGTACTTCTGTCACGTTGAATCACTCTCACCAGTCATCGTTGGTCCCGTTCTTGCAATATCTTTCTCCGGCCGCAGCCACGTCAGAGATTTTGTGTGCTAACGGATTCCCGATATTCACGGTGCATCCTTGAAACAGTCGTATCGGAAAATCCCCACCTACATCTAGATGTACATGGGATACTCTGCAAATCACATTTAAGTGCCTGGCAGAGGGTTCATCAAACCACCGTTATACTATTTATCTCCCATTCCATTCTCGAATAGCTCGCGGGAAGATTCTAATGTTCTAATGTTTGTATAGCTTATGGGACTTAACTACGGGGTCATTAGTCCCTAAACTTACAAACTACTTATGAACTAGCTAATCCTAAGGACGGCACAAATATCCATGCCCGAGGGGGGATTCGAACCCCCGACCGTAGTGGCCGTGCAGACCGTGACTGAAGCGCCTCAGTCCCCTCGGCCACCGCGGCCGGCTCGCGGGAAGAAACAACACCTGGAATCTCTCCGTACGAGCTCTGATTTCTCGTATTTTATTCTGATGATCATTCCTACCTATGTAAATGGGAGTCAACAATATATTTTCCCATTCGGAGGAGAATTTTGGCGATTGGAGTTTCGTAAGTAGCCCACGTCGCAGCGCTAAGCGTCCTTGTTGTAATGATTCCCATGCCAGATTCTGTATCATGTCCGTAACGCTGTTTCCCCTGTATCGTGACAATACGAAACGAGCTGCCCTTCTTTGGACTCTTTCGATGTCCTCCGTCATCCTGATAAGGATTCCACACTGGGCAGCAATACTCCAAAAATGGACGGACAAGCGGAGTGTATGCAGTTTCTTTTGTAGTTCTGTTCCATCTTTTAAGGGTTCTGCCAATAAAACGCAGTCTCTGGTTCGCCTTTCCCATGACATTATCTATGTGTTATCTATGTGAGTCTGAAGTAATAGTAATTCCAAGGTATTTAGTGGAGTTTACGGCCTTCACTTTTGATTGATTTATCTTGTAAACAGAGTTTAACGGATTCTCCTGATCGGTTCTTCGGAGATGCTGTGTCCCATCTCTTGTGCGCCAACTATAACTTGCCGTTCAAATTGACAAATCGTGCTAACATGCCTTTGTAGCAACAGTACCCGATCTAACGCCTAAGCCACACACAACTTCCATAAAGATACGAAAATAAGAATTAGAAATGTTAATTTGGCCACTTTAGGTTAAATAATAGATAACTTTAAAGAATTGAAGTGACGTGTACCGAAATAATGATGTGATGTTTCTCCTTTTAATCGCTGCACAAGTATAGAAGTAACAACTCACTGCTTAAGCTGGTCAAAAATAACAGTGGAAAACAGAGATGAAACATGATATGTCCTCGTCCATTCTTTCTTTCTCTCCTCTTGCCCCCCTCCCTTTTCCCCGCTAGTCCCACCCTCACACTCACAAAACTAACACGATAACACGAATAGTAAAACACTCACATACATCTACACACCGTACAACACAAACAAATAACAGTTGATACACTCAGAGATGCAAGGAACACAAACAAAAACAGATGAGAAGTGACAGCAACACTACATACTGTAAAGAAAGCATCACAAAACTAATACACAGTCACCCTGTTGACATGGGCTCATAAAACCGGATTTCGTAAACCGATTTCTTAATTCCGAGATTGGTCGAGTAAACACTCCAAAATCAATTTCGGAAATCGGCTTTTATAAAGCGGTTTCCCACTTCCATAAACTATTTTCGTGCCAATGTAAACGCAGCCGCTCTTGAAACATGCTTGGCTGTCAGGTTGCTTTTTCTACTAAATAATTTTCGCTTCATATGGACAGAGTGACTTTTTCTGCAGGGAAAGAGAAGTATAAGTTTTAAACTGGGCATGGATCTGTTTATTTAAACAAAGAAAATAGCGATTGTTGTGACTATATCAGGAACTAAAAGAGCTATTTTCCAGACGCCATATTTGAATGGGCTATGAAATCCGCTTCAGGCTTCAACTATAAACGAGACAGCAAAAACAGTTTACGAAATTCGGTTTTCGTCTTCCGGAAGATGTGTTACATGTAAACGTAAAGACTGAAGTGACGAAATAAATATCTTAATCAAGAACCAAAAAAACATACATCTGGAGCATATACACACAGCTCCATGAATACACATATGGAGTAACGCCAAAAACCGAAAGAAATACTAAAAAATTAAATTAACTTTGTAACAATATGTACTACAGAAATTGTTCCTAACATAGTAGATTATAATTTAAGAAATTGTAGGATAGCAAAAATTTATAATGTTAGCCTATGAAACAGCAAAATATTTATAACTGTTCTGCAAGAAAACATTATACACAAAAACATGTGTTACATGCCACCGATGATGCTTCACAAAGAAGCGAAAGGCGTGTGGCACAAGAAAAGCCTTGCATTTAGTTGTAGAAGACGGAAATACACCTCCACAAATATTCTAAAGGGCGACGAAAAACGAAAATATGATGCGAGGTTATGTCTTTGTTTATCGTAAACATCGGTAGACATCGTTAACCAGCCAAATAAAGAAAATGTTTTCACTGATTTATTTTAACTAAGGTAATATTTATGACAGTAAACAGGTGAAAAAAGAATCACTAAGCCGTAAAGTGGCAATAAGTTTGATTCGAAATTTGTTTACTTTTTTATTTAGTTATGTTTTGATTAGAAATTTATTCATTGTATTTGTGAAAAGCTGATTTCTCTGAGACTTTATTTCATACATTCTATTAGAGACGTGCTTTTCTGCATACATAGTTCATTTTCAGAAAGCGAGTAATGCAATTTGGTTTCATTAGTTACGGGATAATAGTTTTAAATTTACCACATATGTAGGTAGATTGTTGTAGTTCATGCATTCGAGCTTGGTACAGGATTTCTTTTTGTCATATGCGTTTCCTTCAAGCTACTAAGATAAAATTCATGTAGTGTGCCTCCACAGTGTGTGACATAGGGCCAGTGATAAACTATTTTGGGAAATTAGTTTTCTTTGTTATTGACGCCAAGTCTATTACGTTAGTGACCATGTATCGGGACAACTGTACCCCTCACTAGAATACACAATGAATTTCTTATACCTAGATTAATAATTTCGCAAAACTATACGTTGGATAAAGGGAGCATTATAAGGAACCCATTAATAAGAATGATAAGTCTGAAAGCGGGATATGGAAGAGGCTTCTGCGAGCCAGCCTCAGAATCTAAGCGCGGACTCGCTGTAAATCCCACCCCATTAGGGCGTCCCATCAGCTCCCTGATTTAAAATCCGATACCTCATTCCGATATCTGAGGAACGTGTCAATTCAATTTTAACGCGACAGTCACCCGTCCGATGTATTAATCCGACACGCAGAGCTTACAGGCGAGTTAGGCGGTACAACAGTTCTCCGAATCGTGCGGATTTTTTTTTCTTTTTTCCTATACAGCGTTATCCGATCTTCATCTGGAATTGAAAGCGAGCATTCCTGACGAACAAATTATTCCACCTGCTGTATCGTACTTTTAGCGGGCAACTATTTTATTCTTCCCCCAGAGTCCTCCTTTTAATTTGTCATTTACATTTTTCATCATTTGCATCGTCTGATTCTGACACAGAAACACAATTATGTAAGGCGTTGGGAACCCTTTATAAACGGTTCCAACAGAAATACTGTAGGATACTACACACACGATCATGTCTGTATCTACGACGTCTATTTGTACTCTCTGTAAGGCATCGCATGCAGTACAGCTAAAGAGTCATTAAGTAACCTCTTCCACTAGAAAATAGAACTCAAGATAAACGACTGTCTACGAGATACATTTAAGTTATAACACCTGCAGTTCTCTCTCTCTCTCTCTCTCTCTCTCTCTCAACCCTGGTTACTGATGTAAAAGATATGATTTGTTTTAAAATACGCGTTCAATCATTGTGAATGCTTGGCAGGAATGGTGGCACTGTACGGCACATAGAGAACTTGCCAGTGGTGTGAGTGTTGAAAGAACTCTGCTCCTCACAGGTGCCTCATGGCTAATTTGAATTAAAGAAAAAACTGGGACATATGACAAATTCTATATGCAAAAGGAGTTATCATGAGGGCCTTACCTAGCGCTTATAGTTACGAGATCTGGGCATATCGTCTGTGAAATGAAAAACTGCACTATAAACAAACTGATCTGTAAATATCCTTTATTACTAACATTCATGGGTGCAAAATACTAACACGAATTATTTACAGACGAATGGAAAAACTTATGGAATCCGACGTCGGGGAAGATGTTTGGATTTAGGAGAGATGTAGGAACACGGAAGGCAATACTCACATTACGACTTATCTTAGAAGATAGGCTAAGGAAAGGGAAACCTACGTTTTCAGCGTTTGTCGTATGGAGAAAACTTTTGACAATGTCGACTGGAATACACTCTTCCAAATTCTGAAGGTATCAGCAGTAAAATATAAGGAGCGAAGAGTTATATTCAACCTATAAAAAAACCAGACAGCGGTTATTAGAGTCGAAGGGCAAGAAAGGGACGTAGAGGTTGCGAAGGGAGTAAGACAGGGTTGTAGCCTTTCCCCAATGTTGTGCAATCTGTACATTGAGCAGGCAGTGAAGGAATGGAAGGAGAAATATGGAGAAGGCATTAACGTGCAGGGAGAAGAAATAAAAAAAAAAAAAACAACATTGCGATTTGCCGATGACATAGTAATTCTGTCAGAGACCGCAAAAGATCTGGAAGAGTAATTGAATGGGATGGACAGTGTCTTGAAAGGAAGATATAAGATGAACATTAATAAGAGTAACACGAAGGTAATGGAATGCAATGTCAGAACGTCTGGCGTGCGCCATGTTGGTACAACTCGTCCCATGTGAGGACAACTTTGCCGTTATATGCAGCGGCGTGATGCACGGCTGCTTGCTGCATGCGTCCGAATCTCGCTACTTCTCCCCACCTTACCGATCGCCTCTCGGTCGTATTCCAGCCAATGGCCAAAAGGGCCTAACTGCTCCCCCCAGCATCTTATAACAAATTTCCTTGCTCCCAGCAGCACTTTAGGTCCCCTCCGCCAATGGCAGCGTGACTTATATGGAAATAGAGAATATAGCTTTGCTATATCCGTTCCGAGATTGCAGGAAAATACTATGCCGTCTCCAGGCCTCGTTCCCACGAGGATACGAAATTCTGGGAAGTTTACCGAACATCGGAACATCACCAGGTTATGTATTCACTCCGAAGCTGCCTGCCTACGGCCGACAACACCACACGGGACGCCTTTGCTCAGCAAGGCTTTGACCACCGGCCCTCTCGAAACAGAGCCGCATCTATTTAAACCGTTCACTTGACGTGTTTACTGCTGCCTCACGTGTTCCAAGCTACTATTGTGACCTACTTAAGATTCACACGAACTGTTAGCTCGTGGGAATGGTCAGCTCTCTATCCCACAGCCACGGAAAGTCTGTCGTTTACTGAGCCAAAACCAGCGTCTATAAATGAAATTGAAGGTTGTAAAGCCACTACGGTCGGGGGTTCGAATCCCCCCTCGGGCTTGGATATTTGTGACGTCCTTAGTATTAAGTAGTTCAAAGGTAGTTTGTAAGTTTAGGGACTGATGGCCCCGTAGTCGAGTCCCATAAGCTATACAAACATTTGAACATTTTTGAAGATTGTAAAAAATCAATATGAAAAGGTTATATGCGAATCTGCTATTACCTTCCTGACCACGTAGGGAATTTCAGCGGAAATATTATTCATTGCCGCGGTGGAGTACCCGGGCGTTCTAAGACGCCTCTCTGCGGAGCGCGCGTTTGCTCGTCGTCGGAGGTTTGACTCCTCCCTGCGGTATGGTTGTGTGTGTTGTCCTTAGGTTAGTTTACCTTTGTTTAAGTAGTCTTCTTTATCTCAGGAACGGGTAAAGATACGAAGCTGCGTCTCATACAAAGGTGTACAGTGCCTTGGCAGTGTAAATAATGTAATTTTGTAAGTGAAAGCAAATGCGCGCCTGGGCTCAGCTAGTTCATGCCATTTTTTTCATATCCTGTATTCTGAGAAATCTTTTTATTTGTTCCTGATAAATAGTGAGTGCCTATTTGATGTCTCTGAGAACAACATTCTGCGTAATAACTAGAAGATTAAGTCAGCATATGTTTCTAATAGTTCCTAGTACTTTTGGCTAACATTTACTTTACTGCTATGAAGTGGTATATCTAATTTAAATTTTGTACAACCATTGTTCATCAACTTTCTGTGTTAATACAGTCTAACCTCCCTTTGTATCACACCAGCTTTGAATCTTTCTTTGTTGGTACTAATATTCCAAATTATTCTGTACTCTGCCCTTACAGTAATTCTTTATTTAATTGTGAACACTGTAATTGAATATGTTTATCTACACCATTTTTTAGTTCGAGTGCATACCTCGGATTTGTTAAGCTTCTCAGTTCTCCAATACACCCCACCTGTACCCTCCTACCAACCCCAGTATTTTTTGCCTATTTGTTTATTTAGTTATAATAGTGTGTCAGGTTTCTAATATTTCTAATATTTGCATCACTTTGTGTTTTGAACAACCCTTAAAACATCAGATTCTTGTTTAATTTTTTTTTTATTCACTATATTCATGTTGTAAGAATTTATGTTTGCACTGTTTCTCTATGTATGGTATTTATTTTTCCTTGTTTTTCAGTACTATTAATTTACAGATTCCATTCAAATATTTATTTACACTGTAACTGCTCCATCAAAGAAATTAATTTACTTTTCTGTATGTAACATGTCTTCTGTTTTACTGACAACACAAGTTCTTTGACTGAACTTCAGTAAATGACTGATGATGGCCTAATAAGCCGAAAATCGATTCAAAAAATAAACAAAACCGTAGAACCAACACAAAATTGTGTATTTGTAACGGGTCAGCTAGTATATATGTAAGTGGGGATACTTAATATGTGTGTGTGTGTGTGTGTGTGTGTGTGTGTGTGTGTGTGTGTGTTGCCTTCAGTACTAACAGAGGTCTACAAAAATGAAAGATCGTATCGTCTACTAAAATTATGGCTCTGACTGCAATACTACTAGGAGAGTAACTTGACAATTAGTGCGCAACGTAATGCCGACCTACGTAAGTTTGGTCACGTCGAAACTTACGCTATCTGACTGCAAAATTAGAAGGATTAAAAAGGTGCAAAATCTTGGTTGGCTGATAGTCACTTTCGAGAACAATAAAATAATGTCGTACTGTGTTGTACTTATTGGTCGTGTCTTAGTATTACTATACAATCAGTATGCAAGAACTATTATTTTGTTGTGAAAAGGGAAGTGATATCTCGCTTCACACCAACACACATTCTTCACTTCGTATCGTTCATGTCACCCACTTGTTACAATGTACTTAATTATCATTAACTTACAATCACTTACAGCGTCAAGAATAATCACAACAAAATTAAACCAATCAAACTGAATAAATCTGTATTAAAGAAAATTAGCAATCAGCAAATTCGACATGAGTAACATAAACTATAAAAATGAAGAATGTGCATATTATTGCGAAGTTGTGCAATGAGGCAGTTTCTAAAATAGGGATGCAGCCGTACCCTCAGGAAAGGATTAATTATAAAAAAAGTCAAAATATCAAAAAGTGAAAGGAACTGCTTTTTTATTATTATTACGTTTGGTTAATGCCCTATCCTCGTTATTACAACAATTACAGTGACGAGCCACGAATTAATCAAGGTTTTGTATAGGTTCCTACTGAACGGAAAGTTATACAAAATAAAATAAAATAAAATAAAATGAGCGACCTTGCGCAATGCGAAAATCGTTTAAAGTAAATATACATGTGGCGTCTGTTGCGAGAGAACAGACGTCACTTCTGATCCTGCAGTTGTTATTATTTAATATTCATAGAATATATGACATCAACTGCGATTGGGCAAAGCTGAAAATGTGTACCCAGCCGGCATTCGAACCCGGATCTCCTGCTTTCTAGGCAGTTGCGCTGACCCCTACACCACTGGGGACACAGTGATCACCGCACCTGCAAGGACTACCTAAGAACGCCTTCCGTCAGATACAAATTCCCAGCTTCGCCCGGGTTCGAGTCCCGGCTGGGTACACATTTTCAGCTTTGCCCAATCGCAGTTGATGTCATATATTCTATGAATATTAAATAATAACAACTGCAGGATCAGAAGTGACGTCTGTTCTCCCGCAACAGACGCCACACACACACACACACACACACACACACACACACACACACACACACATATATATATATATATATATATATATATATATATATATATATATATATATATATATATGCCGGTGACGGGCATTGATCCTATCGTTAGTGAGGAGGGGTGGGCAAAGTTTGAACCCCTTACTCTTACGGGAATTAGTTAAACTACGAGTTTGAGTACTGTGGGCAGGGCAAAGCTGGGAATTTGTATCTGACGGGAGGCGTGCTTAGGTAGTCCTTGCAGGTGCGGTGATCACTGTGTCCCCAGTGGTGTAAGGGTCAGCGCAACTGCCTAGAAAGCAGGAGACCCGGGTTCGAATCCCGGCTAGGTACACATTTTCAGCTTTGCCCAATCGCAGTTGATGTCATATATTCTATGAATATTTCATTTAAAGTAAATTACCAAAAAATTAGCAGCATCATGAAGAACTCCGGTCTGTGTCCACCGCGAGCTCCAGTGCAACCGTCACGCTCCGCTACTACTCTCCGACTCTCCGCGCAGCAACACTGAGCAAACCCCGCCTACCGGCCGCCAAAGATAATCCTTGCGGACCCGACAAAGATGTTTATATATATGTTGTTGCCAACATATATAATCCCAAATCTTAAGGTAGGAAATTTCCATTCAGTAGCCACCTTACATATTTTAATCTTTATAATGAATAAGTTCTACCAAGAAGCGACGGAAGAATCAGTTAAAATAACTAGTGACTTCCTTCGTCGCGACAGAAGCCGCCTGGGGCAGAGAACCGCGAAGCAACGCAGGCAGACTTCGGCAAATTTTATTCCGGCCTGCGGCGCGCAGAGTGGAACTACTCTCGCAATCTCCGCTAACTGCCGCAGCCAGGCGGCTGTTTCCGGTAAATGCCGTCGTAACCGTTGTGGGAGGGCGCGCAAACGGTCTTTCCTGCCCCAGCTTCGCCGGTGTTCTTCGCCTCAGCAGCGCCAACTGCGCATTCCGAGTTAGGAGCAGCACGAAAAATACCGCACTCCGCCCCTGCATACAGCCACCACAGCCCAAATATTCGACGCGTTATACCGGCCGTAACGTAACTATTAGCGGACAGTATCACAGTCGTAAATATACGAAAATACAGCGTGCTCCATACATGTGGAGCCATCTCCTAAACGGAGGCGTCGATAAACGGGAGGGGGAGGGGTGGAGGGAGTGAAGGGGTTTTAAAATTCTCGCCCTCATAGCCATATTCATGAATATTTCATTTTTATTTGATTATGGACAACAGCCAAGATCGCCGCGATGGAGTAGCCAAGCGGTCTAAAGCACCTCGCTGCGGAGCGCGCGGTTGCTCGCCGTGGAGGTTCGAGTCCTCCCTGGGGCATGGGTGTGTGTGGTGTCCTTAGGTTGGTTTACCTAGGTTTAATTAGTTTGTAAGCTACGGACTGATGACCACGCAGTTTGCTCCGATAGATTTACAAACATTTTAAACAGCCAAGATCGCTTTTATATTTGATTTAGAATACTATTTTCGGCACTGTAACTGCAATCTTCGTATTTGAAAGTGCACATGTAAAATAGTACTCAAAATGGTAAGGGGAGGGGGAGGGGTGGAGGGAGTGAAGGGGTTTAAAATTCTCGCCCTCATAGCCATATTCATGAATATTTCATTTTTATTTGATTATGGACAACAGCCAAGATCGCCGCGATGGAGTAGCCAAGCGGTCTAAAGCACCTCGCTGCGGAGCGCGCGGTTGCTCGCCGTGGAGGTTCGAGTCCTCCCTGGGGCATGGGTGTGTGTGGTGTCCTTAGGTTGGTTTACCTAGGTTTAATTAGTTTGTAAGCTACGGACTGATGACCACGCAGTTTGCTCCGATAGATTTACAAACATTTTAAACAGCCAAGATCGCTTTTATATTTGATTTAGAATACTATTTTCGGCACTGTAACTGCAATCTTCGTATTTGAAAGTGCACATGTAAAATAGTACTCAAAATGGTAAGGGGAGGGGGAGGGGTGGAGGGAGTGAAGGGGTTTAAAATTCTCGCCCTCATAGCCATATTCATGAATATTTCATTTTTATTTGATTATGGACAACAGCCAAGATCGCCGCGATGGAGTAGCCAAGCGGTCTAAAGCACCTCGCTGCGGAGCGCGCGGTTGCTCGCCGTGGAGGTTCGAGTCCTCCCTGGGGCATGGGTGTGTGTGGTGTCCTTAGGTTGGTTTACCTAGGTTTAATTAGTTTGTAAGCTACGGACTGATGACCACGCAGTTTGCTCCGATAGATTTACAAACATTTTAAACAGCCAAGATCGCTTTTATATTTGATTTAGAATACTATTTTCGGCACTGTAACTGCAATCTTCGTATTTGAAAGTGCACATGTAAAATAGTACTCAAAATGGTAAGGGGAGGGGGAGGGGTGGAGGGAGTGAAGGGGTTTAAAATTCTCGCCCTCATAGCCATATTCATGAATATTTCATTTTTATTTGATTATGGACAACAGCCAAGATCGCCGCGATGGAGTAGCCAAGCGGTCTAAAGCACCTCGCTGCGGAGCGCGCGGTTGCTCGCCGTGGAGGTTCGAGTCCTCCCTGGGGCATGGGTGTGTGTGGTGTCCTTAGGTTGGTTTACCTAGGTTTAATTAGTTTGTAAGCTACGGACTGATGACCACGCAGTTTGCTCCGATAGATTTACAAACATTTTAAACAGCCAAGATCGCTTTTATATTTGATTTAGAATACTATTTTCGGCACTGTAACTGCAATCTTCGTATTTGAAAGTGCACATGTAAAATAGTACTCAAAATGGTAAGGGGAGGGGGAGGGGTGGAGGGAGTGAAGGGGTTTAAAATTCTCGCCCTCATAGCCATATTCATGAATATTTCATTTTTATTTGATTATGGACAACAGCCAAGATCGCCGCGATGGAGTAGCCAAGCGGTCTAAAGCACCTCGCTGCGGAGCGCGCGGTTGCTCGCCGTGGAGGTTCGAGTCCTCCCTGGGGCATGGGTGTGTGTGGTGTCCTTAGGTTGGTTTACCTAGGTTTAATTAGTTTGTAAGCTACGGACTGATGACCACGCAGTTTGCTCCGATAGATTTACAAACATTTTAAACAGCCAAGATCGCTTTTATATTTGATTTAGAATACTATTTTCGGCACTGTAACTGCAATCTTCGTATTTGAAAGTGCACATGTAAAATAGTACTCAAAATGGTAAGGGGAGGGGGAGGGGTGGAGGGAGTGAAGGGGTTTAAAATTCTCGCCCTCATAGCCATATTCATGAATATTTCATTTTTATTTGATTATGGACAACAGCCAAGATCGCCGCGATGGAGTAGCCAAGCGGTCTAAAGCACCTCGCTGCGGAGCGCGCGGTTGCTCGCCGTGGAGGTTCGAGTCCTCCCTGGGGCATGGGTGTGTGTGGTGTCCTTAGGTTGGTTTACCTAGGTTTAATTAGTTTGTAAGCTACGGACTGATGACCACGCAGTTTGCTCCGATAGATTTACAAACATTTTAAACAGCCAAGATCGCTTTTATATTTGATTTAGAATACTATTTTCGGCACTGTAACTGCAATCTTCGTATTTGAAAGTGCACATGTAAAATAGTACTCAAAATGGTAACGGGAGGGGGAGGGGTGGAGGGAGTGAAGGGGTTTAAAATTCTCGCCCTCATAGCCATATTCATGAATATTTCATTTTTATTTGATTATGGACAACAGCCAAGATCGCCGCGATGGAGTAGCCAAGCGGTCTAAAGCACCTCGCTGCGGAGCGCGCGGTTGCTCGCCGTGGAGGTTCGAGTCCTCCCTGGGGCATGGGTGTGTGTGGTGTCCTTAGGTTGGTTTACCTAGGTTTAATTAGTTTGTAAGCTACGGACTGATGACCACGCAGTTTGCTCCGATAGATTTACAAACATTTTAAACAGCCAAGATCGCTTTTATATTTGATTTAGAATACTATTTTCGGCACTGTAACTGCAATCTTCGTATTTGAAAGTGCACATGTAAAATAGTACTCAAAATGGTAAGGGGAGGGGGAGGGGTGGAGGGAGTGAAGGGGTTTAAAATTCTCGCCCTCATAGCCATATTCATGAATATTTCATTTTTATTTGATTATGGACAACAGCCAAGATCGCCGCGATGGAGTAGCCAAGCGGTCTAAAGCACCTCGCTGCGGAGCGCGCGGTTGCTCGCCGTGGAGGTTCGAGTCCTCCCTGGGGCATGGGTGTGTGTGGTGTCCTTAGGTTGGTTTACCTAGGTTTAATTAGTTTGTAAGCTACGGACTGATGACCACGCAGTTTGCTCCGATAGATTTACAAACATTTTAAACAGCCAAGATCGCTTTTATATTTGATTTAGAATACTATTTTCGGCACTGTAACTGCAATCTTCGTATTTGAAAGTGCACATGTAAAATAGTACTCAAAATGGTAAGGGGAGGGGGAGGGGTGGAGGGAGTGAAGGGGTTTAAAATTCTCGCCCTCATAGCCATATTCATGAATATTTCATTTTTATTTGATTATGGACAACAGCCAAGATCGCCGCGATGGAGTAGCCAAGCGGTCTAAAGCACCTCGCTGCGGAGCGCGCGGTTGCTCGCCGTGGAGGTTCGAGTCCTCCCTGGGGCATGGGTGTGTGTGGTGTCCTTAGGTTGGTTTACCTAGGTTTAATTAGTTTGTAAGCTACGGACTGATGACCACGCAGTTTGCTCCGATAGATTTACAAACATTTTAAACAGCCAAGATCGCTTTTATATTTGATTTAGAATACTATTTTCGGCACTGTAACTGCAATCTTCGTATTTGAAAGTGCACATGTAAAATAGTACTCAAAATGGTAAGGGGAGGGGGAGGGGTGGAGGGAGTGAAGGGGTTTAAAATTCTCGCCCTCATAGCCATATTCATGAATATTTCATTTTTATTTGATTATGGACAACAGCCAAGATCGCCGCGATGGAGTAGCCAAGCGGTCTAAAGCACCTCGCTGCGGAGCGCGCGGTTGCTCGCCGTGGAGGTTCGAGTCCTCCCTGGGGCATGGGTGTGTGTGGTGTCCTTAGGTTGGTTTACCTAGGTTTAATTAGTTTGTAAGCTACGGACTGATGACCACGCAGTTTGCTCCGATAGATTTACAAACATTTTAAACAGCCAAGATCGCTTTTATATTTGATTTAGAATACTATTTTCGGCACTGTAACTGCAATCTTCGTATTTGAAAGTGCACATGTAAAATAGTACTCAAAATGGTAAGGGGAGGGGGAGGGGTGGAGGGAGTGAAGGGGTTTAAAATTCTCGCCCTCATAGCCATATTCATGAATATTTCATTTTTATTTGATTATGGACAACAGCCAAGATCGCCGCGATGGAGTAGCCAAGCGGTCTAAAGCACCTCGCTGCGGAGCGCGCGGTTGCTCGCCGTGGAGGTTCGAGTCCTCCCTGGGGCATGGGTGTGTGTGGTGTCCTTAGGTTGGTTTACCTAGGTTTAATTAGTTTGTAAGCTACGGACTGATGACCACGCAGTTTGCTCCGATAGATTTACAAACATTTTAAACAGCCAAGATCGCTTTTATATTTGATTTAGAATACTATTTTCGGCACTGTAACTGCAATCTTCGTATTTGAAAGTGCACATGTAAAATAGTACTCAAAATGGTAAGGGGAGGGGGAGGGGTGGAGGGAGTGAAGGGGTTTAAAATTCTCGCCCTCATAGCCATATTCATGAATATTTCATTTTTATTTGATTATGGACAACAGCCTAGATCGCCGCGGTGGAGTAGCCGAGCGGTCTAAAGCACCTCGCTGCGGAGCGCGCGGGTGCTCGCCGGGGAGGTTCGAGTCCTCCCTGGGGCATGGGTGTGTGTGGTGTCCTTAGGTTAGTTTACCTAGGTTTAATTAGTTTGTAAGCTACGGACTGATGACCACGCAGTTTGCTCCGATAGATTTACAAACATTTTAAACAGCCAAGATCGCTTTTATATTTGATTTAGAATACTATTTTCGGCACTGTAACTGCAATCTTCGTATTTGAAAGTGCACATGTAAAATAGTACTCAAAATGGTAAGGGGAGGGGGAGGGGTGGAGGGAGTGAAGGGGTTTAAAATTCTCGCCCTCATAGCCATATTCATGAATATTTCATTTTTATTTGATTATGGACAACAGCCAAGATCGCCGCGATGGAGTAGCCAAGCGGTCTAAAGCACCTCGCTGCGGAGCGCGCGGTTGCTCGCCGTGGAGGTTCGAGTCCTCCCTGGGGCATGGGTGTGTGTGGTGTCCTTAGGTTAGTTTACCTAGGTTTAATTAGTTTGTAAGCTACGGACTGATGACCACGCAGTTTGCTCCGATAGATTTACAAACATTTTAAACAGCCAAGATCGCTTTTATATTTGATTTAGAATACTATTTTCGGCACTGTAACTGCAATCTTCGTATTTGAAAGTGCACATGTAAAATAGTACTCAAAATGGTAAGGGGAGGGGGAGGGGTGGAGGGAGTGAAGGGGTTTTAAAATTCTCGCCCTCATAGCCATATTCATGAATATTTCATTTTTATTTGATTATGGACAACAGCCTAGATCGCCGCGGTGGAGTAGCCGAGCGGTCTAAAGCACCTCGCTGCGGAGCGCGCGGTTGCTCGCCGTGGAGGTTCGAGTCCTCCCTGGGGCATGGGTGTGTGTGGTGTCCTTAGGTTGGTTTACCTAGGTTTAATTAGTTTGTAAGCTACGGACTGATGACCACGCAGTTTGCTCCGATAGATTTACAAACATTTTAAACAGCCAAGATCGCTTTTATATTTGATTTAGAATACTATTTTCGGCACTGTAACTGCAATCTTCGTATTTGAAAGTGCACATGTAAAATAGTACTCAAAATGGTAAGGGGAGGGGGAGGGGTGGAGGGAGTGAAGGGGTTTAAAATTCTCGCCCTCATAGCCATATTCATGAATATTTCATTTTTATTTGATTATGGACAACAGCCAAGATCGCCGCGATGGAGTAGCCGAGCGGTCTAAAGCACCTCGCTGCGGAGCGCGCGGTTGCTCGCCGTGGAGGTTCGAGTCCTCCCTGGGGCATGGGTGTGTGTGGTGTCCTTAGGTTGGTTTACCTAGGTTTAATTAGTTTGTAAGCTACGGACTGATGACCACGCAGTTTGCTCCGATAGATTTACAAACATTTTAAACAGCCAAGATCGCTTTTATATTTGATTTAGAATACTATTTTCGGCACTGTAACTGCAATCTTCGTATTTGAAAGTGCACATGTAAAATAGTACTCAAAATGGTAAGGGGAGGGGGAGGGGTGGAGGGAGTGAAGGGGTTTAAAATTCTCGCCCTCATAGCCATATTCATGAATATTTCATTTTTATTTGATTATGGACAACAGCCAAGATCGCCGCGATGGAGTAGCCGAGCGGTCTAAAGCACCTCGCTGCGGAGCGCGCGGGTGCTCGCCGTGGAGGTTCGAGTCCTCCCTGGGGCATGGGTGTGTGTGGTGTCCTTAGGTTGGTTTACCTAGGTTTAATTAGTTTGTAAGCTACGGACTGATGACCACGCAGTTTGCTCCGATAGATTTACAAACATTTTAAACAGCCAAGATCGCTTTTATATTTGATTTAGAATACTATTTTCGGCACTGTAACTGCAATCTTCGTATTTGAAAGTGCACATGTAAAATAGTACTCAAAATGGTAAGGGGAGGGGGAGGGGTGGAGGGAGTGAAGGGGTTTAAAATTCTCGCCCTCATAGCCATATTCATGAATATTTCATTTTTATTTGATTATGGACAACAGCCAAGATCGCCGCGATGGAGTAGCCGAGCGGTCTAAAGCACCTCGCTGCGGAGCGCGCGGTTGCTCGCCGTGGAGGTTCGAGTCCTCCCTGGGGCATGGGTGTGTGTGGTGTCCTTAGGTTGGTTTACCTAGGTTTAATTAGTTTGTAAGCTACGGACTGATGACCACGCAGTTTGCTCCGATAGATTTACAAACATTTTAAACAGCCAAGATCGCTTTTATATTTGATTTAGAATACTATTTTCGGCACTGTAACTGCAATCTTCGTATTTGAAAGTGCACATGTAAAATAGTACTCAAAATGGTAAGGGGAGAGGGAGGGGTGGAGGGAGTGAAGGGGTTTAAAATTCTCGCCCTCATAGCCATATTCATGAATATTTCATTTTTATTTGATTATGGACAACAGCCAAGATCGCCGCGATGGAGTAGCCGAGCGGTCTAAAGCACCTCGCTGCGGAGCGCGCGGTTGCTCGCCGTGGAGGTTCGAGTCCTCCCTGGGGCATGGGTGTGTGTGGTGTCCTTAGGTTGGTTTACCTAGGTTTAATTAGTTTGTAAGCTACGGACTGATGACCACGCAGTTTGCTCCGATAGATTTACAAACATTTTAAACAGCCAAGATCGCTTTTATATTTGATTTAGAATACTATTTTCGGCACTGTAACTGCAATCTTCGTATTTGAAAGTGCACATGTAAAATAGTACTCAAAATGGTAAGGGGAGGGGGAGGGGTGGAGGGAGTGAAGGGGTTTAAAATTCTCGCCCTCATAGCCATATTCATGAATATTTCATTTTTATTTGATTATGGACAACAGCCAAGATCGCCGCGATGGAGTAGCCGAGCGGTCTAAAGCACCTCGCTGCGGAGCGCGCGGGTGCTCGCCGTGGAGGTTCGAGTCCTCCCTGGGGCATGGGTGTGTGTGGTGTCCTTAGGTTGGTTTACCTAGGTTTAATTAGTTTGTAAGCTACGGACTGATGACCATGCAGTTTGCTCCGATAGATTTACAAACATTTTAAACAGCCAAGATCGCTTTTATATTTGATTTAGAATACTATTTTCGGCACTGTAACTGCAATCTTCGTATTTGAAAGTGCACATGTAAAATAGTACTCAAAATGGTAAGGGGAGGGGGAGGGGTGGAGGGAGTGAAGGGGTTTAAAATTCTCGCCCTCATAGCCATATTCATGAATATTTCATTTTTATTTGATTATGGACAACAGCCTAGATCGCCGCGGTGGAGTAGCCGAGCGGTCTAAAGCACCTCGCTGCGGAGCGCGCGGGGTGCTCGCCGGGGAGGTTCGAGTCCTCCCTGGGGCATGGGTGTGTGTGGTGTCCTTAGGTTAGTTTACCTAGGTTTAATTAGTTTGTAAGCTACGGACTGATGACCACGCAGTTTGCTCCGATAGATTTACAAACATTTTAAACAGCCAAGATCGCTTTTATATTTGATTTAGAATACTATTTTCGGCACTGTAACTGCAATCTTCGTATTTGAAAGTGCACATGTAAAATAGTACTCAAAATGGTAAGGGGAGGGGGAGGGGTGGAGGGAGTGAAGGGGTTTAAAATTCTCGCCCTCATAGCCATATTCATGAATATTTCATTTTTATTTGATTATGGACAACAGCCAAGATCGCCGCGATGGAGTAGCCAAGCGGTCTAAAGCACCTCGCTGCGGAGCGCGCGGTTTCTCGCCGTGGAGGTTCGAGTCCTCCCTGGGGCATGGGTGTGTGTGGTGTCCTTAGGTTGGTTTACCTAGGTTTAATTAGTTTGTAAGCTACGGACTGATGACCACGCAGTTTGCTCCGATAGATTTACAAACATTTTAAACAGCCAAGATCGCTTTTATATTTGATTTAGAATACTATTTTCGGCACTGTAACTGCAATCTTCGTATTTGAAAGTGCACATGTAAAATAGTACTCAAAATGGTAAGGGGAGGGGGAGGGGTGGAGGGAGTGAAGGGGTTAAAAATTCTCGCCCTCATAGCCATATTCATGAATATTTCATTTTTATTTGATTATGGACAACAGCCTAGATCGCCGCGATGGAGTAGCCAAGCGGTCTAAAGCACCTCGCTGCGGAGCGCGCGGTTGCTCGCCGTGGAGGTTCGAGTCCTCCCTGGGGCATGGGTGTGTGTGGTGTCCTTAGGTTGGTTTACCTAGGTTTAATTAGTTTGTAAGCTACGGACTGATGACCACGCAGTTTGCTCCGATAGATTTACAAACATTTTAAACAGCCAAGATCGCTTTTATATTTGATTTAGAATACTATTTTCGGCACTGTAACTGCAATCTTCGTATTTGAAAGTGCACATGTAAAATAGTACTCAAAATGGTAAGGGGAGGGGGAGGGGTGGAGGGAGTGAAGGGGTTTAAAATTCTCGCCCTCATAGCCATATTCATGAATATTTCATTTTTATTTGATTATGGACAACAGCCTAGATCGCCGCGATGGAGTAGCCAAGCGGTCTAAAGCACCTCGCTGCGGAGCGCGCGGTTGCTCGCCGTGGAGGTTCGAGTCCTCCCTGGGGCATGGGTGTGTGTGGTGTCCTTAGGTTGGTTTACCTAGGTTTAATTAGTTTGTAAGCTACGGACTGATGACCACGCAGTTTGCTCCGATAGATTTACAAACATTTTAAACAGCCAAGATAGCTTTTATATTTGATTTAGAATACTATTTTCGGCACTGTAACTGCAATCTTCGTATTTGAAAGTGCACATGTAAAATAGTACTCAAAATGGTAAGGGGAGGGGGAGGGGTGGAGGGAGTGAAGGGGTTTAAAATTCTCGCCCTCATAGCCATATTCATGAATATTTCATTTTTATTTGATTATGGACAACAGCCAAGATCGCCGCGATGGAGTAGCCAAGCGGTCTAAAGCACCTCGCTGCGGAGCGCGCGGTTGCTCGCCGTGGAGGTTCGAGTCCTCCCTGGGGCATGGGTGTGTGTGGTGTCCTTAGGTTGGTTTACCTAGGTTTAATTAGTTTGTAAGCTACGGACTGATGACCACGCAGTTTGCTCCGATAGATTTACAAACATTTTAAACAGCCAAGATAGCTTTTATATTTGATTTAGAATACTATTTTCGGCACTGTAACTGCAATCTTCGTATTTGAAAGTGCACATGTAAAATAGTACTCAAAATGGTAAGGGGAGGGGGAGGGGTGGAGGGAGTGAAGGGGTTTAAAATTCTCGCCCTCATAGCCATATTCATGAATATTTCATTTTTATTTGATTATGGACAACAGCCAAGATCGCCGCGATGGAGTAGCCAAGCGGTCTAAAGCACCTCGCTGCGGAGCGCGCGGTTGCTCGCCGTGGAGGTTCGAGTCCTCCCTGGGGCATGGGTGTGTGTGGTGTCCTTAGGTTGGTTTACCTAGGTTTAATTAGTTTGTAAGCTACGGACTGATGACCACGCAGTTTGCTCCGATAGATTTACAAACATTTTAAACAGCCAAGATAGCTTTTATATTTGATTTAGAATACTATTTTCGGCACTGTAACTGCAATCTTCGTATTTGAAAGTGCACATGTAAAATAGTACTCAAAATGGTAAGGGGAGGGGGAGGGGTGGAGGGAGTGAAGGGGTTTAAAATTCTCGCCCTCATAGCCATATTCATGAATATTTCATTTTTATTTGATTATGGACAACAGCCAAGATCGCCGCGATGGAGTAGCCAAGCGGTCTAAAGCACCTCGCTGCGGAGCGCGCGGTTGCTCGCCGTGGAGGTTCGAGTCCTCCCTGGGGCATGGGTGTGTGTGGTGTCCTTAGGTTGGTTTACCTAGGTTTAATTAGTTTGTAAGCTACGGACTGATGACCACGCAGTTTGCTCCGATAGATTTACAAACATTTTAAACAGCCAAGATAGCTTTTATATTTGATTTAGAATACTATTTTCGGCACTGTAACTGCAATCTTCGTATTTGAAAGTGCACATGTAAAATAGTACTCAAAATGGTAAGGGGAGGGGGAGGGGTGGAGGGAGTGAAGGGGTTTAAAATTCTCGCCCTCATAGCCATATTCATGAATATTTCATTTTTATTTGATTATGGACAACAGCCAAGATCGCCGCGATGGAGTAGCCAAGCGGTCTAAAGCACCTCGCTGCGGAGCGCGCGGTTGCTCGCCGTGGAGGTTCGAGTCCTCCCTGGGGCATGGGTGTGTGTGGAGTCCTTAGGTTGGTTTACCTAGGTTTAATTAGTTTGTAAGCTACGGACTGATGACCACGCAGTTTGCTCCGATAGATTTACAAACATTTTAAACAGCCAAGATAGCTTTTATATTTGATTTAGAATACTATTTTCGGCACTGTAACTGCAATCTTCGTATTTGAAAGTGCACATGTAAAATAGTACTCAAAATGGTAAGGGGAGGGGGAGGGGTGGAGGGAGTGAAGGGGTTTAAAATTCTCGCCCTCATAGCCATATTCATGAATATTTCATTTTTATTTGATTATGGACAACAGCCAAGATCGCCGCGATGGAGTAGCCAAGCGGTCTAAAGCACCTCGCTGCGGAGCGCGCGGTTGCTCGCCGTGGAGGTTCGAGTCCTCCCTGGGGCATGGGTGTGTGTGGTGTCCTTAGGTTGGTTTACCTAGGTTTAATTAGTTTGTAAGCTACGGACTGATGACCACGCAGTTTGCTCCGATAGATTTACAAACATTTTAAACAGCCAAGATAGCTTTTATATTTGATTTAGAATACTATTTTCGGCACTGTAACTGCAATCTTCGTATTTGAAAGTGCACATGTAAAATAGTACTCAAAATGGTAAGGGGAGGGGGAGGGGTGGAGGGAGTGAAGGGGTTTAAAATTCTCGCCCTCATAGCCATATTCATGAATATTTCATTTTTATTTGATTATGGACAACAGCCTAGATCGCCGCGGTGGAGTAGCCGAGCGGTCTAAAGCACCTCGCTGCGGAGCGCGCGGTTGCTCGCCGTGGAGGTTCGAGTCCTCCCTGGGGCATGGGTGTGTGTGGTGTCCTTAGGTTGGTTTACCTAGGTTTAATTAGTTTGTAAGCTACGGACTGATGACCACGCAGTTTGCTCCGATAGATTTACAAACATTTTAAACAGCCAAGATAGCTTTTATATTTGATTTAGAATACTATTTTCGGCACTGTAACTGCAATCTTCGTATTTGAAAGTGCACATGTAAAATAGTACTCAAAATGGTAAGGGGAGGGGGAGGGGTGGAGGGAGTGAAGGGGTTTAAAATTCTCGCCCTCATAGCCATATTCATGAATATTTCATTTTTATTTGATTATGGACAACAGCCTAGATCGCCGCGATGGAGTAGCCGAGCGGTCTAAAGCACCTCGCTGCGGAGCGCGCGGTTGCTCGCCGTGGAGGTTCGAGTCCTCCCTGGGGCATGGGTGTGTGTGGTGTCCTTAGGTTGGTTTACCTAGGTTTAATTAGTTTGTAAGCTACGGACTGATGACCACGCAGTTTGCTCCGATAGATTTACAAACATTTTAAACAGCCAAGATAGCTTTTATATTTGATTTAGAATACTATTTTCGGCACTGTAACTGCAATCTTCGTATTTGAAAGTGCACATGTAAAATAGTACTCAAAATGGTAAGGGGAGGGGGAGGGGTGGAGGGAGTGAAGGGGTTTAAAATTCTCGCCCTCATAGCCATATTCATGAATATTTCATTTTTATTTGATTATGGACAACAGCCTAGATCGCCGCGGTGGAGTAGCCGAGCGGTCTAAAGCACCTCGCTGCGGAGCGCGCGGTTGCTCGCCGTGGAGGTTCGAGTCCTCCCTGGGGCATGGGTGTGTGTGGTGTCCTTAGGTTGGTTTACCTAGGTTTAATTAGTTTGTAAGCTACGGACTGATGACCACGCAGTTTGCTCCGATAGATTTACAAACATTTTAAACAGCCAAGATAGCTTTTATATTTGATTTAGAATACTATTTTCGGCACTGTAACTGCAATCTTCGTATTTGAAAGTGCACATGTAAAATAGTACTCAAAATGGTAAGGGGAGGGGGAGGGGTGGAGAGAGTGAAGGGGTTTAAAATTCTCGCCCTCATAGCCATATTCATGAATATTTCATTTTTATTTGATTATGGACAACAGCCAAGATCGCCGCGATGGAGTAGCCAAGCGGTCTAAAGCACCTCGCTGCGGAGCGCGCGGTTGCTCGCCGTGGAGGTTCGAGTCCTCCCTGGGGCATGGGTGTGTGTGGTGTCCTTAGGTTGGTTTACCTAGGTTTAATTAGTTTGTAAGCTACGGACTGATGACCACGCAGTTTGCTCCGATAGATTTACAAACATTTTAAACAGCCAAGATAGCTTTTATATTTGATTTAGAATACTATTTTCGGCACTGTAACTGCAATCTTCGTATTTGAAAGTGCACATGTAAAATAGTACTCAAAATGGTAAGGGGAGGGGGAGGGGTGGAGGGAGTGAAGGGGTTTAAAATTCTCGCCCTCATAGCCATATTCATGAATATTTCATTTTTATTTGATTATGGACAACAGCCTAGATCGCCGCGATGGAGTAGCCGAGCGGTCTAAAGCACCTCGCTGCGGAGCGCGCGGTTGCTCGCCGTGGAGGTTCGAGTCCTCCCTGGGGCATGGGTGTGTGTGGTGTCCTTAGGTTGGTTTACCTAGGTTTAATTAGTTTGTAAGCTACGGACTGATGACCACGCAGTTTGCTCCGATAGATTTACAAACATTTTAAACAGCCAAGATAGCTTTTATATTTGATTTAGAATACTATTTTCGGCACTGTAACTGCAATCTTCGTATTTGAAAGTGCACATGTAAAATAGTACTCAAAATGGTAAGGGGAGGGGGAGGGGTGGAGGGAGTGAAGGGGTTTAAAATTCTCGCCCTCATAGCCATATTCATGAATATTTCATTTTTATTTGATTATGGACAACAGCCTAGATCGCCGCGATGGAGTAGCCGAGCGGTCTAAAGCACCTCGCTGCGGAGCGCGCGGTTGCTCGCCGTGGAGGTTCGAGTCCTCCCTGGGGCATGGGTGTGTGTGGTGTCCTTAGGTTGGTTTACCTAGGTTTAATTAGTTTGTAAGCTACGGACTGATGACCACGCAGTTTGCTCCGATAGATTTACAAACATTTTAAACAGCCAAGATAGCTTTTATATTTGATTTAGAATACTATTTTCGGCACTGTAACTGCAATCTTCGTATTTGAAAGTGCACATGTAAAATAGTACTCAAAATGGTAAGGGGAGGGGGAGGGGTGGAGGGAGTGAAGGGGTTTAAAATTCTCGCCCTCATAGCCATATTCATGAATATTTCATTTTTATTTGATTATGGACAACAGCCTAGATCGCCGCGATGGAGTAGCCGAGCGGTCTAAAGCACCTCGCTGCGGAGCGCGCGGTTGCTCGCCGTGGAGGTTCGAGTCCTCCCTGGGGCATGGGTGTGTGTGGTGTCCTTAGGTTGGTTTACCTAGGTTTAATTAGTTTGTAAGCTACGGACTGATGACCACGCAGTTTGCTCCGATAGATTTACAAACATTTTAAACAGCCAAGATAGCTTTTATATTTGATTTAGAATACTATTTTCGGCACTGTAACTGCAATCTTCGTATTTGAAAGTGCACATGTAAAATAGTACTCAAAATGGTAAGGGGAGGGGGAGGGGTGGAGGGAGTGAAGGGGTTTAAAATTCTCGCCCTCATAGCCATATTCATGAATATTTCATTTTTATTTGATTATGGACAACAGCCTAGATCGCCGCGATGGAGTAGCCGAGCGGTCTAAAGCACCTCGCTGCGGAGCGCGCGGTTGCTCGCCGTGGAGGTTCGAGTCCTCCCTGGGGCATGGGTGTGTGTGGTGTCCTTAGGTTGGTTTACCTAGGTTTAATTAGTTTGTAAGCTACGGACTGATGACCACGCAGTTTGCTCCGATAGATTTACAAACATTTTAAACAGCCAAGATAGCTTTTATATTTGATTTAGAATACTATTTTCGGCACTGTAACTGCAATCTTCGTATTTGAAAGTGCACATGTAAAATAGTACTCAAAATGGTAAGGGGAGGGGGAGGGGTGGAGGGAGTGAAGGGGTTTAAAATTCTCGCCCTCATAGCCATATTCATGAATATTTCATTTTTATTTGATTATGGACAACAGCCTAGATCGCCGCGATGGAGTAGCCGAGCGGTCTAAAGCACCTCGCTGCGGAGCGCGCGGTTGCTCGCCGTGGAGGTTCGAGTCCTCCCTGGGGCATGGGTGTGTGTGGTGTCCTTAGGTTGGTTTACCTAGGTTTAATTAGTTTGTAAGCTACGGACTGATGACCACGCAGTTTGCTCCGATAGATTTACAAACATTTTAAACAGCCAAGATAGCTTTTATATTTGATTTAGAATACTATTTTCGGCACTGTAACTGCAATCTTCGTATTTGAAAGTGCACATGTAAAATAGTACTCAAAATGGTAAGGGGAGGGGGAGGGGTGGAGGGAGTGAAGGGGTTTAAAATTCTCGCCCTCATAGCCATATTCATGAATATTTCATTTTTATTTGATTATGGACAACAGCCAAGATCGCCGCGATGGAGTAGCCAAGCGGTCTAAAGCACCTCGCTGCGGAGCGCGCGGTTGCTCGCCGTGGAGGTTCGAGTCCTCCCTGGGGCATGGGTGTGTGTGGTGTCCTTAGGTTGGTTTACCTAGGTTTAATTAGTTTGTAAGCTACGGACTGATGACCACGCAGTTTGCTCCGATAGATTTACAAACATTTTAAACAGCCAAGATAGCTTTTATATTTGATTTAGAATACTATTTTCGGCACTGTAACTGCAATCTTCGTATTTGAAAGTGCACATGTAAAATAGTACTCAAAATGGTAACGGGAGGGGGAGGGGTGGAGGGAGTGAAGGGGTTTTAAAATTCTCGCCCTCATAGCCATATTCATGAATATTTCATTTTTATTTGATTATGGACAACAGCCTAGATCGCCGCGGTGGAGTAGCCGAGCGGTCTAAAGCACCTCGCTGCGGAGCGCGCGGGTGCTCGCCGGGGAGGTTCGAGTCCTCCCTGGGGCATGGGTGTGTGTGGTGTCCTTAGGTTAGTTTACCTAGGTTTAATTAGTTTGTAAGCTACGGACTGATGACCACGCAGTTTGCTCCGATAGATTTACAAACATTTTAAACAGCCAAGATCGCTTTTATATTTGATTTAGAATACTATTTTCGGCACTGTAACTGCAATCTTCGTATTTGAAAGTGCACATGTAAAATAGTACTCAAAATGGTAAGGGGAGGGGGAGGGGTGGAGGGAGTGAAGGGGTTTAAAATTCTCGCCCTCATAGCCATATTCATGAATATTTCATTTTTATTTGATTATGGACAACAGCCTAGATCGCCGCGATGGAGTAGCCAAGCGGTCTAAAGCACCTCGCTGCGGAGCGCGCGGTTGCTCGCCGTGGAGGTTCGAGTCCTCCCTGGGGCATGGGTGTGTGTGGTGTCCTTAGGTTGGTTTACCTAGGTTTAATTAGTTTGTAAGCTACGGACTGATGACCACGCAGTTTGCTCCGATAGATTTACAAACATTTTAAACAGCCAAGATAGCTTTTATATTTGATTTAGAATACTATTTTCGGCACTGTAACTGCAATCTTCGTATTTGAAAGTGCACATGTAAAATAGTACTCAAAATGGTAAGGGGAGGGGGAGGGGTGGAGGGAGTGAAGGGGTTTAAAATTCTCGCCCTCATAGCCATATTCATGAATATTTCATTTTTATTTGATTATGGACAACAGCCTAGATCGCCGCGATGGAGTAGCCAAGCGGTCTAAAGCACCTCGCTGCGGAGCGCGCGGTTGCTCGCCGTGGAGGTTCGAGTCCTCCCTGGGGCATGGGTGTGTGTGGTGTCCTTAGGTTGGTTTACCTAGGTTTAATTAGTTTGTAAGCTACGGACTGATGACCACGCAGTTTGCTCCGATAGATTTACAAACATTTTAAACAGCCAAGATAGCTTTTATATTTGATTTAGAATACTATTTTCGGCACTGTAACTGCAATCTTCGTATTTGAAAGTGCACATGTAAAATAGTACTCAAAATGGTAAGGGGAGGGGGAGGGGTGGAGGGAGTGAAGGGGTTTAAAATTCTCGCCCTCATAGCCATATTCATGAATATTTCATTTTTATTTGATTATGGACAACAGCCTAGATCGCCGCGATGGAGTAGCCAAGCGGTCTAAAGCACCTCGCTGCGGAGCGCGCGGTTGCTCGCCGTGGAGGTTCGAGTCCTCCCTGGGGCATGGGTGTGTGTGGTGTCCTTAGGTTGGTTTACCTAGGTTTAATTAGTTTGTAAGCTACGGACTGATGACCACGCAGTTTGCTCCGATAGATTTACAAACATTTTAAACAGCCAAGATAGCTTTTATATTTGATTTAGAATACTATTTTCGGCACTGTAACTGCAATCTTCGTATTTGAAAGTGCACATGTAAAATAGTACTCAAAATGGTAAGGGGAGGGGGAGGGGTGGAGGGAGTGAAGGGGTTTAAAATTCTCGCCCTCATAGCCATATTCATGAATATTTCATTTTTATTTGATTATGGACAACAGCCAAGATCGCCGCGATGGAGTAGCCAAGCGGTCTAAAGCACCTCGCTGCGGAGCGCGCGGTTGCTCGCCGTGGAGGTTCGAGTCCTCCCTGGGGCATGGGTGTGTGTGGTGTCCTTAGGTTGGTTTACCTAGGTTTAATTAGTTTGTAAGCTACGGACTGATGACCACGCAGTTTGCTCCGATAGATTTACAAACATTTTAAACAGCCAAGATAGCTTTTATATTTGATTTAGAATACTATTTTCGGCACTGTAACTGCAATCTTCGTATTTGAAAGTGCACATGTAAAATAGTACTCAAAATGGTAACGGGAGGGGGAGGGGTGGAGGGAGTGAAGGGGTTTTAAAATTCTCGCCCTCATAGCCATATTCATGAATATTTCATTTTTATTTGATTATGGACAACAGCCTAGATCGCCGCGGTGGAGTAGCCGAGCGGTCTAAAGCACCTCGCTGCGGAGCGCGCGGGTGCTCGCCGGGGAGGTTCGAGTCCTCCCTGGGGCATGGGTGTGTGTGGTGTCCTTAGGTTAGTTTACCTAGGTTTAATTAGTTTGTAAGCTACGGACTGATGACCACGCAGTTTGCTCCGATAGATTTACAAACATTTTAAACAGCCAAGATCGCTTTTATATTTGATTTAGAATACTATTTTCGGCACTGTAACTGCAATCTTCGTATTTGAAAGTGCACATGTAAAATAGTACTCAAAATGGTAAGAGGAGGGGGAGGGGTGGAGGGAGTGAAGGGGTTTAAAATTCTCGCCCTCATAGCCATATTCATGAATATTTCATTTTTATTTGATTATGGACAACAGCCAAGATCGCCGCGATGGAGTAGCCAAGCGGTCTAAAGCACCTCGCTGCGGAGCGCGCGGTTGCTCGCCGTGGAGGTTCGAGTCCTCCCTAGGGCGTGGGTGTGTGTGGTGTCCTTAGGTTAGTTTACCTAGGTTTAAGTAGTTTGTAAGCTACGGACTGATGACCACGCAGTTTGGTCCAATAGATTTACAGACATTTTAAACAGCCAAGATCGCTTTTAAATTTTATTTAGATTGCTATTTTCGGCACTGTAACTGCAATCTTCGTATCTGTAAGTGCAATGTAAAATCGTACTCAAAATGCTACGAATAAAACAAGCCTTTAATACCGGATGATCAAAAAGTCAGTATAAATTTGAAAACTTAATAAATCACGGAATAATGTATATAGAGATGTAAAAATTGACACACACGCTTGGAATGACATGGGGTTTTATTAGAAAAAGAAAAACCAAAAGTTCATAAAATGTCCGACAAATGGCGCTGGACAGCAAAACGTCAGTGACTGCGCATGAAAATAGTGTATAAAAGGAGCTGAGACAGAGAATCTAATCCCCTTCCCTCCTCTCCTACAACACCTCGAAATCTCCGAATCCTTTACACTACCCGAAAAATAGAGTCCCAAACTCCTCTGGTGTACCCTGTTCTCACCGATCCCGGGCCACTGCCATGCCTCCACCAAACTATCTCTCCCGGCCTTCACCTACATACACTCCATATACTTTCCAAGGGCAACTTCCGCACCCTACCATATCGGATACCGAACTTCGTCCCGATATCTACCCTTCCTACCAACTCTGATCCCTTCCCTGTAGCGTCAGCGCCCCTCCCCCCTCCCCCAACCCCTCCTATCCCCCCGCTTGGCTGCCCCTATCCAGCCCCCAGAGTCTCGCCCAGCCCCCGTTCCCCCTTCCTCCCCTCCCTTCCACACCCCTCCCCCCCTCCTTCCCCTTCCTCCTCGCCCCCCTCACCCGCCCCGCGGGGGCGTCTCGACATTTTAATTAGTGCTGCAGTGCCAGTGCTAGTGATTAGTGATCTTTGATGTGTTTTTAACCTGTGCCTCGCCGACAACGTCCTACAAATTTTTTACCGTGTGCACCGTTCACCTGTCTCCGGTTTGTACATGTGTGTTTATCAATGTACTTTTAACCGTCACCGTGATTCTAAACAGTTTTTATGAATGTTGTTGTTGTTATGGTCTTCAGTCCGGAGACTGGTTTGATGCAGCTCTCCACCCTACTCTATCCTGAGCAAGCCTTTTCATCTCCTCATATGAACGGCAACCCACATTTACTTGAATCTGTTTACTATACGCGTCTCTTGGTCTCCCTCTGCGATTTTTACCCCACACACTTCCCTCCAATGCTAAATTTACGATTCCTCGATGTCTAAGAATGTGTCCTACCAAGCGATCCAAATGTTCAAATGTTAGTTAAGCTTATGGGACTTAACTATGTGGTCATCAGTCCCTAAACTTACAAACTACTTATGAACCACCTTATACTAAAGACGGCACAAATATCCATGCCCGAGGGGGGATTCGAACCCCCGACCGTAGTGGCCGTGCAAGCGATCCCTTCTTTTAGTTAGGGTATGCCAAAAATTCCTTTTCTCAACAATTCTGTTCAGTATCTCTGCATTAGTTATGCGATCTACCCAACTAATCTTCAGCATTCTTCTGTAGCACCACATTTCAAAAGCCTCTATTCTCTTCCTGTCCGCACTGCTTATCGTCCATGTTTCAATCCCGTACAAGACAACACTCCATACAAATGCCTTCAGAAAAGACTTCCTTACACTTAAATTAATATTTGATGTTAGCAAATTTCTCTTTTTCAAAAATGCTTTTCTTCCCATTTCCATTCTGCATTTTATATCCTCTGTACTACGACCATCGCATGTTATTTTACTACCCAAGTAAAAAAACTCATCCACCACCTTCATTGTTTCGTTACCTAATCTAATTCCTTCAGCTTCGCCTGATTTTCTAAGACCGCATTCCATTATTTTTGTTATGCTCTTGTTAATGTTCATTTTATACGCTCTCTTCAACACACTGTTCATTCCATTCAACTGCTCTTCCAGGTCCTTTGCTGTCTCTGACAGAATTACAATGTCATCAGCAAAACCCAATGTTTTTATTTTATGAATATAATGTGTGTATTTTATCGCCGCTTACTTGTCTCTGTCCTCCAAGTATTTGACTGTAAAATTGTCTTTTTAATGTTCTCCAATTTTCACCTAGTCTATAGTTTTAACTCTGCAATTCCATGTATCATGTTCATTACTTCTTATCATTACATGTATTTCTCAAGGTTGAAGAGCAGCCACCGAAGCTGCTGTCAGCCTGCTGCCTGAAATCCGGGTAGCATTAAAATATCAATACAGAAAGAGATAGAGAGAGAGTGAGAATCAGGTCCACCAGCAGTCCCAGCATGTTGACTTTACCTGAAAAGCTTTTAGTGAAGCTGTATTATCAGAATGGGGAATGGGCTAGTTCAGCGTTACCACCGTATCGCCATAGGAAGGGGATCCGGATGGGTAAAGGTCCGTTCACAAATGCAGCTGTGGCGAGAATGATTTCGAAGTTCGAAGCCACGGGTTGTTTAGACGATAGACCCCGTAGTGGCCGACCGAGCACAAGGAGTAATGCTGCTGAGACAGGAAGAAATTGAGACTGTAGCGGGTTCGTCTAAGCACGGGGAAGTCAGCGCTCGTGCAGTCGCACCGGCATTCTATACACTATTGTTTGTTTGGCACTTAGGCATACCCTACGATGTTATTCTTACAAAATCCATCGGCATCTTGAACTGTTACCTGGCGATTTAGTGAAGCAGAGGGCATTTGCGGTGCGGGCGTTTCAAAAGATGGAGGGAGATGACGTGTTCAGTAAAGTGTTGTGTACCGACGAAGCTCATTTGACGCTCCGAGGGTCTGTCAACGGCCGCAACTGCAGCATTTGGGCTACCGAAAATCCTAGATCTGTCGTGGAAACTCAGTTGCACAGCGAGAAAGATACGGTGTGTGTTAGATTTAACACATCTACCGTTATCGGGCCTTTTTTCTTGCAGGAACTGCGTGATTCAGGTTTTGTAACTGCTACCGTGAGGGGAGAGGGGTACGCCGATATGTTACAAAATCTCATCATCCCCAGCCAGGCTGATAAACACCTTCTGGAACGTACGATTTTTATGCAGCATGGCGCTCCACCCCATATTGCTAGATGCGTGAAAGATCTCTTGCGCGCGTCGTTTGGTGATGATCGTGACCTCAGCAGCCACTTTCGTCATGCTTGGCCTCCCAGGTCCCAAGACCTCAGTTCGTGCGATTATTGGCTTTGTGGTTACCTGAAGTCGCTAGTGTATCGTAATCGACCAACATCTCTAGGGATGCTGAAGGACAACATCCGACGCCAATGCCTCACCGTAGCTCCGGACATGCTTCACAGTGCTGTTCACAACATTATTCCTCGACTGCACCTATTGTTGAGGAATGATGGTGAACACATTGAGCATTTCCTGTAAAGAACATCATCTTTGCTTTGTCTTAATTTGTTATGCTAATTATTGCTTTTCTGATCAGATGAAGGCCCACTGCGGACATTTTTTGAACTTTTTTTTTATTTCTTCTAATAAAACCCCACGTCATTCCAAGCTTATGTGTTAAGTTTTACCTCTCTACCTACATTATTCCGTGATTTATTAAGTTTTCACATTTATACTGACTTTTTGATCACCCGGTACATCCACTTTCCAAACCTATTTTTCGCCTCATTCCTCATATCACAAGTAAAAATGTTTTAAAACACACTTATTCGACAACATTATTGTTGGCTTGTAATCTCATGAATTAAATATGAAAAGCCTCATACTGTAATATAAGGTGGCCAACCGTCCCGGATTCTGTGGGACAGTTGCGCACTTGGACCCGTTGTCCCGCATTGGGATGATTACTGAAAATTACCCGCAAAATGGCAAAAGCGAGTCGCATTCCTGTAATTTTAAAATCGTTGGTCTAAGAGCACGAGCTGAAACTATTTGTGTACGGCACGCTATGTTCAAAAAATTCAAATGGGACTTAACTACGGGGTTATCAGTCCCTAAACTTACAAACTACTTATGAACTAGCTACTACTAAGGACGGCACAAATATCCATGCCAGAGGGGGGATTCGAACCCCCGACCGTAGTGGCCGTGCAGACCGTGACTGAAGCGGAAATCCCCTCGGCAATCGCACGCTATGTTCACCTACTATATTTCCTTCCTTTCCTTTTCTTACTATCAAATTCCAGTCTCCCATCACAATTAAGTTTTCCTCTCCTTTAACTAGCTAAATAATTTCCTTTGCCTCCTCATTCATTTCTTCGATATCTTCGTCATCGGCAGAGGTAGTTGGCATATAAACCTTTATTATTGTGCTCGGTGTTGGCTTCGTATCTATCTTGACTATAATGCTATCACTGCGCTTCTCATAGCAGTATAACCGCATTCCCATTTTCTTATTCATTATTAGACCGATTCCTGTAATACCGCCAACTCATTTTGTATATTAATCCTGTATTCACGTGACCAGAAATCATGTTCCTCTTTCCAACGAACTAGGGGCGCCGACTCCGTGGGTGCTCCGGGGCTCGTGCACCCCCCAAGAATTTTTTGGGGGTGCTGAGAACCACATAAAATTGAGGTGGAAAATAAAATTGAGGTGGAAAATAAAATTATATAATTTTTTTAAAAATCGGGAAAAAATCAAAACCTTATGACTCAAGAGGCAATGCAAAAAGTGACCATAGCGAGAGACGATATTTCATATGTGAAAGAAATGATCAGTTTTGTACGCGGGTCCCCAAGCGAGTAGTAATGAGTGTCCGTGATTTACCCACTACGCCAGCTTTATTCATCCTGAAGCACGTCGGTCCTTTTGACCTTTCAGGTGTACGTATTTATGAACATTCAATATGTTCTTTCAGGAATTTAGCTTGAAGCATCTGATTCTGATGCTAAAGTTAATCGTTTTTCATTTTCTTTGTCACTTGTTATTAAAATTAAAGATTCAGTTGAAATTTGCAATGCTTTTCTCTCAGGCTTAAAAAAAAAAAAAAACCTTGGACTATATTAATACTGTCAGATATGTCACGAAGTTATCTCGAAGTGATGAAAGTTTCGATGAAGTATGCAGCTCTTGTTTGGAACTCAAATGTTCAAATGTTTGTACAGCTTATGGGACTTAACTACGGGGTCATCAGTCCCTAAACTTACAAACTACTTATGAACTACTTACGAACTAGGACGGCACAAATATCCATGCCCGAGGGGGGATTCGAACCCCCGACCGTAGTGGCCGTGCAGACCGTGACTGGAGCGCCTCAGTCTCCTCGGCCACCGCGGCCGGCTTGTTTGGAACTGACTAAAAGAAAATTGATGTCGGACTTCAAAATCTCAAAATATTTCAAGGATTTCTTTAAACCTTGGTGACGATGTTCTACCAGACGCTTTTGTCAGAAAGAATAGCTTCGCACAAAATGTATTAGATTACTGTACAGTGAACAATTATTTCATTGGTCGTGTAGAAATTTTGGGGTGTTACTTATATCGAAATATCCACTTCGGCCAATGAGATCGCTTTAATGTAGCGTCCGAATGCAGCCATGCTTTCCTTTTCTTACTCATCCTTCTTCCTTCTATCTTTAAAAGCCCAGACAACTGCCTATTTACTTTTATCAAGTACTGCTCATTCAAATATGCATGAACATGATTTTCAGGAGTGTTGGTTGCGAACATTTGAGAACCATAATATAGAGCACCCACACTGATTTTCAAAAGTCGGCCCCTCTGCAACGAACATCACTAATCACCACAATACTAACTTCAACTTATCCATTTTTGTTTTTAAATTTTCTAACTTCCCTACCCGTTTAAGGGATCTAACATTCCACGCTCCGATTCGTAGAATGTCAGTGTTGTTTTTCCTGATCACATCCTCCTGAGTAGTCCCAGCCCGGATATCCGAATGGAGGACTATTTTACTTCCGAAATATTTTACCCGAAAGGATGCCATCATCATATTTTCATACAGTAGAACTGCATGTCCTCGGGAAAAGTAATGGCTGTAGTTTCCCCTTGCTTTCAGCTGTTTGCAGTAACTGTATGGCAAAGCCACATTAGCTGATGTTACAAGCCAGCTCAGTCAATCATCCAGACTGTTGCCCCTGTAACTACTGAAAAGGCTGCTGCCCCTCTTCAGGAACCACACGTTTGTCTGGCCTCTCCACAGATACCCCTCCATTCTGGTTGTACCTACGGTACGGCTACCTGTATCGTTGAGGCACGCAGGCCACCCCATCTCGGAATTTTGTGGTTCATGGGAATTATATCTAATTTTTCTTCTTTGGCATGCTGTAATAACGTATACAAACGTGATGTGCTTGAACTTCAAGCTTTATTAACGATATTTACGAGTTTCTGTGACTACAAGCGAAAAAATACGTACCTTATGATGGAAGAAATTATTCCCAACATCAAAAAGGGCTGGGTCTTCGCTACACGCCTCTGTTAAAAGTATAATAGGAACTTTGTTCCTTTCCGTAACTACAACAGCAGTAGACTTGATTTCACATTAGCGCATCATTAAATAATTATGAAAATTACAAAGGTTTATAAATTTCATGAAAATAGTTACGAAAAACGGAAAATTCCTTACGAGGATGAAACGACAGCAAACTTCGCCAACATTCAAAATACACGTAACTAAGAAGCAAAGTGGCAGACTGATCGGATGCATAACTACAGTAGACAGCTATTAGCTCGCGCAGGCGCAATTAACCCACTACTAACGAATTCAGGGCTGGCCCTATTTCTTTATCGCTACGATTATCGCGCGTCTATTCCAGCGCGATGGAACTAGTGGCGCCGTTCAAACGACGGACGGCCCCATTCACTTAACTTATTAATCTGCTAGCTTAAACCCACGGCTCCGCTCGCGTGTTGGTAGATTATGATAGATAATGCGCGAAACGTCAAATCGACTTTTTTTTAAAGAGATGCATTAAAAGAAATTTCTTTTTTACCGCTTTATTTATTTATTCTTATATTTCCTTATTCGTATGCTTATCCTTACAGAAAAAGAGCTGAAGACATTGTAGTACGCATAGACCAAAGATATGGTCTGGGGCATCACGTTTCGCTGAATGTAACCTCCTTGCTATAGAGTCGCTAACGTCATCGCTGGCCTTCAGTCCGAATTTTTCTTATAATTTGACGAGTTTCAACCACCATATCTTCCATCCCTTATAGCTATCGGCATGGAACTGCTATGGTGTACAACGGGAGACTTCGGACAACAATTACACACAGACCATTCGTTTTCATTCTGTGGTTTTCGCTGCAGAGCGAAATATTAACACACACACACGTAGAATTTTATATACACCGATAACTTTCCATCCAAATATACTCCACCCTTTTATCATTATCAACGCTCAAGCAACAATGCAACCAATAAAACCATTTTCAAAGAGTAAATATAATTTTCAAAGAGTAATTATTGTTTCGCATTTGGCGTTATATTCTTCAAATTACTAAATATCTATCAGATTACTATAAAACCGTGCCTAAAACCTTCCTCAGGTATAAATTAGTAACTGTACAAATATTTTAGTCTCTGCGACTTGTTCGGACGTGATAAGCGTTCACCGAACAGACATTAATTACAAGTTCTTTCAACGGTTTAAGTGGGCTTAGCTCTTTGTAATGGCAGGTAATTATCATGCACACGGCATCAATATTGGTCGAACAGCTGACTCTCTGAGTGAAATACTGTAGCAAAGTATGTCATGTTCACATACGAATATCAGCAAAGTGACTGCAAAATATGTTGTGAATACGGTTGTCACTACAGATGTGATAAATCGCAACTTCACCTTTTCATATATTTGTTTATGATATGTCGCACTATGGTATAATATCAAAAGAACATTAGTGGTACACTTGTATACTGCCTGTAAAATTTGTCACGAATGTAATTAGTTGCGTAGAAGTAATAAATTGTAACATCATGCTGAAAGCACAACGGACAAGTAGTAAGCAATAAACTTCTTCCCTGTCATCATTTTGTTACGGTTGGCAGCGAGAAAAAGGTCTGAAATCATGTGTCAAGCTTTTTTCAGATTTTGTTCTCAAATAGTGGATGAAAAAGACTCATTCATGTGTCATATGAGGCGACAGTTGTTTATGACTCTCATTGTTTATGACGTCAGACGACGTAGGTGTTTTTCATCCCCAAAGCGACATATTCCTGACGTTAAAGATTGTTTTATTAAGTTTCGTTGAAATTGGTCCATTTCTTTAGGAGGAGATGTGGAACACTACATGATGTGTCAGTTTTTCACGTTTCTTTTTTCTTTATGGCATATCTCCTGAAGCACATGTTGCAGATGGTTCTTAACCCTACAGCGATCATTGTGTGTCAGTCAATAATGAGTGTACGACGTTTGAAATCGGTCAGGTCAGGTAGTTTTAGTTGGACATGTGAAACACACACACGCACACGTATATATACAGGGTGTTACAAAAAGGTACAGCCAAACTTTCAGGAACCATTCCTCACACACAAAGAAAGAAAATATGTTATGTGGACATGTGTCCGGAAACGCTTAATTTCCATGTTAGAGATCATTTTAGTATTTACGGATGAGGCTTCATTCCAACGTGATCAAATTGTAAATTTTTACAATCAACATGTGTGGGCTGACAAGAATCCGCACGCAATTGTGGAATCACGTCATCAACACAGATTTACTGTGAACGTTTGGGCAGGAATTGTTTGGGCCTCATGTTCTTCCACCTACGCTCACTGGAGCACATTATCATGATTTCATACGGGATACTCTTACCTGTGCTGCTAGAACATGTGCCTTTACAAGTACGACACATGTGGTTCGTGTACGATGGAGCTCCTGCACATTTCAGTCGACGTGTTCGTACGCTTCTCAACAACATATTCGGTGATCGATGGATTGGTGGAGGCGGACCAATTCCATGGCTTCCACGCTCTCCTGACCTCAACCCTCTTGACTTTCATTTATAGGGGCATTTGAGAGCTCTTGTCTACGCAGCCCCGGTACCAAATGTAGAGAGTCTTCGTGCTCGTATTATGGACGGCTGTGATACAATACGCCATTCTCCAGGGCTGCATCAGCGCATCAGGAATTCCATGCGACGGAGGGTTGGTGCATGTTTCCTCGCAAACGGAGGACATTTTGAACATTTCCTGTAACAAAGTGTTTGAAGTCAAGCTGTTACGTTCTGTTGCTGTGTGTTTCCATTCCATGATTAATGTGATTTGAAGAGAAGTAATAAAATGAGCTCTAACATGGAAATTAAGCGTTTCCGGACACATGTCCACATAACTTTTTTTTTTTTTTTTTTTTTTTTTTTTTTTTTTTTTTTTTTTTTTTTTTTTTTTTTAGTCATGAATGTTTCCTTAAAGTTTGGCCGTACCTTTTTGTAACACCCTGTATATCAACAATCAGCACTCGCTTTTCTCTGTTTCTAGACTAGATACGCCCTCGATTTGTCGTAAAACACTTTGTTCCTCTTTCCCTCACACTTAAGGGTCATGCCTTTGTGATTCAGCGTAGATGAAAAAACAGAAGAAAATAAAAGAAGGAATCCTCCCTTGGTAAACTCAAGATCAAATGTTTCGTAAATATATCGGACCAAACTGCGTGGTCATCAGTAGCTTACAAACTACTTAAACCTAGGCAAACTAACCTAAGGACATCACACACACCCATGCCCCAGGGAGGTCTCAAACCTCCACGGCGAGCAACCGCGTGCTCCGCAGCGAGACGCTTTAGACCGCTCGGCTACTCCACAGCGGCGGTAAGCTCAGAACTTCCCTTGGTAAACTCAGAACCTCTACCTGAAGTATAACGTGCCAGTATTGCAGTGTTTTGCTGAGATGTGCAGGAAGCTCTGGGAGGTTGGAAGTGGGTGGGGGAAGGGGGGCGCTGGAAACTCCCAGTAACAAAAGAAGAGGAAGAGACGCACTAACCCGAAACGAGCAAGCGACGCTTTTTAGGGATTTATAGCCACGCCGTCACAATAGCAGGTCACACAGAGCGCAAGAGCGCAGAGTTCAGTAATTTATGGGTTTACCTCCACGGTTTTCTGCGGCGACTAAAGCATTCACCTCGATTACTGGACGTCAATACAGTTATTGCTGAGACCTTCTGAAAAAAAAATCGCACTGACGTGTTTTATGGCCCACTTTAGATTTGTAGTTTTATAATTTTTTGCAAACATTTCGGACAAAAATAATAATGTAAATAATAAAAAATTATATTGATATGATTACTATTGTGATAATATCAAATGTTTGTGGAGCTTATGGGATTTAACTACGGGGTCATCAGTCCCTAAACTTTCAAACTACTTACGAACTAACTTACCCTAAGGACGGCACAAGTATCCATGCCCGAGGGGAGATTCGAACCCCCGACTGTAGTGGCCGTGCAGACCGTGACTGGCGCGCCGCAATCCCCTCGGCCACCGCGGCCGGCCGTGGTAATATTTATGCACCCAACACGTAAACCTTTTAGGAAAAAAAGGAGAAAAAAATTTTTTGGTAGTGGCGGGTCCCTAACCACAGACCATGTGCATCACAAGTCAAGACGCTGCCTACTACACTATGGCGAATAATTGCGAAATTTGCCCTTAATTTTCGTACTTTTGATGGCAGTTGTTAACTGATGCTGATGTGGCATTTTTAAACACTAGATTATCATTTTTCGTACGAAGAACGACGTGTTTTTGTTGACTCTTCAGTGCGCCGTTGCTTTGGAATAACAACGTGTAAGTTATAATAAGAAAATCATTAAATACGCAACGCAAGATGGCGTATTCCAGAGAGAGTTCTGGGCGATGAATGTCATGCGACATCTGCGAACGGCTGGTTTTCGTAAAATCAATGGAGGGTTTCAAATCTCCGTTATTTTTGCAAATATCTCTGCAGCGATGCAAGATATGAAAAAAAACATAATAGAGCGAAGTTGTAGAGAATTTTCCCCTCTATTAATTAGGTTATTCAATTTTCGTGTCAGATGTACAGTTCGTTTGAAATTACAATTATATTACAAACTTTTTTTTTTTTATTTTTTTTTATTTTTTTTTTATTTTTTTTGTATTACTGCCGTATTTTTTGTCCGAAAAATTTGCAAAAGGGAGGTTCTGGTCTCTAGCGGCCTACAATTATGGCTGTAAAATTTGGTGCCGATCGGTTGAAAGGTTCGTCTTAAAAACAGGGGACACGTTACAGACAGACCGACAGACGGACAGACAGACAGACATCCAAAAATTGCCGTTATTTTTGCGAAAATCTTTGAAACGCTACGAGTGATGAAAAAATCATAAGAGAGCAAAGTTGTAGAGAATTTTCTCGTCTACAATTTGGGCTATTCAATTTTCGTGTCAGATGAATAGTTAAGCCGTTATTTTCATTTAAATTTCGAGCTGTCAAAAGACGATCGCAAAGGCCCACTTTTAGTGTTACTACCGTAACCTAAAGTGGGCCAAAAGAATAACGATAGGTTCGAGTAGCCACCATTTTGCATTTAAACATATTCCATTTACGAATCGATGAATCGCAGCTTTCGGTAAAATAGTCATTCTCGAGTATTAAAAAAATCTGACAGTAGTAGAAGCACATGTCTTATCATAACCATTTGCATCTAAATCAATACTAGTATAACCCCCACTTCATGAAAAATTTAATTCCCATGTATACAACAACTTCAAATGTCTAAATACCTTACCAATCATTTAATGTGCCAAATATTTAATATTAAGCATGTAAATCATACAAACCCGCGAGAGCTCACAGTAATTTCAAAACAATCAGCATTTTCTCAACAATGCTTGCAGGGGTCTCGTTCGCTCAGGAGCTGAGTTTTACACTTCTCCAGACGCTGTTGTTGTTGTATCGGTGTGTGTGATTCACTGGCAGAGGTCAGTTGCTTAGGCAAGTCGTCGCCATGCGGCATTTAGCTCATCGCGCGGGTATCGGCGTAAGTATACGTTTCGCTACACAAAATCTTTAGAATGTCGCTTTACGGGTACTGCTCTTAGTTTATTGCGTTATTTTATATTTACGATGAATAAGTATTGTAAAATTCGTAAACTAACACTATTTTTAATTTTTGTAGATGGACAGACTAGAAGCAAAAATTATGTCATGGCTTGAAGAAGATGACCTAGAAGATATTGACGATGAATCTGCTCGAGGTGATAATATAGAAAGTGACTTGGACAGCGAACACACCGATCACTGTACTGAAACGGAACGATCATCTGAAGAAAGTGAAGGTGAAATTCCTTCAATCCAATCAAGAGGTCAGTTATTTTACTTAGGCAAAGACAAGCAAACAATGTGGTGTTACAATCCAGGTTGTTCCAATGTGAGGAAAAGAGCACGCAATATCGTTATTGGTAGACAGGGGCTAAAAACTCTGGCAAAAGATGCCAAAGATATTGTGGATTGTTTTCGTCTTTTTACTAACGATAAAATGCTAACTGAAATAGTTACATATACGAATATTCATATTAGAAAAATGAAGCATCGATTTTCAAGGGATAAGGATTGTAACGAGACCGACATTATAGAAGTGAAAGCATTTATTGGCATTCTGTACATTGTCAAAAGTTATTGTGTAATGAACACACTGAAATATTTGGTGATATGTGCAAGAACCAAACATATGGTGATTAGGGCACAAAAATTAGCCAACATGTAATTGTTTTTTTCCCCTTGGAAGTTGCGATTTCATTTGTCCTGAGATTATTATAAATGATATAGACGTAATTATTGTTTTGTGCTGCAAATTGCACAGTGGTAGAGTGCCAGACTACAAATCCAAAGGTCGCGGGTTCAAACCCCACCAGGTCCTACGATTTTTATTCGTCACTGTCCACTTCTTTCATCTCTGGCAGTATTCCTCGTGTAAAAAATACCGAGTAGCACCGTGGCTCGGAACCCACGTTAAACTGTAGGTCCCTCTATAACTGGCTGGTTAAGTGAGTTCGAAAGTCGGAGAAAGGCAACGGCATACCACCTCCATACAGGATCATGCCCTTTTTTTTTTTTTTTTTTTTTTTTTACTGCAAATTAATATTTTATAGAACATTACAAGGTTTCATTGTGAAAGTATCAGAAATAATCCTAATTTATACACATTAGGTAAATTACTCGCTGCTGGTTGTATGTGAGCAAAATGCTCTACGCGCGAGCGTGTGTAACTTTTTAAGTCGCAAGTTCTGGCGGGTTAAAGCTTAATGCGGGTAACTAATAGCTTTCATTATCAGACGATGGATGTATATTGGGTATCTTTCGCTCACTTTTAAGCCAAAGCCTGTTTCTCATCCATATTAGTGTTAATTACTTCTGTCTCCTGAACTACAGAGTCCGCCAGAAAAAGGTATACGCACTTTAAGGGAATAAAAGTATTACTCGTGTGTTTATTTTTTTGTACAACCTTCAGTTCAGTACATGAGTACTTTAAATGTGCAAGTTTTTGACCGTTGGAGCCTATATATGTAGTAGAACGACGAACGGTCGCCGCAACTACGTCAGTCAGTGTTTCAATGGAAACTGCTGCACACGTGGCTGTAATCTCGTGGCGAAATTCCTCTGGCGTGCGCCGCTTACGTCGATAGACATTATCTTTCACAGTTCCCTATAATTAAAAGTTCATAGGTGTTAGATCTAGCAACCGTGAAGGGATCTCAATTGGCCCTCTTCGTCCAATCCAATGTGCCTGAAAACTGTCATGCTGGAGAGCTCGTACGGTAATATGGTGGCGCCCCGTCTTGTTGGTGGAAGACCTCTTCATCACCTCCATAAAGCGCACGTATATATGGCAAAATAGATGTGCGTAACATTTCCAGGTACAGTAGCGTCAAAGGAAAAGGATCCTAGTAAGCCCCTACATCATAGTCCACACCACACATAAACCCCTGATAGACTGATTGCCTTATCCTCACAAACATATGGAATTTCCGGTGACGTGTACAAATTGTTATGTAGTAGATTCACGGCTCCACGGAGTTTTAAATTGTGCCTCGTCCCTCCACACCACTTTCGTCACAAATTGTGCGTCACTGGCGTCCAGTTGAAAGACTTGCCACCGAGCCACACGAAATTATTATTTTGCTGGAATTGTCAACGAGAAAACGTTTCGTAAAGGTTTGAAACTATGTGTAAAGTTCGTCGCAAGTCGCTACGTCCTCTCATTCTCAATTAGTGCACGAAGAAAGTCTAATTATTCTCGCGTCGCATGATGGGGAGTTTTTTGTGACCCTCACTGTTCATATACCGAACATTGTATCGTTGTGATTTTTACCCCAGTAGCGATTATTTCCTGACTAAAAATTATTATTTCTACCACATTTGTTTGAAATGGGTCCATAAGAATCAGAGAATTTGTGAACAATTGCCGCATAATGTGGCATTTTTCCAGAATTTTTACCGCTTGTGACACAATATCTCCAGAAGTATGTGTCGCAGATTTTTATCATATCCATTGGTCTTCGCTGATACTCAGGAATATGTATGTCAGATGTGGTTCTAATCAGTCTAGTAGTTTAGGAGACGTGTAACAATACACACATACATTCGTATAATAAGTATAGGTTATGATACTTGGTAAGTTAACGATAAATATTTGCAACCTACACTACTGCATGAGAAGAAGATGGCCGCGTTCTGCATTCAAACACTTGCTTAAAACGTATCAAAATTAATCAAGTGATAATTGATGATTACGCGTGAAAATTAAATCGAGGAACCGCAAAATAAAAAAATGAAAAAAAAAAATCACAGACAATATAATTTGGCATATGATCAGTTAGATGAACTACCGGTTACAAATGTTTGCCTTTGCTTATTACGCACCGTGATTACCAATCTACGGGTCAAGGAACACTGACTGTTTAATCAGATCAATTAATCGAATCGATTGGGGGGCGGGGTGCTATTTAGCCAATGAGATAAGGATAATCCATTAGGCAGCAATTGTGCTGAAAATTACCGGATGAGTAATGCGTCAAATATTTCTGCTATGCCCGGACGTGACATAAATTGTGATACTGAACAGTTGTGAAATGCTGCACGCAAGTTGCAATTATAGATCTGTATTACGGTGCGAGAAGGAATCAAACAAATGGGTGTCGAGATTATTTTAGGAAATATAAAACGAATGTCATACACCAAATTTCGTTTGTTTATGAAACATGAGCAGGAGCTTCTGAATTTCGTTTGATGTCAAACTTCCATGGAATACAAATCAACATTGGAAACTCGTTTTATTAAAACGTTTGTTGTGTAATCAGGGGAACAGTAATTGCTAGAGTACATTTAATTTTCTTTGTCCCTTCTGTTTTCCATTTACTTAATGAGTTACGTTTTCAATTATTAATTTATACGGAACCACATATGATACATTTAAAGGTAAGCAAAAAGCAAGAGAGTGTAAAGCCATTGCTATTTCTCGTAGACCATCGACAAAGCTTGGCCACACGGGAATGTCCGTTCGCTCTAAGGCACCTTGCTGCTAACCGCGAGGCTGCTCCCCGTCGGAAGTTCGAGTCCTCCTTCGGGCATGAGCGTTTGTTCCAAATGTTTCAAATGTTTGTTAAGCTTATGGGACTTAACTACAGGGTCATCAGTCCCTAAACTTACAAACTACTTATCAACTAGCTAAGACTAAGGACGGCACAAATATCCATGCCCGAGGGGGGATTCCAACTCCCGACCGTAGTGGCCGTGCAGACCGTGACTGGAGCGCCTCAGTCCCCTCGGCCACCGCGGCCGGCTGAGCGTTTGTGTGTTGTATGTAAGTTTAAGTACTTTGAAGGCTGAGGACTGATGACCACTGCAGTTTGCTCCCATGGATTTACAAACATTTGAACATTTGATAAATAATTAAAATAAAATCATCCCTAAACTGAGCAAAGATATAGCGAAACATCACGGTTTTTCGGTTGTATCTTCAGAAAGCATAAACATTTTGGAAAACGATAAAATGTCGTTATTACATAAATGTCTGCGGCTGTATTGTAAGTATTTGAACAGTTTGCTATGGTTAGTTATTTAGGTTTGGCCGCAACATTCCTGTATTGATGTTGCCTGTGCGCATTAAACTCCCCGATTAAAAGATTAAGGATTTTTGTTAAAATTTCGATCATAGAAAAATCGGATAAAAATCTGAGTAAATAATTTAGACAAGACTAGCTGAAATTAATACACGAAATCACCGAGTAGAATGAATTGGCGGAATACAGATTGGGGTTGAGGCAACACACAAAAATAAAGGTAGAGAAAAAATGTACGAAAATTACTCATCGAAGCTTCTTTCTGGAAATGTTGATCACAGCAGTTGAATGGTTTAGATAAATTATATGATAATTTCCGCAATGAATTAATGTTCGCCGGCCGCGGTGGCCGAGGGAACTGAGGCGCTTCAGTCACGGTCTGCACGCTCACTACGGTCGGGAGTTGGAATCCCCCCTCGGGCATGGATATTTGTGCCGTCCTAGTTCGTAAGTAGTTCATAAGTAGTCTGTAAGTTTAGGGACTGATGACCCCGTAGTTAAGTCCCATAGACTATACAAACATTTGAACATTTTTGAATTAATGTTCAAACTGTTCACTTCGAAAGTCATTGTTGTCGGACCGTGTACTAAAGTTTGACAAAGCAAATAACAAATAGAAAAATCTATAGGACTTTGCGAAATTGTTCATACGAATGCTGGTTCTAAAAGGAAAAAGGTACTGATATGAAGTAACTTATCGGGATTTAATCATTGAAATACGCTAAGCGAAAGTGGTGGCGTCTGAACATCACGTTACGACGGAATATGAAGGAGTTGAAAACCTCAAAGAAAATGAATAATAAAGAAAGGATGGGGCATTACTAAATGAAAACAGGGTGGAGACATTGCTCTTAACAAAAGAGGGCATATTTTAATATAAAATATCAAAGCCTTCACACTTACAGAAGTCCACACTAAATAGCCTCAAACAAGAGAGAGTGTGGCCGCGGTTCCGTCCTCTCGACTCGCCGGAAGAAACGAAATACGAGCGAAACAAACTTTTTGACAGATAAAATATTCCGAGAAGGAGCGAACCACGGTGACAATCGTCGCTGCTCGATGAAAAAAATATTAATTTAATTACGCATCGCCGGCCGCGGTGGCCGAGGGGACTGAGGCGCTTCAGTCACGGTCTGCACGGCCACCACGGACGGGGGTTCGAATCCCCCCTCGGGCATGGATATTTGTGCCGTCCTAGTTCGTAAGTAGTTTGTAAGTTTAGGGACTGGTGACCCCGTAGTTGAGTCCCATAAGATTAAAAAAAAAATACGCATCGTTACATGGCAGCTCATGGTGAAAAAAGGACTAAAATCAGGTTTTGTTTGTGAAAAAGAATGATCACTTTGAACCTCTGGATCTCGGTAATGGCCAAAGATATTGCAAAATTTAAAAAGTATGTTGAGAAAATCATCTTAAGAACATATGGAAAAAGTCGACGATTTGTAATTAATAGGAGTGTCAGTCCCCACAATTAGTGAATTTAGAACCCAAAAAGTAAGTCGTTTAAAGCACACCACAGACCACACGTAATGTTTGAAAACCAACCGATTTCCTCAGTTTGAATTGTGTCCAGGAAGTGTGCAACAATTAAAATTTTGACGTACTGTAGGACCGCTACAGTATTCCATTTTTCTAAAATGTTTACAAATGATCACTAGGACAAGAGCTGACCACAACACTTTACACGTCAACTCTCTGATCAACAGAGCCCGCTATATGATGGCTCCCTGAAGAACCACGAGTTCGCAACTGCCGCTTATGAATATAGCAAAACCGCTATATGATTAAATGGAAATTGTTATTCCGTGACCCCGAAACTACGAGTTCCAATGACGAATTTCAGCCACTCTTTATTCAATCTCGAGTCAGTTTCAGTCTGTGTATCATGTGAGATGAGGTGATTCTCGTGTTGAATTCTGAGATAACATGTAGTGCAAGAGAAGAAGACCAGCCACAATTTTTACGGGTCAGGTAATGTTCATTTACTGACATTGGCGAGGTGGCGTGGCATGCGTTCCTTAGTGATATAGACAGCTATATCGTAGGTGCAACTACAGCGGAGGGGCATTTGTGGAGAGGCGTCAAGAAAGGCAGCAGCCTTTTCAGTAGTTACAGGAGCAACAGTCTGCATGATTGAGCTGGTCATGTAACATCAGCTAATGTGACTTTGCCCTACAGTTAATGCGAACGGCTGAAAGCAAGGGGAAACTACATCCGTTACTTTTCCCGAGGACACGCAGCTCTACTGTATGAACATATGATGCTGGCATCCTCTCGGGGAAAATATTCAGAAGGTAAAATAGTCCTCCATTTGGATCTCCGAACGATGACTAATCAGTAGGATGTCATCATCAAAAGAAAATAGGCATTCTACGGAAAGGAGCGTGAAATGTTCTATCGCTTAATCGGGTAGGTAAGTTAGAAAATTTGAAAAGAGAAATGGATACGTTAAAGTTAGATACAGTAGGGATTAGTGAAGTTCGGTGGAAAGAGGAACAGGATTTCTGGTCAGGTGAGTACAGGATTATAAATACAAAATCAATGGGGGGTATTGCAGGAGTAGTTCTAATAATGAATAAGAAAATAGGAATGCGGGGAAACTACTATGATCAGCGCAGTGATCGCATTATCGTAGTCAAGATAGATACAAAGCCAATTCCGATCACTAGCTCTGCCGATGATGAGGATATCGAAGAAATATATTAGTAGGTAAGAAAATTATTCGTACAGTTAAGGCAGAGAAATATTTAATTCTGATTGGAGGCTGGAATTCTGTAGTAGGGAAAGGAATGGAAGGAAAAATAGTGAATATGGATTGCGCAAAAAGAATGAAAAAGGAAAGCGCCTAGTAGAATTTTGTACGAAATATAATTTAATCATAACAATCACTTGTTTCAAGAATCATGAAAGCAGGTTGCATACGTGGAAGAGACCAGGAGACACCGGAAGTTACCAGATAGATTTCCAATGGTAAGACATAAATTTCAGAACAAGATTTTAAACTGAAAGGCATATCCAGGGGCAGAAATAGACTCTGACCTAATCTTATTTGTTATGAACTGTAGATTGAAACTGTAGAAAATGCAGAAAGGATGGAAAATAAGGAGATAGGATCTGGATAAATGCAAGAAACCTGAAGTTCTTGAGAATTTCAGAGGGAGCTTTAGGCAACCATTGACAGGAACGGGGAAAAATAAAACAGTAGAAGAGGAATGGGTAGTTTGGAGAGATGAAATAGTCTAGGCAGCGGAGAACCAAATAGGTAGAAAGGCATTACCTACAAAAAATCCTTGGATATCACAGGAAATACTAAATTTAATTGATGAAAGGAGAAGATACAAAAACGCAGTAAGTGAAGCAGGTAAACGGGGTAGAGACGACTAATAAATGAGGTAGACAGGAAGTGCAAATTGGTTAACAGGAGTGGCTAGAAGCAAAATGGAAGTCGATAAAGAATATGTAACTAGGGGAAAAATAATTACCACCTACATGAAAATAAGAGAGACATTTTATGACAAGAAAAATAGATGTATGAGTATCAAGAACACAGATGGAAAAGCAGTTTTGAGTAAAGTAGGGAAAGCTGAAAGATGGAAGGGCTATACAAAGGAAATGAACTTACAGACAATATTGTAGAAATGGAAGAGGAAGTAGACGAAGATGAAATAGGAGATACTATACTGAGAGATGAATTTGACATTAAGACCTAAGTCGAAACAAGGCCCTTCAAATTCCGACCTTCTAAATTTCTTCAACAGTGTTTCTCTAAACACTCGCGCATTGCTCGAATCTAACAGTTACAAACCTAACCGCCCACCTCTGAACTGTCTCTACGTGCTCCTTTAAACCGATCTGGTGGGGATCCCAAACACTTGAGCAATACTCAAGACGGGGTCACACAAGCGTTTATATGTATCGTCCTTTACAGACGAATCACACCTTCTCAAAATTCTCCCAACAAACCGAAGTCGGCCATTCGCCTTCCCCTCAACTGTCGTTAAAAGCTCGTTATATTTGATATCGCTGTGCAGCGTTATGCCTAGATATTTGAGGCAACTCTGTCAAGCAGCATGCTACTAATGCTGTATTCGAACATTATGAGACTATTTCTCCAACTCATCTGCATCGACTTACAATTTTTATTTAGCGCTAGTTGCCATTCATCACAATTTAGTAGAAGCTTTATGGATTTAAACATTCCATATTAGAGAGTACACAGCATATTGGTAGTTATTCCAATATGCAATCTGTTGGCCTATGATGCTGAAATCATTATCAGTACTAGTATCCCTGAGGTGAATTCTGCCTTCATCGTATCAAAATCTATTTCGATTTACCATGCGTACTATTTTATTTTTCCCATGAGTGTATTTATTCAATATAGCTGCATCAAGTAGCACGCTACTAATCCTGTGTTCCAACTTTTCCTGGGCACTGGATTGCCTTGCATTTAGAGCTAACTGCTATTCCTCTCAGCAGCTAGAAATTTTGTCTAAGTCATTCTACATCCTACTACAGTCATTCAGTGACGACACCTTCATCTAACCCACAGCATCATCAGCAAACAGCCGCAGATTGCAACTCACTCCGTCCATCACATTACTTATATATCGGGTGATCAAAAAGTCAGTATAAATTTGAAAACTTAATACAAAGCAAAGACGATGTTCTTTACAGGAAATGCTCAATATATTCATCATCATTCCTCAACAATAGCTGTCAAGTAATAATGTTGTGAACAGCACTGTAAAGCATGTCCGGAGTTATGGTGTGGCATTGGCGTCGGATGTTGTCCTTCAGCATCCCTAGCGATGTCGGTCGACCACGATACACGTGCGACTTCAGGTAACCCCAAAGACAATAAGCGCACGGGCTGAGATCTGGGGATCTGGGAGGCCAAGCATGACGAAAGTGGCGGCTGAGCACACGATCATCACCAAACGACGCGTGCAAGAGATCTTTCGCACGTCTAGCAATACTTTTTTTTATTTTGTTCTAATAAAATGCCATGTCATTCTAAGCATGTGTATCAATTTTTACCTCTCTATCTACATTATTCGGTGATTTATTAAGTTTCCAAATTTATACTGACTTTTCGATCACCCGGTATATAGAAAATAATAGCTGTTCTATCAGACGTCCCTGGAACACCCCAGCGATACCCTAGTCGTCATCGAGGACAACGTACTGTGTTCTATTACCTAAGTAATCTTCGAGTCACATATTTGGGTACCGAGCATCATCAGCAAACAGTCCTAATTCGCTACTCACTCTGTCCGTCAGATTATTTATCTACACAGCAAGATAACGTCCACTTGCACTCTGCCGTGATTTCCAGTGCTTTCTTTCGTGCTTCCTGAACCCTACATCAGTCACCAAAGTCTGATTTGTAACACTTTGAACGTGTCGCGCAGATCCCTCCACTCAGTTAGAAATTTTTTTGTTATATCACACAATGATGAACCATGTTTCATCACACTTGTGTATAAGACTTTCTCGGACTTCTTGCCGCGTCAATTCTTGATAAAATTTCAAGCTTTCGAAGATATCCTCCATCTTCTCCGTCAGGAGCCACTGAGTGACAGTGCTGCTGCTGTGGTGGCCTTAAATAGCCCATGGACGGCTTATGACTGGTCGGCTTCTGATGGTCGGCCGCTACGTCACGCTGTCACAGATTCAGTCTACGTCTGCGCTGGTGGCGCCACGCCTCCCGTAGTTTGGAAGACGTTGCGCGACGTGTCTCTGCTGCATTTCTGTATCGAGCGCTCGTTTCCAAGCACCGCTAAGACTATACCCGCTATCACGGTTGAAGTTGTTCTCACACATTCTTATTTCTATAGCCTCTTTGATTACAGAGTCCCAGTACGTGGAGGCCTGGGACAAAAGTTTTGTTCCGTCGAACAAAATTTTGTTTGTTCGTGTGGCTATGCTCAGCGACCGCTGATTTCCCCAATTCTCGGTTTTCAATATGCCGCCGGTGTTCTGTACAGCGTCCGGAAACGATACGAATGGACTGACCAATATAATTACTTCCGCACTCACACGGTATGTTGTATATTCCAGGGATCCTAAGGCCGAGGCTATCCTTAACAGGGCGCAGCATTTCATTAATTTTCCTAGATGGTCGAAAATCGTCCTTATACCTTGTCTCCCCAGAACTCTGCCTAGTTTGCTCGATGTGGCTCCACAGAACGGCAGGAACGCCGTCGGTTGTCCAGCACTTGGATCTTCAGTATTTTCCCGTTTCCGTTTCTTTGCAAACGCTGTCTTTATATCACGTGCACCATAGCCGTTCTTACGGAACACATACTTGAAATGATGAATTTCGGATTCCAAATGGTCCTTGTGAGAAGCAGTTTAGAACGGCGCTCTTCGGAACTGGGTGGTGGAAACTCTGTGCGCTGAGATACAAATCCGTGTGCTACAAAATGGCTTATACAGAGTGCCCAGAAAAGGACTCCCTGATTTCAGAATTAAATATCTTGAAAACAAAGATCGATAGAGGAATGCAGTAAACGGTATGTTTATTGTGAAAGCTGTAAAAAGTTTATACAGCAGTTTGAAATAATAGTTACAAAAGCTTCTAACAGATGGCGCTGTAATCGCCATACACAATGCCTAGTATAAATAGTGATCTGAAGCCCAGAGCGATCAGTTCCACTATTGAAACGTGAAAGGAGGTTAGCGTACTGAAGGAAGAGATTAAAACCGTGTACTCCGTTGAACAACGCGTTTTTCTGGTGCTAGGTACCACAGGTTAGAAGAGAGTCCTACGGCAACAAGGCGAAGTTTTCAAGCACGATTTAATGTTCCAAAAGGACCCGATGCGAAAACCATTCGTACGCTCTTCGCAAAATTTCAACGAACAGGTAGCGTAACTGATGATCTAGTGGGGCATGTTGGCTGCAAGCAAACCGCAGTTACGCCTGAAAATATCGCCACAGTGTCTGGAATTATTCAGCGAAATCCAATGTCATCCGTCCGTAGAATTGCTTCTGAGACTGGCTTGAAGCGTTCCAGCACGCAAAAAATACTGAGAAAGAGCCTCCACATGTTTCTTCCATTCAAAATTCAAACGCACCAGGCCATTCCCGTACGAGCTATGCAACAAAGGGTTGCCTTTGCTAATCAGATGCTCACAATGATTGATAGTGAAGGATTTCATGTTGGCTGCTTCTGGTTTACAGATGAAGCACACTTACACCTGAATGGATACGTGAATGAGCAGAACTGGCGATTTTGGGGTTCCAAAAAGCCGTATTGTATGGGCTGCAATATGCAGCAGAGGCATTATTGGCCTTTTTTTCATTCGAGAAGCGGTCACTGGTGCACGTTACGTTGCAATTTTGGAACAATTTGTCGCCACACAGCAAGCGTTAGAGGATCGACGCTTTATGCTTTATGCAAGATGGAGCCCGACCACATCGGACCGAACAAGTGTTTCGCTTTCTTGAGTAATAATTCGGGAATCGAGTCATTGATTTGGAATATCCCAAATTTACTGGTGCAGACATGGATTGGCCTCCATATTCGCCGGATTTGACTCCCTGTGACTTTTTTTTGTGGGGCACAGTGAAAGACGTGGTTTACCCGAAGCATCCCGCCACACTGGACGAGCTTGAATCGGCGATATCTGTGGCATGTGAATCCATTTCGTTTGAGACACTACGAAATGTGATGGCGAATTTCATTCTTCGTTTGCGCCACCTCTGTAGTGCTAACGGTGTACATTTTGAAAACATTGTGATGTGATTGTTTGCAAAGAGTGTTTTTATACGATTTTTTCACTTATGTATGCTGATATGAGCTGTACAGCGTACAGCGCCATCTGTTAGCAGCTTTTGTAACTATTATTTCAAACTGCTGTAGAAACTTCTTACAGCTTTCACAATAAACATACCGTTCACTGCATTCCTCTATCGATCTTTGTTTTCGAGATATTTAATTTTGAAACCAGGGAGCCCTTTTCTGGACACCCTGTATCTGCGTGGTTTGTTTCCAGGTGACAATGCATGGTCAGCAAGTGCCTGTTACCCAGTGACCAGCCGGCGCCCCGTTCCCTGGGCAGTGGCTGCTTCACAGAGGGTACCGTTTTCACGGCCGCCAGTGGTCCTCTTCCACCCCACACCTCCCCTCCCCACCCCTGCTCTGCTCTTCCCTCCGGAAAGCGTCCATTAGTCCGAGGTCGCAAGTCCTGACTAGTAAGCCGCAACTCCCAGTACCGCAGCGGCTGACGTATGATGCCCCAGACGCCTCGGCATACGTCTACATCACAGCGCTTTGTGGTGGGGGGAAGAGGATGGTAGTCTGCAAGACAGGACAGCGCCGGCAAGCCATGCAGACGACACACAGCGCCGCCACTACTCGCCGGGTGCTCAGCCTCACCACCACACCACTCTACACTACACTACACTACACGAGGGGTGCGCCCCACCCAACACGCGGCTGTATTTCCACCTGCACAGTGACGCGACTGCTGCCAGCACAAAACACACAAAAACATTTTATTAGTACGGTTGCTATACATTGATTACTACCTTAAACCCGCGGCTCCGCTCGCGTGTTGGTTGATTATGATAGACAAGCTATCTTTCAGTAGCGTCCTATGAGACTGTTAACTCTTGTAATATGTGTAAAGTAACGCAATGCACATTTATCTACGAAGTTTAAGTAACAATTAAATTAAGTTAATTAATTTCACTAATTTTTGAGGAAATGTCGCTTATAAAGCGGAAGTGAAAAATATTCTTATCACATTGTAGAAGTCTATGCACTTACCGTTTATCAAGAAAGTAAGTAGTGTAGATCAAATCACACGTAAAAATGTACTCGTTTCGAAGAATCCAATCACGAAATTCAACAATAATGGTTGTAATAATATCACAGATCGATCACTTGATGTAATGCGCGAAGCGTCAAATCGATTTTTTTAAAGATATGTATTAAAAGATATCTCTTTTTTACTGCTTTATTTATTTATTCTCATATTTCCTTATTCGTATGCTTATTCTTACAGAGAAAGAGCTGAAGACATTGTAGCACGCATAGACCAAAGATATGGTCTGTGGCATCACGTTTTGCTGTATGTAACCTCCTTGCCATAGAGTCGCAAACGTCATCGCTGGCCTTCAGTTCGAATTTTTTTATAATTTGACGACTTTCAACCACCATATCTTCCACCCCCTTATAGCAGTCAGCATGGAACTGCTATGGTGTACAACGAGAGACTTTGGACAACAATTACACGCAAACCGTTTGTTTGCGTTCTGTACTTTTCGCTGCAGAGCAAAGTATTAACACACATACACGTAGAATTTTATACACACCTATAACTTTCCATCCCAATATACTCCAACTTTTTATCATTATCAACCCTCAAGCAACAATGCAACCAATAAAACCATTTTCGAAGAGTAAATATAATTTTCAAAGAGTAATTATTGTTCCGCATTTCGCGTTATATTCTTCAATCGCTATAAAACGGCGCCTAAATCCTTCCTCAGGTATAAATTAGTAACTGTCCAAATATTTAAGTCTCTGCGTCTTGTCGTTCGGACGTCATAAGCGTACACAAAACAGACATTCACTATTCGATCGCCATAAAACCGTGCCTAACATTTATAGATATTACTGCCGCCAATGCTGCGAGGCTGTGTGATGTCAAAGGGACGCACTCCATGCTGAGAAATAGAGACTATCGCAGAAAACAGGCTAAAATGGGCTCATAGCTTACGGGATGCAGGCAGTAAAGATATCTTCTTGTGAACTGCAGATGTCCTCATCCGCCTTCCCAGGGTAGAAGGTTTCCAGGTAGAAGGAAGCGTCTAGACGCTGTAGTAAGATGTTACATTAGTGCTTTGTTGCCAACAGGCACGTCTTAATGTAAGTTGCAAAGTTGATACCAATTCCTGGCAATAACAACGTCAGTGGTTTCACAAGCCTAGAGTGAGAGGGTAAAGGAGGAAAACTCTGAAAATGGCGCAAGGCGTGGCCAACTGACGTAAAACAATGGTTGTTGCTGACCATACTGGGTAGCACCGTAGCAGCTCAACATTGTTGCTACCAAGTAGGGAGTTTCTTAATGCAAAAAACAGTCACGTCCCCACCAAGAGGAAGGTAGAGGGGGACAGGGCTGCAACGTGGTTCGCTAGAGGACTAGAGGACTCGGGGAGATTGCAAGCTACAAATTATATTGGTTGAACATTGCAGTAGTCAACATCGTTCATGTGAAACTCAGCTTTCCCTTTTCTCACATGACATCTTTGAAGCCAAGGATGAACGGCAACATGCGGATTGTGTTTTTCTCGACTTCAAAAAGGAAACTGTTAGGTACCAGAAAGTGGGGAAGAATAGTGCGCCCATACTGGCCTTCCTCCGACCTTCGAACTGACTTACCCAGCCAGTTATAGGGGGACCTACAGTTTTAACGTGGGTTCCGAACCACGGTGCTACTCGGTATTTTTCACATGAGCAATATCACCAGAGGTGAAAGAAGTGGAAAGTGACAGATAAAAATCCTAGGACCTGGCAGGGATCGAACCCGCGACCTATGGATTTGTAGTCTGGTACTGTACCGCTGTGCAACCGAGGCGCATATGTTTATATGTTACTCTTATAATAATAAATAGTATTTCAGCACATCATGGTGTAATGGCTTTTCAAAAACAAAATTGTATACGTAATGGACCAAACTAATGAGATCATCGGACCCTAGACTTATACACCACTTAAAATAAGGACAAATACGTGTTGGACATCTTACGTTGCGATACTCACAAATGCATCGGAAACTAGGTTACGAGGAAGAGGCAGGCGCTCAGAATACAGGCGTATGTTATGGAATTTCAGAGATGTAGAATAGGACAGACAAGAAAGAATGTAGTGATAAATTAGAGGGTGAGAGAAATTGTTGAAGAGGGAAAGACTGAGATGGTATGGACACGTCAAGAGAAAGAATGGCAGGATACCGAGGAACATACATGAGATACAAATGGAGGGCAAGAGACCAAGAGGGTGGGAAAGATACATTTTGTGGGAGTTAATAGGGAAGTGTAGACAAGAGGGGCAGAATGCAGAGAAATACATGCTGGGAGAATAGAAAACGGTGGACAAGTTTTTTTTTTTTTTTTTTTTTTTTTTTTCATGCAGACTTGGTCAAGGTTTACATATATTAGAAGGAAAGAAAAGAAAAACTTATGCAAAGAATTTGAGCATCCATCGCTATAACAGAAATGAAAGGATCATACAATGAAGAAATGAAAGGAGTTCGGGGTTAGAAAGGAAAAGAAAAACATAGAACAAAAAGCTCGTAGACTAGCCAACAGAGACAAGGACAGCAATACCCCAGATTTTAGGTGCACGCTAACACCTGTAACATTAAAAGAAGGTATGCACAGATTACCAGTAAAACAAACGTGAATGTTAAACATAGAAAGGCAGTTAACATGTAAAATAAAGGGCTGGAGGTGTCCTTCCATCTAGAGAGTAAGACAGAAAACATGTCCCAGGCGGGAAACACAAATCTACTCCTTAGCGAGTCGCTATACCTGCAGGCGAAAAGGCAGCCACAAAGGCTTATCTTCTGACGACATGGACATCTCGCCGCAAAGTGATTGGCTGAAAATAGCAAATGAAAACAGAATATAGCAAATGAAAACAGAATATAAAGAACTTTAAATCTCCCATTGAGCGAAGGAAAACAATTCCTCACTAGAGCAGAAATCAAAGTAGAAGGACTACATAGTAGTCATGGGCTGGTCGGGTCATTTCATTGTTTCGAAACATACGGATCCTCTGAGTCTAATAAGGTGACTCACTGTTTCGGCGCTCAAAACATGAGCCGTGCCGCAGCTCTGCGTCTTGCTACCTCCGCTGAAGGGCACGTCACAGTAGCGCGATACAGCAAAGACGAAACGTCAATGGATTATTAACGGGATTTTAATACGTTATTAACTAGACTGAACTGAACGGCACAGGATTTGTTTCCTACTACGATTTTACAATCATGCTAAAGCGAAAACGTTTCCTAAGTTACTCGTATTTTCATACAAACATATATTGAAATGAAGGAAGCATAAAATAACAGTGTTCAAATGCTAAAGTCATGAAACTTCAAAGTCCCATAATTAAGTTTAAGTAAGTAAAGAAAGATTATGTTTCAAATGTCTCTGCATCCAGAAACGAATAAGTTTTCTAAGCAATCAATGTAAATAAAATATTTAAGATTTGTTCCTGAGACATATTTAATGCAATCAACAGATATTACTACAAGTGTCAACAAAAGGAAACATTACACAATTTACGTGACAAAATCAGAAAACTGAACTAAAACTTTTCAATGTCCAGATAGGTATTCTGATAATGAGATGTATTGCCAGTCACTAAAATAAAAGAGATTCAATTACAGTTTCTTTAAACTGAAATTCAAAAAACTTTGTTTTTGACATCTTCTTACTGAGAATGCGGGTTCGTCTCATTGAAATTATTTGTCGTTGGTTCGAAAAGATGCGTTCACATGGCACAGATGTAGAAACAATGCATAAACATCACTTCGCAATTTCTAATAATGTTGGAAACATTTTTCGGTGTTCATTCCACTAAAGAAGAGAGTTCTCAGTTTGGGGCAGTTGTTGAATGACAATATATTTGTTATTTGTCGACTTCAATTATTCTTGCTGCTCTTGGATTATCCGTCTGATTGCGAACGACAATTCCTACATCTGCGTCGAAACATCTTCATACAAAACTTCATGTACCGTTCTTTTCAGCTGACTGTGACTTCCGTGACATGCAACATTTTTTAATTATGCTTGGAAAAAATTGCTTATAACGTTCGTCCTGCTTTGACTCAAATCCATATTGTTTGGAACGGGGGTCAAGGAACGTTGCTTCCCAGATTAGATTAATACTTGTTCCATAGATCATATATACGACATTTCGTAGTGATGTGGACGTGTCAGTTTAGTAAATGTTGTCTATACTCGACAATCAATATTTTAAGGATTTTTTTGTTTTTGTTTTTTGTTTTTTTATTATTATTTTTTTTTATTTCTTTTTCAAGTTTTATCTAAAAATTCATCTACATTGTAGAAGGAGTTGCCATTCAGAAATTCCTTTAATTTCTTTTTAAATACTAGGTGGCTATCTGTCAGACAACTTATGATACCTCTTCGACATTTTCTCCTTTAGTTCCCCACTGAGACATCAAACAAGAGATAAAATTTTCCCATATGCATACTGCTCTCTATTAAAATGTTCAAATGTTTGTAAAATCTATGGGACTTAACTACGGGGTCATCAGTCCCTAAACTTACTAACTACTTATGAACTAACTAAGACTAAGGACGGCACAAATATCCATGCCCGAGGGGGGATTCGAACCCCAGACCGTAGTGGCCGTGCAGACCGTGACTGGAGCGCCTCAGTCTCCTCGGCCACCGCGGCCGGCGTTCTCTATTATGATCCAGATGTTTCAGTAATCCTTTCTGATGAAGGGCAGTTTAGATAAAGTAACGCAGTTTATTTTGTGTCCCAGCCTCGTCGCCGCTTTTGTGTCTCGTTTCCGTCGTGCCAACTACGGCGAGAAAGAAATGTTTGACTGTCAGACCTGTTAGTTGATGAGCCGCGACGAGTTCTTGAAACTGAGCGAAATAGTCGCTCCATTCTTCCTCACGTTCGTTGTGCTGGCGAAACTTAGGAAGCGTTGCAGGGGCAGGTGTGGGCTGCTGAAGCGGCGGCTGTTGTTGTTGGTTAGCTGCTTGCGCTGTTAGCTGGGACACTGCTTGGAGAAGTTTCGTGATTTGCGCCATCTGTAACTGAATAATTTCTATTAACTTTGGGTTTGGGTGAGCGGCCATGCTGACCGATTAGGCGCCGCGCATACAAGAACTTATAACAAAACACAAATGCAATATGAAAGAGGACGCTCTGCAACAAAAAAGTCCACAAAACACGTAACTGAAAACGTTGCCCCAAAAATCTTATAATAAGGTTGGGTGGGCGGGAGCAATTTCTGTGTGCTCCGACTGCTGCTGTCTGGCTGCTGCAAGAGGGCTGGTCCACTGTTCTTCTATCACTCCTCGTCGCCACTTTTGTGTCCCAGCCTCGTCGCCGCTTCTGTGTCTCGTTTCCATCGTAGGTGTCGGTGGCCGAGTAGGAAGACCGACACAGGAATAAAGGTAGCACGCTTGTGCAGGTACGGAGGGGAGCAGCCAGTGGAACAGCAGAAACTAGAAACACTAGAGTAAATTAGAACGAGATATATATTGCACAGAAGTTATACAATACTTAACTTTTACATAGCTCAGTACTGCAGAATGCTGATACATAGTTGAGCTAGAGGTCTGCCTAGTGCCTGTCCGATAACCAAGTCTTCACTGGTGCCTATCCGATTCCGAAGTGTTAGCTGGTTCCTATCTCAGTTCCAAGTGAACGATGTCGTTCAGTGGTGGCCACGAGCGGAGTTGTAACAGAGGGCGCTCGTGGCTGAGGCTGGGATCGAGACGCCGTCCGCGCCCCGGTATACACCTTGCGATCCGCCGGGAAACCCGCCAAAACCAGCGGAAGGGCGCCCGCCTCCGCCCAGAGGGAGCAGGTCATCTTCTTCTTAGGTGCGTGGCCCAGGCAGCGGGGGCACGCACGGTCCCGGAGTTCCTCTCGGTGACGCTGTCATCTGCGGCGGCGACAGCGGCGGCGACGACTGCGTCGGAGGTGCGTCGACGTCCATAGGGATCTCGTAGTCCGGGGATGAACGATGTGGCTGTACTCCCTGGCGGTGAACTGGGTCTGGAATCAAGAAACCGGAGACAGGATCGCGCGGCCTGTGCAGGCGCAATTGGTTTGCGTGGCGCCGCAGCCCCGACCCTGTGGAAGAACGTACAACATACATATTGCGACCGAGCACGCGCTGAATGATGCCTGGCAACCATGTCTTCTTCATACCAGCAAACACCCTGTACAGCACCGGCGTGGAAACCTGAAAACGCGTAGCGCCATATGAACCGACTCGGTGCGTGGGAGGCTGCAGCAGGTGAAGGAGAGTGCGGTGACGGCGGCCGTGTAGCAGCTCGGCAGGAGACGGGCCGTCACGTGGCATGCACCGATACGTAGACAGGAAAATTTGAAGAGCTTGCTGCCTCGAGTGCTGACCTTTCATCTTTTTCGTGTGAGACTTGAATGTTCGAACGAAACGTTCTGCTTCACCGTTGGACTGAGGGTGAAAAGGTGCGGTGGTGATATGCTGAATGTCATTCACACGACAAAACTGTTGAAATTCCTCACTAACAAACTGAGGTCCATTGTCACTGACGATAGTTTCAGGCAAACCTTCGATGCAAAACACTGATGTTAAGGCACTGATTGTACTAGACGCCGTCGTCGAGTTCATGGCAATCACAAAAGGAAACTTGCTGAAAGCGTCTACAACGATTAACCAGCGCGTATTCCAGAAAGATCCGGCAAAGTCAATGTGTAAACGTTGCCATGGTCCCTTGGGGCGTGGCCAGTCCGAGAAACGTTGCGGAGGAGCCGCCTGATGCTCCGCACAAACAGTACACTGTGATGTCATGCTCTCAATCTGAGCGTCCATACCAACCCAGGTACAATGACGTGCGGCCAGTTGCTTTGTCCTAACAATACCCCAATGTCCTTGATGCAGGAGGCGTAACACTTCACGTTGCAGGGAACAAGGAACAATCACTCTTGTTTGGTCGTTGTCCGTATGCAACAACAGAGCACCCTGACGTAAAGACAATGCATGACGTTGTGCAAAATAACGTCGAACCAGAGGTCGATTAATGTCTTTGGCTCTGGGAGGCCACCCTGAGCGTACAAAACGTGCTACCACACTTAGGTCTGCATCCGCAGCTGTTTCCTGTGCAACCCGACGAGAGTTCAAAGGGAAGTCTGCGACAGCGGAAGCATCTCTGGAGTCTATCTAACAACATGCCATTTCTGAAGAATCAAACGACACATCCTGGCCAACCGGAAGTCGGGAAAGTGTGTCCGCGTTGGCATGTTTAGTGGTAGGTTGGTAAAAAATCTCATACTGATAATTTGACAATATCAGGGACCATCTCTGAAACTTTTGTGCCGTACATGGCGGAATTGGCTTCATGGGTGAGAACAACGACGTGAGAGGCTTGTGGTCAGTCAACAAATAGAATTTTCTGCCATAGAGATAATGATGAAACTTTATGACGCCGTAAATTATTGCTAAGGCCTCCTTTTCTATCTGACTGTAATTCTGTTGCGTTGGCGTCAGTAGCTTGGATGCAAAGGCAATAGGACGATCGTGAGAACCAATACGATGTGACAATATTGCACCCAGACCGTACGACGAGTCATCAACTGCTAACACTACAGGCTTCTGTTGGTCAAAGGGAATCAAACATGCATCACTGAGTAGTGCAACTTTAATTTGTCAAAGGAAACCTGGCAATCTTTAGACCATACAAAAGGAACATTCTTCCTACGTAAGCGATGCTGTGGAGCTGCAATCTGCGAGGCATTCTGAAATAATAGTTAAGGTTTCCCATTACTGCTTGCAATTCATGCACATTCTTAGGAGGAGGCAAGTCTTTGATTGCTCTAAGATGTGACTGTAAGGGATGGATTCCTTGGGCATTAATCACATGGCCTAGGTACTCTATTTCACTTTGAAAAAACGAACACTTTGCTTTATCACAACGTAGACCTGCTGCAGTCAACACTTTGAATAGGCACTCCAGGTTTCATAAATGTTCCTCAACTGTACGTCCGGATGCCACAATATCGTCTAAATAGTTCGAGCAACACGGTACAGAAACTGTCAGCTGTTCCGAAAAAACGCTGAAAAATAGCGGGGGCGGAAGAACAGCCAAAGGGTAGGCGTTGAAATTGAAAAAGGCCCATGTGAGTATTAATAACGAAAAAGTTTTTTGACTCGTCATCAAGCGGAATTTGTAAGTATGCCTCTGCTAAATCAATTTTGGAAAAGAAACGAGACTGTCCTAATTTGTCCATCAGTTCCTCAGGTCTAGGCAGGGGATAAGTGTCTACAATTGTTTGACTGTTCACTGTTGATTTAAAGTCCGCACAGAGACGAAGTTTTCCTGACGGCTTGGGTATAATTACTATAGGCGAGGCCCACTGACTCGCAGAAACAGGAGAAATCACCCCACTATCTTGCCAACGTTTAAGATCTTCGGAAACTGTATCACGCATTGCGATAGGCACTGGTCGAGCTGTACGAAATTTTGGAACTGCAGATTCTTTTAAAGTTACATGTGCCACGAAGTCTTTTGCACAGCCTAGTTCTGGCGAAAACAAGTCACTATATTTTTCACACAATGCATTTATTTTGTCCTGAGGCACTAGCGACGAAATTTGAAGCACATTTCTTTGAATTGATAATCCAAACAAGTCGAATGAATCGAGTCCAAAAATGTTCTGTGTAGATTTGGCCTGAAGAACTACAAAAGCAACTGTTTTTGTTACACCTTGAAAAGAGGCGGGCAGGCTACACGTTCCTAGCACGGGAATATTCTGTCCTGTATATGCTGTTAACACTTGCTGTGACGGCGACAATTTTGGCGAACCCAGAAGTTCATAAGTGTCTTTATTAATTAATGTAACAGCGGAACCAGTATCAAGCTGCAATTGGACAGTCTTATTTCCTATGAAGAGAGCCACAAACAGTTTGTGCTTCTGGCGCACGACAGGTGCGCGAATGTGGGCAACGGCTGATAGAACTTGTTTACTACACTTGCGCATGCGCGGGCCGCGAAGTAAAGGAAGCGGCGCAGAATCGGCACACAGATTAATATCACTGTCACCTGATGGCACTACCGCCCGATCGGCGTCCGCGCAATGCGAGGCTACTACAGATTCACTAACTACTGCACAAAACTTTTGAGTAGCTACAGCAAGTCTACTGTCACTAGCTACACAGTACTGGGCACTTTTACAAGGAGAGGTTGTAGAAGGCACTAGTTTCACTATAGGATTGCACTGTACATAGTCATTATGCTTGTCCCAAACACTTTTCCGTTGCACTGTTTTACGTGCTCGACAGCGCTTGTGACGTGGCTCACTACATAGTTTTGCAATAGGTGCAGAAGAATTTTCTTGTATTTCAGAATCAAGCAAAGCACTGTTCAACTCCACAGCGTCTATGACATTGACAGCAGGAACTGTTCGTGCACTCGGCGAAGCACTGTTTCTAATGGTACCGTTCTTTGAGTTTTTAATTTGCATACACACAGACTGTACATGTCCAAATTTGCCATATTGATAACAGTTTGCATTGCGGCTTGGGCAATGCGCACGCTTGTGGCGAGATACACACTGGGGGCAAGATTACGAACATTTTTCTGAAATGAGCGTTGGCGCCCGTTATTCAAATTACTGTTTCTAACACGACGGGGCGATCTTTGTGTCGCACTTTTACACTGGCTACTGTTCACTGTCTGTTCAGCACAGCCGGTAGAATTTAAAGAATCACTAGTGCTAAACTGAGAATTGCGGCTAGGAAAGTGGCGCACTGAATTAACACTGTGGCTTTGCATTTCTACATCTGCTAAGTCAAAGGTATCATGCGCTTCTATAAGCTGCAGTACACTGTCTAATGTAGGGTCAGACTGTTTCAGAATTGCTGCCCTAATTCTGGGGTCCTGAATGTTCTGCGTAATCGCATCTCTTAACATAACGTCACTATAAGAAAGTCCACAAGAACAAGTAAATTTACATTTGTGGGTTAAGCCCTTCAATTCCATAATCCACTCATGGTGTGACTGCTGCGGTAATTTTTAAGTCTGAAAAATCGGTACTGTGCCGCAGCTACGAGAACTTTTCTCTCATAATGAGCATTTAGTGCCTCTACTATTTGTTCAAAGTCTACATCACGAGGAGATGCGTGGGGGAAAAGTTTCTGCAGTAACACGAAAGTCTTGGTGCCAACTACGGCGAGAAAGAAATGTTTGACTGTCAGACCTGTTAGTTGATGAGCCGCGACGAGTTCTTGAAACTGAGCGAAATAGTCGCTCCATTCTTCCTCACGTTCGTTGTGCTGGCGAAACTTAGGAAGCATTGCAGGGGCAGGTGTGGGCTGCTGAAGCGGCGGCTGTTGTTGTTGGTTAGCTGCTTGCGCTGTTAGCTGGGACACTGCTTGGAGAAGTTTCGTGATTTGCGCCATCTGTAACTGAATAATTTCTATTAACTTTGGGTTTGGGTGAGCGGCCATGCTGACCGATTAGGCGCCGCGCATACAAGAACTTATAACAAAACACAAATGCAATATGAAAGAGGACGCTCTGCAACAAAAAAGTCCACAAAACACGTAACTGAAAACGTTGCCCCAAAAATCTTATAATAAGGTTGGGTGGGCGGGAGCAATTTCTGTGTGCTCCGACTGCTGCTGTCTGGCTGCTGCAAGAGGGCTGGTCCACTGTTCTTCTATCACTCCTCGTCGCCACTTTTGTGTCCCAGCCTCGTCGCCGCTTCTGTGTCTCGTTTCCATCGTAGGTGTCGGTGGCCGAGTAGGAAGACCGACACAGGAATAAAGGTAGCACGCTTGTGCAGGTACGGAGGGGAGCAGCCAGTGGAACAGCAGAAACTAGAAACACTAGAGTAAATTAGAACGAGATATATATTGCACAGAAGTTATACAATACTTAACTTTTACATAGCTCAGTACTGCAGAATGCTGATACATAGTTGAGCTAGAGGTCTGCCTAGTGCCTGTCCGATAACCAAGTTTTCACTGGTGCCTATCCGATTCCGAAGTGTTAGCTGGTTCCTATCTCAGTTCCAAGTGAACGATGTTGTTCAGTGGTGGCCACGAGCGGAGTTGTAACAGAGGGCGCTCGTGGCTGACATCGTAAGAACGCCGTGCTGTGCTTGCATGGCGGCGTGCGGCAAAAGTAGGTGGCGCGCACTTTGGACTTGCGCAACACCACAGTTCACACTACTTAGTTCACGCGAAAATTCATCAAAACACCCAAGGGCTTTCAAATTTCTCGGTGGTTTTCCAGTCTTCAAACCTCAGTTCAAAAGTAGCATAAATCAGAATCTCGCGTGGTACGACAGGGGAACACTCTAGCGTTAAAACTTCAAACCAGTTGTACGCCTGCACGCTGTGTCGAACTCATCCAGACAGAGGACAGCAAAACGCATGTTAACGGTACCTAGCGTGCGATACATGAATCACAAGATTCGTTGTTTCGAAACAGCGCCGATTCAAGTTTCGACTCAGTCGAACAGTTCGCTGAGACGACTCACTGAGTCGAAACATCAACTCAGTAGCCAACTATACTACATAGTTAAAAAGTGTCTTACAAGCATGTCTATCAAATACCAAGGGTCTTCTGTTAGTCATGGATGAGAGCAGCGGCAAGAACTGTGGCAAACATATCAACGTACCGTTTATGCTTTCGAGCTTGGGTATTGTGGTTCCATTTGTAGGTCAGGTACGGAATGGCACTGTGATGACCCAGTTTAAGAATGACATACACAGTCTAACCCAGGATCCAGATGGTGGAGTTGTGTCTCATCGTCGAGACATGTAGGAAGTCAAGGGCCAAGACTCAAGGTACCGGGAATGCAGCTAGAGTCGTGTGGTTGACGAGGGCGACCATGCTACGGCAGAAATCCCACACCTGTCAGACACTCTTCTCGATAGTCGGTTTCAATTCTTGCCGGATTCGAGGTAGCTGTCTTCGTTGAGAAACACGTCTGCCAGAATATCCCATGCAAGCTGTGTAGGTTTAGATTCGCAAAGTAAACAACAATTCCATTCGTTCAGTTACCTTCACTCAGTGTGTCCTTGAAAGAGAACTGGAAAGAAAATCAGTTTTCTTCTTTTCGGGGGATCCATCCTGGAATGTTTTTGAGCTCTTTATACAAACCGCGGCGAAGAAAATCTATAATTTAGGGGAATGTGAAAGGTCGTCATTGCAGATGGAGTTGTAACTATAATCACCTCTCCCCTCTGATTCTAATTATACAGAATATATGCAGAAATGGCATTCATAACACACCAATGACTTGACATGTTCTCTCTGCTATTTCGGCTGATTTGGGTGTTTCCTCATTTAGATTTTCGTTTGTGGAAGTATTGTAGAAAGAGACATATTTACAATGCAGTCACTGTTGACCTTAATATGCAAACATGGGACGCACAGTAATAACGCTCTAGTAACATCAATACCACGCCCTAGCAATCTTCTATACCCTTGGAATGATTTCCCGCGGGACTTGACACTCTATGAATTTCATATCTCTCAGCCAACAGCTCGATTTATTTCTCATCTCCGGTTTTCCAGAGGCACTCCGCACTCTGTATGCTAATTCGCTGGTGTTCAGTGTCAGTGGCGCCTCCTGTGACGATATTGTTCTGCCTAGCTGACTGCACAAGTACTTAGTGGATTACGTACACTTCAGGGGCGCTCTCTGTCCCGGAATACTGTACTCTGAGGTGCCAGCAAACAACTGACAAAAATTAGTGGCTGAAAATACCGTAACTGAATCTCGGAAAAATAAATTAAAAACTAATATATGAGATACAATAATATAACACCTCAGAAACTAATAAAAGTCAGTTACAGTAAACCAACAGCACTTCTGGATACCAATAAGACACTTGACGATGTCTCTTCTGCCGAAGGATATATATCTTGAATAAGAAATAAATATAAACATATATTACAGTGTTCTGATTTAACCACATATAATTCTTTACTCCACTCCCATGAACCACAGACATTGCCGAGGTGGGGTGGCTTGCGTGCCTCAACGAAAAAGATAGCCGTACCGTAGGTGCAACCACAGCGGAGGGGTATCTGTGGAGAGGCCAGACAAACGTGTGGTTCCTGAAGAGGGGCAGCAGCCTTTTCAGTAGTTACAGGGGCAACAATCTGGATGATTGACTGAGCTGGCCTTGTAACATCAGCTAATGTGGCTTTGCCACACAGCTACTGCGAACGGCTGAAAGCAAGGGGAAACTACAGCCGTTACCTTTCCCGAGGACATGCAGCTCTACTGTATGAACATATGATGATGGAATCCTCTCGGGTAAAATATTCCGGAGGTAAAATAGTCCCCCATTCGGATCTCCGGGCGAGGACTACTCACGAGGATGTGATCATCAGGAAAGACAATACTGGCATTCTACGGGTCGGAGCGTGGAATGTTAGATCCCTTAATCGAGTAGGAAAATTAGAAAATTTAAAAAGGGAAATGGATAGTTTGAAGTTAGATATAGTGGGGATTAGTGAAGTTCGGTGGCAGGATGAACAGGATTTCTGGTCAGGTGAGTACAGGATTACAAATACAAAATCAATTGGGGATATCACAGGATTAGGATTGATAATGAATAAGAAAATAGGAATGCGGGTAAACTACTATGACCAGCACAGTGATCGCATTATCATTGCCAAGATAGATACGAAGCCAACACCGACCACAGTAGTACAGGTTTATATGCCAACTAGCTCTGCCGATGATGAGGAAATCGAAGAAATATATGAGGAGCTAAAGGAAATTATTCAGACAATTAAGGGAGAGGAAAACTTAATTGTTATGGGAGACTGGAATTCGGTAGTAGGACAAGGAAGGGAAGGGAAGATAGTAGGTGAATATGGTCTGGGCAAAAGGAATAAAAGAGGAAGCCGCCTGGTAGAATTTTGCACGGAACATAATTTAGTTATAACAAACACCTGGTTCAAGAATCACAAAAGAAGGTTGTATACGTGGAAGAGACCAGGAGACATCGGTAGATACCAGATAGATTTTATAATGATAAGACATAGATTTCGGAACCAGGTTTTAAACTGTAAAACATACCCAGGGGCAGATATAGACTCTGACCATAACTTGTTGGCTATGAACTGTAGGCTGAAACTGAAGAAACTACAAAAAGGTAGGAAAATAAGGAGTTGGGACCTGGATAAATTGAAAGAACCTGAGGTTCTTAAGAATTTCAGAGGGAGCTTTAGGCAACAATTGACAGAAACAAGGGAAAATAAAACAGTAGAGGAGGAATGGGTAAAATTGAGAGATGAAATAGTGAAAGTAGCAGAGGACAAAATAGGTAGGAAGGCAAGACCTACAAAAAATCCTTGGATATCACAGGAGATTCTAAATTTAATTGATGAAAGGAGAAAATATAAAAATGCAGTAAATGAAACAGGCAAAATGGAGTACAGACGACTAAGAAATGAGATTGACAGGAAGTGCAAAATGGCTAAGCAGGAGTGGCTAGAAGGCAAATGCAAGGATGTAGAAGAATGTATAAATAGGGGAAAAATAGATACAGCCTACAGGAAAATAAAAAAAAACATTTGGAGATAAGAAAAACAGCTCTATGAATATCAAGGACACAAATGGAAAACCAGTTCTCAGCAAAGAAGGGAAAGCTGAAAGGTGGAAAGGGTATATAGAGGGGCTCTACAAAGGAAATGAACTTCGAGACAATATTGTAGGAAGGGAAGAGGATGTAGACGAAGATGAAATAGGAGATACTGTACTGAGAGAAGAATTTGACAGAGCCCTGAAAGACCTAAGTCGAAACAAGGCGCCTGGAGTAGAAGATATTCCCTCAGAGCTACTGAAGTCTCTGGGAGAACCAGCCATGACAAAATTGTTTCACCTGGTGTGTAAGATGTATGAGACAGGCGAAGTACCCTCAGACTTTAAGAAAAATGTTATAATCCCCATTCCAAAGAAAGCAGGTGCAGACAGGTGTGTAAACTACAGAACCATCAGTTTAATAAGTCATGGTTGCAAAATATTAACACGAATTATATACAGAAGGATGGAAAAACTGGTAGAAGCCGACCTCGGGGAAGATCAGTTTGGGTTCAGGAGAAATGTAGGAACTCGGGAGGCAATACTCACTTTACGGCTTATCCTAGAAGATAGATTAAGAAAAGGCAAACCTACATTTCTAGCTTTTGTATATTTGGAGAAGGCTTTTGACAATGTCGATTGGAATAAACTCTTTCAAGTTCTGAAGCAAGCAGGAGTAAAATATAGGGAGCGTAAGGTTATTTACAACTTGTACAAAAACCAGACAGCGGTTGTCAGAGTTGAAGGGCATGAAAGGGATGCAGTGGTTGGGAAGGGAGTGAGACAGGGTTGTAGCCTTTCTCCAATGTTATTCAATTTGTACATTGAACAAGCTATAAAGGAAAGCAAGGAGAAATTTGGTGAAGGAATTAAAGTTCAGGGGGAAGAATTAAAAACATTGCGTTTTGCCGACGACATAGTAATTCTGTCAGATACAGCAAAGGACCTGGAAGAGCAATTGAACGGAATGGACAGTGTGCTGAAAGGTGCATATAAGATGAACATTAACAAGAGCAAAACTAGGGTAATGGAGTGCAGTCTAATAAAATCAGGTGATGCTGAAGGAATTAGATTGGGAAACGAAGCAATAAAGGAGGTAGATGAGTTTTGTTACTTGGGCAGTAAAATAACAAATGATGGTCGCAGTACAGAGGATATAAAATGCAGAATGGCAATGGGTAGAAAAGCGTTTTTGAAAAAGAGAAATTTGTTAACATCGAGTATTGATGTAAGCCTAAGGAAGTCCTTTCTGAGGGCATTTGTATGGAGTGTTGCCTTGTATGGGAGTGAGACATGGACGATAAATAGTGCGGACAGGAATAGGATTGAGGCTTTTGAAATATGGTGCTACAGAAGAATGCTGAAGATTAGGTGGGTGAATAGCGTAACTAATGAGGAGGTACTGAACAGAATTGGGGAGAAAAGAAATTTCTGGCATACCTTGACTAAAAGAAGGGATAGATTGGTGGGACACATTCTTAGACATAAAGGAATTGTGAATTTAGCATTAGAGGGAAGTGTGTGGGGTAAAAATCGCAGAGGAAGACCAAGAGGTGGATACAGTAAACAGATTCAGACAGATGTAGGTTGCCGTTCTTATGCGGAGATGAAGAGGCTTGCTCAGGATAGGGTATTGTGGAGAGCTGCATCAAACCAGTCTCAGGACTGAAGACCACAACAACAACAATTCTTTACTTTCATCATTTTGCTGGAGCTGTCAGCAAGAAAAATTTTTATTACATTGTGAGGTCGTAAGTAAAGTTTGTTGCAAGTCACTATGTGCAGTCATTCTCAAATAGTTGATGATTAAAGTCTCGTTATTCATGCATTGTACGATGCGACAGCTTTTTTTATTTTTTTACTCTTATTGCTCATGACGCCATATCTCGTATATTGATGTTTCCCCCTTCGTGATTGTTACCTAGTGGTGAACCATATGGATACTACATTTCGTTGCAATTGGTCTCGTAGTTGCGCGCACACACACACACACACACACACACACACACAAACACAAACACACACACATTAATGAAGATGGAGGAACTTCTAGTGATAGTTGCTCTAAATAGTAGCTGAATATGGAATGCGGAAAAGGAATGATAGGAAGTCGCGTGGTAGAATTTTGCACGGATCATAATATATCATACCAGACACTTGGTTTAAGAATAATGAAAGACGGTTGTAATCGCGGAAGAGACCAGGAGACATCGGAAGATACCAGATAGATTTTATAATGGTACGACATAGATTTCGGAACCAGGTGTTGAAATTGTAAAACATATTCTGACCACATATTATTGGTTGACTAAAACGGGGAAAATAACACAGTATAAGAAGAACAGGTAGCTTTGAGGGATGAAACAGTGAAGACCTTTGGATATTACAGCAAATACTGAATTTAATTGATGAAAAGAGAAAATATAAAACTGCAGTAATGAAGTAGGTAAATTGGCGCAAAGACGACTATGAAATGAGATTGACAGGAAGTGGAAAATCGCAAACTAGGATTGGATAGAGGACAAATACAAGTCTGCAGAAGGATGTACAACTAGAGGATAAACAGATACCTCCTACAGGAAAATAAGAGAGACAATTGGAGACAAGAAAATCAATTGTATGAATATCAAGAAAGCGGCTGGACAACCATTTATTAGTAAAGAACGGATAACTGGAAGTTGGAAAGAACATACAGAGAAAATGAACTTCAAGACAATATTATAGGAAGGGAAAAAGAAGTTGAAGATGAAATAGGAGATCTATACAGAGAGAAGAATTTGATAGCGCACTGAAAGACTACAAGGCCTTCTGAGTAGACGACATTCGCTCACAGCTACTGAAGTCTCCGGGAGATCCAGCCATGAAAAACTATTTCATTTCGTGTGCAAGATATACGAGACAATCGAAATACCCTCAACTTCAAGAAACATATAATAATAGCTGAAATAAATCGCAATTTGCGATGTTATGGCTTCACTGTATTAAGTTTAGATGAAATACCAAGCTGTGGCGAATGAAATGAGATAAGAGAAATCAGATTGAAAACAAATATTTAGGTGTTCTTTTTTACCGCGAACAATTACAGCATGGAACTATAGAGATATATCATAAAGTGTTTCGATGAACCCTCTGCCATGCACTTCAATATGATTTGCAGAGTATCCATTAAGATTCGATAACAAATCATTAAAGCTAGTAGATGAGTTTTGTTGTTTGGGCAGTAAAATAACATTTAATGGTCGCAGCACAGAGGATGCAAAATGCAGAATGGAAATGGGAATAGAAACATTTTTGAAATTTGTTAACATCGAATATTAATTTAATTATGAGAAAATTTTTTCTGTGGCCATTTGTGTGAAATGTTGCCTTGCACGAGAGTGAAAGATGAACGATAAATAGTTCAGACAAGAATGGGATAGATGCTTTTGAAATGTGGTGCTACAGAAGAATGCTGAAAATTAGGTGGGTAGATCGTGTAACTAATGAGGAGGTACTGAACAGAATTGGAGAGAAAAGGATTTTCTGGCATACCTTGACTAAAAGAAGTAATCGACTGGTAGGACACATTCTTAGACATCAAGGCATCGTAAATTTAGCATTGGAGGGAAGTATGTGATGTAAAAATCGCAGAGGGAGACGTGGATTCGAATAAAGTAAACACATTCAAATTGATGTGGGTTGCCGTTCTTATGAGGAGACGACAAGGCTTGCTCAAACCAGTCTCCGCACTGAAGACCACAAGAGTACAAGTTGCTTTAAAATGGCCATATTTGAACATTTGCGCCGGTTGGTGACTTTAACCCAGACTATGACGAGTGGTTGCGTTAACTATTTTGGCTGTCCGGACACGTTTCAAGTCAACCTCAAATTGTCAACTGCAGCACACTGACACCTGAGTGGCCTAGTTTAGTTCCCATTTGCTCTCAGCCACACATGTAATCCCGCAAGACGTCGGAAAGTTTGGGGTCTTTTCATTCGGACATTACCGAGTGTAATTCTCCATAATTTGTGTCATTACATTCTTACTTCATGTGTTTGCGAACAAACTCTCATTGTGCAGTATGTCAGGGCACTCCGAGTTAACAAGGCGGCAAAATGTTTATCTGTATGAAAGATTAGTTTCCTTGTCCCTTTTCTGCGGTTCCTCAGGTTGATGGATACAAGCTAGAGAGAAAAATACTATGAAGAATTTGTCATAACATCCCCGCCCACAATCTCCGGCGGAAAAGAGGCAACTCGTATCTTGACATTTTTTATTTATTTTATTTTATTTCATTTTTTTTTTTTTTTTTTTTTTGTTTTTTTTTGTTTTTTTTTTTTTTTTTTTTTTTTTTTTTTGTTTGTAAGACGACGCCAGCCAAAACCACTTGGTCAAGGACCGAGATGCTTCATTGCTCTGATAATTACTTCGAACAATTAGTTCATGAGCCAACTAGAATTGTAAATGTATGTGAAAACACACTTGATCTCTTTGCAACAAATAATTCTGAGCTCATAACGAGCATCAAAACGGATACAGGTATTAGTGAACACAGAGTTGTCGTAGCGAGATTGAATATCGAAAGTCCCAAAGTTACCAAAAATAAACGAAAAGTATATTTGTTCAGCAAAGCAGATAAAATAAAAGAGGCTACATTGCTTCTTGAAAGACAGCTTCCACTCGTTTCTAACACTAAACGTAGGTGTAGACCAGATGTGGCTCAAATTCAAAGAAGTGGTATTGACAGCGATTGACAGTTTTGTACCAATTTAATTAATAAAAGAAGGAGATGATCCCCATTGCTACACAAAACAGGTCAGGACACTAATGCAAAAGCAACTGAAAAGGCATGCTAAATTTAAACGAACAGAAAATCTCCAGGATTGGCGATCCTACACAGAAGCTCGAAATTTAGCGAGGATTTCAGTGCTAGATGCCTACAATACTTATCACAACGAAATCCTTTCTCGAAATTTGACTGAAAACCCTAAGAGATTTTGGTCATATGTTAAATATAGTAGGGGCAAAACACAAACAATACCCTCACTACGTGATAGTAATGGCGATTATGCCGATGACAACGCTACTAAAGCAGAGTTACTAAACATAGCTTTCAGAAACTCATTCACCAAAGAAGACGAATCCAATATTCTAGATTTCGAATTACGAACAGAGGCCGTAATGGGTAACGCAGAAGTAGATATCATCGGAGTAGTGCAGCAACTAAAATCACTTAACAAGTCTTCTGGTCCGGACTGTATACCCATTAGATTTTTATCTGATTATGCTGAAGCGATAGCTCCTTACTTAACAGCCATATACAACCGCTCTCTCAAAGAAGGATCTGTACCAAAAAATTGGAAAGTTGCAAAGGTCACACCTATATTCAAGAAAGGCAGTAGGAGTATCCCACTAAACTACATGCCTATTTCTTTGACGTCAATTTGAGGCATGGTTTTGATACATACCATGTATTCAAATATTATGATTTATCTCGAACAGAATGATCTAATGGCCCACGGTCAACACGGATTTGGAAAATATCGCTCATGCTAAACACAACTAGCTCTTTATTCACACGAAGTGATGGGTGCTATCGACAAGGGTTCGCAAATCGATTCCGTATTACTTGATTTCCATAAGGCTTTTGACACCGTACAGGATAGTGTTATTGGTCCTCAGCTCTTCCTTATTTACATTAACGATTTTGGGGGAAAATCTAAGTAGCACTCGTAGGTTGTTTGCAGATGACGCCGTCATTTACCATCTATTAAAATCACCTGAAGATCAAAACCAACTGCAGAAAGATCTGAATAAGATATCACCATGGTGTGAAAATTGGCAATTGACTCTCAATAGCCGGCCGCGGTGGCCGAGGGGACTGAGGCGCTTCAGTCACGGTCTGCACGGCCACTACGGTCGGGGGTTCGAATCCCCCCTCGGGCATGGATATTTGTGCCGTTCTAGTTCGTAGGTAGTTCATAAGTAGTTTGTAAGTTTAGGGACTGATGACCCCGTAGTTAAGTCCCATAGGCTTTAAAAACATTTGAACATTTGACTCTCAATAATGAGAAGTGTGCAGTTGTCTACATGAGTACGAAAAGAAATCCGTTAAACTTTGTTTACAAGATAAATCAATCAAAAGTGAAGGCCGTAAACTCCACTATTACTTCAGACTTAAATTGTAAACAACACGTAGAGAATACCGTGGTAAAGGCAAACCAGAGACTGCGTTTTATTGGCAGAACCCTTAAAAGATGCAACAGAACTTGTGACGTTAGCATCCAGATGTGTATTTCAAATATGTATTAAATTTTAAATGTATTTGGTTCTGTTATAGCTTTTACCATAACTGATGTATATTGTAGTATGTTTAGTTTGTTTGTGTGAATTTATGCAATTTATTATCTATGTATCTGCGTAATCGCAGATAGGGAAAGTAGGAAACATCTTTGGAGTGTGTAGTATGTGGTCTTTGGAGCAACAGAGGGGAAGCAGTAGTAGTAGCTGTGGAGTCGGAGAGGGAGTCGAGCTCCGTCGTTAGAACAGTTCGGTCGCAAGCAAGTGCGCGGGAGCGTGCAGCGCCTTGTTCTTTGCAGTCACCAGGCCTTGTCGGCGGAGTTCCATAATTACAGCAGATGTTTCCAATATGAGCGGGGGCACACGGCACTTCATCTCAATATGTCAAGATCCTGCCCTCAAATTGCTCACTGGATTGGACTTGTGCTTGTATTGTGACCTGCACCATTGTCGGAGTCGGCGCATCCTGCTCTTCAACAACGAGGACGCAATGTAAGACCGCTCCAATAATTTCCGACCACATAGAGTTTAGACTTTTTGTAAGGCGTTACCCAGTTTTGTGCTTCAGAAACTATTTTTCTTAATAATAAACAAAATTTTAAAGTACTTCTACTACGTCATTGTCCTAATACATTGTTACCAAGTATGGTCCTATCCTTTCCAGAAGTTTCCCGAGTGTCGTTGAAAGTGAAAAGAATATTAAACACAGTGCCAAACAATAAAATTTAAATAATTAAAGTTTGAATTTTAAAGCTAATTTCAACATATTACAATTTTGGACATAAAGAATTGCTTTCTTTAAAACAATGTTGGCACAATTAAGTAACTAAACAAAATTATATATTAAATCTAAATTAATTGGTTCATTACTATTTAACATTTCATTTGTGTAAAATTTATGTGTGAAGTTGATTTCCTATGCTGGTTCGTATTTCGGCGTTGTCCATCTGTGAGCTAGTTGCAAGTCATTTTGAGTCATTTCTTCCTGGTAATTTTAACATTAATTATTCTGCCAACTGAGTTTTTTGCTGCCTACTGTGTAATTCTCATGCAGGTAAGTGTTAGTGAGGGGACATTGGTAATTGAGTGGAACACTGGTCTTCGATCCAACACTGTTTCCGAACTAATCCAGTTTAATCAAATAATAATTACGTGGTTTATTTTCTTCCTTGTTATAAACTGATAAAACCAAAGCATCATGTTTCGTAAAAGTTATTCGATTGCACAAGTGTTTGCTAACCTTCTGTTGTGCAACACTAACGTTTGTGATTACCCATTCATAATTGCCGTGGTTAATTACAACACACTCTGAGTGCCCCATTGGGATGGCGACCGTGTTAATTTATTAATGTTTTTCACTGTTTATTGTTTGTTACTTCCTATAATTTGCAATACATACGTGTGTGAGTGAGATTGTTCCATAGTTAAATCAATTCAATTAGTAGTTAGTAGAGTAGGTGGAACGGGCTATCTGGTGTGGTAGTTCGTTGTGGCAGCATTCCCTCACTAGTTGGTTTTCGTTTGCAGAATAATTTTTCGGTAAAGATAGCCTTGTCCAACTTTATTTTGTAGGCAACACACGGGTCAACTTTAACGTTAATCTGTCATAGGATTAATCAAACGGTTAGTGAGGGGAGTGTTACAAACTACTAAAGAAACTGCATACACTACGCTTGTCCGTCCTTTTTTGGAGTAATGGTGGCCAGTGTGGGTTCCTTATCAGGTGGGTTTGTCGGAGGACATCGAAAGAGTCGAAAGAAGGGCAGCTCGTTTCGTATTGTCGCGATACAGGGGAGACAGCGTTACGGAAATGATACAGGATCTGGGATGGGAACCATTACAACAACGGCGATTATGGCTGCGGCGTGGGCTACGTACGAAACTCCAATCGCCAACATTTTCCTCCGAATGCGAAAATATATTGTTGACTCCCACTTACATAGGTAGAAAAGATCATCAGAATAAAATAGGAGAAATCAGAGCTCGAAAGGAGAGACTCAGGTGTTCTTTCTTCCCGCGCGCTATTTGAGAATGGAACGGGAGATAAAATAGTATAACGGTGGTTAGATGAACCCTCTGCCAGCCCTCTGCCAAGCACTTAAAGGTGATTTGCAGAGTATCCCATGCAGATGTAGATACAGGGCGTCCCATTTACGTGCTGACCGCATGTGCGGGTCAATCAAATTGGTCCCACGTCTCTCTGCTGATGCCGCACTGTTCGCCCTGTCGGTCAGTGTGGCAGAGTCGTTGCAACAGGGGAACAACCGCAGCGAGTTAACAGTGAAGTCTGTGAACGCAACAATGGCAATACGGAATTATTCCGCGCCTCAACGAGTGTTTCATTAGGATTCGCATCTTCGTACAGAGTCCGTTTGTATTGTCCGCAGATGTTATTCTAATTCCGATCCGTGATGCAATCCACAAACAAATTCGTGATTAAATTTTTTTGAAACGGGAAAAATTTTGTGACTAAAATCTTAAGAGACGACGTACTTGCTCACAGAACCTCATCTCGACGACATTGCTTTGCGTAAAAAGTATCTTCAACCCCTCTCACAGCAAACACAAATTTATTCAAATGTTCAGATGCTTGTTAAGCTTACGGGACTTAACTGCAGGGTCATCAGTCCCTAAACTTACAAACCCCCGACGGAAAACGACCTCACGCATCGGAACATAGCGCCTCAATGTGCTTGGCCACTCGGCCGCGGCACACACAAATTTAGTGCACTTCTTAGAAACAACTACTAAGTTACTTGATAAGGCTCTATAAAATAACAGTAGTGCAAGAACTGAAACATAGTGATCCCGCTCACAGCGAAACATATCTCCCTAAAATATTTCTTGTAATAATGACAACAGTAATGGTTGTTAATTTTAAAAGGAAAATGTAACTAAATAAAAAACTGATTTCTACAGGAAATCGTAATCTGTGTTCTAAATTTAAGTGCGCCAACAAAAAACTTGCCCTGCCAATTAATTGAAATCCTAATACAAAATGTGGGTAAAGTTAAGAGCTGTAATTGGGGCAAAATACTAACCGGGAGATATATTCCAAGTTATTGGTGTCGTTGCATTTTCATTTAAAGTTATGTGCCTCCATTTATAAATGAATAGAAATTTAATTGGCACAGCAAAAGCAACGCAAACAACGCACCTATTAATCAATCTACTAAATGGTTTTGACTGTACCGATCCTGCTGATGGTATCCGCTATTGAACTTTACTGTTGGAGGCATGTTTCACTGATTTAATTCAAGTTGACCACTGCCAGCACATAATCATGAAATAAATTTAACAAATAGGCATATAATCTCACGGACGTGTTAGCGGAACTTTAAATGAAAAATAATAATTTGCACGAAAGAGAAGTTATTTAACCAGCACGTCTCCAACGATTAGTTCTTTCCTAAGATGGTGGCGGAAACCATAAATCTTTGTTTGCTGTAAAATAAAACAAATCTTATATTACTGATGGGGAAAGAAAAATGAACTTTGATTATTTAAATAAACCGATTAGGAAATAAAAATGAAAACATCCTTATTATTAGTACACATTTCTTTTCACCATGTTGACTTACATTTTACTATCTGATGCATCTAGAATCCTCGCATAAAATCAGTCAAAGGACAATGCGTCCGTACGCTATGACATCCTATCAGAGAGAGAGCGGATTTGCCGATACCAGAAACCGCTTTGTAAAAAAAATATTCACACTTCTGCATTCGTATTTAAAAACTGTTTATAGAGTCTTTCATCATTTTAAACAGAAAATGGAAATCATGATTTTTTTTATTGTTCATTTTAGCACTTTCCTTTTGAGAAGGCACGTGTAACACTACAGCAGGGTTGAAGTTTGCGAATGGTTTTTGAAATGAGCATATGACGGTGAAATGGATCCTTACCTCATTTGGTTTACAGACAAGGCCATGTTCCATTTACAACGGTATGTCAGTTCTCAAGTCTGTCGTCATTGTAGCGCCGAAAAGCCTATTCATCTTCATGAAGAACCCTTTCACCATTATAAAATAGGAGTGCGGTGCGCAGTTAGTAGTGACACAACAATAAGCCCATTTTAATGATGCTGTTACCAGTGGAAGATAAGTGCACAATCGTTTTATAATTAAATTAGTGATCGAGAATGAAACTTTGCGGTTTTTCAACAGGTTTCGGTAAGGGTTCACACTGCAAATATTTCTTTGCACGTAATTCGCAAAGCGTTCCATGACAGTCGTTATCAACAATACCTGGCCCATTTTAGTCATGTATAATTTATGTTTGTGGGGACCACTAAAACGATAAAACGAACGCAATAAATCTACAGGATCTCTCACAAAAGACGCCTGCCAGGCGTCCGCGGATCGCTCGGTACGGCTCCCGGCCGCCGCCACCGCATCCGCCGGTCACGGCAGCGCCCGATTCTGGGACTCTATTGTGCCGCGGGCGCATACATTGAGTTGAAATCTGAAAAACATTGCCATCTGAGTAACATAAGCTTACCTTTACTTATAGTAGATGTCTTTGTTTAAAGAGGAACTTACTCTACATATTCACCTCGTATATTATGGGAAAGTAGTGTTAGAAAAGCTCTCGACATAATTAATTCAAATTTTACAAGAATATACGATAAGTTTCCAAGGCGACGTAGAGGAGTACATATTCTTTCAAACGAAGCTGTTAAAATGTTCAAATGTTTTGTAAATCTATCGGACTCAACTGCTTGGTTATTAGTCCCTAGCTTACAAACTACCTAAACTAATGTAAACTAACCTAAGGACAAAAAACACACACCCATGCCCGAGGGGGGCTCCAACAACTGACGGCGAACGGCTGCGCGCACCGCAGCACGGCGCCCCAGTGCGCACGGCTAATGGAGATGTACACATTTTTGTGTAGCAAGTGACAAAATCAGCAGCGATGTCTTTTTTCTGGTTGTCAGTCGCAAGAAATCGATTCTATAATCAATTCTTTCTCCTCCATGTAAATTTTCATAAATACGAGGGTTGGAACTTAAATAGTGGCAACACTTCTGTGGATACACTATGCAATGGCATCTACTATTGTCGCTGATAGCACATGTTGACATACCTATCTTACCTCCGACAAATGGACTCGCCAGCCCCACATTATTGGCGTGTGCACAATCGAGGGAAAAACAGTCACCTGTGAGTGAGCGATCTAACGTAACGGTGTCACTAGGTTTTTCGAAGCAGGAACACAACAGTGCACAGTAGTACTGTTCGTTTTTGAAGCCTCACCAGCGACTAGCTATGCGATAGAAACGGCAAGACTATCTGAGCAACCCACCCATCATTTTGCACGACAACGCGCTGGCGCATACAGCGCAAGCTGTGGCTCCTCTGTTCGGTGGGTGGGACAGGGAGGCACTGTACCATCCATTATATATCCCGGACTTAAGTCCTTGTGACTTTGATTTGATTCTGAAGATGAAGGAACCACTTCGTGGCATTCGCTTCAGAACTGTTCCAGAGATTCGTCAGGCAGTAGACCGCTCCATTCGCACCATCAACAGAACAGGCTGTGCTAACGGTATACTACAACTTCCACATTGCTGTCAACGGGTATCTCACACCGCTGATGACTACTTTGAAGGACATTAACAGGTGCAAACAGGTAACGCTTTTGTGTCGCTTCTGAATACTTGCCACTATTTAAGTTCCAACCCTCGTATGTTTTTACAAGAATGTGCTATTTTGTTTCCTTTCTCACCGTCAGTTTTAAGTAAAAAAATTTGTGTATATGTCTTGTCAGCGCCGCTCAGTAAACTCGATACTGGGGCTGGGAGTTTGGGGCGCTGACCGCGTCCCCCTCCATACTGCACCCGTTGACGCCTAGGAGCAGAGGATAGCACGGGGGTCGGTCGGTACCTGATGGGCATTTCGAGCCGTGTACGACAGAATTTAGCTTTTAGTTCAAGGAGAAGGAGAGGTGTAATGTAGGAAATTTTAGGAAGCTGACACAGTTTGGGGAAAAGTAACAGGACAGAGGGAAAGAAAAGGATGATATGTACAGAGAATGGGAAGAACTGGATGGATTGCGAAATCGAGAAGTGCAAGAGGAAGAGAGGCTCATGCTTACGGCCAGGGAGGGATGGGATTGTAAGAGAGGAGAGGGAAGGAAGGAAGAAAGGAATATTAGGGATTAATGTTACACGTCACCTTGTTCATTAGAGACGGAGCTCACGTTCTGATTGTTTGAGTAAGTATGAGACAGAAATCTGCCGTGCCCTATCAAAAGGACCATCCAGGAATTTGCCTGGAGTGTTTTAGGGGAATCTCGGAAAACCCGTATCGGAATGACCGGAGGCGGGTTTCAGGCGCCGACCTTACGATTAGAGAAACTGGCGGAGGAGGTGGTGGACAAAGAGATGGTGGAGGTGGGAGATAGACAAAGAGAGAAGTAATGAACACAGAGAGAGGGGGGATGGGAGGGGAGAATGAGAGAAAACGTATAGTATATGAAATTACAATGCATATTTAGGACCTGGGAACAATTGTCGGACTTCTTGATACAGATATGTAACTGAGGAAAGACGAATACAGTACCAGCGCAGTGCGGAGATGATTTTCTACCGAGCCGGCAACGTCACGTTGCCAGCGGCGACTTCACAACGTTAAGGGTCAACTGTGTTGCGCCTGTCAGGCGGCAACCCACTCGACCGCCGTGTAGGAAGGGTGACCTACCACACAGGCGTCGCCGTGGGAAAGATTCACTCTGCAACTGCTGCGAAATAGCGTTAAGTAAATAGAGCACAAATTAACTGTCCATTAATGCTCTAAACCTGAGTTTACACTAGCAAGTTAGTGCAGTAATTTACTTGCGGGTAGAAACTTGTCGAACTACTTGCGAGTGTACAGACGTCACCAAATGGATTTGTGGCTGTTGCAATATATTGCACAAGTGACTTTCTGCAAGCTTCCGACTTTCAGTGTAAACAGTGTGCAAGAAGCTCCTCCAAGTTACTTGCAGCTTTTAGGATTCATTTCAATTTTCTGCAAGTTGAAATCGCAAGCTTTTGTAAGCATGCCATGTGCATCAACACATACGTAACCTTTTATTGAACGTCACGTTTAATTTGATATAACCATCTCAAGTACTACATGTTAAATAGCAGAAATGGAGGATAAACGAGAATGAAGAAAGCAAGATATCAAACACTGAATGAAGCTGTGGAGCACTTCCCTAAAATATGGAATGTGTACAGGGATTTTAAACACAGAATAAAGAAAACAAGCGTACTTGTTTAGTCTTCGTCTTCTTCTTATTATTCTTCTTCTTCTTACTTAGCGCTTGTCCCGCATACTGGCGGGGTCCGCTGCTGTGGCTCGTTGTCGGCATTTGCTACGATCTTACGACTGGTCAGGGTGGAGACTTGAGGTCTTCAAGCAGGCCGTCAAGCCATCGCTGACTTGGTCTTTCAACTGGCCGTTTCCCATTTACATTTAAGTTAAAACCAATTTTTGCCACTGTCGTTTCATCTGCTCTAAGAAGATGCCAGTACCAGCGTAGGCGGCTTCCCGTCATCTTATTTACTACAAGTATAACACCGTATTGCCTGCGAACTTCATCGTTTGTGTCGTGGTCGTGCAGCGTTAATCCTGATGTCCACCTGAGCTTCTTTGTTTCCATTACAGCAAGTATTTGTTCAAATATTCAAATGTTTGTAAATCTATCGGACCAAACTACGTGGTCATCAGTCCATAGCTTACAAACTTCTTAAACTAACGTAAACTCACCTAAGGACAACTCACACACAAACACACACACACACACACACACACACACACACACACACACACACATACCCATGCCCCAGGGAGGATTCGAACCTTCGACGGCAGGCAACAGCGCGCTCCGCAGCGAGACGCATTAGACCGCTCGAGCCGGCCGCGGTGGCCGAGGGGACTGAGACGCTCCAGTCACGGTCTGCACGGCCACTACGGTCGGGGGTTCGAATCCCCCCTCGGGCATTGATATTTGTGCCGTCCTTAGGATTATCTAGTTCTTAAGTAGTTTGTAAGTTTAGGGACTGATGACCCCGTAGTTAAGTCCCATAAGCTGTACAAACATTTGAACATTTGATAGACCGCTCGGCTACTCCACCGCGGCAGCAAGTCTTTGTTCCACATCTTTTGTCGAAGGCCAGCATTCAGCCCCATACAGTGCTACTGGGCGAATTACCGATCGGGAAATTGTTCATTTTAGCTAGTTGGGAATTTTCGTAACACACAGTACTCCAGTATCAGAATGCCATTTAAGCCACGCACTGCTCAGGCGGTTGGACAGACGCATCGCAACCAAACCAGCACATCCCACAAAGGTTGCAGATCTGGATTTTGTACTTATTGAATAACGGCCAAATATCCCTCAAGAGCTGATTGATAACATAATATCGTCCATGCCACGCAAAGTGTAACTGCAGTGGCCGTCTGAGGTGACCATACACCATATTAGAGGGCAACGAGAACTACATTTTCACTATTATGGTAGCCCTGTGGTGCCTCGCTCTAAGTAAACGCCATGTAAACCTCAAGTAAAGATTTGAGGCAGCACAATATTGTACTGTATCATACACAAATTACAGTTGTAACCAATATCTGAATTAAATACGTTACCATGTGTATATTGTATATGATATCTCAGCGGATCCCCTGTTTCTTTTGAGCAGAGTAGACTGTTGTTGGTATGGCCAGACGCGGTTTGCTCTACAGCGCAAAGGGTGCAATGAACCCCCACAGAAATCTTCAGGTAAAACTTCCAGGCTGAAAGGCCGTGTTCTAGGTGTAAAATTTCCTCCAACTGCGGGAGACATATTCCAAGGTCTTCCGGCTACTACCACTGTGGTCTGAGGGGCTCTCGGATTTATAGAGGGCATAGAGGGCGCCACCATACGTCACGGGAGGCTGACTGCGTGGCTAACTTTGGATGACGTCGTAATTCTCGATTAAAAGTAACCGATTGTCATCTTGTTGATTCAATGGCGACGTCCATATTTCATCTAACTTCAGACCTTCTTCTTTTCTATTAAAATTATTCTGGTGTTTGTGAATCTCTATTTCTTCTCTATACATGCGTGCATGGTAACGTGATGTCCTAGCTAAAACGCTCGTCTCATTAAATTTTATTTGATGGTTCCCATGGTGAAAAATATGTTCTGCTATTGCCGATTTTTCCGTGTGGCCCAGACGACAGTTCGTTTTGTGTTCGGTTAAGCGGGTGTTGACGCTTCTTTTAGTTGTTCCAATATAATCTTGACCATAGCTGCAAGGAATTTTGGATACCCCAGGTGTTGCTAGGGGGTGACGTGCGTCTTTTGGTGTTCTCAAGTATTCTTTTATCTTCTTGGTTGGTCTGTAGATCGTTTCAACACCATGCTCGGCCAATACTTTCCCGATTCGATCAGTAATTCTGCTAATGTACGGAAGGAAAACTTTTCCAGATTGTGGTGTCGCACAAGTCTAAAGTGCGTGCCACCTACTTTCGTCGCGCGCCGCCATACACGCACGGCGCGGCGTTCTTACGACGTCAGCCACGAGCGCCCTCTGCTACAACTCCACTCGTGGCCACCACTGAACGAATTCGTTCACTTGGGACTGAGATAGGAACCAGTTAACACTTCGGAATCAGATAGGCACCAATGAAGACTTGGCTATCGGATAGGCACTAGGCAGGCCTGTATCTCGACTATGTATCAGCATTCTGCAGTACTGAGCTATGTAAAAGTTAAGTATTACTAAGTCTCTAAGAAATATATATCTCGTTCTAATTTACTCTAGTGTTTCTAGTTTTTGCTGTCCCACTGGCTGGTCACCTGCTACCTGCACAAGCGTCCATCCTTTATTCCTGTGTCGGTCTTTCTACTCGGCCACCGATACCTACGACGGAAACGAGACACAAAAGCGGAGACGAGGCTAGGACACAAAACAGATGATTGCCGTTGTTGCTCGGAACTTCTGGATTCTTCTCTTCTTCGATGGACAGCTCGATCAATTTTCTTACCACCATATCCATTTTTCTCTAAAGGCGACTGTAAGTGATTTGGTTTATCCTCCAAGTAAACTGGCACACATTCAGCCTCTCGTGACGTATGGTGGTGCCCTCTATGCCCTCTACAAATACGAGAGCCCCTCAGACCACAGTGGCAGCAGCCCGAAGTCCCTGGAATATGTCTCCCGCAGTTGGTGACGAAACGTCGGGAGGACGTTTTACACCTAGAACACGGCCTTCCAGCCCGGAAGATTTACCTGAAAACAACGCCAGCCGTGAAAGTTACATTGTATAATATGACCCCGCAGAAATATAACGCCTCTGAGAAAACTTCGCAATTTATAACGATGTTAAACTTTATATAACCTACTCTCCCACCTTACTGACAGATAATAATTTAGTGACGTGTATTAGCCTTCCTACCGACGCCTTCAGTGAAGTTCTAAACTGGCGGTAAGCTCTTACCTGCCTGCTTCGGCCTTGGAGCAAAATAAAGTTCTGCACCCCCAGCGACAACATTCCGGTCACTCTGTTCCAGCGAGAGGTTTGGAGAAGGGAACTGGGGCAGGTTGTGTCTTCTTATCCCAAGTATTGGATCAACACTCTGTCATGTACATACATGTGGCGTCTATTCCGAAAGAACAGGCGTCGCTTCTTATCCTGCAGTTGTTGTTGTTTTCATATTCACAGAATATATGACTTCAACTGCGATGACTCCTGCCTCGAAAGCAGGAGACCCGGGTTCGAATCCCTGCTGGATACACATTTTCAGCTTGCCCATTCGCAGATGAAGTCATATATTCTGTGAATATAAAAACTCTGTCATGTATCCGCCAAATCCTCCATTTCCCCTCCTTTTGTTGCACCGCGCAAGCGTAGAGTTCCTCTTCCTCCCCAGTTATTCAGCGAACACGACACACTTCTGTAGCATTATAATGTCTCTTGTTTTCATTGATCCCTGCTAGCACTTAAGTTTGTTAAACTTGAGTAAAATGTATAATCTAGTTAGCAATGACAGACAAGAGTGTTCTGTTATTTGTTGCAGTGAAGCTAGCAACTGAAGTGTTCACGATTCATCGGGTAGATCACAGTTATAATTTTATCGTGAGTCAGCGTCTTTCTTTTCGCCGCAAAAAATACCTCGCTGTTTGACTTTCTTTTATTTCCTGGCTGCGAAAGAAAACGTTCGTTCGTTATCTGTTCTGCTCTTTCCGTTGTACTGGAAGGACGTGTCCATTCTCGCTCCTGAAAATTCGACATTTTTAATGTGAGTACGATTTTTTCCGAGATTAATAAATTACAGTTAAAAGTGACTTTGAAATAATTATTAATTTTTTGGTCACATTTTTTTCGACATTGGCGTTAATGTTTAATTACTTAGTTTTATGGTGAGATGGATTAGTACAATCGGATTCCGTATAGTATTTCATGATAATGCAACACTTCCTTATTTCTCATTTTACAGCACCGTTAGAACATATAGTCATTCTTTTCTGTTGCAAATAATTTATTTATTTAATCGAACTCCGACACATAGTCATGGAAAATATTTTCTGCTAAATTCCATTGTTACGATCAGATCCATAACATTCTACTCAGTCTCGTTGTACATGATACTATACTAATAAATAGTCCGGGTCACTCTGAGAATAAGTTACCAACAATAAGATTTTAGTTTTATAGCATAAACGACGGCAGAATGATGCAGTAGCAGCATTTACCAAAACATGAGGTAACTTTATTCCTAATTTCTATAGTGCTACTCGCCGACTCATTTACGACCTTCATGCTCAAATTATATAACAAATTATAATCAGTTATCAGTTTTAGGCCTTATTTACAGTTCACTAATTTTTCTCTAAATTTTATTCGCGATCTTTTGCAATGTCTTAGACTTTAAAAATATTCCGTAATCCGAACAGGCAGTAGCATTATACAGTACTAGGGCGAGCTTTTAGAGTTGGTCACACCCGACGGCGCAAAGATTCGATATCCATTTTTGAGTTTGAAGACGTAGTTTTGTAGTGTCTTAATTGAGAATTTAATATGTGTGATAATATACTGCAGAGGCTAAGGGAGACTAATTTCTTTTCCTTTTCACTTTAATAGAAGCTTCGTATCAAGGACCTAGGGAGACCGACATCAGATATTAAGATAGTAAAAATGATATTTTTTTAATTGTAAGATATTTCAAACCAGACATTTATGTGAAACTAGATTGGATATGTGGTAGTGAAATTACAAACAAGTGTGTTGTTTTTCGTGTGTTGTTCGACAAAGAAAATTCTGAGTGTGAAACAGCAGCTAGCTCTTTACTCACATGATGTGAGGAGAGCTATCAATAAGCAGTGTCAAATAGATTTCGTATTTCTAGATTTCCACAAGGCTTTCGAAACTCACCTCACAAGCGTCTACTAATCAAATTGTGTGCTTCTGGAATATCGCCACAGATGTGCGATTGGATTCGTAATTTCCAGTCAGAAAGGACACAGTACGTTGTAATTGACGGTAAGTCATCGACTAGATCAGAAGTGATATCGTCGTTCCCCAGGAAAGTGTTATAGGGCCACTACTGTTCCTTATTTTTATAAAGGAGACAATTTGAGTAGCTTTCTTGGAGTGTTCGCGGATGATGCTGTCATTTATCGGTTAGTAAAGTCACCAGACGATTAAAAGCAACTGCAAAATGATTCAGATAAGATATCTGCATGGTGCAAAAATTGGCAATTGACCCTTAATAATGATAAGCGTAATGTCATGTATATGACCACTAAAAGTTACTCGATAAATCAGTCAAACCTACAGACCGGCAATTCTACTAAATACTTAGGAGTAACAGTTACGAACAACTTAAATTGTAGGGAAGGCGAAACAAAGACGACATTTCATTGGCAGAACACTTAGAGGATGCAACAGTTCTACTAAAGAAACTGCCTGCAACATACTTGTGCGCACTATTTTGAAATATTGCTATGCATTATGGGATCAAATCAGGTGGAACTGACGGACGATTTAGAGAAAATTCAGAGGAGGATAGCCCATTTTGTATTATCGCGATATAGGGGAGAGAGTGTCACGGAAATGATGCGCGAATTGGGATGGAAATCGTTAAAAGAAAGGCGTTATTTGTTACGGCGAGATCTATTTGCGAAATTTCTTTCACTAGCTTTCTTTTCTGAATGCTAACATATTTTGTTAGCACCCACCTACATGGGGATACATGATCCTCATAATAAAATAAGTGAAATCATATCGAAAATAGAAAATTTAGGTGTTCCTTTTTCCCGCAAGGTGTTAGAGATTGATAATATAGAGAAATATCATAGAAGTGATACTTCCTGGCAGATTAAAATTGTGTGCTGGAACCGGGACTCGAACCTGGGACCCCCGCCCTTCGTGGGCAAGCGCTCTACCGACTGAGCTATCTCGACCGACTCACGATGCCGCGTCACAACTGTACTTCCGCCAGTACCTCGCCTCCTACTTTCCAAAATTCACAGAAGATCTCCTACGAAACATGCAAGACTAGCACTCCTGGAAGAAAGGATGTGGTGGAGACATGGCTTAGCCACTGCCTAAGGGATGTTTCCAGAATGAAACTGCAGCGGAGAGTGCGCTGATATGAAACTTCCTGGCAGATTAAAATTGTGCGCCGGAACCGGGACTCGAACCTGGGATCTTTGCCTTTCGCGGGCAAAGGAGGCGAGGTACTGGTAGAATTGAAGTTGTGGCACCGTGAGTCGTGTCGGGATAGCTCAGTAGTAGAGCGCTTGCCCGCAAAAGGCAAAGGTCCCAGGTTCGAGTCCTGGTTCCGGCACACAATTTTAGTATGCTAGGAAGTTTCATATCAGCGCACACTACGCTGCAGAGTGAAACTTTCATCATAGAAGTGGTTCGATGAACCCTCTGTCATGCACTTCAATGTGGCTTGCAGAGTATCCATGTAGATGTAGTTGCAGATGTAGATGAACTTGGACACTAAATGGTGTTGTCGATCTCTGATATTTAACATTTATCCTGTTAATTTTTTTTTTTTTTTTTTTTTTTTTTTTGTCATTTTCCTTTGAACCTCGTAGAAAAACCTACATGAACCGCCACTGGGTATGGTCCGTACCATGTACAACAGCCGCTAACCTCGCCAGCACGAGCCTTCAGAGCCCGGGAATTCCCGCACAGCATCCGAGGACAGAGCGGCGGCGTTGCCGGGTTTATCTGGCTGCTGTTCAGCCGCTTAACGGCGGCCTCCCAGGGGGCGGCGCGTATTTCGCGCCCCTGCCCAGCCGGCGATAGCGCCACGTCGTCCTCTAGGGGCCGCCGGGTCACTCACCCCAGCGGCCGGCCAGCCGTCTGCGGACTCTCCACCACAGCCACCTGCATCCTACCACAGACAAAAACACACACTCCGTAAGGGCCTGGTCACACGCTCAGGGGTGCGGGGAGGGAAGGTTCCGTAAGCTGTCCCATGATGGCGCTGCGGTCAGAAGCAGCCCTTTAAACTGGCCAGAGCAGGCGCCAGGTCGCGGCTGTCCCCACCACCTCTTTCCCCTCAGACGCCGGCACACCGGATACAGCCGTGGTCTCGTAGCAAGCAGCACGAACTCTCCCCTCAGCCTCCCCTCCACGCTACCCTCTGATGTGCGAGAGACACCCTCAGAAGCGCCTCTAGTGTGGTCTACCGGTACTAAGCCAGGGAACCACCTGACATCTGCTGACATCTTACGGAACTTCGAGGGGAGTGTAGGACAGTTGTTTAGGGGGGGGGGGCTTCTTCTCTGTATATGTTATACTCAGTGGTCCTACTTATAGCCACTCTCAAGACACCTCATCGTGCTTTCTCACACATGTACTTAAATCCTGCGAAAATCATTCGCTTGGTCACCGCCCACCGGACTCAAGCTCCGCCCCTCAGCAGCAAGGAAGGCACTCAGCACAGGCCATCTAACTGGGTCAACCAAACCACAAGGAACTCTGAACGTCGAAGCAAGTTATAGAAAAGTAACAGTTCGTAATCACAATGAAAGTTTTCAAATATAACATTTTTAAAGATACTGTATATTAACGAAACAGAAGCATCTATAATCTAAAGCGGATTGCCTAATGTTGTACATGAATAAGATACAACTACTGTTTTTGTTACAAGTGAATAGCGTTTTCTGTAGATCTATTTCGTAAAGAAAATTCGTATATCTGAAATCCTCATTCTCCCAACATAACTCCCCGGCTTCTACCTGACCCTCCAAGGCCATCCCATCAGTCACACCCCCACTCTAAAATATCTTGGCCTCACCCTTGATCGACATCTTTCCTGGACCCTCCAACTAAAAACCATCCGTGGAAAAGCCATGCCCCGTCTAAGCCTCCTCAAACTCATCACCGGCCGGACGTGGGGACTCAGCCCCTCCACCATCCTCCACACTTATAAATCCATCATGTGCCCCATCCTCTGCTCCTTCAAACCTGCCTGTGTTTCTGCTCCTCCCACCTTTTATCAGACCCTCCGAATCCTGGAACGCCACGACCCCCGCCTCGCCTACCGTGTCCGACTCCCCTCCCCCACGTGGATCCTATATGACCTCATCCCCTTTCCTCACCTCCTTTAACATCTTGAACACCTCCGAATCCTGTATGTAACCCGCAAAATAAATTCCCGCAATCCCCTTGTTTAACTCATCCTAACCAACCCTGGGCCTCTGCTACGCCTACACCAATGCATTCCTCCCTCTCTCCACCTGCACACGTTACATGTTCTCTCCCAAGGCAACTTCCACGCCCTTCCCCTACCAGATGACGCCCTTCGTCCCGAAATTTACCCCTCCTATCAACCCTGATCCTATACCTGTAGCATCAGCGCCCCCTCTTCCCATCCCCTCCTCTTCCCTCCAGCCGCTTGTCTTTCCCCTTCCCGACACTGGAGTATTGACAACCCCCGTCTTTCCTCTCTTCTCTATCTTCCCAACCTCCCCCGCCCTTCCTAGCCTTCCTCTCCCATCCCCTGCTGGAGCCTCAGTAACGAATTTCAGATCCAGTGTTGTCTAGTGTTCAGTGCGTCAGTGTCTCCGTGTGAGCCTTTACAGTGCGTCGAACAACCACCTCTCTCTTTCACCAGTGTCGTCGTGTTACTTCTTCGTTTGTCCAGTGACTGTTCTCAATGTGATTTTAACATCACATTGGCACAGACCGTTTTTAACTGTATGTGTTTGTTTCCATCGCCTTGTTCATTTGTTTTATGCCTGCACTATTGTCTCCAGTGCCCTGTTTTTAATTCATCAATGTTCTCTTCGTGCCATATTTCTCATTCCTGATTGTTTTTACCCTCGTGACATGGTTTTCAAGTCTTAATTTGTAATGTACTTGTACGCTCGGCTGAAGAGTAGCGCCTGATGCTGCTACCAGCCTGCCGACCCTGTCGGCGTGGAAATAACAATAAAAAAAATCCCAACATAAACCGAAATTTTCTAAGACAAAGAATCTTCTTAAATTTTCTTCCTAGTATAAACATTGCTAATCCGAGGCAGCTATTGGTTTTAGTAGCGTGTATTTTTACCATAAGCTGTAATTTATCAACATGTTTCGTATTATTTACTAGTTACACAGATACAATGTAGGTTTACATATCTTTTGGAGTTCCTACGTTTCTTAGTTGCAATTATATAAAAATATAAACAAACAATCTTGAGAACGTGATTTATCTAAGATAAGAAATACCAACTGATTCTTCCAATACTGTCGTGTCTGAATCTTGTTCAATAACAGCGGCAACAGCACAATACACTTTCGATGTATGTAAACATACTAATCTCACGTTCTTGAGAAAACTGACATTGTTTACAGTTAAACTTCATTGTTCTTTAGAATTGGACCCTGAGGTCGATATATGGGAGCTGTTCTACGGTAGTTACTAGGGGATTTGTTGATGATCTTCTGGTAACTAAAAGAGGTTCTCCTGAAACTGTAGAATATGCTGTACAAACATTTTTATTGAGGAACAGGAAAGGAAAATCTACATCCTTCTAGGCATACATGCAGGAAGGAAAGGGGCAATTGGTTTGTATCAAGGGAGATAGAGGGATAAAGGATCGTTGGGAACTGGTAGCTCTTATTTGCAAACGACATCGAATATAGAAGAACGTACAAACGTGAATGAGAAGCCATAGCATTTCTTAGAAATGCGAAGATGAAAAAAATTCACGAAACGGTTCAAAGTCACTACTGTGAGACAGCACACTGTCATATGTAATTAACAAAATATTGCCGAAAATACTGCTATTAATAAACAAAAAGTTTCAGAACGAATTACAAATGCAAAAGATGAAAATTTTTTTTAGCATGTTGTAGGATTCGAACCACGAACCATCAGCTTCTCACCTATTCACTTTTAATCAGATGACTACACAGGATTCGGTGGTCAAGAGGTTTGAAAATCTACTTATATTCTGCAACATTGATTTATATCTAATAACGTATTTATGATGAAGTTGTTAATCAAATGTTCAAATGTTTGTCAAGCTTAAAGTGGGTCATCAGTCCCTAAACTTACAAACTACTTATGAACTACCTTATACTAAAGATGACACAAACATCCATGCCCGAGGGGGAACGGCCTTGCGCATCGTAGCATAGCGCCTCAATCCGCTTGGCCACTTCGTAGCGGCATGAAATTGCGTTGAGTTCTTGCTTACAACAGTGTATCGCAATTGAAGACAAGTTAAACTCGGAAACAATCCAAATAGTGAACTACATACGGCGATCCAAAAGTAGCGAGCGTTGGACGTCACGTGACGAGCTGTAGGGTGGTGGGACACGGCGCTGGACGGAGTGAACCATGCAGTTAGAAGAAAGGAGTGGGGGGATTTTGGCAGGATCTAACTTTTGCTGTTTATCACTTCTGTGCCTTTCACGAAGTCGTGTATTCTGGTTTCCCTGGCAAAAATTGGAAGAGGGCGCAGGTCATTACTATTTACAAGAAGGATCGTCGATCAGATGCGCCGAACTATAGACCTGACATCGGTCAGTTGTAAAATCTTGGAACAGATTTTATGTTCGCACTTTATGTCATTTCTGGAGACCGGAAACAACATGGTTTCCAAAAACTACGATCATGTGAAACCCAACTCGTACTATTCATCCACGATATCTGGAGAGCAATTGATGCAGGGTCCCAGGTAGAGCCATGTTTCTTGATTTCCGTGAGGCGTTCGATAGCATTCACAATATAACAATGTTTCACACTGTTATAACCTGATTTTACATGTGTTTCATATATAAAACTTATACATCACCTTACATTCGTTGTTCAGTGGTAGCTCTAGAAGTTTGAAAAGCTATATAGTTTCAATAGCTCGCCTGCCTGTATGTAATTATGAAAGCATCGGGTTCGTCATAGTCTAGGATCTCAAATATGACACATTTGTTAACTATGTACTTCTATTTGCATTCTTGGTGGAGCACACAAACATAATCTGACGTGATGTAGACATATAATTGACTTGACTGTGCTAACTAAAGACTGACTGCTATAAAACTGACTATTGTAAGACTGGAACAAGACTAACTGTGTTCGCGCCAATTCGCGCATTCCGAATTTCGAGGACATTCTAGAACACGAAAATAGTTAAATAAAGTTTTCAGAAATGTATAGGTTTAGTACAGAACAATCTTTCATGAAAATAATATGGAGAAAATTAATACAGTTCTATTAAAAGCATTTTAGTGACAAAATAAAACGAAAATTAAGATCGTAAGGAATTCACAATTAGCGCAGTAATGGCATTTGTTGGCATTACATAAAATAGTTAAATTACAGTAATTATGCAGATTTGAGATCAATAAAGTATCAGAAACAAATCAGTGCATCGAAAAAGACATGTTAGTTGGAAATTTGATTAGTAAAAGCACATCATTGCACAATATTAATTTTACGTTTTTTTATAAACAGAAGCATTTTATCAAAGTCAAATAAAATACCTTGCTATTGATGCAACTAAACGGTCTTATATTGTATTATAATGTTTTATGAATAATTTCGTGATTATGCTTAAAGAAAGGTTTGCCGGCCGCGGTGGCCGAGGGGACTAAGGCGCTCCAGTCACGGTCTGCACGGCCACTACGGTCGGCGGTTCGAATCCCCCCTCGGGCAAGGATATTTGTGCCGTCCTAGATCGTAAGTAGTTCATAAGTAGTTTGTAAGTTTAGGGACTGATGACTCCGTAGTTAAGTCCCATAGACTGTACAAACATTTGAACATTTTTTGAAAGAAAGGTTTAGTTGCTACTTTATAGGTAACGTACGATTCATTTATCCAAACGGAATTTTATAGGGTGTATACATTACAACTACCTTCGTTCGATGGACATATTGCGAGAATATTGAATATCGGATCAACTGTGTGACTGGATTGAGGCGTTTGTAGCCAACAGAACTGAGCGTGTCATTCTCAACGGTCGTTAAAGTGATCTCAGGCGTGCCCCAGGGCAGTATTATAGCACTGTTCCTCTTCGCAGTGTATATAAATGACTTCGTAGATATCATCAGAACTTCAATGAGGGTTTTTTCGGGTGATTCTCTAGTTCATCGAGAATTCGCAACACTGGAAACGGGTAGCGAAATGCAGAATAATCTGCAGTGTATTGACAGAGAATGGTAACTGAACCTCAACAGAAACAAGGGTGAATTGGAAAGAAAGATCCTTTATTGTACGTCTATGCATTAGCAGGACACACGCTGCAAGCAGCTACTTCCATAAAATATCTAGGAGTAGACATCAGGGGCGATGTGGAATGGACCATATAAAATCAGTCGTGGGCAGGGCAGACGCCAGACAGATCCACTGGAATAATCCTCAGGAAGTGAAGTCCGTCAACAGAGGAAGTGGGTTACAAAACTCTCGTCCGGCAGTCGCTTGAGTATTGCTCATCAATGTGGAATCCGTAGCAGGTAGGGTTAATAGAAGACACAGAGGAGATCCAACGAAGAGCAGCACGCTTCGTGACGGGCTCATTTAGTAAGGAAACTACAGTGGCAGACTCTGCAAGAGAGGCGTTCTGTATCGCGGCACCCGCTATTGTCCAAATTTCAACACGAAACGCTTCATGAAGAGTCAACAAGTATATTGCTTCCTCCTGTGTACATCTCGTGAAGCGACCGCAAGGATAATATCAGAGATGTTATGGCCCACACAGACGCATACAGGCAATCATTTTTCCCGCGAAACATACGTGACTGCAATAGGAGGAAGTAACAATGTCACGCAAAGCACCCTCCGCCACTCACCGTGAGGTGGCTCGTGGAGTGTGAATGTAGATGTAGAACTGACAGTGTTGTGGCCTCGGTCAGCCCCCGTAATCACATTTCATTTAAAACTATGAGGGATAATTGCAAACTATAGTCTACATCTACATACATACCCCGCAATCCACCCAAAGGTGCGTGGCGGAGGGTACTCGGAATCACTTCCAGTTACCTGCTTTTCTGTTCCAGTCCCACATAGTTGTTGTGGTCTTCAGTACGGAGACTGGTTTGATGCAGCTCTCTACCCTACCCTATTCTGAGCAAGACTCTTCATCTTTTCGTAAGAACGGTAACCTACATCCATTTTAATTTGCTTACTATATTGCTCTCTTGGTCTCTTTCTACGATTTTTACCCCACACTCTTCCCTCCAATTCTAAATTCACAATTCCTTGATGTGTCCTACCAAACGATCCCTTCTTTTGATCAAGGTATGCCAGAAATTTCGTTTCTCCCGAATTCTGTTCAGCATCTCCTCATTAATTACGTCATCCACCCACCTAATCTTCAGCATTCTTCTTTAACACCATATTTCAAAAGCCTCTATACTCTTCCTGTCCGCATTGTTTATCGTCCATGTTTCACCCCCATACAAGGCAACACTCCACACAAATGCCTTCAGAAATTACTTCCTTGAGCTTAAATTAATATTCGATGTTAACAAATTTCTTAAAAAACGCGTTTCTTCCCATTGCCATTCTGCATTTTATATTCTCAGTACCGCGACCATCATATGTTGTTTTACTGCCCAATTAACAAAACTCATTTACCACCTTTATTGATTCGTTATCTAATTTAATCCCTTCAGCATCGCCTGATTTTCTAAGACTGCATTCCATTACCCTTGTTATGCTCTTGTTAATGTTCATCTTATATGTGCCTTTCAACACACTGTCCATTTCAATTGCTCCTCCAGGTCCTATGCTGTCTCTGGCAGAATTAAAATGTCATCGGCAAAACGCAAGGTTTTTATTTCTTCACCCTGAACTTTAATTCCTTCTCCAAATTTTTCCTTGCTTTTCTTTATAGCTTGCTCAATGTATAAATTGAATAACATTGGGGAAAGGCTACAACCCTGTCTTACACCCTTCCCAAACCCTGCATCCCTTTTATGCCCTTCAACTCTGATAACTGCTGTCTGGTTTTTGTACAATATGTAAATAACCTTCCGTTCCCTATAATTTACTCCTGCTGATTTCAGAATTTGAAAGAGTGTATTCCAATCAACATTGTCAAAAGCTTTCTCCGAATCTACAAAAGCTAGAAATGTAGGTTTGCCTTTCCTTACTCTATCTTCTAGGATAAGCCGTAAAGTGAGAATTGCCTCCCATGTTCCTACATTTCTCTTTAATCGAAACTGGTCTTCCCCGAGGTCGGCTTCTACCAGCTTTTCCGTCCTTCTGTAAATAATTCGTGTTAAAATTTTGTAACCATAACTTATTAAACTGATGGTTCTGTAATTTTCACTTCGGTCAGCACCTGCTTTCTTTGGAATGGGGATTATTACATTTTTCTTAAAAGTCTGAGGGTATTTCCCCTATCCCATACGAACTAGGTGAAATAGTTTTGTCATGGCTGGCTCTCCCAGAGACTTCTGTAGTTTGAGGTAATGTCGTCCACTCTAGGTGCCTTACTTCGACTTAGATCTTTCAGTGGTCTGTCAAATCCTTCTCTCAGTATAGTATCTCCTAATTCATCTTCATCTACATCTTCTTCCCTTCCTACAATATTGTCTCTAAGTTCTTTCTTTGGAGAGCTTCTCTATATACTCTTTCCACCTTTCAGTTTTCCCTTCTTTGCTGAGAACTGATTTTCTGAGTTCTTTATATTCATACAGCTGCTTTTCTTGTCTCCAAAAGTTTCTTTTATTTTCCTGTAGGCGGTATCTATTTTTCCCCTATTTATATATTCTTCTACATACTTGCATTTGCTTTCTAGCCACTCTTGCTTAGCTATTTTACACTTCCTGTCAATCTCATTTCTTAGTCGTTTGTTCTCCCTTTTGCCTGTTTCTTTTACTGCATTTTTATATTTTCTCCTTTCATCAATTAAATTTAGTATTTCCTTTGATATCCAAGGATTTTTTTGTAGGTCTTGCCATTCTACCTATTTTGTCCTCTGCTGCATTCACTATTTCATTTCTCAATCTTACCCATTCTACTTCTTCTGTTTTATTTCCCCTTGTTTCTGTCAATTGCTGCCTAAGGTCCCTCTGAAATTCTCAAGAACTTCAGGTTTATTCAATTTATCCAGGTCCCATCTCCTTATTTTCCTACCTTTTTGTGGTTTTTTCAGTTTGAGCCTACGACGAAAAATTTTGGCATATGCAGAAAAAAACTGCGCTGGCTGAAGATACGAGGCACATATTGACAGGACATATACGTTAGTAAGTTCTGCAGAAATGAGTAGCATTTGAATTGAGTCTGCCCGCGAGTTCAAGGTCAACGTCTGTATCGCGATGCGACACCATCTACCAGAAGAATTTGCCTGCAACTGTCTTTGTTACTATGAAACAAAAGTAACTCGTCAGTGTTATTTGGCCAGACGAACACGATGCGCCGCAGACGTTGCGCGAACCGTGCCGTCAAACCAGTAGGATTGAAAGAGGGCGATTTATTGACTCCAGAGAATGTGATGCATTCATCCGGGAAATTACTATTCGGCTGGGAAGAAGTGTTTCCACAGTGGAACGTGTGTGTGCAGGATCGTTCACGGAATGCCGTAGGACACGAAGACATCGGTCAGGTTGCACCACCCAGGCTACCCCTGTGAGGTGATCGACACTTTATCCAAAGAGATAGACTACCATAGAGAGGCATCACCGCGGCCAGAGTGAAGCAAATTGAACAACCGTCCGCCATGTTATCGCAAGTCCAGAGAGTGGCGTGCTACAGTCAGCATGTTAGAAGATTACGAAAATATCACTGTCTGCGCCCTTTTTGTTTTAGCCAGAAACATTATTACCTCTGAGTATAGTGAATAAACACTTTATATACAACGTTCCTGAAAAAATCAGCAGCATTCATTTAAATACCGTAGAGTACCCAAGAAGATCGGCAGCATTTGCGAACAAACGATACGGTGTTGAAAGTTTAAGAGCAATCTACGTTTGTTTTTGTACGCAGTTTTCAAGACAAAATTTTTGAAGAATGGTAGAGGTATCAGAGACTAACTTTTTACAGTAGGTTTACGTTAATTTCAATTCATTTAATGTTCGAAACAGAAACTTTTGCATGGGCGAAAGAAATCCAATTCCACACTTGAGCCGTATACGTAAGTCACCAGTAGAATATGCAATTAAGTATGTGATTTGACGTAAGTTCATTGAAGCAGTAGTCAACATTATGCTTGTTTTTCACATGAATCAGATTACGGTACTCTGTATCAATATACTAGCAAACTGCCATTAGAGTGCCCATATTCTGATGTACCTTGCAGTTTCACGTTTAATGAGGAAAGAGCGGTGAAAATATTCAGCCTTACTTGATTCACTTCGTACATAAATTCTGTTTCATGAATGGTTATAGTCGGACATCAATTCCCTCTTATCCTTGCAACAACCCATTTCTTCGTCAACAATTGTTTTAAAAGTAAACCTCTGATAAAATACCAAATTTTGATAAAATTCAACACATCACGCAAATGCGGAAACAACATATATTTTAAAGAGTATTCATTTGAAAAAGGAATATTGGCAGTTTTATTGCTTCTGTTGGTACAGTTATACGTTACACAAACGTTACGCATGATTCGTAAAAGAATCGATTAGCTCACTGGTTCGCACACTTACCGTCACGATTTCAGAAAGCCACTGCCAGACTTCTGAAAATATTGGGGCTAATAGTACAGCAGGGAGTGCTAAAGATCGTGTAACCTTATCTGAATGACAGGATAGATCTGCGTTATTTTCGGTTCTTATGAAACTGTTCAACTGTCTAAGACATCGTACAATATCAGACTAACACTCCGTCGGCGATTAATACCGCATGGCTTAGGAACGCATCGTCTACTTCTCCGGCTTCCATTCACTAATGTGCAGAAATATGCTTGACGAAAATGGTGCACAGAACAACGTCACTGGGGCCAACACTGCCATGAGACTGTGTGTTAGGACGAATCGAGATTCTGTCTGCTTGGAAATGATGACCGCATTTTCGTTCACCTCAGACAGGGGGAGCTGCATCGTTCAAATATTACAGCACCAGTTCAAGGTCTTCAGGCGTTGGGTGCTATTGGGTACGACCTCAAATCACAGCTGATGCGTGTCTACGGCACTGTTAGCAGCGTGACCTAACCGAGTGACATCTTGCGACCTGCAGCACTTTCTCCACGACATTCCAGACACAATTTCCCAGCAAGATAGTAACTAAACCTCACAGAGGTAAATATAGGAAAGGTTGGGGAAATGCCAGCAACTATATTATAACCCCATACTGCTTCAACAAGCCTTTCCATATAACAATTAGAAGTAGGGAGCAATGGGAGAAAATAGTTCGACACCGTACGGGGGATATTGTCTGGTTCACTGACGGTTCAAAATCAGACCAAGGTGTTGGGGCCGGGGTATACGGGGTGCAGCCAAGACTGGAGGGCGTCATCTCTCTATGAAAACTGGCCTCAGTATTCCAGGCCGAAATCACTGCCATCAGGGCGTGTGTGGAGGAGAATTTGCGTAGGTGCTACAAAGATCGCAGCATCTATATCTATTCAGACAGCCAGGCAGCCCTGAGATCACTGGCAGCTCCTGCAACAAGGTCTAAAATTGTTGCAGAATGTCACAGGGTACTGGTGGAGCTAGGGGAAAGCAATAGAGTAAACCTATTGTGGGTCCCTGGCCACTCCGGGATCAGTTGCATCGAACATGCCGACATATTAGCCAGGATGGGGGCAGAGACTCCATTTATTGGACCGGAACCTGGCCTGACAATCACCAAGGCAATGATCAAATTGAAGCAACGTAACTGGCTCAGAAGTCAGCGCGTAGAATATTGGACCAAAGTCCATCAACAAAAACATGGCAAGGTAATGATGCCAAAGCCATGTTCTAAAAGAAGCTCTGCAATCCTGGGTCTGAACAGGAGAGAGATTAGACTCATGGTTGGATTGCTGACAGGCCATGGGAATTTCAAAAAACACCTACGTACAAAGGGAATAACAGAAGAGGACCCTAAATGTAGGCTCTGTGATGACGGTGATGAAACTGCATCACATCTAATCTTCGAATGCATTGCATTGGAGAATAAAAGGCACAGAATATTTGGGACAACCAGACCCGAAGAAATTGTGTCTAATAAAGAACTGGTAAAGGGACTCCTTGCACTGTTCAAGGGCATTGGTTGTCTTTACTAGATATACAGGGAGCGATACTGAACAATAAACTTAGTTTCGGTGCGGGCAGTGGCGGGTTGGACCAAGACTGTTTTGGCTTCCCTGGAAAAATCAATCAATCAATCAATCAAACCTCACAGAGAGGCACATGAAACAGTAAATGCAGAGGTCAAGATTTGAAAGTTGATGTGTAGTTAAACTCAAGGGGGAAAAAGTGATACGAGAAATAGGAAAATCACACCACAGTTGAACAGCAGCGTTGCTGGTAGCCTCCGCCACACACCCTGAACTGCCTTACAGAGTATGGGTGTACACTGCTCAAACCAATTAGGGGATCAGGTAACATATCGTACACAACATACACATGGTAATGTATTTTATTTTATTCTGATATTGTGATTCTTGAGTTTTGATAATCAAAATATCCACGGGTGTACTGCCGGTCTACGATGTCCAATGGGCAAAATATTTTTCGGCGATCATACATGTCGCCATCATCAGGTGGACTGATGGACTGAGCTCCTGGAAACGCGCCGGCACGGAGATCCGCACGCTACGGAGGCTCGTAGGAAACTGGGTTCTAGCCCGGTAGTGGGCCATTTAAATACCCTCGGCCCGCGGAGCGACCCCTCCGCGGTCCGCGCCCCGCGCCGCGGCCGCGCAGTGGAACCGATTGCGACGGCGTCTGAGATGACGTCGGTGTGAGGGCTCTGTCAGCCGTGGTCATCACTTCGTTACGTTTGCTAGATTTACTCTTAATTAACCCAATGGCTGGTTCCCAAGCTTTGCTAAGATTATAGCCACAGTTACGGTTTATGAGGTCGTCACTAGTGCGAATTTCAATGGCTTTTCTAATGACGCAGTCCCAGTATCTCGACGTACCAGAAACCTAGTGTGTTCATACTCCATTGCGTGATTCTCCGAGAATGTTCATCAACCACCGACTTGATCGGATACATCAATCATGTGTGCATCTGGTGTTTAAGGCATCGATCCTCGACGGTACGCACACTGACACGGAATCTGGTACACGCCGGCCTTCCTCAAACCGATATCATCTTTTGCGCTCCCCACCAGTGCACGAATTTTATTCGGCGGACAAAAGACAGTTCCAACCTGGTGTTTCTTCAAAATGCGGGCTATCTTTACAAAACATTTGAACATTTGAACTAAAAGTGGAAGCACGTTACAGACTGACAGACATTGTCAAACCGGCGTTATTTTCGCAAATATCTCAGAAACAATGGGAGATATAAGAAGAACATACGACAGCTAAGTTATAGGGAATTTTTCCTCTACAAATTCGTCTATTCAATTTTCGTGTCAGTTGAACGGTTAAGCCGTTATTTTCATTTAAACTTCGAGCAGTCAAAAGGCGATCGCAAATTCCCAGTTGTAGTGTTACTACCGTAATATTTTTATTACCACGTTTTACCATATGTAAATAGGTGGGAGAGTAATAAAGTAATGTACGCCAGCAAGAAGAAAGGACCAAGAACTGAACCGTGGGGGACGTCATACTTTAAGCGCTTATTTATGGTTTCTTTTTCGTTTTTAGAATGTAGTATGACAACATGGCCAACAATGTCTTGAAAAGTTCGTACTTACCGTAAACTACCGTCAATGCGATAATATACAGGGTGTTACAAAATGGTACGGCCAATCTTTCAGGAAACATTCCTCACACACAAAGAAAGAAAATATGTTATGTGGACCCGTGTCCGAAAACGCTTAATTTCCATGTTAGAGCTCATTTTATTACTTCTCTTCAAATCACATTAATCTTGGAATGGAAAAACATAGCAACAGAACGTACCAGCGTGACTGCAAACGCTTTGTTACAGGAAATGTTCGAAATGTCCTCCGTTAGCGAGGATACATGCATCCACCCTCCGTCGCAAAGAATCTCTGATGTGCTGATGCAGCCCTGGAGAATGGTGTATTGTACCACAGCCGTCTACAATACGAGCACGAAATGTCTCTACATTTGGTACCAGGGTTGCGTAGACAAGAGCTTTCAAATGCCCCCATAAATGAAAGTCAAGAGGGTTGAGGTCAGGAGAACGTGGAGGCCATGGAATTGGTCCCCTTCTACCAATCCATCGGTCACCGATTCTTTTGTTGAGAAGCGTACGAACACGTCGACTGAAATGTGCAGGAGCTCCATCGTGCATGAACCACATGTTCTGTCGTACTTATAAAGGCACATATTCTAGCAGCACAGGTAGAGTAACCCGTATGAAATCATGATAACGTGCTCCAGTGAGCGTAGGTGGAAGAATATGAGGCCCAATCAAGACATCACCAACAATTCCTGCCCAAACGTTCACAGAAAATCTGTGTTGATGACGTGATTGCACACTTGCGAGCGGATTCCCGTCAGCCCATAGATGTTGATTGTGAAAATTTACAATTTGATCACGTTGGAATGAAGCCTCATCCGTAAATACTAAAATGAGCTCTAACATGGAAATTAAGCGTTTCCGGACACATGTTCACATAACATATTTTCTTTATTTGTTGCCGGCCGCGGTGGCCGAGGGAACTGAGGCGCTCCAGTCACGGTCTGCACGGCCACTACGGACAGGGGTTCGAATCCCCCTTGGGCATGGATATTTGTGCCGTCCTTAGTAGTAGCTAGTTAATAAGTAGTTTGTAAGTTTAGGGACTGATGACCCCGTAGTTAGGTCCCATAAGATATACAAACATTTGAACATTTGATTTGAAACTTTATTTGTGTACGAGGAATGTTTCCTTTTCTCCGTTTCTAGACTAGTTACTAGTATATGTTATTCAGTGATTTTATATGAATCACAATGGATCGGAGAGGTTCAGTACCTTACGAGGCATCTTTTCCTCTAAGAATGCCTCAAAACTATTTAAGATGAAGCGACAGAAGTGTGCCTTCTGTGTTGTCTTGCTGCAATGTGCCCTGGACTTTGACTAGAAAGTGGGCCATACAGTGTTTTAGGACGCGGTGTCGGCTGTGAGGCTGGCATCGCGTGCGCTGTCGTTTGCGCCGCTGTTCCCGGAAGGCGGCAGGGCGTGGTTCGTCAGGTGCCGCTTCCCCCCCCCCCCCTCCTTGCCTGCTACCGCCACTCCCAGCCCCCAAGCCGTCGGTAAAACGCCCACGCGTTCTCCGGTACGGCGTAGACTAGCCGTCAGCCGCAGTCGGACGAGTCACGTCATCCGCTTTCAAGGAAATTGCTTCGCCGCAGCTCAAAGCGCGGTTCACCCACACTTACCGCCTGCCGCCTAAGGAAAACACGCAGCACCTGTCTATCTGCCGTCTCTTCCAGAACACGCTCCGGTTACGTAGACAATGCAGCCTCCACCTTCGACGCTGTACCGACATCAATGACAAAACGTTCAGTTTATTTTCATTTTTACTTTTCTTTCATCTTACGTAATACCGTAACTGAGAATATGTATTTGTATGTTTGTTTCATACGCTTTCACACCTGAACTACTCAAATTATTCAAATGTTTGTAAATATATGGGATTTTTCTACTGTGGTTATCAAACTACGTTAACTATTTTTTTTACTAACTCATTGCTGATTGGTTCCAAATAGGGTTATTATTATAACCAGTTTCGGGCGTAGGCCACAATCAAATACACTGTGAAGGAAACACAATCGTGAGCACAAAAAGGATATCTGCAAAAAAAAGATGGATGATATATAAAGTAAACTTACAGCACATTATACAAGAGTGATAACATGAATAGTAAAAACATTCGCTGTAGCACTTGTGCTGCTCCTGATCAGTTGTTCGTTCTCTTGGCTAAAAGATAACTTCAGTATTCTCCCTACCGAACACCTCCACCTCACTCGTGGCACTTTTTCGGCGGGCACGGCTCGACTAGTATCGTCAGAGAACCACTTGGAAGATGTAATGGCAGACCGCTGATCTCAAGTTACGTTCCTGGAAGCCCTCCAGAAATAAACTGGCAGTGATAGATGAAAATCAGTGTCCCATGATAACTCCATTAGTATGTTAACAGAACTGATCACTAAATAAAGATTAGGTGGAAGTAAAACATGTTGAAATACATTTAAACTCAACACCAAACCTAAACTCAGTTACATTATGAATGAAACATACAAGATAAACGTGAAATATTCTGCAAATTTATTGGTTTACGAATCGGTTTTCGGCTGTTACGCCATCATCAAGTAAACATCACAAGTTTAAGTTTCAAAGATTATAAGTATCAAGGGATACTAGTGCTTTGGTTTATAAGGAATTATTGTAATTCAAGTAGCGGTGTAAGTTCCTGACTGATAAAATATGTGACAATATAATAAATTACGGCATCTAAGAAATGTAAATTGAAATAATAGAAATTAGCTGAGAAAATTGACCAAAAAAGTATCTTATTTTAAACAGGTGCAATGTCTGGAACATGGAAGCGAGTGACAAAATTGAATGAAACATCTGTAAATATATGTTAAAATTTTAACTGGTTGAAGTATGGTTACTAGTAAAATAAGGCATTACAATTTACGGCAGGTAATGATGCCAAAACCATGTTTTAAGAGAAGCTCTGCAATCCTGGGCCTGACCAGGAGAGAGATTACACACATGGTTGGATTGCTGACAGACCATGGGAATTTCAAAAAACACCCACATACAATGGGAATAACAGAAGAGGATCCTAAATGTAGGATCTGTGATGACGGTGATGAAACTGCATCACATCTAATCTTCGAATGCATTGCAATGGAGAGTAAAAGGCACAGAACATTTGGGTCAACCAGACCCGAAGAAATTGTGTCTAATAAAGAACTGGTAAAGGGACTCCTTGCACTGTTCAAGGGCATTGGTTGGCTTTACTAAATATACAGGGCAGTGGCGGGTTGGACCAAGACTGTTTTGGCTTCCCTGAGAAAATCAAATCAAATCTAGGCCTTCATGTGGCACATTATAACTATCGCCTTATTTTAGCAGATGGTCCACAAATGTAGAATTTCCTTGCCTGAGTTTCCAACTTCTGTGGTGTTCCTTTAGTCTAGTACAAATTGCTCTGCATGACTGACCAATGTACAGTTTGCCACAGTTGCAAATAATCTTGCATATTCCAATTTTTTTCTTAGACTGGAGGGTTATCTTTATCATTGGGTAGAAAGTGACCAATGGTATTGTGTGTATAAAATTAAATTTCTGGATTTTGGTTTCTTGACCACATTCACTGAAACTTTACCTAAATATGGGATTGTGCACTATTTACTAAGGTCTTGAGATGTTGGGGTGTTAATAACAGAGTAAACATTAGTTAGTTGAACGAATGAAACAGAGGAACACGAGTGAAGAGAGAAAAATGTCAAAACTCACTAAAATATCAGTCATTTTAATTCAATTCCTTCAAATAAACCTAACTTCTATATGTGGTGTTCACACCGACTCTCAAGTGCGCGCAACAAATCAGCAAGCCGTTTAGCTACATAAAATGCTGAAGCGCCTTCCTTACGGAGTTTCGGGATGCCGTATAGTCAAGGAGGTACAGCGCGATAAGAATCCAGACTCTTGATAGTCTCCAGTGGCAAAGAACATTTTTCTAGGAAGTTAATATACCTCCTCTTTCTCTAGGTTTTGCACTGACTCTGCGATATGCTGAAGTAGAAAATAAACACGACATCTTCAGAACGTAATCCTGCTTGTTCAACAAACCCGTAGCTTTTCCCCTTTCTACAAAACGTGTTGAGAAAAAGACCAATAACTTCCACATCTCCACCTACATATATACTGCGCAATTCCACTGCAAAGTGCGTGGCGGAAGGTACAATGTACCACTACTAGACATTTCCTTTGCTATTTCACTCCCAAATAGAACGAGGGAAAAAATAATGTATGTATGCCTCTGTACGCGGATTAATTTCTCTTGTCTTTGTGATCATTACGCGAAATCTAAGTAGGCGGCAGCAAGATCGTTCTACACTCAGCATCAAATTCCGTCCCTCTAAATTTCCTCAGAATTTCTCGAAACGAACGTCGTCTTTCCTCCAGCGACCCCCCATTCGAGTTCCCGGAGCATTTCCGTGACACTCGCGCATTGGTCGAACCTACCAGTAACGAACCTAGCTGCTCGTCTCTGAACTGCTTCCATGCCTTCCTTTCAACTGATCTGCTGCGGGTTTCAGACACTTGAGCAATACTCATGACGTGGTCGTACAAGCGTTTTATACGCGGTCTCCTTTACAGATGAAGTAAATCTTCCCAAAATTCTCCCAATAAACCGAAGTCGGCTGTCCGCCTTACAACTGTTCGTTCCATTTCATATCGCTCTGCAATGTTACGCCTAGATATTTGAACGACGCGACTGTATCAAGAAGCTCACTACTAATGCTGTATTCGAACATCATGTGATTGATTTTTCTACTCATGTCCATCACCTAACATTTTTCTACACTTACATTCTTCGCACCAACTAGAAATTTTGTGTAAGTCGTCCTCTATCCTATTACAGTCAATTATAGACACCTTCCTGTACACCACAGCATCATCAGCAAATTAAAAATTACTCTGTCCATCAGATCATTTATATAGATAGAAAATAATAGAAAATAATAGCGGTCCTATCACACTCCTCTGGGGCACGCCTGAGGATATACTCGTCTCTGATGAACACTCGCCGTCGAGAACAACGTACTGCGTTCTATTACTTAGGGAGTCTTCCAGCCAGTCACAAATCTGTGAACCTAGTGAAGAAAAGTCCTTATACACAGGTGATTATCAAGAGTCTCAGTCCCTATTGTGTTGTAACTATGATATAGCCTTCCTAAAATCCACAAGGAAGGACCCCACTTACGCCTATTCGGTCTAACATATCCTGCAGATTGTTGACCCCACTAGTAGACATATGAACACCACATTAAGAACGCGACAGATTTCCTGCATCGATGGAAGGGACTGCGTTTGAATGAGTTGCAACTAATTGAGTCTAGGTTTGGTGTTGAGTTCACGAATTTATTTCGGCTCGTGTTGATTTTCACCTAATTCTTATTCACTGCCCATAACTGTTAACAGACAGGTGGAGGTGCGATGTGAAGCCCCCTTTGTCATCAATTATTGCCAGTTTACCCATCGAAGATTTTGAGGATTGTGCCTTAAAATCAGCGGCATTGAAACCTGCGTGTTTTTAGGATATGTGGACGAATCATTTGTTGTTTGGCCTTATCGTAGTGAGAATCTAAACGGCTTTTCGGAATATCTAAAGTCAGTGTATCCGAATATTCGTTTCACCATGGAAATCGAACAGAATGACCGTCTTTCCTTCCTTAATGTGATGTTCAGGAGGATGATTGATGGTACGTTGGGACATGCTGTTTACAGGAACCCTGCACACACACTTGTATCAGTAGGATGATAGACATAACCAGGAAGTTAAGCATGAAGGGTTTCTTAGTAATTTGTGTGCACAGGGCTCACATGAGTTCAGACCTTGAAAATCTGCAGTCGAATGAACCTTTTTCAAAACCACTTTTCATCAGATTTGTTACAGTGAAAGACAGATTAAACGATCGTTGCGCTATCGACCAACTCTCCAACCGGAGAATGATGATGGATTGGTAGCAATGAGGTGGCACCCAAGATAAAGGCCGTTTTGCCTTACGCTGGAAGTATCTCCAACAGTATTTACCGTAATTTGCGGAAACATGATGTCAAATGATGAAGAACTGTTATGGCCCGTAAAGGTTGATTTTCATTTGTGTATGGCGTGTGTCTATAGTATCCCATACAGCTATAGCATGTCGTATATTGGTCAGACTACCATGACTGAAGGACCCAGTACGCTGAACGTAAGCGTCACACACATTTACAACAGCATAGCAAGTCAGCTGTTACGGAACACTGCCCAGACACAGGCGACCCAATGGAATATAACAATACCGAGATTCGAGTGTGCACTTCCAGATGATGCGATTGTGTTATTAAGGAAAAAGTAGAAATTAAACTAGTGACTAACTTTATAAATACTTACGAAGCTTTTAGCTTCAATTCTAAATGGAACCCATATCTGTCTGTGTTACAACCAGACTCTGATGTAAATAACAACCAATTTATTCCTCTAATCGGTACAGTCTGCAACAAGTAACGTAACTGTCACAGCGTGTGGCCGCACAAGTCTGAGGCCACAACTTACAAACCCTTCCTATCGCATTGGAGAGCACGATCCTACGAGACGATCGCCGATAAGACTGCGGCAGGTGAGTCTGTGCTGGCCTTATATTAGGGTCAGCTGGTTCCTCCAACTAGCACGAAGGGCGCTTGATCCAGGCCACGCCCAGGATCGCACTAGTGGAGCCCCTGTTCGAGAGCTTCGAGCTATCGTAGTGTGGCTATCTCTGGATGTTTTACAGTTACGGCGTCCGACTCCTACGGGGCTGGCAACCCGTAGTGTTGTGCTGTTGGAAGGGTACTCACAGCTGCAGGCGTCGAATACCGTGGTCGTAGCACCCTGTAACGTCAAAAATAGAGATACAAAATTAATTCCGCCTCACGCAGTGATAACTGGGAGTCATCATCGATATTGTGACGCTCATCATCTATGGCTGTATGATGGTGCTGTCGCTTACATGTTCGTTGTGTGGTATATTTCCTATTTTCATTGAAAATCGAGGTAATAAATGTCTACATTTAAATTTTTACTCTGCAAATCATATTAAAGTGCCTCGTAGAGAGTTTATCGTACAGCTTCCATACTAGTTACCTACCGTTCCATCCTCCAATAGCCTTTAAAAAAATGTAACAGTGAAATCTTTCCGCTATTAGACTTCTTTCATTTTATTATGACGATCACATTTCCTTACTAAGACGGGTGTTAAAAAACGTGTTCGCATTCGGAGAAAGATAGTGACAGGAATTTCGCAAATAGATTTCGCTGCTATGATAATGCATATCCTTTAATGATTTCCATACCAATCCGCGCATTATTTCCGTGACGCTCTTTCCCCTGTATCGCGACAATACAAAACGAACTGCCCATCTATGAACTTTCTCTATACCCTCCGTCAGTCCAAATTGAAGAGGAGCCCTCAATGCGAAGCAATACTCCAAAATAGGACACACAAATGTAATGCATCCACTTTCTAATCTATACTAGAACTGTTGCTTTTTCTGTTTCCAATAAAATGTAGTCCTTTGGTTCTCCTTCCCCATGATAATTCCTGTGTGTTCCCAACTGTAATTCCTAGGAATTTAGTTGGATTCACAGTCTTTAGATTTAACTGAGTAATCATGTAGTTGAAGGTTAACTAATTTCTTTTAGTGCTCACATGGATGACTTTACCATTTCTTGAATTGTTATTATTTATAGTTTCTGTATTTTTAATTAAATGTACAAATATTATTTCATCTGTAATATTCAAAATTTATTATTATTACCACAATTAACAGAAAAATGCATTGATTGATTTATTTTGAATATTTTGGCATGTAAATAATTAAAACTAATATACCACTAAAAATAACTCATGGTCAAAATCTAGCTATTACTTTCTCTCTTATTACAGCAATTAAAAGGGTTTGAACAACAATAATAACTGTTATTATTGATTTAGGATGATTTCATTTAATAAAAATTAATATTTATATTATTTGATAATGTTATAATTACTATTTAAATCATTTTAGTGATTAGTTTTATTAAAATATTGGTTTTGGGGATTCAGGGCAGAATGATTTTCTATCTCTGAACTTAAAATAGTTTTTCTTATTTTTTTTATTACGGGACCGATGTTTATTAACTATTAAAAATAATCTTGGAGAATCGGGTTTTATGCAAGTAATGCGCGTCGTACTAGTACGCCGCGAGTTAGCGTCAGAAAACCCGATTCTCCAAGATAATGATACCAAGACGGGAAAGCCTGAACATCTACTAAACCTAATGCTTACATTCTCTATTTTAACTTTTTTATTAGTTTCTTTTTCTGGTGTTTACATTTTTCCGTCAAAACTTATACATTCATTTAAATCCACACACACACAACACAAATTCAATGTCCTCCCTACCCCTCGCTGGTTTTTTTTTTTTTTTTTTTTTTTTTTTTTTTTTTTTTTTTTTTTTTTTTTTTCGTTTAAATCCTTATACCACCTTCTCGAAGACTCTATCAAGGCCCTCTCATTTTCCACTTACGCTCCTCACACCACTGAACACCTTACCCTCATCCCTCTGCAAAAGTGTTTTTCCCAATGTAGGTCCTTCACCTCTTACTGTGATCAATGAGCACTGTATGTTTTTAAGAAGATCTCATCTTTTCTGTGTTGTGTTTTTATTTGTCAATAATGTTTGTCTCTTATACAGGCTGTTACAAAAAGGTACGGCCAAACTTTCAGGAAACGTTCCTCACACACAAAGGAGGAAAATATGTTATGTGGACATGTGTCCGGAAACGCTTAATTTCCATGTTAGAGCTTATTTTGGTATTTCTCTTTAAATGTAAAATGAAATAATTAGTGCAGACAATTGTCAAAATATCCAATTGTTTCGTTAGTATGTACTGTACTTCCTCGATTCACCGCCAGTTGGTCCAATTGAAGGAAGGTAATGTTGATTTCAATGCTTGTGTTGACAGGAAAGTGGTTTTGCAGTCAATGCAATGTTTACAAATGCGGAGTTGGAAGATGCCCTTTGAAGTATGGATTAGCACGGGGCAATAGCCGTGGCGCGGTACTTTTGTATCGAGACAGATTTCCAGAACGTAGGTGTCCCGACAGGAAGACGTTCGAAGCAATTGATCGGTGTCGTAGGGAGCACGGAACATTCCAGCCTATGACTCGCGACTAGGGAAGACCTAGAACGACGAGGACACTTGCAATGGACGAGGCAATTCTTCGTGCAGTTGACGATAACCCTAATGTCAGCGTCAGAGAAGTTGCTGCTGTACAAGGTAACGTCGACCACATCACTGTATGGAGAGTGCTAAGGGAGAACCAGTTATTTCCGTACAGCGTGTGCAGGCACTATCAGCAGCTGATTGACCTCCACGGGTACACTTCTGCGAATGGTTCATCCAACAATGTGTCACTCCTCATTTCAGTGCAAATGTTCTATTTGCGGATGAGGCTTCATTCCAACGTGATCAAATTGTAAATTTTCACAATCAACATGTTTGGGCTAACGAGAATCCGCACGCAATTGTGCAATCACGTCATCAATACAGATTTTCTGTGAACGTTTGGGCAGGAATTCTTGGTGATGTCTTGATTGGGCCTCATGTTCTTCCACCTACGCTCACTGGAGCACGTTATCATGATTTCATACGGGATACTCTACCTGTGCTGTGCCTTTACAAGTACGATACAACATCTGGTTCATTCACTATGGAGCTCCTGCACATTTCAGTCGACGCGTTCGTACGCTTCTCAACAACAGATTCGGTAACCGATGGATTGGTGGAGGCGGACCAATTCCATGGCCTCCACGCTCTCCTGATCTCAACCCTCTTGACTTTCATTTATGGGGGTATTTGAAAGCTCTTGTGTACGCAACCTCGGTACCAAATGTAGAGACTCTTCGTGCTCGTATTGTGGACGGCTGTGATACAGTACGCCATTCTCCAGGGCTGCATCAGTGCATCTGGGATTCCATGCGACCGAGGTTGGATGCATGTATCCTCGCTAACGGAGGACATTTTGAACATTTCCTGTAATAAAGTGTTTGAAGTCACGCTGGTACGTTCTGTTGCTGTGTGTTTCCATTCCATGATTAATGTGATTTGAAGAGAACTAATAAAATGACCTCTAACATGGAAATTAAGCGTTTCCGGACACATGTCCACATAACATATTTTATTTCTTTGTGTGTGGGGAATGTTTCCTGAAAGTTTGGCCGTACCTTTTTGTAACACCCTGTATATTGAGCCTTTAACAGGACACAACATTTTATTATTGTATTTCTCATCGACTTATTCTAACCACGCCAACGGCCGTGCCGCAGTGAATACATTGGTTCACCGAAATTAAACAGTGTCGGGCTTGGCTAGTAGTTGGATGGGTTACCCTCGGGGTCTGCCGAAAGCTGTTTGCAAGTGGGATGCACTCAGCCCTTGTGTGGGCAACTGAAGAGCTACTTGATTGAGACGTAGCGGCTCCAGTCATGAAAACTGACATTCATTAATTTATTTATTCATTCGTGTCAAAAGAGTTGCATACAAAGGTCAAAGACAAGAGTACAACTATGATACAAAACAAAAGAGATTATATATGAACAAATTACAAAACCACTAAAGCAAATCAGACCAAAAATTAGCCACCTCGACGGCATTCTCCTTGGCCCGCAATAGGTCCTCCAGCGTGCATGATACTGGGCATTGAGGACAGCTGTACAGGTGCTTGGTGGTTTGTTCGGATCCACATTCGCAGAGAGTTGATTCATCCGCGAGGTAGTGCCATCTGGCCATGTTGTCCTTTGTTCTACCCACCCCGCTTCTTAGTCCGTTGAGGGACTTCCACGTTTTCCACGGCTGATTTTCGCCTAGGGGGAGGACCTCCAGAGGTGGAATCCCTGTTGCGATATCAGCATTTCTGGTCGTCCACAGGTTTTGTCGTGCCGCAGCAACATAAGGTTTGTTTATCCCTCAAATATTTAGGCATAAAAAAAATAAAAATTTAAAAATTTTTGTGTATCTTAAGTAGCCTTCCTTCATAAGTTGTAATAGATTCTACTTCGTCTAAATGAAAACTAATTTTTGTAGCATAAAAATGGTCTGTTTCAGGGTACTTGGGACCCGAATCTTCACTCCCCCTCCAATATACCTAGTTCTATTTTCGTCTTTTATCAAAAGATACTTTCATAACTAAAATCATTAAAAACGCATCACTAATATGAAGGTTATCGCAATTTTTCCATTTTAGCCACCATTTTGGAGGCCACTAAAAAATATGCATGTCTTAGGTTGTCAAATATTACAACATATCCAAATATTAGAAAAATCGGAGAATGATACTTCCGTAGATTTACTTGTCAGTGACAAAAACATGCAACCATTCTGTCAATTCACACGACAGTCCCAGGGAACTACCTTTTCGCCTTCGTCCAAAACATCGCGCTTTCTGCGCTAGAGATTAGGAATTGCCCTTTCTATAGTGACGCCATCTTCGCTGTTATTTTGCAGTGCGCCTCTCACAAAACCTGGTGAATTCCGTCCAAATTCAAGTTTACGGAGATCTGACAGCTATTTGTGAGGCTCCCCAATGGATAATTTTTGTATATATTTCGCCCAACACGTTAAAAAGATTAGGTTTAACGTCCCGTCGACATCTTGGTCATCATAGAACTACCGGCCAATTGTCACAATTTTTTAAAAGACGTACAGCAATTTAGCAGTCAGATACAACTGTAAAAACACTGTTACAGACAAACGACGATGCGTCCAACTCGCTCCAGAAGCGCCAACAACTGCCGGTTGTTTAAACTGAACTCGTTAAACATAGGCTTTATGCGTGATATAGGCGCCGCGCCCTTTGCAATTATTTTAAACTTTAATTAAACCCAAATTAAGGTAATCTATTTTTAAAATACAACAACATATAACTCGTTTTAAAGCGAAGCTTGTTAACAGCTTTAATGTGTCGGATTGTATATTTTTTACAATTACGACAAGGCCATTTTAATTGTGACTACACTGGGCGTGGAACTTTTAAAATCCTGTTAACGTTTACTGTTTTTCCCATTTGGTGTTGTTTCACTTCAGTATAATCTAAGTTCGTACTTTTTCTAATTATACGGTATGTACTGTGCATGGATACATTGAAGTGCATGGCAGAGGGTTCGTCGAACCACATTCAAGATATTTCTCTGTAGATGTATTCTCTAATAGCTACGGGAAATAGGAACAACTAAATCTTTCTGTTTACGATCTGATTTCTCTTATCAAAAAAAAAAAAAAAAAAAAAAAACAAAAAAAAAAAAAAAAACAAAAAAAAATCAAATGTTTGTTAAGCTTATGGGACTTAACTACGGGGTCATCAGTCCCTAAACTTACAAACTACTTACGAACTACCTTATACTAAGGACGGCACAAATATCCATGCCCGAGGGGGGATTCGAACCACCAACCGTAGTGGCCGTGCAGATCGTGACTGGAGCACCTCAGTCCCCGCGGCCACCGCGGCCGGCTCTCTTATTTTATCATGATGGTCATTTTTCCCTATGGAGGAGGGTGCTAATAATATATGTTTGCATTCTGAAGAGAAAGTTGGTGAATGAAATTTCGCAAGTAGATCTCGCCGCAACAAATAACGCCTTTCTTTTACTGATTTCCCCCCTCCCCTCCAAAATCCTGCATCATTTCATTGATACTCTCTCCCATTCTCTGAATTTCCTCTAAATCGTCCTTCAGTCCCACCTGGTGTGTCTCCCACAATGCACAAAATAGGACGCATAAGTGTAGTGTAGTCAGTTTCTTTAGTAGAACTGTTTCGACTTCTAAGTATTCTGCCAATGAAACGCAGTCTTTGGTTCGCTTTCCCTATAATATGTTCTGTGTGCTCTTTCCAATTTAAGTTGTTCGTAATTGTTACTCCTAGATATTTAGTAGAATTGACGGCTGCAAGTTTGACTGATTTATCGTGTAACTGAAAATTAATGGAATTTTTTTAGTGACCATATGATGACCTCACACTTATCATTATTATGGGTGAATTGCCAATTTTTGCACCACGCTGATATCCAAATCATTCTTAGTCTGAGAGAACTTCTCATATTGTCTCCTAAATCGTATATATAAATATAAAAACATTAGGGGCCCTATGATACTCGTCCATGGTACACCAGATATTACTTCTGTTCTACTCGATGTTTTACCGTCACTTACAACGTACGGTGTCCTGAATGAAACTTTCACTCTGCAGCGGTGTGTGCGCTGATATGAAACTTAGTGGCAGATTAAAATTGTATACCGAAACCATGCTTCGAACCTGAGGCATTTGCCTTCCGCGAGCAATTTTAATCTGCCAGGAAGCACGCTCCGTTGCAGAGTGAAAGTTTAACTCTGGAAACATCCCTTAGGCTGTGGTTAAGCCGTATCTCCGCCATATCCTTACTTGTAGGAGTGATAGTTCTGCAAGTTTCGCAGGAGAACTGTGAAGTTTGGAAAGTAGGAGGCGAGGTACTGGCAGAAATAAAGTTGTGAGGACAGACCGTTATGTGTGCCGGGATAGATCAGCCGGTAGTGTGCTTGTCGGTGAACGGCAAAGGTCCCAGGTTCGAATCCCGGTTCCGGTACATTATTTTAATCTGCCTGGAAGTTTCGTACTGTGTCCTTTCTGACAGCACTTGACGAATCCAATCGCACAACTGTGGCTATATTCCATAAGCACTCAATTTGATTGGAATACGCTTGTGCTTGTATGGTACAGTGGAAAAATCGTTCAGGAAGTCTAGAAATACGGAATCTATTCGACATCCCTTGTGGACACCACTCATAACATCTTATTAGTAAAGAGCTATCTGTGTTTAACAAGAACGATACTTTGTGACTCCGTGTTGACTATGGTTCAATAGGTCGTTCTCTTCGAGGTTGTTCATAATATTTGAGGAAAGTACAGGTTCTAAAATCCGGCTGCATATCAACGTTAATGATATTGGCCTGTAATTCTGCGGATCACTCCCATTGCCATTCTTGAATATTGGAGTGATCTGTGCAACCATACGCGGATCCAAAGTGGGAGGGGGGGTGGCAAGGGTCGTTGCACCCCCCAGCAGCTCTCTTCCTCTTTTTTTTTTTTTTTTTTTTTTTTTTAATTCGAAGTTATCGTGTTATTAATGCACGGGGTCGTCAAAACTGTGAGACATTTTTGATTGGGAATGGGGTACAAAGTGATGGCCGGTACTAGAGTCTTTGCTGAGCCAGAGTTTAGCTGACGATGAGGATTCTTTAACCACCACCAGGCCGTCCTGGTGGCCCCCTGTGTGCAACTTTCCAGTCTTTGGGTATGAAACGCTCGCTGAGCGAGCGGTTTTATATGATTGTTAAGTTGGGGCTATTGCGTCAGCATACTCTGAAAGGAACCTAACTGGTGGTATATATACATTCGCGACACGGAGACTTACTTTTATATATTTTTGACGACGTTACAGCGTTCATTTAATGAAATAAATCGCAATTTGCGATCACTTGTGGCATCACTGTACTAGGTTTAGATAGAATACCAAAGGGCGGCGAATGAAAATTTGTGCCCGGCTGTGATTCGAAGCCGAGATCTCCTGCTTACTTGGCAGACGCGATGACTACTCCACCACCGAGCACACAGTGACCAGCTCGACTGCACACGACTCTTTCCTGCACGTCTCCCGCCACACCCAAATCTCCAATCACCACACTGTCTCTTTCCTATTACCACAGCCTATTTCTTCTGTAATGCTCGCAGCCACAATACTGTATCCCCGCATCAGGAAGAACAGACCATGAGGTATCGAGACACAATTAATTGTCGTCAGGAGCGCAGCCTCGGCTTGTAATAAATTACATATTTTTGACGACGTTACAGCGTTCATTTAATGAAATAAATTGCAATTTGCGATCACTTATGGCAGGAAAGAGCGTGGCGAATGGAGATTTGGGTGTGGCGGGAGACGTGCAGGAAAGAGTCCTCTGCAGTCGGGGTGGTCACTGTGTCCTCGGTGGTCCGGGCGCCGTGGCTCAGCGCGCCCGGTGAGAGAGCTCTACGCCCTTGTAATAAAAAAGCTGAGCCAACGAACTCATCGAACAAAAACGAACAAACACTATCAGCATCCGCAACGAAGAGAACAACTGATAGAAGCAAAAAAAATTTAAAAAATCCCGACCGGGCACAAATTTTCATTCGCCACAGTTTGGTATTCCATCTAAACCTAGTACAGTGATGCCATAAGAGATCGCAAATTGCGATTTATTTCAGACTTACTTTTGCTAAGTAATTTAAATTGTTTTAATACTGCTGGCCGCGGTGACCGAGGAGACTGAGGCGCTTCAGTCACGGTCTGCAAGGCCACTACGGTCGGGGGTTCGAATCCCCCCTCGGGCATGGATATTTGTGCCGTCTTTAGTATAAGGTAGTTCATAAGTAGTTTGTAAGTTTAGGGACTGATGACCCCGTAGTCGAGTCCCATAAGCTTAACAAACATTTGAACATTTGTTTTAATACTCCAGGTGTATCTACTTCTAAATTAGGTTTTGTGTCCCGTTTCCGCCGGTTATCCTGGGTGTCGGTGGCCGAGTAGTGAGAGACCGAAAGAGGAAAGCAGGATGCACGCGTGGGCATATACGGAGGTGACCAGCCAGTGGGACAGCAGAAACTAGAAACATTAAGCTAGATTAGTATAAGAGATATATTTCATAGAAATAATACATTGTCGGCCGCGGTGGCCGAGGGGACTGAGGCGCTTCAGTCACGGTCTGCACGGCCACTATGGTCGGGGGTTCGAATCCCCCCTCGGGCATGGATATTTGTGCCGTCCTTAGTTGTAAGTAGTTCATAAGTAGTTTGTAAGTTTAGGGACTGATGACCCCGTAGTTAAGTCCCTTAAGCTTAACAAACATTTGAACATTTTTGAAATACTACATTACTTAACTTGGAGAGCAGTAGACTTAGTAGAATGTTGATCATAGGTTAGATAGAGGCCTGCCTACTGATGATTCCTAGTGCCTATCCGATAGCCAAGTCTTAACCGGTGCCTATCTGATTCCCAAGTGGACGATGCAGCAGTCGTGGCCACGAGCGGAGTTGCAGCAGAGGGCGCTCGTGGCTGACGTCGTAAGAACGCCGCGCCGTGCGTGCATGGCGGCGTGCGGCGAAAGTACGTGGCGCGCACTTCATATTTGTGCGACTCCACATTAGGCATGCTGGCAGCTGACTTGATACGAATTCTGGAGTATTTACTGCGTCTTCTGTAGTGAAGGAAGCTGTTTTTTTTTTTTTTTTTTTTTTTTTTTTTTTGCAATTCTCCTTTAGCAGAACTGTCATCAGTAGCGTTGCATTTCTATTGTATAATGAAGGAATTGACTGTGTTTTGGCGCTAGTATAAATGTGATTTAATGCGTAAATGTTGGTATTGACATCTACATACATACTCCGCAATTAACCATAAGGTGCGTGGCGGAGGGTACACTGTACCACTACTAGGCATTTCCTTTCCTACTCCACTCCCAGGCTGAACGAGGAAAAAAAGAATGCCTCCGTACGAGCCCTAATTTCTCTTATCTTGTCTTGTGATCTTTACGCGAAATGTAAGTAGGCGGCAGCAAGATCGTACTACACTCAGCTTCAAATTCCAGCCCTCTAAATTTACTTAACAGAAATTCACGAAAATAACGTCGTCTTTCTTCCAGTGATCCCCAATTGAGTTGCCGGAGCATTTCCGTGACTCTCGCGCATTGGTTGAACATACCGGTAACAAATCTATACGCGGTCTCCTTTACAGGTGAAGTACATCTTCCCAAAATTCTCCCAATAAACCGAAGTCGGCTATCTGCCTTACTCACAACCGTCCTTACATGCTCGTTCCATTTCATATCGCTCTGCAGTGTTACGCCTAGATATTTGAACGACGCGTCCGCATCAAGAAGCTCACTACTAATGCTGTATTCGAACATTATAGGATTGTTTTTTCTACTCATGCGCATCACCTTACATTTTTCTACATTGAGAGCTAGCTGCCATTCTTCGCACCAACTATTTGGTCTTGGTGTGCACCTCCCCCCCCCCCCCCCTGTGTATCGGTAAGTGATCCACCTTCTTAACACAAGTTTAAATGAGGGCGGCCAGATGCTGCTGCGTCTCTGGTCAGAGAGATGAAGGTGGGCGACCCGCAGCCGCTGCGGCTGCCGCCCTCGTAGCCAGAATGAGGAAGCGGCCACGCCCCCGCTTATTGCCCTCACAGCAAGTGGACGTTCCACACGTGTGCCGTGCCGCTAAGCGTACACACCACAGCCTCGGCTAGCGTACCATTCAGCAGGTGGACTCCTCGCCGCTTTTCTCAATGACGATTTGACGTCACCACAACCTCTTCACATGCTAATGGAACTTCTCCATTAGAGCAGGGCCGGGCACGTGAGCTGCCCACATGACTGTCCGCGAGTGTGAGCCGTGCGGCCACCATCAAGGCCTCACAACTGGCCGCGCCTACGTCACACCGAGAGGCCGCGGCCGCAAGCTGACTGGCTGGCCGCTAGAGCACGCCAACACCAGCTAGAGAGAAGGCCGCGGCACTCTCGTGTGACGTCAGGCAGAGTAGGTTGCGCGCGCATAGCTGACGCGGTAGCCGCTGGGGCACGGCCCACTATGCCGAAGCAGCTAGATAGTTTTTTTTGCAGCACTTGCCTCTCTTTTTTTTTCCTTTTATTTAGCTTTTTTATTGAAACTTCCTGGCATTTAAAATTATGTGCCGGAACCGGGACTCGAACCTGGGACCTTTGAACATGGAAGTTGTCAGGCGCCATCGTGAGTCGTGTCGGGATAGCACATTTAGTAGTGCGCTTGCCCGCGAAAGGCAAAGGTCCCAGGTTCGAGTCCCGGTTCCGGCACACAATTTTAATCTGCCAGGAAGTTTCATATCAGCGCACACTCCGCTGAAGAGTGAAAGTTTCATTCTGGAAATATCCCTTAGGCTGTAGCTAAGCCATGTCTCCACCATATCCTTTCTTCCAGGAGTGGTAGTCTTGCATGGTTCGCAGGAGAGCTTCTGTGAAGTTTGGAAAGTAGGACGCGAGGTACTGGCGGAAGTAAAGTTGTGAGGCGGCATCGTGAGTCGTGTCGGGATAGCATATTCAGTAGTGCGCTTGCCCGCGAAAGGCAAAGGTCCCGGTTCGAGTCCCGGTTCCGGCACACAATTTTAAT